>LR990654.1:29301011-30663040 GCA_905147715.2 Xestia xanthographa
CTTTTTCTCTCTAACAAACCGAGAAAGAGACGGACGTAATTTAGAGCTGTCAAATTTAGTTGGAACTAAAATTTACATACAAATCAAAGGTACACGTAAAAATATGTCGACTAAAAACACGGTGAAGCGCAAGGCATAAACTAGTTTGACATCTCTAACTTAGTTCATAGCTATAGCCGTCCTTTTCTCGCACTGCCTTTTGGTAAGAGAGCAATAGCCTAAATTAAGTTTGTCTGTCGAATTACGCCTAGAGGGTAATTTCGCGTGTGGCTGACTCTGGCAGAGCCACCAACAGGGATTTTAATTTTGATAACACAAAAATTTAGTCGCTATTTAGTCGAAATTAGGCGCCAAATATCAGATTTGGTCGGTCACTGGTTCAAAAGATATAAGGGCTTATTGTTGGCCCTGCTGGAGACAGCCTACCCCAGCAGAGCCACATTAATAACTCAAAAACTAGGGCACCTAGCCAAGATCTGTTTTCTCCCATATTTACTCGCTAATTAGTCGAAATTAGTCGCCAAATATCAGAACTGGTCGGTCACTGGTTCAAAAGATATAAGGGCTTATTGTTGGCCCTGCTGGAGACAGCCTACCCCAGCAGAGCCACATTAATAACTCAAAAACTAGGGCACCTAGCGAAGATCTGTTTTCTCCCATATTTACTCGCTAATTAGTCGAAATTAGTCGCCAAGTTACAGATTTAATCGGGTCCTAGTTCAGAAGATATAATGAGTTCAATTATTAAGGTATAGTCCAAGAGCTAGATCGAAGAGTTCACGAAAAATTGCCAAGAAAAAATATTTCTATTAATATGTGTAATATACTTCTACTTTTATCGGTCTAAAGTCCTTAGAAATGACCGAGAGAGATAAATTCTCTATTAAATACATGTTAAATGTTTTTAATTATTAAGTTAGAGTGGTTTAAATTTCTTTGAAACCATTAAACCTTGCTCTTGGTCTATTTAGTGTCAAGATGTACAGTCGCATGCAACTGTTTTACTAATTTACAATGTTGAGCTCTAATTTACTTTAGAATAATAAATACGTTAAAATTATCGTACCTATCTTTAGTAAAATGTAATACTTAAACGTTGAAAACGTATTGTAAGTATGTAGGTAAGTATCAACCCATTGCTTGAAATACATTACAAAAAAATACATACTTAAATCAAAGATGTAAATACTTACTATAGGTACCTAATATGAGCATTAACGGCTCTAATTAAGGTTTAATAGGTAAGTTTATTTATTGTTCCTTATAAATACAACAAATTGAAGTGTGCAAAACCCTGGCAAAATGTTGTGCATTTGAGAGATGAGACCATAAAAAATAATTAGTGTATCATGAGGAGCAATTTGTTTATTATTAGCAAAATTTGTGTGAATTGTAGTTTTAAAGTTATATGAGAAAAACACATTTTGCTGGAGTAACGTTTGAAACGTTATCCTGGCAAAATCGATTTTCAAAAATTCGTTCAGCCCGGAACCAAATACATGATTAGATAGCTTTTGTTGCGTAGTAAATGTTTGTAAATAGCAAAATTTGTGTGTGGTATGGTTCTTGAGTTATTTAAGATTTTGCTGCGGTAACGTTTTGGGATTTCGCAGATCTCGAAAACGGCTCAACGCAGAAGATTGAAAAAAATACCAATAAGAGACCTTAATTTGTTTAAATTAGTTTAAACATTAGTTTTTGATTTGGTTGTCGTAAACCAATGGAATTAAATGGTTTCAAAAATCAGATAAAAACGGATTTGCAAGTAAACCAAAACACTTATAACCAAATAAACAGCTGTAAAAAATACCCATGGTAGACACTTATCACGTCAAGTAAAATAAGTTATGTAACTTTATACGATATGAAGGTAAAAACAAAATTGATTAATTTTAGACTGGTCGTACTTTAGCGATGAAATACGCAGTTCCCAAAACATTAAGAAACGTGGCATACTTTAAAGAAATTAAAATGATTCATTAACATTAATTCCTGTTAATTTCAGCTTTCAATTACTGCTGTAATGAAAGTTATATCAAAAACAAGAAAATGTCAGCAATTCTCTAATAAGCCGACCAAATCGGAAAGGTCACGAAAAAGCGGCCGCACCATACGTACGAGTAGTCTTCGCAAATTAGCAACTTAGTGTCCGATGTTTTGTACAGTTAAGCAGAAAAACGTTTTACGTGTAACCGATTTTTTAATGTTCGAAGTGCAGGTACCATATTACACATTTCCTACTAGTTTTCTATTTTATTAATGAAAATCATGTTAATTAACAGTAGTTTAACAATTTAATGGATCATAAGTAATTATATAAAGTCAAAGTAACTTTGAAAAGGTAAGTAATAATCTCAGTAAATAATTTATAGTGTGATTTTGATTGACGACGCGTGGTTCACACGTTGATCACCTGTAACAGTCACATGTAATGTTGAAATAACCACTAAGTTACACGTTACAAAGCTCATGTTTAAATGCCAAACTGTAAGTCGAGGGGAAACGGAGTCCACCTACCACCTACGTGTTTAGTAGGTGCCTATCTCCGTCTTAAGGAAAATTGTACAAACTATGAATCAACATTGTATTTTAAGTTTAAGCATTGGTACTTGACAAACAGAAAAACATTTATGCTAAATATTAAAATTAAGTACGTACGTAACTTATCTGAGATTGTTTCCTCAATATGTTAATGCTAAGGCAAAGATATACAATAATTTATATGAGACTGATTTTTAAATAAAAATAATGAACACCATGACCAGCAACCTACGCAACAGTAACAACAACGTACGTACGCAACTGTACAAACAAAGCATCCATATTATCCCATTCATTTAAGTTGGTTACGATTATGTATAGTGCGGCCGCTTTTTCGTGACCTTTCCGATTTGGTCAGCTTATTAGAGAATTGCTGACATTTTCTTGTTTTTGATATAACTTTCATTACAGCAGTAATTGAAAGCTGAAATTAACAGGAATTAATGTTAATGAATCATTTTAATTTCTTTAAAGTATGCCACGTTTCTTAATGTTTTGGGAACTGCGTATTTCATCGCTAAAGTACGACCAGTCTAAAATTAATCAATTTTGTTTTTATCTTCATATCGTATAAAGTTACATAACCTATTTTACTTGACGTGATAAGTGTCTACCATGGGTATTTTTTTACAGTTGTTTATTTGGTTATAAGTGTTTTGGTTTACTTGCAACTCCGTTTTTATCTGATTTTTGAAACCATTTAATTCCATTGGTTTACGACAACCAAATCAAAAACTAATGTTTAAACTAATTTAAACAAATTAAGGTCTCTTATTGGTATTTTTTTCAATCTTCTGCGTTGAGCCGTTTTCGAGATATGGGAAATCCCAAAACGTTACCGCAGCAAAATCTTAAATAACTCAAGAACCACACCACACACAAATTTTGCTATTTACAAACATTTACTACGCAACAAAAGCTATCTAATCATGTATTTGGTTCCGGGCAGAACGAATTTTTGAAAATCGATTTTGCCAGGATAACGTTTCAAACGTTACTCCAGCAAAATGTGTTTTTCTCAAATAACTTTAAAACTACAATTCACACAAATTTTGCTACTATTAAACAAATTGCTCCTCATGATACACTAATTATTTTTTATGGTCTCATCTCTCAAATGCACAACATTTTGCCAGGGTTATGCACACCAAATTGAACTGTATCTAAATGCCGGAAATAATATATAAATCTAAATCAAATTATAAAAATGAATTTCCAAAAAGTTGGTTTGATGTGTGTATTTTCAGGTGATTGTCAGTGTTGCGTTGTGGGTGTGTGTGTATTGTGTCGTGGTAGGCTGTAGAGTTTGTATGGACGGGTTGAGTTTTTATTTTATCTTAATTTAGGTTAGAATAATAAAACTTAATTGTCGAAATATAAAATTATTAATTTGTTACCTTAAAATTATTGTACTAACAGAAAATGTTACAAATACCTACTTAATCAATAATCTGAAGAGATAAAGTTTGTGAATTTGGATGTTAGGGGTAAGTACCTACTCTTCGGTACTACTGATCCGATTTAAAAAAATCTTTATTCCTTTTGTGAGCTTTTTCACTCATAAGTCACGCAAACGAAGTTGCGTGGGTCAGTTAGTTTCTCAATAAAAAAATTAAAGTCCAATTACCTACCTACGTTGTTTTATATCCGCAAAATTATCTACATGAACTTACAGTCATTGTAATAGTATTGCAGTAATATTTAGATAAATTTCTACAAACAGTGATTATTTATTACATATTATTATGTAGGTATTTGAATTTTTTAAAATTTTTAAGTTCTTATTTGACCAATAGGAAACAGTACGTCGAAATTAAATCACTTCACGAAGGTGTGGAAGAAATTCATAAATCGAAATCATATACTGTAACTAGAGGTGTTCCGCAGGGTTCGGTGTTGGGCCCCATTTTTCTTTATAATATTTCTGAACGATCTTACTGAATACATTAAAAACATTTTACCAGATGCTGACTTGATAATATTTGCTGACGATACAAGTGCTGTTATAGCTGATGACAATATAGAGACCTTAAAATGTAAATTAAATGTATTAATAGCCGCTTGTGAAAGCTGGTTTTCTATGAATAATCTTAAATTAAATGTTAGTAAGACAAAATGCATGATATTTAGATCTACAGTTAGGAACAAAGCTTTATTAAACGTAGAATCCCTAGGCAGGAAAATTGATAGAGTAGAAAGTTTGAAATTTTTGGGAGTACAAATTGATTGCTTACTCAATTGGAAGCCAGAACTAATTTCAATTACGAATACAGTAAGTAGTGCGTGTTATGCTATCAGAACTCTCAGGGATATTTTATCTATTGCCCAACTTCGTACCGTCTATTTTGCTCTAGTTGAATCTAAACTTAGATATAGCATTACATTTTGGGGAAACAGTTATAAATACAATATTAAGGCAGCCTTTACTATGCAGAAGCGAGCATTAAGAACTATGCTTCGTTTAAATCAGACAGAATCATGTAAGGAGCATTTTATTAAACTTAGAATTTTAACGGTACCATGTCTTTATATTTTAGTTCTTCTTACTCATTTAATTAAAAACTTAAGCGAGTTTGAAACAGACGATGAAAGAAAAAGTAGAGTAGATACTCGCAGAAAAGATCTTCCTACTTTTCTGCAGGCAAAGCTAAATGTTGTCAAACACTCGTCACGCGTGCAGTCGGTCAATCTGTTTAACAAATTGCCAGCAGAATTAAAGAATATTCAGAATGTGGACATGTTTAAAACTAAACTCAGGGCTTTGTTAATCAATAAAGCGTATTACAGCATTGACGAATATTTTAATGATAGAAAAACTTAAAAACTCAATTAATATTATTCAATTTAAAGTTAAATTAAATGTGTACCTATTACTCTTTGACATTTGTATAATTGTTGCTTTTTTTTTCGTATTTCTTAATATTTTTGACATTAAATGTATGTATTTTGTAGCATTTTCTGTTCTGTATCAATAAGAATATTAATATTTGTAAAGTTATTATTTTTAATTTAACAGACGTTCTAACTTCGATGATGGGTGAGGAACGAGGATACTTATATTATAATTGCTTATAAATGTGCTTATTGTGTGTACCTATAATGTGTAAATATTTCGACACAAATGTATTTTGTTATGAAATAAATAACTTGAACTTGAACTCAGGTAACAATTAGATAATATAAACACAACAATATTAACAAAAAATAATTTCTACTCTTTGCACTAACCATGCCAACATTAAGATGAAAACTTAAATGTAGCTACAGTCCCAGTCACAAGACTTAAAAACTGTGAAAGTACTGTAGTTACCCATTCCCTAGCGTAGATCTCTATATTGTCTGTTTCACACGAGGGCAGAACAGTGAGGCAGAACAAGGGACATAACAGTTTGGAAGGACAGTGGTGTTTAAATATAGGACAGTCCGCGAGTGACAGCGATGGAGCATCGACACAGATGCACACATTTTGTTCGATACCTAAATAATTACATATATTTATTGTAGATCTTGTTTTTAGGTAATGAATACTGCTTTCCTTTGGTGGGTTAAAGTTATAGAATTCCTCCAGACGTCGTATAGATACACCTGTCTAAAAACTACTTTAAGTATTTTGTACTTGGTTGTACCACTGTATGGGGAAATTGAATTCTTTAATATCTTTTTAATGACACACCGACTGAATCTGTAACTTGGCGACTAATTTCGACTAATTAGCGAGTAAATATGGGAGAAAACAGATCTTCGCTAGGTGCCCTAGTTTTTGAGTTATTAATGTGGCTCTGCTGGGGTAGGCTGTCTCCAGCAGGGCCAACAATAAGCCCTTATATCTTTTGAACCAGTGACCGACCAGTTCTGATATTTGGCGACTAATTTCGACTAATTAGCGAGTAAATATGGGAGAAAACAGATCTTGGCTAGGTGCCCTAGTTTTTGAGTTATTAATGTGGCTCTGCTGGGGTAGGCTGTCTCCAGCAGGGCCAACAATAAGCCCTTATATCTTTTGAACCAGTGACCGACCAAATCTGATATTTGGCGACTAACTTCGACTAAATAGCGACTAAATTTTTGTGTTATCAAAATTAAAATCCCTGTTGGTGGCTCTGCCAGAGTCAGCCACACTAATTTCGCCCATACTAAATAACTCTGGTTACGTAATATCTAAAATCAAATTGACCACCTACGCATCAAAGCATCCCAAAACAGCCCCGAGTTGCGCCCGCGGCACTCCCCATCCCCTGAGCTAGTAATCGACTGATGTCCGTGGCTAGTCGTCGCTGTGCCGTTTTTAACGCCAGAGACGGGAATTTCGCAGTCAGAAGTAGTAAACCGTAAGGCTTATTTGATAGTATGATTATTGTACCGTTGATTACCAGTGTTTTTTTTTGTATTATGACGAAGTTTGTCCATTATATTTAAAACTAATTAAGAAGTGTCCTCGATGGTAATTACGCCTAGGCGTTATTACCCATACTGAAAGCTACCACAGGCGTTAACCATCTCGTGAGCTTGTCATGACAGATATTTATTTTCCCATTATGGAACGAATTGATTAATCCAGTAATTAATTGCAGGTATATTATAGTTTTAAAAAAGTAATAGTAAAAATATACCATACTTTTTGTGCAAAAGTAAAATAAGTAAACAATAAGTTCATTGTTTCAGGATATAGATAGGCGTAATTACCTCATTATTACTTAGTTGAGGTAATTACGCCTATTTTATACTACATTCGATTTTTTTAGAATTTATTTTTGTTTGATATTCTGTAAACAGAATTATTTGATTACCTATGTATAAAGTACGTGCCAAAGAAGAAAAAAAAATCTATATGTTATTAGCTTAATTTTAGATATTTTTAATCTGATTGTTTAACAGACTGAAAACATATATCGTAAATCTTAAAAGAAATGTTGATTAAAATACTCCTGCTAAGACTAATTATGCTCTTTATTACTGAAAACTGTGATAATGCTAAAAACAAAGTACTTGATTTTAATAAAACTGTCGTAGGCGAAATTTTACTTTGGTAGTTTAATAGCGCCAAAACGATTGTGTTTGAATTCTGTTCTCTTTTCATTATTTTAATAAACATATCAATAATATCTTGAGTTTTTTTTGTATATTACTAAACATTCATCCCATGAACACATTCGGTTTTTCATCTTCATTTATTATTTTAGAGATATTTACGTTGAACCTTAGGTAGGCGTTATTCGACAGACCTACCTTACACAACAAAATCGACACCATTACCTTACTGCCCTTGTTACATTCTACTCGTGGTCGGCGCAACACGTTTACTTCTTACATTCTCTCCTGTCTGACGTCACGGCATCATTTACTCCTTCCTCTTTCAGATCACTCCTCACACAACACATCCATCTTTTCCTTGGCCCTCCTCTCCCTCTCCATTCATCAACATTCATGTCATCACTCTTTGAGTCACCTGCGTTTCAACATGTCCATACGGCATACCAAGACAAGGCTTCCGTTCAATTTTTCTGTATTCTTACTTTATCTCATTCCTTACTTTCTCCATTCTTGTCACGCCACACATCCACCTCAACATTCACATCTCTGCTACATAACATACAATCGTTTTTCATCCATCTTCTTCACAGCCTAGCATTCTGATCCATACAGTACGACAGGTCTAATCACATCAACGTAAAAATATTATGTAAATGTTCCTTTGATCGTTCAGTGTATACCCAGCATTATTTTTATCTATTATTCCTACTCTACTTTTCATAATTCAATTTCGATTATTTTTGTAATTGGTAACCTGTTATGTATTTAGCTTAATCTTTAAATAATATACCTTATAATCATTAGCTGATAAAATTTCGTATTTGATTTACATACACTATACACTTGAAACTCGCGTTTTTAAACCAAACGAAAAAGAGGAGGGACGGAGCAGTGGTGACCCAGTGGTGGCGGCCCCGACTTACGAACAGTAAGTCGTGGGTTCGAACCCAGACAGGCGCATTATTTTGTGTAATTTATTTCATCACCACTGCTATCAAAACGGTGAAGAAAAACATCGTGAGGAAACCGGCATGTCCTAGAACCAAAAAAATCGAAGACATATGACATCTACCAATCCGCACTGGGCCCGCGTGGTAGATTATAGCCCATTCCCTCTCATAGAGAGGCCTGTGTCCCAGCAGCAGTAGGAACATTAATAGGCTAATGATGATGATGATTGATTTCGGTCTCCTAGAGTATTTATTGGATAAATGGGTCTACTGGCCCATCAGATGATAGAGGTCTAATGATATGTAATGTATTCTTTACAGCGTCATTGTTTACTTTGGAGCATATAGTTTTTTTTTGGCGGAGGGCAAGAAAACCGCTTTAAATATTAAAGATAGAAAAATGACAGTTCGTCCAATAAAATCCTGATTTAAACCCACAGAGCTCCTTGAGCTGGACTCTTTGTTCGAGGAGGAATAATATTCCATGATTTTGGTTATTGTAACTATCACTGTTCAATGGATAGGGGACGATGAAGGGACGCATAAAATAGGGAAGAAAAGAGGAATAATTTCGGACTGTACTTGAGGTTTACTTATTGTAATTGCAAATGCTGCATCATTGTGAAGTTGGTAGGTACTCACATTAAATCAAGAATCAAAATATTTTATTTCACATACTAAGGCATATAGCTAGGTACACATGGGGGACTTATAAAGAATGCGCAATGCGCGGTCGAGTACGGACGTGTTTGCGCTGTTCGATACGAATAATATGTTCACGAGTCGCGCGGCTTTAGACGTTACCGAGTCCGTTACCCCAGCCAGATGTTGTCGAAAACGGTCATTTGAATCTTATAGATAATTAGTTTTACGGCTTCTATAATTGTTGCGCACATTTTTAAATTTGTTGCACTTATAGTTTTTTAATTATTTCACAAAAACATTTCCTGCTGGGGTAACGTTACCCCAGCCAGACCTTTTTCTTTCCAATGGGAATATTTAAATAAATACTAGCTATAAAATTAGTTGTCTAGTTGAAGTAAATGTTGTGCCTTATTTTGTATTTGTTCTTTCATCGGTTGCGAAGTTATTCGAGATTTTGCTGGGGTAACGTTTTTGGTTTTGCTAGATCTTTGAAATGGTTAAGCAGATTCATATCATATTTTGTACAAGACTTCTTAGGAATTAGTTTAAATTTGTTCTGCAATAAAAAAAACAAAATAATGCATAGCTTAAAGGCTATTTCATTAAATAGAAAAACACTTCAATTGGTCCCAGCACTCTCAATAAGAAGTCTAAAGACTTACTTTAAACGTTATTTTAAAGCTTGTAACTGCCTTCAAATGTATGTGAAGTTTCATTAGTATCCTGTAAGTATTTAACAAGTTATGATGATATTCAGTTCTTCACGAGCACGGTCTTGATGCGCGCGGTGTTATTTGGCCACTGGATTAGATATATGAACTTCATGTTATGTCAATTATTAGTTTTTTAGTTCAGTTGTATATCAGTAAAATTTCAGCGTAGTACATTGGATAATTAATGAGATAATACGATTAAAGTCATTAGGAAGTGAATGACCGTGGTAACCCGACCAAGTTTAGGTGGTTACGAAAAAGCGAAAACGCAGAACATTATACTATCTTTTGAAATGTTTAGTATAATACACCTTACAATTTCGGTACAGACGCGTACACGGTTAAATACATAATAATATAATAATATCTGTACTATGAAAACATTATTATTATCTTCCACTTGCACAAACTTGTCAAAAATCACCGATATAACATGTCATTCGGTGGGACGCGGGAGGGGTGGGGTGAAGGGGTAATACATTGTTTGCATAACGCACTAAACATGCTCCATAATCACATAATTCATCTTGTAGAGTGCGCGTGCGCTTCGGCAGTTCCGTTTCCTGTTTTTGCAAATATTTATCGAGTGCGTGAGAGCTATTATATAATAATAAGTGTGGCGAATTACTGTTAATGTGGAGTGCTTCTATTGATGATCATAATTATGGTGCGGGCTGCTTGATGAATTCACGAACAAGGTAAGCTTGCATAATGTAACTACAGAAATAGTAGCAAAATTATTATTAATATGTACCTGTTGTTAGGTACTTATCTAAAACTGTATTTTTTTTAAGGCTTAAATATTTGAATTTAGGAACTTACTTATTATTTTTTTTTTTTGCAAAATTACTATCTGTAATTTTAATCTGTGATTGTTTTTAAGTATAAGTTTATTAATACTTTAAAAGTTCAATTGAAATGATTATTTTACCTGTCAATAAAAATTATTTAATAATCATGTAGTTTTTTTTAAAACTTGTGTACATGTCTGTACTAAATTTATAACACTATCCTACATATTTTAGAAGGTACCATAATGTTCTGCGTTTTCGCTTTTTCGTAACCACCGAAACTTGGTCGGGTTACCACGGTCATTCACTTCCTAATGACTAATCGTATTATCTCATTAATTATCCAATGTACTACGCTGAAATTTTACTGATATACAACTGAACTAAAAACTAATAATTGACATAACATGAAGTTCATATATCTAATCCAGTGGCCAAATAACACCGCGCGCATCAAGACCGTGCTCGTGAAGAACTGAATATCATCATAACTTGTTAAATACTAACAGGATACTAATGAAACTTCACATACATTTGAAGGCAGACAAGCTTCAAAACAATGTTTAAAGTAAGTCTTTAGACCTCTTATTGAGAGTGCTGGCACCAATTGAAGTGTTTTTCTATTTAATGAAATAACCTTTAAGCTATGCATTATTTTGTTTTTTTTATTGCAGAACAAATTTAAACTAATTCCTAAGAAGTCTTGTACAAAATATGATAAGAATCCGCTTAACCATTTCAAAGATCTAGCAAAACCAAAAACGTTACCCCAGCAAAATCTCGAATAACTTCGCAACCGAAGAAAGAACAAATACAAAAACCGACTTCAAAAAAAACAACAAACAAAAAAAACACAAAAAGAAAAGGACAAAAAAATACACTAAAAGAAAAACAAAAAAAAACACTAAAACAAAACCACAAAAAAGTGAAAAATAACTTTAGCTTCAGAAGCCGGTGAGAAAAACACCAAATCAATCAAAGCTCAAGCTTCAGAAGTCGGTGACCTTGTTTAATTGATTTAGTGTTTTTGTCACCGACTTCTGAAACTTGACCTTTGATTGATTTGGTGTTTTTCTCAAATTCAAATTCAAAATCATTTATTTGCTAATATGGGTAATTACAAAAAGTTGTTAAAAAAAAATAGATAATAGTTCAACCATATTACGCCTTGAGGCATGCAAATCTCAAGCTTGGACTGTATCACAAACATTATTATTTATTATACATTGCAACACTAATAAAATTAGTAACATATATTTTTTTTTTTTATTTCACCGTGGCAAATAATATTGAAACAGCAGAAAGAAAAACAAAAATAAAATAAAATACAATGTCACTAGAGTTATTAAATTAAAATATAATGTATTAAAATAATGAGAAAGTCAAGATGTATTTATAAATAAATGTTAAAAATAATAATATTAGTTATACAATTGATCAGTAAATGTCACATCAACAACATTATTTTTGAGTACCTCCGTGGTCCTTACATTATCTATTAAATAATCCTGAATACTTTAATAACATTTAAATAGCAAGAATCTTTTTAATTTCTTTTTAAATTCATTGATGGATGGAGATTCTAGTATAGACTTTGGTAAGTGATTGTATATACGCGGTGCCATACTGAAAATGCTTTTGGTATTTAAGGCCGTCTTGCTAGATTTGCAACAAATTTTATCACCATGCCGCTTACTTCTATACTTATCAAAAAGATGTTTGTTCGTTCTTGCGAAGCTAGCAATCTCATAAATGTAGACACATGGCAATGTCATTATATTTTATTTGACAAAATATGATCTGCAGCTATCAGTCTGTTTGATATTAAACATACCCCTAATACACCGCTTTTGCGCCTTGAATGCAATGTCCTTATTTGTGGAATTACCCCAGAATATGATACCATACTTTATCAAGGACCCCACATAGCCATGGTATGCAGCAAGTACAGCAGAAGTGTCTACCGTTTTTGCCAGCATATGTAGGGCGTATGATTGCTTATTTAGTTTTTGGTTTAAAGTATCGACATGCGTCTTCCAATTCAAATTATAATCAATTGACATACCTAAGAATTTAGTAGTTGCTATTTCATTTATTTTATTTCCTGTATAATCTATATTAATGTCAGTAAATTGGGCTTTACGATTGCGAAAAATCATTATTTTAGTTTTGTCAAAGTTAATTTTTAAATTGTTATTAGTAAGCCATTTTATAATATCACATAGAGTGCTGTTTATGTCTTGTTCTAGGGATAGTTTGTCCTCACTTGTGAAAACGACAGTACTATAGTTTTGTCAAAGTTAATTTTTAAATTGTTATTAGTAAGCCATTTTATAATATCACATAGAGTGCTGTTTATGTCTTGTTCTAGGGATAGTTTGTCCTCACTTGTGAAAACGACAATACTATCATCTGCAAAAAGTATAGTGGGATGATTAGTTACTTTCGGAAGGTCATTTATATAAATGATGAATAGCAGAGGACCCAAAACACTTCCTTGTGGGACGCTTTGTTTGATTTCTCTGTATTCTGAAGTGTAGTTAATTTCTATACTTGTTTTGGTGCATACTCGAGTAACTAATGTGGACTGTTTTCTGTTGGTAAGATAAGAAGCTATCAGCTCCAACGAAGTGCCTCGAATTCCATACCTGTATAGTTTATTTAACAGAATTTGGTGATCCACGTAATCAAAGGCTTTACTAAGATCCCTAAACAATGCGCACGCTGGAATTTTATTATCTAAGCTAGTCAGAACTGTAGTCAGAAAATCACAGACGGCCATATTTATGCTTTTATTTTTCCTGAAACCTATCTGCTCTTTAGCAAATAAATTGAATTTTTCAAAGTAGTCATTTATCCTGTCATAAATAACTCTTTCATAGACCTTGGAGAGCACCGGTACTAGTGCTATGAGCCTATAACAATTCATATTGTGGGGATCATCTTTCTTGAATAGAGGTTTAATGATGGTTAATTTAAGTTTATCAGGAAAGTAGGGTAGACCGGGGACAATTGAAACAATTTTACTTAAACCGTGTGTAGTGAAGTATCTATAGTCCCTACATCCTTCGTATTTATATCGCCGAAAGGGTCGTTATCTAGTTACTAAATCAAACATAATCTATATCTCTATTTCGAATAGTTAACCTACAATCACATATTAAAGAAGACCTGGCACATTGGTTCTATTGACCCCACCCTAAGGACGGTTGAAACAGTATGTAGGGATAATTGAAACACTGAAATATTTCAGGAACTACTGAAGGTTTTAAATCAATCTTAATAATTTAACTTACCACTAAACACAATGATATTTAATTAAACAGATATGTTATGAGCGCGCAATCGTGAAGACTCGAAAACGTGTCAATTGGCCTGTTTTTCCTTTATTCTGCGTCACTGCGTGTATGTGAGCTGGCTCTCCCCCGCGGCACACTTTTTTCGGTGGTTTTGTAGGTGTATAACATATCTGTTTGTTAGAATATCATTGACTAAACAGCTATTTATTGAGATAGTGACAAGTCCGTCACCGTAACATTAATATTTTGAAAATTAAAAATGCAAAAACATCTTCAATCTAAACAACGCAAAATATCTCTTATTTTAATAATTTTCGTGCTCCTAATTGTGTTATTGAATACTATTTCACATTATTGAAAGATTTAATACCCTATTCTGCTGTAATTGCACTTACATGGGGGAGAAAAAAAGGTAATCCAGTGTCATACAAAACAGCTTGTTTCAATCATAACAATGTTTCAATCATGACAATGTTTCAATCATAAAAATGTTTCAATCATAACAATCGTTTTGTTACGTATGGAAAACATTTTGGCATTATTTTATATTTCTGTTTTAATAATAAATAAGCACTGAGGCCCCACCGCTGCGAACACGGTCATAGTTCAGTATCTAGTACGCCGTTCACTTGAATGAAAGCGCGAAGTTCATTCGCGCGCCTCGTTTGAACGACCAATCGGTCGTTTCAGTTCGCTTCCGCCATCGTACCGAGCGCACGTACCGTTGCGCATCGCGAGCGCCGCCGCCGTGTCGCCGCCGCAGGACCTCGGACTTTTTAACTACAAATAACTCTTTCATTTAATTACCCGACCTAAAACACGTACTGCGTTCTGTGCGCAACATTAAGTGGTTCTACGAGCCCGATTTTGAATCTCGGCCACGTGTTTTAGTCGGACTCAAAACCTGTATGCAGGGATGTCTCTGCTTCGCACACCCCTGAAGGGTGTTGTAACACGTAGTAAACATGCCACGGAGCAGCTGGCTACTAGTAAAAGTGAACAGTTATTCGAAAAGTCAGTGAAAAGTGTTAAAAGCACGTGTTCGTCAGCGGCGGCCCGCAAAAGGCTAGAGTATGAATCGGCTCAACTTCAAGCACAAATCGACCTCGATTGTGCACAAATCAAGAAGAACTTGCTGATAAAAAAACTGGAGGTCGACATAGCTGACTTGCAGGATGAAAACCGCAGCTTGGTGTCGAGAAATTCTAGGAAAATCGAGGCGTGGCTTGATAAACAAGATGGCGTCGCGTCCGTCGCAAATAAAAGCGATTGCATAGAAAATGTTTGCGATGCAATGCCGACAGGTAATAATAATAAAACCTGGAAACATAGAAGTGTTAGTCATAATGACAACAACAGAGAACTCCTGGCTCGCCTGGGAACATCGAAGGATTTGCCGGTCTTCGACGGCGATCCTATGCAGTGGCTGCAGTTTAAGGAATCTTATCGTGAATCGTCACACCTGTGTAATTATAGTGATGCGGAGAACATTTGGCGATTACGCAAGTGCCTACGCGGTGAAGCTAAAGAGGCCGTATCATCGCTACTTATAGGCAATACATCACCGCAAGATATTATTGACACACTGGAGCTACGCTTCGGCAGGCCGGAGTGTATCATTCACAAAACATTCACGCAACTGAAGAAGATTCAGCCACTTCCAACTGCATACCACACAGAGATAGTAAACTTCGCGATTAAGGTCAAAAATTACGTTACAGCTGTGAAAGCTATCAAGCTACCGGAATACTTATACACCCCGGAAACAACTACAATAATACTCGCGAAGCTACCGCCCGCAGTTATTACCAAGTGGGCTGAATACTACACCTGTAATCAAACTAGCTCCATACCTAAACTGGAATTATTATCGAATTTTCTATACAAAGAAGCAACTATCGTCGCAACTTCAGGTGTTAGTTACATACATAGTCAGAATGACTTGAAGAAGAAATACAAAAAAATACGAAAACTCATTCATCTCATTCAGTGTTAGCGTGCACTACTACAACGGATGCTAAGTGTATGTTTTGTCGTACCACTCCGCCACACACTTTAGAAAAGTGTGGCAAATTCAAGCGCGCAATGAAACGTGATCGCTGGCAATTTGTACGCAATAAACATCTGTGCTACAAATGCTTAGGTACGCGGCACACTGAACCTGCCACGTGCACCGCAACTGACTGCAAAGAGTGTAGAAAACCACACCATCACCTACTCCACTGGACGAAGACTTCAGCGCCCTCAGCGCCCGCAGCGACCGCGCGCCCCGAGGAGACGCGCCCAGCGGCGGACACAGCTCGTGCGCACCCGTCGGCACCCGACGAGTCGCACCCCGAGGATACCGTTGCCCACGCAAGTGCGTCCAATAGTGTTAGTGCATCAGTGCCAAAAGTGTTACTAAAAATAGTGCCAATTACCGTTCACGGACCTAAAGACAATATTCATACGCATGCGTTGCTTGACGACGGCGCCACAGTGACGCTGATCTCTGCCGACCTCGCCGAGCAGGCGGGTCTACACGGTAAGACTGTGACCATGCGAGCCCGCAGTGCATGGGACTCCGGTGAGCTCGTGTGCCAAACAGAAACCGTAAGTTTTGACATTTCCAATAACACAGGTGATTGTTTTACGTTATGTGCTCGTAAAATGAAAGAACTTAATTTACCTACTCAGCGTTTATCGTGTTTGGACTTTAGTAATTATTCAGATTATATTAACCTGTGTAAATGTGATGCACAACCCAAACTTTTAATTGGCCAAGATAACTATGATCTTATTGCCCCTATTTTGTGTTTAAAGAATAAACCAAACGAACCTTATATTACAAAGACACCTCTAGGGTGGTGTGTTCACGGAGTTGTAAACAATGTAAACATTATATCAGCTGATCGCATTGCTAGTGTGAGTGATGACAGCGCGCAACATTGTTGCGATTCTGACTTGTATGATTTAGTAAAAAAATCGTTTACACTCGAGTCGATTGGAATATCAAAGACACCGCGTCAAAATGCTGACGATGCACGCGCTGTCACCATATTAAATAATACTTATGTGGGGTTGCCTTGGAAGCGGGACGATTTCGTTATGCCGGACTCTTACAGTAACGCCGTAAATCGATTGAAATCGATCGAGAGGAAGATGTCAGCTGATGACTCTTACGCGTCACGATACCAGGAGCGGATCCAGCACTTATTGTCAAATAATTACGCCAGGAGGTTAGACGAGGGGGAGTCAGGTGACCACATTTGGTACTTGCCTCATTTCGGGGTCGATAACCCCAACAAAAAGAAATTACGCCTCGTATACGATGCAGCAGCACGGTCGCAGGGATGTTCCCTCAATGACTATTTGCTCACAGGGCCGGACTTGCTTCAGTCCTTATTTGGAATTATGTTTAGATTTAGAGAAAATCAGATTGCTATCATTGCAGATATCAAAGATATGTTTTTAAGAATTAAAATACGTAGTGAAGATCAAAATGCGTTTAGATTTTTATGGAAAGAAAAAGGCTCAGACGTTGTACATAAGTATGTGATGACGTCACTTATTTTCGGTGCGAATTGTTCACCATTTATTGCTCAGTTTATTAATCAAAATAAAAACGCTTCACGATTTAATCATCAGATGCCAGATGCTGTTCAGGCTATACCTACAAAATAATCAGTACATGGATGATTACATTGATAGTTTTTCTGATGAAGAGGTAGCTAAGAAAACAATAAAAGAAGTTTCATTTATTCATAATGAAGGTGGATTTCAAATGCGTAATTGGCTCAGTTATGTACCTACCGTACTTCGCGACGTTCCTAAAAACGACCTTATTGAAATAGCAATAGAGTTTAATTTTGATAAGCAGTCAGAACGAGCATTAGGATTATTATGGTACCCCGCTACTGATGAGTTAGGTTTCGATTTATCTTTGAAACGTATACCGGGTGAAATCGTACATTTAAAACGTAAACCTACTAATCGTGAAACGCTACGCATTATTATGTTAATTTTCGACATACACGGTTTCCTAGGTCCATTCACAATCAAAGCTAAAATTCTTATGCAAAAGACCTTTAAGGCTGATCTTTCGTGGGATCAAGAATTACCGGAGGGTTTATTTACCATCTTTGTCGAGTGGATGACCCAACTTAAATCGATAAAGGATATTCGTATTCCGCGATATTTCTTTCGTGAACATTGCGACCCGGGTTCATCTCGTGTGAACTTAGCCGCCAGTGAGACGCCCGCGCCATTGGAACTACACGTATTCTGCGATGCGTCCCCCGACGCTTACGCAGCGGTGGCGTATTGGCGCTACGTACGTACGGACGGGACATGCATAGTTACGTTTATCGCAAGTAAAAGCCGCGTCGCACCCATCAAGTTGGTAACAATACCACGACTGGAGCTACAAGGAGCTTTATTGGCTTGCCGGTTAGCCGACACTGTCAAGCGAGAGCATCGCTTGAAACCCGCTTCGACCTATTACTGGACGGATTCGACTACAGTACTACATTGGATTAAAAATCAAAGTAGGAATTATAAAGTATTTATTGCTAACAGGCTTGGCGAAATAGATGAATTAAGCCAAATACAGGATTGGCATTATGTGCCTACCGACGTGAATGTCGCAGATTTAGCAAGCAAAAATAATAATTATGTATTGAGTAGTGACTCAGAGTGGTTCACGGGACCGTCATTCTTGCATCAACCGCGTTCTTGTTGGCCGCAACAACCTGAAATAAAAACAAAAATTAATGTAGAAATATTAGAGCAAATAAATGTAGTAAATGAAAATTATAGTGTAAATGACTTATCTGTACCAGAGCCGACTCGCTTCTCCAGTTGGTTGCGATTGTGCCGAACTGCTGCAACTGTCTTGTTGTTCATAGATAAATGCAAGAAGATAAAAACAAATGGACTTACCGACGAGTTGATGAACCGAGCTGAAACATTATTACTTCAGCACTCGCAAGCCACAGCTTTCTCCAGTGACATCTCACTGTTGAAACAAAATAAAGAAATAAAACGCGATAGTAGACTACGCGCTTTGACACCCATATTGGATGAAACCGGACTACTGCGTGTTGGTGGAAGAATTGGAGCAGCTAAGGAAGTAGCGATGCACACAAAATCACCAGTGATCCTGGATGGAAATGACCACATTGCTCGACTCATTGTCAAGTATTATCACATCCGCGCAAGCCACGGATGCAACGAGTTGGTGGTAAATGAACTGCGTCAAAAATATTGGTTGTTACGTTTACGACCTACGGTCTGTACAGTGGCGACGCAGTGCTTGTTCTGTCGCATCAGGAAAGCTAATCCAAAGCCGCCACGACTTGGTGACTTGCCCGAAGGTAGACTCACGCATCACCAAAGACCGTTTACCGTCACCGGAGTAGACTTATTTGGACCCATAGAGGTCACCGTTGGAAGATCAAGACCAAAACGCTATGGTGTCTTATTTACGTGCTTGACAGTACGCGCCGTACATATTGAGATTGTGCCATCTCTCACAGCAGATTCATTGATAATGGCTTTACGTAGAATGGCCGCACGTAGAGGCTGGCCAAAGAAGATTTATTCTGATAACGGGACCAATATGCGCGGCGCAGAAATTGAACTAAAGAAGGCCTATGACGCCATAGACAGAAATACTGTCATGAACGAAGCCCTGAACAATGGAGTTTCCTGGAGCTTCATTCCGCCAGCTAGTCCGCACATGGGAGGATCTTGGGAGCGTCTTGTACGCAGTGTCAAGACCGCCCTCAAGGTGGTACTAAAAGAGAGAGCTCCGCACGAAGAGACCCTGATTACTCTCCTAGCTGAAGTGGAGAATATTATCAACAGCCGGCCCCTTGGTCATGTTTCCGTGGACCCTCGGGACGACGAGACATTAACGCCGAACCACTTTCTCATTGGTTCGTCGTCAAATTTACCTATCGCAGGTGTGTTTACAGACAAAGACCTATGTCTCCGTAAGCAATGGCGTATATCCCAGCGCCTGGCTGACCAATTTTGGGCCAGATGGGTGAAGGAAGTTCTCCCCGATCTAGTGCCGCGCCGAAAATGGAGAGAAGAGGGCGCACAATTGAAGATCGGTGATGTGGTAGTAATAGTGGACCCTCACTCCCCCCGTAACTGCTGGCCTAAAGGTATCGTACAATCCGTGTACCCTGGTGCTGACGGACGCGTCAGAGTTGTTGACGTTAAAACTAAAAATGGTTTATTTAAACGCCCTGCGGCTAGGTTAGCTATATTTTAGATTTAGTTTATACTTGTATAACATTTTAATTTAGTGTCTTTTAAAATAATATTTTAACTTAGGTTATCGTTATGAGTGTCGTGTCAACACTGAGGGGGAGAATGTTACGTATGGAAAACATTTTGGCATTTATTTTATATTTCTGTTTTAATAATAAATAAGCACTGAGGCCCCACCGCTGCGAACACGGTCATAGTTCAGTATCTAGTACGCCGTTCACTTGAATGAAAGCGCGAAGTTCATTCGCGCGCCTCGTTTGAACGACCAATCGGTCGGTTCAGTTCGCTTCCGCCATCGTACCGAGCGCACGTACCGTTGCGCATCGCGAGCGCCGCGCCGCCGCCGTATCGCCGCCGCAGGACCTCGGACTTTTTAACTACAAATAACTCTTTCATTTATCCCGTCCTAAAACACGTACTGCGTTCTGTGCGCAACAACGTCTATGCTATCTTTTATTTGTGACTAGCTTCTGCCCGCGACTTCGTACGCGGATTCTGTTGCTTATGCCAGCGACAACGGGGTCGTCAAAATCGAAGACCTCAAAACGTCTGATGTGGAATTTTAAGAGCCCGGGGATGGGAATACAACGGGATGCGCGAGACGATTCGAGACGTTCCAGATCTTTCATTTTTGTAAGTCAACAGGAAATGTCCATCAGACTAAACATTTTTATAAGTCAACAGGAAATGCCCATCAGACCAAACAACACTTGCTGAGACGTCATTCCTATGTGTTATGGTGTAGCTGGGCTCTTGGAGTTCCACAACAGGTGTTCCAGATCTTCGATTTTTATAAGTCAACAGAGAGTGCTCATCAGATTGAACAACTTTCGCTAAAACTTCATTCCTATACATATGTTATAGTGTAGCTGGGCTCTTGGAGTTCCACATCAGGTGTTCCAGATCTTCAACAGAAAATACTCATCACGTGGAAGAATTTTTGCTATGATACCATTTTTGTATCTTTTATAGTTCAGCTGGTCTGTTGCGGTTCTGCATCAGGTGTTTGTTTCCAAAATAAAAGTCAACAGGAAATGCCCATCAGACCGAACAACTTTTGCTAAGACGTCATTCCTATATGTGTTATGGCATAGCTGGGCTCTTGGAGTTCCACAACAGGTGTTCCAGATCTGCGATTTTTATAAGTCAACAGAGAGTGCTCATCAGATTGAACAACTTTTGCTAAAACTTCATTTCTATATGTATGTTATAGTGTAGCTGGGCTCTTAAAGTTCCACATCAGGTGTTCCAGATCTTCGATTTTATTCTCTCAGCAGAAAATTCTCATCACGTGGAACAATTTTTGCTATGGTACCATTTTTGTATCTCTTATAGTTCAGCTGGTCTGTTGTGGTTCTGCATCAGGTGTTCAAGTTTCCAAGATAAATTATAGACTTCTTGCCCAGACTTAATACCTATTTAACAACAAAAAAATCATTCAAATCCGTCCAGTAGTTCCGAAGGTTAGCGTGTACAAACAAACATACCCACAGACAAACAGACACACAGACAAACAGACAGATGTTTTTTTTTGGATTCGTGTTCTATTACTGTTTCTAAACCCCCCTCAATTATTACTTTTTTAATATATACAATGTACAGACACAGTTTTTTTACTGTTTTATTATATGTATAGATAACTTCTTAACGCCTAAACCGATTTCTATGTACGTGGTATCATTAGAATCTTTGTGTTACCCCGGGTAACATAGGCTAGTGAATAAAAGGATACTGCAATTAAAGAAAAAAATGGATACTAAAATACGAATACGAATTTTAAAATGTTATGTCATGATTTAATAAAAAAATATATATTTATTTATCTATACAAGATACGCGCGGATGACTAAGTAGGTTTGTGAACTTTTAAGTGATAAATGTACACCAAAATAATAAAACGCGAAATTCTCCATCTTATTATAATCGCAACTAAACAAGTAAAAAAAAATAATAATATAAAAAAATTAAAAACCCCACTGCGTAAAAAATAACGAATAACTTAAAAAAAAACTGAAAAGAAAAAAAAAAACAAGAACAAATAAAAAAATCTGATACGGAACATATTGACTGCAACAGTCGTGACTCATATTCGATGTAATGATTTTAGTCTAGATTATTTATACGCAGTCGAGTTTTTTTTTTAATTTTGTATTTTTTTTCTATCATATCATTCCTCACACAATCAATCCATCTTTCCTTTGGTCTTCCTCTCCCTCTCCATCCAGTAACATTTATATTCATTACTCTTTTAGTCACATGTGTTCCATTGCTCTTCATCACATGTCCATTGTCCAATAGGGTATTTTACTCTATATGAGAACAAATCTAAAAATATATTATTGAGATAGCTTAGGCAAAAAGTAGTCGGAAAACGTTAGTTTTAGTAAATAGCAAACTAAATTTTTAAATTCAATTCAAAGGTTTCAGCTTTTCAATCTGTTTCATAACACCATTGGTGTCGATTCTGTTGTGCACAAACTAAACTTAATTTAGGCTATTGCTATCTTTTTCTCTCTAATAAAACAAAAAAGAGACGGACGTAATTTAGAGCTGTCAAATTTAGTTGGAACTAATATTTCTATACAAATGAAGGGTGCACGTAAAAACATGTCGACTAAAAACACGGTGAAGCGCAAGGCATAAACTAGTTTGACATCTCTAACTTAGTTCATAGCTATAGCCGTCCTTTTCTCGCACTGCCTTTTAGTAAAAGATAGCAATAGCCTAAATTAAGTTTAATTTGTGCACAACAGAATCGACACCATTATAGTAGTTGCCATGTTATTACGTCATACGACTATGTAAACTTACAAGTGTCAACTGTTACAGTTAACTTCAAATATCACTACTAAATAAATATTTACACAGCCAACTGACGTCATGGTCACAGAGCAATATGGCGTCCACTGCGTCTAGCGTTTTTGTCAAATTACGCGCGAAATTTGAATAGGTATAAATACATTTTTATAACGATTGAATAAAATTCTTGTGAATCTTTTAGTGGTTCATTAGCACTATAGAATCTAATTGAGACACTTTTCAAATATAGGTGTAATACTCTATTCGAGAAATAAAATGACGTCCCTCTAAAGCGCGCTTTTTAGTTTTAATTTTTAACTAAACTATTTGTATGTTTGTTTCCCAGGAGTGATGCAACACCACGACGCCATCACTGGCACAGAGAAGCAGCACGTGACGCACGACTACGAGCGACTCCTCAACCAGGCTCTAGATGACGCGCTCATCATCGCTAAACAGGCGTTCAAGTGAGTGCATCATTTACACAGGGTGTAAAAGACCTCATCACGAAGCCGTCAACCAAGCATTCTGTACATCAAACTAACTAACTTTACGCAAAAATTATTGCTGGGAAACGACTTTTGTTTTTGGGTGTAAAATCATATTTTGTGGTAGAACTCAATGTAACGAATTCAAAACATTGTGTTGATGGATGGATTGAATAGTACGGGGGTCGTGAAGGTGTTTAAAGTAAAAATATTACATTAAAAACTTGAATTAAAAAGTTGTATATAATATATATAAGTGGTATATTTCTATTTCGGATATCTGATAGTTTCGGTTACGGTTACGGAGCTCCATAACATTCCTGATTGTTGTGTACGTTAGGGTTCAATTTTGTCTGGCGAGGAGTTAGCTCAATGAAACAAGCGTCTGTCTTTGATGAGGTTTATTGGCAACTAACTAACAAAAATATTAACATCATATTTAATACGGTCGGCGGCCAGCCAGTACTACTATAAA
Source organism: Xestia xanthographa (assembly GCA_905147715.2). Taxonomy (NCBI): domain Eukaryota; kingdom Metazoa; phylum Arthropoda; class Insecta; order Lepidoptera; family Noctuidae; genus Xestia; species Xestia xanthographa. The sequence goes on from LR990654.1 coordinate 29,325,005, forward strand.
GAAACGTGGACTGTATGTTTGTTCGTACTTGTAAACCTATTGAAATGAGCTTCAACATAAGCCGCCCACCAAAGGACTATATGAGTCCTTTCAACTGATCCATAACTATGCAATTAACATTATACATGCAAAATTATCAAACACGGAATGATTGGACTATTCAGGGTTACTATCTATTGGCAGTGGACAGAGTTTGGTCACAGTTCTCTTTACAATACTGTCACCACTCTTGACACTGTAAACTCTTGTGCACCCATCGGGTCCTGGATGTTTGCTTACTATTCGTCCCAGTAACCACTTCCCTGGTGGAAGGTTCTCCTGCTTGATCAGAACAATATTACCGACTTCAAACTCCTTTTCTCGTTTGAGCCATTTTGGACGTTGTTGTAGTCTAGATAAATATTCTTGTTGCCATCTAGACCAAAAATCATGCAACAACTTTTGAACATATTGCCATCGTGATAACGTGTGCACCTTCAAGTTTTGTAAATTTGGGCTAGGTACGACAATGGGTGCCTCTCCAATTAAAAAGTGCCCAGGTGTTAATGGCTCGATATTCACATTATCCAAATCATCTTGGGGGCACAACGGCCTCGAGTTCAAACAAGCCTCTATTTCACACAGCACTGTCGACATCTCCTCGAAAGTTAAATTGCTGGTAAGTATGCGTTTTAAGTGATACTTCGTTGATTTTATTCCAGCTTCCCAGAGGCCGCCGAAGTTTGGGCTGTATGCAGGAATAAAATGCCATTGTGTGCCATCACATGCAAGCGTGTCTGCGATTGTTCCAGAGAACTCCAAGCTTGCTTCCTTCCACATGGCTACCAGCTCTTTATTTGCCCCGATGAAGTTCCTCCCCTGGTCACTCCATAAATGTGCACACTTGCCTCTTCTAGCACAGAATCTTTTATATGCGCCGATGAACGCCTCTGACGTCATATCTCCGACTAACTCCAAATGAACGGCCTTGGTAGCCATACATATGAAGATCGATATGTACGCCTTATGTGCCTTGACTCCTCTTCCCTTGCTCCATAGAACTTGTAATGGTCCAGCAAAGTCTACACCGGAATGCAGAAACGGTCGAGCTGGTGTCACACGAACCTTTGGCAAATCACCCATTACTTGCGTTCTTGCAGTCGCATTCTGTTTGGCACATACTAAGCATCGGTGTACATATTGTTTGACTTGTCCCTTAGCTCGCGTTATCCAATACTTAGATCTCAAAAAACTCAACATTAGTTGGATTCCTCCGTGTAGGGTTCTTGAGTGTGCATCGGCAATGATCAAAGAGGTAAGTTTGTTTCTATGACCCAATATGATTGGGTGCTTGCTTTGATCCGCTATGTTAGCGTGTCTAAGGCGTCCGCCAACCCGAAGCATCTGTTTCTCATCTAAGTACGGATCTAAAGTTTTTAATGTACTAGTTCTTTTAACCTGTTTACCCTTTCTTAGAGACTCAATTTCTTCTGCATATTCTTCATTTTGTACCCTTTGTATGCATATGTTTAATGCACCGTCTAATTCTTCAGTTGTCAAAGCACTATCTATGTCTTCTTTTAACGTTTTTTGTTTTAAAAATCTCCTACAGAATGCAATACTTCTAATTAATTCCTTCAACGAGTTGTATTTTCCAAATTGTTCTGTTAATCTTCTCTCATCTTCTTCGTTTTTGGTCATTGTAAGGGTTTGTATAGTTTTCTTCTTTTCTAGCTCTGTAGGTATGGTTTCTGGTTTGGTAAAATTAATGTTTCCTTTTGAAAGCCATTCGGGCCCTTTCCACCATAAGTCGCATGTTTTCAACTCTAATGCTAGTGCACCTCTCGACGCTATATCAGCGGGGTTCTCTTGCGATTGTACGTGGTACCATTGTTCCTTTGGGACGTTGCCGGTTATTTCAACGGTTCTATTGGCAACAAAGGTCTTCCATCTGCTAGGCTCTTTTTGTAGCCAAGCAATAACTATTGAGGAATCAGTCCAAGCATAAACATTAGCTAATGGGATCTTCATTGCTGTTGAAATTTGTTTTAACAGTCTTGATACCAGGACAGCTCCACACAATTCAAGTCGCGGTAACGACACCGTCTTCAACGGAGCAACACGAGTTCTTGCTGCAATCAATGATGTTTTGACTGCACCATCCAAGTAATGTACGCGACAGTACACAACAGCTGCGTATGCTCTCATCGATGCATCACTAAAACCATGTAGTTGTATGCTGTTCTTCTTTAGACTGTACGTGCCCATCCATCGATCTATTCTAATTGCATTGACGTTGGCAATATCGTCTCGTATAGTTTTCCACTCTTCTCTCACAGCTGGAGTAATTTCTTGATCCCAATCAACCTTAGTTTGCCAGAGCTTCTGAATCAAAATTTTTGCTTGCACGATGCATGGCGCTATCCAACCAAGCGGGTCAAAGAGCTTTTGGACATCTGACAGTATACTTCGCTTCGTAACGATCGCAGGAAGAGGCACTAGGTTTAGTTGGTATTCGAATTGATCGCTGCCTAAGTTCCATTGTACACCTAAAGCCTTCATGGTACCATCTATATTTAGATCTATATGTGCATTGATAGATCTATCCTCTGGATCTATAGATTTTAAAAAGTCTACGTTATTTGACGACCACTTCTTTAGCTGAAAGCCGCCTCGTTGTAATAAATTCTTCAAGTCTTTGCTTATTTGAATAGCTTGCTCTAAATCGTCACATCCTGACATAACGTCATCAACATACAAATCTTCCTGTAACACCCTAGCAGCTTCAGGATAGTTGGCACCTTCATCTTTAGCAAGTTGCATAAGTGTTTTTACCGCTAAATATGGTGCTGACGCTGTCCCGAAGGTAACAGTCAGGAGTCTGAAATCTTTAATGATTTCAGCCGAGTCGTTTCGCCACAGTATTCTCTGGTAATCGGTGTCTTCCTGGGCTACCAATATCATTCGGTACATTTTTTGTATGTCAGAAACAAAACATACTGCGTGTGTTCGCCATCTTACTATTAGGCTTCGCAAATCATCTTGTAGAACAGGACCTGCCAGTAATTCGTCGTTTAGGGAAACTCCATTGTAACCCTTGCAGGAAGCGTCAAAAACGACGCGAGTCTTCGTGCTTTCTTTATCGTTCCTGACTACTGCGTGGTGGGGTAAGTAGACCGACCTTTTTGTGTTTATTTCTTGTTGTGGTACTTCTTCAATGTGTTTTAAGTTTATGTATTCTTCAATAACCTTTTTGTATTTTTCTTTCAGATCGGGATTTTTGTTTAGTCTTTTCTCCAGTTGCAGAAATCTGTTTAATGCTATCTCTCTTGTCTTTCCGTCGGGTGATTTTAAGTTGTCGTTTTTAAAGGGTAATTTTACTATGTAGCGCCCTTCATTGTTTCTTGTATGTGTTTTTTCATAAATTTCTTCGCATAACATTTCCTCTTTAGTAAAATTTCTTTTTGTATCGGTTTCTAACTCCCACATAGTCTTCAATAGTTCTTTCACATCGACTTGTTCATTTATCGCCATTAAACATTTTTCTTTTGTGTTTGTTTTTATGTTTATTTCACCGAATATTATCCAGCCGAGGTTGGTTTTCTGAGCTATAGGTGACCCCGGTGGACCCTTGATTAGACCATCTTGTAGTATCTTTGCATATCCCTTGACGTCTAGCAGCAGATCAATGTTTCCTGATACTCCATACTTTGGGTCTGCTAAGTCTAGATCTGCCAAGTGTGGCCATTTGTTTGGTGACCATGTTTTTGCAGGTAATTGTACTGTCAAGTGCTTGTTCATCACGTAGGCTTGAATAGGTAGTGCAAAATTTGATTCCCATCGAGATAAAACTTCTATTTTCACTTCATGCTTGACAGCGACCTTCATGGATTCCATTCCAGTAATTATGCAATTAGTTACCTGCCTTTTGACTTTTAGTAGTTGTGCCGCCTTTTCGCTAATAAAGCAGGCTTGTGACCCTGGATCTATGAGTGCCTTGAGCACAATGGTGTGTCCTTGTTCACTCTTTACTATCACCATTGCGGTTGCTAACATTCCTATATCTTTTCTGACATTGTAGTAAGACGCAATCATTGTATTAACTTGCACCTTTTCTTCTACATCTGCTTGAGTTGATATTGTCGGCGTCGGTTGTACAGCTTCAGACGATGCCGATGTATCCGTCTTCTTTGTTAGATGTATGAGAGTATGATGGCGTCTTTTACACATGCGACAGGACATTGGAACACGGCATTTGAATACCGAATGTCCTGATGCCAGGCAGTTAAAACAGAGCTTGTTATTCTTTACACAATCAAATCGTTCTGAAGGTTGCATCTTCGCAAACAATTTGCAATGAGGCAGGGTATGATTTTCTTTACACATTATACAAGTTTGTTCCTTCTCATTAGTTGAAACATGGAATGTACTGCGTTCTTTAGAAGGTTTTTCACGCGTAGCTGATGTTGAAGAGGGTGTAATTAATTCTAATGCACGAAATTTGCCATTTAAGAATGTCTTCAACTCATTCCACGTCGGTAAATCCTCTGAATTGCTTTTGTAGGCGTACTCTTCCCAGTCCTTGTGAGATTCCGGGTCCAGCTTCTGTACGACCAGAAATATGATTATAGGATCCCAGGAGTCGGTGTTCACGTTGGAGTTTTTGAGGTTGTCTAAAATTTCAGAAGTTGTATCTAAAATTGACTTCAGTTGACTGGCCGATTGAGTGTTCGCCTTTTTTTGGTAAACTAATCTCTTCAACATTAAGTTAACTATCAATCTTCTATTGCCGTAACGATTCTTCAATGTTTCCCATGCTTGTAAATAGTTAGTTTCAGTTACTTGTATATGTTTAAGTAGGGTTGCTGCTTCACCGCTGATGCTAGTCTTCAAGTAATGCAATTTTTGAACGTTGCTTAGTGCTTTGTTGTCATGTACTAACGAAACATATAAATCTTTAAACGCAGGCCAGTCTTCATAGGTTCCAGAAAACGTAGGTATCGTTATACATGGCAGTCTCACCTGTGTTTGTTGGTTATCTTCGTCCGCGTTATCGATGTTCATCGCTTGCGATGATTTCGTTGTTACCTTATCTAACATATCGCGTAATTCACCCAACAAACACAAATATAGATCTTCATAAATAAAAAACTCTTCATTAACGAAATACGGCAACAAATTACGTTTATCTCTAGGTGTCATTCTCGCTAAGTCTTGATGCGCACCGTTAAATGTTTTCCAATATTCTTCGAGGCACTGAATTCTAGATTGAATATAACCCTTTGTCAAACGTTGTTTAGGACATTTTCGTAAGTTTACTTGTGTTTTCTTCAGTAACTCTGCCGTATCTTCTAATATACCAAGTGCTTCTTCGGCCGTGTTAGACATATTTCACTGTTAATTATGTAAATCTTCAATATTATACACTAATACGATGCAATACTTGAAGAAACAACGTATTTTTTGTTAAAATCACTGCTAATTACTTTGTTTACGCTTAACGATTCACTCGCCGGCTTCTTATCTCTGATGGAATGTTGTTTTTTCTGTATTAACTTCACTAATGATCCGGCTCGATTATGACCATTATGTTGTGTACGTTAGGGTTCAATTTTGTCTGGCGAGGAGTTAGCTCAATGAAACAAGCGTCTGTCTTTGATGAGGTTTATTGGCAACTAACTAACAAAAATATTAACATCATATTTAATACGGTCGGCGGCCAGCCAGTACTACTATAAAGAAACGTGGACTGTATGTTTGTTCGTACTTGTAAACCTATTGAAATGAGCTTCAACACTGATTTAAAATGAAAGTTATGACCTTAAAAACTAGAATCCGGCGCGTCATTATGTAAAACGGCGTGTTATACGTCGTGTAATTGGCTGCCACATATACATGTGCATGGTATACAATTTGGTACTACCTTTTATGCCATCAGAGAATTAGATTGCCTTGAATAGTACAGGGATCATGGAGGTTTAGAAGTAAACTTATCTAAAAAACTTGTCAAAAAGTTGTAACTTTGACCCCCAATATCTCCGTAACTAGAAGGTTCCCAGGTATGGTGTAGAACAAAAAAATGATCGCAATGACGGAGAGAAAAAGTGCCTTTCGGATTCGTGAAAGGCATAAAATGATGAAGCTACAGTCCCAAAAAACACTTAAAGTCCAGAGAAAAGCACTTGTTCTCCAAGTACAAGTGCTTTCCGGCTAAGTTAAGGGCACTTTTACAACATTATGGTCACATGGCGATCAAACTTCCATTAACTGAATAGGGAATATGCATGAAATACAAAACTCTTTTTATTTATTAAAAATGCCTTGTATTGACTCCTAAAAACATTGTGGTACACTTGTTTAAGTTGCTAATACAATACTTATTTTACAATTTACTGTTTTATGTAGCATGTTTTTGGTGAAACGGAACGCACTCTCAAAACGCGTCGTCCTCGATAACGCCGGTAGTGACGTCAAAGTCTATGAGTCAAAAAAACACTTTTATTTGAAAAGTGTTTAAAGGTTTTAAGTGTTTTAAGATTTTATTGTAATATTGTTATTGCAGTTAATACTTGATTAAAGCACATACAATTAGTAAAATTATTCTATTAAGGGCAACAAATAGATGTAAACAAGGCAGATTGTGTTAAATGACGTCACATCAAGGCCGCGACAGCTACGGACGTTTGAACTGTCATAGAAAATGGCAAGAGTTTGATATTATTTTTAAGCGACAAGCAGTAGTTGAACTTAACTTTTAATACTTTTTTTGGGTTGATAGTACTGTATCTTATTGATTTAAGTGAAGAAAAAATGACGTGCATTTTCCCTATTACAAGAAATCGTTTTAAAAGTAGATATGATTATTTTCAGTAAAATGACCTTAGAAGACGCCACAAAGCCGCCTTTATTTGACTTCCAAAGATGTCACCTGAACGAATCTAGCTGCTACATTTCTGAGAACAGCGAGAAGTTTGTTGTAAGTATTAAACATTTATTCTACAGGGTGTAAAAAACCTCATCACGAAGCCGTCAACCAAGCATTCTGTACATAAAACTAAGTAACATTTTTAAACATTTTTTGTGGGGGTGAAAAATCATGTTTTGTGGTAGAACTCAATGTAACGCACTCAAAACATTGTGCTGATGGATGGATTGAATAGTACGGGGGTTGTGGAGGTGTTTAAAGTAAAAATCTTAAATTAAAAAAAAAAAAAAAACTTGTCAAAAAGTCGGAACTTTGACCCCCAATATCTCCGTAACTAGAAGGTTCCCAGGTATGGTGTAGAACAAAAAAATGATCGGGAGAACAAGTGCCTTTCGGCTTCGTTAAGAGGTGTTTTACACCCTTTATAGCTTGAAATGGGAAATAAAAAAGACATCGTGAGGAGACCTTATTGCGCATGCAATAGGTTTGAGTTCGAGGCTAAATAATAGCAGCCGCTCGGATCGATCTTTAAGTTAAGCCGTGCTTGCCTAGGTTGGACTGTAGATGGGTGACCACCCATTACATACCGAGTTCCCTCCGTGCCTCAGAAAGCACGTTAAGCAGTTGGTCCCAACGGTCATTTGTAGATCTTTGACAGTCGTTACAGGTAGTCAGTGGCCCAAAAGTCTGACAACCAGTCTTACCAAGGGGTATCGTATTATCCTGTACTAACTGGGTTGTGGAGGTCAGATAGGCAGTCACTCCATGTAAAATACAGGTATTTAGCTGCATCTGGTTAGACTGGAAGCCGGTCCCAACATAGTTGGGTTGCGATTGGAATTTTATCGATACTTCTTCAGATATCTCGTTACAGATCGTATTTTAATTTCAGATAACTATCTACAATCCATTGGGTTGGACTGTGAAGGAACCGATTAGGATACCAGTTCGTGATGGTTCATTTGAAGTGTATGGTTCTGATGGTAAGTTTTAACTTAAAATTAACACATAAAGTCACTACATGCAAAATAATAAATACCACATAGAAAAACTAATCTCAATCTAGGTTTTTTTTTCGACGGATTACAAATTTCATACCGGTACAAAAATACCGATACCAACTTAATACCGAGATTTTACCGCAAAAGTATCGGTATCACTGATTTTATGATATCGAAAGATAAAGATATTTGTATCATAGTAAATAGGGTAAAATCGAATTAGCCAGCAAAACTTCGTAAGTAGTAACGGATTTATGAATCCAAAAATGATAAAACAAACAATAATTATTAATTTTGGTGGAGGTCAACGACCATATGCAGTTTAGTTACTTGAAATATTAGTTTATTTGAAGAGTTTCTGTAGCGAATTTAATTTAGTTCAGAGGTGTGAAGAACAGGGGGTCTGAAATGGCCGCTTTATCAGAATCGTAATATGAATCACGTTTAAAAAAATCTTAAAATAGACTTTATTGATATAGACTTATAGTCCATTTTAAGATTTTTTTTTAACGTGATTCATATACTAAGATTCTGCGTGGATTCTGCTAAAGCGGTCATTTTATACCCGCAGGGTTTAAAGTTCTTAGAAATTGGCGGATTCTCTGACCAGACGGGTGTTATGTCGACAGTTGTTGTAGGGTCTTCTATTCAGGATTAGTTTTCCATGACCAGCCAAATTTTCAGAGATGGTTTAGAATCGATAATATTTTCGATTTAATGAAAAAAAAAAAACATTTTTTTTTAAATAAAATTTCATTCCTCTCCACCACTAAAAAGCGAACGTGTGTATATTACAACAGCACAATTCAGTTCAACAACCTAGATAGGTAGCAGTTAGCACACACATACATTTGGTGGTGCATGCACGCACACAAGTGCTTTGATTCCCACTAGGTTTATGATTTAGGAAATTTTCAAATGAATGCTATGATTGTATTTTATATTTTTCAACAATAATATTTAAAATGCACTTTTGGTTTGATATCTAGATCTTAATATTAAATTTTGGTTGGTCATTGAAAACTAACCCTGTATGTCGCGGTTACTTTAATTGCGCGATTATTTGGATGTTAGTTCTTCGTTTGTGTCATAGATGGCGCTGTAGTAAATTTTGTAGTGACGCCACAACATCTTAAATATAAATTATGTGTGACGTTGTTTGTCCGCGATGGACTCCTAAACTACTAAAACGATTGTCTTAAATTCTTCAATTAAACGCCGAATTTCTTGACATGAACTTAAATGATCGGAGTATATTTTTACACAGGTACAATAATTGGTTTTCGTGTCGTCGTTATGAAAAAGTTCACAGAGATCGTCTCGCTAAGATGGCGGAGAGTATCGACCACAGAGTAATTTTTCCTAACAAACTAGCGCCATCTCGTGGCGTCCAGTGAATTTATTACAGGCGACATCTGGGTCGCATCGCTTGAAGTATTTAGAACACCGATTTTAATCAAGTTTGCAAACCGTGTGCAGTTTGATCCAACTTGAAAGATAGGATAGATAGATCAGCGCCATACAAGTTTTAGACGCGATTAAAAAGTTGACTACTAAAATTACATCAAATTACGTCAGGTGCTGACTAATTTGACAGGATTAAACTAATATTTATCTTCTGTCCTTTTCATAATGAAATAGAAAGAAAAAGATGCATTCAACTTAAATTTAGTTTCGTTTGTGAACAAGGGAATCGGCACCAATGTCCACCCGTTCGAAGCCGGGACGGGCAGCTAGTTGTATATATATTTCAACAGGCAACTTCTAACTCCACACCATTTTTTTTACAGGAAAACAAATCAAAACACAAATGGTACCGATACCAAAAAAAGTGGCAACGATACCGACACGGACCTCCACAGCGACCCAAGAAATAGTTTTTATAACCGATTTAAAACCTCTCTCATACAAAAGTCTATACATAATAAAATTACCAACACGACTTAGAAGAAATTTGAAGAAAACCGACTATGAGTTTTACGCTCATAATAGCAACTATTGGGACCCATTAAAAGAACCAATTATAAACAGATTGGATGACAGAATTAAAGATAAAGAAACCAAAGGTGAGTAACTTGTTTTTTTTTTTTTTTTGTTTACTTATTTTTTCCCACAACTGTCTGGCAGTTTGAGTACTATAAGTGACCTACCCAAATGTCCTTTCTTTGGTATTGTTCGTCGTTTCGTTGAGCTCCTTGAGTTATAAGTCGAGCTACACGATAACTGACAAATGCTTGCACTGACTGGACAGGTCCACTCAAATCTGTATGGTTCTTTCTTCAAAAGACCATCTCAGGCACTAATCTGCATAGTCCTCATGTGAATTGAGCAAGATCATGTCTGGACTTCAAAAGAGACTATGACCTCTAAGTTTGTTTCGGCTGTTTCTTCTCAGAGTAGTCAGGTACGAAACACCGGCCCCATCTAGTTTTAAAAAATGACGTGTAAGTGTTTGTAAAAACCTATTTGCAAAATAAATATAACTTGCATGCATATGGCGACCTGAAGGGCGCAGCGATAGTGAGGCTGCCTTATGTTCTTAGGGTCCCGGGTTCGGATCTCGGTAGGAGCAAACAACAAAAAGTATCTATGTAGTATATCAACTATCTGGTGTCCACGACACAAGCCTCGTTGTCTAGTGTGGCACTAGATGGTGCTGTGTTATGTGCAGCGATATTTTTTTTTTAAATTCCCAAGGCATTAAGTCCGTCTTAGTACATTATATGCGTTAAGTTTTAATAAATACATTTTTCATTTAAAGAAATACTGTCAAAAATTCAAACCATACCATATGCTCCCGTGTACACCGGAGACCTTCTCAACCTCGAATACCGTGAGACTAACCTAGAAATCCTTAAAGATGGCAAGAATGATGCAGAGGTCATGGAGCTGTGGAAGTTCTTGACACAGAGCAGAAATAAGAAGGAAAAGAAGATGGACAGGAAGATCCTTTATCCTAAGTTGAGTATGGATGAGATGAGGATGCTGTCAGACGATCCGAGGACCGTGGAGAAGTTCGATGATGACGTTGTTATTGGGAATCAGGTGAGTTTGTAATTCTTTTTGTGGTAAGTGCCCAAGCCGTGTGGTATCCGGCAAAGTAGATTAGAACCAACCCATTACAGTAAGCCGTGTAGTATCCGGCAGAGTAGAATATAACCAACCCATAAAACTAAGCCGCGTGGTATCCGGCAGAGTAGAATAGAACCAACCCATTACACTAAGCCGTGTGGTATCCGGCAGAGTAGAATAGAACCAACCCATTACACTAAGCCGTGTGGTATCCGGCAGAATAGAATAGAACCAAGCCATTACACTAAGCCATGTGGTATCCGGGAATAGAACCGACCCATTACACTAAGCCGTGTGTTATCCGGCAGAGTACAATAGAGCCAAACCATTACACTAAGCCGTGTGGTATCCGGCAGAGTAGAATAGAACCAACCCATTACACTAAGCCGTGTGGTATCCGGCAGAGTAGAATAGAACCGACCCATTACACTAAGCCGTGTGGTATCCGGCCGAGTAGAATAGAACCAACCCATTACACTAAGCCATGTGGTATCCGGCAGAGTAGAATAGAACCAACCCATTACACTAAGCCGTGTGGTATCCGGCAGAGTAGAATAGAACAAAGCCATTACACTAAGCCGTGTGGTATCCGGCAGAGTAGAATAGAACCAACCCATTACACTCACGGGTGTCGTATAAGGCTCGTAATGTCTGAGGCAGAACACCTTGCGCCTCCGTAGACCAGAGAATGGGCAGCAGCGTTTTCTGTTAGTCTTTCATCACTGCGATCTCCAATCCGCCTGCCAAGCGCGGAGATTCCGGCAAATTCCTCCCATCATGGGAGAGGCTTATGTCCAGCAGTGGACGGTATGGGCTGTTGTTGTTGTTGTTATAGTGCCCAACTCGGTGTCAGAGTTTTTATATGCCGCCGCGACTTGGCTTTACATGCTGTCGAGAAATATCTCTCAGGCATGCTGGTTTCCTCACGACGTTTTCCTTCACCGAAGCAAGTGATAATTATACAATACGCACATGAATCCGAAAAATCAGAGGTGCGTGTGTTGTGTTCGAACTTGAGACCTATGACTTGTCAGTCCGACGATCACACCATTATACTATCACTGTCTTATAAAGAGAAAATCACAGAGTAAGTTCTGGTGAAACTATTTCATAGTTATTTGACAACAGCAACCCAAAAGCAACTTTATATTAATACTAGCTGACGTCCCGCGGTTTCACCCGCGTAGTTCCCGTTCCCGTGGGAGTACGGGAATAAAATATAGCCTATAGCACTCACGAATAATGTAGCTTTCTACCAGTGAAACAATTTTTAAAATCGGTTCATTACTTCCGGAGATTACCCCCTACAAACAAACTTACAAACATACAAACTTACAAACAAATGTTACCTCTTTATAATATTAGTATAGATTAGACAAAATGGCAAAAAAATCACATTTGTTGTATGGGAGCTCGCCCCCCTTAAATATTAATTTTATTCTGTTTTTAGTATTTGTTGTTATAGCGGCAACAGAAATACATCATCTGTGAAAATTTCAACTGTCTAGCTGTCACGGTTCATGAGATACAGCCTGGTGACAGACAGACGGACAGACAGCGAAGTCTTCCGGAGATTACCCCCTACATACAAACTTACAAACATACAAACTTACAAACAAATGTTACCTCTTTATAATATTAGTATAGATAAGTGTAAGGTTCACTATGATTTTGGCAATTATGCAAAATCCGAGATAAATAACCTTGGGAGGACTTTATTTATAAATTTTATTTAAGGTGACTACAGGAGCTAAATTAGCAACTCTATTTGTGGTGGTTCAAACTTCGTTTGAAATACTGTTAGAATAAAGTTCTAATCAGCTTGCACTACAAAGTGGTTGTTACGTCAGTCACTGCGGCCGAATAGTGCGAAATGAGTGCAAAACACCACTCATTTCGCACTATTCGGCCGCACGATTTACAAAAAAATCTATTGATTTGACTAAAAAATAAAACACCGTGATGCTAATATGTTGTTTGTAGAATTATTTGCCAAAAAATCAGAATGATCGCATGTATTTTAGTATGGTTTTTACTCGTTAAAATATTTTTTTATTGTTTGATTTTTTTTAATTTTTTTGTTTGTGATTTTTTAGTATCCAGTAAAATTAGTTGTATTATGTTTTCAAAACACTATTATACTAGCATAATATATCCTGAAGAATATCGTATATTTTTCTGGTTTTGTTTATTGCAGTGAATCATATGCTTTTTTTGCGTTACAAAACTCGCGTTTAGTTCCTCTAGTCACACAACATGAAAAATTATTTTTTTAAATAATTTTTTTATGATAAAATTTAGTTATAATAGTATTGTATGGTCTCTAATTATTTAATTACTAATATTATTTTGAAATGTACCTTTAAACAAAACTATGGATCGTTGTCTGAAATAAATCAATTGAATTGAATTAACAAATACATTCTTCTTTTCCAGTTCTTCAAACTAGAGGTGAACAAAGCTACCGGCTTTATCCGCGAGGTCACCTTCCCGGACCACTCGCGCCTGAACCTCTCCATCAACATGTACTATTACACAGGAACCTGCGGCGACAACCACGACGCCGACCACCGCGCTTCAGGAGCTTACATCTTCAGACCAGTAACCAATACCCTCACTAAACTCACTCCATCAAAAACCGAAGTCATAAATGGTGATTTAGTCAAAGAATTCCGCGTAAACCTAAACCCTGGTGGATTTGTTAGTGCGAAACTTTATGATGGTCTTAATTTTATTGAAACGGAATGGGTAGTTGGTCCTATTCCTATAGATGATAAAACGGGAAAGGAATATGTGATTAAATATGAAACTAATATTATAAACAATGGTGAGTTTTATACAGACTCAAATGGTAGACAAATGCTCAAGAGAAAACTAGATTTTAGACCGCAGTGGAACTTATCTCTAGCTGAACCAATACCTGGGAATTATTACCCAGTAACTAACGAGATATATATTGAAAATGATGATTTAAGGTTCACTGTTCTAACTGATAGGTCTGAAGGAGGAACTTCGCTCGTTGAAGGTGAAGTAGAATTAATGTTGCATCGAAGACTTCTATGCGACGATGCTTTTGGTGTAGGAGAAGCGCTAAACGAAACTGCAAATGGTTTTGGTTTGGTAGCTAGAGGGAAACATAGAATTATTATAGGAAAAGATAAAGACATAATTAAAAGGAATGTTCTAGGTATGCATTTAAGTCCTACAGTCCTATTTTCAGATGCAACAAACATAAAATATGATGACTGGTTGAAATTACAAAATGAATTCAGTTGGTTAGACAAAGATCTGCCAAAAGGTATTCATTTGCTGACTCTAGAACCGTGGGATTCTAAACTGTTGATCAGATTCGAGAATTACTTAGAAGGGGATGAGGCTGTTGTAGTGAATTTAAAATATTTATTTAAAAATATTGAAATTAAGTGTTTGAAGGAAACTATGTTATCAGCTAATATGTTTGTTGATGAATACCAACAGTGGGTTTGGACAAAAGAGGAAAGTGAGGAACAAAAAGTAGAAAAAGAAGAATTAGAACTAATTGAAAAAGATTTGAGTATTAAAATCAAGTCGAAACAGATCAGGACGTTCATAGCGTGTTTCGAAAGGAAACAACAAACAGTACATAAAACTACAATTGCTCAATAATTTTATTTCGTTGTACAGCACAACAAGTAACCACAAATTGTCAAATTTCTCTCCAAATGATTTTAAACCATATAATGATGACGGTTAAGTTCAAAATCGAATGAGACAATTTGACAGTTTGTAGGTAGTAACTTAATTCGCTTGCGACTGTACCCTAAGACCCGTCTTCTATAACTTACTTACGTATAACTGTCAGTTAATATGCCACGTCTCGTAGCAATCGGTGTTTGTATAAACAAAGTTAGCTTGAAATATCCTATCCGCGTCACCTACCTGTCACTTGATTCATAGAAAATTTAAGAAAGATTTTCTGTGACGTTTTGTTTCTAACCGTCCGTAAGCTAAATGTCAAACAGACAGAGATAGCAACCTACCGATACCTGTTAGTAAGTTATTGAAAATGACCGTAAGTTGTTACTTAGGACGCGTTTGCATTATCTGACTAAAACTTTTAAAAATAACCAGTTTTTCAGATGCTTTTGCGGAAAAATGAAACTAAACCAAATGTAAGTAATAATTACAACATATAGATTACTCCTTCATCTTCAAATAATAGTAGCTTTTTATTCGAAAATATTGGTTTATAATATTGTACAAAATAATTGTCGGTGCCTCTCCACACAAAATTAACGATATCGTGTTGAGTTTAGGATCAGTTTTCTTCTATTAAATAACATAAATTTATATATTAAAACTTATTTTATCTAAGCACATAATTATGTTCAACTCAAAATGGTGTTAAAAAAACTATCAAAATGTTACAATGCAGCTCAGAAAAAAAAATGCATCTGTATTTTTACCAAACTTTGCTTAATCTGATGAATCTTAAGGGCTTGAGTTAAGGGTTATTTTGCTTGTCTCTATCGTGATTTAATGCACAACAATGTTGTAATGAAATATAAGCCTGCGTTCGCACTATAGAAGCGCGTCAATTCGTAAACGCGTCCTTAAGAACTATCAATCATTAACTCGTTGATTTAGCGGTCCTAAGCGCGAATGTTGAGCAAGGGGTCCTAGATTAAAAGAAAGAAAAAAATATATTTATTTGACGTCATTTATTAAAACACACACACACACATATAAAAAAAAGATACAAATTAAAGTGGAAAACATAGTACGTGCTGTATGTCTCATTTTGTATGGCAATAGCACGCTGTGACGACACTGTTTGGTCAACTCAATGACTCAACTATTTACTGATCTCCAAGCAACTAAAATCGAATTTGGCAATAAATCCGGTTTTCAGGCCCAAAATAATGTTTTTTTTAGAGATGGTTTATGGTTTCAACTACCCTATTGCTAAGTTTGGGAATTAGTATTATTTATTACAAAATAATACATACGCAGAATCAATAACAATTATTTGAAATTAATATCATTGATAGTACAACATTTTTGTGTTTTATCTATACTTTAATATAATATTATAAAGAAGTAAAATTTGTTACTTAGTTTGTATATAGGGGGTAATCTTCGGAACTACTGGTCTGATTCCGAAAATTCTTTCACTAACGGGAAGTTATATTATGCCCGAGTGTTATAGGCTACATAAATATAAAAGTTCCCGTGAGTTTATTCCGTAAAAGCTACTAATTAATGAAAAAACAATGAAAATTTTGATTAAAGTCCTTCCATATTTATTGTAGGTACAATCGTGGTCTTTTCCGCCAGACCATTAAAAAAATTTTTCGCTTAAATCATGCGGAGGCGCCGAGCCACGTCCCCTTAAAGTTTGGGCCTATTAGAAAAGCGTCAACTTGGGCGTGCAAAATAACATTTACTCTCGTTTGGCGTGCGTCGTCAGTGCGCTCGGCCGATTCGGGATCTTTTCATTCATTATTTCTATACAAAGACAACGGAGCGGGGCTAGAGAGCGTTTTTATGTTACGAGTGCAAGCAAAAATTAGCTTAGTGGTGATCAGGCGGGAGTGTCCTCGATAGTACCTGTTACGGAATCCAACATATCAACTTTATTGGAACTTAAATAAAGCTGATTTTATAACTGATTTTTAGGTAAACAAATAATAGGTATAATATCTATGAAATTACTGTAACAACATTTGACATATTGTGTCAATTAAAATGTCATCATAGAATATTAACTAATAATCAAATGGGGTTATTGTTTTTTTTGATAATTATAATATGTTTATAGTTATGTAGTATTAATGTTCATATAATTATTGTGTGATGTAAAAAATGATACACCAAATAAATAATTTTATATTTTTTAAATTACTTGGTTGTTTTACTGTGTAGCCATCATCATTTGGTCGGGGGGGTTTCATTGGGGTCGGCTTCCAGTCTAACCGGATTCAGCTGAATACCAGTATTTTACATGAAGCGACCCTTTTCCGCCCGTGGTCCCTTCTCGTAGTCTCTCGTGTTCCCTACACGGAGCTTTTTTTCTTCGTGGTCTCTATAATACTGGAAAATTCCGTAGTCCCTGCTCCACCACGGAGGTTTTATGACGCGCGTTCGCTTCACTCGCATATTAAATAACACTCTTTGCCTTCTGTCCCCGAAGTACGAAGTGCGGGGCCTCCGCCGGCCTCATTCGTCGGCCCACGGCCCGGTGCCTATGCCGCCCATAAAGAATAAAAAAAACCGGCCAAGTGCGAGTCAGACTCGCACACGAAGGGTTCCGTACCATTGACTATATTTAGTATTTGTTGTTATAGCGGCAACAGAAATACATCATCTGTGAAAATTTCAACTGTCTAGCTGTCACGGTTCATGAGATACAGCCTGGTGACCGACAGACGGACAGACAGCGAAGTCTTAGTAATAGGGTTCCGTTTTTACCCTTTGGGTACGGAACCCTAAAAACGCCCACTTTCTGTCACAAATGTAATTATATTTATATAAAAACATGACATAAAATTGAATAAAAATGTCAATGACTGCATTTTAAATATCTAAGTACAATTTAATTCGGCAGTACCTATATATTTCTTAAAGGAACCATGGGCCAAAAAATACTCGTGTTCCAGGAACTAAGCGGCCGGGACCACGGGCGAAAACCTGGAGCGACTACCTATCCAACCTCCACAATGACCCAGTTAGTACTGGGTAATACTGAACACAGTACCTCTTGGTAAGACTGGTTATCAGACTTGCGTCACTGACTACCTGTAACGACGTACAAATGGCATCCGGGACCAACTGCTTAACGTGCTTTCCGGGTCACAGAGGTAACTTGGTATGGAATGGGTGGTCACCCATCCACGGACCAACCTAGGCAAGTGCGGCTTAACTTGAAGATCGTCCCGAGCGCCTGTCATAATAATACACACTACTTAGAAGCTATATGTTATTAACAGACGAAAAACATGAATTAATTCATATTTATCTGCTGCACTCACCAGACGCACCGGGTATATGTACTATGGGGGTCTTTTGCCTGACCATTTTAATTTTTTTTCGCTTAAATCATGCAGAGGCCCCTTAAAGTTTGGGTCTATTAGGAAAGCGTCAACTTTGGCGCGCAAAATAATAATAACTCTCGTTTGGCGTGCGTCGTCAGTGCGCTCGGCCGATTCGGTATTTTTTCATTCATTTTTTCTACACTAAGTCAACGGGGCGGGGCTAGAGAGCGTTTTTATGTTGCGAGTGCAAGCAAACATGAGCTTAGTGGTGGTCAGGCGGGAGTGTCCTCGATAGTACATGTACACGTACCCAATGCGCCATATAATGGTATGCCAGAATGTCATTGCCGCTCCCACGCACTCTGCGCATCATAGAAGCAGTCTTCTTACGTAGAATGGTACTGAAACCGTCAGTACGTGCTTCCGCAAACATTCCCGACGCGCTACAGTAACGTGGGAGCCCCAACAACATCTTGAAAGTATTATTATACTGAACTCTGAGGGCGTTTGTATGCCCTCTACGTATATTGAACCCACAGAGTGCATGTGTACAAAGATTGACAGAAAGCCTTAAAAAGAGTTATTTTTACTTCTGGTGTACAACGTGCGAACCTGCGGGCCAACATATTACATCGGACAGCCAACGCCCTCCGTTCCCTCTCCATATCAGCATCATCCTTTAAGTCCTCCGTAACTATGTGCCCCAAGTACTTAAAATCTAGCACTCTTTCAAGGGCCACACCACTTAACATAAGCTGTGGTATATTGTGCTGGTTTTTTATGCTTCGCTCTGAACACAATTTTTGCACGTTATTAACAAGTTTGTGTGCTTCTGCATAGGCCTCACACAGACCGCCAACAACTTCCTGGGGGTCTAAAATGGCCGCTTTAGCAGAATCATAGCAGGATCATAATATAAATCACGTTAAAAAATTTAAATGGACTTTATTGTTATATTAATAATAAAGTCCATTTTAAGAATTTAAATTTTTAACGTGATTCATATTACGATTCTGCTAAAGCGGCCATTTTAGACCCCCTGAGTGCGCTAATTGACGGAGCCAGCACTAATATTAGTACCTACTCGTGAATGGGCAACTACAGTACTTTTACTATGTCTTACACAGTTATTATGTCTTGTGACTGGGACTGTAGCTACATTTAATTTTCATCTTTGTTTCGACAATTCAAAAGTGCCTGTAACTGGCTTACTTGAAATAAATGCTTTGATTTTGATTTTTGAATGTAGGTATACAAATAAAATATTGGAAAGCAGTAAAAGTGGCCTAAAAATTAAAGTCCTCGACTCTACCTAAACTGCTTATAATATAGGAAGCGAGTGAAAAAAAAAAACTAGTTTAATGGAGCAACAACTATATTTAAAACAACTTAACAAATACAACTAACTTTACATAACAATTTAAACTGTACAACACCTTAATTAAAATAATTAAATTAAGTAAATGTATGTTGCGCATGCATATTTTTAGCAAGTTACTGGTGTCGATTCTGTTGTAGACAAACTAAACTTAATTTAAGCTATTGTTATCTTTTTCTCTCTAATAAAACTAGAAAGAGACGGACGTAATTTAGAGCTGTCAAATTTAGTTTGAACTAATATTTCCATACAAATGAAGGGTGCACGTAAAAACATGTCGACTAAAAACACGGTGAAGCGCAAGGCTTTAACTAGTTTGACATCTCTAACTTAGTTCATAGCTATAGCCGTCCTTTTCTCGCACTGCCTTTTAGTAAAAAATAGCAATAGCCTGGAGCAAGTTTAATTTGTGCACAACAGAATCGACACTTATGTCGGTCTATCAGAAATCTTTTCAACCTTAACAGCTGCACGGATTTAGCATTTCAATAGAGCTAGACCTGGTCACGTGGATGATTAGCTCGGGACTTGTGGCATCCCAACTCGGGTAGGTTAGGTCCGAACGGGATGGCGGGGTCTCGTGAGCGAACTAAAACCCCGCCATCTCCTTCGTGTTAGGTTACTTTAATGATATTATACTTCTTTATCGGTACCTTTTGTAAGTGAGATATGAATGCTAAGAGGGATGTGTGGTGTGACGAAAATTGATAAATCGATCGATTGATCGATTGAATCGATTGATTTTGATACAAGTGGAGAAAGTTTGTTATTGCATTCGAGGCGGAATTATAACTCCCGTGCCGCAGGCGAGGGTGTTTTTGAGCCGAGAGCTGCAATAAAAAATGTTCACGTGTATTAAACGACGTTTTTCAATACACTTTTGAAGAAATAAAATAAAATACAATGAAAAATATTTTTGTCAAAAATCAAGAAACTCTGATTTTAAGTTTCTTTTTTTTTGCGATCTGCTTTCGCCAGGTTGATGGAGGGAGAGGCAAAGGTATGAAGCCGTTAAACAGCCTAATATAAAAAATAGATTTATTTTATATTTTGAATTCAGAACACAAATAAATGTTAATTTGTGTATAAAATAACTGTTAGTTTTTAATAATCCTGTTTGTCTATGATATTCTATTCATAAACACAATTTTAATATCATAGTATAGACGCGTAGTGCTTTGCCGAAATTAAAAAAAAAACGTTCACCTCAGACTTATAGGCATTGAACCAATTTGGACTAAGTATGGGTAAAATTGCCACAGATGGCAATTTTCATTCCCGCACACGTGCGGGAAAATGGAAAAAAACGCACGCGAGTGAAATACATTGCATGTTGTAGGTACCTAATTGTGGTGCGTTATGGACCAGTTTTCGTGGAAGTGTATTGAAAATAAGTAATCAGTACATCTTGGAACTGTAATCGCTACAGGCGCGGATACAGGATTTCCTTTAAGGGGGGGCAATTTTAGAAAAAATCATTAAAAAAAACCGGCCAAGTGCGAATCGGACTCGCACACGAAGGGTTCCGTACCATTGACTATATTTAGTATTTGTTGTTATAGCGGCAACAGAAATACATCATCTGTGAAAATTTCAACTGTCTAGCTGTCACGGTTCATGAGATACAGCCTGGTGACAGACAGACGGACAGACAGCGAAGTCTTAGTAATAGGGTTCCGTTTTTACCCTTTGGGTACGGAACCCTAAAAAAAGATAAAATTTTGATAATAAATGGGCGTTAATTTACAGAAATCTGTGATAATAATATGCAAGATACAAGTCCGCCAGCTTTTGGGCCGGGGGGGGGGGAGCGTAGCGAGAAATTGTTACGACACCTTGCGTTGGACAGGTTAGAATGGTTTCGAACGTTCATATAGGAGTTACTTGGTCGAATTTTAGATAAAGTCAAGAGAAAGTAGTCTGTAGAGCGAGCGCAGAGAGCTCGAAAATTTTAACACTTTTCCTACCTGGGCCTCTTAGAGACACAATTAGGTTTCAAGAGCGAGCGTAGCGAGCTCGAAATTTTTTACAACATTGCCTCAGATAATTATGCTATATTTGCATTTAAATAAAAGGCACCGGGGCAAGGGGCTCCTAATTTATTTCAGGCTTTGTCTATTGTATAGATCGATCATGCAAAAATCCATTAAGAGTGCCAATCCAGAGGTAGAAAAAGGGAGCTTTTTATGTTTTTTCGCAAGGTTAATTAAACAATATCTTAATTTAAGTGATTTTACGCTACATTTTATTACGTATAATACCAATCTATGGCATCAGGCAGGAAAAGCTAGGGCAGCTGCCTCCTCCTGAGGACGCCCATGACAAGATATACAACTAGAATATTTCGTTTCAATTCCATCAAACTAGTTCAAGCTTGGCTAATGACGTATTTGGTCTGGTTCAGGGGGGGGCAATTGCACCCATTGCCCCCCCCTGTATCCGCGCCTGAATCGCTGACCGCTGGAACAGGTCCTTTAGCGTAGTGATGGGTTGGTTAAGATCAAGAATCATCATCTCAATAATCCGAGCCACTAGCATGTGCATTCGCGGCACAACACATAAATTTAAACCATTAGCCAAGTTATTCGGGTTCGGCGATGGAGCAGCCTGGACATGACTAATGTGAATGCGGCCAACGAACCAAGATGTTCCTTGCAATATATTGCGATGGATAAATGAAGATAATATCTTTAGATTATGATTGCTAATAAAATAATTGTCAATTGATTAAAATGTATATACGTATAGTTAGTTTATTAAATAAAGGTTTTTAAGAGAGTAATCAGTACATAAGAGGAAGTCTGAAAGTGGCGCCGGTGACTGAAAAGTTCATCATCATCTGCCTAGCCTTTTCCCAACTATGTTGGGGTCGGCTTCCAGACGGTCGGACGGTCGGTCGGTCGGTCGGTCGGTCGGTCGGTCGGTGACTGAAAAGTTGTGTGGTGATTAATCGGTTGTCGTGGTATGGGCATGTGATGCGGAGGGATGAGGAAAATGTTGTGAGGAAAGTTCTGAGTATGAATGTGGATGGGTATAAGAGCAGAGGAAGAGCAAAGAAACGATGGATGGGCTGTGTGAAGGATGATATGGTGAGAATAGAGGTGTCTGATGAGATAATATATTCTATTATGTTTTTTTTTTATGATTTTATTTTGCTTTAATTGTAATTTTGATTATGATTCTAATTATGGTTTAGGTTTTGAATTTGATTGTGATTTTAATTTTATTTCAATTTTTTTTCCTGTTTTGTTGTGCCTCTGTTTGTTCTGTTCTATTTAATTTTACGTTTTTAATAGTTTTATATTCCTTTACATATAGTGCAACATAAAAGAGTAGAAATTAAATATTTGGGAACTAAAATTTTTCATTTTCTGGCAACATCTAAAATTAGTACTTGAGCTGTCAATTCTTCTCGATCGGTTTCGTTTTTCATTAGAATTTTGGTTTTTGTGTGTTATTTCTGAGTGTGGACAGGAAAACAGCGACATATCATGAATAAGGTAATTCGTGGAGGTGCCCGTGAAATAATGTTTAAGTTTTCATGCGGTGTTTGACCGAATTACAAGCTGGGAAGCTGCTATCCTACTTCGAAGATGTTTGCCATCGTACAGCAGACTTTTACTAATTACAAACGATTATTACATTCAGGGAGCAAAATTTTCGATCTAAATAGTATTTACAAATTAGTTGTCTACCATGTTTGAGGTTATGCTAAGATAAACAAATACCCTTGTTTATAGCGCGACTTAACAACATTGATAGTAAGGCAACAACATTTAATGTAATTAATTGCGTATTTCCAAATACGTTTTTTGCTATACCATATTTGTTGAAGCAACCGACTAATGGAAAGAAACAATTTTAAAATATTTTCACGTTATGAACATATTTGCGCGGGACTTTTTTCGTCGGACTGACAGCAGTTATATTATTTATGAAGATAGAGCACTAATTTAAAGTTGTATCTATAAGCTTATGTTAATAACATGCTTTGTTTGTTTTAGGTGTTTCTGTAAGCACAGTGCGCAGAATTGTGCAAAACGGCGGGAATTCTCGACTCCAGCTATACACAGAAAGGGTCGCCGCTCATAATATATATTTGAGTGAACTTGTAGTTTTATTACTATTACGTACCAAATCTATTTATTATCTCTGAGGAACTTATTGCAAGCAATGAATTAATAAACATACTTATTTAAAATAATTATTTTCTCATTATTTATAGCTATTAGACCAATAATAATATTCAAGTATCAAGATCAACTAGGACGTACTAACTGGGTTGCCACCTGAGCGATCGCAGCGCCCTCATTTATTTTCTACTCTTTTGTGTTGCACTGTAATGTTAATTTAAACTTGATAATTTTAGTTAATTAGACACCTAGTTTGTACAGTGTACAGTGCTTGTGGCACATCTTATGTTTATGGGGCATGCAGTGCTAACATGTAAGAAATTGTTACACTATACCTTAGATAATGGTAGATACCACTAGACTAGAAACATAATTACAGTAGTCATTACTATAGATTTAGTTATGATATAGTATTACAGTAGACTCGAAATATAATTACAGTGTTAACAATTGTTGGTTGGCCAATAAAGGAAAAAAAAAATGACGAGTAGAAGTATGGGAAACAACATGCTGCGGGTTTTCGTGGGATTGAAACTTAATTTCCGACCAAGGGCAAAGCCGCGGCCGCCAAAACCAGTCTGAAATTATCTTCTCTCATAAGTAACAACAAACGTTCTAATTTCTTGTGGTTTTAACTCAATACCTTGATTCAAATAAAACATAGCCTTTGATTTAAAACCGCCTTGGTCGGCACTAAACTCGCGACTATGGTTTCCATAGAAATCATTAAAACTCTTCACAAATTTGTCAGACTGCCATTGCAAAGGCGTATGGTCTTGCAGCCAAATATTGGCTGATAAAGTAGTTTCTTGAGCACCAGTTATTTTAAAATCTTTAAACAATTCTTGAATAAATACTTTTTTAATCCCTGTATGTACAACGTCAGATTTTTCTAAATAGTTTTCTAATCTTATTAGGAACTTGTCAGTCCATTTTTCTAGCGTCAATATGTGTACGCCAACTGGCAATTTGGTTTGCAAAGCTGAATACTCATTTTTTTCTTTAAGCCAATCTTCATAATAAATATCATAATACGACTCATGAATAGATGTGAAAACTGTAGGAGCCAATTCTAGTTCTTTAGCGAATTTCTTTTCAAAGACTTTGTTCGGTCTGTAATTCGCTTTTGAAAGGTATAGGTGATGTTTTCCTCTTACGATTAATCCTTTGTCGTATTCTGTTTCGTTGACCAAAGCTCCGATACCAATGTCGTCGGTAAATATTCTTCGATGTAGCATCATATCAATATACCCATCAAGGAGACTGGCCCCTCCCTGAGCGCGGTCAGTGAAAACCGACAGTCTTATGTTTTTATGTAAATCTTCTATGTATAACTTTGATGTCACCGGATAGAAATTACCTGTGGAGGTAAATAAATAAATAAATTCAACTTTATTCACGACTAGCGGACGTCACGCGGTTTCACCCGGGTAGTTCCCGTTCCCGTGGGAGTACGGGGATAAAATATAGCCTGTGTTACTCAGGGTGAATGTAGCTTTCTAATGGTGAAATATTTTTTTAAATCGCCGCTCTAGTTTTTGAGTTTATTCATTACAAACATACACACAAAAATACAAATCTTTCCTCTTTATAATTTTAGTGTTAGTTGGTTAGTAACAATGGTGCTTAAGTAATTAGGTTAGTATTGTTAGAATTATAATCTACTATATAGCTGATGCCCGCGGCTTCGCCCGCCCGCAAATTATTTACTAAATCCCTCCTCTTGAATCCCTCTATCTATTAAAAAAACCCGCATCAAAATCCGTTGCATAGTTTTAAAGATCTAAGCATACATAGGGACAGACGCGGCGGGGGACTTTGTTTTATAACATGTAGTGATACTAATATTATATATAGGTAAGTAAAGAGGAAAGATTTGATTTTTTGTTTGTTACGATTTAACTCTAAAACTACTCGAACGATGATCACTAGCACGGTACGGCTCTCACGGTATCGGTATTTTCGCCCCAACCGCATACCTCTTCAGTATTCCCGCGATCATGACGCTTGCAACAGCGTCTAAATATCGGGAGCTCATAGATAAAGAAAATCACGGATATTATCCTGTACGTACTTTAAGTGTAGTGAAAAACCGTGAAAGTCTAAGCGTCTAAATATCGGGAGCTCATAGATAAAGAAAATCACGGATATTATCCCGTAAATACTTTAAGTGATATAATGATGTCAACAGTTGAGAACTTACTTGCGATCCCAGCTTCTCCCGTCCCTAACTCAGGATTATAAGTAGCTCGAGTATCCCGGATCCTCTTAATAGTCTGCCGTCCATTGCTATCCGTGAAAAACACACCATTATTGTCCAAATCAGTCACATATCGGACAAACACATCTTTACCAAAACTGTCCTCATCAGGAATTGGGCCTACGACCCAATCCACTTCAATGGTTGGTAGACCTTTGTATAGTTTAAAAGCTATGCCCGCGTAGCTTGCGAATTTTATCTGTAGTTCTTGTACAATGTCTGTTTTGAGAACTCTGGCTTGGATATAGTCCGCGATTAAGATCGGATTAGGATCTATAGGTCTGAAGATATATGCTCCAGGTTTTTTCTTTTCAGTTTCCAGTTTTTCAGGGTCGTCTGATACATAATAACACATCTGGGCGTCAAATAAGATGCTGACTCCGTTGGAGAGAGTTATGTTTAGCAATTTGCTGTTCTCGTTGAAGTTGATTTGGATGTACTGGAATGAAATGAGGTTGTGAGTTGGATCATCTGCCTGTCTTTATTGGGGTCGGCTTCCAGTCTTACGAGATGCAGCTGAATACCAGTATTTTACATTGAACGGGACCGGGGAATGTGGCGACACTTGGGGGAGGCCTATGTCCAGCAGTGGACGTTTTTCGGCTGAAATGATGATGAATGATGACATATAGCTTATCTGACTTCCACTATCCAGTTAGCACTGAGTAATACGGTACCGGCACAGAATATATATTAGTACCTTACGGTACAGAAGTTTCACTCCCGAGTTTAGGTATGATAAACGCAAGCGTGCGGCCACCGCACTAGTCTCAATAGGCTTGCACTCGCTCGAATTGTCGCACACGCGGCGCACGCACCCGCGA
The DNA here is from genome assembly GCA_905147715.2 of Xestia xanthographa. Lineage (NCBI taxonomy): Eukaryota > Metazoa > Arthropoda > Insecta > Lepidoptera > Noctuidae > Xestia > Xestia xanthographa. The sequence continues at coordinate 29,351,590 of LR990654.1, forward strand.
AACAAAAATAAACTGTTATTACCATAAAGTACCTTTGACAGCCCTAGCAGATTGAAGCGAGACGGCAGACAGTTATTGTACTATGAACGCTATGCGCAATGCAAAAGGTTGAAATTAGCTTGTTTTCCAGAATAGTCGGTAAATATCTCGGGGTTTTTGCGCCGCTTGTATGGAAGTGAGACAGGCCTGGTACCGGTAAGACTGGTTGTCAGACTTTCAGGCCCCCGACTAGGTACCTGTAACGACGGTCAAAGATCTACAAATGACAGCCGGGACCTACCTACGGCTTAACGTGCTTTACGAGGCACGGGAAAACCGCTGTATGTAATTGGTGGTCACCCATCCCCAGACCAACCTAGGCAAGCGCGGCTTAACCTGAACTGAAGACTGCGCTTGCCTAGGTTGGACATACTAGTAGGCTATAGAATAAAATAAAAAAGTGTGTTATTCGAAATGACAAATCATTATACCCTCGTTTTTTTTTGAGAGTCGGTTAAAATAGTTATTTATGATACTATAGGGCGGTAAGTCGGTTTTTATAAACGAGTAGACTTCGTCGAGGGCTTACCATAGTCACGAGTTTGTAAATACCAATTTCTGCACGTGTGTCATACAATGTTTTTCAAGACATTTGCGAGAAAACTACAATATGGAATGAAACAAACAGCGACCCCAAAATCACGAAAACGACGCCCATGAAAAAAAAACTGAAAATATTCATCGGCGCCATCTTGGATTTTCATGTTGACCTCGTTTTCATTATCAGCGACCCCAAAAATCACGAAAACGACACCCATGAAAAAAAAAACCGAAAATTTTCGTCGGCGCCATCTCGGATTTCATTTTGACCTAAAAAAAAAAATGAAAAGAATACGCACGGTGGTATACAACGGGGTATGCGGCGAGAGTACCTATTTTACCGCACGTTCCGTTGTATGGTGCGTAATTTTTAACTTTCGAACAATGTATACAGGCTCGGTAAATGCATTTTTTTAGCAATAAATGTGTTGGAAACAATATTACCTACCTCATTCTTGATAAAATTATCACTTGAATCGGAGCTATGATAGCCAGTCTGTTCCATCCTTCTATAGAAGTTCTCCGTGTTGATCTTCGACGTGGTGCTGACGATAGGTTCAGTGACCTCTTCGTAGTAATACTCGATCTCAGGTCCAGGGGTCGGCTTTCTTGTCTCGGGGCCCGGTAGCCGGCTGGTGCGCACTGGGGGGCGCACAGTAGTGGTGGCGGTGGTCCGGGTTGCAAGGGGAGTGGTGGGGTGCGGGCTGGAACAATAGGGTATATGCATGATTTTTTTTATCACTCTAAACAAAGCATATTAACATCAGAAATAACAAAGTGATTTTTTTTTTAATCTATAAAAAATACTAAGTTATAAGCATTTGAAACTGCTGATAGACAGAGAGATCCGATACAGCGAATAACGTCATTCGCTGCATCGACGTACAAAATCCATACTAAATTCCGTTTATCTAGAAAGAGATAGAAACAAAAGTTTAAATGGTTATAACTTTTGTGTTGTTTGGCCGATTTATGTCTTGTTTTCGCTTTTTATCATTATTTTTATAGTACTTTAACATTCCGTATCGAAATAAAAAAAAGGAAATTTATATATATTATCGAATATCTACACTAGTATTATAAAGAGGAAAGATTTGTATTTTTGTATGTTTGTAATGAATAAACTCAAAAACAACAGCACCGATTTCAAAAATTCTTTCACCATAAGAAAGCCACGTCTTTATTGAGTCACATAAGCTATATTTTATCCCCGTACTCCTACGGGAACGGGAACTACGCGGGTGAAACCGCGTGATATCCGCTAGTTTAAAATATTCTGATAGGCTTGTTGGTCAAGTAGTAGCTGAGCTTGAGGACCTGGATTCGATTCCCGGGATGGGCAAAGTGTTGTTGTTTTTTCCATTAGGAATTTCTCAGTAGCAGTTACGGAGCCTGGAGTGCCCGGTTGATGGCAATAGGCTCGTTCCTATTACATGGGACATACAATATAACTGTCGAAATGTGTGTGTAGGTACTATTAGGTACACCTCTGCCTGCCTATCCTTAAGAGAATTACGGGCATGATGTTATGTTATAGTACATTTTGATACAAGTGGAGAAAGTTTGTTATTGCAATCGAGATAAGATAAGATATTTTATTTGCATAAAACATGGTATACAAGGTGTTATAGAAAAACATTAGATCGGACATGTTTTGCTTAATACTAAAGCATGCAAACATATTTACTAAAGATATATTATGATTTCATGTTAAAAAAAATCATTAATGCAATAGAAATTATTACTATTGAGCCATATATATAATTGGATTTTAAATAATTTACAATTTAAAGTTTTAAACATTTTTGGTAATTTATTATAGAGACGTACACACATAGCCACAGAGTTTTTATTATATTTCGCTGATCGAGGCAGCACATCTCGGCGGAATTATAACACCCGAGCCGTAGACGAGGGTGTTTTTGAGCCGAGAATTGCAATAACAAATGTCCACGTGTATCAAACGACGTTTTTCAATTCACTTTTGAAGAAATCAAATAAAATAACGAATAATATTTTTGTTACGAACTATGAAACTATGATTTAAATTTTCTTTTTTTTTTTCGCGTTTTGGTCTCGCCAGGTTGAAAGAGAGGCAATGGTATGAAGCCGTTTAACAGCCTAATATAAAAAATAGATTTATGTTATATTTTTGAATTCAGAACACAAATAAATGTTAATTTGTGTATAAAAGTAACTATTACTTTTAAATAATCATGTTTATCTATGATATTCTATTTATAAACACAATTTGAATATTCAAAAAATATTTATGCCGTAAAGACGCGTAGTGCTTTGCAAAAATTAAAAATAAAATTCACCCCAGACTAAAGGCATTGAACCAATTTGGACTAAGTATAGGTATAGTTATCTGTGGCAATTTTCATTCCCGCACACGTCCGGGAAAGTGGAAAAAATCGCACGCGTGTGAAATACATTGCATGTTGTATCTAATCGTAGTGCGTTAAGGACCAGTTTTCGAGGAAGTGTATTGAAAAAATATTACTAGGGATGCCTCCATATGTTATTTCAGTCGATTGACAACGACTTCCTTGCCAAAGCCACAAATTGACAAGTATTTCTAAATAATAATAATTCCATGGAGTAACTTGGGAATTAATGTATATGAGATTCTTATATTTGTAGTTCAGAGGAAATTGAGTACTTTGGGAATAACCCCAAGCTTTGAACATCGTCGCAAAGTTGCCAGCCTTTCGGTTTTTGACCGACCACAAAAAAGAGGAGGTTCTCAATTCAATAGGGAATATGCATATATTTTCTTTTTTTTTATTTCGATACGAAATGTTAAAGTACCATAAAAATAATGACAAAAAGCGAAAACAAGACTTAAATCGGCCAAACAACACAAAAGTTATAACCATTTAAACTTTTGTTTCTATCCCTTTCTAGATAAACGGAATTTAGTATGGATTTTGTATGTCGATGCAGCGTTTGACGTCATCCGCTATATCGGATCTCTCTGTCTAATCAGCAGTTTCAAATGCTTATAACTTAGTATTTTTTATAGATATTAAAAAAATAATTTCACTTTGCTATTTCTGATGTTATTACGCTTTGTTTAGAGTGATAAAAACAATCATGCATATACCCTAGTGGTATTTTTTTTAAATGTATTTTAACATCATAACATAACATCACGCATGTAATCCCCGAAGGATAGGCAGGGCTGAACCTAATAGTACACACACATGTCGCCGTATGTTTCAGTCACACGTAATAGGAGCGAGCCTATTGTCTGCTGCTATTGAGAATATCCTGATGGAAAAACCCAATAACACTTTGCCCGACCGGGATCGAACCCAGGACCTCATGCTAATAATAATAATATATCATTTAATTCAGGTAACAAAAGACCTATATCATATACTAGCTGACGTTCCGCGGTTTCACCCGCGTAGTTCCCGTTCCCGTGGGAGTACGGGAACAAAATATAGCCTATAGCACTCACGAATAATGTAGCTTTCTACCAGTGAAACAATTTTTAAAATCGGTTCATTACTTCCGGAGATTAGTCCCTACAAACAAACTTACAAACAAATGTTACCTCTTTATAATATTAGTATAGAAGTATAGATAACAGACCTTACAGACTAACATACATATTCATATAAACTACAAAAACCTAATTATACTATTTTACACGAAGAGACGGTGTCATGTTGCGCTGCGTGGTGTCGCGTAGCCTTCCGCGGAATCGCCGATACATGACACCCTTCGGCCAAAACTCTTCCTTGAGGAAGGTCTCAATATGATGAGTCGGAACTCGCACCACGAACGACTTGAAATTCGAGTTGTGGCGCGACTCTAACTTCTTGACCCTCAAGGTCCAGCTGGTCTTCGCTCGGACATACTCCACGATGTCCTCAACCTTCGTGGTGTGATGTAGCCGGGACGCTAAGCAGTCACGCTTGCCACCACTCGACCAACGAGACGAGGCAGTATCGGTTACATTTCGGAGAGCGTGCTTTGAAAATCCCCATTTTATCATCGGACGAGCAGAGATACGGCAAAGCGTCACCGTAAACAACAACAACAGCCCATAACGTCCACTGCTGGACATAACCCTCTCCCATGGATGGGAGGAATTTGCCGTAATCTCCACGCTTGGCAGGCGGATTGGAGATCGCAGTGATGAAAGACTAACAGAAAACGCTGCTGCCCATTTTCTGGTCTACGGAGGCGCAAGGTGTTCTGCCTCAGACATTAGTCGCCTTATACGACACCCATGAGTGTAATGGGTTGGTTCTATTCTACTCTGCCGGATACTACACGGCTACACCGTTAATAAAGGGTGTAAAACACCTCTTTACGTACTAATTTTACTTTGAATTTTAATTAAAGAAATGTTATGTTATACTACTGTTTTATTTTCTCGCAATCGAAGTGAAAAGCAGAGTTTATAACTCGTCCACAAAACCATTTTATCTTCAACATTACTATCTAAAGCTAAAAGTCTCGGATAAAAATGGTTCGTTTTGTGCATGTTGAAGTAGTTACGGTTCTCTTTCGTTTGACGGGGTTGGTAGTGAACAGAAACAACGTCTTTCTCGTACGCTCTGTATATTGACACTAAAAAAAACTAACTTACAATGTGTGGACTGTAAATAAATAACTATAGCGATAGCTAGGTAGGCGCATACGTCAGATCGGTAAGCACCTAACATAATATTAAATAATCGTTTGGACATTCCGCCCACCAAAGAACATCGTTCTTTAGTCACTACGATCCTTATATAATCAAGGTTAGTACATAACAATATCTTAGAGATCACTTTAACAGAATCTACACCAAATTATGTCTAAATGGTGGGTTCAGCAAACAAAACTTAATTCTTATAACAACAAAAAAAGTAGGCGCAAGTATCTAACTTAAACATTATAATAATGTGCACCTGTGCACTCAAAAGTGTAGATAAGTAATAATACCTAATACACAATAACAAGATAACATAATCTTAAGATCTTAGAGCCGAGCAATATACCTATTAAGTAACTGTCATTTACTTTAGAATGAATACCTAGTATAGGTAATTATAAGTTTGACTCGCCTCCAGATTGGTTCGGTTACAATATTTTACTAAATAAAACAAGATCGTAAAAGTAAAAGCATGATACAAATGACTCAGTTTGTGTAGCTAAATATAAAAATAAAGAAAAGTGTAAAATTACTTACAGTATAAATTACTTAAAGTGTAAAATTACTTAAAGTGTAAAATTACTTACAGTATAAATGACTTAAAATGTAAAACTACTTAAAATAATACAAGTATGTAAAATATATTATTTTGTTATAAGACAAATCTTACTAAGTGGGCGCTTGTATTCTCCTGTCTTACATTTGACTGTCACGACACGGGTTATGTTGTCATGACCCGGATGTTTTTGTATGATTTTACCCAGAATCCACTTAGCTGGGGGAACGTTATCCTCTTTTAGGATGACAATATCACCAACTTCTGGTTCAGTACCTTTAGAATACCACTTATACCTTTGGCTTAGACTTACTAGATACTCTTTTGACCATCTATTCCAAAAGTCGTTTACAATTTTTTGAGTAAATCTCCATCTGTCTAAACCTGAAACATTGGATTTAGAATAATCCTCATCCGCTATATTAATTAACGGCTCGCCTACCAAAAAATGACCTGGTGTCAAGGGTAGTGGGTCATCGAGATTGTCACTAAGCAAAGTTATAGGTCGTGAATTTAAGCACGCTTCCACTTGTGCTAGAACTGTTGCCATTTCCTCATAAGTAAGTGTAGCGTTACCGACTACCTTACGTAGATGTGTCTTGGTACTACGGACACCAGCTTCCCACAACCCACCAAAATTTGGGGCGTGAGGTGGTATAAAGTGCCACGTTGTTCGCTCTAACGTAAGTAACTCCGCTATTTCCTTTGGAAGGGCCGACTTGGCAATGTTAAACATTTCTCTCATTTGTTTGTCAGCGCCAACGAAATTAGTGCCGTTATCACTATATAAGTCCTGACAGTGGCCTCGCCTTGCAGTGAAACGCTTGAACGCCGCGATAAAGCCCTTAGCAGTCAAGTCCGTAACAGCTTCCAAATGTATCGCTTTTGTTACCATACACACAAAAAGGCATATATAGCCCTTGTATGACTTAGAACCTCTACCGGGTGAGAATCGAATATTTACCGGACCGCAATAATCTACGCCAGTAGACTTAAATGGTTTACTGGGTTTTACTCTTGCCTCTGGAAGCGAACCCATTAATGGTACCGACTTTTTCGTGGAGTATCTTAAACAAACGACGCATTCTCTAAAACATTTCTTGACACGTTCCTTTGCTCTTAGTATCCAATATTTTGTTCTCAAGAGATTTAACATAACCTGTGGACCTCCATGTAATGTTTTGAGATGAGCATCCATAATTATGAGCATGGTAACATGATGTTTAGCAGGCATAATTATCGGATGTCTCGTATCATTGCACGCATCTGCATGTGTTATGCGGCCACTGACTCTTAATATCCCTTTTTTATCTAAAAACGGACAAAGAGTACGTAAAGAGCTCTTTTTAGATACACATCCTCGAGTCTTTAACTGATCTCAACTAAAAACGCGCGTTCCTGAATAAGTTTAATCAATGCCATTAAAGTATCATTTAATTCGTCTGTGGTAATAAATTTAGGTAAATTCGGTCGTTCACTTTTAGGTAACTTCAACGTCAATATTCTCCTACAGTATGATACAACTTTTAATAATCTCGATAATGAAGAAAATCTCAACCAAACGCATAACTCATTAATATTAGATGAAACAATTAAAGACTCGATTTTCTCCTCTTCATGTGTATCTATGACATCTGTGTTGACCTTTTGTATATTTTTCTCTGCGAGCCATTGAGGTCCTTTCCACCACAGTGGGTGGGCTTTTAATTCTCGTGGTTGTAAGCCTCGTGACGCACAATCGGCAGGGTTCGCATCAGTGGAAACATGTCCCCACTGTTCATATTCTAAAATATTTATAATCGTGGATACCCTATTACTAACAAATGTCGCCCATCTACTTGAGCCTCCTTTGAGCCAAGCTAGGACAACAGTGGAGTCTGTCCATCCATATAAATCTTTCTTAGGTATCTCCATTACCTGTGACACCTCATAAATCAGTTTAGCAGCCAAAGTTGCCCCACACAACTCTAACCGTGGAATCGAAACTTCCTTCTCAATTGGCGCAACTTTGGTTTTTGCCGTGACTAAATGCACATGTACATTATTGGACTCATCAGTGACTCGTACGTAAACAGCAGCTGCGTAGGCTGCTTGTGATGCATCGGAAAACACATGTAATTCCGTTTTAGAGGCTCGCGTTACGTTTAACCATCTTGGTATTGTAAGCTCTTTTAAATCAATTAAATTATTTTTATATGTTAACCACTGCCTAAGTAGATCCTCCGTTAAACCGTCATCCCACTCAAGACCCGATTTCCAAAGTCTCTGTATAAAGATTTTGGCAACAACTACCACGGGCGCAATCCAGCCTAACGGATCATATAATCGTGCTATAACAGACAGTATTTGTCGTTTCGTGACTGGCTTTTCTTTGGTGTCAGGTAAATTGAGCACATATTCAAAATGGTCAGATTTCCGGCACCAGCTTACTCCGAGTACCTTAATTGAATTGTTTACCTTTATTGGAGTATTTTGGTCACTATTTTGTTCTCCACTCTTGCCTATGTGATTTATAAAGTTTTCACTGTTGCTGTTCCACTTTTGGAGTTCAAATCCACCCAATTTCATAAGCTCGTTCATCTCATAGTAAATTTGTAGTGCTTCAGTTATTGTTTCAGCGCCTGACATCAAATCATCCATATAATAGTCTAGTTTAGTTATTTTTGCTGCTAACGGGTATTTATGTTTCTCTAACTCTGCTAGTCTTTGCAAAGACTTAACAGCTAGGTATGGCGCGCATGCCGTACCAAACGTTAGTCTCACAAGCTTAAAATGTCGTATTTCTTCAGATGGATTAAATCTCCATACAATTCTCTGAAAATCAGTATCTTCATCAGCTACGCGGACCATCCTATAGAATTTCGTAATATCTGCTACTAGACCTATTTTGTGGTTTCTCCATCTCATTAATATATGCCTAAGATCTTGTTGTAACTTAGGTCCCACAAGAAGATCATCATTTAATGATACGTTGTTGTTTCCCTTGCTTGACGCGTTGAAAACGACTCTCACCTTTGTAGTGTCCTTATCCTCCCTCACCACGGCATGATGAGGAAGATAGACCGCTCGTGGATTCTCTATCGCTTGCTCATTTACTTCCGTCATGTGGTTTAAACTTAAATATTCCTCAAATACTTTATTATACTCTATTCTCAACTGGGGATCGCGTGATAACCTTCTCTCAAAACTCTCTAACATTTTGATAGCTCTCTGTTTTGACTGACCGTACTGACACTTAGGATCATCAGTCGCAAACGGTAACCTTACTATAAATCTTCCAGTATTATCTCTAACTGTGGTTAAATCAAATAAGTCTTCACATACCTTCTCGTTTTCAGTCATCTCTTTTTGTATTGAGTTAGGTTCATTCTCCATTTCCCAAAATGACTTAAGTAAATCAGTCTCTTCTAAATGTACATGCATGCTAGTCAGATTTCTTTCTACCGACGAATGGGGTTCTCTTGACACTTGACCTGAAATAATCCAACCTAAAAGTGTGTTTTGCGCAAGTAAACCGCCCTGTGATTGCTTAACCATACCTTCAAGCAATATATTTCCATACACTTCCGCGCCTAGCAGTAAATCAATCTTACCTGGTGTTGCATATGTGGGGTCTGCTAAAGGTAGACTATTAATTTCAACCCACTCATGAGTCTTAAGATTGGCTGTGGGAAGCATTGACGTCAAAGAATGCATTACGAAAGCGTTAACTTGAATAGAATTTGCTGGATTATGGAGTGATTCCAATTTAAGTGAAACTCTGTGTTTTATTCTCGTATGACCATCACCCAGCCCTGACACAAAACCATTTACTGGTATACGTTTTAACCCAAGTAACTGAACCGTAGCCTCGGTAACTAACGAGGCTTGCGACCCTTGGTCTAATAAAGCTCGGATAAATTGTTTACAACCTTGTGAATTAAATACCTTAACTCGAGCCGTGGCAAGGAGTACCCTCGCAGGCTGCAACTCCTCCCTAGTAAATGTAGTTGTAATGTGGGTATCACCTCGTGGTGTGCTCGCCTTCTCGTGTTGTTCACTCGGTGACATTGTTACCTCACTTGCTTGTTTGGTTATCTCGGTTTTCTCTCTCTCGAAGTGTAGCAATGTGTGGTGTCTTCTACCACATTTCTTGCAACTCATTGATTGACGACACTTGATGACAGGATGTGTAGTTGACAGGCAATTGAAACACAATCTATTATTTTGCACGAACTCTTGTCTTGCCTTAGGGGTCATAACTCCGAAACGTTTGCAATGGTAAATATAATGGCTCTCGTGACACATTGCACACTCAACATCGTTAGGCTTTGGTTTGTTTTCAACTGACGTGTGGAACGTTCTTGGTTTCTGTGCTGACTTCACTGTCTGTGTTGAACGTTGAGTTGTAGAATCAATCATTTCCATGGATCTGAATCTGTACTCTAAATAGTCCTTCAATTGCGACCAAGTGGGCAGTCCATCACTAGACAAAGTATTAAGGTACTGTTCCCACTGTTTTATTGATTCCGCGTCCAACTTTGCTACGGTTAAATAAACAATTATTTCATCCCAGTTATCTGTTTTTATGCCTATACTCTGCAGAGACTTCAAACAAGTAGATGTGGTGTCTAGTAAATGTTTTATCGAACTAGCTGACTCGTTGTGTATTTTCTTAAGTCCAATCAGGTGATTCATAATAGCATTGCAGTTGTAACGCTTGTTATTATACCTTTTTACTAGTTGTTTCCACGCCTCCTCATAATTTGCTTCAGTAGTTGCAAAGTTTCGTAAAAGATTCATCGCTTCACCCGACAGATTACTTTTTAAATAATGTAATTTCTGAACAGGCGTTATGGCTTTGTTGTTGTGAATAAGTGACGAAAACATATCATAAAACGTTTGCCATTCTTCATATTTACCTCCGAATGTAGGTAGCGTGATACGTGGTAGCTTAACATCACTGTAGCTATTCTCATGATTACTAGCGGCAGCGGTTGAAGCAATTGGCGATTGAGAAAATTGTGGTGCCAAAAATGGCTCCAACGCTTCACGTAAACTAGTTTTATACTGCACGTACATTTCCTCAAACTGTTCGTAAAAGTCCTCGGTGAAATATGCTTCCCTTTTATCTTTCGACGCTGCAGAAATTATAGCCTTATGTCCCTCTTTGAATTCTGTATATTGTAGTTCGAGTACCTCCAATCGTGTTTCTAAATAAGGTCGTTTTATCCTTTCTTTCGGCGTTTTTTTATAATTTCGTTCGGCTTTCTTCAAATTGTCCATCAACTGTTCTTGCAATATAACTAACTCTTCCATTATATTTGTTTAATAAGACGCGTCACTGTTTTAATAATCCCAACACACTCACTAAGTATAGATAATAGTTATTTAATCTCGGATACCACTAATTGTTCAAGTCTTTAACTCACTTAACGTGTTGTTAGCAATACCACACTCGTAAAAAACTAATAGTTCTCTTTGTTCACTCAATAAGTTACCGTAATACTGTATAACTCGTTGTTTTGTTATAAAGTCTCATTACGCGTAAGCTGCCGATCACCCGACTAATCCTTATCTAAGGAATGCGTTTTTTTTGTTCTCGCGGTGCGCGGCGATGCTCGATCGTAGGTGACACAATCCGGTTCGATATGGACCATATGTTGAAGTAGTTACGGTTCTCTTTCGTTTGACGGGGTTGGTAGTGAACAGAAACAACGTCTTTCTCGTACGCTCTGTATATTGACACTAAAAAAAACTAACTTACAATGTGTGGACTGTAAATAAATAACTATAGCGATAGCTAGGTAGGCGCATACGTCAGATCGGTAAGCACCTAACATAATATTAAATAATCGTTTGGACAGTGCACTTGTTGTAAAATGTAGTATTACACTTCTCATGCTGTAAAGTTCGCCTAAAACAATAAATATCAATCAAAATAATAACCCTAATAAGGGTGTTAATAGACTCTTAACGATACCGAAAGGCACTTGTTCTCCACGTCATTGCGATCATTTTTTTGTTCTACACCATGCCTGGGAACCTTCTAGTTACGGAGATATTGGGGGTCAAAGTTCCAACTTTTTGACAAGTTTTTTTTTTTTAATACAATTTTATAATGTATGATTTTTACTTTAAACACCTTCACGACCACCGTACTAATCAATCCATCCATCAGCACGTTTTGAGCGCGTTACATTGAGTTCTACCACAAAACATGATTTTTCACCCCAAAAAAAAAGCCGTTTCCCAGCAATCATTGTTGCGTAAAGTTACTTAGTTTGATGTACAGAATGCTTGGTTGACGGCTTCGTGATGAGGTCTTTTACACCCTGTATGATTGAAGTCCCACGGACCCTAACAAAGCGCTTTGCTTCCACATTTATTGTACGAACCACCAGTCTGTGGAATTCACAGTGCTGGTGGTGGTGGTGGTGGTGGTTGTTGTCGGGTCATGAGATACAGCCCGCTGACAGACAGACAGCGGAGGCTTAGCAATAGGGTCCCGTTAGTTACCCTACGGATACGGAACCCTCAAAATACGATAAAATACTTACGTAGTTGTTGTAGTAGTTGGAGTAGTTGTTGTAGTAGTTGGAGTAGTTGTTGTAGTAGTTGGAGTAGTTGTTGGAGTAGTTATTGTAGTAGTTGGAGTAGTTGTTGGAGTAGTTGTTGTAGTAGTTGGAGTAGTTGTTGTAGTAGTAGTTGGCATGTCCATCCTGCGCCCCATAATACCATATACTTCATCTTCTACGTTAGCGGCCGTAGAAGTCCTCACCGGCGTCGGCTCCGTCATTCCATCATCACTGTACTGTTCCAACTCCCTGGCTTTGCTCACATTTAGTGGTATTTTAGTAGTATCTTCTAGAAAAAAAAAAGATATAAATATACAGGTTGTAAAGGACAGCTCTCCGCATACTGACAGGGTGCAAATAGACCCTTATTTTGAATCATATTCCACCGGAATTTTTCTCTGGAAAATTGTATTTTTTTAGAGTAAAAAATATTAGAATAAAGATTTCAATGTAAAATTACCTTCTCTAGCTGTACGCAGCACTCCATTTATGTAAATAATACGACTAAAATAAAGTAAAACAACGATGGATGTTGAAATACTTTAAGGCCCTTCTAACCCTAAAATTAGCAACTCTTTTGTGGTGGTTCAAACTTCGTTTGAAATACTGTTAGAATAAAGTTCTAATCAGCTTACACTACAAAGCGGTTGCTACGTCAGTCACTGCGGCCGAATAGTGGGAAATGAGTGGTTTTTTGCGATTTACATTGGACTAAAAAAAATAAAACACATACGTAATCCAATCGAAATAAATACAAACTACATTAAGAATATGTTTGATTTAACAATTATTTTGGTATAACGTTTGTATGAACTACGCATCGGTCGCCGCCGCTGACTATCTCAGTTTGAAAACTTATAAAAAATACTAGTACTTATGTACCTTCAACTTCGTCTTCAAAATACTCGTACTCAGGAATATCGGCTAGTAAAGACTTATCATCAATCTTCAAAGTATTCGTTTGCCGCGTCAAGTACTTCTTTTTCTTATGAGTTTTGTTAATTTTCTTTATGATAGAGCGTTTGTATCTCGTCTTCAGTTGAACGCGGTTCACGAAGTATGACCTGTACCCCATGGGCGGTATGTTCTCGGCTATGAAGACCAGTTCGTCCTGGGTCAGATATTTGCCTCTACCTGGCAGTGTCATTACAATATCTGGGATTGCTATTATTGAGTGGTTCTGTTTTACACCTGGAAAAGAGATGACATAAAGAAAAAGATCAAATTTTACACGATGAACAAATGTAGGTATCGTTGTACATAGGCCTTTTTATTTTTTTTCTTTTTTTTTTTTTTGGATGCGAAATCATCAGACTTCAGACAGACTGACTGTCAGACTTTTACTGACTAAAACCCATCCATATTCCTTCTTCGCCAAAGGGCGAAGAAGGAATATGGATGGGTTTTAGTCACAAACACAAACATTTCACATCATCATCATCATCATTTCATTGTCATTTTTTGAACACAAAGGTGTTCCAGGGCCGCGGTATCTCTTTCGAACAGTCTTTGAGGCGCGCATAAGACACTTTAGCGCCATCGACACGGCCTGTCGTCATGAGACGGACGGACGGCGAGCTAGCCCATAGCCCACCGTCCATAGGCCCGCGCCAAGGTGGCCTCTCACGTTCCGCCACCTCCATCTCTAGCATTACTGCTTCGCAGAAGGAGGTGACGGCGTCCCATTCCGTCTCGCTCCGGACCATGGATTGAACTAGGGCCGGACGCGAGAGGTCGCTGCCGCCGATCGCCGCTATAGGCTAGGGACCTGTATCATACATCACGCATTTTTAATAGTTTCCTAATTTTTGTTTGTCACATCTTTTCTAGAATATTGTCCATCATTAAATAGGATAGCGAGATATTTCTCGACGGCATGTAAAGCTAAGTCAAAGGCCATGGGTGGCTTAAATACTCTGACACCAGGTGGCCTACCATGACGTCTGAAAGCAGGATTGTTTTAATTTTATTCCAGTGTGGGAAAGAGATGGCGCTAGACGTCCTCTATAGCTCCGTCTCTTACCCACACTGGAACAAGATTAAAACGATCCTGCTTCAAGAAGTCATGGCAGGCCACCAGGTTAACCACTAAACACACCATTAAGAAGAAGAAGGACGACATTCGTCAGGACTGCCTCATTGGTGGAGTGCTGAGCATAAGGTCCTGGCTCTGATTCCCGGTTCTGGCAAAGTTGTATTTGATTTTTCCATCAAGTATGACTCAGTAGCAGCCACAGTGTCAGAGCCGTCTCTAGCCCATGTAGCGCCCGTGTGCAAACATTACCCTAGCGCCCCCTAGTAAGCGCGCGGTCAAAATTGAATGGGTACAAAGTACAAGTAACAGCACATCAAGTTATCACAAACTGGCAAATTTCCCCAATGGATAATGTTTGGAGATGAAGAAGAAATTCGTCGGTTTTGGATACCATGGTGTGCTGTTGACTGTAATTAGAATTATACAGCGTGTATTACGACCTAATATCAAATTGGGAAGCTCACTGCGAGTGCAACCCACTGTACACGGGTAAAAGTATTTTTAGGAAGGAAAAAGTGACAAGAAAAACAAAGCACAAGTTTATGGTTTTAGGGCTCCGTAGCGAGCGGCGCTCGGTGCCCCCTAGGACCGCTGCGCCCGTGTGCAACGCACACCCTGCACACTCGGTAAAGACGGCCCTGCACGGTGTCTGGATTTGTGTTCGGTTGATGGCAATAGGTTCGCCCCCTATTACATGGAACTTAATACATATCTGACGAAATATAGGACTTTGACAAAGAGCGATGGAGCGTAGCTTATTGATTATTAAGCTCAGCGACAGAAATCGCAAAGCCACAATACGCTCCAAAACTTGAATCGCTGGTGTGAAGACTGCTAGGTTGAAGTGGGATTGGTCGGGCCATGTCTGTAGAATGTATCAGGACCGATGGCCTAGAGTCTTCACTCAGTGGGTGCTAGAAAACGGGCGGCGTTGCCAAGGCAGGCCTAGAAAACGTTGGCGTGACGACTTAGAGGCGTTTGTTAGAGATTGGTGTCGATTCTGTTGTGCACAAATTAACTTAATTTAGGCTATTAATTTAGAGCTGTCTAGATGAAACTAATATTTTTATACAAATGAAGGGTGCAGTGCACGTAAAAACATGTCGACTAAAAACACGGTGAAGCGCAAGCCATAAACTAATTTGACAGCTCTAACTTAGTTCATAGCTATACCCGTCCTCTTCTCGCACTGCCTTTTATTAAAAGATAGCAATAGCCTAAATTAAGTTTAGTTTGTGCACAACAGATTCGACACCATTGGCTGGAGAAAACCTTACGGAAAGAAGAGGCTATGGGGGAGGCCTTTCCCAGCAGTGGACAATTACAGGCTAAGGATAAAAAACATTACCTTTTGGATCAAAGACGTTATATATTCCTCTGAATACAGGTAATCTAACGGGGATGGTCACTGCCCAGGCTAACGGGTTGTATATCACAGTCTGAAACAAGAATTATATGTTATTTTTAACCGACTTCAAAAAAGGAGGAGGTTATACATTTTCGTTTGTTTGTTTTATTTTTATTTTATTTATATTACCTGATTTTTCTCCCATTTGTGGACCGATTCTCAATTTTTTTTTTTTTAAAGAGTATGCTCCTGAGGCGGTCCCATTTAAATTTGGTAAAGATCTGATGCTGGTCTTCGGAGATATACAATGGAACTCTTCAAAAATAGATGGCAAATCTGTCGTGATAGCTGCAATCGCTTGGATGTTTATTGTTTATACAACATCAGGACGTAACATCATGCCTGTATGCTCTGAGGGGGCACGCAGATTTCGACGGATAGGTGTGTTTGCGGATGGATGAAAAAAGATTTTATTGGCATGTCAGAAGTATTGTAAGAGGAATTTATGAATCTTATTATTATTTATTCATTTATATTTACATGTTTTTAACATTTTTAAATATTTCTTAGTAAAACAACTTAAAAAAACATTTAAAAATATAAAAAAAAAACAGTAGCCCACCAGCGCTGGGAGCAGGGTCCGAGCTGCCGGTGGCCAGATAAAAACAACTATTTTTTTTTTTTTTTTAATTATTATTATTATTTGTATATTTTAATTTTATATGTTATCTGTTACAAAAAAAAATACAAAATACAAAAATATTTATTACTTCTCAAACATTGTGTCATACATAAATTGAGGTAGCCCCAGTAAGTTACAATAGTACTTGTGTCGGGGCTGTCTCGCTCTTCCCATAGGTGGTATCCTAACAATGAAAATTAAGTCAACGAATATAATAAAAATGCAATAAAAAGGAAATAAAAAAAAAAAAAAATGATAGTTAATTAATTAATTAATTACTTAAGCAGCTCTCCTTGTATTTTTTGCGTGCGTGTGTATGTGTGTGTGTGTGTGTGTGTAATATTTGTCTGTGTGTGCGTGTGTGTGTGTGTTCGTGCGATAATCCAGATAATTATCCAACATGTTAGCCAGCATGTTAGTTATCTGTTACTCTTTTAGTTCTAGTTTTAGTTACAGTAATTGGTTAATTAATACCAAATTGATTTGCGATTGGCCGCAACACGCCTGATGTGAAGCGATAACGCGGTCTAGGGTGGCCACGCTTGTCTGGAAGAAACCGATTCACTCGAAGCTTGATTAGATTCAGATTATAATGATCAGGGAACAGAGAAGCTGACTGTGAATTCCATTGACTATTTCCGCAATAATGATAACAATATATTGGTGTCGATTCTGTAGTGCACAAACTTAACTTAATTTAGGCTATTGCTATCTTTTTCTCACTAATAAAACGAGAAAGAGACGGACGTAATTGAGAGCTGTCAAAATTAGTTGGAACTAATATTTCTATACAAATGAAGGGTGCACGTAAAAGCATGTCGACTAAAAACGCGCAGCGCAAGACATAAACTAGTTTGACATCTCTAACTTAGTTCATAGCTATAGCCGTCCTTTTATCGCACTGCCTTTTAGGAAAAGATAGCAATAGCCTAAATTAAGTTTAGTTTGTGCACAACAGAATCGACACCATAATATCTAATATTAGGAATTGATTTAAGCATCTGTTAACGTTATTTAAAAAATATTATTATTATTAGTTACTAGGTAATATTGTGCCCGCGACTTTTGTCCGCTTGAAATAATTACGAACGAGCGAAATAATCAAAAGAGTGCCACTTTGAATTCAACAGGAAGGGACTCATTTTGAGCTTAAAAAAAAGATTATTTTGTATTAAAAATGTTAAAATTCATAGTCTTCCTTTTATTTCTGACACTGTGTTATTTAGCAAAAAATAATCCTTATGATAAAGCCTTTCGATCGGTACGATAAAGCTACAGAATGGTGCCGATTCCCTTATTCATAAACTAAACTAAATTTAATTTGAATGCATCTTTTTCTTTCTATTTCATTATGAAAAGGACAGAAGATAAATATTAGTTTAATCCTGTCAAATTAGTCAGCACCTGACGTAATTTGATGTAATTTTAGTAGTCAACTTTTTAATCGCGTCTAAAACTTGTATGGCGCTGATTAATTTGACAGAACATATCTAAAAATTATTTTCTGTCCTTTTCTTAATGAAA
Organism: Xestia xanthographa; assembly: GCA_905147715.2. Taxonomy (NCBI): domain Eukaryota; kingdom Metazoa; phylum Arthropoda; class Insecta; order Lepidoptera; family Noctuidae; genus Xestia; species Xestia xanthographa. The sequence continues at coordinate 29,369,528 of LR990654.1, forward strand.
TAGAAAGAAAACGATGCACTGAACTTAAATTTGGTTTAGTTTGTAAACAAGGGAATCGGCACCAATGATTATTTTTCTCGTGTAACGAGTTCGATTCCCGGTTGTTGAACCGGGAATCGAACTTTGTAATTTTTTAAATATCTATGAATGTAGTTTAAATTGTTTTTTAAAATTCAAATAATGTCTTCATTCAGTAAAATGTTCCATCTACAACATTCAAGGTAGGTATGTACTTTCTCTCCATGTGGCATATCCGTGGGACGCCCTGTATACTTTCATTCAGTAAAAAGCGGCTATTTTGAAATTACAAACGGACATTTAAATTTTATTTATAACTAGCTGACCCACGCAACTTCGTCTGCGTCACATAAGAGAAAAAAGCTACCAAAAGGAATACATTTTCCCCGTTTTTGCAAATATCTTTCATTTATGCTCCGCTCCTTTTGGTCGTAGCGTGATGTTATATAGCCTATAACCTTCCTCAATAAATGGGCTATCCAACACAAAAATAATTTTTCAATTCCAACCAGTAGTTCCTGAGATTAGCGCGTTCAAACAAACAAACAAACAAACTCTTCAGCTTTATAATATTAACCCATATATGCCCAGAACTATTTTGGGATTCCGATTATGATTATTTTCAGATATGTTTATGTTGATAACTGCCTTTATTAGAATTTACAAGGATTTGTAAAAAAAAAAAAAAAAAAGTAGGTGTTTTAGAGGTGTTCGAAAACGAAACAACGGGCAAATATCCTACATTCGTTGTAGGGAATTAAAACAAATCTGTTATAATGAGTTTATTTATCATATATCCACAGGAAGTTATAATAAAAACTAAGAATGAAATGCAGAGAAACATAATTGACGACCTGATTGGCGCAGCGGTAGTGAGACTGCTTTACGTTCTTAGGGTCCCGGGTTCGAATCCCGGTCGGAGCAAATGTTTGTGTGATGAGCATAGACATTTGTTTCCGAGTCATGGATGTTTATATGTATAATAAGTATGTATTTACAAACAAAAAGTATCTATGTAGTATTATCAACTATCTGGTGTCCACGACACAAGCCTCGTTGCTTAGTGTGGCACTAGATGGCGCTGTGTGTAATGTCCAGCAATATTTATTTATTTATTTATTTATAATTGACTTCGGTCACCGACTAGGCGCCCTGCCGATCATGTGAGAACATGAGAATCTTGTTTCTTCGTAGACGTTCTGAATCTCAGTCATTAGTTTTTGCACATTTGTCCTAACCCAGTACTATTGTTTCATAGCGGCCTTGCTCGGTCGGCGTATAAGCAATATCCTAAGCGCAAGGTCGCAATCCACGTCATGAAGCCAAATCTAATAGGCTTTCCCCTGATATTCTGCTTACAATCATGTCTACCATAGTAAGGTATCATAGATTCGTCAATGCTGATGTCCTTTTCGATTACAGCATATTGCAGGAACTTCTTATTCAGTAAATCAAAAAGAGGGCAGACTTTAGCAATTTTATTATTAGGGCAAAGGTTGGTATTATCGGCCACATGGAAATATCGAAGAATTTCTTCGAAGGGGTTTCTCCGCATGGACTTCGCCACCAAGACATAGTGTGTCTGTGTATCTTCGTTGCTTTCCCAATACATCCGACGTCGCGGCAGTGGAGAATACCCAGTCAATATCAAAAAGCCAATGAAACAATAAATGTCACTATCAGAGAGAGGGTAAACCCTGGGTTTCCTTTTTGTACTGCATAAATAACAGAGTGACGGACAATTTGTATGATAACTTCGTGGCTAAAAAACAATTCAAAGAAATCGACTCTGAAGCATCGGACAAGGTAATTAGCTACTGATCTTGGGAAGGGTGCGATTCACTCATCATGATGTTGGGGTAAGTCTCTCTTCGCCCATTTTCGGGCTGCCTTAGGCAGTGAAGGCGGCGATGGAGGTAGAAGCGTTGGATTATCTAAAGATCGCGATGGCCGGCCCCGCTTACGGGTTGATAAAGACTGTGACTGGCTTGACGTGCTTGGGTGTGAAACTTCTTCCGAGTCGCTGCCATCACTGATATTGGTTCCACTTAGTGTCAGTTCAGCAGGTGCCAAAAGTTGACGTGATAAATTTTCAAAAGTTACATTTGTTTCGTCCCCCGAGTCAGAATCTGACACAATTCCATTACCTGGAGGGTCGATGTATATGTCAGCTGCTGTCACTTCATCATCCGAAGCTAAGTCACTATGTGTTTCGCCTAACCAAAAAAACAGATTTAGTACAAGTCTTACCTGTATATTTGCCCGACGTATCGTTTTCGAAACACGAAAGTTACACAGACAGTATAGGTATTTATAAATTATTATTTACTCATTCTAAATACACGAATAAGTTTATAATTTACCCAAATTTACTATAAACCTGTGTTAAGTACAAAGATTTACTCAATAAAACAGTTACTTACTTTTTTCTGGCAGACGACATGATTTTGGCGCGACGAAAAACAAGACACAAATTGCATTGCTCACTATTTGAATCAAATGTCAACGCTGCTCAAAAATCTTTGTTGCATATAGAACCTACTTCCATAGCCCTGCGATAGATGACGGTTTTTTACATTTTGCTGCAATAACAAACGATTGAAGATGGTTTTATGAAAGTACTACCTATGTTTCGTTTTCGAATCAATGGGCATATATGGGTTAATAATATTATATAGTAAGATATGTATTAACGTTAAAGGTATTCAGCTGCATCCGGTTAGACTGGAAGCCGACCCCAACATAGTTGGGAAAAGGCTAGGCAGATGATGATGTATTAACGTTAAAGATATTGAACGAGTCAACCAAGTGATTGGGTTCTCCTTTTGAGCAAAGAAACTTGTGTTAGAAGACACGTCCTCCACAGTTATGACTTCGGGTATCTATACATAAGATAACTTACAAAGATCGCTCCGTGAGCTATGGAACGGGCTTTGCTTACTGTCTCTCTGAGGAATCGAATCCGGAACGAGGTGATCCGACAGAGAACCAGAGTTGTTGACATTGCTAACAGAATAAGTAAGCTGAAGTGGCAATGAGAAAGAGCAGCGTGGGACAGTGGTGGCGGCCCCGACTTACGAACAGTAAGTCGTGGGTTCGAGCCCAGGCAAGCGCATTACTTTGTGTAATTAATTCCACCACCACTGCTCTCAAAACGGTGAAGGAAAACATCGTGAGGAAACCGGCATGTCCTAGAACCAAACATTCGAAGACATGTGACATCTACCAATCCGCACTGGGCCCGCGTGGTGGATTATGGCCCATTCCCTCTCATAGAGAGGAGGCCTGTGACCCAGCAGTGGGAACATTAGGCTGATGCTGAAGTGGCAATGGACCGGCCATATTAGCCGTAGGACCGATGACCGTTGGGGTCAGCGTTGCCAGACGTCCCGCTTTTTCCCGATTGGGACAGGCTCAGTCCCGCTTTTCACGGATAACTCGACCGTGCGTGAAGCGCGGGCGGGGGGCACAGACAAGTCCAGTTTAATCTACAGGGTCGCTATCCTGTGAAGATTTCTTCATCTTTATTAAAGAGAAAAAGGAAACTTTAAGAAGTTAAATCTTCACAGAAATACCTATCATGAATAAAACTTTTTTGATTTTGATTTCTGTTTTTTTTTTTTATTCATAAAACTAATAACACTCAACTATTTAACGATAGGGTAAATCTGATTTAAAATATCATGTTTTATTAAAAATACATTTTCTATGGCTGTTTTTGCTATTTATTGTCACGTAAACGTAATTTATACTCAAATAAAAGATAAATATGAAGTTCTGATTATATAGGTTTTTTTTTTAAATGTCCCGCTTTCGACGAAAGAATCCCGCTTATTCCACACAAAAAGTTCCAAAGTCCCGACTTGGCAAAAAAAAAATGGCAACGCTGGTTGGGGTAGACGTGTTCTTGAGCGTAGACCGCGTATCGACAAACGTAGGGTGGGACGCCCTCAGGCGAGCGTGGAGCGACGATACGAGCAGGGAACACTGGATGAGAGTTACTGAGAGTCGAGTTGAGTGACGTGAGATTTATTTTATTTTATTTATTCGGAAGAACCAACAATTACACATTATTTAATACAAGAAATAGAACACAAAGAGTTATACAAGTGTGCAACCAACAACGTTCTCCACAGATACACAAAAAGACAAAGACATGTTGATGAAGTAAAAGTCGGACAGAATAGATAATTGCATGAGATAATATACAGATTAATTACAGACAATAAGGAACACTAAAGAAATATATTATTCACATAGATTCTGGATTGTGTCAAGTATTATATTTTTCTGAATGATCCAACAGACAGAGCAAATACATCCAAGTTGGAGAAAAACTTATTGATTTAGGAGACCTATGTCTAGCAGTGGACTGCTTTAGGCTGATGATGAACTTACAAAGAAGTTTTCCCCCTGTATGTTCCAACAGGACGATATGTTGAACTGGCACGCGTAGTAGATCATCTTCTTTGGAGAGTTGCGCAGGGTGCTGAGGAAGAGAGATTAGTCATTACAGCACCCCTAGCCAAGTTGGCAACATACAATCGTTAACGATAGTAGAAAACTATTCAAATGAATGGGAATGACATCATCTCAACGTTAAATCACGTCATCAACACAAACGAATAGAAAATTCGTAGACAAGTTTACATCGTTCAAAATGATAGAATATAAATGTTATCGTTTCTACAATGTTGATCGCTAAGCTCTTTGGTAGGAACGCTCACCATAGACTAAAGTGTAGGTTTTTTCTACAGACATTAGAGAACGAGCGATCGACTCAGTCGTGTCAACTTGTCTACCAATTTAGCGATTTCTACAATCGCTTACGCCGAGGCGTTTACGATAGTAGAAAGAGAATCGATACGAAACGTTTGTAACTTGGCTAGGGGTGCAGTAGGGCCAATTTAATAGACCACATTTGACATCTGTCAGTTTAGTACTACTACATTTTAAAGCGGGGAATTCACTAGACGGGCATGTCCGCGGGCAAGCCTGCAGGCAAGTGTCGGGCTTCGCTACTATCATGTCTGTGCTTTATCAGTCAGTGTAGTACTGCCGCGGGCGGTCTGGCAGACTGCCCGTTGGAAGTCCGCGCGATCTCATTTTGTCTGCACAGGCACCGACAGGTCCGAGCGTGTATGCTTAGTCCAGGCGGCCCGTGGACAGACCTGGCAGTGACAGCAACCCAAACAGACGTCCGCTTATTATCATTCGACGAGTTGTGGAGTATTTTTAATTTAAAATGAGTTTTAATGAGAATAAAATATTCTGGGAAGAATTTATAGCTGAATACAAAACTTATCCATGTTTATGGAAGGTAAAAAGCAAGGAATTTATGAATAGTGAAATGCGTAATACCGCCTATCAACATTTGATTGAAAAATGTAAAGAAATTTATCCCGGAGCTGATTTAGCGATTTAGCTGATTTAGATTTATTTAATTTTTCGCCTTTGCATAAAAATTAAATTATCTTGCAACACAACTAATAGCGAAGCCGTTCTAAAACAAACTGAAGAGTCTGTGAAGTGTATTGCGTCACCAGGCATGCCCGGACAGACTGCCCGCGGACGTCTAGTGAATTCCCCCTTCTAAGTTACCATAGTTTGTCATTATTACAATAAATATGTAATCGTAATTGAAAAAAGTTTTAAAAGCAATTGTGCAATTCTAACTTCGAAGAAATAAATATAATATTTTATGCCAGCCGTTACAAGGTTACGTTTATTTTGATGAAGTGTCAAATGTGGTCTATTAAATTGGCCCTACTGTAATTGAATGACGACCTGAATGGCGCAGCGGTAGTGAGGCTGCCTTACGTTTTAAGGGTCCCGTGTTGGAATCCCGGTCGGAGCAAATGTTTGTGTGATGAGCATGGATGTTTGTTTCCGAGTCATTGATGTTTATGTTTGTAATAAGTATGTATTTACGAAATAAAAAAGTATATAAGTAGTATATCAACTATCTGGTGTCCATGAAACAAGCCTCGTTGCTTAGTGTGGCACTGGTGTCGATTCTGTTGTGCACAAACTAAACTTAATTTAGGTTATTGCTGTCTTCTTCTCACTAATAAACCGAGAAAGAGACGGACGTAATTTAGAGGTGTCAAATTTAGTTCTAACTAATATTTCCATACAAATGAAGGGTGCACGAAAAAGCATGTCGACACGGTGAACTAGTTTGACATCTCTAATTTAGTTCATAGCTATAGCCGTCCTTTTCTCGCACTGTCTTTTAGTAAAAGATAGCAATAGCCTAAATTAAGTTTAGTTTGTGCACAACAGAATCGACACCACAAGCTGGCGGTGTGTGCAATGTCCAGCGATATTTATTTAATTTATTTATTTATAGCAGATTGTCTCGTGACTGCTGAGCACGAGGTCCTGGGTTCGATTCCCGGGTCGGGCAAAGTGTTATTAGGTTTTTCATCAGCCCGCGTAGCATGGCGACGTAGAAATAGGGAAAGACTCGACAAATCTTTTGTTCATCTGTCATTTTGTCTATTCAATATCGACAAAATGACAGATGAACAAAAGATTTGTCGAGTCTTTCCCCGTTTCTAGTCGCCATGCTACGCGGGCAGGAGTTGCTCATTAGCAGTCACGGAGCCTGTATTTGCGCCCGGTTGATGGCAATACACTCGCCCCCTATTACATGAGATTTAAATGTAACTAGTAAAATGTGGGTGTTGGCGCCTACAATAACACGCATAGCAACAAATGTTGCACTATCATAAGAAGATCAAACGTCTAGGAGTTTTATTTTTTTTCTTCGGTTTTCTAAAGTACCCCACATCACTTTTTATTATATTCATTTTGCAATCATCAATCGCTCCGTGAAAAATATTGTAAAAACCCAAAATTAATATTGAAATACAAGATAAAACGTATCCGAGGGTTTCATTTATGTCCAATTCGAGACATAAAATTTGGCGACCGTGACAGGACTCATCGAAAACAAGGAATTATCAAAAATACGAAGTCTGAGTTGATTGACCAACTAAGCTACGAGTCTAAGGAACTTCAAGAACGGATGTTTGGAGTATTTGGAGGTTCAGCCATTGCAGCCTAAGTCTGGTGTACGGTCAGGACATAGATTTATGCGGTATTCTACCGAAGTCGTCGTGCAGCAGCCCGGCCAATGCAGCTAAGTGACCTTTCCTCTTCTACCTAATCATCCTTTGTGATCAACAAACCCCTCGATTTTACGTGTGCTCATTTCAATATTATAAATACGTACCTAACTAAGTAAACAACGAATATTTCTAAACTAAATGCTCAAATAATTCATTTTTATTTGACCCACATCATTAGGGTATTGTTTCACCCACCTACATAAAAAAATATCTTTTCTTCTAAAAAATATGTTAATCTCCGGCCACAAGTAAACATTTGAAAACATTCAATTAATCATAATCATAGACTCCACTAAATTCAAACATTAAACAGTATTTTTTGCAAGTCATTAAGATTATTTCGCCGAACATTCCAGGCAAGCCGTTGACGTCACTGTGACGGCCTACAAAGCTTCAACATAGTCGAGCCTCGCCAAAAATATTGTCGAGTTCAGCACCGGTGCATCCAAGCCACAGGTGACACCTGGAGAGGGACGTAAGATAAAATATTTATTTCCTTTTAGTTCCATTGTATTCTTGCACAGTTTGCCTCATAGTTAAATCAGTACCTACTTATTTCCTTGTTAACTAACTGTTAAATTAATAATGGGTAAAGATGAAGGCTCCGCAAGGGAAGTGCAAGACTTACAGGAACTTGTCATTAAGCGTAGTTCGATAAAGGGCCAAATTACTAAGTTTAGGAACTATTTAACGAATTTGTTATCAAAAGATACTGTTACACGTATTGAAATAGCTGAGTTGACACTTAAATTAAACTTAGTAAATTTGAGTCACTATCCGTAAGATTCGACGACTTGCAGAATCAAATTGAGGTATTAAATTCAAATAATTTATCAAGCGAGATCGATGAAAGAGATGATATTGAACAATTATTTATCACAAACATTGCAACCGCTCAGACTTTCATTCAAGCTCATCAGGCTAACAACCGCCACGATGAATCTGGTAACATACTCAATATTAGCCATGTTTCATCCGCTCCTGTTAATTCTGACAATCTCGATGCAGGTTTTAAACTGCCACGTTTGGAAATTGCTAAATTTAATGGGACATACTTCCGTTGGCTTGAATTTCGTGACACTTTTAAGTCATGACAATGAGCGCATTGCACCTATAAATAAATTTCATTATCTTTTATCATATCTGGAGGGAGATGCATCTAGAATAGTGAGTAATTTAGAAGTATCTAATTCTAATTACAGTGTAGCTTGGAAATTACTATGTGACCGATATGACAACAAGCGACAGTTAATAAGTCATCATTTTACTTCGTTATTAAATATACACCAAATGACTCGCGAATCAGACAAATCGCTTCGCTTTATGGTAGATCACGTCACCAAGAACTTGCGAGCTCTGTCTGGTTTAGGGTTACGAACTGATAATTGGGATCCTTTATTAATACACATACTGAGTTCTAAATTAGATAACCGTACTCTCACTAGGTGGGAGGAGTGGCGTGGCTCTGTGGACGATGTGGTACCCAATTTCCAGCAATTCAATAAATTTCTAATTGATCGTGCAAACGTTCTTGTGTCTCTAAGCCATTCTTCATCAAACAATAACAACAGCAATAAGGCACCAGCTTCGGCGTCAGTCAAAGGTACCAACAATAAACCCGAACGCCCGCATAATAAATGCCAGTCGGTTTGTCAGGCTGCTTGTCAAAATAATTCTACATCTTCGTCGCGTTGCGTCATCTGTCAGGGCGAACATAGAATTTACGATTGTCCTATTTTTAAGGCCAAGAGTGTGGAAGAACGTATAGCTGAAGTGAATAAATTAAATCTTTGTGCTAATTGTTTAAGGTCGGGACACACTACACGAAACTGCTACCTTAGACCTTGTCGTGAGTGTAAGAAGAAGCACAATGCACTTCTACACTTCACACTGCCGATAGTAACAGAAATCCCTGCAGAAGCTACCACGACATCATGCGGAACAATAGCTAATTATACTACACAGGGTTCAAAACATATTCTACTATCTACCGCCTTAGTTGAGGTTTCTAACCCCACTACGAATAAAAGGGAAAAGGTACGTGCCTTATTAGATTGTGGAAGTCAATCGTCATTCATGACGCAATCACTTAGAGACAAATTGTGTTTATCAAGCAAATCATTATTTAATAATTATATTAATATTGTCGGGATTGGCAATCACGTCAATAGTAAAGTCACAGAGAGTTGTGTGGCGCAATTAAATTCTTTAATTAAACCATTTCACGTCACAACTACTTTTTTAATATTATCGGAATTGACAAGTAACATTCCCAGATACACAATAAATACTCAGCAACTGCATATACCTACTGAGGTACACCTTGCTGACCCTAGTTTCAATAAATCCTCCGCTGTTGATCTACTCATCGGAGCAGATTTGTTTTGGGATATTCTTGGCTGCGAGCAGCGTTCTCTAGGCCCTAATAATCCTATTTTAAGAAATACTGAATTTGGGTGGCTCGTTTCAGGCCCAATAAAGATAAATGATTTAAATAACCTAGCTAACATACAATGTCATCATTCTTTGACGTCAGATAAAGAAGAAAACGATTTTAATCAGCAAATGTGCAAGTTCTGGGAGCTTGAGGAAGTACCATTAAAATCATTATTAAGTCATGAGGAAAGGCTATGTGAAAAACATTTCATAACTTACTTTGAACGATTAAATACCGGTAGATTTTCTGTTCGGTTACCCCTTAAAGATTCACCCAATTGCTTGGGAGAATCTTACACTTTAGCGAAAAAACGATTTTACAATTTAGAAAAAAGATTTCGAAAGAATCCACAACTTAAATCAGAATATGTCAATTTTATTAGAGAATATGAACAGTTGGGTCATCTCTCACAGTCTAATGTATTAAGACCTTGTCTTTCATATTTTTTATGTCACCACGCTGTGTTTAAGGAAAGCAGCGAATCCACGAAAATTCGAGTTGTATTTGATGGATCAGCTCCTACTTCATCTGGATTGTCAATCAATGATATTCTCATGGTAGGTCAAAATATGCAGGACTCTTTATTCTCCATTTTAGTAAGGGCTAGGCAGCACAAGTATCTTTTGACTGGCGACTTAGAAAAAATGTATCGCCAGGTGGAAGTTAATGAGGAAGATAGAAATCTCCAGCTCATATTGTGGAGAGAAGATGAGTCCCTTCCTATCAAAACGCTAAGATTGAATACTGTTACTTACGGCATGGCAAGTTCCAGTTAAATGATAAATGATAAATGATGTTTATTTTGCAAGTAGGTTTTTACAAACACTTTTACACGTCATTTTTTTTTTAAACTAGATGGGGCCGGTGTTTCGTACCTGACTACTCTGAGAAGAAACAGCCGAAACAAACTCAGAGGTCATAGTCTCTTTTAAAGTCCAGACAATTTTGTTCAATTCACATGAGGACTATGCAGATTAGTGTCTGAGATGGTCTTTTGAAGAAAGAACCATACAGATTTGAGTGGACCTGTCCAGTCAGTGCAAGCATTTGTCAGTTAACGTGTAGCTCGACTTATAACTCAAGGAGCTCAACGAAACGACGAACAATACCAAAGAAAGGACATTTGGGTAGGTCGCTTAGAGTACTCAAACTGTCAGACAGTTGTGGTAAAAAATAAACAAAAAATATAAATGTGACCCACATGGTCCCCACATTCACAATAATCATATAAAATTCATAAAAAGTTCTATTCAAAAAGAATGTAAATAAAAATCACAAAAATCATTAAAAGTCACAAAGATGATAAAAAAAAAATTAAAATACTTAACAAAATAAGTATTCATGTCAAATCAGTAAATGTCAAATAATAAAGTAAAAAATAATAAAATACATGTCAAAACATTAAATGTCAGAGTGTATAAAAAATAATAAAATACATGTCAAAACATTAAATGTCAGAGTGTATAAAAAAGGAAAAGAAAAAATAAAGAAAGGAATAAATAATAAACAAGCGAAGTCCGAGGCTTCGACATTCACAGAGCAAATTTCATTGGAGCAGCTTAATCCCAAGCCTTTTTATCTTCGAGATAGTGATTAACATGATAGTAGGCTTTCAGGCACAGCTGCCGTTTTATAAACGATTTGAATTTATTTAGGCTTAGTGCTTGAATTTGGCTTGGAAGTTTATTGTAAAAACGTATACATTGACATCTGAACGTACCCCCTATTTTTTTGAGCCTCGTTGCAGGAACAACAAATTTGTGTTTGTTCCTCGTATTTATGTTGTGGATATCACTGTATTTTTTAAACAAATTAATATTTTTGTGTGCGTACAAAAGGTTTTCATAAATAAACTGAGAAGGGACAGTAAGAACATTAATCTCTTTAAATTTTTCTCTGAGGGAGTATCTAGGAGTTAATTTATAAATTGAACGAATTGCCCTTTTTTGCAAAACAAATATTGTCTGAATATCGGCGGCATTGCCCCACAAGAGAATACCGTACGACATCACGCTATGGAAATAACTAAAGTAAACTAAACGGGCTGTCTCTAAATCAGTTAACTCACGAATTCTTCTAACGGCGTATGCTGCAGAGCTAAGTTTTTTTGACAATTTGTCTATATGCGGGCCCCACTGAAGCTTGGCATCCAAAGTTATGCCTAGGAACACTGTGCTATCTTCCGGTTTTAACTCTTCATCCTTAATTAGTACAGTAGTTTCCACTTGTCTTACATGGGGTATCGTAAACTTAATACATTTAGTTTTTTTCTCATTTAGGAGTAGGTTATTAACATTAAACCAATTAACGACTTTTGCCAGGGCGCTATTAACATCATCCGTAACTAAATGCTGACGTTTGAGTTTAAATAAAAGAGAAGTGTCGTCTGCAAACAATACTATGTCATGATTATCCTTTATGAGGTGAGGCAAGTCATTTATGTAAATAAGGAACAAAAATGGACCAAGAATTGAGCCCTGTGGTACCCCCATTCTTACTACGGATCCGGGAGATCTCTTCCCGTTAACATCAACTCTCTGAATCCTATTACTCAAATATGAAATAAGAAGATCCAGAGAGGCGTTACGGATTCCGTAGTGGTGTAGTTTCCTGATTAATGTTTCATGAAGAACGCAATCAAAAGCTTTAGATAAATCGCAAAAAATGCCTAAAGCATCGCATTTGTCCTCCCAGGCATTATAAATGTGTCCTAAAAGTTCAACACCGGCATCAGTAGTTGAACGACCCCTTGTGAAACCGAACTGTTTTTTATGCAATAACTTATGTTTATTGAAAAAACTTTGCATTTGTGCCAAAATTAATTTTTCAAAAATTTTACTAAAGGTGGGTAGTACTGAAATGGGTCTATAATTAGTGGGGTCTGATGTACTACCCGATTTAAACAATGGTATTATTTTACTATATTTCATCAGATCAGGAAACTCACCACGGTCAATACAATCGTTAAATATTACAGCTAATGAAGGAGCTACAATGTTTATAATGGATTTAGCAACGTTTACAGAATGACCCCATAGATCGGCGGTCTTTTTAACATTTAAGGTGTGAAAAGTTTTAATTATATCTTTACAGGTGACATATTGAAAATTAAATTCGGAATCACAGACTGAAACGTTTTCCCTTAGTAAAGACTCGGCAGCAGCAGGTGACGAGTTTAGCGATTTAGTAGTCGATACGGGAATATCCGCAAAGAAATTTTCGAAGGCTGTGGCAACTTGAGTGTCTGAATTTAAAATTTTATCGCCAATAGCAAGGCTGTAGTCACTGTTTCGGTTGCAAGACCTTCCCGTTTCGCTATTAATAATATTCCATGTCATTCTAATTACATTACAACTATTTTTAATTTTTGAACTCAAGTAACGTGACTTTGCTATGAAACAAACTTTTTTAAATATTTTAGAATAATTTTTAACATACAACTTAAATTCTACAGTGTTTATATAGGTCCGCTCTGCATACAGCTCATAAAGTCGTTTTCGACTCTTATGAATACCAATAGTGGCCCAGTCGTTGAAGGAAGCGTTACTATTAACCGAGATTGTCTTAGGGACAAATGTGTTTTCAAATTGTGTGCAATACATACTGAAAAAATCGTTATATTGTTGATTTGGATCATTATTAGTTGACAATAGTGGTAATTTAGAAAAAAGTTTAGTTTTAAAGGTTTCAAGGCGAGTTTTAGTTTTTGGATTAACAATGATATCCTTTTTAGTGACTTTCTTGCTCACATTAGGAATTGTGATCAATTGCCCACAATGATCAGAATCTAATAAGTTAATAATTGCTTTTTGGGTGGGTATAATATCCGTATAAATATTATCTAGGCAAGTGGCACTAGTTGGGGTTATTCTGGTAGGCTCGAGAAATTTGTTTTCAAGATTGTATGACTGAAACAGGCTTATAATTTTTGTACTTAACCCAGAATTTTCTAACAAATTAATATTAAAATCACCACAAATGATTACCGACTTCTTAGAACTACAGATTTTATGCAACACTTCATCCATTACCTTTTCAAAATAATCATACAACCCTGAAGGAGGTCTATACACACTTAATATAATAAACTGCTCCAATTCTATACAGGCTATTTCAACTGTTCGCTCAACAGATAGGCTGACAATATCCTTGCGGTCTTTAAATTTAAGATGATTATTTACTAAGATTAATGCGCCGCCATGTATAGCATTTACCCTGCTGAATGAGCTACCAACCTGGTGATTACTAAAATTGAAAATTAATTGATGACATTTGAGCCAATGCTCCGTTACACAAAGAATATCTATATTGTTACAATTCAGGAATAGTTCTACTTCTAATTCTTTGTTCAAAAATCCTTGAATATTTTGATGAACCAGGTTGATACTATTAAAACTCTCAAAACATTCGCCTGATTTATTATCTGGCTTCCTTATAATATTGCAAGAGGTCGCCTCTGTTGTCCCATTTTCTAATTTAAATGATTGACTGATTCATTTATTATGATTAAACTATTGGCACAGTGATTTAATTGAGTATTGCATTGTTCAACAGAGGCAACTTGATCAGCCAAATTCTTGGCTGTAATAGAAAAAAAGTATGATAGCGACACAGCTACTTGTCTTTTCCAATAGTTTGAAAGATAGCACCTGTCTACAATATATCTATCTTTTGTCAAATAAAAATTTTCACCAATATAATTGTTAATGTCAATTAAATTAAATACATTACTATTAAATGACAGATTATGCAATGTTTTATTAATGTTATATCTAAAGTAATTTTCTTCCTGTGGCAAACTTTTACTATATGGAAATGTGAACATTACAATTATTACATATATTACAGTTATTTAAGCACACGCTGTCTGTGGCAACTTGGCGAAGAAAATCCAGATAAAACAATTCAAAATGTAATTCAACACGACTTTTACGTGGATGACATGATAACATCGAGTGATAATGAACATGAACTAAAACATATTCTTGAAGGAGTTACCGCGGCACTCAAGTTAGGTTGTTTTAATCTAAGAAAACTTAAAACTAATTTAACTACCATTTTTGACTCGTCTTCTTTAAATATCAATGAGAAATTGATACTCAGTGAGTCTTCTAGTACTCTGGGTCTGGGATGGGCTCCATTGACAGATACACTACATTTTCCAATACACCCTTCACTCTTAATGGATAACCATCGCCCAACTAAACGTTCAATATTGTCAAATTTATTTAAAATTTTCGACCCATTGGGTTTGCTAAGTCCGTGTGTTGTGCAAACAAAGGTCATATTACAACAGCTTTGGCTGCAGAAATTAGGCTGGGATGATATTATCCCTGAAGATATTTCTAAGGCCTGGGCTAAGTTTTCTGATTCTCTATCCACTCTTAGTGCCATAAACATACCAAGACATGTGATTTGTGATCAACCAATATCTATAGAACTTCACTCATTCTGTGACGCTTCACAAAGTGCTTATGGAGCGTGCATTTATGCACGATCAGTGAACTCTGCCAACGATGTCACTGTAAAGTTGTTATGTGCTAAATCTAAGATTGCACCTACCAAGCCTACAACAATCCCTCGCTTAGAACTTTGTGCTGCACTCTTGGCTGCTAGATTGTGTAAGGCAGTCAGAGACTCTCTGCGAAATACGAGTATCAATAGTGAGGTTCATTGGAGCAATTCCAGCATTGTACTGGCATGGCTTCACTCGAGTTTTAAGAATCTTAAAACCTTTGTCGCAAATAGGGTTTCAGAAATTTGTGAATTGACAAACGTGCATTCGTGGCGTCACGTTCCAACATCACTTAACCCAGCTGACCTCATATCCAGAGGTGTCAGCCCAAATCATATTAGGGATAACATGTTATGGTGGTCAGGTCCACAATATTTTTTGCAATCTGAAGATTCTTGGCCAGTTTTAAATAATAATGAAATTAATGTAGACAATTTACCAGAAACAAAGCAAACTGCTGTTGTTAATTTAGAAACAACAACAGAACCTGTTATCAACTTTCAAAACTATCAAAGTTACATTCACTTAAAACGAATACTCGCGTACACGATGCGATACATTAATAATTTGAAATTAAAATCACGTAAACAATCAATAATGTCAGGAACTTTACAAACAAGTGAATTACATGATTCATTCGTTAACTTGTGTCGTTTAGCACAGCAACAAACATTCCCACACGAATATAGAACACTCGCCAAAGGCAATCCATTAAAATCTAAGTCTAAACTTTTGTCATTGTCTCCATTTTATTGCCCCAATGATAAATTAATTCGAGTGGGAGGTCGTATTGATTCTTCAAAGTATCCCTATGACAAGAAACACCCTGTGTTACTCGATGCATCTCATCATCTCACCAAGTTGATCTTTAAATGAACATCTTCGTCATTTACATGCTGGGCCACAGTTATTGCTGAGTGTAATCAGAGACTACATTTGGCCCATCAATGGCAGGCGTCTCGCCCGACAAACTGTCCGTCACTGTGATTAAGTGTAGGCGATTTCAAGCCAAATCTTTGGAACCTATGATGGGTAATTTACCTTCCCAACGAGTCACGCCAAATTTCCCATTTACTACTGTAGGCATAGACTTCGCCGGTCCATTTCTAATATTAAACAGGAAAGAACGCGGTTCGAAATTAATTAAAGGTTATCTTTGCCTTTTTATTTGTTTAATTTATAAATGCTTACACCTAGAGGCTGTAAGTGATTTGTCAAAAGACGCTTTCATTCTGACATTTCGACGATTTGTGTCAAGACGTGGAAAGCCAACGGAGGTATTCTGCGACAATGGTCGCAACTTTGTATCAGGTGCTAAGGAACTTAATATTTTTTTTAAGGTTAACGCGGATACTCTTTCTGATTTTGCAAGCGGGGAAGGGATCAATTTTATTTTCTCACCTTCTTACGCCCCTCATTTTGGTGGAATTTGGGAGGCCGGTGTGAAATCGGCAAAATACCATATTAAACGTGTAATGGGCAATTCTCATTTAACATTTGAAGAGTTGTCTACTCTGTTCGCACACGTAGAATCTATTCTCAATAGTCGTCCTCTTTGTCCTTTGTCCTCTTCACCTGATGACCTACTTTGCCTCACCCCTGGTCACTTTCTTATCGGCCGGGCTCTTACCGCTCTTCCATCACCTGCTCTGGAGGACCGCAACTCTAACAATCTAAACCGTTACCAGCGACTACAACAAATTCATCAACATTTTTGGCGTCGATGGCAGCGAGAATTTATCGCTGAACTACAGCAACGCTGCAAATGGAGAACTAATAAGTCAAGCCTTAGCGTCGGTGATTTGGTTCTTCTGAAAGAAGACAACGCATCTCCTCTATACTGGAGACTTGGACGAGTTTTGAAATTATTTCCTGGCTCAGATGGAATTTCCAGAGTTGCTGACGTGAAGACCTAACGTGGTACAGTACGACGTCCTCTAGTACGGCTCTGCCCTTTGCCTACTTCAGATGAACTACAAGCTTGAAACCTAATGATTTCAACGGCGGGAGGATGTTGGCGCCTACAATAACACGCATAGCAACAAATGTTGCACTATCATAAGAAGATCAAACGTCTAGGAGTTTTATTTTTTTTCTTCGGTTTTCTAAAGTACCCCACATCACTTTTTATTATATTCATTTTGCAATCATCAATCGCTCCGTGAAAAATATTGTAAAAACCCAAAATTAATATTGAAATACAAGATAAAACGTATCCGAGGGTTTCATTTATGTCCAATTCGAGACAGTGGGTATTTATTTTTTATTTTTGAAGGTCAGTGTTGGGTTCTACGAGTCATCATCTGCTTAGCCGTTTCCCAACTATGTTAGGGTCGGCTTGCAGTCTAACCGGATGCAGCTGAATACCAGTATTTTACATGGAGCGACTGCCTATCTGACCTCCACAATCCAGTTAGTACTGGATAATACGATACCCCTTGGTAAGATTGATTGTCCGATTTTCGGGCTACTGTAACGGCTGGCAAAGATCTATAAATGATAGCCGGGACCGACGGCTTAGCGTACTTTCTGAGGTACGGAGGAAACTCGGTATGTAATGGGCGGTCGTATCCACGGGCCAACATAGGCAAACGCGTCTTAACCTTAAGATCGACCCAAGCGGTATATTGATTAAAATATGATTCACCGATGGGACCGAAAAGTTTTGGAGTGGCGACCGCGAACCGGAAGACATTGCGTTGGAAGACCTCACACTAGGTGGAGCGGTGACCTGGTGAAGGTTGCGGGAATCCGCTGGATGCGAGTCGCACGGGACCGGTCAATGTGGCGACACTTGGGGGAGGCCTATGTCCAGCAGTGGACATCTTTCGGCTGAAATGATGATGATGATTTGCGGGCGTAACAAATTAACTTAAACTTACTTAAATGCTGGCCTATATATGTGTAAGCACAGCTGCTTAGCGAGGAAGGCTTTCTTTCCGTAGTACTCCATGACGTGGGGTTTGCTGCCTCCCGTGATGATTGTGTGGTCTTGTAGCACTCCTGGAAAGTGCAAACGTTTTGTTATGTATGGTTTTATAGTCTTCTGGTGCGGCAGGTTTTGGGATAGCAAGAGGGTGCGTTCTAAGAGTTCGTAACGTCTAAAAAAAAGTATTTAGATTTCCAAGTCAACATTTCAGCTCAATCGGAAACCGGGATATGGGTAAAATATCATCACCTGCCTAGCCTTTTCCCAACTATATTGGGGTCGGTTTCCAGTCTAACCGGATGCAGCTGAATACCTGTATATTACATGGAATGACTGCCTATCTGACCTCCACAACTCAGTACTGGGTAATACGATACCCCTTGGTAAGGCTGGTTGTCAGACTGTCGGGCCACTGACTACCTGTAACGACTGTCAAACATCTACAAATGACAGCCGGGATCAACGGCTTAACGTGATTTCTGAGGCGCGGAGGAAATTCGGGATATAATGGGTGGTCACCCATTCACAGATCAACCTAGACAAGCGCAGCTTTACCTGAAGATTGTTCCAAACGGCTGTTATTGTTTAGCTACAAGTGGTCGAAATTAATGAGAGGTTTTCTTTTTGAAGTATTAAAAAAAAACATAGTTTCCAAGAACTCTATAGATGGCGTTGAACTGACTACGTCACTTGGTGCCAAAGCCAAAACGCTTGGAAAAAAACATTGCGTCACGTCACAATACGCTCGTTGACTGACACTTTCGTTTGCCTAACGTTCCGAATTTATTCTAGTTGTATCGCGCTTTGTTAAAATCAGTTTTCTTACGTTCCGCTCCTTGCAGTAACTTAACCAGTCCATCTATCCAGCGACTAGGGAAGAGTTAAAAAGAAAATTCCTTATTGAAGCGTGTTCTTTCTATATCGTGTTGTTAGCACCTAACATGGTGTCAGAGTTTTAATGCCACCCAGGGCCTATGTCGAGAAATATCTCTCAGGCATGCTGGTTTCCTCACGATGTTTTCCTTTACCGAAGCAAGTGATCATTATACAATACGCACATGAATCCGAAAAATCGAGATGCGTGTTGTGAGTTCGAACTTGAGACCTATGACTTGATACTCCGACGTTCATATCACTAGGCTATCACTGCTGAAGCGTGTCAAAAAGTATGCAAGATAAGATAAGATAAGAAGAACATGGTAGGTATGCATAGGTGTTATTGAAGCATAAGAGATCATACATGTTTTGCTTAAAAATTAAAGCATGCAAATTTCAACGAATAAACAAATTAGAGTTTACAAACATTGTTATTTACATTCAAAAAAATCCTTAATATTATTGAAATTATTTTCATTCAGCCATTTATATAATTTAATTTTGAATAACCTGCAATTTAACATTTTTAGTACATTTAGTAATTTATTATAATACGTACGTGCAAAACGTTACTGACCATGAATCCACATGATTTCTTCAAACTTGTTGTCATTATTCCCGAGCTGCCCAAATATTTGTAAATGCTTCGCTATCTGTGAACATAAAACAACAATATATAACTTAAAAAAAACCTTCCGTCTCTATCATCAGATTAATAGGGTAGATGGCAAAAATATCTAAGTAGCCCGTCAGATAGATTTCCAAAAAATATTGGACACATTTATTCTTTTTTCACGTGAACAAAAAATGAAGACGATACAGTGCGTCGAAAACTCGTGTAACGTCACATTTAAGTACATTTTTAACTCAAATGTGACGTCACAAGCCCCCCATTCATGATCTTTGACACGTTTTATCTTCGTCAATTTTTATTAACTTGATAAAACAAAAAAACGTATCCAATATTTTTCGATAATCTAATCTGACGGACTAAACAGAATATTTTTTTTAGTCAGTCATCATCCCTATTGTCACTATCAATATCCTGCACTTATGCATGACGGCTTCGAGAAAGTCTGTTTAGTCTGTATGCGTACAGACTAAACAGACTTTCTCGAAGCCGTCAACCAAGCATTCCGTACATCAAACTAAGTACTTAACTTTACACAAAAATTATTGCTGGGAAACGACTTTTTTTTGGGGTGAAAAATCACGTTTTACGGTAGGACTCAATGTAGCTCACATGACACGTTGTACTGATTGATGCATTGAATTTAATTTTTTTTTTTTTTTTTAATACGTTTGTGGAGGTATTCCTCCACAAACGTATTAAAAAAAAAAAAAAAAAAAAAAAATTGTTAAATATAACTAAAGTTAAAAAATTAAATTTGTCCAAACAAACCCCATTATCTGCGTAACTAAAAGGTTGCCAGGTATGGCCTAGACTAAAAAAAAATATCTAAATGACGGGAAGAACAAGTGCCTTTCGGCTTAAAAAAGGGCATATTTACACCCGATATTGTGGTCAGCAGTGTTATAATTGCCATACTTCTATATCAGCAGTCAACTCTTAGCCATCATCAGGTCAGGTCAGTTATATTTTATTATAAGGTACCACAAACATTGATTGATTATGGCGTAGCTAGTCATTTACGGCGTATGACACTTGGACTACGGCGTAGCCCAAATTGGCTACGGCATAGCACACTTGAGAGGGAAGTACTTCAAACTTTACAAATTAATGCAAAGCTCAAGAGTGAGATGGTAGAACTACATAGTCAGCTTATAACTACCTGTGAAGAAAGAGATAAACTTCAGCTTATAGTGGACAGCTTCGACCAGTGTAGCAATGAGTTTGATATAACTATCAAACACAATGCCGAGCTGAAAAGCAGGCTAAGCGAAGCTCAAGACACCATTGACAGGATGGAGGATGCTAGCCGGGGACTACGGACAGCACAGACCCATGTGTTGTTTGAGCAGCTGGTTGGTAGCACTGAATTGCATTCTGCTAGCTCCGTCTCGAGTAATGTAAACAATGACATTGTAACTATTGACCTCACTTGTGATAATAGTGTCATATCAAACCCTCAGGTTAGGCTAGTAAATTGTAGCAGGAATAAATTAAGGAAATATATTAGAATAAATAAAAGGATAAAAAAGACACAAAAATTGATTAAAAATAATAAAAACTCCTTTTCGAAAAATTATAAATCCTTTAAAAATTGTAAACAATTAAAAGAACGATTAAGTCATCATATTAAACTTGCAGATAGTATAAAAAGTAACTATGAGGCTGAAATTCAACTACTGCAGTCAGACATTATCCAGTTACAGGGTTCCCTAGACAGTATTACATCTAAATATGATATTTCCCGAAAGGAAATGGGGGAATATATACTGGCAATGAATGATCTGGTGGATCTGTGTAGTGAAAATGAAAGAATGTTCAACTCTTTAGTAAACAATTCAACACCTGATTGTGATCCATCAAGTCGTTCAGAGTCAGTCCCCTCTCACGAGCCCGTACCCTCTGTGGAGATGTTTGACAGCCTTGCTAGTACTTCCCTTGCCGCACCAAATACAAAAATATTGTTAAATGATAATTTGTCAAATTACAGTTTGTTAAACGATAATGACCAAATAATTATGTACTGCGATGAGATGGGGAAAAATATGGGTCGTATACTACAACATCGTTTACATAAAAGGATTATTAATTATTGCATGCCTGATGCCAGTTACTGTGAAATACTGGAAAAAGTAATAAGTAGTAAATACAGCTCATCAACTACTATCATCATTCTGGTCGGGAGAAGGGGAAATGCAAGCGGTGGAAAAATAAAAATGTATTTTGATTATTTAGCCAAGTTAAATGTTAAAAAAATAGTTTTGTTTGCATTTCCTTATTGTAATGGTTTGCCACAGACTGAAAATAATATTAGATATAAGTACAATACTAGATTACATACCATGACATTATATAATGAAAAATTTAATTTTATTGACTATATTGTACTTATTAGTATAAATTACTTTATGACCGAAGATAATTATTATCTTTGTAACTTTTTTAAAGGGCAGATAGTAGACTCGCTATCCTATTGTATTTTTAATTGTAATAGTTTTTTTAGGTAACTATACTGCTTCTATAACTTCTATTGAGCAATTTAGTGATGTACCCAGTGTGAATGCGCAGGAGTTGGATGTTTCTCCAAGTCATTTAAATTAAAACATGGGACAATAGAGTCACCCTCTAGCAGTAATTGTAATACCGAGATAGACTTGATCAATATTTCTAAGGACATTGAGACAACAGAGTTAAACTCTAGCAATAATTTAAACCAATGTTTGTTACCACAACGATCAAACTCCAAAACTAAATTAAATAATAATACTCTAAAAATAGCTCATCAGAATATACAGGGTGTAAAAGGTAAAGAATTGGAATTGGAGTTGTTTTTGAACAGCAATTGTATTGATATCTTGTGCATAACTGAACATTGGTTAAAATCTCACCAGTTTCTGTTTAGCTTTAATAACCACCAGATTGCCAGCTCGTTCAGCAGAGTGAATATGATACGTGGTGGCTCCCTTATAATTGCACGTAATAATTTGAAATTCAAAGAACGTAGTGATATTGTGGATCTCTCTGTTGAGCGAGTAATCGAAGTAGCTTGCATTGAGCTTGAGCGGTACATTGTAATGAGCGTGTACAGGCCCCCATGTGCGTCTTATGATATTTTTGAGCAACATATGGAGGAAATTTTATTAAAGACGTGCAACAATAATAAAACAGTTGTAGTCTGTGGAGATTTCAACATTAATTTACTTGAAAAATCGGTTACAGTAAATAAATTCTTGACATTATTAAAATCATATAACTTGCACAGTAATTTCGCTGAACCGACCAGAATAACTTCCACTAGTGCTACCTGTATATAATAGACAATATCTTTACAAATCTAAAACCATTGATCCATTTAATTTTAAATGAGTTAGACTCGGATCATTGTGGCCAGTTAGTTGCTTTTCCTCGGCAAATAGTCAGAGCTCGGAAAAAACTTGTGAGTTTTGTTCCTGTAAACAAAAAACGTTTAGACCTATTTAGAAATAATTTAATGGAAAAACTTCCCGCTTTGCCATATCACGATAACGCAGATCGAGCATATACTTTGTTATTTAACTTGATTAATTTAGAATTCAATAAGGTGTTTACCTCCAAAACATTGTCTGTTTCTGATCGCGTTTTATTTAGTGACTGGGCAACACCGGGTATTTTTAAAAGTAGGCGGAGGCTATATGAACTATATAATGAAAAATTATGTAACCATAATGAAAACTTTAAAGAATATGTTAAAAATTACTCAAAAATTTTTAAAAGAGCCTGCTCCTCAGCTAAAACCATTTATTTTAAAAATAAAATTAAAGTATCTGATAATAAAATAAAAACAACCTGGAATATTATAAACTCCGAAATGGGAAGGAACACGGCACGAAACCGTGACTTTCATCTAAAAATAAATGATCTAGATATTAAGGCAGACATGGAGGTTGCAGCAGAGTTTGACAATTTCTTTACTAATATCCCCATTGTAACAACTAAAACTCTTCCATCATCCTCCACTTCTGCTTACTCAATTTTGCAGGAATGTGTACCAGAATGTATTGAAACTTTTAAATTTATAGTTGTTACCCCAAAGGACATTATAGAATCTTTTAAAGATCTTGATGTCAAAAAAACCACCGATCTTTGGGGATTATCAGTACATACCATGTCAACAATCATTGATATTATTTCACCTTTCCTGGCAATTATTTTTAACTCTTGTGTCGATTCCGGTGTATTTCCTGATTTGATGAAAATTAGCAAAGTGATTCCGCTGTTCAAATCTGGTAGCACAACCGACCCCACAAACTTTCGGCCTATTTCCATATTACCTACTTTGAGCAAAATTTTTGAAAAATTAATTCTAAAGCAAATGTTAAAACATTTCAATAAAAACAATTTATTTCACTTGAAACAGTTTGGCTTCACAAAGGGTCGGTCAACTACAGACGCGGGCGTGGAATTACTTAAGAGCATATTCGAGGCCTGGGAGGAATCGCAGGATGCTCTTGGTGTCTTCTGCGACTTGTCCAAGGCCTTCGATTGCGTGCAGCATGAAACGCTTATCAGGAAACTATACCATTATGGTATGAGGGACAAGGCTCTAGACCTTCTGACTTCTTATTTAAATAACAGAACTCATAGGGTTGATGTTAATGGCAAGAGATCTTCAGGGTCTGCGGTCACTATGGGCGTCCCACAGGGCTCAATTCTAGGTCCATTTTTATTTTTAATATATATAAATGACTTACCTTATCACGTAAGGGATAATCACAAGATTGTATTGTTCGCGGATGACACATCTCTCATTTTTAAAATTAAACGTCAATCAGTAAACTTTGACGAAGTGAACAATGCCCTATCTAAGGTTGTCCATTGGTTCAATGTAAATAATCTACTCCTGAATGGAAAAAAGACCAAGTTGATTAAATTCTCAACTCCAAATGTGAGGCAGTTATGTGCAAATGTTCAACTTAATGGAATAGAGTTGGATCCTGTTGAGTCAACAGTTTTTCTTGGAATAACTATTGATTCAAAATTACAGTGGGGCCCACATATTGAAAAATTGTCAAAAAAACTTAGTTCGGCCGCCTACGCTGTCAAGAAAATTAGACAAGTTACTGATGTTGATACGGCCAGAATTGTTTATTTCAGTTATTTTCATAGCGTCATGTCGTATGGGATTCTTCTCTGGGGTGCCTGTGCGGACATCCACGCTATCTTTGTTCTACAGAAAAGGGCTGTTAGGGCCATTTACAATCTAGGTCCTAGGGATTCCCTTCGAGAGAAGTTCAAAGAGATGAATATTCTGACCGTAGCCTCTCAATACATTTTTGAAAATTTATTGTACGTTCATAAAAATATTTCTAATTTTAAGAAAATGTCTGATATTCATAGCTTGAATACTAGAAATAAGCACAACCTCGCTGTACACCGCACTCGCCTTCACAGAATAGGCAACTCATTCATGGGCCAATGCATACGCTTTTACAATAAACTTCCCATTGACATTAGAAATTTATCAATCAATCGATTTAAAATTTGCATTAAAACCAAACTATGTAAGAAAGGGTACTATAAAATAATTGATTATTTAGATGACAAAAAGGCTTGGGATTGAACTGCTCGCTCTGCTAAGTTTTGTGTAATTCCTCTATAATATTGACATAAAAATCTGATAGAATATCCTATTGTATATTTCCTTTTTATAATTAATTATTTTACAATTTTTAACATGTAAATTTGACATTACAATTATTATTTTATTTTGTATGTTCAAATTATTATTTTATTCATTATAAAACATGAAACATATTGTACATGCTTTAAAACAGACTTTGATCCCTGAGTTTGTTTCGCCATTTCTTCTCAGGGTAGTCAGATACGAAATGTCGACACCATCTAGCTTAAGTTTAAAATGTGATGACGTGTAAAAGTGATACCTACATCCTATTTACTGAATAAACAATTTCATTTCATTTCATTTCACTTTGGACTACGGCGTAGCCCAAAATGGCTACGTCGTAGCTACTCCGTGGTCGTAGCACACTTTGGACTACGGCGTAGCCCAAATTGGCTACGGCGTAGTACTCTTTGGACTACGGCGTAGCACACGCTGACGACGGCGTAGCACTTAGCAGTTACGACGTAGCACACAGAAACTATTTTACTGGATACATTCTACGGACTACCTTTATTACTTAAGGTTGTTAAGTAGTGACTTGGTTGTGGATGTCAGATAGGCAGTCGCTTCAAGTAAAATGCTGCATCCAGTTAGACTGGAAGCCGACGCTAACAAAGTTAGGAAAAGGCGATGTCTTTCTGTCTTTATCGTGTGGTTAGTGCCTAAACTGGTGTCAGAGTTTCTATGCCACCCATGGGCCTTTGACTAACCTTTACAAGCCGTCGGGAAATGGTGTGGCATGCTGATTTCCTCACGAAGTTTTCCTTCACCGAAGAAAGTGATAATAGGGTATTACACCCATTTTTTAAAAGTGTCTCAATTAGATTCTATAGTGCTAATGAACCACTAAAAAATTCACAAAATTTTTATTCAATCGTTAAGTACCCTAAAACTGCATTTAAATTTTACCTTTTCAAATTTCGCGCGTAATTTGACAAAAACGCGGGACTTAGTGGACGCCATATTGCTCTGTGGTCATGAAGGCAGTTGGCTGTGTAAACCATTGACTTGAGAAGTAAATGGACTGGAAATACCTACAAAAAAAAGGTGCCACAAAATTTCTCATAAAATGGCTGCCAATGATAGGGATGTACCAATTAGGGAATATAGTGTTACTATAACAAGTATCGATACTAATACTACATAATAGTTTTACGAGTCTTACTAGATATCACGTTTGAATCATATTTATAATTTACTAAGCACTTCGCCCGCGAAAATTGTGATAGCTCGGCTAATTTGCATGACATCAATATAATTTATATCTTAAGTTACTCGGTAAAGATGTAGCTTTATAATGGTAAAATAATTTTTAACAGTAGTTCTTGAGTTATTAAATCGTAACAAACACACAAAAAATCAAATCTTTCCTCTATATTATTATAGCATAGATTCTTACAGTCTGTTGTAACAAAAAAATGAGTAAGTTTAAATGCTCTTCTTATATCTGACCGTTATTAAATGTAGTGTTTTTTCTGCACAGAATTTATAAACAATTTTAGTCGCATCACTTTTGCGCTTTCGTTTATTTTATATCTGGTCTGTAGCTTCTAGTAGGTATGCGGACTTTTGCCAGATACAGTAATTTCATTTCCTGGCTAATTCGAAGGATACTAATTTGCTGGGTACGAAAATAGAAAAGGTCTTTGTAAATTGCATTTCTTGTAATATTTTACAAACATACCAATACACCTAGGTATGTCAAAAATCAACTTACCAGCTTTAATTGTTCATACTATGCAGATTATTTTTAAATATGAAAACACAAACATTAATTGAGTATCGCATCTCGTTTTTAGTTATTCATTAAATAAAACTTCGGTAAAAATCAACATGTGTTTTATTTATTCAATAAACATTTGGTATGAAAACAACAATATGCATAAGTATCAAAATAAAACTTAAACTACCTATTAATTTCTAAACAATGTTAGTTTGTTCAAAAACAGCTTTCCGAGGCACGGAGGAAACTCGGTGTATGTAATGGGTGGTCACCCATCCACAGTCCAACCTAGGCAAACATCAGATTTTTTAACGTTGCTCATCTCACAGAAAACAGATGACTCTTGATGTTGTTTTTTGATGGATGCCTGAAAAAAATAGGAATTCCGTTATGCAATATTTGTTTTGTATTGTGTAACGGGCTGGTGTCCGTAACTCCACGTCAAATTCGTCAGTCATAACGCGAACCTAATTTGCGTGCGAACAATAATAATCTTTTTTCGACCCGATTAGCACACGTATGTACTATACCGATATCGTACCAGCACAGTGAAGGAACTAGTATCGGAAAATATTACCGCAACGGTACCACACTATTCCACCATGACATATTATTGTAAACAAACGAATGAAATTATGAAATTAAAAAAGGTCTGTTGGACGAAAATAAGCCCAAATATGAACACTACAGCCATAAATTCACGATCCCTTAGCATTTTTTTCATCAAAAGTGTATTACTATGTGTAATAATTCATGAAAACCGGCTACTAACCTGTGAAAAGACAATTTAGGTTGATTTTCCTTCTTTCTTGCACAACACATCATAACACAACACGCAGGCATGTTGAATAGCTGTTTTCCACCATATACGTGCAAATTTTATAGATAAACTCTTCGTAATTTTCTCACAAATCTTAATAATTGCAAAAGTAAACACTCATTTGACAGCAGAACTACCACAAAACTCGTCGCATAATATGGCGGATATGGCACTTACCTACAACTGTTACTACGTCACAACAAAATGTTGTCATTATGAGCAACAGCTGAAATATTGTTGTCTCTTTTATCAAATACGATTACCACATTAAATAGAATGAAGCAAAACGATATTTCACATTCTGTTTCGTATTTCACTCACATTTGTCTATGCAAATGTAGGTATAGAATATCGGGGCCTCTCCATATTTCTTTCTATCTCTATGGTGTAAACAAATGCAGTGATATTTGAAGTTGACTATACACTTCTAAGTTTAGATAGCCGTATGACGTAATAACATGGCGACTACTAATAACGTGTTATGAAACAAATTAAAAAAGCTGAAACCTTTGAATTGAATTTTAAAATGTAGTTTGCTATTTTATGAACTAAAACTAACGTTTTCCGACTGCTTTCTGCCTAAGCTATCTCAATAATATATTTTTAGATTTATTTCTTTTTAAGAGTAAAATACCCTATTATACATTACGCACATGAATCTCAAAAATCAGAGGTGCGGGTCTGGGGTTCGAACTTGATACCAATGACTTGGTAGTCTGTCAGTCACACCACTAAATAAAATAAATTAAACTTTATTTCAGACTGAAGTCCATAGTTTGTTAGTATTAGTAACAAAGATGCTTAGGTACTAAGTTAGTATTGTTAGTATCTTAATAATAATGAACAATTTAATTTAAATATATATATTAGTTAGTAACAATGAAAACGTATAAACTATGTTAGTAATATTTACTCTAAGCTGGGTGAGGCACGCCGATCCTGGGGAATGTCTACTTGACTGCGTGCAGTTGTATCCACCGCCCCAAGATCGGAGAGTCCCACCTATCAGCCAACGTTCTCAGAATGATGTTGGGGCTGGCGCGAATACGGCTTAGCAAAGATGCACATCTCTTGCGCATGATGGCCGAAAAACTATCGACGTCCGCGTCCGCAAACATGCCGGACGCGCTGCAAAAACGCGGCAGCCCCATCAGCACCCGGAACGTGTTGTTATATTGTGTGCGCAGACCACTGTATCTCTGTATACTAAGCTATCAATGCCTAGTAAAAGGCGAGATGATTGCATTGACTTACCTGTAAAAATAAATGGATTTCTCGTGCGATGTACTTCATAATAGGTCTTGAAGTAAACGCTCCGGAGCCGTGAGTGTCCTTGTCGTAAGTAAACGGATAGAAGTCGTCCTGTTTTGTCGCTAATTTTGGCCTGAAAATGATGTGTGATATATTTTAAAATAACAATAAAACTGGCCAAGTGCGAGTTGGACTCGCGCACCGAGGGTTCCGTATAAACTCATTGGTATTTTGTTATAATACAACGTATTTACGGTTTTCAGATTTTTGCACTTTACATGTGCTGTAAGATATTGCTTCTTGCCAAATTCTATGATTCTAGGTCAACTATACATTTTTATTCCCTTGGGAGTGTCGAAATATACGTTTTTTGTGGCATAAACGGCCGTATCTTTTATTTTTACGTTAACTGAGAAGTTTAATTTTTTCACAGCTTCAAGGGACTGGTAGATTTAAGTGCATGGTGTTAATTTCAACTCAAACCTCCACGCGTAAGCCGAGATAAAGGGTCTTGACAGACGGACAACAAGGTAATCAAATAAGGGTTCCGTTCTTTTTCCTTTTCCTTTCCTCTTATATATTCTTTTTCCTTATAAAAAGGTGTGAATTTGATATGATTGAATGTATCTGTTCTAGCCTGCTATAAGGAGGGTTGCGGGACTGTTCGAAAGAGATACCGTGGCCACGGAACACAAAGGGCGATGAAAGAACATGGATGGGTTTTAGTCAGTAAAAGACACTCCCTCCTGCTCCGCCCAGACCGGGAAAAGTCATTTGATGATTTCCCATCCGAAAGAAAAAAAAAATAAGGGGTGATCAAACTTATAAATGAGGAATCTCCTAGAGCTGGTCAAAAATAAAGAAAGGAGCATGTCCTCGAACCAAACATTCAAAGACACGACTGTGACATCTCATCATGTGTGTGTCACCCGCACTGGGCCCGCGTCGTGTATTATAGCCCATTCTCTCTGATAGAGAGGAGGCCTGTGTCCCAGCAGTGGGAACAATCTAGAATTATTATGAAAAAAAAATTACGTCAATCGGCTCATTTTCGCTGGAAGATGATTTTCAACAGCACTGCCGAACTAATACAACATATTATTTAGTGAGATGTGATCGGCTTTTGTGGATTCTTTATCGATCGTACTATTTAAATAAAGACTTTGTATGTAGGAGGTGATCTCCGAAACTAATGATACAATTTTTATTTATTTCCACTGATCATCATCATCATCAGCCTATTAATGTTACCACTGGTCACAGGCGTCCTCTCTATGAGAGTGAATGGGCTATAATCCACCACGCGGGCCCAGTGCGGATTGGTAGCTGTCACGTCTTCGAAATTTTAGGTTCTATTTAGGACATGCCGGTTTCCTCACGATAGTTTCCTTCACCGTTTTGAGAGCAGTGGTGATGAAATAAATTACACAAAGTAATGCGCCTGCCTGGGTTCGAAGCGACGAAATTCAAATTATCTTACGATTTTTTGCAATTTGCAGGCCACTGCTAGGTTGTGTGTTGGTAAAAATATTATTCGCGGCTGTAATTCATTAAATGTTGGCAAAGTAGACACAATACTTAATTGACAGGAGTGAAAATGGCTCTCGTTCACAGAGCAAGGATTAAGACGTATGTAGTTACAGAATTATAATCATCAATACAACCCTCCAAATTCATGAAAGTCGATTGAATGACTTTTTCATGAAATAGCCATTCAGTCGACTTTCATGAACTTGGACAATACTGGACACTAGAGCCATCCTCGTACATGACACGTTCGACTTCGTCGCGTTTTAAATGGTAAATGATTCGGAAACTAAATTTAGGACAGTGTGATCAGAAGCTTCTAATTTGTTTGCAAGTTGCTTCTGAATTTCGGCGACTAAATTCAGTGAAGTGTAATAAGCGCTTAGCCGCTCCCACTCTCCTCCTCGCTCAATTCATACTCTCTCATTCACTCATCGCTGCATTCATGCTTTATTGAAATTATGGTGCGTTCCGAATTAACATCCCTAATTATATTATTTCGTGCATATTAGCCGAGCTATCACAATGAGAGGTTTTCTTTTTGAGTATAAAAAAAATAGTTTCCAGGAACTCTGTAGATGGCGTTGAACTGACTACGTTACTTGGTGCCAAAGTAAAAAAAAAAAACATTGCGTCACGTCACATACGCTCGTTGATTGACACTTTCGTTTGCTTAAGCTTCCGAATTTTTACATCAAATTTTACTATTATCTATATTGCTAATGATGTGACGTTCCGTTCCTTGCAGTAACTTATGAAGTTCAGCGCCATCTATCCAGTGACTAGGGAAGAGTTGAAAAAGAAAAACCCTCATTTTAACGGCCGATGTCGCAGGTTAAGGCGACTACAGGAGCTAAATTAACAACTTTATTTCTGGTGGTTCAACCTTATTTTGAAATACTGATAAAGTTCTACTAATAAAGTTCTAATCAGCTTGCACTACAAAGTGGTGGTTACGTCAGTCACAGTCGAGTGGTTTTTTTGCGATTTGCAAAAGATCTATTGATTGGATTAAAAAAGTAAAACACTATGATGCTAATATGTTATTTGTAGAATTATTTGCCAAAAAATCAGAATGATCATGCGCATGTATTTTAGTATGGTTTTTACTCGTTAAAAGAAATTTTTAGAGGTAGGTTCGTGATTTTTTTTATCGAATGAAATTTGATGTATTATGTTTTCAAAACACTATCGTACTAGCATATATCCTGAAGAATATCACATATTTTTCTGGTTTTGTTTATTGCAGTGAATCATATGCTTTTTTGCATTATGAAACTCGCGTTTAGCTCCTGTAGTCGCCTTAAGTGAGGCACTATCACAAATAAATTCAAGACTGACTTACGAAGCTTCATGCACGGATCTCAGGTAACAAGCAGGTGTCGAGTAGAACAAATATACAGGTTTCTTCTTATTTCCATTCACGTGCCTGAAAAATAGAATTATCTATACAGCTATATGTTACGGATAAAGATAGGTGTGGTAAACATATTAAGGGTGTAAAAAGACCTTTAACGAAACCGAAAGGTACTTGTTCTCCTCGTCATTGCGATAATTTTTTTGTTCTACACCATACCTGGGAACCTTCTAGTTACGGAGATATTGGGGGTCAAAGTTACAACTTTTTGACAAGTATTTTTTTTTAATACAAGTTTTCTATGCAAGATTTTTAATTTAAACACCTCCACGACCCCCGTACTTTTTAATCCATCCATCGGCATAATGTTTTCAGTGCCTTACATTGAGTTCTACCACAAAACACGATTTTTCACCCCAAAAAAAAGTAGTTTCCCAACAATAATTTTTGCGTAAATTACTTAGTTTGATGTACAGAATGATTGGTTGACGGCGTCGTGAAGGGTACGTTTACACCCTGTATATGTTACGGCTAAAGGTAGGTGTGAATATAAACCTAAGATCAGCCGGCTAAACTTAGGTTTATTTTTTTATAGGCACACATACAAATTACATCATTGTATGTACGTCCAGCGATATCTTCCCCAATAGAGAATATGCATGTAATTTTAACATTGAAAATGTTTTTTCGATCGCGTTGGTAGGGCACCCATTTCAAGGAAAACTGCGACATCGCCCTGGTGTCGTTAAAGCTACGTAGATGATTGGGGTGTCCAAAGATGCGTCTTGGCAAGGACTATAACATGGCGTAATTTTTTTTTTGAAAAAGCCAAAAAGTTTTTCCATAAAAAAAAAAATGTCGAAAACTTGCGTGATTTTTTGGTGTGTTCTCTCACAGAATCGGCGATTTCTCGAAAACAAAACACGATATCGAAAAAATGAAAGAAAACCCTCGGGGTATTGAGTTGGGCTACAATTTGCAAAAAACGGAACTTCGCTATCTCTCACGATCTAGGCTGTAGCTTATCCTTTATGCGGTGGAATTTTTAATACCGCGGGAGGAATGTGCGGCGCGCAGATCAATCTGAGTAGTAGCATTCAACTTTATGATTTTTATGGAATATTATGATTAACTAATTAAAGTAAATATTTTTCTTTTTTAATTAGCCTATTCTGTCCCACTGCTGGGCAAAGGCCTCCCCCATTCCTTTCCATCTCTCCCGTAAATATTTAAAAGTATAATAATATATTATTTCTTGTTTCAGTCACGAACATCGATCGGATAACTATAATGTTTTAGAATATTAATTTGATTGCTAATGAAAGTAAATATTATAAAAGTATAATAATATAAATTATTTCTTGTTTCAATCACCAACATCGATCGGACAACGAAAATAACTTTAAAGTAGGTTATGAGTAAACGAGTACGTCTGTTCGTTCTTTTGAAAATCGCAAAAATGTGAAAAATGCGATCAATTTTTAGGGTCTTTTGGCATAAAATCACCTGTATCTCAAAAACTAAAAGTGGTATCGAATAAATGAAAAAAGCTCTCGTGGTATTGATTTGGGCTACGTTTAAAAAAAACCGGATCTCTATATCACTAATAATCTAGGCAGGAGGGTGCCCTTTGTGTGGCGTAATTTCGGGGAGCGCGTTTCTTAGCTATGCGCTTCGCGTCTCTGATTTCTTCTGGGACTGGGACTGTTTAAGATTTGATCTTGAAATCAAAAATATTTATTTGTAAATACGTATTTTAATTTAATTTTATGTTAATTAAAATTATTTTTGTGGGAGAAGAATGGCAACAAAAGGCAATAGACCGAGAGTGCTTGGAAAAGGGTAGACCTTTGCACTGCAGTGGGACAATACAGGCTCCTAATTAATAAAAGTAGGTAAATTATCTCCGGGAGAGATATCGATACGATGCCAGATATCTATGCAACTGTTGGTTTGAAAGAATAGAAAATAATATAGAAATATATTATTTTTACCTTACGGGTTTTTTACATCGTGCATTTGAACTCTATTACTTCAAAGACGATACTAAATCTGTTACATCTAATCTATTAGATTAGGCATCGTATAAAATGAAAAGCCTGCCTAAGTGCATTTTCAATGTACCCGAAGGTCGAGTAGAGCACGAGATCTGTGAATTTTTTCTTCAATGAAATACAGTACTATCAACCCAAGAAAAGTATAAAAACTTAAGTTCAACTCCTGCTTGTCGCTTAAAAATAATATTAAACTCCTGCAATTTTCTGTGACAGTTCAAACGTCCGTAGCTGTCGCGGCCATGATGTGACGTCATTTACCTTAATCTGCCTTGTTTACATCTAATTTTCTGACCTTATTTACTAATTGTATGTGTTATATTAAGCAAAAATTGCGATAACGATATTATATTAAAACATTAGTGAAACTTTAACTACTTTTCAAATAAAAGTGTTTTTTTGACATATGGACTTAGAAGTCACTACCGGCGTTATCGAGGACGACGCGTTTTGAGAGTGCGTTCCGTTTCACCAAAAACATGCTACATAAAACAATAAATTGTAAAATAAGTGATGTTTTAAAAACTAAAACAAGCTTACCACAATGTTTTTATGGCCCAATAAAAGGCATTTTTAATAAATAAAAAGCGTTTTGTATATCTTGAATATTCCCTATTGTGAACCGATTTCATAACGTGTTGTAACTTGTAAACAGTAAACAGCAAATTAGTGTAATTTAACTGAACGTTGCCACAAACAATGGCAAACACCTGAAGATGATGAATTGAAGATGACTTACGCGATACTACACTACTACAACAGCCCATAACGTCCACTGCTGGACATGAGCCTCTCCCATGATGGGAGGAATTAGCCGTAATCTCCACGCTTGGCAGGCGGATTGGAGATCGCAGTGATGAAAGACTAACAGAAAACGCTGCTGCCCATTATCTGGTCCTCGGAGGCGCAAGGTGTTCTGCCTCAGACATTAGTCGCCTTATACGACACCCGTGACTGTAATGGGTTGGTTCTATTCTACTCTGCTGGATACCACACGGCTGCTACTACGGCTACCACGGCTACTTACGCGATAAGTTTGTCTATATTGGCGAACCAGGAGGCCGAGTCATGGTACCCGAAGCGCTGCCCCATGATCACCATGACGTGCTGGGTGGTGTAGTAGGGGGCCTGGCGCCTCAGCATCTGCTGGATGAAGAGTTCTACCTGAGGGCAGTAAGGGTTATACGACATCACGCCAGAGATCCTGGACAGATTAATCTAAACGGTAAAAAGACTCTTAGGGCCCTTCCCGGCCCGCCTTTCGTCAACGCGAGCATGGTCGAAAAGCTTGTTGTTTCATCCAGAGCAACAGCGGTGGTATTCTTTCAACTCCCCTGTCTTATCTAGCCCCGAATCCGCACTACTTGCCTCCCGCGCACCTCATACCGCCTAACGCGAGGACATTGAACGAAAAATATTGTTCGAAAATTTATAAAACTTGTTCCAGGAAATACGTGTTTTTGAATTAGTCTTACAAGTATGTGAAATAAATATTTGTTATTTAGAATCTCCACTACATTTGCAAGGCTTCTATCACTTTTACTTTTACAATTTTTAAGTACATTATGAACGGCCAAAGTTGAGGTAAAACTTGTGCAAAACAGCAATTTTTGGAGGCTTATACTGAATTTGTTTCTACAATTTTTTATTTTCTGCTTCGATAGAAGCCTAGATATAGTCCACAAGATACCTATTATTTCAAAATATTCAAAGATATATTTCTAACAACGGCATAATCACGCACGAGCTATTGTCAAAATTCTCGCGAAAAGTATGGCGGGTTGGCCGCTCTTAACGAAGCCGAAAGGCACTTGTTCTCCCCGTCATTGCAATTTGTTTTAGACCATATACCTGGAAACCTATTTCAGTCACGGAGATATTGGGGGTCAAAGTTCCAAAATTTTGCAAGTTTTTTTTTTAAATACCTACATGTTTTTAATGCAAGATTTTAACTTTAAACTCCTTTACGACCTCCGTACTATTCAATCTATCCATCAGCACAATGTTTTGAGTGCGTTACAATGAATACTACAGAAAAACGTGATTTTTCACCCCCCAAAAAAAAGTCATTTCCCAACCAAAAAAAACCCTAGTGTTACTTAGTTTGACGAACAGAATGCTTGGTTGACGGCTTCAAGAAGAGTGTTTAAACCAATACAAAGAGATAAAATTGAAGTGTCGAAACGGCTGGACCGATTTCGACGGGAAATGTGCCCCGCTACCTCCATCCGCGTAACATTGTAAATTTAATTGTATTCACAAATATTACTTCAACAATGTATTTTTTCCAGATAGCTGATGTTATAAAAAGTAGCCTAAGTTAATTCCAACTTAGGCTATTTTAGAAAAATAAAGGTTCCGTGCAAAACCTTTGAAATTGTTAACAAAATTCGATTAAGAAAATAAAGTCATGATTTTTACAATAATTTCATGCGAAGGTAACAGTTAGTTTGTAACCGACTTTAAAAAGGAAGTGGTTCTCAATTCGGATATATATATCCGAATTGTATATATTTTATAATTTATATATATATTTTATCTATATTCGTGCATAACTCCGTCATAAATAGACAGATTTGCAAAATTATTTTTTTTTCTTTTAATAAAGAGTTAAATAGAACATACCCTCTCCTGCACATTCTTGAAAAGATCAGTCGAGGTGATGAGGAGAGGGTCATCACAGAAGGCTCCGAAACAGAAGCCTGGAGGAGACCAGTAGCCATCGAACAGCTTATGTGTGTAGATATCCGTCTCAGAACCTGGAACAAACATGACATCATCAACATTATCACTACTGTCATTCGTAGATCTTTGACTGTCATTACAAGTATAGTCTGCGCTAGATAAGTAGGAATTAAAGGTCATTGCTCTTTCCTTATTAATTTCTCTGCGTAGGTACCCCGACAATACATTATGAATCGTTTTTTATTACTAGAAAAAGTCAAGGATCACGATAAAGGTAGTTTTGGGACAAGTTTATGTCATTATTTCTGTTTTCGGAATTATGTATTTGAATAAATGTATGCGGGTTAATGACCTTTATTTCCTACTTAACTGGCGTCTGGAAGACTCTTACTAACGGACATTTTCAATATCTTACTGTTCGGTTTCGATAAGTTGCTATCTCTGTCTGTTTGACATTTAGCTTACGGACGGTTAGAAACAAAACGTCACAGAAAAGCTTTCTTTGATTTTTCTATGATTCAAGTGACAGGTAGGTGACGCGGACAGGATATTTCAAGATAACTTTGTTTATAGAAATACCGATAGCTCTACGAGTAAGCATATTAACTAACAGTTAAACGTAAGTAAGTTTCAGAAAACGGCCAGAAGATTTGTCGTATAAAATATTGACGTGTAAAAGTGATTTAATATCCTATTTGCAAAATAAATAATTTCATTTCATTTCATTAGAATTATTTAGATAGGCATTCGCATACTGGGTGTAAAAGTTTTCCTTATCATTGCGATGTTTTTTTTGTTCTAGACCATATCTGGGAATCTTCTAGTTACGGAGATATTGGGGGTCAAAGTTCCAACTTATTTTAAAAAATACTAGTTTATAAAGTTACAATACAACTTTATTTGAAATATATCTCAATGACCCGTTAAAAAAGTATCTTATAACGGGTCATTCAACTCAATGTAAAACGTGATTATAATTGTGCTGATACTGTACATTGAATTTTACTGTAAAACGTGAATTTTCATCCCAAAAAAAAGCCGTTTCCCAGTAATAATTTTTGCGTAGAGTTACTAGTATAGTTTGACGTACAGAATGCTTGGTTGACGGCTTCGTGATGAGGTCTTTTACACGCTGACTCTTACCTAAGTCATCGCTTCCTCGCCACACAAACTCGAGAGATTTGGACTTCATTCTGGCCAGTTCATCATCAAAGCTGATCGGATTGATGAAGTGTCCGTCGAAGCCCATCTGAGCCATGAGGGAGGCGAACTCTTTGGAATGCCCGAACACGTCAGCTTGCCAAGACACTAGGGGGCGCCCACATTCTAAGAATGTCGCGTTGATTTTTCTGAAAACCAAAATCAAAATCAAAGCATTTATTTCAAGAAGGTCAGTTACAGGCACTTTTGAATGAGAGGTTTTCTTTTTGGAGTATTAAAAAGAAAAAGGTTTCCAAGAACTCTGTAGATGGCGTTAAACTGACTACGTTACTAGGTGCCAAAGCCAAAACGCTTGGGAAAAAAAAAAACATTGCGTCACGTCACATACGCTCGTTGACTGACACTTTCGTTTGCTAATGCTTCCGAATTTATTCTAGTTTTCTCGCGCTTTGTTAAAATCAGTTTTTTTACGTTCTGTTCCTTGCAGTAACTTACCAAGTTCAGCGCCATCTATCCAGCGACTAGGGAAAAGTTAAAAAGAAAATCCCTCATTGTCGAAACAAAGAAAACAATGAAATGTCTACAGTCACAGTCACAGGACATCGAACTGTGAAAATACTAGTAGTAGTAGTTGCCTATTCTAAACAATCGTTACAGATAGTCAGTTGCCAGATACCGTGGCCCCGGAACACAAAGGGCGATGAAGGAACATGGATGGGTTTTAGTCAGTAAAAGTCTGACACTCCCTCCTGCTCCGCCCAGAGCGGGAGGAGTTATTTGATGATTTCCCATCCGAGAAAAAAAAAAAAGATAGTCCGTTGCCCGAAAGTCTGACAACCAGTCTTACTAAAGGTATTACCCAGTACTAACTGGGTTATGGAAGTCAGATAGGCAGTCGCTCCATGTAAAATACAGGTATTCAGCTGCATCCGGTTAGACTGGAAGCCGACCTCAACAGAGTTGGAAAAAGGCTAGGCGGATGAGGATTTTTTGAAGTCGGTTTTATTTGTTTTCTTTTCCATGTTTAGTTGTTCCTAAACAAAATAAAGTTATGATTGTAATAAGAGCACTGTACAGGACAACATATCAGTGGTAGATACATACCTCAAGCTATACGTAAAGTGTTCAATAATAGCATGGTAACTAGTGGTGGCCTCGTCGCTCATACTCCATCCCCCTCCTACGAAGAACAGGCGACCCTGGCGTAGCAGCTGGTACACCATCCGCTTCACTGCAAGAAGAGACAACACTGTCTCTTACGGGATATCTTCCGTGATTGTTCATGATTTTGTGAGCTCCCGATATTTTGACGCTGTTGCCAGCGCCATGATCGCGGTTGGAAGAGATGCAGCAACCAAAGATGTTTTATTATTGACGTAGGTATACGACGACCCGATTGGCGCAGCGGTAGTGAGGCTGCCTTACGTTCTTAAGGTCCCGGGGTCGAATCCCGGTCGGAGCAAATGTTTGTGTGATGAGCATGGACATTTGTTTCCGATTCATGGATGTTTATATGCATAATAAGTAGAGATGCAACGGATAGTTGTTTGGCCGGACACCGAATAACGAATATTCGGCGAACTGCGAGGCCGGATGGCCGAATATCCGGCCGCCGGAGCTCCGGCGGAAAGTAAGTAGTTCTCTGCGGCAAGTAGTGACATTTTCAGCGGTACAGCTGCGGGCAACGCGATTAGATCATTTCGGGCGGTTTCGAATCTCATCGGGAGTGTTCTGCCACTTGTTGATTATAAATATTAATTTTTAACTTGTTAAAAAATACTTGTTTTAGTGCGGTGCGATGATTTAGAGACGTTAGAGTTCATACATATAGCTTTTAATAGAACTTATCATAATTGCTAGCTGTTGTCTTATTTCATGGCCGTTTTAAAGGCTTTTTTAG
The DNA here is from genome assembly GCA_905147715.2 of Xestia xanthographa. NCBI lineage: Eukaryota > Metazoa > Arthropoda > Insecta > Lepidoptera > Noctuidae > Xestia > Xestia xanthographa. Next base: position 29,409,210 of record LR990654.1, read on the forward strand.
CTAATTTATGAATATCCGGTATCCGCCGGATAATGAGTTACTATCCGGTATCCGGCCGGATAGTAAAATTTAGGCCGGATACCGAATAGTTACCGGATATCCGTTGCATCTCTAATAATAAGTATGTATTTACAAACAAAAAGTATCTATGTCTGTATATCTGGTGTCTACGACACAAGCCTCGTTGCTTAGTGTGGCACTAGATGGCGCTGTGTGTAATGTCCAGCAATATTTATATTTATTTATTATATTTAGTTATTTGACTCTACAGTTTGGTTTATGGTTAGTTTGGGTTTTTTGTGTTTTATTATATATGTACGTTATGTACAAACTACAAATGGATCTAAAATAATAATAAAATACAGGGTGTAAACAGACTCTTCACGAAGCCGTCAACCAAGCATTGACAAAAAGTTGTAACTTTGACCCCCAATATCTCCGTAACTAGACGGTTCCCAGGTATGGTGTAGAACAAAAATGATCGCAATGACGAGGAGAACAAGTGCTTTTCGGCTTCGTTGAGAGTTTTTTTACACCCATTATAAAAATAATTACCTACATAATGGGTGTAGGAGTAATGACGGGGGAACAAGTGCTAGCTAGGCTTCGTTTTTACGCCCTTAGTGGTTAGGTAGTTAATTAAATAGTAAAAGTTACTATGTTAGTTTCATAAATAGATACAAGGCTGATGATGGTTTCGTGACGGTGGTGAGGAGGAAGCGCCGCCAACGTACGAACAAGAGCCGCTGCGCCACGGCTCCATCGGAGCCCAACGTGCCTATTCGTGCCGCGAAGCCGAACACACCGGTGTACATCTCCCGCCTACACTACACCACTACAGCGGAGAACATCGTGGAGTGCGTGCGTCAGAAGACCAAGTACGTGGCGAGAGTGCAGCTGTTGGAGTCGCGCCGCAACGTCAACTTGGCGTTCTTGGTGCGAATGTCAACGTGTTATCTGCACCTCGTCTTGGAGGAGGACTTTTGGCCGCATGGAGTGGCGTTAGCCGTGTGGTATCCGGCAGAGTAGAATAGAACCAACCCATTACACTCACGGGTGTCGTATAAAGCGACTAAAATGTCTGAGGCAGAACACCTTGCGCCTCCGTAGACCTGAGAATAGGCAGCAGCGTTTTCTGTTAGTCTTTCATCACTGCGATCTCCAATCCGCCTGCCGAGCGTGGAGATTACGGCAAATTCCTCCCATCATGGGAGAGGCTTATGTCCAGGAGTGGACGTTATGGGCTGTTGTAGAGTGGTGTTCCATCGCTTCCACGGGCAAGGGCCACATGAACGCACGGTGACATAGTGCACAAGTGAAGTGATACTAACGTAGTTTTAAGGTCCTTTGTATTCACACAGTTTGTATTTTATCACATGTATGTTAGTCTGTAAGGTATGCAAAAGTTGCCTGAAAATAAAGGTTTTATTATTATTATTAAAAACCCAAAAGGAGGGTTTTTGTTTAATTTACAGATGTGTGTAAATAACATATTTAAGCCAAAATTTTGTATGACGGTAAAGCTCAAAACTCAGACCGACTTTATTCCCACTTAAGGAATTTATTTCTTTATTTATTTTATTTCTTTCCCACTTTATTTTCACTTCCCATGAAAATTACATAATACTGTCTTTCACTTTTATTTTACCTCTGGCGGCAGTCCAAACGCAACCTTAAAACAACGAGCATAAAGAACAATATGATTTTGACAGAAATACGCCAACAAAGGTAAAATAAACTGGCAAAAACTGTGTTTTTGGTACCTGTTAGATCCCTGTTCTTCCACCAATGAAAGAGATATGGCATGTCGGAGAAAGTAAACCTGGAAAACACATCATCATCAGTCTCTTTGCAGCGGTGGCCCAGTGGTGGCGACCCGACTTACGAACAGTAAGTCGTGGGTTCAAACCCAGGTAGGCGCATTACTTTGTGTAATTTATTTCATCACCACTGCTCTCAAAATGGTGAAGGAAAACATCGTGAGGAAATGGGAAGTCCTAGAATCAAAAATTCGAAGACATGTGATATCTACCAACTACTGGGCTCGCGTGGGGGATTATAGCCCATTCCCTCTCATAGAGAGGAGGCCTGTGTCCCAGCAGTGGGAACATTAATAGGCTGATGATGATGATGATCAGTCTCTTGCCGAGGAGCTCGTGGCTAAATAATAACAGCCACTCCGGTTGATCTTCCGGACGGCTTATTCCACAAATCCCCCCTAAGAGAATCCCCCTCAGGGGGGAAAACTGGACTTCAATGTAAAAATAATCCAGAAAGTCCCCTTTTAATTTCGAGTTATTCCACTATTCCCCTGAGAGAATCTTCCTCAAAAACTGAACCATAATGTAATAAAATCAAAAGATTTAAATGTTTGCCACTTGTTACAAGTGGCCCGAAAATCTGACAAACACTCTCACTAAGGGGTATCGTATTACCTAGTACTAACTGCGTTATGTAGGTCAGATACGCAGTCACTCCATGTTTTATACTGTATTCAGCTGCATCCAGTTAGACTGGAAGCCGACCCCGACATAGATGGGAAAAGGCGACGCAGATAATGATCATTCTCTTCCCCTTATCTCAATTAATTTATGGTCGGCGCACCATATCTTCTTCTCCCACACTTTACTAGTACTCGTCATCACATCAGACACCACCTTTCTAGCCATGTCATCCTTCATACAGTCCATCCATCGTTTCCCTCTCTCTACTTTTAAAACCATTAAGTAAATAAGTTGAATTGTGCCCTTTTTTTTCGTATCGCGGAGCAGATCCCTCCTGCTCCGCGATACGAAAAAAAAGGGCACAGGTGTCAGACTTTTACTGACTAAAACCCATCCATGTTTCTTCATCGCCCTTTGTGTTCCGGGGCCACGGTATCGCTTTCGAACAGTCCCGCAGCCCCGGCAGGCATCGGCCCTTACGGCCCCCTTTCCTTTTGCTGACCCTCTTTGAGGCGCGCGTGGAAGACTCCTGCGCCGTTGACACGGCCTGTCGTCATTAGACGGACGGACGGTGAGCTAGTCCACAGGCCCGCGCCTACGGTGGCCGCGCCCGGTGCGTCTCCCGCGGCGGCCGGGACGTGAGGTTCTCTCCCTTTCACGTTCCGCAACCTCCTTCTCTAGCATTACTGCTTCGGAGAAGGAGGTGACGGCATCTCATTCCGTCTCGCTCCGGACCATGGCTTGCACCAGGGCCGGACGCGAGAGGTCGCCGCCGCCAATCGCCGCTTCGAGGACACGGCGATGCTCCACCCACGCGGGGCACACCTCCACCGGGTGCTCCACCGTGTCCTCCGGTCAATCCTCGTGGATTGAATTGTGCCCTGAAAAAGTGACACGGGTTCGCGGCAGACAATGAAGGAGATGGCGGGACGAACCGGATATCTTCCTTGAGAATCGGAAAGAGGTGGCACAGAATCGTAACCGTTGGAAGGAATGGAGGGAGGCCTTTGCCCAACAGTGGGACAGTATAGGCCATTTATAATATATAATAAGTTGTGTTGGGTCTCAACACGATGGGTGCCTGAGCATGGACGGCGCCGCCGAGGGCGGCCTAAAAAGACGTGGCAAGATAATTTAGACGTGCATCACGAGGGCTGGTCCAAGGTAGCGCAGGAGAAAAGTACCTGGAAGGATATGGGGGAGGCCTCTGCCCAGCAGTGGAACATTCCAGGTTACTAAATAAAACAAGTCGTGGCTGTTGTGCAGGTTGGCAGGTTATTTAGTTCTAAAGTAAGTACTTACTTTCTGGTTTCGCTCGACCAAAGACCCGTAATTATACTGTCCAAAATATTTTTCATGTTTACTACACTGTGATGATATCCAGGTTCATCTGAAATAAAACAATTTGTATTAAACCACTACAGCAAAGCAATTGAACGCGTAAGTATACAAAGTTTCATTTCCATACCGTACATTAACCATTGAGGAGTTCTCTCGTGAGGAGATGATCCTGGCTGAAGGAATGTCTATCATAAAAATGTATTGTCACCAGAACCAAAGGTGTGTGCAAAATTTCAGCTCAATCGGATGGAGGGAACTGGTTTGAAATTCAGTTGCAAGATTTGACCAATACATTGGATACTAATTTAGCATCAGTTCACACCAGACGATACTGGAAGAGGCTAGGGGTTTCATGCTGCGCCGCGCGCCGCCGCGATACGCATCGCAACGTCCGTTGCGAGGCGCATCGTAAAATCATGACGACGCGCGACGCCTCGCCGCGCAGCGAGACACCGCGTGGCGCAGCGGAACGTCTCTACATTCACCGCGTGCACCCGCCCCGTCGCGTCTACCCTCAGTCTATTCGCAAGCGCATAAGAACGACGAGACAACTCGCCACGGCGCGGGTGCGGCGGCCACTAACTGACTCGCAGCGTCGTGCTGTGTCGCGTGGCTTCGCGAGGCACAGCGCCGCTCTTGCACCGCGCGCGTACCAGCGATGCATCGCTCTACGCCGCGAGGATTTAAATCAGAATATTGTTACAAAACCTTGGTTACATCATTCACACCGGAGTGTCTCGCCGAGAAACAGATAATACTCACATCCTCAGCTATTTACACAAATTAGAAAATGCCACACCTTCTATTTCTTTTCTTGATACTCATTTCCGGTATGGGTGGCTACCCATTAAATACCGAGTTTCCTCCGTGCCTCGAAAAGCACGTTAAGCCGTTGCTCCCGGCTGTTATTTGTAGATCTTAGTCGGTCGTTACATGTAGTCAGTGGCCCGACAGTCTGACAACCAGTCTTACCAAGGGGCATCGTATTACCCAGTACTAACTGAGTTGTGGAGGTCAGATAGGCAGTCGCTCTATGTAAAATACTGGTATTCAGCTGCATCTGGTTAGACTGGAAGCCGACCCCAACCATCATCTTCCTGCCCTCATCCCATGTTACTTGTGGTCGGCGCAACACGTTTTTTTTTCTTCCATTCTCCCCTATCAACCGTCACACAATCATTTACACCTTTTTCCCTCATATCATTCCTCACACAATCCATCCATCGTTTCCTTGGTCTTCCTCTCCCTCTCCATCCATCCACATTTATATTCATCACTCTTTTAGTCACATGCGATTCTTTCCCTACTCATCACATGCCCATACCAAGACAGTCGATTGCCTTTTAACTGTTCTGTAACTGGCGCAACTTTTAAACTTCCTTTATTATACTTATTCCTTATTTTATCCATTCTTGTCACACCACACAAATCCACCTCAACATTCTCATCTCCGCTACATACAATCTTTTTTCATCCATCTTCTTCACAGCCCAACATTCCGATCCATACAGTAAGACAGTCTAATCACGGCCTTGTATATTTTCCCCTTTAACTTGAGAGGCATCCGTGGGTCGCAAGTTGTTCCAGTGACCTGTCACCATTGCATCCTGAGTTGACCCGGGAAGCCGACCCCAACATAGTTGGTAAAATGCAAGTAGATGACCATGATGATGACACATACCTCCGGTGTAATGTTCGTGGAAGTCCCGCGTGTAACCCAGCTCGCCATGCATGGAGGGTACTATGTGCACATTCAGCACGTTCTTTCCCACAATTGGACAACTCTGAAACGAACACTGATAATAAGGCTGGTGCTCAGGGTAGCCAGCGAAATTCAAATTTTCTTACGGTTTTTGCAGTGCTAGGTTGTATGTTGATTAAAATATGATTCGCGGCTGTAAGACCTATATAGTGACAGAATTATAGTCATCAAAATCATCAATACAACCCTGCAAGTTCATAAAGGTACAACCTAGCACTGGCCTGCAAATTGCAAAAAAAGTAAGAAAAATTGAATTTTGCGGGCTGGTTGGAGCATCTACTACACTACTACTACAACAGCCCATAACGCCCACTGCTGGACATAAGCCTCTCCCATGATGGGAGGAATTTGCCGTAATCTCCACGCTTGGCAGGCGGATTGGAGATCGCAGTGATGAAAGACTAACAGAAAACGCTGCTGCCCATTCTCTGGTCTACGGAGGCGCAAGGTGTTCTGCCTCAGACATTAGTCGCCTTATAGGACACCCGTGAGTGTAATGGGTTGGTTCTATTCTACTCTGCCGGATACCACACGGCTAATTACGGAGCATCTACCTTAAGACCAACCTGTCATTCTGCTTCGTTGCGCGACTGCTGATGATAAGATCGTTGGTTCCGTTCCCAGGTCGGGCAAAGTGTTATTGGTTTTTCTAACATTTCTCAGTAGCTGCCATGGAGTCTGTGACTGTCTGTCACGCAGGGAGCGTATTACATGGGACTCAAACATAACTCGTGAAAGGCGAGTAATTGGCGACAAAATATGATAGAAAACAGATCATCGCTAGGTGCCTTAGTTTTTGAGATATAAATGTGGCCAAGCTGGGGAGACTCTCTCCAGATCGGCCACCTATAAACCCTTATATTTTTTTGAACCAGTGACCGACAAATTCTGATATTTGGCGACAAATTTCGACTAATTAGCGACAATTTTTTTGTGTTATCAAAATTAAAATCCCTGATGGTGGCCAACCCAGGGTCAGTCACACTGGGTTTACTGTTAGGTACAGGAGCTCCATGTAAAGCTTTTAGGAGTGTAAAGAATATGGTGTAAAGTTCTTCTTCATCCCCCATAGAAAAGGGAGGATCCTTCGACCAGTAGGGCTATTACGTATCTTTTTAATCTCCAGTGACCATCAAGCTTCGGTTGTACACCGAACTTTGATGACAACCGGGAATGTCAAAATATTGGTATTACGTATTACACAGAGTGGATTTCACTTTACGGTGACTGACATCCCGGGTACGTCTTTCACGAAAGCCACTTCAGTTGTCATCAATTTAATGTCCACTATGCTTACATAATCGCAATATTAGAAGAATCGATGCGAATGCGTCTGTCAAAATGAGTTACGGTGACTATCAGCCACGATGGGGACCGATGACGTCATATTTGATCGCGACTGGTCATATATAATACGAAACTAACCTTTTGACAGCTATTTGATGGACACTGAGCCCAGTTACTATCATTTCAAGCTGTCAAAAGAGATACGTAATAGGCCTGCAGAATGGTGTTGTAGCTAGGGCCTCACTCTCTAATGCTTCGTCCATATATTCGGATCCGACTCTTTCGCGCACTTTTGCAGATGAGTGCAAGAGAGAGAGACGGATAGATCCGGATGAAGCGTTAGGGAGTAGGGCCTCTGATGGGCTACTGCCCGACTGTTGTTGTCGGGTTTTTCAATATAGTTTTAAGGCCCTTCTAACCCTAAAATTAGCAACTCTATTTATGGGGGTTCAAACTTCGTTTGAAATACTGTTGGAATAAAGTTCTAGTCAGCTTGCACTACAAAGCGGTTGTTACGTCAGTCACTGCGTAAAAGTCACTGGGAAAAGAGATGGCGCTGCCGTCACGTAATTATTAAGCTCCGTAATAATCATTCAAAAAAATGGAAAAAGTCTATGTAGCAGTGATATTTCTGTATTACGATGAACAATAGAGTGTAAACATTAAGTGAAAGTGTTATCCAAACCTAATTTACGAATTTAACAAAGTTATAGTGTGTTAAAAATTCTAATCCTAGGCTGTGCTAAAACTATGTTCATTTTATGTGATACTAATCCAAAAAAGTCAAAAACTACATAAATAGCAATCTGTTAATGTTACAGTGTACGTATAAAATCACTATCAAGTGTTAATCTAGTGTTTAACTCAAAATAAGAACAAAAAAGTGAACATTCAAAACATAAGTGCGCGCGCATACACAATTTTTGAATTCAAAAAAAGACGCATCGTAACGAACTCTTCTATTTTTCTAACCAAAAGAATCCAAATTTCACCGTTGTTCTCAAGAGACTGTTTAGTGCAGTAGTACAGTGCGTGACCTGCCAAGTCAGAGGTCGTAAGTTCGCGCCTCGCAATGTGTATGACTTTTTGAGACTTATTAAATTATAAAATTGGTTTTAGTTACAGTTAAAACGTAAATAGTCAATAAACTCGAAATAACATTCATAAAAATATTGTTACGAACCGTGTGCTAGAACCGTGAAAACAGCTGCACTATTGCCATCTGGTGCCAAATAGCGGTCTTATTTTGTACGATATTAACGAATTTGAGTTGCTAACAAATTCATTAAACATGGAAACACGCAACAATTATAAACTGAGAAATAGGCGTACAAAGCAATCCCTTTCTCAGTTTTCAAGAGAGTCTATGGACAGTTTGGCATCGGACTTAAGTGCTAAAAGTATGATAGACTTATCGACAAACGGCATAAGAGGTGAAAAACATACAGAACTACAATCTACAATCGAATGTTTAAAGGAGCAATTGAAGAGTGCTAATTTAGAAATTGATACGCTAAACAATGAAAATGAATCCCTGAAACAAAAACTTGAAGTAGAAAAACAAAAAACTGAACAATACAAAAATATGTACGTTACAAGTTTAAGTGTAAGAAGTACCACTTTATCTTGTAAAATGAAATCAAAGCACTCGAACATAAATAGGTCTAATATTTCGGTACGAAAGCTAGATTTGGATTCGGACATCGAATTTCAAACCCCTACGGCTCCTCCATTACTTGGACAAGATAAACTCCGACTCCCGCACTCTGATAGCAATTCTAACAATTCTACCAAGCTGAATTTAACGCGCAAAGAAGACCTAAAAGGCGCCAACGTGATGAACAATATTAGTAGCCTGCATGTGAATTCTGCTGATATCACCGCCGCTAAACCAAATTCAACACGCCTAGTTCACCTAGATGGCGCTAATGTGTCGTGTAATAAGAAATCGATTTCTCATAACGACCCAGAAGAGGGCAGCACAAGGCCAACAATTACGGACCAAAAGCCGAAAATTCAAATATTAGGTGGGCAACAATGCGCTGATTTAGCTTCAGCACTAATTCACTCTAGAAGCAACACCGATTATCAAAAATACCGAATTACCTCGACGATAAAGCCTCACGCGAAGACTGAGGAAATATTATCACCAAGTTGTAAGTTATGTGATTGTAAAGACAGCTTTTTAGTTTTATGTATTGGTGAAAATGACAGTAATCCGAACAAAATATTTATAGAATTAGCTTCTTTTTTAAAATGTATTAAGAACACAAATGTTATTATTTTAAATGTATTGCGTAACAGTCATTTGAATGAAATGCTACTAAATAATCTGTTAAAAAATATGTCGAATAACTTTGAGAATTGTACCTTTCTGGAAACTAGCCGACATTACTATAGTAAAAAACGTTATTTCATTGATACTTGTAAAGAAATTAACTTCTTCATTGACACATTATACTACAACCACACTTTTTTATCATACAAAGAGTCAGTCCTTTCAAATACCGTCACAAACACACCATTCACTGTTAACACCACTACTAAAAATAATCAGAAAACTTTTCCAAATAATATACAAGAAGCTATACCAATGAAAGGCACAATTCCTTATTATTTTCCTAAAATCAAAATAAATAACACCCCAAACAAAACATTTTTTCGAGACCACACCATGTAACACTACGCTATTTCACACTAATCTTGCTGGTTCATTAAAAAACAAAGAAATAATAGTTAAAAAAAATAGTAACAAAAAAGCCAGCAGAACTTGTTTTTCAGTCCTGCACCAAAACATTGCAGGAGCTTTAAACAAACTACCAGAGATTGAATTGATTGTTAATGAGATGCGTGAATCCGATACAAATATAGATGTTTTATGCCTCAGCGAACATTTTGTTATAAGAGGGGAAGAAAAATACCTCAATCTAAATAAATTTTATGTTGGTGCAATGTACTCACGGCCTGATCAGCGGCGAGGTGGTACATGCATACTCTGTAAAAATCATCTGCAAAGTACCGAATTGAAAGAAGTCAATGAATTCTGCATTGATAAGCAATATGAGATTTGTGGGCTTGAAATTAAATCAATACAAGCGATCATATTATGTATATATAGAACACCTTCGTCTGACGTAAATATCTTTTTTGAAAACTTGAACAAAACCCTACGAAAACTACTATATAAAAAAAGTAAAATAATAATAGCCGGTGATTTCAATATTAACCTTTTAAGTAATGACAGTAATAGTACAAAATTCAAAGAACTTCTCTCAAACTATGGTATGCGGTGCCATATTAAAGAGGCCACCAGGTTAAACACTTGTATCGATAATATCATCAGTAATATTCCAAATATAGTAGGCTCCACGCACAATGTTTGTTTATCTGATCATAACACAGCACAGGTTGTTAAATTTGAATATGATCAAAAACCTATATCAAGTTATTACTTCATGATCATAAATGACCTGAGTAAAGAAAATGTCAGCAAATTCGTCGAACATATTAGCCAATTATCCTTTTCCGAAGTCTACAACATTTCAGATACGAATAATGCTTTCGATAACTTTCATGACACTTTAACTTTATTTTATAAATTATGTTTCCCTCTCATAAGAGTCAAAAAACAGTTCAAATATGGTACATTAAAATGGATCACAAAAGGAGTTAAAACGAGTAGTCTTACTAAGCGAACACTAAGATATAAATATTACTTAAACAAAACAAGTGATAATAAAACTAAATTTAAGGTGTACTCCAATATGTTAAGAAAATGTATTCATAATCTACAATCTTTATGTAATCTAAAGCACATTGCGTATTCAAAAAATAAGGGTAAAGCTTCATGGGATATTGTAAAACGTTGTACAGGTAACGAAAGGTCTCGAGAATATATTAATAGTCTAATTGACGATGATGTTACAGCAACATCAGGCTTGGATATCGCAAATAAATTTAATAATTTATTTATTGATGTTGTTGAAAGCAGCGCTAACTCACAACATCCTCCACTCAAAACGACTAACTCAAATATGAAAACTAACGACAATAGCATTTTTTTGAATCCTACTGATCCCTCTGAAATCTTCAGCATATTAAAGACGCTTAAAAAGACTAAATCGGCCGGCTTTGATGATATATCTACGGACCTTCTAAAACAAATATCTCCCTATATCGCAGAGCCTCTTTCTTATATAATCAATTTATCTTTAGAACAGGGCTGCTTTCCGGATAAACTTAAAATGTCTGTAATAAAACCATTGCATAAAAAAGGCTCTAAAACAGACAAAAACAATTACCGCCCCGTTGCTCTGATTCCGATTCTGTCAAAGGTCTTTGAAAGAGTTATGTATAAGAGAACCCTCTCTTTCATAGATAAATATAATATGCTTGCAAAAGAACAGTACGGATTTAGAAAAAAGAAATCCACATCACTTGCAGCTTTTAATTTAGTTAAATCGGTTTTAAATAACATAAACTCGAAATTTACCACTTCAGCTTTATTTTTAGACCTAAGCAAAGCCTTCGACTTCGTAAATCATTCAATTCTTACTGATAAACTAAATAAAATTGGTATTCGAGGCCCAGCCTTAGAGTGGTTCAAATCATATCTTTCAAATCGTACACAGATAACGAGAATCACTAAATTCGACGACAAAATGAATACTATTACGCACTTTGATTCTCAACCCCGGATCAATTACTTTGGTGTACCGCAGGGAAGCATTTTAGGGCCGCCGTTATTCCTCATATACGTAAATGATCTTCCACAAGCGATAGACCAAGATTGTGTTCTGTTTGCTGATGACACAACAGTTATTTTAGATGATAAAAATAGTGAATCGCATGAGTGTAATATAAACAACACCTTAAATAGAATTATTACATGGTTAGATATAAACGCCTTAAAAATAAATATAGAAAAAACTAAAATATTAAATTTTAAAACACAGAAGAGTAAATATGTACACCTTAAAATATCACACAGGGACCAAATAGTTCAACAAATTCATAAAACAAAATTTCTTGGTATTACAATTGATGAACATCTCACCTGGAAGGATCATATTGAGGAAATATGTATTAAAATAAATAGATTTGTTTTCGCTTTGAAAAAAGTTAAAGATGAGACCTCCAGACAAACTGCGTTAATGGTATATCACGCCTATGTTTGCTCCATCATCAGGTATGGAATCATTGTCTGGGGAAACTCTTCTGAAGTTACTAGGGTGTTGTTAGCACAAAAAAAATGCATACGCTCAATCTTCAATATGGACTGGACTGATTCTTGCAGACCAGTGTATAAATCACACAACCTTCTCACAGTTCCTTGTATTTATATTTATGAAATTGCAAAATTTGTCAAAACGAACTCTTCACTTTTTGAACTGAAACACAATATTAATAAACGTACAGTTACACAGTATCTACTTACCATGCCTATACCTAGGATTGAATTATTTAGACGTAATTGTGTATATATGGCTCCACTTATCTTTAACTCTCTACCTAATTTCATTACTGATCTTCCGTACAGAAAATTCTGCAAAGTTCTGAAAAAATGGCTCATTTCACATGCCTTTTATTCCGTAACTGAATTTCTCAAAAAATCTAATTGCCAATCCTACCATTACCGGAATGTATTGTAGAGAATTTCCTAAAATTAAATTATAAATATATCATAAATTATATTGTTGTGTTTGTATATTAGAAAATATTCTATTTTCATATTATTTTCCTTCTGTTAACAATTTCTTTGTTTGGTTTTAGTGTTTAACAGCAAAATTTTGTTATGTATTGAGTAACTTTGCAATACGCATAGTTACCTAATTTAATGTTAGTTTAACATTCAGTTATTATGTTTTGAAATTAGCATCTAATTCTATAATGTTTGCATGCCAATTTTATGGCGAAATGTGTCATTGCACTACATATTATTTTTACCATCTTTTGTACCACATTTACTGCAAATAAATAATTTTGACTTTGACTTTGACTTTGCGGCCGAATAGTGCGAAATGAGTGGATTTTTGTGATTTACAAAAAAAATATTGATTAGACTAAAAAAATAAAACACATAAGACCTGCTTTATAGTTAGTTCAGTTAGTATGCAAAGTTTCATGATCTAATTTGAAGTACTTTTTGAATACCAGCGGTTTATTGTTCGATTTGGAGGTAACTTTGGATTTTTTTTCTATCGAGAAAAGTTTATGGAATCGTGTTTTCGTCAAACATAGTACTTAGCATTAGTCCTCAACTTTACCATATATTTATTTCAAAATTACTGCTGCAGTATTTTAGGCGTAAAACAGAGGAGCATGCTAAGCCATTTGAGGGGAGCGTGATTCAGAATTTTGAAGTTATTCTTCATTTGTATCATAGATGGCTTGTACTTTTTGTACTATGTTCCTGTAGTACTTTTGTAGGGCCGCTACAAGGTCCTCTGCCTATCCCTTTACGGAATGTTCTATTACTTTCAAAAACATAAAGTTCTACTCAAACTCAAACTCAAAGCATTTATTTCAATTAGACCATTACGGCACTTTTGAATGTCAAAAATACAAAAAAGAAAATCAAAGCTACAGTCCCAGTCACAAGGCATAATAACTTGAGAAATTACTGTAGTTGCCCATTCCCTAGCGTAGATCTCTATGGAGAAGAACGGGCAAGAAACTCCATGGACACTCTTTCAAAAAAAGATGTTACAAAATCTTGGTTACGTCATTACTACTACTTACACTATACCCGCATCCCTCGCCGAACTGCTTTATTGGGGTCAGCAGATCCTTTGTTACGGGGGTCATAGACAACACGGGGGTCAACCCCAGCAGTTGTAGTAATATTGCAGCAAACATCGTTTTGTACACTACACATAAACAATAATACATGAAAAATAATACAAGTCTTATAAAAATCATTATCATTGGTGTCGATTCTGTTGTGCACAAACTAACCTTAATTTAGGCTATTGCTATCTTTTATTAAAAGGTAGTGCGAGAAAAGGACGGCTATAGCTAAGATGTCAAACTAGTTTATGCCTTGTGCTTCACCGTGTTTTTAGTCGACATGTTTTTACGTGCACTCTTCATTTGTATGGAAATATTAGTTCTAACTAAATTTGACAGCTCTATATTACGTCCGTCTCTTTCTCGTTTTATTAGAGAGAAAAAGATAGCAATAGCTAAATTAAGTTTAGTTTGTGCTCAACAGAATCGACACCATCTCCCTATCATACCAGTTTTAAATGTGTGGTCGGCACAGCATGTCATCATCTTCCACAGTTCTCCATTACTCGTCACATCATCAGACACCTCCTTCCCTACCATATCATCCTTCACACAGTCCATCCATCGTTTCTTTGGTCTTCCTCTACTCTTATACCCAACCACATTTGATTCTCTAAAAACTTTCCTCACGACGTTTTTCTCATTCCTCCGCATCACATGCCCATTGTCTATACCACGATAACCGAAATCAACAACAATAATAGGCTAGTTTCCACCATCAATAAAATGCAAATCTATTTAGTCCGTCAGTTACAGCATTGGAAAATAATGCACACATATTTTTTGTTTTTGTAAATCAATGAATATTGACAAAGTTAGAACGCATCGAAACTCGGGAGTGGGGGCTCGTGACGTCACAACGCACTAAAAATTAGCTACGGCGTGACGTATTGAGAATTTTAAAAGCGTCGTATCTTCGTCAATTTTGGTCTACGTAACAAAAGAAAAAATACGGGTCAAATATTTTTTGAAAATCTAACTGATGGCGTTATTAGATTTTTCAGGACACAAGCCTATTTTTATAAACAGTCTAATTCAATTCAAAACAATGTCAATCATTAAATTGATTATTTCACAGATAGAATAAGCACATTTTAAACACCAGAGGTACTTATTTTGTAACGTAAATGTAGGTACTAACTTTAATGATCGACTTTTGGACGGAAAATACAGATTATTGCTTTTTTTTTTGCGAGAAAGCACAATTGGTATTGTCCATACAAATAAATGATTTATATGACAGCATTAAATTACAATACGTACAATGCTAAAAATTATTATAACGATCAATGGATGAGGAATTTTATCACCATTAGAATGTGAACGATTGTTTGGAGTAAAAGTAAACATGTACATATAGGTATATTTAAAAAATAAACATTAATATCTAGTGACTGCCTTAAGGTGAACGCACACTTATCAGAGCCGAAAGAATCGAATTTTAGAATTACTTGTATGGAATCTTATCCTACCTCGCACACTTAGCCGCGTCGAATCGAAGGAATAGATAACGTTTTAGGGATGAGAAAATGTTTCTTTTGGCGCGGTCGGTACTTTTGGCGCGGATAAGTGTGCGATCAGCACCTTTACAATGAATAAATGGTGTCGATTCTGTTGTGCACAAACTAAACTTTATTATGGCTATACTATACTATGGCTATCTTTTACTAAAAGGCAGTGCGAGAAAAGGACGGCTATAACTATGAACTAAGTTAGAGATGTCATGCCTTGCGCTTCACCGTGTTTTTAGTCGACATGTTTTTACGTGCACCTTTCATTTGTATGGAAATATTAGTTCAAATTAAATTTGACAGCTCTAAATTTAAAATAAAAAATAATAAAACTAAAATTAAATTTGTCCGTCAAATTTAATTTTAATTTTACCAACTAAATTTTATTTTAGTTTTACCAACTAAATTTAATTTTAGTTTTACCAAATAAATTTGACAGTTCTAAATTGCGTCCGTCTCTTTCTCGTTTTATTAGAGAGAAAAGATAGCAATAGCCTAAATTAAGTTTAGTTTAAGATTAGAACATAATCCGAGTGCTGGGCAGACGCCTCTGTTTGTGAAGGAGTAATTCACCATGTGTACTTGTGGGTTCGTGGACGGTTTGAAACAAATTACTCAAAGTGAATTAGTTGTTTCGGTTCGACTTTAGCGCCACGGTCTATGAGACAGTGTGAGCAGTTATGGCCGAATGGTCTTTGCCATTGGCCCAGACTTACGTGTCGTGTCTTTATGGGATTGAACCTACTATAGTTGGTGCCAGTTAAGATGAGAATAGCGGTCATTGACCCACCTACATTTATTAAACTTCTTAACTTTGAAAAACAAAAATAAGCCTGTTCAAGTCTGGAATCGTCATCTATCGTGATCTTCAACATTTTTTGTAATGAAAAACGATACATGGTTTATTTGTTTTGCTTCGTACCTACGAAGAGATATTAGGAAAGGGCAATGACCGCTATTCTGATCTTAACTGGCACCAACTATACCCTGCCTTTATTTAGCCCCTGATCCACTGCACCAATTCGTTCATTCTACCTTTCTCACAAAGACGGACTGTTTTAATCGAGTCTAGTGGTCATGAGGTACTGGGTTCGATTCCCAGGTCGGGCAAAGTGTTATTCGGTTTTTCCACCAGGAATTTCTCAGTAGCAGCCTCGGAATATGTATTTGTGCTCGCCTATTGCCATCAACTGGGCAGCTCTCAACTGAGGAGCTCGTGGCTACATAATAACAGCCACTCGGATCGATCTTTAGGTTAAGCCGTGCTTGCCTTGGTTGGTCTGTGGATGGGTGACCACCCAATCCATACCGAGTTCCTCCGTGCCTCGAAAAGCACGTTAAGTCGTTGGTCCCGGCTGTCATTTGTAGATCTTTGACAGTTGTTAGGTAGTCAGGGGCCCAAAAAGTCTGACAACCAGTATTACCAAGGGGTATCGTATTACCCGGTACTAACTGGGTTGTGGAGGTCAGATAGGCAGTCGCTCCATGTAAAATACAGGTATTCAGCTGCATCCGGTTAGACTGGAAGCCGACCCCAACATAGTTGGGTTGGCAGACATATGATTTCATGGAACTTAAACATTGGCAAAATGTCGGTGTTTACTACCGGGTACACCTCTGCCTATACCCTTCGGGAATCAGAGGCGTGATGTTATATTTAAAAGATACGAAGGGCCGAGTCACGTCGTTTGAAAAGTTCGTTAATTTAGGATTTACAGGATGACTTTTAAATCGCTTACCAAAAAAAAATGGGTATAATAAATAAGTGAAGTGAGTAGAAGCAAGTGCATACTTAGTTTTTTTTTTTGCGAAAAAAATAAAATAAAATCGATATTCAAATCATACGCGTACCTATAGCCTAAGATTTGAATGAAATGATTTTTTCAAAATTTATCTTTCTTTATTCTAATTTGACAAGTTTAGTCGAAATTTGTAGCGTTTTTTGATGATGTATCATTTTTTTTCTAAGCTTTGGAAAAAAGAAAAAAAAAACTAGGTATGCCATAAGCTTCTACTCTGTTCACCTAATATACCCATTTTTTTGGAATGTTAAAAAAAAAGTCATCCGGTTTATGTAATCTAGAACACCAACACTCTTCTTACCAGGCCCTACATCTTCAATAAACACTTCTTTTACAACACTAAACTGTTTCACAACGTCATGATAAGCCTTCAATCATCAATAATTATTATTGATGATCAAGCAATTATTTATACATATATATCAATTACTAGCTGTTGCCCGCGGCTTCGCCCGCGTGCAGTTCGGTAACTGCCCCACTGAATTATACTAAAGGGATAAATAGTGTTTTACATGTTAATTTAGATTATAAACTATCTATGTGCCAAATTTCATAATCATCACAATTTATTATTATCATCACAATCACCATCACTATCACAACCACCATCATTATCACAATCATTATCACAATCACCATCACTATCACCACCACCATCATTATCACAATCATTATCACGATCACCATCACTATCACAGTCACCATCATTATCACAATCACCATCATAATTACCATCATTATCACAATCATCATCGCAATCACCATCACAATCACAATCACAATCACCATCACAATCCCCATCACCATCGCTATCACCATCGCTATCACCGTCGGTATCACAATCACCATCACCATCACAATAACCATTAAAATCACTATCACAATCACCATCATCGTTATCACAATCATTATCATCGTAATCGTAATCACAATCACCATCACTATCACAATCACCATCACCATCACAATCACCATCACAATCACCATCAAAATCACCATCACAATCTCGATCACAATCACTATCACAATCACTATCATCATTTTAACAATCATTATCATCGTAATCACAATCCCCATCCTCGTCATCACAATCATTATCATCGTAATCTCAATCATTTTCATCTAAATCACAATCATCATGATCACAATCGCCATCACTATGACAACCACAATCATTATCACAATCACCATCACTATCACTATCACAATCACAATCACAGTCACCATCACAATCACCGTCACATCACCATTACAATCACTATCACAATCATTATCATCGTAATCACAATCATTATCATCGTAATCACAATCATTATCATCGTAATCACAATCATTATCATCGTAATCACAATCATTATCATCGTTATTACAATCACAATCTCCATCACTATCACAATCACAATCACCATCACAATCACTATCACCATCACAATCACCATCACAATCACCATCACAATCATCATCACAATCACAATCACTATCATAATTTTAACAATCATCACATCGTAATCACAACCACTATCATCGTAATCACAATCATCATCATCACAATCTCCATCCTCGTCATCACAATCATTATCATCGTAATCACAATCATTATCATCGTAATCTCAATCATTATCATCTTAATCATAATCATTATGATCACAATCAACATCATCATTATAACAATCATCATCATCGTTATCACAATCATCACAATAAATCAACAATAACCCTGTATAGAAGTTGAATCCGCTATCTTCTGGATCTCAAAATAAATGCAATTTTCGACATCAGCTGGCACCCCTGATAATCTCGGTTTCGATGCCCATATTGATTTTTAGACATTTCAACCCCATCGCACCCCAACAGGGAATGATGGTAATTCAGGTCCGCCACATTACGTTGTTTTTGTAATACACGCGACCGAATTCACCATACAACCAATACCTATGTTGAATTTCAGGCTTTGTTACCCCATTTCCCCCTTTAGGGGTTGAATTCTGAAAAAACCTGAAACACAAATGTTAACTCATTTATCGATAGGAGTACTCCTGTTAAGTTTCGAATAAAGTAGTCTAACTAATCTTATTTCCCCATGTAATCGTTGGACATCCTTTTCATTAATTTTGAAAAATTCTTTCTTAATGCACCTTTAAACCCCATAAAGAACCTATGTGCCAAATTTGGAATCTCCAAACTCAGCGGTTTGGGCTGTGCATTGATTTTTAGACTTAGTCACCCCTTTTCCCCCTCTTAGGGGTTGAATTCTGAAAAACCCTGAAACCCGTTTCTACTCATTTATCAATAGGAGCACCCCTGTGAAGTTTCGAATAAAATAGACTAACTAATCTTGTTTCCCCATAGAAACTTTGGAGCCCTGTTTAACCCCCTTAGGGGATGAATTTTGAAAAATCCTTTCTTAGTGCACCCCTAGACCACATAAGAAACCTACTTGCCAAATTTGGAATCTGTAGACCCAACGGTTTGGGCTGTGCGTTGATAGATGAGTCAGTCAGTTTCTTCTTTTATATATTTAGATTGATAAACACTCAGTACAAAATTTCTCCCAGATACGCTACCCAAAACTTATCCTGATTCTGTACAACTATATAAATAAGTTAACTTATTAAAATGGCGTCAAAAAACTCCTCCTCAACGCTATCAACAACAACAACAACAGACCATAACGTCCACAGCTGGACAATAAGCCTCTCCCATGATGGGAGGAATTTGCCGTAATCTCCACGCATGGCAGGCGGATTGGAGATAGCAGTGATGAAAGACTAACAGAAAACGCTGCTGCCCATTCTCTGGTCTACGGAGGCGCAAGGTGTTCTGCCTCAGACATTACGAGCCTTATACGACACCCGTGACTGTAATGGGTTGGTTTTAACTACTTGCCGGATACCACACGGCTAACGACGCTATCAACTGATAGTAATGTCCCCAAGAGACTGGCGGCGTTACCATGCTGTATGGCAACGCTAAGCCTTTGGCCAAGCCTGAAAAAGCCAGCCCTAGGGTCACGGGAAGTGTCAACTAAACGTTTGGAAATTTCCGTGAAAAGGCTGTGAGCACTCCGACCCCGATGTCCTAGAGTTTCATCCCCAAACGTCTCGAAAATATAGTTACCAAATTATCATCTGCCTAGCCTTTTCCCAAGTTTTATTGGGGTCGGCTTCCAGGCTAACCGGATGCAGCTGAATACCAGTATTTTACATGGAGCGACTGCCTATCTGACCTCCACAACCCAGTTAGTACTGGGTAATACGATACCTCTTGGTAGGACTGGTTGTCAGACTTTTTGGGCCACTGACTACCTGTAACGACTCTCAAAGATCACAAATGACAGCCAGAACCAACTGCTGAAAGTGCTTTCCGAGGCACGGAGGAAACTCGGTATGTAATGGGTGGTCACCGATCCACAGACCAACCTAGGCAAGCACGGCTTAACGTAAAGATTGACCCGAGCGGGTATTATTATTTAGCCACGAGCTTCTCAATATAGTTCGAAAATATAGTTACCAAATAAGGTTACTACGTATATTTTTACACTGCTTGAGGTTCTCCGCAGCCGTAGTTTAATTAGTTTAGGTTATTTTATTTTATTTATATATATATATCTAATATTGTTATATTCTCAAATATATTTAAGCTATAATACTTACGTTTAAATCCCACGTCTTTTGTATGTATAGCCTACCAACACTTCGGAATGTGAACTGTGACAAAAAATGGTCACACTCACCTTTTATACTGCATGCAACATTTATTTATTGTTATCATGCTATACTTTATTATTAACATTGCATAGTGTAATGCAATTCTTCTTTGTTTTCAATACTGTTTCTTGTTGATATGTTATTGTTTTTGTGAGCAGTTCACATGATCTGCGATTGTTGGTTCATCTTATATTATGTTATGGTAGAGTTGTATTGATCTGTTGTCGTTCTGAAGGCATGTTGTCCGGTCCAGTGGTATTCCTATCAGCAACAAGAATTTTTGTGGTATATTACCACAAAAAACTTTTTTGCAAAAAATAAAAGACTTCAAAAAAAAAAAGTGAAAAATAACTTTAGCTTCAGAAGTCGGTGACCTTTGTTTGATTGATTTAGTTTTTTTTGTCACAGACTTCTGAAGCTAAAGTTATTCTTCACTTTTTTTTAAGTTGGTTTTATTTTTTGCAAAAAGGTTTTTTATTTTTCCATTTTTAGTTGTAATATATCCTATACAAATATTTGCTATGAAAACTTCAATTTAAATTAAGCCCAACAAAAGGTAACTGCTGTAAATCGTTGAGGAATTTCGTCGACTGTCTATGGTTTCCATCATCAGACCTGTAATGGCACTTATAACCCATATGGGTGAAAATTCTCATCAATAGAAATTAATTAAGTCCAAACACAAGGTAGCTACTGTATAACGTTGAGGAGTTCCTTTGACTGTCTTTCGTCTTCATCATCAGACCCTTAATGACAGGCACAACCAATCTAGGTGTGAAAAAAATCATTAATACAAATTGGTCAAGCCCAAACACCAGGTAATTGCTGTAAATCGTTGAGGAGATCCACTGTCTTTCGGCTCCATAATCAGATCGACTCCAGACCTACATTAAATAGTAGTGCTTTAAAATACTTAATGAAAAAATTAACAAACGCACTAGTCACCACTACAATTTTCGAAGGTTCCGCTCGATTTTTCTGAGATGCCATCATCAGACCCTGGTTTCCTTAACATGGTACTATCCTTGAGATAACTCCTTTCCAACGAAAAAATAATCATCTAAATTGGTTCATAAATGACGAAGTTATCCGCGAACACTCATAAAAAAAAACATATATACGGTCGAATAGAGAAACCTCCTTTTTTAGAAGTCGGTTAAAAAAAAACCCGGCTCAGTAGTCGGGTTTTTTTTTACTAAAATGACGCTCCAACAAGGTAAAATCGACCTCCTCTTGTTGAAGTCGGTTAAAAGTAGGCTATGTCACCCGGGCCATAATAATTTAGGAGCTACGGAGGAACATGCATAAATACAAACATACATATAGACTAGCTGGTATAATCATAACCCTTCCTTTTGGTTTCGTCGTAGTCTGGTAAACATTACGAGCTATAGTTTTTTTTTTTTTTAATTTATTTAATCCTTAATATACATAGTTTTACTTAAATACAACATCTGCCAAACTGCAGAGCAATTTGTCGGCAGCAGGTTCTCGCGGAATCTTATTAATATTCTAAGTTAAAGTATAAATCTAAGTTATAACTAGGTTATTTTAAAACTAAGACTAAGACAAAGGGTCAATCAAAACCATTATGCTCAGCGGCATCCGTCAACCAATGTCATGAAACCCATCCCTTCGTCATAGTCATCAATGTAGGGTAAACAAGAATAATTGGGCTCACGACATTAGCCGACCGAGGCCGCCGCTCGACCGCAGCCACTATGGACACATAGACATGTAGTGTTTTCTTAGGACGCTTTTTAGGTGGTTTTTACTCTTGACACGATCGATCATTCCCTCAGGTCTATAAATACTGCTACTACTATGTTTTTATCATTTAGGTAATTATTTACATCGTCCGTAAATCTTGCCAGCGCCGTTGCCGTACTTCTGTTTGGTCTAAAGCCATGTCTATTGCGATCTTAACTGGCAGCAACTATACAATACAAATTACCTTTGTGTTCAACTTTTTTACAGGCTGTTTGGTGCATCGTATGTCAAAAACGGGCTGAAAAGAGGGGTCATTTGCTGTCTCTTTAGCCCCAAAACTCATCCTTTGGCCACATGGATATATATTTTTTTAATTGCAAAATTCGGAATTCAAACTTGAAGTGAAGTTTTAAGGTAACGGACAAAGTTTTGGAATAAGGACACATGATAATGTGTACTTTTTCTAAAACTTTGTCCGTTAAAATAAAACTAGAAGTTATCTGCGTCCTGCGTTCAAGTTTAAATTCGATAGAACCAGTTTTTTTTTTTTTAATTTTTAGCTTACATTTAGTACAGCTTAGGCCATTATTACAAAATTAAACTAAATAATCTTTTCACTCGGTCTTCTCACAGAACCACCAACATTCTAACATTATCGTCTTCCATTCTGATGAATTCATAACTTTCTAAATCTGACTTGTTTGTTGATGCAAACTAGTCTAATCCAGGGTGGGTCTCCACGAGACGAAATGGGACGCCGTCACCTCCTTCTGCGAAGCAGTAATGCTAGAGAAGGATCTCGAGGTGGTGGAACGTGAGAGGAAGAGAACCTCACGTCCCGGCCGCCGCGGGAGACGCCCCCGGGCGCGGCCGCCGTAGGCGCGGGCCTGTGGACGGTGAGCTATGGGCTAGCTCGCCGTCCATCCGTCTCATGACGACAGGCCGTGTCGACGGCGCAGGAGTGTTCCACGCGCACCTCAAAGAGAGTCAGCAAAAGGAAAAGGGGCCGCAAGGACCGATGTCTGCCGGGGCTGCGGGACTGTTCGAAAGAGATACTGTGACCCCGGAACACAAAGGGCGATGAAGGAACATGGATGGGTTTTAGGCAGTAAAAGTCTGACACTCCCTCCTGCTTCGCCCAGAGCGAGAAGAGTCATTTGATGATTTACTATCCGAAAAAAAAATAGGGTGGGTCTCCACGAGCGCGTTTCGTTTCGTTGAGCATCGTAAGCATACGCGGTTTAACAGTAGATATCAACATTGACGACCCGATTGGCGCAGCGGTAGTGAGGCTGCCTTACGTTCTTAGGGTCCCAGGTTCGAATCCCGGTCGGAGCAAATGTTTGTGTGATGAGCATGGACATTTGTTTCCGAGTTATGGATGTTTATTATATGTATAATAAGTATGTATTTACAAACAAAAAGTATCTAAGTAGTATATCAACTATCTGGTGTCCACGACACAAGCCTCGTTGCTTAGTGTGGCACTAGATAGCGCTGTGTGTAATGTCCAGCAATATTTATTTATTTATTTATTTATTTTAATTAAATTTGTCGGCTAAGTTTAGTAAAATCTTAAAAAATATCGAAATTTGACGAAATAAATATTATACAATTGAAAAATCTGTAGATTACAGATGACTTATTGCCTAGTGTTCTATTAGATACTTTGCCTTCAGGTGATGTTATGTACTTATCAAACATCCATTTAAAACTATACTACGGCGTAGCACATACTATAACTACGCCGTCGCTCATTTTGTGCTACGGCGTAGCTCAAATACAATACGTTTTCATGACAATATGACAAGGAAATGACAAATTTCAACATTAGTAACACCTTGTGGCACCAGTTTAAGCAAGAAGGAATAAGACTATATATCGTAA
This sequence comes from Xestia xanthographa, assembly GCA_905147715.2. NCBI lineage: Eukaryota > Metazoa > Arthropoda > Insecta > Lepidoptera > Noctuidae > Xestia > Xestia xanthographa. Next base: position 29,433,450 of record LR990654.1, read on the forward strand.
CTAATTTTACGATTTTAAAAGCAAAAACAGACACAATATTGCCAATGTTTTTGTAAATCCCGCTATGTTATGTCAAAGCCTGAGATTCTAGTTATACCCTGTACAGCTGTTTTATGTTTCAACATGGCTTCCCGAAGAACTCCAGCACGCAGGCGCGAATCTGTCACTTTGACAGTTAACAAGCAAAGGAAGCATGATTCAGCCTGATTGTCTTATAATTTTTATTTTCAGTTTGTATTAGTATTGTAAGCGTATTTAGTGTTATTTTAATATGCATTTGCAAGTAAATGTGGATAAAACTCTGAAAACGTGAAATAGAAACAAGAGTTGACGAATTCTATTCATCCCTTTTGTAAGTTCTGGATATCATAATGCTGGCTTTGTCTTTAAATCGATAAATGGGCGTCACTAAAGACATACATGAATTTGAGATCCAATGAAAACGCACTAAGCTACAGTTGAGGGAAATATTTTCCCCTTTTCCCACTCATACGAAAACACGTAAACGTATTTTTATAAAAACACCCTTAAATATCATACAAACCAAAAGCTTCATTTAAAAACAAAAAATACAAGCAACCACTCGCTTGAAATACCTTTGATTTAAGCCAAAGATGCTAGAACAAAATTTTAACCAGTAAAGAGATATTAAATCCCAAAGTTGAAATCCTACATCGCGCAAGCAAAGTTTTTGCGTCAGTTTTCTTTAGGAGACAATTTTAAGGCTGTACGTCGGGAGGTCCGTTGCTACTCCGGAAATCGGTTCACTGGGAGCCGACCTAAGTCCCAGACGTCAGTTGTAGACGCACCATCGAAACAATATGGTTAATATTATTCATACGGAACGGATTTTAATCCAACTGTTGAACACAGTGAGAGGCAGAAACCTGGCTCTCTACCCCACGGCAGTAGCTCCTTTGATCTCCTTTTGTTGTTCATCATCATCATCATTTCAGCCGAAAGACGTCCGCTGCTGGACATAGGCCTCCCCCAAGGGGGGGTTTTGCCGTAATCGCCAGGCTTGGCAGGCGGGTTGGGGATCGCAGTACGGTTGTTACAAAACCACAGAGAACGCTGCTGCCCATTCTCTGGTGATCCCTTAGTCGCCTCGACACCCACGGAAAGATATGGGATGGTGCTATTCTTTACGTCTGACACCATAAAGACCACACACACTTTTGTTGTTATAAACAGTTTTTTTGTAAGGTCTCACTATTCATACACGAAATATTTTCAGACAATCATCTAACGGCTTTATCGAAGCCATTTCAAAGAAAAAAAATATCTAAGTATATTTTATAAAAATAAATCATTTAAAATTACTTGACCCACAAAATAAATACTGGCTGCTGCTTGTAGGTATGTATTTTTCAATACACTTCCTCGAAAACTGGTCCTTAACGCACTACGATTAGGTACAACATGCAATGTATTTCACACGCGTGCGATTTTTTCCACTTTCCCGCACGTGTGCGGGAATGAAAATTGCCATATACTATACTATACTACTGCACTATACCTATACTTAGTCCAAATTGGTTCAATGCCTATAGTCTGAGATGAATGTTTTTTTTTTTAATTTTTGCAAAGCACTATAAGTACGCGTCTTTAGGGCATAAATAGTTTTTGAATATTCAAATTGTGTTTATAAATAGAATATCATAGATAAACATGATTATTTAAAGCTAATAGTTACTTTTATACACAAATTAACATTTATTTGTGTTCTGAATTAAAAAATATAAAATAAATCTATTTTTAATATTAGGCTGTTTAACGGCTTCATACCATTGCCTTTCTTTCAACCTGGCGAGACCAAAGCGCGAAAAAAAAAGAAAGTTTGAATCATAGTTTCATAGTTCGTGACAAAAATATTATTCGTTATTTTATTTTATTTCTTCAAAAGTGTATTGAAAAACGTCGTTTGATACACGTGGACATTTGTTATTGCAATTCTCGGCTCAAAAAGACCCTCGCCTACGACTCGGGTGTTATAATTCCGCCTCGAATGCAATAACAAACTTTCTCCACTTGTATCAAAATGTACTATTTCAACATCCTACGCTAGTTAACAAACGTTATATGAAGTCGAAGGTTATATGTAAAATGTCTCAAGAAATTTTAGTTTCTTAAAAACAAAATCACTTTAAAAAAATGTTTTTCGTTGCTAATGCTGTTAGACGATTCCCTGAAAATATTTCGTGTATGAATAGTCAGACCTTTTATTATTTATAAATTTAAAAAAAGAATAATACTGAAAAAATAATATTTAAAAAATTAAAAAACCCGACTGCGTAAAAAATAAATAATAACTTTAAATGAAAACTGAAAAGAATAAAACAAGTTCAGGAAACAGGACATTTTGACTGCAATAGTCGGGACCCATTAAATAATCTAGCTAGACCTCAAGTCAATGAGCTAGACTAAAATCTGTACATCCAAAATGGGTCCCGACTGTTGTAGTCAAAATGTCCTGTTTCCTGAACTTGTTTCAGTTTTTATTTTAAATTATTAGTTATTTTTTATGCAGTCGGGTTTTTTAATTTTATAAATATTTTTTTTAATTTTACACTTTTTAGTTACTTAGAAATATCATTTTAAAATCCTGATGATGAGTCCTTTATCAAAGCCGTTCAGGCTGCAGAGCATGCCAAACATTTGAATTTGCTGCCAGAAATCCGCCACTTTTTTATTATTATTTTGATATACCTACCCAGTGTCACTCTCACAGTAAATACAAATCTAACGACACCTCTCAAGCTAAAATCCATCGAGCTGTTCAGGCTGCAGAGCGTGCCAAACATTTGAATTTCGCGCCAAAAATCCGCCATTTTGTTTTTTTTTATTTTGATATCCCAGCAGTATCATTCTCACAGTAAATACGAATCCAACGACACCTCTCAAGCTAAAATCCATCGAGCCGTTCAGGCCACAGAGCGTGCCAAACAATAACATAACCGTCCTTCTGGCGCAGTCGGGTAAAAATACTGAGATTATTTTTGATTTAAATACTGTTCACAGCTGTTTCCCGCTACCATCGTCCGCGTGAAATTTTATAAAAATATTACTTCCCTATGTTAATACGATTTTGGTAACAATGTACCCAGCCAGTGTGGCCCAGCCAGTGCCAATGACACATTTAAGGCTCCTGTGTTGCCATGTCAGTTTCCTCATTTTAGTCATTTTATTAAATGAATGATGAGGTGGATGTGTGGTGTGTCAAGAATAGATGACTTAGTTGACATGACACAGTCCATCCATTGTTTCTTTGGTCTTCATGTAGCTGCTTTTATCCTACTTATTCCTGCCTTTTCCCAACTATGTTGGGGTCGGCTTCCAGTCTAACCAGATGCAGCTGAATACCAGTATTTTACATGAAGCGACTGCCTATCTGACCGCCACAACCCAGTTAGTACTGGGTAATACGATACCCCTTGGTATGACTTGGGACTTGGATTTTGGGAGCTGCCTTAAGAGCCTATAACTACCTCAGATTAGCAACTCTATTTGTGGTGGTTCAAACTTCGTTTGTAATGCTGTTAGAATAACGTTCTAATCAGCTTGCACTACAAAGCGGTTGTTACGTCAGTCACTGCGGCCGAATAGTGCGAAATGAGTGGTTTTTATTCTTTATAAAATCAAATTTTCGTCTTTTGGAAAAAATAAAAAACCTTGCCCTGCTTTATAGTTAGTTCAGTTAGTATGCAAAGTTTCATGATCAAATTTGAAGTACTTTTTGAATACCAGCGGTTTATTGTTCGATTTGGAGGTAACTTTGGGATTTTTTTCTATCGAAAAAATTTTCTGAAATCGTGTTTTCGCTAAACATAAGACCTAACATTAATCCTCAACTTTACCATATATTTATTTCAAAATTAATGCTGCAGTATTTTAGGCGTAACGGAGGATCATGCTAAGCCATTTGAGGTAGTATAGGCCCTTAATAAAGGATTGTATAAAATAAAAAACACAGTTAATAACAAAATATAACAAATATATTTTTGTAGTTTGTTTTCTTATAACTAGACATGATTACATTTATTGTTCTCTATTTATATTATTTATTGTATTGGTTCCCTTATAGTCTACATAGGTACATGAAAAGTATATGTTTTAGCGCCAGGATAGCCCCCGAAATAAATGATAATTTCATGAAAAAGTCATTCAACGGGATTATACGAACTTAACATCATCAACATCACGCCTGTAACCCCTGCTGGGTTAGGCAGAGGTGTACGTAATAGTACACTTACATTTCGCCAGTTATAGTACATTATGATATACCTAAGTGCGGTAAGTTGAAAATTACAGTTGAGGCGATATTGCTATACTTAATAAAGCAGAGGCTGTAATTATCAAAGCGCACGTATGTCATACGACGTTTTATAACATATTTGCGAGGAAATAAATAAAACTCGGACTTTCTTAAACGAATAATCTTTTACTTGTTCACAAATTAGCGATGCGCGCGCATCAGCGCTTTTTTTTAAGGCAAAGACACAAAAAACAGCCAGTATTACTAATAAAGTAAATTAATATTTTTGTGTTTTTGTTACAGATAAATGGTTGTAATTTATTGTCAAAATTAATTTAATTAATTAAATGTTTATTTAATTAATCATCATCACAGTCATCATCTCCCACAGTTAATTTTATTCATAAAATGTTGACCACTTTTCTGACATAAAAACTCTTTGCTAAGATTTAAAAAAGTACCGTTCCCTTTTGACGGAGCATCTTGATAAACCGTGCGTCTATATAGATACTCTGTGGTTGTACATTACATTACTGCACAAGTACGTAATGAGATACATTACGATATTGAAATGGGTGACATAAGAGACCCTTTACGAGCAAATGTGTTATAAAATATGTTTAAGTCCCATATGATAGGAGCGAGCCTATAAAACGCATCGTCGCCGGTAGTGACGTCAAACGCTAAGTGTCAAAGAAACACTTGTATTTGAAAACGACTTAAAGTTTCACAAAAATGTTATTAATATATTGTTATTCCAATGTTTGCTTGAAAAAAGCTCATAAATTTAGTAAAATTTATTATATCAAGGATAAAAAATGTGATGTAAACAAGGCAGATAGACGGAAATGACGTCAACCGCTATAAGAGGAATTAATTTTTTTTGAGCGACAAGCAGTCGTTTAACTCAACTTTTAATTGTTTTCTTGGGTTGATAGTACTGTACTTTATTGATTTAAGTGAAGAAAACAATGCGTGCATGTTCCCTATTGCGAAAAAACTTTAGAAATTTGCATTTCGCGGGACACCCTGGCGTTTCAATTTATAACATTTCAATTTTACAGGATACAAGAAATATTTAACAAGAATTAATCGCTTTTCAGACACAATGGTTCACTTATTGAAAAATATATTTTTAGGAATTATTTATGTTTATAATATTGTCTATTATTTGAGCCTAGTGTAAGTTTTAACACTTGTATTTTTCAAGAAAACACAATGGTGCTGATTCCCTTGAATGCATCTTTTTCTTTCTATTTCATTATGAAAAGGACAGAAGATAAATATTAGTTTAATCCTGTCAAATTAGTCAGCACCTGACGTAATTTGATGTAATTTTAGTAGTCAACTTTTTAATCGCGTCTAAAACTTGTATGGCGCTGATTATTTTGACAGAACATAACTAAAATTTATCTTCTGTCCTTTTCTTAATGAAATAGAAAGAAAAAGATGCACTGAACTTAAATTTGGTTTAGTTGGTAATCAAGGGAATCGGCACCAATGTGTATGCAATGTGACTATAAAAGTACCGTTGTACACGTTGGAGCTAAAAATAGTAGGAAAAACATTGGACCATTATTCTGGTATAAAATTGCCTATCTTCCATTAAACAGAAACTACAATATGTTCTACCTATACAGGGTATAAGGCACAGCGCTCCGCAGACTGATGGAGTAAATTCAGTATATATCATCCTAAGATGACCGGTACAAGAATATTATTTCAGGAAAGTTATGGGAGTTCAATAAATTTGATTTGTTTTATTTCCTCATACGCAATGTATCGTTACCGTGGTAAAACGCACGTAGCGAACGGCAAGCGCGACGACGAGATCGATGAAGTCTGTAGCTAGGCAGGAAGTGAACAGATGATTTCGTTAGAGTATTACAACATCTATTGTTGTTTTTTTTTTTTTATTATTTTATCCGTATTATTTACATCAGTGTTTTTCAACCTTTTTCATGACATAGCCCATAGTATGAAAAAATATTTGGCGACCTCCAAAGGGTAAAAACGGAACTCTATTACTAAGACTTCGCTGTCTGTCACCAGGCTGTATCTCATGAACCGTGACAGCTAGACAGTTGAAATTTTCACAGATGATGTATTTCTGTTGCCGCTATAACAACAAATACTAAATATAGTCAATGGTACGGAACCCTTCGTGTGCGAGTCCGACTCGCACTTGGCCGGTTTTTATTTATTTATTTTATTATATTACAAATATTTAATCCATTCAAAATTTGTATGCATTTTCATAATTACGATTCGGATAAATATATGTAGGTATTTAACATATTTTTTTATTAAATTTGGAATTCGATTTAATTCTCAATGTAGCAAAAACGGATCCATGATGGGAGAAATTAGTTAATGACATACAAGCGAAACCTGAATAAGATGGATGAGTGCTAATAGGTTTTTATTTTGTTAATACATACAAAATGTTTAAATATCCTTTAGTTAACATTTTCTTATTAAATCTGTCTTTCTAGGCTTTATTGTTTTGTTAATTGAGGTAGTTTTCACGACCTCTTGCGACCCCCTTATAGAGGCATTGCGACCCCCGCGGGGGTCGCGACCCACAGGTTGAAAAACACTGATTTACATTAATGGAGTGCAGAGATACATAGAATATTATAATAGTAACTGAAAAACGAAGAAATTTAACTGAGACAAATTCCGGTGGAATATGATTCGCGGAGGGCAGTGTTTAAGAAATGTATTTAAATAACGATACAGTTTATAAATGATCCCTTTTACAACTTAAATTTTAGATTATAATAAATAAAAAAAATACCCTTACACCGAATGTTTTTTTTAAATAAACTATACATATCTGTTACTTTTATTCTTTATATCTTTTTACGGATTATTTATAAAATAGACTCTTAACGAAGCCGAAAGGCACTTGTTCTCCTCGTCATTGCGATAATTATTTTGTTCTACTCCATACCTGGGAACCTTCTAGTTACACAGATATTGGGGGTCAAAGTTACAACTTTTTCGAAGTTTTTGTTTGTTTTGAAATTATCATCATCAGCCTATTAATGTTCCCACCCCGACACGGATAGATTAGGTTAGAAGGGTATGGCGGGGTCGAATGAGCGAGCGAATAGACCCCGCCATACCCTTCGTGGTATTTTTTTTTATAAACCATTCAGAAGTAGGAGCCGCTCCGTCGACCGGGTCTCCCTCGACTCGGATACAAGAGCATAACAGTTCAATTTCAGGTGATCATTAACTAAATAATTAAATTTTTGGTTCTAATTTCACGATAAAATGGGGATTCATTTTGGTGATCATTTACTAATTTTGGCAATCAAAAGTGCAGTACATTTAGCTAAATCTGGTGGTTAGTCAATTGTATGGCATTTTTCACCCACAAAACAAATGCTGTTTCCCAGCAATATTTTTTGCGTAGTTATTAATTTGATGTACAGAATGCTTGGTTGACGACTTGAAGGACGTGAAGGATATATTTAGACCTTGTATTGCTATATTTTACCTTATACAATAAACTATGGAGTTTCATAACCCATATAAAGTGTTGATTTGTATCCTGGTCAAATTCAAGGAGGTCTAATAGAGCTAATAAATAAATAAAATAAATATCGCTGGACATTACACACAGCACTATCTAGTGCCACACTAAGCAACGAGGCTTGTGTCGTGGACACCAGATAGTTGATATACTACTTATATACTTTTTTGTTTGTAAATACATACCTAATATACATATAAACATCCATGACTCTGAAACAAATGTCCATGCTCATCACACAAACATTTGCTCCGACCGGGATTCGAACCCGGGACCCTAAGAACGTAAGGCAGCCTCACTACCGCTGCGCCATTCGGGTCGTCAAATTATATCACGACGAATAATGATTCTCGACCAGAATCAATAATGAAATGGGTAGGTATTTTTATTTATGGAAATTGGTAAGTGTAAACCACCTGTATTAAAACGCAGCACGTCTGTAACTGGCCCTATAACCGCGCCTTCACAAATAAACGCACACAGAGACATGTCGCGCGATGGGTGATTTTTCTATTACTTTCGTGTTATTCTGAAATACTGGTGTCGATTCTGTTGTGCACAAACTAAACTTAATTTAGGCTATTGCTATCTTTTACTAAAAGGCAGTGCGAGAAAAGGACGGCTATAGCGATAAACTAAGTTAGAGATGTCAAACTAGTTTACACCTTGCGCTTCACCGTGTTTTTAGTCGACATGTTTTTATGTGCACCCTTTATTTGTATAGAAATATTAGTTCCAACTAAATTAGACAGCTCTAAATTACGTCCGTCTCTATCTCGATTTATTAGAGAGAAAAAGATAGCAATAGCCTAAATTTAGTTTGTGCACAACAGAATTGACAACACTGTCAAAGTTAAACAATTGAAAATAGCAGCTTTATTTATTTAGTTGACTAGGTAACGTAATATAAATTTATTATATTTATGTCTTTTGTGACAAGCTTCTGAATAGGGTATTACACCTATTTTTGAAACGTGTCTCAGCTAGATTCTATAGTACTAATCAACCACTAAAACATTTACAAACAATTTATTAAATCGTTAAGTGCCATAAAAATGCATTTATATTTAGCATTTTCAAATTTCGCGCGTAATTTGACGAAAACGCTGGACGCAGTGGACGCCATATGCTCTGGTCATGACGTCAGTTGGCTGTGTAAACAAATGCAGTGATATTTGAAGTTGACAGTTGACACTTCTGTTTACATAGCCGTATGACGTAATAACATGGCGACTACTATAATGGTGTTATGAAACAGATTAAAAAAGCTGAAACCTTTGAATTTCATTTTAAAATTAGGTTTGCTATTTAAAAAGAACTAAAACTAATGTTTTCCGACTGCTTGTTGCCTAATATATTTTTTGATTTTTTCTCATATACCTACAGGGTGTAAAATACCTCATCACGAAGCCGTCAACCAAGCATACTGTACATCAAACTAAGTAACTTTACGCAAAAAATATTGCTGGGAAACGACTTTTTTTTGGGGGTGAAAAATCATGTTTTGTAGAAGAACTCAATGTAACGCACTCAAAACATTGTGCTGATGGATGGATTGAATAGTACGGGGGTCGTGGAGGTGTTTAAAGCAAAATTCTTACATTAAAAACGTGTATTAAAAAAAAAAACTTGTCAAAAAGTCGGAACTTTGACCCCCAATATCTCTGTAACTAGAAGGTTCCCAGGTATGGTGTAGAACATAAAAATGATCGTAATGACGAGGAGAACAAGTGCCTTTCGGCTTCGTTAAGAGGTGTTTTACACCCTTTATAGTAAAATACCCTTTTTTCCCTATTTTCGGATGCAAAACTGCACCTTATATACAGCAACAGATACGCACAACAACACTATATTAGGACAACCATCACGCTATCATAACGTACGACACCAGCAGAACTCTACAACATCTTCCTGATCATGTAGTTCAGAATTCCGCCGTTCTTGAAGTACGTCAGGTCCACTTCAGTGTCGAAACGCACGATCACTTGGAACGACTGCCCGTTGCTTACCTGTGAAGAAAAGGATGGGTTAGTTATAGAAACAGTCAGAAATAGCAGTGTTGATTATCATCACCTGCCTAGCCTTTTCCCAACTATGTTGGGGTCGGCTTCCAGTCTAACCGGATGCAGCTGAATACCTGTATTTTACATGGAGCGACTGCCTATCTGACCTCCACAACCCCGTTAGTACCGGGTAATACGATACCCCTTGGTGAGACTGGTTGTCAGACTTGCGCCACTGACTACTGTCACTGTACTGTAACGACTGTCAAAGATCTACAAATGACAGCCGGGACCAACTGCTTAACGTGCTTTCCAAGGCACGGAGGAAACTCGGTACCCATCGCCGGACCTACCTAAGCAAGTGCGGCTTGATCTGAAGATCGATTATTGTAGAGCCACTAAGAAAGTATTTGTAAAAGTGTAATTTTTTTCGAAAACACAAACCAAAAATGGAAATTTAATTGTCGATTTGTTATTCTTTGAGTCAAATAATATACTTCTTTTGTCTAGGTTGGTTTTATGAGCTAGGTTTGATAGCCGCGACTAAAGGCGGAGAAGCCGTGTCTTGGGACGCTGTTGGTGCCGACCGACCCCTACGGGGTCAGTTATTGGTACACGCTGGGGTCAGTAGGTACCCCACAGGGTCTGTTAGTAGCCCACAGGGTCTGTTAGTACCCCGCGGGGTCAGTACATACCTCACGGGGTCTGTAGGTACCCCACGGGGTCTGTAGGTAGGCACCCCACGGGGTCAGTGGATACCCCACGGGGTCTGTTGGTACCCCGCAGGGTCAGTAGCAGTACATACCCCTCGGGGTCTGTAGGTAGGCACCCCACGGGGTCAGTGGATACCCCACGGGGTCTGCTGGTACCCCGCAGGGTCAGTACATACCCCACGGGGCCTGTAGGTAGGCACCCCACGGGGTGAGTGGATACCCCACGGGTCTATTGGTGCCCCGCGGGGTCAGTACATATCCCACGGGGTCTGTTGGTACCCCGCGGGGACAGTACATACCCCACGGGGTCTATAGGTACCCCACCGGGTCTGTAGGTATCCCACGGGGTCTGTTGGTACCCCGAGGGGTGTGTTGGTACCCCACAGGGTTTGTTGGTACCCCGCGGGGTCAGTACATACCCCACGGGGTCTGTTGGGACCCCGCGGGGTCAGTACATACCCCATGGGGTCTGTAGGTAGGCACCCCACGGGGTCAGTGGATACCCCACGGGGTCTGCTGGTACCCCGCAGGGTCAGTACATACCCCACGGGGCCTGTAGGTAGGCACCCCACGGGGTCAGTGGATACCCCACGGGTCTATTGGTACCCCGCGGGGTCAGTACATATCCCACGGGGTCTGATGGTACCCCGCGGGGACAGTACATGCCCCACGGGGTCTGTAGGTATCCCACGGGGTCTGTTGGTACCCCGAGGGGTCAGTACATACCCCACGGGGTCTGTAGGTAGGCACCCTACGGGGTCTGTTGGTACCCACGGGGTCTGTTGGTACCCCGCGGGGTCAGTACATACCCCACGGGGTCTGTTGGGACCCCGCGGGGTCAGTACATACCCCACGGGGTCTGTAGGTAGGCACCCCACGGGGCCAGTGGATACCCCACGGGGTTAGTACATACCCCACGGGGTCTGTTGGGACCCCGCGGGGTCAGTACATACCCCACGGGGTCTGTAGGTAGGGACCCAACGGGGTCTGTTGGTACCCCGCGGGGTCAGTACATACCCCACGGGGTCTGTAGACAGCCCACACGGGCTCTATACTAGTGACTCACCTGGACAGTAATGAGATCCCCGGGCGCGATGTTATCCGGTAACTGTATGTCGTAGGTCTCGCTGCCGTCCAGTCCGATGGTGTCGGCAGTATGACCGGGCAGGAACTGCAGCGGTATGATGCCCATGCCGACCAGGTTGGAGCGGTGGATGCGCTCGAACGACTCGGCTATTACCGCGCGGATGCCCTGCGGATGACGGAAATAGGGTGGATGGCAAAAAAAAAACAATTGGGTCAGTCTTTGGGGACTGCCGATAGAAGTGAAAACAAAAAGTACACAGCCCCCCCCAGTCGTAGCACTGTGGTGCTACGCCTTAGCGGATCGCCTACGAGTGCTACGAAGCGTGTCCACACGTTACGTCAAGTGACGATGAGTTCAATGTTTTTCCTTCACCCAAAAAGTGTTCGACGCGCCTAAAGATGTTTTCATTTCAAAAAACGAATTAGTCCGTCAGATAGATTTCCAAAAAATATTGTACACATTTTTTTTCCTTTTTCACGTAAACATAAAATTAAGACGTGCGTCGAAAACTCGTGCGTCGTCACATTTGAGTACAATTTTTACTCAAATGTGACGTCGCAATCCCCCACTCACGATATTTGACACGATTTATCTTAGTCAATTTTTATTAATTTGATAAAACAAAAAATACGTATCCAATATTTCTCGATAATCTAACTGACGGACTAAACAGAATCATATTTTTTTTAGTCAGTCATATAATTTAAAACCGGCTACGGCCACGCGCATTGTAGGGTTCCGTAGCAGCCGGTTAGCACTTATAATTTATTGTGGTTTTTTAATCTTAGATTTTGTTTTTAAATACCAGTCTTTACCCGTTATAAACAAGAAACTACTCCATCTTAGTCACTTTAAAGGATATATTCTAAGGATTTTGTATTTGGTACAAAATTATCCAACAGTGTCGATTCTGTTGTGCACAAACTACACTTAATTTAGGCTATTGCTGTCTTTTTCTCTCTAATAAAACGAGAAAGAGACGGACGTAATTTAGAGCTGACTAATTTATTTGGTACTAATATTTCTATACAAATGAAGGGTGCACGTATCGACTAAAAAAACGATGAAGCGCAAGGCATAAACTAGTTTGACAGCTCTATCTTAGTTCATAGCTATAGCCGTCCTTTTCGCGCACTGCCTTTTAGTAAAAAGATAGCAATAGCCTAAATTAAGGTTAGTTTGTGAACAACAGAATCGACACCAACACCCAAGTTCAACGACTATTACTGCTAAACTAATAAAGTTATCTTAACCGCTATAGTTTTATTTTTCCAGATTTTTCAAGCCAGCAGTTTAGCTGGAACAAATATTTGCTGACAGAAAGTTAAGACAGGACAACGTCTGTCGTATCAGCTAGTTTTATAATAAATATAGACATAAGGTAGTAGTAGTAGACATACAAGTCAGAGAGTGGAGTGGAGTGCTATGGAGTGGAGTGGAGTGTGAGTCGGAGTGGCATAGTAGACTTACAAGTAAATAGGGTCCTTTAGCTGCCCAGTCCCGACTGGAGCCCGAGCCGTAGTCTTTACCCACAATGGCGATTAGCGGCACGTTCTCTGACGCGTATCTGTTGAAGAAAAAATATAAAGGGTGTAAAATACCTCATCACGAAGCCGTCACCCAAGCATTCTGTACATCAAACTACAGTTTGGCCGCTGAGAGAATGCGTTCCTGACGTCTGTCAGTTGGTACATAAATTTAGCGCGAAATTATAATATTTATTGTTACTTGATTTAATGATATCGTTTTTAATAATATTATTTGTTAATAGGGCAAACATGGCAAAAAGGGTTATAATAGGATGGTAATTTATGCTAAAAGTTATCTATCATCACAACTAGTATACTGTGACGTCATTGTTTGGTAAACTCAATGACTCAACTATTTATTGATTTCCAAGCAACTAAAAATCGAATTTGGCAATTAAATTAAAATAAATCGGGTTTTGAGGCCCAAAATAATGGCTTAGGAAATTTTGTATAAAAATCAGGTTATGAAAAGAGGTTTCAGGGGAAACGGAAACAAGTCTCTGATTAGAGTTATGATTAACAGTTTATTAGTTAGTTTACACTTTTACAATAAAATAGTTCGGAATCTAAGTATTTCGCGGACAATGTCGGCGCGTGGCGTCACGTAACGACTGGCGCGGGAGGTTGACAGAAACACGTACATGCGCCTTGCGCGTAAGCAGCGGACTGGCGACGCCGCGCGCTTCGGTCACACGCTTGCAACCGCCACGCGGGAAAGAGAGCAAGTGATGTCATTCGGTGTAACGGAGCGGCACGCGACCGCGGGACGCTCTTATTGGTCGGTTCGTAGGTCTCTGGGTTGCTATAAGGTCCATTTCGGTCATTCGACACAATAGTCAGCAAGCTAGCTATAAGGAAAGCTCTCTCCAAATATAGAAGCAAAAAGCTCATCAGTGGATGTTCACGCCCACCCCAGCGCCACCTAGCGCCTGGGGCCGCAACCTGATGCGCTACTTACTGCGCGCCACCAGCGCCATCTGCCAACGAGAGGAGAAACCTGCGTCGCGACCTAACGCCTCCATCAGTGGATGTTCACGCCCACCCCAGCGCCACCTAGCGCCTGGGGCCGCAACCTGATGCGCTACTTACTGCGCGCCACCAGCGCCATCTGCCAACGAGAGGAGAAACCTGCGTCGCGACCTAACGCCTCCATCAGTGGATGTTCACGCCCACCCCAGCGCCACCTAGCGCCTGGGGCCGCAACCTGATGCGCTACTTACTGCGCGCCACCAGCGCCATCTGCCAACGAGAGGAGAAACCTGCGTCGCGACCTAACGCCTCCATCAGTGGATGTTCACGCCCACCCCAGCGCCACCTAGCGCCTGGGGCCGCAACCTGATGCGCTACTTACTGCGCGCCACCAGCGCCATCTGCCAACGAGAGGAGAAACCTGCGTCGCGACCTAACGCCTCCATCAGTGGATGTTCACGCCCACCCCAGCGCCACCTAGCGCCTGGGGCCGCAACCTGATGCGCTACTTACTGCGCGCCACCAGCGCCATCTGCCAACGAGAGGAGAAACCTGCGTCGCGACCTAACGCCTCCATCAGTGGATGTTCACGCCCACCCCAGCGCCACCTAGCGCCTGGGGCCGCAACCTGATGCGCTACTTACTGCGCGCCACCAGCGCCATCTGCCAACGAGAGGAGAAACCTGCGTCGCGACCTAACGCCTCCATCAGTGGATGTTCACGCCCACCCCAGCGCCACCTAGCGCCTGGGGCCGCAACCTGATGCGCTACTTACTGCGCGCCACCAGCGCCATCTGCCAACGAGAGGAGAAACCTGCGTCGCGACCTAACGCCTCCATCAGTGGATGTTCACGCCCACCCCAGCGCCACCTAGCGCCTGGGGCCGCAACCTGATGCGCTACTTACTGCGCGCCACCAGCGCCATCTGCCAACGAGAGGAGAAACCTGCGTCGCGACCTAACGCCTCCATCAGTGGATGTTCACGCCCACCCCAGCGCCACCTAGCGCCTGGGGCCGCAACCTGATGCGCTACTTACTGCGCGCCACCAGCGCCATCTGCCAACGAGAGGAGAAACCTGCGTCGCGACCTAACGCCTCCATCAGTGGATGTTCACGCCCACCCCAGCGCCACCTAGCGCCTGGGGCCGCAACCTGATGCGCTACTTACTGCGCGCCACCAGCGCCATCTGCCAACGAGAGGAGAAACCTGCGTCGCGACCTAACGCCTCCATCAGTGGATGTTCACGCCCACCCCAGCGCCACCTAGCGCCTGGGGCCGCAACCTGATGCGCTACTTACTGCGCGCCACCAGCGCCATCTGCCAACGAGAGGAGAAACCTGCGTCGCGACCTAACGCCTCCATCAGTGGATGTTCACGCCCACCCCAGCGCCACCTAGCGCCTGGGGCCGCAACCTGATGCGCTACTTACTGCGCGCCACCAGCGCCATCTGCCAACGAGAGGAGAAACCTGCGTCGCGACCTAACGCCTCCATCAGCCGTCAGCGCCCATTCATACTCTCATTCGCTACGCCTAGAGATATAAGGCTTGTTTTGTATAGACTCATTCCTTTTACCTTCTAGTCCACCACCGAAGACAGACCTACCAGTCCTACCGCTATGGCCATACGGGTTTTCCACCACATAACTCTATAAAATTTGTCTGCAATACAACGAATGTAACCACGCAAGTCGCTTCATTTAACAAATCTCCACGGGAACGGAACCTCATCCCCAACAGTGTATTTACTCGTCACCAAACTCAGCAGTTCAAGTATCGTTACCTGTCGGCGGCATCGAATATATCCATGGCGTCTCCGCTGGGATGGTGTACGGTCCGTGGCCCGGCGCTGGCGGCCATCTTGTTGACGAGCCGGATGTTCGCGAACGTGCCGCGGGACATGACGTCGTCGTTGTGTGGTCAGGGTACCATTAGCTTACCTGTCGGCGGCATCGAATATATCCATGGCGTCTCCGCTGGGATGGTGTACGGTCCGTGGCCCGGCGCTGGCGGCCATCTTGTTGACGAGCCGGATGTTCGCGAACGTGCCGCGGGACATGACGTCGTCGTTGTGTGGTCAGGGTACCATTAGCTTACCTGTCGGCGGCATCGAATATATCCATGGCGTCTCCGCTGGGATGGTGTACGGTCCGTGGCCCGGCGCTGGCGGCCATCTTGTTGACGAGCCGGATGTTCGCGAACGTGCCGCGGGACATGACGTCGTCGTTGTGTGGTCAGGGTACCATTAGCTTACCTGTCGGCGGCATCGAATATATCCATGGCGTCTCCGCTGGGATGGTGTACGGTCCGTGGCCCGGCGCTGGCGGCCATCTTGTTGACGAGCCGGATGTTCGCGAACGTGCCGCGGGACATGACGTCGTCGTTGTGTGGTCAGGGTACCATTAGCTTACCTGTCGGCGGCATCGAATATATCCATGGCGTCTCCGCTGGGATGGTGTACGGTCCGTGGCCCGGCGCTGGCGGCCATCTTGTTGACGAGCCGGATGTTCGCGAACGTGCCGCGGGACATGACGTCGTCGTTGTGTGGTCAGGGTACCATTAGCTTACCTGTCGGCGGCATCGAATATATCCATGGCGTCTCCGCTGGGATGGTGTACGGTCCGTGGCCCGGCGCTGGCGGCCATCTTGTTGACGAGCCGGATGTTCGCGAACGTGCCGCGGGACATGACGTCGTCGTTGTGTGGTCAGGGTACCATTAGCTTACCTGTCGGCGGCATCGAATATATCCATGGCGTCTCCGCTGGGATGGTGTACGGTCCGTGGCCCGGCGCTGGCGGCCATCTTGTTGACGAGCCGGATGTTCGCGAACGTGCCGCGGGACATGACGTCGTCGTTGTGTGGTCAGGGTACCATTAGCTTACCTGTCGGCGGCATCGAATATATCCATGGCGTCTCCGCTGGGATGGTGTACGGTCCGTGGCCCGGCGCTGGCGGCCATCTTGTTGACGAGCCGGATGTTCGCGAACGTGCCGCGGGACATGATGTCGTCGTTGCCGCGTCGGGACCCGTACGAGTTGAACTCTCGGGGAGTTAGCCTGTGAAAGGAAAAGATATATATTTTGTACATAAAGTCCTGGGTTATAATGGCGCTAGCATAGTTTGTTCCAAGCATCGTCATTGGTAGAAAATCTGGTAATGTTCTCACGTGCCCTGGTCGTTCTGCACCCTGATTAAAGGCAAAATTGTCAATTCGAATTCGAAAAAGGAACAACCGACTGTTTCTTACTTTGTAATTACATGAAGTTTTTTTTCTGCTATTATCATAATTACTGCGGGTACTTGTTACATGGTAACGTATTGTTGAAAAATCTGGTGAGTATGTTCCAATTAGTTTAGTGCATTGTTGAAAAGATGACGGTAGTGCTTATAAGATTAGATTTTATAGAACGTTGCCCTGTAGCTTGTTGCTCGTTTTGTAACTTTGTTTGCTAGATTCAGCATAGTAAAGTGAATTAGCTAACCCTATTAGTGTTTTGCTCAGTAAATAAGCTATTAAAGTACCTCGCACCACGCTTGCGCGTTAGTGGCAGTGTAAATATGCCTAATAATAGCCGTAAGAGCAGAAGTCGTTCTAAGAACCGTGGTTTGAAATTTAGAAATCGTGATTCGAGTTCTTGTCATCGGAACTCGCGCTCTAGTCAAACTCGAAAACGACGTAGGTCACCTAAGAATTTACTAACAGAACAAATGCAACAAATCCTAGATCGGCTGACATCATTGGAGGAGCAGCGTCACACGCCTCCGCCGCGAGTACGTGAGGCGAGTTCGGTCGCGTCCCCAACGACGCCGCTGCAGCCGCGGGAGTCGGCTGAGACTTCGGCAGAGCCACAACAGTTGGCGACTAACCGCGATGCCGGTACGACTGAACGCATCATCGACGCTATTCGGTCAATCAACACGACGGTGAGATCTAACCAATCTTATTATATTTCTAATTTCGATCCAAGCATCAACGATATAGATACCTGGTGCGAAGAAGTAGACCGTGCTAGGGTTTTAAACTATTGGATTGATAATGAGTGTTTGTCTCGAATTGGAAATTGCTTAAAAGGCGACGCTAGGACTTGGCTTAATGAGTGGGTCACTAATGACCGTAGTTGGAGCAATTTTAAGAAAGAGTTTAAACCTTTGTGCCCTAGGAAACCGGATATTGCAAATGTCACTCAACCCTTTAACTATGCGCAATCGCAGTAGGGACGTATGTCGGGTATTTATCAGAATTAGTGTTCATAACCTCATATAAAATAATTAATAATAATACGGAAATTAATTAATTAATTAATTAATATGGAGTTAATTTCAGCAATAGTGATACGAGGCATTATAGATCCGCAAATTCGGGCTTCGGATACTAACCCGAAACTAACACTGAATGAATTAGTAGAATTCTTTTAGATTTATATTAAATCAGGTGTGCCAGACCATAGTACTAATAAGAAATCTAACGATACGTCGCATAACGATAAATTTTCAGAATCGGTAAATACACGTAAACGGCGATTTGATGAGTGCAAATGTTTTTTGTGAGGCCAACGTGGACATAAGCAATCTAGCTGTAATAAGAAATCTAAAACTATAACTAGTGATGACGATGGTCAAAAAATAAATCTATTCATAGTTCAAATAAATCCGAACCGTGTAGTTTCTGCAAGAAGCCTGCCCGCTTAGCATGAACGCCGTAGACACGAAAGAGATTCGACAAATCTTTTGTTCATGTGTCATTTTGTCGATTGAATGACAGATGAACAAAAGATTTGTCGTTTCTCTTTCGTGTCTACGGCGTTCATGCTTAGCGGGCTGGTCATAAGGTCGACACTTGTTTTGCTAAACTAAAAGCTAATTCTAACAATAGGCAACAATGTTAATCTTTGTCAGTAAAATCCAGATAGTACAGGATTTCATCAGATACCGCTAGACAATGATACAATACCACTCACAGGATTCGTTACACCAGAGGGGCACTATGAATGTTTAAAAATGCTTTATGGTTTAGCGTACATGCACCTGTTGTTTATCAACGAAGAATGTCAAAAACTTTAACCGATTCAGGTTTTACTCTCAAACTTTAGAAATGTATTTTTTTTTCTATTGACAAAAATAGAGTATTTAGGACGCAACATAAGTCAGGGTCAGGTACAACTGAGCAAGGGAAAAATCCAATCTTTGGTTGAGGCACCTATTCCAAAAAAAAAAAAAACCCTCAAACAGGTCCGTCAATTTCTGGGCCTAGCAAGTTATTTCCGCCTCTATATTCTGGGTTTGCAACAAAAACTGACCATGTTACAAAATTAATTTACAAAATTAATGCTCTAAAAGCTAAATAGCAAAATAATAACCTGCTCTATTATTAGTATTCTCCATGTGGGAGAAGATCCCAGACTTTTATGTTTTGTACCCAAAGGTCATAGACTCAGCTCAGAATTTTTCACGACGAGTATAATCATCCTGGAGTTGATAAGACATTAGATCTCATCAGGAGATATTTCTGGTTCCCTTCCCTAATAATAATTTGTCCAAAAATGTGAGAGATTGTCATATTTGCATAACGTGTAAAAAAAACGAAACCGTGTAATCCTTTGAGATTATACATGCGGATGCATTAGGTCCATTACCTCAGTCTAATAGTCGGTTATAGGTATGTGCTGATTGTTGTCACTTTTTCTAAATATTGTTTTTTGTATCCCATGTTTGGACTCAAGATGCTAACGAATTAAAAAGACTCTTTACCAATATAATTTATTTGTTTGGCAATTCAAAATTAATTGTAGCTGATCGTGGTCGTATGTTTCATAGCTCAGAGTTCACCAAGCTTGTAACAGAATTAGGCGTTGATGTGTACCTCATCACTCCTGAGATGCACCATTCCAACGGGCAGGTTGAACGTTATTGTCGAACGTTACTAAACATGGTTCGCATAGAATGCAGACATCGTGTGGCGATTGCAATTGATTTTAAACATAACCAAACAAAAAACTACCAGGCTATCCCCCTGGAACCTTCTAGTCGACATAGAAGCGGCTACACCACTCATACGTCACCTTGTCTAGAAAACTCTCATCCGAACCGCGAGGCATTGAGAGAGATGCAAAGACAGAGAGCTTCAGAGCATTTGAGGGCGAACCAGCATCGGCAAGATGCAACGGCTAACGCTGATCGTAGAACTCCTCGGTCGTTTGATGTTTATTCATTTGTTTTTGTTATTAAACAGGCACAAGTATCTGGCAAGCTCGACTCCGGCCTACGCAGGCTATACCGTGTGGTCAAGGCGCTTCCCCATGGTCGATACGAGCTGCAGCTAATAGGCAGGCTCTTATGGGAAATCGACCCAGGCTGCGGCAGAGTTTTTGGTGCCGTGGCGAGGGGAGTGGACTCATGACGCGTGTGCTGCATTTTTCGAAGGTAACTTTGTGCTACACTTGCTGGTATGCTAACGTCGTGCCTATGCCATACAAGTGTTGAGACCATGTGGTATGCTAACGTCGTGCCTATGCCCTACAAGTGTTGAGATCATGTGGTATGCTAACGTCGTGCCTATGCCATACAAGTGTTGAGATCATGTGGTATGCTAACGTCGTGCCTATGCCATACAAGTGTTGAGATCATGTGGTATGCTAACGTCGTGCCTATGCAATACAAGTGTTGAGATCATGTGGTATGCTAACGTCGTGCCTATGCCATACAAGTGTTGAGATCATGTGGTATGCTAGCGTCGTGCCTATGCCATACAAGTGTTGAGATCATGTGGTATGCTAACGTCGTGCCTATGCCATACAAGTGTTGAGATCATGTGCTATGCTAACGTCGTGTCTATGCCATAAGGAGTTGATAGAAATATGCCAACGTTGTGCCTATGTTTCTTACACTTTACTTTAGTTCGTGTGAACCCTTTTTCACTGTGGACCTCCTGTGGATCCAGAGTCTTGCTCTTATTGAGAAATGAGATGGATAAGAGTAATGATGCGACTGAGATATCTGCAGTATTTCAGTTGCATTGTTTCTAAACGTAATTTAAAAAATAAAAGCGGAAATTACGTGTATGTTTTTTTTTAAATCAGGGTAGTAAAACAAGCTGTTTGTGTTTTCAGACGCAGACTGTAATGCCGATGACGTGGAGTCCATGACTGAGCGAGCTACCAGACACAACAATGTGCCTTCTGGTGAGATGATGCCAGAACCTGCACGTCTAAGCACCTCCAGTTCTGCAGAAGCTCTGCAGCCTGAGACACGGGAGTACGAGGACGTCCTCCAGTCAGGAGAGGCCGTGTTAGCAGAAAAAACGATTGTCAAGCCGTTGCATAGAGGGGAAGCGAGACAGTAGCCACCACGCGGCTATATAAGCCGCTGCACGATTACGAGGAATCTCTGCCCGTTTGGATAGCCAATTCTGCCTACTTTAATTTTGTTTTGCATAATTAGTTTTCTAGTATTTTTATTGTGATTTTAATTGTTAAAAAATAAACCGCTTGTTGATGGTTGTTATTTTTTTTTAAATCTATAAATGCTAATTTACTAAGAATATATATATATATTATTATTATTATTAAAGAACAAACCAACGCCATCTGCTTTCAGCTTTCACCGCCCAACATCAATGGATGCTGAAAATATGCTGATTCTTGGACAACTTACCCTCGATCAGCTAAGAACCTGGCAGCGGGAGAGTTCCTGGCGATGGAGCCGGCGGGAGAGATGTGGTCCGTCGTCACCGAGTCACCCAGCAGTAGCAGGCAGCGAGCCTTCACCACGCCTTTAGACGGGTTCAACTCCTGGTTATTAAGAAAAGGGGGAAATACACATCAAAAGTATCTAGGGATCAACATATATTTTTGCAATAACTTTTCTCCTGATTGATATTAATTAAAATTTTCTTTAAGGATTCATCAAATAAAGTGTTTTCGTTTGTCACAGTAACGATAAACCAAGTCACCTTTGCATTAATAAAGAAATTTGCCATTTTCCTAATAAAGGGATTTTTGACATTTGAACCACTAACATTAAAGTTCGAAAAAATGACTGAAAACACAGTTTTCTTTAAAATTTTATTGGGTAACTTAAACAATTAATAATCCGTGTTTCTACCGCGAACACTAACAACACAAGAACATCGGTTTGGCATACTCAAAATGAGTTCATCCAAATCACGCTGTGGAATGGCCGCCCATGTTCGTTGCAACAACAAAAAAAGGTCTTCTTGCGACTGGATACCCTCCATATTCGGCAGAGCTCTTCTCTGTAGCATATCCCATGCATGCTCAATCGGGTTCAAGTCTGGCGACTGAGCAGGCCAGGGCAGGACATTGATGTTAGCTGCGGCGAGAGTCTGTCTTACAACTCTTGCGGTGTGCGGTCGTGCATTATCATGCATTAACTGAAATAAGGGACCGATTTGCACTTGTAGAGGAACGATGACGTCTGATACAATCGTCTCAGCATAAATTTGAGCGTTGAGGTTGCCTCTGATCCAAATCAACTCAGTTCTTCCGCCGATCCAAATACCCGCCCATACCATGATGGTTCCACCACTATAAGGATGGACTTCCTGGCAGGATTTTAATCGCTGTTGGCGTCCAGGGGTTCTCCAGTGTCGTATACGTCTTGTATCCGGTCTCATACCAAAACGAGACTCATCAGAAAAGCACACGAAACGCCATTGTTCTTCTGCCCAATTTCTGTGTTCAAGAGCCCATTGATATCGAATCCTACGATTGTGCATTGCTATAGGTGGTACCCGTAGCGGTCTTCGGGAATGAAGGTTCACTTCATGCAAGCGGTTTCTGACTGTTTGGTCGCTAATTAAGTTCCCTGAACATCATGGCGGTTATTGTTGGAGCTCTTCGAGTTAAGATTTGAATGTATCGGTCTTGTCTCCGTGTGGTGCAGCGATACCGTCCTCCATGGCGCTCAGCCACGGTACCAGTGCTTCGGTAACGTGTCCAAAGTCGACTGATAACACTCTGACTTGTATTCAGAGCTAAAGCTACAGTACGTTGCCGGGAACCAGCTTCTATCATTCCCACGGCTCTGAGCATTTCTTCCCTGCTTAAATGACGTCGCCGCTCCATAATAACGTTGGTTTTAATCAGTAGTAGGGAAACAGTAGCACTAATAATGTCTTCAATGCGTTGTATGTTTTTATAGGGAAAATATTGACAGCTTATTTTCATCTTTTACTCGAATTTGATTGAGAGTTCCTGATTCAAATTATGAAATGCACCAAAAAGGATCCATATAAATTTATAAAATCATAAATTTATTACAAAGCCACATCTCAACTAGTGCTACGACTTTGGGGGGGGGGCTGTGTACTTTTTGTTTTTGATACAGTCGTCATGCCTATTAATGTCATCATGGCTTAAAAGTTAAGGCCTCGTCTCTCAGGTTGTGGGTTCCAAGTTCCAATCCAGGCAAGTACCAATGTGACTTTTTAAATTCATATGTACTTTCTAAGTTTATCTTGGACATCACAGACATCGGTGCAAGAAAACATCATGAGGAAACCGGCATGTCCTAGAACTAATGATTCGAAGACATGTGACAACTATAGTTGGTGCCAGTTAAGATGAGAATAGCGGTCATTGCCCTTTCCCTAATATATCTTCGTACGAACCAAAACAAATAAACCATGTATAGTTTTTCATTACAAAAAAATGTTGAAGATCACGATAGATGACGATTCTAGACTGGAACAGGCTTGTTTTTGGTTTTCAAAGTTAAGGCCCTTATAACCCTAAAAGTTTGTGGTGGTTCAAACTTCGTTGAAATGGCCGAATAGTGTTGGCCAAATGGGGTATCATCGACCCGTCCCAAATACGATGTCAGTGTGGAGCCCCTCTCCAGGATATGCCCCACCTCCATTCTTGCCCATCCTGCTCAGCCACCTGCACCTTCCAGGATTTAAACGAAGCCAATGACAGAGCTGTGCAGGTGGCTACATACTGGTCGGGTATTATTTGAGTTATCGACACGCAAAGAAGAAGGAGAAGTGCAAAAATGAGTGGTTTTTTGCGATTTACAAAAAATCTATTGACTGGACTAAAAAAATAAAACACATAAGACCTGCTTTATAGTTAGTTCAGTTAGTATGCAAAGTTTCATGATCTAATTTGAAGTACTTTTTGAATACCAGCGGTTTATTGTTCGATTTGGAGGTAACTTTGGAATTTTTTTCTATCGAGAAAAGTTAATGGAATCGTGTTTTCGTCACACATAGTACGTATACTGAGCATTATTCCTAAACTTTACCATATATTTATTTCAAAATTAATGCTGCAGTATTTTAGGCGTAACGGAGGATCATGCTAAGCCAGTTGAGGGATATATTTAGCCCTTAAGAAGTTTAATAAACGTAGGTGGGTCAATGACCGCTAATCTCATCTTAACTGGAACCAACCCGCACTATCCCGCGTGGTGGATTATAGCCCATTCCCTCTCATAGAGAGGAGGCCTGTGTCCCAGCAGTGGGAACATTATAGGCTGATGATGATGATGATTATTCATACAATCCATCCATAACTTCTTTAGTCGTCCTCTACTCTTATAAAAAAACATCTCTTAACGAAGCCGAAAGGCACTTCTTGTTCTCCTCGTCATTACCATATGGTTTTTGTTCCACACCATACCTGGGAACCTTCTAGTTACGGAGGTATTAGGGGTCAGATTTCCAACTTTATGACAAGTTCTTTTTTCAAATACAAGTTTTTAATGTAAGATTTTTACTTTAAACACCTCCACGACCCCCGTACTATTCAATCCATCCATCAGCACAATGTTTTGAGTGCGTTACATTGAGTTCTACCACAAAACATGTTTTTTCACCCCAAAAAAAAGTCTTTTTCCAGCAATAATATTTGCGTAAAGTTACTTAGTTTGATGTAGGTGGAGCTGGGGTCCCAGCCGTACAGCTGACCCTGAGGGACTGACAGCGCCTGCCACGACGGGGAGCCTTCCTCGATCTTACACCCTGTATGTATGTAACGTACCCTGGTCATGTTGTCGAAGAAGGGCGGTCTCTTGATGTAGGTGGAGCTGGGGTCCCAGCCGTACAGCTGACCCTGAGGGACTGACAGCGCCTGCCACGACGGGGAGCCTTCCTCGATCTTACACCCTGTATGTATGTAACGTACCCTGGTCATGTTGTCGAAGAAGGGCGGTCTCTTGATGTAGGTGGAGCTGGGGTCCCAGCCGTACAGCTGACCCTGAGGGACTGACAGCGCCTGCCACGACGGGGAGCCTTCCTCGATCTTACACCCTGTATGTATGTAACGTACCCTGGTCATGTTGTCGAAGAAGGGCGGTCTCTTGATGTAGGTGGAGCTGGGGTCCCAGCCGTACAGCTGACCCTGAGGGACTGACAGCGCCTGCCACGACGGGGAGCCTTCCTCGATCTTACACCCTGTATGTATGTAACGTACCCTGGTCATGTTGTCGAAGAAGGGCGGTCTCTTGATGTAGGTGGAGCTGGGGTCCCAGCCGTACAGCTGACCCTGAGGGACTGACAGCGCCTGCCACGACGGGGAGCCTTCCTCGATCTTACACCCTGTATGTATGTAACGTACCCTGGTCATGTTGTCGAAGAAGGGCGGTCTCTTGATGTAGGTGGAGCTGGGGTCCCAGCCGTACAGCTGACCCTGAGGGACTGACAGCGCCTGCCACGACGGGGAGCCTTCCTCGATCTTAGCATACACCTGGGAATTGCAATATCAAATGTTACTATTTATTTTTTACCATTGCCACTCGAAAAAGAGCATTTTATTCATCAATAACAGTGAATAAAACTCTCTTTTACTCACTGTAGATAACAGTGAATAAAACTCTCTTTTACTCACTGTAGATAACAGTGAATAAAACGCTCTTTTACTCACTGAGTGAATAAAAACAGTGAAACAACAAAACAGGTTAACCAGTGTTTGAATAAAAACATTTTGAATTTGGAACAATAACACGCGCCGACAAGAAAATAGCACTGAATTTCAAAAATTGCTTTGAGAGTTTACCAAGGGCTTTACATTCTTTACGACGCACGGAGGAAACTCGGTAATAAATTAGAGGTCACCCATCCACAGACCGACCTTGATAAGCGTTGCTTAACCTTGAAAATCGACCCGACTGGCTGTTATTATTAACCCGCGAGAAAAATAAATACCATACTTCTATTTATTTTCTCACAGTCAATGGTAAAAAGTAGAGTACACAACCCGTGAATAAAAAAAAATTGGTTGCCTGTAAAGTCGGTATACGGGCGAAAGTTTTACGTGACAACGACTTTGAGTGGTAAAATAAACTTTTTATGTCTGTCTCTCTCGCTCTTAGGCGGGCTCTCACTCGCTCTCATTGTGAGCGCATAACGTGAGCGGAGCGTAACGCAGTTTCTTGAAGTGTCACCCGGCAAACCAATTTATAAGACGTTGTCACGTCAAAATTATCTCGGTACTTGTATCCCTCGCTCCGCTCAGGATTCTAATCTAGAATCCCTCGCTACGCTCGTGATTCTACTCTAGAATCCTTCGCTGCTCTCGGGATCCAACTTCGTACCTCGAACCAAATTCCCTTTTTATTCACTACTACTATTTTACCATTTTTTACACACACAATCTACTATTTTACCATCGTCACTCGAAAAAGGGCATTTTATTCATCGATAACAGTGAATAAAACGCTCTTTTACTCACCGAGTAAATATGACATTTTGAATTTGGAACATGGATTATGAACAAATAAAACGTGCCGACAAGAATAATATACAACACTGAATTTCAAATATTGTTCTAATTTCAACCAGTATTTTACATGGAGCGACTGCCAATCTGACCTGGGTGCGTAATACGGTACCCCTTGGTAAGACTGGTTGTCAGACTTTCAGGCGTTTCGGGTCACTGGCTTCCTGTTACGACTGTCAAAGAACTACAAATGACAGCTGGGACCAAGGGCTTTACGTACTTTCCGACACTCGGTATGTAATGAATTAGTGGTCACCAATTCACAAACCGACCTTGATAAGCGTGACTTAACCTTGAAGATCGACCCGAGTGGCTGTTATTATTAACCCATGAGAAATATAAATACTATTCTTCTATATATTTTCTCGCAGTCAATGGTAAAAAGTAGAGTACACAACTCCTGAAAAAAAAAATCATCTCGGTTCTTGTAGGTATCCCTCGCTCCGCTCAGGATTTTAGTCTAGAATCCCTTGCTACGCTCAGGATTCTACGCTAGAATCCTTCGCTGCTTTCGGGATCCAACTTAGTCCCTCGAATTAAATTCCCTTTTTTTCACTTGTTGTACAACTACTATTATCTGTCGTCCCGACATAGTGGTAACAGGGCAGGGGTTAAAAGGTTAAGGCAATACAATTATGAATTGTACCATTATCAAATCTACTTGAAACCGACATTATTTTAAAATTATTGGTCACTCATGTATGCATACATTTTTTTTACCCAAGATGTTTAAACTTTTAAACTCAAACTCAAAGCATTTATTTCAATTAGACCATTACGGCACTTTTGAAAGTCAAAAATACAAAAAAGAAAATCAAAGCTACAGTCCCAGTCACAAAGCATAATAACTTGAGAAAGTACTGTAGTTGCCCATACCCTAGCGTAGATCTCTATGGAGAAGAACGGGCAAGAAACTCCATGGACACTCTTTTAAAATCAAAATATTGTTACAGAATCTTGGTTACATCATTAATTTTGAGATTATACATATGTATATGTGAGAACGATGTAAAAAGACGTGCACACTAAGAGCATCCAGAGTAAAAGATTAGATCAAAAATTTATGAATAAAGTAATTAAAATGAACCTTGGCAGCTAAGAGATGATCAGTCCCAACTGACAGCGCCCGTTCACAGACATGACGCATGTACCTGTAATGGCAACCCTATTTGTAGGCTGCCAACACCAATATACCTGGCCACACTGTGACTTCCTCTTACGTGGAACCCCGAGCATTACCTAACCTTAAGCACGCACTGTAAATCTTTTATAATAAGAAAGTGGATATTAAACCCCGATCCTCAAAGTACAATTGTTTTATTAAATTACAATACATGGCGCAGCCGGTTTAAGAACAAAAAAAACAAACGAAGAAAGAAATAATATTAAAAGAAAGGAAAAAGTCCCCACGCGCACGACGCGAAGACGCCGATGAACATTGAAGAAGAAAAAAAACCCATAACGATGGCGAACATAGAATACAGGATGCCTGAACCTCTTTCACTAAATTCCGTAGAAGATCTTCTGCCAAAATGGAAAAAATTCAAGCAACAATTCCAGGTATTTCTAGCCGCAGCCGGGTTCGAAAGATTATCGGAAACAAGGAAGGCGGCCATTTTGTTAAATTGTATTGGTCAAGAAGCACAAGATTTATACTATAACTTATTGAAAACGGATGAAGATTCCACAACAGTAAAATATGACACGGTTATCACGGAATTTGATAAATACTTCGAGCCGAAACAAAATGAGATGATCAATACTGTCAACTTTCATAGAAGACATCAAGAAGAGTCGGAAACTTTTGATAGTTTTTACGCCGACTTACGGAAGATTAGCAAAAACTGCAACTTTTTGAATATGGAGGACCGAATGCTCAGAGACAGGATCGTCATGGGGGTGTTTGACAAGAAACTACAACGAAAACTACTAGAAGTAGGGGAACTCACACTCGACAAGGCGCTCACCATGTGCAGAGCTGCAGAGCTGTCCAAAGAACATGTCAAGATCCTGCAGAAGAACACTGAGGGTACACCGTCTGTCAACGTCATTCAAAAGCAGCAACAAAATAACCAAATTAAAGCTAAGTATAACAATTTTACTAGAAATAGAAGTGGTAATAATCAAAAACAAACTCAAAAAGAATATTCTAAGCAGTTTTACCACTGTCTAAAGTGTGATACAGAACATGGCCCCAGAAACTGCCCAGCTTATGGTAAAACTTGTAAAAAATATAATAAAATGAATCACTATGCAAAATGTTGCTCGAACAAAACAATAAATTCTTTTGCGAGGAAAAAAATTCAACAGATAGAGTTATAGAAAATCCTAATAATAGTAATGAAGTACATGACTTATGACTAGTCAAAGTATGTGATAGTATTGGAAACAAAAACTATAAAGAATATCAGGACTGGTCACACATATTAACAATAAGAAATAAAAAAAATAATTTCAAATGTGACACAGGGGCACAAGTGAATGTGCTGTCATTAAAAGATTTGAAATTAATTGTCGATGATGATAATCCTAAATGGTCTGAGACAACAATAACATTAGAGGTATTCGGGGGTACAAGAATTAAGGCATTAGGGGAATTAACATTAGAAGTCCTCAGTGATGAAAAAGAAAAGATAATGATTGAGTTCATAATAATTAAAGAAAATGTGAAACCAATACTTGGCTTAAACTCATTGATAAAATTAAAGCTGTTAAACATAAATGCTACTGTAAGTAGCATTAATATTAAAAATAAAGAATGTGTTATTAATAGCAACATGGAAATTTTTCAGGGTATTGGTGAATTCAAGAAACCATTAGAACTGCGCATTCAGTCAGCAGCTCAGCCAGTGGTAAAACCACCTCGACGGGTACCACATGCGCTCATGAATCGTCTGGCAGCCAAGTTGAAAAGCCTCGAGGATCAGCGGGTCATTGTTAAGGTCGAACATCCAAAATCATTTGTGAGTAATCTAGTAATTATAGAAAAAAGTGATGATAATTTACGCATTTGTCTAGACCCCAAGGAATTAAATAAGGTATTACTAAGAGAGTATCACCTTATTCCAACATTAGAGGAAATTATTACTAAGCTATGCAATAAAACAGTGTTTTCTGTAGTAGACTTATCAGATGGATTTTATAATATTAAATTGGCAGAAAGCTCTACAGATTTGTGCACCTTCAGTAGTCCCTTTGGTTGTTATAAATTTCTAAGATTGCCATTTGAGTTATCAGTTGCACCTGAGATTTTTCAAAAATACAGTGAAACAATATTTGGAGATATCCCAGGAGTTATAATTTATTGTGATGACTTGCTGATTTGTGGTGAAAATGAAGCCGACCATGATCAGATATTACAAAGGGTATTTGAAAGAGCAAAAGAAAATAATGTTCCTTTCAACCAAAGAAAATTCCAATACAAATTAAAGGAAGTCAAATATTTCGGTCATATTTTCTCAAAAGAAGGAATGAAAATAGATCCAGAAAGAATAAATGCTATATTAAGTATTAAAAGTCCAACCAATAAAAAAGAATTACAAATATTTTTAGGAATGGTTAATTATTTAAGAAAATTTATTAATAACTTGGCAGAGTTAGTAGCACCTTTGCAAACACTCTTACAGAAAAATGTAGGCTGGTTATGGACCAACATTCATGAAAATACCTTTTGTAATATTAAACAATTTATTAGTAATGCACCAGTTTTGCAGAATTTCAATAGTTTATTGACAGTTACCATACAGTGTGATGCAAGTAAAGATGGATTAGGATGTTGTTGCAGAGAAATCTTTTTCACAAATAGAAAAAGAATTATTAAGTGTAGTTTGGGCAACGAAAAAATTCCACTACTATATCTATGGAAGGAAATGTTTAGTGTTAAATGATCACAAGCCATTAGAAAGCATATTAAAAAAGGGCATACATGAAATTCCTTCAGTCCGGTTACAAAGACTAAAATTAAAGTTATTAAAATATGACATAGATTACAAATATCAGAAGGGCCGCTTGATGCATATTGCTGATTTATTGTCAAGATCATATCTAGAAGAAACTGATGAAGATCAATCTTATTTACATGAAGTCATACACTGTATTGGTTTAGCTTCTTATTTGGAATGCACCGATGAACAAAAACAAGAATTGGTGAAAGAAATTAATAATGATGAGGAACTAAATGTACTGACTACTTACGTTCAAACAGGTTGGCCAGAGAATATAAGAACAGTACCAGATAACCTCAAATTCTTTTTCAAACTAAGACAGGATATTACATTAGATCAGCAGTTAATTTTTATGAATCACAGATTAATAGTGCCAAAGTCCTTAAGAATAGCATTTTTGAAAAAATTACATGAAAGTCATTTGGGAATAAGAAAAATGAAACAAACAGCAAGAAATTTGTATTATTGGCCTTTAATTGATAATCACATAGAGGAATATGTAAGAAAATGCTTTGTTTGTCAAACTTACAAAAATAATAATGTAAAAGAACCACTGTTATCTCATGAAGTACCAACATTACCATTTTCGAAGATAGGGGTAGATATTATGGAGTTCAAAAGAAAATGTTATTTAGTGATATATGATTACATGTCGAAATGGTTAGAGATAAAACACTTAACCAGTAAGTCTGCTATTGCAATTATTAACACATTACAAGAATTATTTTCATGTTTTGGCATACCATTGGAAGTAGTATCAGATCATGTACCATTTGATTCATTACAGTGCAAAAAATTTGCACAGGAATTGGGTTTTAAATTCAGTTATTCTAGTCCAAGGTATCCACAATCCAATGGTATGGCAGAGCGGGGAGTGCAAATAGCAAAGAAAATGCTTATTAAATGTAACGAGGATAAAACAGATTTGAGTATAGCTCTTTTACAATATAGAGCGTCACCAGTATCAGGTACGCAATTCTCACCATCACAGTTGATGATGAATAGAAATATAAAAACAAAATTACCAACAAACCGTCAACATCTAACACCAAAATTAAATAATAATGTAGAATCAGAGTTTGAAAAAGGTAGAAACAGAAATGAAAGAAACTATAATAGGACAGCTAGAATGAAAAACAATTTTGAAATTGGTCAAAACATTTGGTTTAAGAAAGATCCATTAATAAATAAATGGATTAATGGTAAAATAGTCAGAAATAACAATTTCAGGTCTTATGATATAACAAACAATAATGGTTGTACATATACAAGAACATCATATCATATTCGACCACAATGACTCGCTGGGAACTCGAGGGACTGAATGAGCAGTTCATTGGCAAGTTTTTGCTATGTTAGTATAACATTAACTAATAAGTTTAGAATACATATAAAATTAGTAAACACTTATAAGTATAAAAGTAGAAGTAGTATATAAATTAGCTAAGTAATATACCAACTGTTAAGAGTAACATAGTATTTGGAACGTTGAGGGGATAGTTAGTGGAAGAAGACATAATGGACTTCTTCCGATCCCAAGACAATGTCGCAGGGCTAACTAACAATAATACTCAACTGGAGTAATTGTAACATCTTCACACATAAATACATTTTTACCATAATTTCAGTACAACTCGCCATCATGTATAGTTAGTCAGTTCTGAATGTTACCATAAGTATATATTTATTATTAAGTTTCTGAGTGTAATAAAACAAGGAAAAAACTTTTTTGCAAAAAATAAAACCGACTTCAAAAAACACGAAAAAGTGAAAAATAACTTTAGCTTCAGAAGTCGGTGACTTTTGTTTGATTGATTTTTTTTTTGTCACCGACTTCTGAAGCTAAAGTTATTTTTCACTTTTTCGTGTTTTTTGAAGTCGGTTTTATTTTTTGCAAAAAAGTTTTTTATTTATCCATTTTTAGTTGTTCCCAAACAAATATTTGCCATGAATTTATTTCACATTGTTACCAATACATGTCATGGTAATAGGCGTGAGCAGCAGTGGCCCAGTGGTGGCGGCCCCGACTTACGAACAGTAAGTCGTGGGTTCGAACCCTGGCAGGCGTATTACTTTGTGTAATTTATTTCATCACCACTGCTCTCAAAATGGCGAAGGAAAACATGACATTTACTAACCCGCAATGGGCCCGCGTGGTGGATCATAGCCCATTCCCTCTCATAGAGAGGAGGCCTGTGTCCCAGCAGTGGGAACATTAATAGGCGGATGATGAATAGGCGTATCCCCAATATATGGAACTTAACATACCTTTTTTTTTTAGGATGGGTTATCATCAAATTACAGGGATAATTTAACCCGCTCTGGGCGGAGCAGGAGGGAGTGTCAGACTTTTACTGACTAAGACCCATCCATGTTCCTTCTTAGCCCTTTGTATTCCAGAGCCGCAGTATCTCTTTAGAACAGTCCCTTTTGCTGACATCTCTTTGAGGCGCGCGCGGAACACGAACGAACTGTCGAAATCTGGGTGTATTGTACACATCTGCGTACCCCCTCAGAACATACAGGCGTGATGTTACGTCATATAAGACGCACGCGGAACACGATCGCGCCAACATAACATACCTAACTGTCGAAATCTGGGTGTATTGTACACATCTGCGTACCCCCTCAGAGCATACAGGCGTGATGTTACGTCATTTGAGGCGCACGCGGAACACGATCGCGCCAACTTAACATACCTAACTGTCGAAATCTGGGTGTATTGTACACATCTGCATACCCCCTCAGAGCATACAGGCGTGATGTTACGTCATGATGTTGTATAAACAATAAACATCCAAGCGATTGCAACATTTACGGTACGTTTGCCGTCTATTTTTGAAGAGTTCCATTGTATATCTCCGAAGATCAGCATCAGATGTTCACAAAATTAAAATGGGACCACACGGGAAGCTCTAGCTTTCAAATAAAAAAAGAATCATCAAAATCGGTTCACCCAGTCGAAAGTTCTGAGGTAACAAACACAAAAAAAAAAAAAAAAAAAAAAAAAAAAAAAAAAAAAAAAAGAAAAAAAACACACACCTCCTTTTTTTGGAAGTCGGTTGAAAAGAAGAGATGAAAGTACGGAGTACTTGAAAATAAAAATGTCAATAGTTATAAAACTAAGTTTAGTATGTAAGATTGAGTTGTTATTATTTTTCTTCATTAAAAAGGGGATGATGTAATGGCAACCCTATTTGTAGGCTGCCAACACCAATATAGCTGGCCACACTGTGACTTCCTCTTACGTGGAACCCCGAGCATTACCTAACCTTAAGCACGCACTGTAAATCTTTTATAATAAGAAAGTGGATATTAAACCCCGATCCTCAAAGTACAATTGTTTTATTAAATTACGCCCATTCAACTCAACCATATTGAAGGGAACTAAATGACCCGACACACCCGCCACCATCAGCGAGACATCTAAGTGAGCATGACATTCTCTCAGTCACCAAGGCATATTCAAGTCAATGAAAGATTAATAAATGTAAATGGTGGCTGAATAGTACACAGTACTCACACATGTGCTATGCTAATGTGCTAATTTTCCAAAAATAAATGAACTTGGGTACAGGTACCACTTATGATAGTTTTTTTTTCGCATTTTTTTCTAAATGGCCATAAGTTCTACTATAAGCCATTTCAAGGTTATCCATTAATTACCATACACTCTGTATATTATATTATAGTTTATATTTGTGTTATATAGTTAGTCTTGTATTTATGTAAATCATCATCTGCCTAGCCTTTTCCCAACTATGTTGGGGTCGGCTTCCAGTCTAACCGGATGCAGCTGAATACGTTACATGGAGCGACTGCCTATCTGACCTCCACAACCCAGCTAGTACTGGTAATACGATACCCCTTGGTAAGACTGGTTGACAGACTTTTCTGACCACTCACTACCAGTAACGACTGTCAAAGATCTACAAATGACAGCCGGGATCAACTGCTTAACGTGCTTTCCGAGGCACGGAGGAGACTCAGTATGTAATGGGTGGTCACCCATCCACAGACCAACCTAGGCAAGCACGGCTTAACCTAAAGATCGACCCGAGCGGCTGCTTTTATTTTGCCACGAGCTCCTCCTTGTATGTATGTAATTGTATATTCTTATATTGTGTGTTACATTTAAATTCTTTATTTGCTTTAAATTTTTATGTTGTATTCTATTTTCTCATTTTTACACACTATGTCTACATTTCTCTTTAACTACTCTCCTGTCGCAGGTATGCTGGAAGAATTTCTTTACAAATAAGCATCACCTTTCTACCTATTTACCCGACTGCGTCAGAAGGAGGGTTATGTTTTTCGAGAGTATGTATGTATGTATAATTGTTTGGCACGCTCTGTGGCCTGAACGGCTCGATGGATTTTAGCTTGAGAGGTGTTGTTAGATTTGTATTTACTGTGAGAGTGACAATGGGTTATCTATACTAATATTATAAAGAGGAAAACTTTGTTTGTTTGTTTGATTGTAATGAATAGGCTCAAAAACTACTGGACCGATTTAAAAAATTCTTTCACCATTCGAAAGCTACATTATCCACGAGTAACATAGGCTATATTTTATCCCCGTACTCCTACGGGAACGGGAACTACGCGGGTGAAACCGCGGGAAGTCCGCTAGTATCAAAATAAAATACAAAATGGCGGATTTTTGGTGCCAAATTCAAATGTTTGGCACGCTCTACAGCTTGAACGGCTCGATAAAGGGCTCATCATGAAGATTTTAAAATTGTATTATCTAAGTAACTAAAAAGGGTTACTTAAATAAAAAAAAAAACCCGACTGCGTAAAAAATAACTGATAACTGAAAAAAAAAAGTTCAGGAAACAG
This sequence comes from Xestia xanthographa, assembly GCA_905147715.2. NCBI lineage: Eukaryota > Metazoa > Arthropoda > Insecta > Lepidoptera > Noctuidae > Xestia > Xestia xanthographa. Next base: position 29,469,072 of record LR990654.1, read on the forward strand.
GACATATTGACTGCAACAGTCGGGACACATTAAATAATCAAGACTAAAATCAATACATCCAAATCCAATATGGGTCCCGACTGTTGCAGTCAATATTTCCTGTTTCATGAACTTGTTATTTTTTATTTTCAGTTTTTATTTAAAGTTATAGGTTATTTTTTACGCGGTCGGGTTCTTATTTTTTTCTATTCCTTTCCTCTTTTCTGCATATAGTGTGTACATAAACCGTTACATAAACCAGAATAAGATGACATACCTCCTTGAACATGCCGGGTATGACATGTTTGTTCTCGACGTCCTGTATCTCGGCGCGGGTCGGCCAGATCTCGCGCAGGTACACCGGGCTGCCGTCCGCTCGCGTGCCTGGCAACAGGAACAGGAAGCCTTTATATATCTACACTAATATTATAAAGAGGAAAGATATGTATTATGGTGTGTATGTTTGTAATGAATAAACTCAAAAACCGGCCAAGTGCGAGTCGGACTCGCACACGAAGGGTTCCGTACCATTGACTATATTTAGTATTTGTTGTTATAGCGGCAACAGAAATACATCATTTGTGAAAATTTCAACTGTCTAGCTGTCACGGTTCATGAGATACAGCCTGGTGACAGACAGACGGACAGACAGCCAAGTCTTAGTAATAGGGTTCCGTTTTTACCCTTTGAGTACGGAACCCTAAAAACTACTGCACCGATTTAAAAAATTCTTTCACCATTAGAAAACTACATTCACCCTGAGTAACATAGGATATATTTTATCCACGTACTCCCACGGGAACGGGAACTACGCAAGTGAAACTGTGTGACGTCCGCTAATTTGTTATAAAGGTGTAAAACACCTCTTAACGAAGCCGAAAGGCACTTGTTCTCCCCGTCATTGCGATCATTTTTTTGTTCTACACCATACCTGGGAACCTTCTAGTTACGGAGATATTGGGGGTCAAAGTTACAACTTTTTGACAAGTTTTTAATGTAAGATTTTTACTTTAACCTCCTTTACCTCCACGTCAGCCAATCAGCACAATGTTTTGAGTGCGTTACATTGAGTTCTACCACAAAACATGATATTTCACCCCAAAAAAAAAAGTAGTTTCCCAGCAATAATTTTTGCGTAAAGTTACTTAGTTTGATGTACAGAATGCTTGGTTGACGGCTTCGTATTGAGGTCGTTCACACCCTGTATAATGGGTCATTTTAGCCTTTTATACTACAATCTTTTTCTTAGCGTGTCGATGGCAATCTAAATTGAGTCGGCCCAGAACTGAGCCAGTAGTTCGGCTACTACAATCTACTGTGGGTATACTACCATGTGGGTCACATTTATATTTTTTGTTTATTTTTTCCCACAACTGTCTGGCAGTTTGAGTACTCTAAGCGACCTACCCAAATGTCCTTTCTTTGGTATTGTTCGTCGTTTCGTTGAGCTCCTTGAGTTATAAGTCGAGCTACACGTTAACTGACAAATGCTTGCACTGACTGGACAGGTCCACTCAAATCTTTGTGGTTCTTTCTTCAAAAGACCATCTCAGACACTAATCTGCATAGTCCTCATGTGAATTGAGCAAGATTATGTCTGGACTTTAAAAGAGACTACGACCTCTGAGTTTGTTTCGGCTGTTTCTTCTCAGAGTAGTCAGGTACGAAACACCGGCCCCATCTAGTTTAAAAAAATGACGTGTAAAAGTGTTTGTAAAAACCTACTTGCAAAATAAACATCATTTATCATTTACTATTGTTTCTTTCTGTTGTCCGGTTTTTTTTTCAATTTGTCTTATTTCGTGTGTTGACTCACCCAAGGGCTGCGTCTCGAAGTCGATGTGGACGGTCCCGGCGAGTGCGTACGCGATGACCAGCAGTGGGGAGGCCAGGTAGTTGGCGCGGGTGTTGGGGTGGATGCGGCCCTCGAAGTTACGGTTACCGGACAGCACGCCGCAACACACCAGCTCGTTCTGTAACCACAACGTGACAGCTGTTGGTGGACCTATGCACGACCGATCTTTGGACGCGTCAAAGGGTACATGACCAAAAAAATCTAATTAGCCCGTCAGATACATTTCCTTTTTTCACGTAAACAAAAAAACCGGCCAAGTGCGAGTCGGACTCGCACACGAAGGGTTCCGTAACATTGACTATATTTAGTATTTGTTGTTATAGCGGCAACAGAAATACATCATCTGTGAAAATTTCAACTGTCTAGCTGTCACAGTTCATGAGATACAGCCTGGTGACAGACAGACGGACAGACAGCCAAGTCTTAGTTATAGGGTTCCGTACCCAAAGGGTGAGTCATGGATGTTCATATGTATAATAATAAGTATGTATTTACAAACAAAAATTATCTATGTAGTATATCAACTATCTGGTGTCCACGACACAAGCCTCGTCACTCAGTGTGGCACTAGATGGCGCTGTGTATAATGTCCAGCGATATTTATTATTGGGAAATTATAAGTCTAGCCACAAAATTATTGATTGGACACGTGATTAAACTTCTAATTTTATAACTAAGCAACGGGAAAGTGACATAGCCTCTAATAAACTAATTCGTCTTTTTTACAATGCCAACTAAATATTCTATAGAAAGCGTCAAGTAAAGATCATCAATTATTGTGACTTGTCCTTCTTATTTATACATTGCCACCTAATTTACTAACTCGGCCACAGATTTTACATCTCGTCACCATTTTACGTTTTACAGCTTCAACGCAATATCCTCAAAAAAATATAATTCAAGCTTCTACAGAAAGCATCATTTATTATAACTTAGCATGTAAAATGATAGATCATATTCTTTTATCGTGAAAATAGCCACTGTATGATTTGACGCGAGTACGCGAGACGACAGCGACCGGCCATTTGCACCAATCAGAGAGCGCCATTCATGTAACGACGAGTTGAGTTGATCACGTGTAAATAGTCTTTTATTTTGGGGGAAAATATAATGACCACCAAACACTAACAACACAACACACACATAACACACATAACTTTGTGACCACTAACATCTATCACCTAAAATATCAATTGATCACCAAATTTAGTAAATTGAACACCAAATTTTAATGAGGTGGTTGATTACAAACTAGTTTTGCCGACTTGGGGCACCCCGACACGGATAGATTAGGTTAGAAGGGTATGGCGGGGTCGAATGACCGAGCGAAGCGAGCGAATAGACCCCGCCATACCCTTCGTGGTTATTTTTTTATAAACCATTCAGAAGTAGGAGCCCCGCGAAGCGGGGCTCCGTCGACCGGGTCTCCCTCGACTCGGATGCAAGAGCATAACAGTTCAATTTCTGGTGATCATTAACTAATTTTAACTCTAATTTTAACTATTTTTGGTTCTCATTTCACGCTAAAATGGGGATTAATTTTGGTGATCATTTACTATTTTTGGCAATCAAAAGTGATTTTTTTGCCGTTACATTTGACTAAATCTGGTGGTTCGTTAAACATAAGCCTTTTATTTTGTCTCTCCTCAATAGCTTTTGGGGTAATATTAGTGGTCAATATACTATTTGATGACATTTTTAGGGTTCCGTACCCAAAGGGGAAAAACGGAACCCTATTACTAAGACTTCGCTGTCTGTCCGTCTGTCTGTCACCAGGCTGTATCTCATGAACCGTGACAGCTAGACAGCTGAAATTTTCACAGATGATGTATTTCTGTTGCCGCTTTAACAACAAATACTAAAAACAGAATAAAATTAATATTTAAGGGGGGCTCCCATACAACAAACGTGATTTTTTTATAATAATTCGTACGGAACCCTTCGTGCGCGAGTCCGACTCGCACTTGGCCGGTTTTTAGCAAAATTTTGACGATCAATTAATATGGGATGAGTTACATTTTAAACGTACTGAGTTAAAAAATTTGAAGCTAAATAAATATATTTTTTGATGTCATTTAATAGTATTTTAGAAGTTTACTGTTAGAATGTATGTTACAAATATAGATGCTAAAAAATAACCATCAAGCTGAGTTGTATTTAGAGTGGTTTACATAGAAGATAACTAGTGGCTAAGATAGTATTATTTAGATGCTCGTTAATTGTGGCTGACTTAGTAATTTAGAAGGCAACATACATTTTTGGAGGCGAATAGTGATATTAAAAAGAAGCTTGTTTAATTAGCACCCTTTATTATTTATTTAGTCTTTGGTTGGCTTACCTTCTCAATAGTGTTGGCAATATTGTCGTCGATTGGACCCGAGTTGCCGATGCACGTCATACAACCGTAGCCCACGATGTCGAAACCTAACTTCTCTAGGTATGGTACCACACCTGATTCCTGAAAGACCAAATATTGTTGATGTTACACATTTGAATACTAACAAAAATAATAATAGGACAAAATTTTGTCATTTGCAACCGGTTTCTGGGTTGGTTGAGAATTTGAAGTTGAGTGTAAATTAAAATAAATAATATTTTATTTCAGACAAAATACCCATAAATACAACAATAATAAGAAATTGAGACAAATAAAATAGTCAAATAAACACAGTAAAGAAATCATTATTTTACATATTTGATGAATTGTGAACTGATTATTTTAAATTTTTTATGTTTAATTATTGTTGTAAAATGTAATTTATTTAGTGTGACTATTGTAATTGTACAATTTTTGTGTTTAAATTCAGATACCAGTCTTGTTAATGAATAAATGACTATGACTGTTAAAAATCATGAAACAATCATTTAAGAACTTATATTGTCACTTACGGCTTATTTTCCGTGATTGTTTTTTTTTGGTGAAAGCTTAAAACAGTCTTTAATCATTAAATAATCTTTAAAAAATATCATCACCATAGTCTTCAAAAATAACATTAATTCTTTGTCATTTGTGGTTCCCGCTTAGGTGAACATTGTAAGTTAGTTGAGAGGAATTTGAAAATCTTGTCAATTCATTAAGGGGCTCCCCGAATTTTCGGCGTGCACACTAGCGCCACTTTAGTAAAAAATCAGAACTCGTTAAATACACAATTAATATAAAATCGGATCGACAAAATCAATGCTTTAGAGTTCTAGATTATTGACGTCTATTTAATTCATTCGTTTCGAAAAATTCGAAGACATGTGACATCTACCAATCCGCACTAGGCCCAAGTGGTGGATTATAGCACATTCCCTCTCATAGAGAGGAGGCCTGTGTCCCAGCAGTGGGAACATTAATAGGATGATGATGATGATTTAATTCATTAAAATATACTTCACTGTAGTTACAGTTAGAAAAATTGCTAAAAACGGCCGTTTTTTTCCCATTTTGTATCTGTAACGACAGCGAGCTATGTTTCAATGAGTTAAGCAGACGTAAATAATTTAGAAGATCAAAAGATTAATTTTGTCGATCAGATTTTATATTAATTGTGTTTTTAACGAGTTCTGATTTTTTTACTAAAGTGGCGCTAGTGTGCACGCCGAAAATTCGGGGAGCCCCTTAATGAATGCGTTTCTTCGCACATGGCGTTTAATAGAATTGCAAAATACAAAATAGTTTATTGCTTCATAACATAAGTTTACAAAAAGTTTAGTGTTTGAAGCTGAAGTAATGCCTGTGTTAGGAAGCCCCGCTCTTTCACAGCAAAGCAATACAAATTCATACAAATTTTTGCTAAAACTGGGAATTTACAATAAAAATTAAAAAAAACAATAGGCACAGAAGTATGATATTATTAAACAAGAAGTTACGATTTAATTTCAAACTAAAGAAAATCATGCTTGCAGGTGTGTGTTCAGTGTTATGTAAGGTAGTGTGTTGTGTATGAAGGATAGTAGTGTTATGTTGTGTGTGTGCGAGTGTGATGATATTGAATTAGTGATGGATGTTTACGACATCCATGGCATGTGTTCTGTGTGTTATTAGTGTTTTTGTTTAGTATTACACACATCAAAAGTATCTAGGGATCAACATATATTTTTGCAATAACTTTTCTCCTGATTGATATTAATTAAAATTTTCTTTAAGGATTCATCAAATAAAGTGTTTTCGTTTGTCACAGTAACGATAAACCAAGTCACCTTTGCATTAATAAAGAAATTTGCCATTTTCCTAATAAAGGGATTTTTGACATTTGAACCACTAACATTAAAGTTCGAAAAAATGACTGAAAACACAGTTTTCTTTAAAATTTTATTGGGTAACTTAAACAATTAATAATCCGTGTTTCTACCGCGAACACTAACAACACAAGAACATCGGTTTGGCATACTCAAAATGAGTTCATCCAAATCACGCTGTGGAATGGCCGCCCATGTTCGTTGCAACAACAAAAAAAGGTCTTCTTGCGACTGGATACCCTCCATATTCGGCAGAGCTCTTCTCTGTAGCATATCCCATGCATGCTCAATCGGGTTCAAGTCTGGCGACTGAGCAGGCCAGGGCAGGACATTGATGTTACCTGCGGCGAGAGTCTGTCTTACAACTCTTGCGGTGTGCGGTCGTGCATTATCATGCATTAACTGAAATAAGGGACCGATTTGCACTTGTAGAGGAACGATGACGTCTGATACAATCGTCTCAGCATAAATTTGAGCGTTGAGGTTGCCTCTGATCCAAATCAACTCAGTTCTTCCGCCGATCCAAATACCCGCCCATACCATGATGGTTCCACCACTATAAGGATGGACTTCCTGGCAGGATTTTAATCGCTGTTGGCGTCCAGGGGTTCTCCAGTGTCGTATACGTCTTGTATCCGGTCTCATACCAAAACGAGACTCATCAGAAAAGCACACGAAACGCCATTGTTCTTCTGCCCAATTTCTGTGTTCAAGAGCCCATTGATATCGAATCCTACGATTGTGCATTGCTATAGGTGGTACCCGTAGCGGTCTTCGGGAATGAAGGTTCACTTCATGCAAGCGGTTTCTGACTGTTTGGTCGCTAATTAAGTTCCCTGAAGAGTGATGAAGCCTCACGGCTAACATCATGGCGGTTATTGTTGGAGCTCTTCGAGTTAAGATTTGAATGTATCGGTCTTGTCTCCGTGTGGTGCAGCGATACCGTCCTCCATGGCGCTCAGCCACGGTACCAGTGCTTCGGTAACGTGTCCAAAGTCGACTGATAACACTCTGACTTGTATTCAGAGCTAAAGCTACAGTACGTTGCCGGGAACCAGCTTCTATCATTCCCACGGCTCTGAGCATTTCTTCCCTGCTTAAATGACGTCGCCGCTCCATAATAACGTTGGTTTTAATCAGTAGTAGGGAAACAGTAGCACTAATAATGTCTTCAATGCGTTGTATGTTTTTATAGGGAAAATATTGACAGCTTATTTTCATCTTTTACTCGAATTTAATTGAGAGTTCCTGATTCAAATTATGAAATGCACCAAAAAGGATCCATATAAATTTATAAAATCATAAATTTATTACAAAGCCACATCTCAATCTCAAGAAATCCGCATAAAAATGCTTGATCCCTAGACACTTTTGATGTGTGTATTTTACTTACTTATATGTGTGTGATGTGTGCGTGTTGTGCATTTGGTGTTTAGAGATATAGTTGTGGGTGTGTGTTACTACTTATTTAGTATTTACTTAATGTGTTCCAAGAGTGCCTCTGTGTCATCATAGGTTAGTGATTTTATCCAATCTATTAAAGTTTTTTTACAATCGTAGTATTTTTTGGGTATATGTATATTTTCCTGTTGACTTTGTTATAAAGAAAAGCCGATCGCTTATTGTATTGTCTCCCGGCAAATACAGTTTTTGTATGAGGGATTTGTACAATTTCATATCATATCAGTCATATTTTAGGGATTTATGTATTTTTGTAACAGTTTGGATTACGTATAACTTACGAACTGAGAGTAAATCACTAATCTGATAAAGGTTTTCAGTAGAATTATGTTGAACATACCCTAAGATAGTAGGTGACGACTCCAGAACCAGGAGACAACGAAGTCTTGATGTAAGGTAGAACACTCAGACCATTCTCTACAGCTTTCTTGGCTAGGAGACCTGGTAAATATAAGTAAGAATGTGAGTAATATTGAAACCACAAGTATTGCTGTTTTTTACCAAGTAACATCTTTCAAATACGTTTATTAAGTGGTAAATGATGTTATTAATTAGTGTTGCAATGAATTGTATAATAAATAATAATGTTTGTGACACAGTCAAAGCTTGAGATTTGCATGCCTCAAGGCGTAATATGGTTGAACTATTATCTATTTTTTAACAACTTTATGTAATTACCCATATTAGGAAATAAATGATTTTGAATTTGATTGTGGAAGGGTGTTCATAGATAATGCTACTCACCAGCTCCCAGCATCACGCTAGGATTAGAGGTGTTGGTACAGGAGGTGATGGCTGCAATGATGACGGAGCCGTGGGTGATGGAGTAACTCTTGCCGTCGCTGAAACTGAAGCTGGCGCTCGTGGTGAGGTTCGCGGGGCTGATGCCGTAGCCTTTGAAACCGACCTGAAGATGGAGAACATAGGTTATCAACACATGTATAGTCTGTAGCGGCATTACAAACAGCAGGTGATGAAATAAAGGGTATAAAACACCTCTTAACGAAGCCGAAAGGCGCTTGTTCTCCCCGTCATTGCGATCATTTGTTTGTTCTACACCATACCTGGGAACCTTCTAGTTACGGAGATATTGGGGGTCAAAGTTCCAACTTTTTGACAAGTTTTTTTTTAAATACAAGTTTTTAATGTAAGATTATTACTTTAAACACCTCCACGACCCCCGTACTATTCAATCTATCTATCAGCACAATGTTTTGAGTGCGTTACATTGAGTTCTACCACAAAACATGACTTTTCACCCCAAAAAAAAATTCGTACAGAATGCTTGGTTGCAGAGCAGAGCTTCGTGATGAGGTATTTTACATCCTATATAGTTGGTGCCAGTTAAGATGAGAATAGCAGTCATTGCCCATTCCCTAATATCTCTTCGTACGAACCAAAACAAATAAACCATGTATCGTTTTTCATTACAAAACATGTTGAAGATCATGAGCAGAGATAGGAATAGGTAGTGCTTATTAGCCTAAACTTCGAAGAAGAACAGAGAAAAGAATCGGAGACTTCCTTAGACTATATTTTATTATGCGACCACGGCGAGTTTTTTTTTTTAATTCTAAGAGTGCGTACCTAAGAGAGCGTATCATAGTTTTATGATGAAGAAGTCGTTTCCAAAATGTTCTTAAAAAGAAAACTTTCAGAAATTTTGATGGTTGTAACGACTGTGTTATGTTATGTCTAGTCGCAAACTTTAGGTAAACATAGACCAATAATTACTTATTCCAAATAACATTATTTTTTGATGTACCTACTTACGTGATGTCCCGGAAAAAAATATAGTCTAAGGAAGTCTCCGATTCTTGTCTCTGTTCTTCGAAGTTTAGGCTAATAAGCACTACCTATTCCTATCACTGATCATGAGAGATGACGATGACGACCAAGATTTTGTAACAATATTTTGATTTAAAAGAGTGTCCATGGAGTTTCTTGCCCGTTCTTCTCCATAGAGATCTACGCTAGGGAATGGGCAACTACAGTACTTTCTCAAGTTATTATGTCTTGTGACTGGGACTGTAGCTTTGTTTTTTTTTTGTATTTTTGACATTCAAAAGTGCCGTAATGGTCTAATTGAAATAAATGCTTTGAGTTTGAGTTTGAATTCTAGACTTGAACAGGCTTATTTTTGGTTTTCAAAGTTAAGAAGTTTAATAAACGGGGGTCGTGGAGGTGTTTAAAGTAAAAATCTTACAATAAAAGGTTATATTAAAAAAAAACTTGTTAAAGTTGGATATCTCCGTAACTAGAAGGTTCCCAGGTATGGTCTAAAACAAAAAAAATATCGCAATGACGAGGAGAACAAGTGCCTTTCGGCTTCGCTAAGAGGTGTTTTACACCCTTTATGTGGAAGTTATTTTGTCTGTTTTTTCTGCCTATCCCCTCAGAGTGGTACTCCCTTATATCTCCTAAAATTTTTTGTCCGAAAATCATTACCCATAAAACGTTTGCTATAAACTTTAGTTACCATAATGTTCAAAATCCCGAAATTTTGTTTTACATAATTATCTTTATTTCTAAAACTGTTCTTTCATAATATCGAATACTATAATAATTGAATCTTCTAATTTTATATGCCATAAAGTCAATTATCCTAAGTGTTTTATTATATAATGTGTATTATTCCTAATGTTCATATAAGTATAATAAAATTTTTGGTCCTAAAACATTTGCTAAAAATTAGTGACAGAAACGAATCGCTGTAAATCCGACCCCACGCAGTCTTGTCTGCCCTACCCCTAGAGTGTAATTTAAAATCGCGTAGGCGCGGAGGGGCGAGGCGGCCCGCGAGTTGAGGAGCAGGTGGTTGTAACACTCGCCGCCGCTGCTGAGGCTGGCCGGCGAAGCCGGCCAGCAAGCCGAAGCTGCGGTGGTGAGCGTTAAACACATCTGCGACGATAAGCTCGCGAGGGACCGCCGGAGACCCGCAGCGCCGGAGCCGTGACAGAAACCATGCCTGCTGCATGTTGCTTGCTCGCTTGCATGCTGCATGCTTGCTTGCTTACTGTATGCGTGCTTGCATGGTTGCTGTAAGCTTGTTGCATGCTGGCTGCATGTTGCTTGCTCGCTTGCATGCTGCATGCTTGCTTGCATACTGTATGCGTGCTTGCATGGTTGCTGCAAGCTTGTTGCATGCTTGCTAAATGCTTGCTGCCTGCTTGCTGCATACTTGCTACATGTTTGTTTGCATACTTATTACAGGGAAAAATAAAATCCACATAATTATGTTCACACTCAACTGTTTTATAATGATTAACAGGTTTGATTGATTGATTTTCTGCCTTTTAATGACTACCTATATGAAATGTATGCCAAAACAAAAGAAGATTGTAACTGTGAACTTTCTGCGATATGATGGTTCTACTTTTTAATTCTTACAAATTTCATAACAGCAATATTGTATAAAAATGTGTTGTGTTGAGAGAAGTTCATAGCATAGCAAAAGCTAAGTTATACCTACTGACTTTACTGCAGGTACCCGTAATTACAGACACAATTAAAATAACAATGTGCTGTTCCATTTTGGGAACGTCTGGGAACATACCGGTTTGTTTTAAAAATATTATTAAGATCTAAACTTTTTTTTTTAATTTAGGATTTATAACTATTATTGAAAACGATTTTAAGTGTTTTGTATATTATTGATTGTAATATTTATGTCAAACGGGTTTAGAGCATTTTGTATTTAGGGATTTCAATTTTATGGCATGTGATATTATGTGATATTAAGTTCGGGTAAGTTATCATTCGGACAAATGATGATTAGGACAAAAAAAGTTATGACACTTTAAATTATGAATAAAAAAGTTAGGTAATACAATAGAGAACCCCTCAGAGTACAATACAGGTGTTATATCACAACTCTACAAGGCCACACTTACAACGTATCTCCTGAATACACGTGATTTGAATACACATTCGCATGTAATTACATTTAATAAGAACAAATGGCACTTCCGCTTAGTAAGCGAATTTGTATTGACGATTCTTAGTAATGACCTTGATTAGTCAGCATTGTGTGACACATTGGTTTTGATACGGATTTGCTTGCTTTTAATCGTTTATAAATAATAAATAAATAATAAATAATAATAAAGATTTATTGTTGAACTAGGACTAGATTACATGGCAAAGTATTAAAGATAAAGCACAAGCAAATAGTTTCTTAATCTAGTTAGTGATATTTAAGGAGCTCGTGGCTAAATAATAACAGCCGCTCGGGTCGACCATTAGGTTAAGCCCATTACATACCGAGTTTCCTCCGTGCCTCGGAAAGCACGTTAAGCCGTTAGTCCCGGCTGTCATTTGCAGATCTTTGACAGTCGTTACAGGTAGTCAGAGACCCAAAACGTCTGACAACCAGTCATACCAAGGGGTATCGTATTACCCGGTACTAACTGGGTTGTGGAGGTCAGATAGGCAGTCGCTCCATGTAGAATACTGGTATTCAGCTGCATCTGGTAAAACTGGAAGCCGACCCCAACATAGTTGGGTAAAGGCTAGGCAGATGATGATGATAAATAGTATATTTAATTTGACGCAGGTGATGAAATGAGTGATGAATATGAATGTCTCATCGATGAAAAGGAAGAGGAAGGTCAAAAAGACGGGTGTGAGGAATGATAAGAAAGGTAATGGAGTAAATGTTAGAGTCATGGGAGGCGGCAGCAGTCCCCTGTCCGAAAAGAAAATACATAGAAAAGATTTAGATTCAGACAAATCTATCCGAAGCGGATATCAAAAATTTTTGAGCTCGCTTCGCTTGCTTGTTCTCCATTTCTCGTTTCAGATTGATCCGAGCATATCCTAAAATATTCGAGTTCGCTTCGCTCGCACAGACATCTTATGTGCTTTGCGTCTATAAGCTTTTCTTTATAAATAGGCAGAATATATAATAGCCTATTTCTACACAGAAGAAAACCTTCCACATTCGAGGTGGGTGCTACAATTGCAGCTCACATACACGCAGTGACGCAGAATAAAGGAAAAACAGGCCAACTGGCCGGTTTTCGAGTCTTCACAATGAGAGGTTTTCCTTTTGAGATATTAAAAAAAACTTAGTTTCCAAGAACTCTATAGATGGCGTTGAACTTGCTATGATAGTTGGTGCCAAAGCCAAAACGCTTGAAAAAAAAAACATTGTGTCACGTCACATACTCTCGTTGACTGACACTTTCATATGCTTAACCTTCCGAATATAACCTAGTTTTCTCATGCTTTGTTAAAATCAGTTTTTTTAGGTTCCGTTCCCTGCATTATCATACTAACTCCTAGCGCCATCTATCCAGCGACTAGGGTAGAGCTAAAAAGAAAATCCCTAATTGCGCACTCATAACATATCTGTATAGTAGAATATCATTGCCTTAAATCCAACATATCCGAGGTGGAGTGCAAAAAAATTCGCGCTGTTTTTATGGAACTGAAGAATTTGTTCCATTTCTTCAATCACGGTATCATTTACTCCTTTTTTTTGATTATTTAATTCGACAACGAAAAACCAAATAATTATCTCTAGATCAAATGAATGGTTCGACGTGAAAAATGGCCGTTAAAGCTTTGACTGTGGCCAAAGTTAAACCAAAGAAACCTGGGCCGCCCCCAACCGCCCCACCAGCTGGACGAGAGACGCATGGAATCGTAAAGGATGGCAAAAGAAAGGGGAGGCTTATACCCAGTAATTAGTGATTCCGGGATATGGAATTAATTGAATACTTATCATAGGCCGTCAGCTATCAGCCGTGTGGTATCCGGCAGAGTAAAATAGAACCAACCCATTACACTCACGGGTGTCGTATGAGGCGACTAATGTCTGAGGCAGAACACCTTGCGCCTCCGTAGACCAGAGAATGGGCAGCAGCGTTTTCTGTTAGTCTTTCATCACTGCGATCCCCAATCCGCCTGCCAAGCGTGGAGATTACGGCAAATTCCTCCCATCATGGGAGAGGCTTATGTCCAGCAGTGGACGTTATAGGCTGTTGTTGTTGTTGTTGTTGTTATCATAGGCGTGACGACAGTATGAAAAAATTGTCCGTCAGTTAGAGTTTTAGAAAATAACGGACACATATTTTTTGTTTTTGTAAATCAATGAAAATTGACAAAGATAAAACGCATCAAAACTCGAGAGTCGTGACGTCAGAACTAGCTAAAAATGATACCAAGGCGTGACGTATTGAGAACTTTAAAAATTTTGGTTTACGTAACAAAAGAAAAAATACGTGTCAAATATTTTTTGAAAATCTATCTGACGGACTAATTAATATTGTTTTGTCATCTACCCCCTATTATCTACCTGCCTTTTCCCAACTATGTTGGGGTCGGCTTCCAGTCTAACCGGATGCAGCTGAATACCAGTACTCTACATGGAGCGACTGCCTATCTGACCTCCACAACCCAGTTAGTACTGGGTAATACGATATCCTTTGGTAAGACTGGTTGTCAGACTTTCGAGCCGTAATGACTGTCAAAGATCTACAAATGACAGCCGGGACCAACGGCTTATTGTGTTTTCCGAAGAAGCACGGAGGAAACTCTGTATGTAATGGATGGTTAAGTACCCATCCACGGACCAACCTAAGCAAGCGCGGCTGTTATTATTTAGCCACCAGCAAATATAACTAATCTACAGGGTGTAAAAGACCTCATCACGAAGCCGTCATCCAAGCATTCTGTACATCAAACTAAGTAACTTTACGAAAAAATGATTGCTGGGAAACGACTTTTTTTTTTGGGTGAAATATCATGTTTTGTGGTAGAACTCAACGTAACGCACTCAAAACATTGTGCTGATGGATGGATTGAATAGTACGGGGGTCGTGGAGGTGTTTAAAGTAAAAATCTTACATTAAAAACTTGTATTTAAAAAAAAACTTGTATTAAAAAAAAGAACTTGTATTAAAAAAAAAAACTTGTCATAAACTTGGAACTTTGACCCCCAATATCTCCGTAACTAGAAGGTTCCCAGGTATGGTGTAGAACAAAAAAAACCGGCCAAGTGCGAGTCGGACTCGCGCACGAAGGGTTCCGTACCATTATTATCAAAAAAAGGGCAAAAAAAATCACGTTTGTTGTATGGGAGCCCCCCCCCCCCTAAATATTAATTTTATTCTGTTTTTAGTATTTGTTGTTATAGCGGCAACAGATATACATCATCTGTGAAAATTTCAACTGTCTAGCTGTCACGGTTCATGAGATACAGCCTGGTGACAGACAGACGGACAGACAGCGAAGTCTTAGTAATAGGGTTCCGTTTTTACCCTTTGGGTACGGAACCCTAAAAAGGGCAAAAAAAACACGTTTGTTGTATGGGAGCCCCCCTTAAATATTAATTTTATTCTGTTTTTAGTATTTGTTGTTATAGCGGCAACAGAAATACATCATCTGTGAAAATTTCAATTGTCTAGCTGTCACGGTTCATGAGATACAGCCTGGTGACAGACAGACGGACAGACAGCGAAGTCTTAGTAATAGGGTTCCGGTTTTACCCTTTGGGTACGGAACCCTAAAAAATATCGCAATGACGGGGAGAACAAGCCTTTATATTTATACTTAACAAATCTGACAAACTAACAGACAACATACATAATTATTTTATCAATTGAAAAACACGGAAGAGAGTAAGCGAAATAGCTGAATTGTATCTTTTGAAGTAATAATAAAATCATTGTATCTTTACTACTACATTTAGTGACTGGATCTTTCTTTTTGAGAGCTTACTCTGTGCGATATTTAATAGATTTTTCTGACCTGAGGCCAATACGTCGATTTTGAAATAAAAAATACTTGTTTCACGGACATTTTCGTAATTTTAAAAATTCATTATCTATGAAAGATACTGATTGTGCTTGTTGCAAACAATTTAAATAAAATGCTATAACATAATTGAATATTCGATTCAAAATCGACATATTTACGCTCTCGCAGTAGCAAAGGATCCATACTCGATTCCTACAAGATTCCCTTTAAAAAATGGCATATTAAGTTTTCTATAGAAAAATACTATGATCACATTAAAGATTATGTACTACGGCTTACCTCTTATAAAAATTTACCCTTTGCTACTGTAGTCTACTGATAGTTTGTGAATATTTTACGTTAGTGTTCTGGAATATCGGTAAGTGATAGATACATATTATTTTTGTGTTTGAGGTATTGACGGTATTTTCATTCAAGCTTAAAAGATTGGTTTGCCCTTATAACGTATTACTCTTCATAATGTTACGGTTTCTGAACAGTTTGCTTGTTGTCGTATGGGCTTGCCGTATTGTTGGCCCCGAGGCACACCCCTGTTGAAGCCTTAGAAATTCGCGTTAAACATCGTCCCCTGTATCTTATTCGGTTCAGTCGGGTAAAAGGTACTTTTTTAGGCTTCAAAGGTAATAATAATAGATTCTTTATTCTCACCAAAAGCCATCATAATTATAACAAGGACCAAAAACTAAGATCATTTATGGCTTATAACTAGGACACAATAATTTTAATTCCCTGACTCCTAAACTAGGTGTATGTGAAGGCACAGAAAGACACAGGGTCTTAGGAGTCAGTGATTCTCCATAACTAATCATTTATAACTAGGACACAATAATTTGAATTCCCTGACTCCTAAACTAGGTGTATGTGAAGGCACAGAAAGACACAGGGTCTTAGGAGTCAGTGATTCTCCATAACTAATCATTTATAACTAGGACACAATAATTTGAATTCCCTGACTCCTAAACTAGGTGTATGTGAAGGCACAGAAAGACACAGGGTCTTAGGAGTCAGTGATTCTCCATAACTAATCATTTATAACTAGGACACAATAATTTGAATTCCCTGACTCCTAAACTAGGTGTATGTGAAGGCACAGAAAGACACAGGGTCTTAGGAGTCAGTGATTCTCCATAACTAATCATTTATAACTAGGACACAATAATTTGAATTCCCTGACTCCTAAACTAGGTGTATGTGAAGGCACAGAAAGACACAGGGTCTTAGGAGTCAGTGATTCTCCATAACTAACAAGACAAAGCCATAGTATCATAAATAAATCAGGACGTTAAAACAATAACCAAATGGTATAAAAGAAAACAGAATAATTTTAAACTAATTTTAATTTATTGAAAAACACAAAACGGAAAACGTATAAGTGAGCGGTGATGAGAATAAATGTGGGGTCGGTGTGTGTGTGTGTGTGTGGTGTGAGGTGTTTTAAATCTCGCTGTTTCGTTTGCCAGATCGAGAACAAAAACGTTTGGATTTTTTGGTGTATTGGGCTATCAGGAATTTCTTCATACACTTATTTTGCGCTTCGTTCGAGACGCGTCATTTATACACTAATTATAAAATTACGTAGGATTAATTTATTGCCAGAATTCGAAATAATAGGTAACTTATTAGAAATTATTTTACAAGAAAGTTGTACATAATTTCTAATGATTACTTATAATATCAACACTAGTTACTTAAGTTACGTTAGTCATCATTAATGACCTAATTAGATAGTAATGACCTGAATTAACTCATTACGATTATTGGGTAAGCAGAAGTCATGAGTGTTTGTGTAGCAATTCGTTATATGCTTCAGTTTAGACGTTTAGACAGATTTGATGTGTATGCCTTGTATGTCTAGAAGTTGTAAGCGCAACTGCTTTACCTGAGGTATAGGGTTCGATATTATTGTACTACCACTACTACTACTACAACAGCCCATAACGTCCACAGCTGGACATAAGCCTCTCCCATGATGGGAGAAATTTCCCGTAATCTCCACGCTTGGCAGGCGGATTGGAGATCGCAGTGATGAGACTAACAGAAAACGCTGCTGCCCATTCTCTGGTCTACGGAGGCGCAAGGTGTTCTGCCTCAGACATTAGTCGCCTTATACGACACCCGTGACTGTAATGGGTTGGTTCTATTCTACTCTGCCGGATACCACACGGCGGGATATTATTGTATAGGATGTTATTATTGGTATTTTGAACTGAATTTCTCATCAGCGGCCTGGATTTGGTATAAATCAGTTTGGTAAAGATTAATTGGCTCCAATTGCTTCATTGGTTTAGGTATGGGTTCGATTCCCAGTGCAGATCAGATTCAGGCAGTGTCATTAGGGGTTTTTTCATTAGGAATTTGTAGTAGCAGAACGGAGTTCGGATTTGTGCCGATGGTAAAAAGTTCGCCCCAACATAACTTAAGGTAGAAGCACAGAATAGATAATAGTACTAGCGTACAGAAGTTGCACTCCTTTGATCTTGAAGAAAGCCGACATTATAAATACCTAAACTGGGCCCGCTCGATCTAAATTGTGCCTTAACGCCACGCGTTAGCGTACTTTATTCGGCGTCTCACTGCTTAATGGTCAGTCGGTAGGGTTGCCTCAAGTACTCAAAATTAAATAAGTACTACCAACATTTTTGTATTTTAATGTATTATTATTTAAATGTTAATTACAAAACAACAACAACAGCCCATAAAGTCCACTGCTGGACATAAGCCTCTCCCATGATAGGAGGAATTTGTCGTAATCTCCACGCTTGGGAAACGGATTGGAGATCGCAGTGAACAGAAAACGCTGCTTCCCATTCTCTGGTCTACGGAGGCGCAAGGTGTTCTGACTCAGACATTAGTCGCCCTATATGACACCCGTGAGTGTAATGGGTTGGTTCTATTCTACTCTGCCGGATACCACACGGCTATGTTACTTTTATAATTACAATTAATGCGAAATGCATTAATGCGAAATCTAACAAATAGGTCATTTTAAAATAAACTCTGATGGGAAGCATGGACATGGAGCAGTTAAATTTATATAAAAAAGACAATTTTTTTCTACATTTATTAACAATAAATGTAGAAAAACAATGTCGTCTTGTCATTTTCACTAAGTAGTAATGATTAATGATCAATTAATCAGTCAGTTAACAAACACGAAGTACGAGTAGGTAGGTACGCGACGCAAGGTCAAAAGAGCGCGAAAAATTAACGCGGCTTACGTACGCAGTTACGCACGGCTGGAGCGCGACAGCCCTAGAGAGCTTGCATATTCAATGTGCGCGAAGCGGTAGGTACTTATCTCCTGCCTACACACGGAGTGCAATAGCTGTGGTAGAAGTGCCTTAAGTTCTGTTGAGGCGAACATTTTACCCTAAAATTAGCAACTCTATTAGTGGTGGTTCAAACTTCGTTTGAAATACTGTTAGAATAAAGTACTAATCAGCTTGCACTACAAAGTGGTTGTTACGTCAGTCACTGCGGCCGAATAGTGCGAAATTAGTGGTTTTTATTCTAACACATAAGACCTGCTTTATAGTTAGTTGAGTTAGTATGCAAAGTTGATGATCTAATTTGAAATACTTTTTGAATACCAGCGGTTTATTGTTCGATTTGGAGGTAACTTTGGATTCTTTTACTATCGAGAAAAAAATATGGAATCGTGTATTCGTCACACATAGGACTTAGCATTAATCCTCAACTTTACCATATATTTATTTCAACATTAATGCTTCAGTATTTTAGGCATAACGGAGGATCATGCTAAGCCATTTGAAGGAGTGTAGGCCCTTAAGGGCGGCCAACCCGCCATACTTTTCGCGAAAATTTTGACAATAGCTCGTGCGTGATTATGCCGTTGTTAGACATATATCTTTGATTTTTTTAAATAATAGGTATCTTGTGGACTAAATCTAGGCTTCTATCGAAGCAGAAAATAAAAATTTGTAGAAACAAATTCAGTATAAATATAAGCCTCCAAAAATTGCTGTTTTTCACAACTTTTACCTCAACTTTGGCCGTTCATAATGTACTTATAAATTGTAAAAGTAAAGAAAGCATCCTGATAGAAGCCTTGCAAATTTAGTGGAGATTCTAAATAACAAATATTTATTTCACATACTTGTAAGACTAATTCAAAAACACGTATTTCCTGGAACAAGTTTTACGAATTTTCGAACATTATTTTTCGTTCAAAGTCCCCGCGTTAGGCGGTATGAGGTACGCGGGAGGCAAGTAGTGCGGATTCGGGAGAGTTGAATGAATACCAGCGCTGTGGCTCTGGATGAAACAACAAGCTTTTCGACATGCTCGCGTTGACGAAAGGCGGGCCGGGAAGGGCCCTCTTAAAACGTTACAATACTGGCAATACTGGATGCATGGTGGGAAATAGAAGGACGCTGTGTTAAAAACGTGCTACAAGAACTACAAATAGGTATCAATTTAACCACAACAGAAGTGGGTCATCGTTAAAATTGATTTAACTATCATTAAAGATACCGGGTTTTTTTAGGTATATGAATACGGTATGTTTCGAAGCAAAGGTAAAGGTTTATTTTGAAGCAAATGATCCAATACGAGTTTTTTTTTTACCCGACTGTGCGACACAAAGGCGGGTAATCACATATCTGTACACTATAATAAAGTACTGGCTCATCACTCACTCTAGTTTTTTTTCCCAGAAAGTTAAATCTACACTAACATTTTATAGAGGAAAGATTTGTATTTTTACCCGACTGCGCCAGAAGGAGGGTTATGTTTTTGTGTGTATGTTTGTAATGAATAAACTCAAAAACTCCTGCGCCGATATCAAAAATTCACTATTAGAAAGCTACATTACCCTGAGTAACATTGGCTATATTTTATGGGGGAAAATATAATGACCACCAAAATTAACTTTTTGACCACTAACATCTATCACCTAAAATATCAATTGATCACCAAATTTAGTAAATTGAACACCAAATTTTAATGAGGTGGTTGATGACTGCAAACTAGTTTTGCCTAGGCCGACTTGGGGCACCCCGACACATTTTTTTATAAACCATTCAGAAGTAGGAGCCCCGCGAAGCGGGGCTCCGTCGACCGGGTCTCCGTCGACTCGGATGCAAGAGCATAACAGTTCAATTTCTGGTGATCATTTACTAATTTTAACTATTTTTGGTTCTCATTTCACGCTAAAATGGGGATTAATTTTGGTGATCATTTACTATTTTTGGCAATCAAAAAGTGATTTTTTTGCCGTTACATTTGACTAAATCTGGTGGTTCGTTAAACATAAGCCATATTTTATCCCCGTACTCCCACGGGAACGGGAACTACGCGGGTGAAACCGCATGACGTCCGCTAGATTTTAATAAAAATGATAAGAAGAAAATTAGGTTTACGTATAACTAGCTGATGCCCGCGGCTTCGCCCGCCAGCAAATTATAATAATATAGATCTGTCAAAATCAAAGTGTGTATAGAAGCTCTTATTTTTTTTAATGTGGAAGTATAAATGGCTTGTTTCCAATGAGTAATTTTTCCAAAGGTGACACGGTTTATCTATACTAATATTATAAAGCTGAAGAGTTTGTTTGTTTTTTTGTTTGTTTGAACGCGCTAATCTCAGGAACTACTGGTTGGAATTGAAAAATTATTTTTGTGTTGGATAGCCCATTTATTGAGGAAGGTTATAGGCTATATAACATCACGCTACGATCAAAAGGAGCGGAGCATAAATGAAAGATGTTGCAAAAACGGGGAAAATGTATTCCTTTTGTTAGCTTTTTCTCTCTTATGTGACGCAGACGAAGTTGCGTGGGTCAGCTAGTTTCTAAATAAAACATTTAATTATGAAACATCCTATACATTCTTACAACAATTAACCAAACCACATAATAGATAAGGTATATTTAGTCGCTATATATTTTGTTTTAACCACAAAAATCATTATTATTACAAACAATATTGTCTTGGTGAGTATCATTCTACTATTTAATTTAATTGTCGTGAGCTCTTAGGACAAATTAAACAAAATTAAACTGAAGACGACCGGGAATTCTACACTGTGTTCAATAGGGCTATTACGTATCTCTGTTGACAGCTCGAAATTATAGTAACTGGGCTCAGTGTCCATCAATTAGCTGTCAAAAGGTTAGTTTCGTATTATGTATGACCAGTCGAGATCAAATATGACGTCATTGGTTGTCATCGTAGCTGATAGTCACCGTAACTCATTTTGACAGACGCTTTCGTATCGATTCTTCTAATATTGCGATTATGTAAGCGTAATGGACAACAAATTGATGACAACTGAGTTTGAAGTGGCTTTCGTGAAAGACGTTACACCGTACCCGGGCTGTTAGTCACTGTAAAGTGATAACCACTCAGTGCGGTACGTAATACCAATGTTATGACATTCTCGGTTGTCATCAAAGTTCGGTGTACAATCGGGGTCTTTTCCGCCTGACCTGAAATCATGCGGAGGCGCCGGAGCCACGCCCCCTTAAAGTTTGGGCCTATAAGGAAAGCGTCAACTTTGGCGCGCAAAATAACAATAACTCTCGTTTGGCGTGCGTCGTCAATGCGCTCGGCCGATTCGGTATCTTTTCATTCATTTTTTCTACACAAAGTCAACGGGGCGGGGCTAGAGAGCGTTTTTATGTTGCGAGTGCAAACAAAAATGAGCTTAGTGGTGGTCAGGCGGGAGTGTCCTCGATAGTACAACCGAAGCTTGATAGTAGATATCAGAAAAATACGTAATAGGCCTATTGAGCATGTCACATCTGGGATACTGGCAGTGAAAGCTTTTGAACGCAGTTTTATTGATTAGTTTCGACCCAAGTAACTTTGTTTCCACAGGTTTTATATTGCTACTATTATTTTAGACTGCCATGTCGAGCGAAGTTTTATTTGGGTTTTGTCATCAGGAATTTGTCAGTAGCAGCCACGTTTGTGCCCGGTTGATGGTAATAGGGTCACCCCTAATGTGCCCCGGCGAAATCTGACATGTGGATGTACTATAATATATCACAGTATTTTTTTGTGTGATGGTTGATAGCATACACTCGTGAGGAGCTCGTGGCTAAATAATAACAGCCGCTCGGATCGATCGTTAGGTTAAGCCGTGCTTGCCTAGGTTGGTCTGTGGATGGGTGACCACCCATTACATACCGAGTTTCCTCCGTGCCTCGGAAAGCACGTTAAGCTGTTGGTCCCGGCTGTCATTTGTAGATCTTTGACAGTCGTTAGGTAGTCAGAGACCCAAAAAGTCTGACAACCAGTCTTACCAAGGGGTATCGTATTACCCGGTACTAACTGGGTTGTGGAGGTCAGATAGGCAGTCGCTCCATGTAAAATACTGGTATTCAGCTGCATCCGGTTAGACTGGAAGCCGACCCCAACACAGTTGGGAAAAGGCTAGGCAGATGATTGGTTGATAGCATACACTAAAGAAAACGACAAGGAAGATCTTTGGTGTTATGGTGAATTTGATTATTAATATACAAGTTAAGTTGTAGAAGATTCGTTTTATTAAAAGGCTACTATTTAAGTGATGATGTGGTCGAGAACTGTTCAAGCTTTCCTATAAGTATTTAACTTATTCACTCTCAAATGTTTTCAGGAATTTTCAAGATGGCGAAAAAATTTTTTTCAAGATGGTCCGGTCGTACCATTTGGTGAGTTAGCTTATGAAGTGAAAAACATTCTCATAAAGCTATATCACTAAATAGTATTGCTGGGTACTTGCTTCTCTACGGCAGGGAAAGAAATTATCAACTGTGAGCGGGCATTGAGGATTTTGACAAGAAATGTAAAATTACTCTAATCTAATTTGAAACTGCTGATAAGACAGAGCAATCCGATGCAGCGAATGATGCCATTCGCTGCATCGACGTACAAAATCCATACTAAATTTCGTTTATCTAGAAAGAGATAGAAACAAAAGTGTAAATGGCTATAACTTTTGTGTTGTTTGGCCGATTTTTGTCTTGTTTTCGCTTTTTGTCATTATTTTTATAGTACTTTAACATTCCGTATCGAAAAACCAAAAAAAAAAAAAATATGCACATTCCCTATTGCTTAATTTTTCTTGGAATAAAATACAAAAACAATTGTTTATCATAAATCTGCGTAGTTTTATTTTCTGGAACCTTACCCTACTCAATATTTTTTACAATTTCTGTTAATTGTTGTTTACTTTGTTACTTAGCTTTCTTATTAAAAGTAACAATAACATCGTTTTAAACAAAATATTATAGCAGAAACAAGATTTTTATATGATAATGAAGAAAATAAATCAGTCTTTATTAATAGGAAAGACTTTCGATTATCAAGCAAATGGTAAAGGCCACAATTGTATGTATGTAACACAATTGTACAGGGTGTAAAAGACCTCATCACAAAGTCGTCAACCAAGCATTCTGTACATCAAACTAAGCAACTTTATGCAAAAATTATTGCTGGGAAATAACCTTTTTTTTTTTGGGGTGAAAAATCATGTTTTGTGGTAGAACTCGGTAACGCACTCAAAACATTGTGCTGATGGATGGATTGAATAGAACGGGAGTCGTGGAGGTGTTTAAAGTAAACATCTTACATTAAAAACTTGTATTTAAAAAAAAACTTGTCAAAAAGTTGTAACTTTGACCCCCAATATCTCTGTAACTAGAAGGTTCCCAGGTATGATGTAGAACAAAAAAAATATCGCAATGACGGGGAGAACAAGTGCCTTTCGGCTTCGTTAAGAGGTGTTTATATTTTAACTTTTCGCCATTTTTTTTTTAAAGCTGCGGCCTCTCATAACACCTATATTAATCGATAGCTGCATGGTATCAATACAAACAACTTATGTTTGAGACAAAATGCTCTGAGCTATCAAAGTTAAAGTCTATTCACTGATGCCATCTTCAGAAAACTTTGACAGCTCATATCTCTCACATATCCATGTCTAGAAACACTTTAGACAGAAAAATACATAGAAAATATTGTTATCAAAATAATGAAACAAACGTTCTATTATTGATCGAAGAAACAAACAAATAAACCCACCCATTAAATAATCTAGACATTACATCCAATATGGGTCTCGACTGTTGCAGTCAATATGTCCGGTCTCCTGAACTTGTTTTATTCTTTTCAGTTTTTTATTTAAAGTTATTAGTTATTTTTTACGCAGTCGGGTTTTTTAATTTTTTTAAATTATTTTTTTTATTTTACACTTTTTAGTTACTTATATCATATCAAACCATTTTAAAATCCTCATGATGAGCCCTTTATCGAGCCGTCCAGGCTGCAGAGCGCGCCAAATATTTGAATTTTGTTTACTTTTATTATAATACTTGCTGTTGCCCGCAGCTTCGCCCGCGTGAAATTCGGTAACTGTCCCATGGGATCATACTAAAGGGATAAATAGTATCCTACATGTTAATTCAGGTTATAAATATGCAGGTTATAATAAGCCCTCCTTTTGGGCTTCGCCGCAGTCGGGTAAAAAGAATATAACGAAATTATTATTCACTTGTTATTAACAATAAACATATTTTTCACATTCACAGGTCCCTATTAAAAACAAAGATTGTTTTGAAACCCTAATTCCAGGTAAATTCCTTTAAAACTATAAGGTGTCAATAATCATCATTAATGACTTAAATCTTTCTCTATTAGTTAATTACTTTGTACCTAATTACATGACAGGTACATTTAATTAGTTATTTTAGTATAAATACTTTAGTATTTCGAAATTTAAATCAGTATTCACTTGGTTTTTGCACAAGTAAGAGCTCGTAAGTTAGCTTTTATAGTAAAGTAAATAAATCAAGTAAAATAAAGTAGTAAATAAGTTTTATATAAGTGATATAATAGTGAAGTGAAATGATAGTGACTTTAGTGAGTGTCAGGGGCTCACGGCTAAATAACAACAGCTGACACCACGGGTAAATCTTTAAAATTAAGTAACGCTTGCTGAGGTTGGTCAATGGATGGGTGACCGTCCATTACATATCAAGTTCTCTTCGTGCCTCGGAAATCAAGGGAAGACCCACACAAGAGTGTCATGTGTAGTAGAAAACCGGGAGTTTGACCACCAGTCCTGTATTGTGGAGGTCAGATAGGCAGTCGCTCAATGTAACATACTGGTATTCAGCTGCATCCGGTAAGACTGGAAGCCGCCCCCAACATAGTTGGGAAAAGATGTGTGTTCGCGGATGAGATATAAAAGTAAGTTTAAAAATAATTATGTAAAGGTATTCTAGCAACTATAATATACTTCGTACTCAATAAATAATCCTGCAATAGCTGACCATCTCTCAATGTGTTTAGCACCATCATCGTCGACTTGTCTCTCAGCAGTAGTTGTCACTCACTCAGTAGACATGTTTCACATTCTGTCACTGGGAGAATGATGACTGTTGCTGGTGGCTGACCATCTCTCAGTGTGTTTAGCACCATCATCGTCGACTTGCCTCTCAGCAGTAGTTGTCACTCACTCAGTAGACATGTCTCACATTCTGTCACTGGGAGAATGATGACTGTTGCTGATGGCTGACCATCTCTCAATGTGTTTAGCACCATCATCGTCGACTTGTCTCTCAACAGTAGTTGTCACTCACTCAGTAGACATGTCTCACATTCTGTCACTGGGAGAATGATGACTGTTGCTGGTGGCTGACCATCTCTCAATGTGTTTAGCACCATCATCGTCGACTTGTCTCTCAGCAGTGGTTGTCACTCACTCAGTAGACATGTCTCACATTCTGTCACTAGGAGAATGATGACTGTTGCTGGTGGCTGACCATCTCTCAATGTGTTTAGCACCATCATCGTCGACTTGTCTCTCAGCAGTAGTTGTCACTCACTCAGTAGACATGTCTCACATTCTGTCACTGGGAGAATGATGACTGTTGCTGGTGGCTGACCATCTCTCAATGTGTTTAGCACCATCATCGTCGACTTGTCTCTCAGCAGTAGTTGTCACTCACTCAGTAGACATGTTTGATTTTCTGTCACTGGGTGCAGTGATAACTGCCGCTGAATGCCAGTAATCATCTCATGTCACCGGTTATTCATTTTTTTTCAGCAGTTTTACCATCGTGTTGTCTCTCAGTGGCAGTGGTCACTCACGCAGTAGACATGTTCTTAGTTCTGTCACTGGGTGAAGTGATAACTGCAGCTGAATGGCGCTAATCACCATTTACAGCCACCTGTTCTAATATCCGGTTGTATTTTTGGTAAATTTGACATTTTGGGACAGTTGTCACTCACTCAGTAGACGAGTTTATCATTCTGGCAATGGGTGTGTGATGATTATCATCAAGTGATTGCTTCAGCGTTTAAAACTTTGTTTGTTGTATGTGACAAATGATTTTTTTACTGATTCTATTATTTTCAAGCCAATCTCATTAACATTCGGGTAAGTCACTGTAAATTTGTTGGGATTTATTTTTGTGCCTTTTCATTTCTGTAATGACTCATAATTATGTAGTTATTTATTTCTAGTTTCTTAATTGTTATTAATTACTAACGACATATAGTTACTATTGCAAAATAATGATGTTTGATTATTTAATGTAAATACTAAAATGTATTTAAGCATCACTGATTGTCAGCAGGTAAATCTCATTAGTGTTTTAACATAAATAGTTATGGCGTGTCCGAATTTAAATCAGTTCCTGTTTGAAGCCTGCATTAATAACTGTTACTAGTAGTGCAATTGAAAATGTGGTGTTTGTGGTGAAGTATAATATGTCCAGTGCAATAAAATTTGGGAAAATTTGGTGTAATGACGAAACTTTGGTAAGATACTTTTTTTGTTACTTTCTTTTCTTCGAATTATAGCCAGTGTACTTATTTTGATGTGTGTTTTGGATTGGGAATGCATTGTCTGTTATACGACTCTCAGCAGTAGTGATCACTCACTCAGTAGACATGTTTACAATTCTGTCACTGGGTGTAGTGATAACTGCCGCTGAGGGACACTATTCATCTAATTTCTATTACATTAAGACAATGCTGTTTTTTGAGTTTATCACTTCAAGCGCAGCTTTTTCTGCAACATGTGTTCATAGTTTTCTTGTCACTTTGGAACCGTTGTCACTCACTCAGTAGACATGTTGATGAGTCTGTCACTGGGAGCGTGATGACTGTTTCCGAGTGATACCGGTCATCGCTCCGCATTCTTCGTATAATATCTTGATCTCTTTAATCGTCTCTTAGCAGTAGTTGTCACTCACGCAGTAGACATGTCTCACATTCTGTCACTGGGAGAATGATGACTGTTGCTGGTGGCTGACCATCTCTCAATGTGTTTAGCACCATCATCGTCGACTTGTCTCTCAGCAGTAGTTGTCACTCACTCAGTAGACATGTCTCACATTCTGTCACTAGGAGAATGATGACTGTTGCTGGTGGCTGACCATCTCTCAGTGTGTTTAGCACCATCATCGTCGACTTGTCTCTCAGCAGTAGTTGTCACTCATGCAGTAGACATGTCTCACATTCTGTCACTGGGGGAATGATGACTGTAACAGTTGTCTCTCATTCTGAACTCGTATATTTATTTTTCAATTTTGTTTTAGCATCACATGTCAGTCTGCAGTAGTGATCACTCACTCAGTAGACATGTTTGATATTCTGTCACTGGGTGCAGTGATAACTGCCGCTGAATGCCAGTAATCATCTCATGTCACCGGTTATTCATTTATTTTCAGCAGTTTTACCATCGAGTTGTCTCTCAGTGGCAGTGGTCACTCACGCAGTAGACATGTTCTTAGTTCTGTCACTGGGTGTAGTGATAACTGCAGCTGAATGGCGCTTATCACCATTTTCAGCCATTTGTTCAATTATCCGGTTGTATTTTTTTGGTAAATTTAACATTTTGGGACAGTTGTCACTCACTCAGTAGACAAGTTGATGAGTCTGTCACTGGGAGCGTGATGACTGTTTCCGAGTGATACCGGTCATCTCTCCGCATTCTTCGTATAATATCTTGATCTCTTTAATTGTCTCTCAGCAGTAGTTGTCACTCACGCAGTAGACATGTCTCACATTCTGTCACTGGGAGAATGATGACTGTTGCTGGTGGCTGACCATCTCTCAATGTGTTTAGCACCATTATCGTCGACTTGTCTCTCAGCAGTAGTTGTCACTCACTCAGCAGACATGTCTCACATTCTGTCACTGGGAGAATGATGACTGTTGCTGGTGGCTGACCACCTCTCAATGTGTTTAGCACCATCATCGTCGACTTGTCTTTCAGCAGTGGCTGTCACTCACTCAGTAGACATGTCTCACATTCTGTCACTGGGATCGTGATGACTGTAACAGTTGTCTCTTATTCTGAACTCGTATATTTATTTTTCAATTTTGTTTTAGCATCACATGTCAGTCTGCAGTAGTGATCACTGACTCAGTAGACATGTTTGATATTCTGTCACTGGGTGCAGTGATAACTGCCGCTGAATGCCAGTAATCATCTCATGCCACCGGTTATTCATTTATTTTCAGCAGTTTTACCATCGAGTTGTCTCTCAGTGGCAGTGGTCACTCATGCAGTAGACATGTTCTTAGTTCTGTCACTGGGTGTAGTGATAACTGCAGCTGAATGGCGCTTATCACCATTTTCAGCCATTTGTTCAATTATCCGGTTGTATTTTTTGGTAAATTTAACATTTTGGGACAGTTGTCACTCACTCAGTAGACAAGTTGATGAGTCTGTCACTGGGAGCGTGATGACTGTTTCCGAGTGATACCGGTCATCTCTCCGCATTCTTCGTATAATATCTTGATCTCTTTAATTGTCTCTCAGCAGTAGTTGTCACTCACGCAGTAGACATGTCTCACATTCTGTCACTGGGAGAATGATGACTGTTGCTGGTGGCTGACCATCTCTCAATGTGTTTAGCACCATTATCGTCGACTTGTCTCTCAGCAGTAGTTGTCACTCACTCAGCAGACATGTCTCACATTCTGTCACTGGGAGAATGATGACTGTTGCTGGTGGCTGACCACCTCTCAATGTGTTTAGCACCATCATCGTCGACTTGTCTTTCAGCAGTGGCTGTCACTCACTCAGTAGACATGTCTCACATTCTGTCACTGGGATCGTGATGACTGTAACAGTTGTCTCTTATTCTGAACTCGTATATTTATTTTTCAATTTTGTTTTAGCATCACATGTCAGTCTGCAGTAGTGATCACTGACTCAGTAGACATGTTTGATATTCTGTCACTGGGTGCAGTGATAACTGCCGCTGAATGCCAGTAATCATCTCATGCCACCGGTTATTCATTTATTTTCAGCAGTTTTACCATCGAGTTGTCTCTCAGTGGCAGTGGTCACTCATGCAGTAGACATGTTCTTAGTTCTGTCACTGGGTGTAGTGATAACTGCAGCTGAATGGCGCTTATCACCATTTTCAGCCATTTGTTCAATTATCCGGTTGTATTTTTTGGTAAATTTAACATTTTGGGACAGTTGTCACTCACTCAGTAGACAAGTTGATGAGTCTGTCACTGGGAGCGTGATGACTGTTTCCGAGTGATACCGGTCATGTCTACGCATTCTTCGTATAATATATTGATCTCTTTAATCGTCGCTCAGCAGTAGTTGTCACTCACTCAGTAGACATGTCTCACATTCTGTCACTGGGAGAATGATGACTGTTGCTGGTGGCTGACCATCTCTCAATATCTTTAGCACCATCATCGCCGATTTGTCGCTCAGAAGTGATTTGTCACTTATTCAGTAGACATGTCAAATAATTCTGTCACTGGGTGTTGTGAAAACTGCAGCTGATCGACACTTTCATCATTTCAAGTTGTTTCCAGTTTCTTTCCATAGTAGTAATCAGTCACTCATGAGAAAAGTTTTTGTTCTGTCACTGGATGTAGTGATCATTTCTGCTGAGCGACGATTCTCATCACACCGAGTCCAATCATTTTATCATTTCGAGACAGTTGTCACTCACTCAGTAGACATGTTGAACATTCTGTCACTGGGAGATTGATGACTGTCGTTGAATGATACTAATCTTCACATTTAAATGTTTACTTCATTTAGATTCCTTATTGTATGCCTTTCAGTTGTGGTGATTACTCACTCAGTAGACATGTTTTTAGTTCCGTCACTGGGTGTAGTGATAACTACTGCTGAAAGGAACTTATCATCATATTTTAGCCGTTTATGCATTTGTGCTGCAGTTATTTTTGGTGCATTTTTGTCACTTTGAGAAAGTTGTCACTCACTCAGTAGACATGTTTTTCATTCTGTCACTGGGAGCGTGATGACCATCACTGACATACTAAGCATTATAAAAAAAAAACTTGTTTTATATTATGATACACTACTGAAACTTTTACAATATCATATTTTAGCTTCCAAAAGACGACACTGTGAATTGATCAAATTTTTATGTTTTTACTTGACTGTGGTGGAGCCCTTACGTAGTTTTTTTTATTTGAGTAATTATTAATACGGTGAAGTGATTTATTTCTAGTTATTTAATTACCAATTACATAATAATGAATGCAACATAATGACGCCTGATCATTTAACATGAAGACTAAAATGTATTTACTAATCACTGTCAGCTAATTAGCAACAGGTAGATCTCATTAAAGGTTTCAAATATAAATAGCTATAGTGTCGAATTAAAATCAGTTCGCATGCGGATCTTGCACTCGTAACTTGTAGTGCAATTGAACAGTGAAGTTTAAGTCTAGTGTGTTTCTGTAAATCTGTCATTGCCTGCGAAGATCCTAGGAGTAAGGATGAAATATTGGTAAGGTACAAACAATTTTATCTCGTTTTTCTATTTAATTATTTTTCAATTTTCATTTGTGCAGTGCATTTATTTTGCATGTGCATTTTGGATTGGGAGAGCATTTTCTGCTATACAACTCTCAGCAGTAGTAGTCACTCAGCCAGTAGACATGTATATAATTCTGTCACTGGGTTTAGTGATAGCTGTTACTGAGTGATACAGTCATCCTTTAGGAAAGAAGTCATTGAATTGAATTCAAACAGTATTCTTTGCATTACTTTATTTCTGTTTTGTTGTGTGCTTTCTTACTTCAGTTAGTGGTAGTGATCACTCACTCAGTAGACATGTTTATAATTCTGTCACTGGGTTTAGTGATAACTGCCGCTGAATGATAATATCACAACAGCGGTTGTCGAAGCAGAAAATATAATAAATTGATCTGTCCGCTTCAGTCGTCACTCACTCCGTAGACATGTTTTTAATTCTGTCACTGGGTGTAGTGATAATAAGAGTAGTTTTTGTATCAGTATTTATTTTTTGTGCATTTTAGTAGTGTATTGGTTTTCATAATTTCTGCTGATCTAGAATTCTCATCACACCGAGTCTAATATTTTATCAT
Source organism: Xestia xanthographa (assembly GCA_905147715.2). Taxonomy (NCBI): domain Eukaryota; kingdom Metazoa; phylum Arthropoda; class Insecta; order Lepidoptera; family Noctuidae; genus Xestia; species Xestia xanthographa. The sequence continues at coordinate 29,500,713 of LR990654.1, forward strand.
TTGAGACAGTTGTCACTCACTCAGTAGACATGTTGAACATTCTGTCACTGGGAGATGGATGACTGTCACTGAATGATATGAATCTTCACGTTTAAATGTATCCTTCTAATAGTTGCCATATATTATTAATTTATTATTTCCATATTTCCATTGTATGCCTAACAGTAGTAGTGATTACTCACTCAGTAGACTAGTTTTTAGTTCTGTCACTGGGTGTAGTGATAACTTCTGCTGAGCGAAGATTATCATCACACAGTGTGTAATGCTTTATCATTTCGAGACAGTTGTCACTCACTCAGTAGACATGTTAATCATTCTGTCACTGGGAGCGTGATGATTGTCGCCAAATGATGCAAATTATCACGTTTTTGTTGTTTCATTTAATATACCTACCATATTACAAGCCTTTTAGTAGTAGTGGTCACTCACTCAGTAGACATGTTTTTAATTCTGTCACTGGGTGTAGCGATAACTGCAACTGAATGGCGTTTTTCATCACTTTAAGCCCTTAGTAAATTTTTGTAACAGATTTTTTGTGCAATTTAGAAGATTGTATTAGTTTCGAGCGAATCTCATGGAAACTCAGGTAAGTCACTGTAAATTTATTGAATTTTGTGCTTTTTAATTTGTGTTGTTTCTTAATTGTCATTAATTAGTAACGACATAGTTACTATTGCAAAAAAATAACGCTTGATCATTTAACGTGAAGAGTAAAATGTATTTACCAATAACTTATTGTCAAGTAATTAACAAAAGGTAGATCTCATTAGTGTTTTAAATACAATAAATATCTATGGCGTATCCGAAATGAAATCAGTACCTACTTGGAGCTTGTACTAGTAACTTGAAGTGCATTTGAGCAGTGAAGTTAAAGTCATGTGTAATTCTGTGATTACGACGGCTGCGAAGAAGCTTGGAGTAAGGACGAAACTTTGGTAAGATTTTAATTCTTAATCATTTTCTTTATTATCGATATTTAACAAGTTCATTTTTTGCTATTTTCATTTTGGAATGGTACATTGAATACTATATAACTCTCAGCGGTAGTCATCACTCACTCAGTAGACATGTTTATAATTCTGTCACTGGGTGTAGTGATAACTGCTTCTGTCAGTTGCTGATCATCACATCTTGTAAGGACTGATTATTATCATACTATTATTTCGTATAATTTTTCTCTGAGTAGTAGTGATCACTCACTCAGTAGACATGCTCATAATTCTGTCACTGGGTGTAGTGATAACTGCCGCTGAAAGATTAGATTATCTCCAAGCAAACAATAAAATCGCCGCACAATTTTCATTTGGGGACATTTGTCACTCTCTCAGTCGACATGTTGATGATAATTCTGTCACTGGGTGTGTGATGATTGTCACCAAATGATTCTGAAATATCATCAAGATGCTTCTACTGTCATGTTTACTGAGAACATCTCTCAGCGTAAGTTTTCACTCACTCATTAGACATGTGAATAATTCTGTCACTGGGTGTAGTGAATATTTCTGCCGAGTGATAATAACACAACAGAGCTTGACGAAAGTTATTAAGTTATCTGCTAACAAGAGTAGTCATATCCGCAGCAGGTCTGTTCTTCTTTTAAATTTGTCACGACTATCACGATGACTGCTACTATTTGATTATATTTCAAATTGGAACCTGTATTTGTCATTAGCATTAATGTCTCTTACGTTCAGTTGTGACTCACTCAGAAGACATGGTGATTCATTCATTCACATTCTGTCACTGGTTATAGTACTGCTACTGCTGCTATCTTTCTATTATCTCTCATACACTACAAGACGGCGGTAGCTTAATAATATATTTTTTTTGGTTGAATTTTACTTAGAACCTGGTACTTTCGTTTTGGGATAGTTGTCATTCACTCAGTAGACATGTTTATAATTCTGTCACTGGGAGCGTGATGATTGTCACAGAGTGATAATGTCATCGCATCGTTGTCTGTTTGTACAAATCTTGGTCTTTTTACTCATGTGTACCGCTTTCAGTCATAATTCTTATTCAGTAGTAGTCGTCACTCACTCAGTAGACATGTTTATAATTCTGTCACTGGGTTTAGTGATGATTCCTACTGAGTAATATTTATCAACGAGCTACTCGCTTTAAAACCATGTATTACATTTAGAGCAGGCCATATTTTTTTATGTTATTTTGTCAGTAATTTGCTATGATGATTCTATGCTTAATCTGGGTAATTAATGCAAAATCTTAAGAAACCAATTACTAATTGTCACCCCTAATTATTTAATCACCATTCTATTAGTTTGCCACTCATTTAAAAAAGGACAATAATTAGCACTGAATTATTATTACTCCACCCATTTAAGTACGTGTGATTGTTCTATATTCAATCAGTATTATTTGTATAATTGCAGGAGCAACAACGTAAGTTAAAAAAGTCATCATCTGCATAGCCTTTTCTCAACTGTGTTTGATCCAGCTGAATACCAGTATATTACGTGGAGCGACTGCTTTTCTGACCTCCACAACCCAGTTAGTACTGGATAATACGATACGATATATATTTGGTAAGACTGGTTGTGGAAGTGAAGTTTTTAAAGTGATATACATAAAGTGTTTATGATGATGATGATGACGAAGTAAATAAATTTAAAGGTTATTTTTATTATCTATTTCCCTTAGCACATTATTTTTTAAGTTATATCAAATGATCATCTCTCAGTAGCAGTTGTCATTCACTCAGTAGACATGTTGATCATTCTGTCACTGGGTGTAGTGATGATAGTTACCAAGCGATACTAATCTTCATATTGTTGTCGTTATTTGTTTATTTTGTCATATTATTATCTCTGAGTAATAGTTGCCACTCTCTTAGTAGCAGTTGTCACTCTCTTAGTAGCAGTTGTCACTCACTCAATAGACATGTTCATCATTCTGTCACTGGGTGTAGTGATAATAGCTACCAAGAGGTAATAATCTTCACATTGTTGTCATTATTTGTTTATTTTATCACATTATTATCTCTGAGTAGTAGTTGTCACTCACTCAGTAGACATGTTGATCAGTCTGTCACTGGGTGTAGTGATGATTGCCACTTGGAGAATCTTATTCATCATATTTTCTTACATCTCGTTCCTGTTTGCTCTTCTATCTTTGTATGCTTTACATTATTAGGTGTTTTGTGTGTACATGCATAAATAAATGCTTTTCCTTACATTTTTTTGTATTACTTGATTTTAAATATTGCTGTACCTGCAACTCATTTAGCAGTAGTCATCACTCACTCAGTAGACATGTTAGTAATTCTGTCACTGGGTGTAGTAATCACTACGGCTGATTGATACTATCATCATCACACCAAGAAGAAGAATCATCAGTGAATATTCCATCAGTAACAAAAGCAGTAGTCGTCACTAGACATGTTCACAATTCTGTCACTGCGTGTAGTGATCACTACTACTGAGTGATACTATCATCGTATCATCATCACATCAAGAAGGACCACCATCAGTGAATATGCCATCAGTAACAAAAGCAGTAGTCCTCACTCACTCAGTAGACATGTTTCAAATATCTGTCACTGGGTGTAGTGATCACTACGGCTAAGTGATACTATCATCATCACACCAAGAAGAAGAATCATCAGTGAATATGCCATCAGTAACAAAAGCAGTAGTCGTCACTTACTCAGTAGACATGTTTACAATTCTGTCACTGGGTGTAGTGATCACTACTACTGAGTGATACTAACAACATATCATCATCACACCAAGAAGGACCACCATCAGTGAATATGCCATCGGTAACAAAAGCAGTAGTCGTCATTCACTCAGTAGACATGTTTAGAGTTCTGTCACTGGGTGTAGTGATCACTACTACTGAGTGATACTATCATCATATCATCATCACACCAAAAAGGACCACCATCAGTGAATATGCCATCAGTAACAAAAGCAGTAGTCGTCACTCACTCAGTAGACATGTCTGTAATTCTGTCACTGGGTGTAGTGATCACTACTACTGAGTGATACTATCATCATATCATCATCACACCAAGAAAGACCACCATCAGTGAATGTGCCATCAGTAACAAAAGCAGTAGTCGTCACTCACTCAGTAGACATGTTTGTAATTCTGTCACTGGGTGTAGTGATCACTACGGCTGAGTGAGACTATCATCATCACACCAAGAAGAAGAATCATCAGTGAATATGTCATCAGTAATAAAAGCAGTAGTCGTCACTCACTCAGTAGACATGTTTGTAATTCTGTCACTGGGTGTAGTGATCACTACGGCTGAGTGAGACTATCATCATCACACCAAGAAGAAGAATCATCAGTGAATATGTCATCAGTAATAAAAGCAGTAGTCGTCATTCACTCAGTAGACATGTTAGTAATTCTGTCACTGGGTGTAGTGATCACTACGGCTGAGTGATACTATCATCATCACGCCAAGAAGAAGAATCATCAGTGAATATGTCCTCAGTAACAAAAGCAGTAGTCGTCACTCACTCAGTAGACATGTTTGTAATTCTGTCACTGGGTGTAGTGATCACTACGGCTGAGTGATGCTATCATCATCACACCAAGAAGAAGAATCATCAGTGTATATGCCATCAGTAACAAAAGCAGGAGTTTTCACTTACTCAGTAAACATGTTTACAATTCTGTCACTGGGTGTAGTGATCACTACGGCTGAGTGATACTATCATCATCACGCCAAGAAGAAGAATCATCAGTGAATATGTCCTCAGTAACAAAAGCAGTAGTCGTCACTCACTCAGTAGACATGTTTGTAATTCTGTCACTGGGTGTAGTGATCACTACGGCTGAGTGATGCTATCATCATCACACCAAGAAGAAGAATCATCAGTGAATATGCCATCAGTAACAAAAGCAGGAGTTTTCACTTACTCAGTAGACATGTTTACAATTCTGTCACTGGGTGTAGTGATCACTACTACTAAGTGATACTAACAACATAACATCATCACACCAAGAAGGACCACCATCAGTGAATATGCCATCAGTAACAAAAGCAGTAGTCGTCACTCACTCAGTAGACATGTTTACAATTCTGTCACTGGGTGTAGTGATCACTACGGCTGAGTAATACTATGATCATATCATCATCACACCAAGAAAAGAATCATCAGTGAATATGTCATCAGTAACAAAAGCAGTAGTCGTCACTCACTCAGTAGACATGTTTACAATTCTGTCACTGGGTGTAGTGATCACTACTACTGAGTGATACTATGATCATATCATCATCACACCAAGAAAAGAATCATCAGTGAATATGTCATCAGTAACAAAAGCAGTAGTCGTCACTCACTCAGTAGACATGTTTACAATTCTGTCACTCGGTGTAGTGATCACTACTACTGAGTGATACTATGATCATATCATCATCACACCAAGAAGAAGAATCATCAGTGAATATGCCATCAGTAACAAAAGCAGGAGTTTTCACTTACTCAGTAGACATGTTTACAATTCTGTCACTGGGTGTAGTGATCACTACTACTAAGTGATACTAACAACATAACATCATCACACCAAGAAGGACCACCATCAGTGAATATGCCATCAGTAACAAAAGCAGTAGTCGTCACTCACTCAGTAGACATGTTTACAATTCTGTCACTGGGTGTAGTGATCACTACGGCTGAGTAATACTATGATCATATCATCATCACACCAAGAAAAGAATCATCAGTGAATATGTCATCAGTAACAAAAGCAGTAGTCGTCACTCACTCAGTAGACATGTTTACAATTCTGTCACTGGGTGTAGTGATCACTACTACTGAGTGATACTATGATCATATCATCATCACACCAAGAAAAGAATCATCAGTGAATATGTCATCAGTAACAAAAGCAGTAGTCGTCACTCACTCAGTAGACATGTTTACAATTCTGTCACTGGGTGTAGTGATCACTACTACTGAGTGATACTATGATCATATCATCATCACACCAAGAAAAGAATCATCAGTGAATATGTCATCAGTAACAAAAGCAGCAGTCGTCACTCACTCAGTAGACATGTCTGTAATTCTGTCACTGGGTGTAGTGATCACTACTACTGAGTGATACTGTCAACATCACGCCAAGGACTGTTATCCGTGATTTATATCCTTTTCTTTGTTCCATTTACGTGTTTTAGCCTACACTTTGTTCCATTTATGTTTTTTGTCTTATACTTTGTTCCATAAATGTGTTTTGTCCTATACTTTGTTCCATTTATGAGTTTTGTCCTATGCTTTGTTCCATTTATGTGTTTTGTCCTATACTTTGTTCCATTTGTTTTGTCCTATACTTTGTTCCATTTATGTGTTTTGTCCTATACTTTGTTCCATTTGTGTTTTGTCCTATACTTTGTTCCATTTATGTGTTTTGTCCTATACTTTGTTCCATTTATGTGTTTTGTCCTATACTTTGTTCCATTTATGTGTTTTGTCTTATACTTTGTTCCATTTATGTGTTTTGTCCTATACTTTGTTCCATTTATGTATTTGTCCCATTCTTTGTTCCGTTTTGTTTTGTCCTATCTTTTGTTCCATTAATGTGTTTTGTCACATAATCAATAAATAAGCTGCATGTATTTTTAACTGAAGTCGGTGAAAAAATCGTCATTTTTTGAAATTGTTAATATCAGTAAACAAACTAACCTTATTAGTAAGGCACTCCTGGAAGTCCTTCTTCATGACTGAGACGGAGACTCTGTCCTGAGGCCGCTTCGGTCCACTCACTGACGTCACGACCGTTGACAGGTCCAGTTCTACCACCTGGAAAACACGATTGCAACTTAATTTAACGTTAACAACATTTTCTCTACCTTTTCTCACACGCTATTGTCTACTTTTCTTTTTCGTTTCTCCCTTAGCAGGTTTGCTGGCAGGATTTTTGTGAAAAAATAAGCAGAAATTTTGTACTTTTTTATACAGGCTGATTGCCTCATGATCACCTGCCTAGGCTTTTCCCAGCTATGTTGGGGTCGGCTTCCAGTCTAACCGGACGCAGTTGAATACTAGAATTTTACATGGAGCGACTGCCTATCTGACCTCCACAACCCAGTTAGTACTGGGTAATACGGTACACCCCTTGGTAAGACTGGTTGTCAGACTTTTTGGGTCACTGACTACCTGTAACGACTGTCAAAGAACTACAAATGACAGCCGGAACCAACGGCTTAACGAGCTTTCCGAGGCACGGAGGAAACTCGGTCTGTAATGGGTGGTCACCCATCCACAGACCAACCTAGGCAAGCACGGCTATAATAAAATCATGCTCTTTCTTCTTTTTATTCCCCCAAGTTGCTATAGTTTCCGCCAGATAAGTAAGAATTAAAGGTCATTGCTCTTTCCTGCGTAGGTACCCCGACAATACATTATGAATCGTTTTTTATTACTAGAAAAAGTCAAGGATCACGATAAAGGTCGTTTCGGGACAAGTTTATGTCAATATTTCTGTTTTCGGAATTATGTATTTGAATAAATGTATGCGGGTTAATGGCCTTTAATTCTTACTTAGCCATGTGGTATCCGGCAGAGTAGAATAGAACCAACCCATTACACTGACGGGTGTCGTATAAGGCTCGTAATGTCTGAGGCAGAACACTTTGCGCCTCCGTAGACCAGAGAATGGGCAGCAGCGTTTTCTGTTAGTCTTTCATCACTGCGATCTCCAATCCGCCTGCCAAGCGTGGAGATTACGGCTAATTCCTCCCATCATGGGAGAGGCTTATGTCCAGCAGTGGACGTTATGGGCTGTTGTTGTTGTTGTAGTATCTGGCGGAGACTTTAGCTACACTCTACCAGTTGTGCTTGTTGTATGGATGTTAGCTTACCTCGGAGAAGATGGGATCCTGGTCAGCGTTATTGTAGTCGCGGAACTGCTTAGTGGCCCGCAGGTAAGCTTCGATGATGGCGATCTTGTCCTTCGCACGGTCTGCAAATAAACACGAGTTTTATGAATATTTACATCACATTGCGTCTGTGATACCCGAACGCCTGGCAGACGTGAAGCATCGAAATTATTTTGTACTTGAGTAATTTATTTAAAAAGTCAAAAAAAGAAAAACAAACAAATTAAAAGACTCTTTTCAGAATAAGAAGTTTCACAAAAAGAAAATCCTTATGCTGGAATCGAACTCGAATTCACGAGATTATAACCCAGCGCTCTGTGCCCCGAGACCAGCTGGCTTGTTGTAAACCGTGGCGAATATGTAGATCTTATGCTGCTTCAACAGGTTGGTAATGTTCGGGATTGTTCGGGCCGGATTCAATCGCCACGCTCGCCACGAATTCTGCATTTGATTTTTTTGTTTACCCGTGTCTATAGGTGTTTCACATCAAAAAACTGTGCCAAGTGCGAGTTGGACTCGCGCACCGAGGGTTTGGTATAAACTTGTAGGTTATTAAACTAAATATTTATGGTTTACAGATTTTTTCTTTTACATGTGCTGTAAGACATTGCTTCTTGCTAATTTTCATGATTGGGTCAACGGGAAGTGCCCTATAAATTTTGATGCCCTTGAGACTGTCGAAATATACGTTATTAGCCGCATATTTTTTTTACGTTAACTTAGAAGTTTGATTTTCAAGGGACTATAGACTTGAGAATATGCTTTTAATTTCAACTCAATACCTCCAAGCGTTCCCGAGATAAAGGGTCTTGACAGACAGACGGATAACAAAGTGATACTACAAGGGTTCCGTTTTTCTTTTTTAAAAAGTTTGCTAGCGGAACTCGTGATGTAGATTCTAATATCTTTATACAGAATCAAAATAAAATATCTAGCGAAACTTTTTAAGACTTACTTGTCTGGCTGAGATACTGCAGCGACCTGTGGTCGACGGGGAAGTGCGCGACCGTGGCGCCGAACTCGGGACACATGTTGGCGACCGTGGCCCTGTCCGCGATGCTGAGCGCGGACACGCCGGGCCCGTAGAACTCCACGAACTTGCCCACCACGCCCAGCGAGCGCAGGTGCTAAGGACAAACGGGGGACGTTTCATTAACATTTTGGAAATGCTGTGATAAATTATGTTTATTTTACAAACACTTTTACACGTCACTTTTTAAAACGAGATGGGGCCGGTGTTTCTTAAAGCTGCTTTACACCGGGGCAACACTGTGCGGCATCGCAGCATGCCACAAGGTCGCATGCTAATATAATATAAAATGTTGCACATTGTGGCAAGAATCGCGCGGCATGGCAACAACTTGCGTCGTGTGGCAGACTGTCGCAACCAGTCACAGCGTCTATCCAAATTTGGGAGTATGAAGAACAGGGTGTAAAGCTCTTCATCCCCCGTAGAAGAGAGAGGATCCTCCGACCAGACAGGTGTTATGTCTGGTGGGCTATTGCCCAACGGTTGTTGTCGGGTTCTTGTATATAGTCTTAAGTCGCTGATAACTCTGCTTGCGCGATGTAGGATTTATTGTGTTTCGCTGTTTAGTTCGTCGTTTGTGTCATAGATGGCGCTGTAGTACATTTATTTATTTACTCTAAACATACAAATATCCTTACAGGCTAGACCCAATGCGATTTTGTGCTATGTTGTTTTTGTTGTGCCGCTACACAAATACAATGGATTCCATGCCACATTTTTGGTGCGTCATACAGTTTATACGTTATGTTATACGATGCTTTGAAAAATCTAGGCAAATAAAGACTTATCTTATCTTATAATGTTGCCTCGGCGTAAAATAGGCTGCCGCATACCGCAAACGTTGGTTATTTGTAGCATACCACAAGTGACGCACGCCGCATTACGTAGCATGCTGCAATGCCGCATAGTGTTGGTATGTAAAGTAGCCGGTGTAAAGCAGCCGGTGTAAAGCAGCCTTTACGTGACTACTCTGAGAAGAAACAGCCGAAACAAACTCAGAGGTCATAGTCTCTTTTGAAGTCCAGACATAATCTTGCTCAATTCACATGAGGACTATGCAGATTAGTGTCTGAGATGGTCTTTTGAAGAAAGAACCACACAGATTTGAGTGGACCTGTCCAGTCAGTGCAAGCATTTGTCAGTTAACGTGTAGCTCGACTAATAACTCAAGGAGCTCAACGAAACGACGAACAATACCAAAGAAAGGACATTTGGGTAAGTCGCTTATAGTACTCAAACTGCCACAGTTGTGGGAAAAAGCAAACAAAAAAACTAAAAATGTGACCCACATAGTACCCACATTCACAATATACCATCATCATCTGCCTAGCCTTTTCCCGTCTATGTTGGGGTCGGCTTCCAGTCTAACCGGATGCAGCTGAATACCAGTATTTTACATGGAGCGACTGCCTATCTGACCTCCACAACCAAGTTAGTACTGGGTAACACGATACCCCTTGGTAAGACTGGTTGTCAAACTTTTCGTGCCACTGACTACCTGTAACGACTGTCAAAGATCTACAAATGACAGCCGGGACCAACAGCTTAACGGAGGAAATTCGGTATGTTCACAATTATCAAATAAAATTAATAATAAGTACTTTTCAAAATAAATGTCATTAAAAATCATAAAAATCATTAAATGTCACAATAGTAATAACAGTTCGTTCTACAAGTGACGCGGCCTACGGCCGAGGTGTTGCCATGCCCTCTGAGCCTTGCTGGAGCCAGCCTAACACTCACGGCAGCAACAGGATAGTCCTAGGCAGATGTCGTCGGGTTCTTCTACACAAGGAGTAAATACTGCTGATTAGACAGAGAGATCCGATCCAGCGAAAGACATCATTCGCTGCATCGACGTACAAAATCCATACTAAATTCCGTTTATCTAGAAAGAGATAGAAACAAAAGTTTAAAGGGTTACAAAAAAAAAAAAAGTTTAAGGGGTTTAGGGGTAGGGTTAGTTAGGGTGGGGGGTGGGGTTTAGGGTTAGGGTTAGTTAGGGTGGGGGGTGGGGTTTAGGGTAAGCTTTAGTTAGGGTGGGGGGTGGGGTTTAGGGTTAGTTAGGGTGGGGGGTGGGGTTTAGGGTTAGGTTAGGGTTACTTTTAGTGTTGTTTGGCCGATTTATGTCTTGTTTTCGCTTTTGTCATTACTTTTAGGCTTCATTCACGAAGTTAGCGGGCGCGGCGCTGAAGCGTTCACGAAGTCAGCGGGCAGATCGCGCGGCGCTAGAGCGGCGTAGTGTTGTGTTACGAGATATTAATATCTTTATTCGCGAACACAATGTCTAAACAGCGACGACGACATCTTTTTGATTCTAATTCCTTTCTAAAGTTGGATTTATTTTGGGCAAAACAAGATATAAATTCTTACAACCGGGCGAGGAAGCAAAAAGGCGAGTTTCATCGGAATTATGAAGAACAGAAACAATATCCCGATAAATTCTTTGACTATACCAGAATGAGTACAGAAACATTTCATTATATTCTTGAACAACACTACGTCAATGCAGTCTCGAGGGCACCGCTCGTACGCCGCTCGGTGCCCGCGCCACTGACTTCGTGAATGAGGCCTTATAGTACTTACACCCATATGCCCCCAGCCGTTCCCGAAGGGGCACGGTGCATTGTTATTTTAATTATGTCTGTAATTGCGGGTAAATGTATGCATATACCCTCTTAATGATATCACTTGTAGTAGTAGTACGGCTCCACGTGAACACAAACCTACCTTGGTGATGGTGAGCACCAAGTCGGTGGAGGTGGCGAGCGGGTTCAGTTCCCCGACCAGCTTGTAGCCGACCACTTTGGGCAGCAACATGCTGATCGCTTGACCCAGCATCACCGCTTCCGCTTCGATACCTGGGAGACGAGGAAATAATGTTTTTCACTTCTCATGCTCTGAAAGTGCTTATTTGTGCAGAATATAGGCTGCACAAAATCGAATTTTGTGCACAAGGGCATTAATGTATCTACTCATAAATGTGTAATTTAATTTTTTATGTCTTTCATGTCTTAAAAAACACATAAGGCAAATAAATTAAAGTAAATATTATAAAATAACAAATTCTATCTATGAACTTCTTATTGCGTTTGGCTGTATGGCTCATTTTCTTTGCCTTAATATAGATACATTTATGAGTAGATACATTAATGCCCTTGTGCACAAAATTCGATTTTGTGCAGCCTATATCCTGCACAAACAAGCACTTTCAGAGCATGAGAAGTGAAAATTAATTTAATAGTAGACTGTATAGGTCTGCAGCCCAAGCCTAATATCAATGTCGTAAGATAAAAAAAAATAAAGCGGCAATATGCCTGGAAAAACAATTTCCTTCAATATTCAAAACTGTACTATGTTTACTTTGAATTTTAATTAAAGAAATGTTATGTTATACTACTGTTTTATTTCCTCGCAATCGAAGTGAAAAGCAGAGTTTATAACTCGTCAACAAAACCATTTTATCCTCGACATTACTATCATGCTAAAAGTCTCGGATAAAAATTATTAGTTTTGTGCACTTGTTGTAAAATCTACTATTACACTTCTCATGCTCTAAAGTTCGCCTTTATGTCGTCCGTAGGCCACACAAAGTGAAAAATAAAACAATAAATATCAATCAAAATAATAACCCTAATAAGGGTGTTAATAAATAGACTCTTAACGATACCGAAAGGCACTTGTTCTCCTCATCATTGCGATAATTTTTTTGATCTACACCATACCTGGGAAACTTCTAGTTTTTTCACAAGTTTTTTTTCAAATACTATAGTTAGTAAGGTCCATAACTTTACTTTAAATACTTCCATAACCCGTTTACTATTAAATGCATCCATAACCACAATGTGTGCTACATTGAGTTTTACCGCAAAACATGATTTTTCACCCCAAAAAAAAAAAATTTTCCCAGAGATAATTTTAAGGCTCGTAATGTCTGAGGCAGAACACCTTGCGCCTCCGTAGACCAGAGAATGGGCAGCAGCGTTTTCTGTTAGTCTTTCATCACTGCGATCTCCAATCCGCCTGCCAAGCGTGGAGATTACAGCTAATTCCTCCCATCATGGGAGAGGCTTATTTTCAGCAGTGGACGTAAACCCTCCTGTAAAATCACTCGTGTATTATTTGTATGTTACAGCTATTTCCGTAGTAACTCACCGCCGACGCCCCACCCGACGACCCCCAGCCCGTTGATCATGGTGGTGTGACTGTCGGTGCCCACCACGGAGTCGGGGTGCAGGACTGACCCGCTGAACACCACGCGCGCCAGGTACTCCAGGTTCACCTGCCGAACCAGACAGCCATTCTCATCATATCTACACTAATATTATCAAAGTCAAAGTATTTACTAGTGTGGTTTTTGGTGATATTTGGTCTTACACTTAGGTTATAGTAACTCAAAAAACTACCCATTAGGGCATACACTACTTAACATCATAAGAATTTAAAATTAGATATTACACACAATTAACAAAAAATTCTAAATCTAAAATACAAAAAATGAAAATACTTTTAGAATACACATTATACAATAAATATCATAAATTAAAAAGAATACTTTATAAAAATGCAATGTCATAATTAAGAGATAATAACCTATGAATTCAAATTGATAAGTGATGTCAGAGTATAATGTCAAATAGGTAATTAAGAAATCTATATCTAACTAGCGGACGTCCCGCGGTTTCACCCGCGTAGTTCCCGTTCCCGTGGGAATAAAATACAGCCTATGTTACTCAGGGTGAATGTAGCTTTCTAATGGTGAAAGAATTTTTGAAATCGGTTCATTACTTCCGGAGATTACCCCCTACAAACAAACTTACAAACAAATGTTACCTCTTTATAATATTGGTATAAATTACAATATTTTACATAAAACAAATCAGCCTAGCTTATTAAATTTTGTCAAGAAGGAATTCGTCAATGGTATAGTAACATTTTTCAATTAAAAATTTATTTAGTTTCCGTTTAAATTGTGTCAGGTTTAAATCTTTAATATCATTTGGTATTTTATTGAATATTTTCGGAGCCATGCAGAGGATGCTTATAAAGAGGTAAGATTTGTATTTTTGATCTTATTGCATAAGATTCGGTAACATCTGGGAGTGGCCACTGGCTCTGGTGATACAGGTCTATCAACTAGCACAGGAGTCAGGGAAGTCGCACAATGAGGGCTATCGTTTTGGAGCTCACCAGATGGCGCCACTGTCGAGTAAGGTCCTGTCAATTATTCTATTTTATACTTTAAAGCAGCGGTCGGCAACGCACGGCCCGAGACCTATCTCCTTGCGGCCTGCGACTGCTTTGTAAATGAAAGTTTAATTCTTATAGTTAAATTTAATTAGCGTTCCTTGGGCCTGCCTCGGTGACGACGACAGTTTTCAGACACCCAGTGTGTGACGATTCACAATTGGAAATGTGACCCACCCATCATCATCTGCCTAGCCTTTTCCCAACTATGTTGGGGTCGGCTTCCAGTCTAACCGGATGCAGCTGAGTATCAGTATTTTACATGGAGCGACTGCCTATCTGACCTCCACAACCCAGTTCATACTGGGTAATACGATACCACTTTGGTAAGACTGGTTGTCAGACTTTTTGGGTCACTGACTACCTGTAACGACTGTCAAAGATGGACAAATGACAGCCGGGACCAACAGCTTAACGTGCTTTCCGAGGCACGGAGGAAACTCGGTATGTAAGGGTGGTCACCCATCCACAGACCAACCTAGGCAAGCACGGCTTAACCTAAAGATCGACCCGAGCGGCTGTTATTATTTAGCCACGAGCTCCTCCAAGGAAATGTGACCCACCCAGTCCCATTTTAATCTCTCAGATTTATCGCCAACATCGGCGATGCCTGTCTTGGAGCGTATTGTGGTGTTTCGTATTCGATCGGTGACTTTTATGTTTAAAATGCTACGCTCTCCAATTGCTCTTTAGAAAACCTTGAGTTTGGACTTCTGAGCCTCCGTCAAAACCAAGTCTGGGCGCCATAGGTTAGGATAGGCAGGTTAGGGTAGCGCGGGCGCGAGGCGAGGGGCTGACGCAGCGCCACATGGAGCTGCGTCGGTCTCAGCTTCGCGAGGTCCTGGTGGCGGAATGGCGGGACAGGCTTTCGCGCCCTACCGCCGGCCTCGGTACCATCGAGGCGGTCCGGCCAGTACTCGAGCGCTGGCTCGGGAGGAGGCACGGCTCCCTGTCGTTTCGAGTGACGCAGGTGCTCTCGGGGCATGGTTGCTTCGGGAAGTACCTGTGTCGCATTAACAGGGAGCCGGACGCCCGGTGTCACCACTGCGTCGACTGCCGGGAGGACACGGCGTGGCATACGCTGGCAGAGTGTGCCGCTTGGGAGGAGCCGCGCCGTGCCCTCATCTCAGAAGTAGGCAATGACCTCTCGCTGCCGGCCGTGGTCGAGTCCATGGTCGACAGCGAGGAGTCCTGGGACGCGGTGGTTTCCTTCTGCGAAACGGTCGTCTCGCAGAAGGAGGCTGCGGAGAGGGAGAGGGAGGTAGAAACCGCTCTCCCCACCCGCAGCAGACGTGGCGGGCGTCGGCGGAGGGCGGATAACGCCCTCTTCCGGCCCCCCTAAACGGGTCCAGGGGCGACGGACTCGGGGACGTCCGTCGCCCCCTACACATCAGGACCCGAGGTGGCGGCGCGTTGTGTTCCACGCGCGCCCCTCTTAGACGTCGCGGGGGGAGTCTAACACCTCACTCCCCCCCCTGACCAGACGGGGCCCGCAGAGGCGGGCCGGCACCAGCCGGGGGTTGCGGAAGGATCGTACGTTCCCGCGACCCCCGGCGTAGGTGTGAGATGGAACACCGGGGTGGTTTTTAGTCGGTTAGAGTCCGACAGACCCCTCCGCCCACCCCAGGGCGGAGGACATCCGTGTGGATTTTCCACCTCGGCAACAAAAAAAAAAAAAAAAAAAAAGGCAGGTTAGGGTAGGTCTTTGTTTAACTTAGTTATTGTATTCCCCTCATTTTTGTTTCATGAAAAAAAAAAAAAGTTTTCACTATGTGGCCCTTGTCTGCCAAAAGGTTGCCGACCGCTGCTTTAAAGTACCAACAACTTCATAGAAAAGTTTAATTTTATTACGTATAACAACATAGTGTAAGCTTTAGATACATATTTACAATATTCTTTCTAAAATTAGCAAGCATGAAACATTTAAAAATCATTCTACCTCCAAGTACTAACAAATAAAATCTTAAGTTGTTACTTAAAATCTTCAAGTCATAATAGGGGTAGATGCCACCTTAAAACAATAATTCCAAGACACCAATCTCTAAAAATAAACACTTTATTTTGGGCCTGAAAACCCGATTTATTTTCAACTAATTGCCTAATTCAATTTTTAGTTGCTTTGAAATCAATAAATAGTTGAGTCATTGAGTTGAAAAAACAGTGACGTCACAGTTTGCTATTGCCATACAAAGTCTATGAGAGAACCGCGTTTTGACAGCTCTTAAAAAGTATCTCAATTGATTGGTGTGTCGTCTACCCCATCAATCAGGAATGGCTCTGGCGCTAGAACACAATCGTGTGTGAGTATTAGTATAAATACGTGATAAAAAAGCACACAACGCGCGAACACAGTATGACATCTGACATTTCGGAAGACCTTACTCTACACGAACGCCTCTAGCTGCGAATTCATGCACGATACTATACACTACACTACAACAGCCCATAACTTCCACTGCTGGACATAAGCCTCTCCCATGATGGGAGGAGTTTGCCGTAATCTCCACGCTTGGCAGGCGGATTGGAGATCGCAGTGATGAAAGACTAACAGAAAACGCTGCTGCCCATTCTCTGGTCTACGGAGGCGCAAGGTGTTCTGCCTCAGACATTACGAGCCTTATACGACACCCGTCAGTGTAATGGGTTAGTTCTATTCTACTCTGCCGGATACCACACGGCTTGCACGATAGCCCCCATTTAATTGAAACCACTTTCTTATGCCCATCCCCAATGAGCTGTGGGCCAAAATAACCACGGAGTGGAGCCCTGATACAGTCAGAAGGCGACGCGGCAGACCGCGCAGGAGATAGCGGGACGAGCTAGACGAAACCAACGAGCAGTGCTCCACATTGGCCCTGGGTCGAAGCATTTGGAAGTCATGGGGAGAGGCCTTTGCCCGGCAGTGAGATGACACAAGGCCTCCTCTCTATGAAAGGGAATGGGCTATAATCCACCACGCGAGCCCAGTGCGGGTTGGTAGATGTCACATGTCTTCGAATGTTTGGTTCTAGGACATGCCGGTTTCCTCACGATGTTTTCCTTCACCGTTATGAGAGCAGTGGTGATAAAATTATTTTTGAGATAAAATTATTATTCGCTCTCGTTATAATACGAAATGTAATAATAATAATAATTATTGCATAGTAATTATCTAGATTATTCTAATACAATACATAAAAAAATATATATATATATATTATACCTAATACACAGATCTAATCTAATAATTTATAAATTCATAATTATACAAACAATAATACACATATAATAATTAACTTATAATAATATTATTAAATTGCTACTTAGTCCTCTTCCTCTCTCCTAATGTTGCTGTGCCCGACAGGGTCCATATTGATTTTTTATTATTTGATTACACATCATCATCTGCCTAGCCTTTTCCCAACTATGTTGGGGTCGGCTTCCAGTTTTACCGGATGCAGCTGAATACCAGTATTTTACATGGAGCGACTGCCTATCTGACCTCCACAACCCAGTTAGTACTGGGTAATACGATACCCCTTGGTAAGACTGGTTGTCAGACTTTTTGTGCCTCTGACCACCTAACGACTGTCAAAGATCTACAAATGACAGCCGGGACCAACGGCTTAACGTGCTTTCCGAGGCACGGAGGAAACTCGGTATGTAATGGATGGTCACCCATCCACAGACCAACCTAGGCAAGCACGGCTTAACTTAAGAGCGGCTGTTATTATTTAGCCACGAGCTCGCTATTATTTGATTAGACACAAATGCAATAAAGATTTGAGATTTGAGAAATTTGAAAATAAATTACACAAAGTAATGCGCCTGTCTGGGTTTGAACCCACGACTTACTGTTCGTAAGTCGGGGCCGCCACCACTGGGCCACCGCTGCTCTCTCACTTTCTTGTGTAATAAAGATTAAAGATGATTATCTGTGAGTAGTCATGGTAACAGCGCAAACCCAACTGTGTCTGTGGGTGTTAAAGTTGTTTTTCCAAAAGCTACATACCTGATGTACAATCCCGGAGCCAGGAGGTACGATCAGCATATTGTCGAAGGCCTTAGCGCCCCACTTCAGGAACTGGAACCGTTCCTTGTTCCTCTCGAACTCCAGTTCTTGGTTCTTGTTTAATGCGTCTGGACTGGAAAGAAATAATACGTTATTGAAAAAGATATAGAAATGAAAATATCATTTTTAACCGAATTCGAAAAAGGAGGAGGTTATATATGTTCGTGTGTATGTATTTTTTTTTATGTAAGTTACCTGATTTCTCCCCCATTTGTGGACCGATTCTCAAAATTCTTTTTTTTATTTGAAAGAATATACTCCTGTGGTGGTCCTATTTAAATTTGATGAAGATCGAATTCTGATCTTCGGAGATATACAATGGAACTCTTCAAAAATAGACGGCATTTGTCATCATTGCTGCAATCGCTTGGATGTCTATTGTTTATACAACATCATGCATGACGTAACATCACGCCTGTATGCTCTGAGGGGGTACGCAGACGTGTACAATACACCCAGATTTCGAGGGTGCGCCAAAGTTCACCTAAATTTTCAACTCCGATAATTGGAAATCCGAAAATGTTCTTCCTAACATTTTTCATCCTAACAATCACAATTCCTAACTACTCTGTCTCTAATGTTCATAATTCCGAAGCATTCAACTTCATAATGTCAGTAGTAATAAACATCTATTATACTTTTATTTGTTTTCCTATATTTTCTCAACATAACCATCTTTTACACTATTATTCAAAGTCATATCTTTTTAGTTTAGATTTATTTTTATTCATAATAATCAGTATTAAGTACATTCATTTTGCGTAACTTTATTTTCACCATGTATAACATACTAGCGGACGTCACGCGGTTTCACCCGCGTTGTTCCCGTTCCCGTGGGAGTACGGTGATGAAATATAGCCTATACGGATTCGGAAGAATCCCTCTAAGTAATGGTAAAAGAAATTTTGAAATCGGTCCAGTAGTTTTTGAGCCTATTCAATACAAACATACAAAAATACAAAGGTTTCCTCTTTATAATATTAGTATAGAAGTATAGATAAGAATAATAGTACCATACAAAATAATAAAAAAATATAATGACCACCAAAATTAACTTTGTGACCACTAACATCTATCACCTAAAATATTAATTGATCACCAAATTTAGTCAATTGAGCAAATTTTAATGAGGTGGTTGAAGACAAACTAGTTTTGCCTAGGCCGACTTGGGGCACCCCGACACGGATAGATTAGGTTAGAAGGGTATGGCGGGGTCGAATGAGCGAGCGAAGCGAGCGAATAGACCCCGCCATACCCTTCGTGGTTATTTTTTTATAAACCATTCGGAAGTAGGAGCCCCGGCGGGGCTCCGTCGACCAGGTCTCCCTCAACTCGGATGCAAAAGCATAACAGTTCAATTTCTGGTGGTCAAGAATACATTTTTGGTTCTAATTTCACGATAAAATGGGGATTAATGTTGGTGATCATTCACTGATTTTGGCAACCAAAAGTGATTTTTTTGCCGTTACAGTGTGCTAAATCTGGTGGTTCGTTAATTGCATGCCAAATAATAGTACGGTACAAGTGGTTAAATACATGTTTTCATATATATTTATAGCGGTGTGTACCTGCAAAGATATCCATAGGTTAGGTTAGAACTGTGACCAACTACCTCGAAATTGGTCGCGAAACTTTTCTAAGTATTTTTTTCATAGTGCCCCCAAGACGACACTCTGACCTGAATTTCATTCATTTATGACAAAAATCAGTGAAACGACCTTTAATCATTCTAAACAGTTGGTTTTTTAGACATTTATGTAAAGCATACCCCCAAATAATAATCATACCCTCAAATTAAAACTATAAATATCATCTTCTACCCACATATATTTTTTATTAGGTACACTTGGTAGATGTTTCTTTCTGAGTATGAGTGAAAATATTATGGTAATTATGTTTAGGGATAAAAGCGTTATGATAAAAAACAGTAGGAGTTTAGATATATTCACATGAATGATATTATTAATTACAATTTTCGGCAACATGAGTGTTATGAACATCGCCGGTAGCACTACAAATAGTATGAATGAAAACTTTAGGATGAAAAATTTTAGGAAGAGTGATCATTCACATTCATTGTGAGTTCTCATAGATCTCTGATTGTAACAACATTGGAAGAGACTAACGTCTAAGATACAGGCTTGGCCTAGTTTAGACGTTAGGGTTCATTTTGATCTGTTTACTTACATGTACTTGTGACAAAATTGTGATATGTGTAAAATGTACTTCCTCTTTTTTCAATAAAGATATTATTATTATTATTATTCGGATTACAAATCATTAGGAAGAACAATTTCGGGTAAAGAACTTTAGGTGAGCCAATATGGACCCAGATTTCGAAAGTTTACTTTGTTATTTTGTATATTTCAATTTTATGATATCTCTTACTCTTTTAGTTCTAGTTTTAGTTACAGTAATTGGTTTAAATACAACCGTTGTAATTAAATAAATGTTAAGTTCCATTTATTGGGGTGACAAAAACATTGAATCAATCAAAAAAGGTCACCAACTCTGAAGCTAAAGTTATTTTTCACTTTTTGTGTTTTTTGTTTGTTTTTTTTTTTTAAGTCGTTTTTAGTTATAAGTATACAGACACACACATCATCACAAACATTCACAGACACCGTACAGTTACCCACACGCATACAGGCACACACCATACATTAAATTAAAATGCCAACTAATTCGAGTCACTCTCGGCTAATCAAATGTTTTTTCTGTGTACTTCGTAATTGGCGTAATGTTCTAATATTATTTTTTATGTTAATGTACTGTCAGCTGTGAAGCTACCTTTTATAAAATAAATAAATAAATAATTTTTTGCAAAAAAAAAAAAATCTAGCTCAGAGTCGTGGCCTCGCGTGCCACAGTTTGGTGATTATCCCACAGGATCTTATAACCGGGATAAAATCTATCTTATGCGTTAATACAGGTTATAAACTATATGCGTGCCAAAGCCGTCCAGAAGTTTTTACGCGAAAGATTAATATTGAATAAATAATCGTGGGTTTGAACCCAGGCAAACGCATTACTTTGTGTAATTTATTTCATACCAGCCTATGTTCTCTGAGAGGGAATGTGCTATGCACCACCACGCGGGCCCAGTGCGGGTTGGTAGATGTAACAAGTCTTCGAATGTTTGGTTCTAGGACATGCCGGTTTCCTCAAGATGTTTTCCTTCACTGTTTTGTGAACAGACATCATCTGCCTAGCCTTTTCCCAAGTTTTATTGGGGTCGGCTTCCAGTCTAACCGGATGCAGCGAATACCAGTATTTTAAATGGAGCGACTGTCTATCTGACCTCCACAACCTAGTTAGTACTGGGTAATACGATACCCGTTGGTAAGACTGGTTGTCAGACTTTTTGGGTCACTGACTACCTGTAACGACTGTCAAAGATCACAAATGACAGCCGGGACCAACGGCTTAACAAGCTTTCCGAGGCACGGAGGAAACTCGGTATGTAATGGGTGGTCACCCATCCACAGACCAACCTAGGCAAGCACGGCTTAACCTTACGATCGACCCGAGCGGCTGTTATTATTAAGCCCGAGCGTGAGAGTACGAGCTCCTCTCGACATAAATTAACGGCTGCCTGGTAGTCATGCGATTTATGAAACTCACCTCCTAGCAAAGTCCACCTGCACGGAGTGATCGATGACCAGGTCAGCGGGACATATGGGGTTGATCTTCTGAGGGTCGCCGCCCAGGTTCTTGACGGCGTCTCTCATGGCGGCGAAGTCCACCACCGCTGGGACGCCTGTCAAGTCCTGTGAGAAACAATTGGGGTTGTTAGTTGTTGTGCATGAACATTGGTAGTTCAAAATTGTAATAGACATTCCGTCCATAACATATAATCAAGAGGAACAGCTAACAGCTACAACATAAAGTATAAAAAAAGATACATATAACATTTAAACAATATTGTAGCCCACAACGCTGTTCACAGATTAACTGTGGAATATAATAAACAATTAATTGAAGTGTAGGTAATAATACAAAATAATATTAAAAACTAAACTTACTTAACTATTATCAATTATGCTTATCTGTATTTAAACACATCAATCGAAAGAACTCTTGAGTCTAGGACATTTGAACTTACTGGGAGAACAAGCAATAGTACATTATGATATAAGTGCGGTAAGTTGAAAATTACAGCCGAGGCGATATTGCTAGCCCGAGCCGTAGGCAAGGGCTTATAATAAAGCAGAGGCTGTAATTATCAAAGCGCACGTATGTCATACGACGTTTTATAACATATTTGCGAGGAAATAAATAAAACTATACGAATAAATATTTTACTTGTTCTGCGCTTTTTTTAAGGCAAAGACACAAAAAACAGCCAGTATTACTAATAAGGTAAATTAATATTTTTGTGTTTTTGTTACAGAGAAATGGTTGTAATATATTGTCAAAATTAATTAAATTAAAGAATTAAATGTTTATTTATTATATTAATTCATCTCCCACAGTTAATTTTATTCATAAAATGTTGGCCACTTTTCTGACATAAAAACTCTTTGCTAAGATTAAAAAAAGTACCGTTCCTTTTTGACAGAGTATCTAGATAAACCGTGCGTTGCACATTACATTACTGCACAAGTACGTAATGAGATACATTACGATATTGAAATGGGTGAAATAAGAGACCCTTTACGAGCAAATGTGTTATAAAAATATTAATATGTTCAAAAGTCATGTTGTAGGCATCAATCATTCTGCGAACAGGTGAGCGCAAACCAGTGTTAGAATGGCAGGTACACATGAAAAATAGTCTACCAGCGCGCACCTTTCGCTTGTACACTGTTCTAGGAACAACATAGCATAACATATTGGTTAACTCAATGCAGTCAAATCTATTTCTAACGATGTTATAAAGATTCATGGCCATCAAGTACTTACGTCTACTTTCAAGTGTTGTAAGTTTGTACTTTTTGAGTAAATCCTGATATGGCAAGTAATATCATAATGGGTCCACCCTTTATAGCAGAACTTTTTATGTCATAATATTACTTTGCATAACAGCGGGTAGCATAAACTTCATTTCGCATAAAATCGTTTGGCAGACACTCATTTATCATACATTCAAAACTCATTATTTTGTAAGTCGGAATCATCTTTAGGCATAAATTTCATATGCATAAGAATTAAAAGTAGAACCATCTTAGCGCAGAAAGTTCACAGCCAGAATCATCTTTTGGCATACATTTTATATCGATAGTCACTAAAAGCAGAACTATCATATCTCAGAAAGTTTACAGTTAGAATCATCTTTTGGCATACATTTCTTATGCTTAACAATAGAAAGACTCATCTATCACATCCACATCACAGAAAATTCACTAAAACAGTTGATTGTGAACATGTGGTTTTTATTTTCCTGTAAGCAGGAGGCAAACAAGCATACATCTTGCATGCAGCAAGCATGCAGTATGCAAACAAGCATGCAGTATGCAAACATGCAAACCAGCATACACCATTCATGCAGCAAGCATACACCATTCATGCAAGCAAGCATGCAGCATGCAAGCAAGCATGAAACATGCAGCAGGCATGGTTTATGTCACGGCTCCGGCGCTGCGGGGCTCCGGCGGTCCCACGCGAGCTTATCGTCGCAGATGTGTTTAACGCTCACCACCGCAGCTTCGGCTTGCTGCAGCGGCGGCGAGTGTTACAACAACCTGCTCCTCAACTCGCGGGCCGCCTCGCCCCTCCGCGCCTACGCAATTTTAAATTACACTCTAGGGGTAGGGCAGACAAGACTACGTAAAGTCGGTTTTGGAGCGATTCGTTTTTGTCACTAACTTTTGTAGCCCATCATATTGACTTTTTGAGACAATATTTAAATGTTTGATTAAAAATGCTATTTTATAAAAATGGCAATAATGCCAAATAAAATTATTCCAAATGAAATTCTGCCATCTTCGTAATATGCCAAGTGAAATTGTGCGAAATTTGAACATTGCCAAAGGTAATTATGCCAAATAAAATTCTGCCATCTTAAAAGTATGCCATTGTAAATTCGGAAACACAAACATTCGGCCAAACAATAATTATATTTAAAAAAAATATGCCTTAGAAATATTCGTTTAAAGAAGATTATGCTAAGTGTGTTATGCCAAATAAATTTCGGAGCATCAAGATTCTGCCAGATAGAAGGAACCCTATCATAATAGTTCTCTGGTATTTTGCTGAACCGGGCCTATTTGGCGCAGCCCAATACACAATATTATCTTTTTTTTGTTTGGGTTTAAGTTTTTTTTATTCCACACTTACTTATTGTTTTTTTTTGTTATTCAAATAAACCCGTTTTCTTTCTTTCTTTTACTAGCTTCTGTGCTAAGCCCGCGTAGAGGTTGGTTTTCTCCCATGGGGACGAACTACCGGGATAAAATTTATCCTACAGCTTTTTAAACCATGCATTCTGTACATCAATCTAAGTACAGGTCGCGGCACGTAACTGTAGCGCTGAACGAAACGTGGAGGGGATAGCTGCGCATGTTATACGACTGGAGAGCCAATCGTCGCAACCCACCCCCCAAGACATTCTTATTTTTACTTCTGCGCAATAACGGTCAACGCTAGAGTTACGTGCCGCGACCTGTAACTAAGCATTTTTTTTTTTTACTGGGAAATGACTTTTTTTAGGGTGAAAAATCACGTTTTACGGTAGGACTCTATGTAACGCACTCAAAACATTGTGCTGATGGATGGATTGAATAGGTCGAACAAGCTATTTGGATTACATTTTACAATGTAACTTGTGGGTTAAACTTAGCTTGTTCGACCGTACGAGGGTGGAAATATTTAGAATAAAGTACGCACACACACAACGTGTGCGTAAAAAAAAACTTGCGAAAAAGTTGTAACTTTGACCCCCAATATCTCCGTAACTAGAACTTTCCCTGATATGGTCTATGGAACAAAAAAAACCGGCCAAGTGCGAGTCGGACTCGCACAAGAAGGGTTCCGTACCATTGACTATATTTAGTATTTGTTGTTATAGCGGCAACAGAAATACATCATCTGTGAAAATTTCAACTGTCTAGCTGTCACGGTTCATGAGATACAGCCTCGTGACTAGGGAATCCAATCCCGCATCAAAATCTCGATCCCGCAAGCATGCGGGATCAAGGTCATCAATCCCGCGGATCCCGCGGGATTTGCGGCATTGCTTTTATTTACTACTAGCTGTTGCCCGCGGCTTCGCCCGCGTAAATTTCGGTAATTGTCCCACTGAATCATAAAAAAGGGATAAATAGTATCCTACATGTTAATCCAGGTTATAAACTATGTATGTGCCAAATTTCATAATAATCACAATTTATTATTATCATCAAAATCTCCATCACTATCACAACCACCATCACTATCACAATCACTATCCCAATCACTATCACAATCACAATCACTATCACAATCACTATCACAATCACTATCACAATCACTATCACAATCACTATCCCAATCACTATCACAATCACTATCACAATCACAATCACTATCACAATCACTATCACAACCACTATCACAATCACTATCACAATCACTATCACAATCACTATCACAATCACTATCACAATCACTATCACAATCACTATCACAATCACTATCACAATCACTATCACAATCACTATCACAATCACTATCACAATCACTATCACAATCACTATCACAATCACTATCACAATCACTATCACAATCACTATCACAATCACTATCACAATCACTATCACAATCACTATCACAATCACTATCACAATCACTATCACAATCACTATCACAATCACTATCACAATCACTATCACAATCACTATCACAATCACTATCACAATCACTATCACAATCACTATCACAATCACTATCACAATCACTATCACAATCACTATCACAATCACTATCACAATCACTATCACAATCACTATCACAATCACTATCACAATCACTATCACAATCACTATCACAATCACTATCACAATCACTATCACAATCACAATCACTATCACAATCACTATCACAATCACTATCACAATCACTATCACAATCACTATCACAATCACTATCACAATCACTATCACAATCACTATCACAATCACTATCACAATCACTATCACAATCACCATCATCGTTTTCACAATCATTATCATCGTAATCGCAATCATTATCATTGTAATCACAATCATCATGATAACAATCGCCATCACTATCACAACCACAATCATTATCACAATCACCATCACTATCACAATCACCATCATTAACACAATCACACCCACCATCACATTCACAATCGCTATCCTCGTTATCACAATCATTATCATCGTAATCACAATCATTATCATCGTAATCACAATCATCTTCGTCATTATCACAATCACCATCTCTGTCACAATCACAATCACCATCACAATCACCGTCACTATCACAATCACTATCACAATCACTATCACAATCACTATCACAATCACTATCACAATCACTATCACAATCACTATCACAATCACTATCACAATCACTATCACAATCACTATCACAATCACTATCACAATCACTATCACAATCACTATCACAATCACTATCACAATCACTATCACAATCACTATCACAATCACTATCACAATCACTATCACAATCACTATCACAATCACTATCACAATCACTATCACAATCACTATCACAATCACTATCACAATCACTATCACAATCACTATCACAATCACAATCACTATCACAATCACTATCACAATCACTATCACAATCACTATCACAATCACTATCACAATCACTATCACAATCACTATCACAATCACTATCACAATCACTATCACAATCACCATCATCGTTTTCACAATCATTATCATCGTAATCGCAATCATTATCATTGTAATCACAATCATCATGATAACAATCGCCATCACTATCACAACCACAATCATTATCACAATCACCATCACTATCACAATCACCATCATTAACACAATCACACCCACCATCACATTCACAATCGCTATCCTCGTTATCACAATCATTATCATCGTAATCACAATCATTATCATCGTAATCACAATCATCTTCGTCATTATCACAATCACCATCTCTGTCACAATCACAATCACCATCACAATCACCGTCACTATCACAATCACCATCACAATCACCATCACAATCACCGTCACTATCACAATCACCATCACAATCACCATCAAAATCACTATCACAATCACCATCATCGTTTTCACAATAATTATAGTCGTAATTACAATCATTATCATCGTAATAACAATCATTATCATCTCAATCACAATCATCATGATCACAATCACCGTCACTAACACAAAATCAAGTTAAAACAATCACAATCACAATCACCATCACAATCATTCTCGCAATCACTATCCTCGTTATCACAATCATTATCATCGTAATCACAATCATCATGATCACAGTCACCGTCACTATCACAAAATCAAGTTAAAACAATCACAATCACCATCACAATCATTCTTGCAATCACTAACCTCGTTATCACAATCATTATCATCGTAATCACAATCATCTTCGTCATTATCACAATCACCATCTCTGTCACAATCACAATCACCATCACCATCACTATCACCATCACAATCACCGTCACTATCACAATCACCATCACAATCACCATCACAATCACCGTCACTATCACAATCACCATCACAATCACCATCAAAATCACTATCACAATCACTATCACAATCACTATCACAATCACTATCACAATCACCATCACAATCACCATCACAATCACCGTCACTATCACAATCACCATCACAATCACCATCAAAATCACTATCACAATCACCATCATCGTTTTCACAATAATTATAGTCGTAATTACAATCATTATCATCGTAATAACAATCATTATCATCTCAATCACAATCATCATGATCACAATCACCGTCACTATCACAAAATCAAGTTAAAACAATCACAATCACCATCACAATCATTCTCGCAATCACTATCCTCGTTATCACAATCATTATCATCGTAATCACAATCATCATGATCACAATCACCGTCACTATCACAAAATCAAGTTAAAACAATCACAATCACCATCACAATCATTCTCGCAATCACTATCCTCGTTATCACAATCATTATCATCGTAATCACAATCATCTTCGTCATTATCACAATCACCATCTCTGCCACAATCACAATCACCATCACCATCGCTATCACTATCACAATCACCGTCACTATCACAATGACCATCACAATCACCATCAAAATCACTATCACAATCACCATCATCGTTTTCACAATAATTATCGTCGTAATTACAATCATTATCATCGTAATAACAATCATTATCATCTCAATCACAATCATCATGATCACAATCGCCGTCACTATCACAAAATCAAGTTAAAACAATCACAATCACTATCACAATCATTCTCGCAATCACTATCCTCGTTATCACAATCATTATCATCGTAATCACAATCATCTTCATCATTATCACCATTGCTGTCACAATCACAATCACAATCACCATCACCATCGCTATCACTATCACAATCACCGTCACTATCACAATGACCATCACTAACACAATCACAATCACCATCACCATCACAATCACTCTCACAATCACTATCCTCGTTATCACAATCATTATCATCGTAATCACAATCATCTTCATCATTATCACCGTTACTGTCATAATCACAATCACCTATCACCATCACAATCACCATCAAAATCACTATCACAATCACCATCATCGTTACTACAATCATTATCATCGTAATCACAATCATTATCATCTGAATCACAATCATGATGATCACAATCTTCATCGTAATCACAATCATCATCATCATAATCATCAGCATCATTATCACAATCATCGTCATCGTTATCACAATCATCACAATAAATCAACAATAACCCTGTATAGAAGTCGAATCCGCCATCTTCTGGATCTCAAAATAAATGCCATTTTCGTAATCAGCGCCCCTGATAATCTCGGTATCGACACCCATATTGATTTTTAGACATTTCAACCCCATCGCACCCCAACAGGGAATGATTGTATTTCAGGTCCGCCACACTAAATCTTAAAATCGTTGTTTTTGTATTACACCCGACCCAGTTTACCATAAAAACAATACCTATGTTGAATTTCAGGCTTTGTTACCCCATTTGCCCCTTTAGGGGTTGAATTCTGAAAAAACCTGAAACACAAATGTTAACTCATTGATTGGAGTACAGGAGTACTCCAATCAATAAAGTTAAGTTTCGAATAAAGTAGTCTAACTAATTTTATTTCCCCATGTAATCTTTGGACTCCCGTTCCAACCCCTAAGGGGGTTAATTTTGAAAAATCCTTTCTTAATGCACCCCTAAACCTCATAAAGAACCTTTGTGCCAAATTTGGAATCTCTAGACTCAGCGGTTTGGGCTGTGCATTGATTTTTATACTTTGCCACCCCATTTTCTCCTCTTAGGGGTTGAATTCTGAAAAAACCTGAATACCGTTTCTACTCATTTATCAATAGGAGCACTCCTGTGAAGTTTCGAATAAAATAGTCTAACTAATCTTGTTTCCCCATACAAACTTTGGAGCCCCGTTTAACCCCCATAGGGGGTGAATTTTGAAAAATCCTTTCTTAATGCTCCCCTAGACCACATAAGGAACCTACTTGCCAAATTTGTAATCTCTAGACTCAGCGGTTTGGGCTGTGCATTGATTTTTATACTTTGCCACCCCATTTCCCCCTCTTAGGGGTTGAATTCTGAAAAAACCTGAAACCCATTTCTACTCATTTATCAATAGGAGCACTCCTGTGAAGTTTCGAATAAAATAGTCTAACTAATCTTGTTTTACCCATACAAACTTTGGAGCCCCGTTTAACCACCTTAGGGGATGAATTTTGAAAAATCCTTTCTTGGTGCAACCCTAGACCACATAAGGAACCTACTTGCCAAATTTAAAATCTCTAGACTCAGCGGTTTCGGCTGTGCATTGATTTTTAAACTTTGCCACCCCATTTCCCCCTCTTAGGGGTTGAATTCTGAAAAACCCTGAAACCCGTTTCTACTCATTTATGTATAGGAGCACTCCTATGAAGTTTCGTATAAAATAGTCTAACTAATCTTGTTTCCCCATACAAACTTTGGAGCCCCGTTTAACCCCCTTAGGGGGTGAATTTTGAAAAATCCTTTCTTAGTGCACCCCTAGACCACCTAAGGAACCTACTTGCCAAATTTGGAATCTGTAGACCCAGCGGTTTGGGCTGTGCGTTGATAGATGAGTCAGTCAGTCAGTCAGTCAGTCAGTCAATCAGTCAGTCAGTCAGTCAGTTTCTTCTTTTATATATTTAGATTATTTTTGTTTTGTGTAGTGAAATGAAAGACATCCATTTTCTGCTCTTAAAAAATGTTTCCACACTTCACTCGAGCTTTACTCTTTTTAAATTGACACTCATTTTTAATATTAAACTGTATTTTTCACTCGAAACGTGCTCTTAACAATTTGATAAAAAAAAAAGATTTGTCTCGCGTACGTTATGTAACCTTTTCACATCACAAGTAAGACGCTATGACGCAATAACTTTCTTTGACACTTGACCGCGCGCGAAGGTAAATCCCCATGCACCGTAGGGAAATCCCTAGTCATAGAGTATTTGAACTGAACTGACATTGATTACGTTCCGTTCCAACTTCCGATCATGCGACACAAAATAGAAATTCAAAACTTATTTAGCTGTAAGTTAAGAACTGAATCAAAATTATTTTCCATACAAATTCTACATAAAAGTCACGAGTTCTATGGGAAAGTTGTTAAATCACTTATTAATAAGCTGTGCTGAGGTGTCTTATAAATAATAAGATAGTCGCCTGAGCCCATTTTTCTTAAATATATATTTTTTTCAATCCCGCAAATCTGCGGGATCCCGCGGGTGTAATCCCGCATTTCTGAACCCGCAAAAAAGGTGCGGGATCCCGTATTTGCGGGATCCCGCGTTTGCGGGATTGGATTCCCTACTCGTGACAGACAAAAGGACAGACAGCGAAGTCTTAGTAATAGGGTTCCGTTTTTACCCTTTGGGTACGGAACCCTAAAAATATCACAATGACGCGGAGAACAAGTCCCTTTCGACTTCGTTAGGGGTAGTTTAACACCCACTAGTTCATCTGAAGCCTTGCTACCATTGCAGTTGCCATTTCTTGGTCTCCTACCACCTCACCTGCAGTATAACCCTGGCGGGTTTGAAGGCGATCTCCACAGGGTCACCAGCCTGGTTCCTCTCCCACTCCAGCACGTTCTGCACATCCTTCTCCAAGACCTGGAAGCCGTCGCAGTTCCTCACGCACGACTCCAGGAGTACGCGCACTGAGTAGGGCAGGCGATCTGTGTAAGGAGATGGTGTTTTTATTAGTTTACAAGTAATAAGCTGTGTGGTATCCGGCAGTGTAGAATAGAAACAACCCATTACAATCACGGGTGTCGTATAAGGCGACTAATGTCTGAGGCAGAACACCTTGCGCCCCCGTAGACCAGAGAATGGGCAGCAGCGTTTTCTGTTAGTCTTTCATCACTGCGATCTCCAATCCGCCTGCCAAGCGTGGAGATTACGGCAAATTCCTCCCATCATGGGAGAGGCTTATGTCCAGCAGTAGACGTTATGGGCTGTTGTTGTTGTTGTAATAAACCAGAAAGTTAAGCATGTTTGGAGCAGCGGTGGCCCAGTGGTGGCGGCCCCGACTTACTGACAGTAAGTCGTGGGTTCGAACCCAGACAGGCGCATTACTTTGTGTAATTTATTTCATCACCACTGCTCTCTAAACGGTGAAGGAAAACATCGTGAGGAAACCGGCATGTCCTAGAACCAAAAAATTCGAAGACATGTGACATCTACCAATCCGCACTGGGCCCATAGCCCATTCCCTCTCATAGAGAGGCCTGCGTCCCAGCAGTGGGAACATTAATAGGCTGATGATGTTGACACTATTATCAATCCAAGAAAAGTTTAATACTTTAAGTTCAACTCCAGCTTGTCGCTCAAAAATAATATTAAACTCCTGCAATTTTTTACGACAGTTCAAACGTCCGTGACTGTCGCGGCCATGATGTGACGTCATTTACCTCAATCTGCCTTGTTTACATCTAATTTTTTGGCCTTATTATAGTAATTTTACTAATTGTATGTGCTTTATTCAAGCAAGAATTTATATTTTTAATATTATAATAAAATCTTAGTGAAACTTTTAACTACTTTTCAAATAAGTGTTTTTTTTTTACACATAGACTTTGACGTCACTACCACCGTTGTCAAGGACGACGTGTGACGAGAGTGCGTTCCGTTTCACCAAAAACATGCTACATAAAACAGTAACTTGTAAATAAGTGATGTATTAGAAACTTGAACAAGTGTACCACAATGTTTTTATGCGCCAATACAAGGTATTTTTAATAAATAAAAAGAGTTTGTATTTCTTGCATAATCCCTATTAGTACTGGGTACAATAAAGATGTTTTTTTTTTATATATTTTTAATTATTTATTTTTTTACGATTACGATGGTGGTCCCATGGAGAAAGTGTTCAATTTGATTTGCACACCCTTCCATTATACCCTTTTTGTTATGTTGAAAGGTCGTGTGATCTAAACGTTATAATCATGTATTAAAACGCACGGTATACCGCCGTGAGAACGGCTTCATATCCTGGAAACCAACAACCCGCAATGTTTTGCATCTGTATTAGTAAACAATGTCGTGTCCAGCTAAATACTTGGAATGGTGACATTAAACTACTTACCGTTTTACAAACATACCACAGATAAACTTTCAATGACCAACCAAAATTTAAAATTAAGATCTACATATCAAACCAGAAGTGCATTTTAAATATTACTGTTGAAAAATATAAAATAAAATAATAGCATTCATTTGAAAGTGTCCTAAAAATGTCCTAAATCACGAACCTAGTGGGAATCAATGCACTTGTGTGCGTGCATGCACCGCCAAATTTTTGTGTGTGCTAACTGCTACCTATCTAGGTTGTTGAACTGAATTGTGCTGTTGCAATATCCACACGTTCGCTTTTTAGTGGTGGACAGGAATTAATTTTTTATTAAAAAAAAAGGTTTTTTTTTCATTGTAAGTATTGAAAATATTATCGATTCTAAACCACCTCTGCAAATTTGGCTTTTACACGTCATTTTTTTAAACTTAGATGGGGCCGGTGTTTCGTACCTGACTACTCTGAGAAGAAACAGCCGAAACAAACTCAGAGGTCGTAGTCTCTTTTAAAGTCCAGACATAATCTTGCTCAATTCACATGAGGACTATGCAGATTAGTGCCTGAGATGGTCTTTTGAAGAAAGAACCATACAGATTTGAGTGGACCTGTCCAGTCAGTGCAAGCATTTGTCTGTTAACGTGTAGCTCGACTTATAACTCAAGGAGCTCAACGAAACGACGAACAATACAAAAGAAAGGACATTTGGTTAGGTCGCTTATAGTACTCAAACTGCCAGACAGTTGTGGGAAAAAAAACAAGCAAAAAATAAAAATGTGACCCACATGGTCCCCACATGCACAATAATCAAATAAAATTAACAACAAGTTCTTTCCAAATGAATGTCAGTAAAAAAAATCACAAAAATCATTAAATGTCGCAATGATAATAAAATAAAAAATAAAAATACTTAATAAAATAAGTATTCATGTCAAAACATTCAATGTCAGAGTGTATAAAAGAAAGGAATCAATAATAAACAGGCGAAGTCCGAAATTTTGACATTCACAGAGCAAATTTAATTGGAGCAGCTTAATCCCAAGCTTTTTTATCTTCAAGATAGTGATTAACATGATAGTAGGCTTTCAGGCACAGCTTCCGTTTTATAAACGATTTGAATTTATTTAGGCTTAGTGCTTGAATTTGGCTCGGAAGTTTATTGTAAAAACGTATACATTGGCATCTGAACGTACCCCCTATTTTTTTGAGCCTCGTTGCAGGAACAACAAATTTTCGTTTGTTCCTCGTGTTTATGTTGTGGATATCACTGTAATTTTTAAATAAATTAATGTTTTTGTGTGCGTACAAAAGGTTTTCATAAATAAACTGAGAGGGCACAGTAAGAATATTAGTCTCTTTAAATTTTTCTCTGAGTGAGTATCTGGGTCTTAATTTATAAATTGAACGAATTGCCCTTTTTTGCAAAACAAATATTGTCTGAATATCGGCGGCATTGCCCCACAAGAGAATACCGTACGACATCACGCTATGGAAATAACTAAAGTAAACTAAACAACAAAACATTGAAAACTAGGTACCCGGTACCCGGTAGATTCCGCATAAGTATTATTATTGAACATTTTGTTTGTAAACGAGTGCACCAAAGGGCATCGAAGATTTTTGTATGGAGCCTGGTCGGCCTAACTTCCTCCATTTTAATTTTATACACATATCTCAGAAACATGACACTTTACAACACTTAGTCTACAAAATTTGTTGGTATTGATGATAGCTATCGATTGATTTGGGTTTTACCAAAGGGTATCCTACCATGGCGGCGACCTCTCGCGTCCGGCCCAGGTTCAAGCCATGGTCCGGAGCGAGACGGAATGGGACGCCGTCACCTAGGTACTTCTGCGAAGCAGTCATGGTAGAGAAGGAGGTGGCGGAACGTAAGAGGGAGAGAACCTCACGTCCCGGCCGCCGCGGGAGACGCCCCGGACGTAGGCGCGGGCGTGTGGACGGTGGGCTACGGGCTAGCTCGCCGTCCGTCCGTCTCATGACGACAGGCCATGTCGACGGCGCGTTCGTGTTCCACGCGCGCCTCAAAGTGAGTCAGCAAAAGGAAGAGGTCCGCAAGGACCGATGCCTGCCGGGGTTGCGTGATAGTTCTAAAGAGATACCGTGGCCCCGGAACACAAAGGGCGATGAAGGAACATGGATTGGTTTTAGTCCTCCTGCTCCGCCCAGAGCGGGAGGAGTCATTTGATGATTTCCCATCCGAAAAAAAAGGGTATCGTACCCAGTACTAACTGTATTGTAGAATTCAGATAGGCAGTCGCTTCATGTAAAATACTGGTATTCAGCTGCATCCGGTTAGACTGGAAGCCGACCCCGACATAGTTGGGGAAAGACAAACACCTAATTTTGTGAAATTGATGTTATTTAAGTTTATTTGAGGAGCTCGTGGCTAAATAATAACAGCCGCTCGGGTCGATCGTTAGGTTAAGCCGTGCTTGCCTAGGTTGATCTGTGGATGGGTGACCGCCCATTACATACCGAGTTTTCTCCGTGCCTCGGAAAGCACGTTAAGCTGTTGGTCCCGGCTGTCATTTGTAGATCTTTGACAGTCGTTAGGTAGTCAGAGGCCAAAAAGTCTGACAACCAGTCTTACCAAGGGGTATCGTATTACCCGGTACTAACTGGGTTGTGGAGGTCAGATAGGCAGTCGCTCCATGTAAAATACTGGTACTCAGCTGCATCCGGTAAAACTGGAAGCCGACCCCAACACAGTTGGGAAAAGGCTAGGGAGATGGATGATGTTATTTAAGCAGTTTTTTAAGAAAAACTATTTGTTCTAGCACGGCAAAAAAAAAAAAAAGTTAATATTGATCATATTTCAAAGACCTTGGACGGACTCGATACATATTTCGACGAAATCGGCTCCATAGAAAATAATTGCAAAAATTGGTCTTAAAATCATCATTAACGGTCCTTTGTCTTTATTTTTTGACGTATGGGTCCGCAATTAAAAACATGAAGTCAACATATTCTTACCTAAACCGCTAACGAGTCATATTTTTTTTATATCAATATTTATTCATTATTTTCTTCTAAACCCTGGCCGCCCAGTAATAGTGACGTCTCGTTTTCTCCCATACAAATAGATAGTATGCGCGATTTTGGTGTTAACAGCGCCTTAATATTAGTACAATATTGTCGCTGCGCCACATACTCGTATAGTTCGCAATATTGTTTCTCCGACCTTGTACAGACAGGGCAATCCCGACGTGCGCGCGCGCAGTCACGTAAGCATAACGCGGGAATGTTGGAATTGGCATCTAGCTCGTACGCTCTAGGACACGTGGTCTTGGCCCTTTATTACCAACTAGGTGATGCCCGCGGCTTCGCGCGCTCGCTAATTATATACTAAAACCTTCCTCTTGATTCATTCTATCTATTAAAAAACCCTCATCAAAATCCGTTGCGTAGTTTTAAAGATCTAAGCATACATAGGGACAGACGCGTCGGTCGATTTTGTTTTATAATAAAGGGTGTAAAACACCTCTTAACGAAGCCGAAAGGCACTTGTTCTCCCCGTCATTGCGATCATTTTTTTGTTCTACACCATACCTGGGAACCTTCTAGTTACGGAGATATTGGGGGTCAAATTTTCAACTTAAATACAAGTTTTTAATGTAAGATTTTTACTTTAAACACCTCCACGACCCCCGTGCTATTCAATCCATCTATCAGCACAATGTTTTGAGTGCGTTACGTTGAGTTCTACCACAAAACATGATTTTACTTCGTGGCAATCTTTCAAATAATTATTATAACTTGGTAGTATTTCTAATCTACGTTACTTTCACACCGCGATTTTTAGAGAATTAAAAAAAGAATATTTTTTAAGAATTGCAACATTCGTATGCTGTCTGAGTGTCAAGGCTGAATGTCAAGTCGCGAACTG
The DNA here is from genome assembly GCA_905147715.2 of Xestia xanthographa. Taxonomy (NCBI): domain Eukaryota; kingdom Metazoa; phylum Arthropoda; class Insecta; order Lepidoptera; family Noctuidae; genus Xestia; species Xestia xanthographa. The sequence continues at coordinate 29,537,614 of LR990654.1, forward strand.
TCACTTTTCTTTTCCGCGCCTTATCGACACCGCAAGAAAAAATCTTTCTCGTCAAATTATTCATTTAAAACTAAGTTTACATTACATTTTACCAAAATAACAAAATGTCGAGTGACAGGAAGTGTACTAAGTGCATCTTTAGTGAAAATCGTAAACCCGAAACAGAAATCCGAGCATTTACAAATAACGCTCGCTACCGGGACGTAAATTGGAAGGACATTATTTATCAGAAGACACTGATGTCTTCATCTCTGAAGATGAAGCAGGAAAAGTGTATTCCTGACAACAACTTGGATGCCCGACTTTAAATGACCCCCGGATACGCGATATCCACAGTGCTCATTGAAGCACTAAGGGAGTTGTAAGCTCGTTAAAGCCTTTTTCCTCCAGTGGGTACGCGATACCCCAGTAACACTACTACTGGTTACTAGCTGGATGGTAAGCTATCAGTGGAGATACGAGATATCCTTTAGCTGAGTCATTGAACGATGCTAACACTGAAAATCTAATGGCAGGTCCAGCAACAGGTAAGTGCCATTTTCAAGACCAGTAACACCTCATGTTACTAGCTGCATGGTTAACTATCAGTGTGACACGTGGTGTCCAGCTAAATTTATTGAACAATGCTAGCACTGAAAATCTAATTGACATCGTAGCCAAATTGCCGGGCAAAAGGACAGGTATGTCCCATTTTCGTGACCTTGATCAGGTAATTACAAAATTGTGCTATATATCCATGACCATGCAGGTCGTAAGACGACCCTGCTTAACTTAGCACATCCCGTGTGTGTTATAACCTTGCAAATGCATTATACTCTCGCAGTGAATGTGGAACCATTCCTTGCCTGGATTCCCATCAGCGAGTAAAGTTGCTGGCTGGCTGACATACATTTGTCAGGACCACACATCCTTAAGTACGAGATACTAACAGCATGTTAAACCCATATAATGTGCTTTTAATAATAATAATATATTTATTTTGAGCAACAAGACTCAGTGTTAGTAACAATATACTTACAAACTATGTTAGTAATACATTTACAAACAAAATAAAACAGAAAACAGATTGCGACATCATTGCTGGCTTGAACATCAAGTATAAATTAATGTTACACATACGTTTAACTAATGTAAACACCAGCCCAAAAAGTGTATGTATGCTATTTTGGTGGAAGTTATGCCAGACTATACAGGATATTTATTATTCTACATGCCTAAATACGAGATATTTACAGCATGTTATAATCCACACTATGTGTGTAAGCTTCGACGTCAAGTATGATATTATCGAAAGCACCCTGTGGCTATGCCATAAACTTGTCATTTTGATCTTTCAGTGATGAAGTAATATTTACATTTAAGCATAACACTTTTCATTCAAATAATAGAACAAGATTCTTTGTTTACTTAATACTATGAGAGAACAGCTGATGGAAAATGTTCCAGACACTTATGACAGACTTCTGTTCCACTACTATACATATGGTGAACCAAGGTTATGTGATGTTCATCATCATCATCATCAGCCTATAATGTTCCCACTGCTGGGACACGGCCTCCTCTCTATGAGAGGGAATGGACTATAATCCACCACCCGGGCCCAGTGCGGATTGGTAGATGTCACATGTCTTCGAATTTTTGTACTGTTATCATAAGCAAAGCAACCGATGAATGGCTTGAATGACACTGCATAACACAACCTACAAATGTTCATCAGCACCGTGTCAACCTCGAAATTAAATTAATATTATTTATATTTTCTTTAATGAAATGAAACACCAAACCTATAAGGACAATAGTTATATTCTTAGCTTATTATGTATATTTCCAAACAATTAATACATGTAGCCAAAGAGATTTTATCACCAACAACAAGAAAATCAATTAATCTGTTTGTGCCTAGCACAATAAAATTCAAACATCCAAAAAAGTATCCCGTTAACAAGAATCTTTCAAGACTGAACACAGTAATAGATACTGGAGTGCTAAGCCAGTAGCCCCAAAAGAGAACACATCAAGGATGGTACCGGAATGATTTAACCATATTATATACCAGTTGTAAAGTAATGATCTGGGTACTTGGTTTAAGTACAATGGTTCAAGAAACCATTTGTTATCAAAATCTATACACCATAATGTCCTAATACTCAAAACTATTAGTATTGAGAGGAAAAGGGTTATAGACTTACAAAGTTTGGAGGTCTTAACAGCCTGTCAATGTACAAATGACATTAACAACTAAACCTGTTTTAGTTTTAAATCAAATTGCAAATTTAAACCCACCCCCATCTTCGAACAAAGATAATATTCTTATCATCATTATGTATAAGCCCAATCTAAAATAACATGTCCAATAGTAAAATCCATTGCTTTATCTAGCAATCCATAGATACAATATTAAATTATGGGTAGGTATATTAATCATGCAATTCATTTAAGTACCCCTTATGTCCAAGAGTATTTTTGGAAGGGTTCCCATGACAGATAGTTTTTCCTGCATTGCATTGCATTTTAAAATCACTTAAACCTTACCCATAATAATTAATCACCTTTCTTAATCATATTAGTGCTGACATAAACCTTAAAACTATTAATGAAATGAAATAAAATTATTATGAAGACAGTAGTAAAACATAACTTCATTGCCCTCTGGTTCCGGGCGTTGACCCCTATAATCAGCTGTAGCTTACTAGAAAATGAACCATGCTGAAAACAAATTAATCCCTATCAAATAACAACAGATAATTTGGCATGTCATCTACCTACATTGAACCATAACATAAAATTAAAATCACAATTAAAATACCCGAAAAGATGGATGGGCAGACATTATTGTGAGATTTATACAAACTCATAAAAAGAAATTTTAACTAAGAAATTTCATTTATTTTCAGTTTTCACTACCAATTGGAGTATTGGCTTTAATAGCTAGCTAACAAAAAGGGGGGGGGGGTGCATGGAAGTGCAGATACAACAACAGATAAAATGCCATACATTTCGTATAGAGCTAATAAAATCCAACTAAAATTCATAACAATTGACAGTAGGTACATTGCGGCAATGTTGCCAATTACCTACACAATGTTGACTGAATATGGTCAACACACATCCACCAAATTGCACAACATTTAGTCAATTCTTTAGAACTACTAGATGATTAAACCAGGAGTGTTCGAGACACTTGAAAGACATTGTCATGAAAACACTGCTGATTCTTGTAGAAGTACCTAATATTTCAAATAGTTTGGGAAATTACACTAATATAGCAAATATTTATCGTGGAGACCAGACCTCTAAGTGTTATACTTTTTCTACTATGAAACCGCAAAAACTTATTGCTCCTTTACAAGGTGCCTGGGAAAACATAATAATAACAATGTTTTTATTTATATTGTTTCTATCATTATAGGAACAATAGGTTAAAAAATGAATTATAAACGAAATCATAATGTACAAAATATACCAGACTAAAAGTATTAAGCAGAAATCAGTTTCTAAGACTTAAATACAAACAGTTTTGAGAAAATACCTCAATCGTCCTTTTCGAGCCAATTGACTACATCTCAAATTCTGTTTTACCAGTAAGGAGTGAATCCCTTAACATTCATAATATTTAGTCATAAGACTATCAGACCATTAGCAAAATTTTGAGCTTTATTTATACTATGTACTATTAGGTACTAATTAATAATAAAGACAGTTTAATCCACACTGTAATAAAGAGGTTTCTCTTTCTTTTCTGATTAATTGTATGTAATTATATTAATTGGTGATGATAGAGTGAATACTTTAATATCCATAATATTTGATCTAGGATCTACCTAGACCCTTAAAAAATGACTGAGCCTTATTGATAGGAAATACTTCAGTTTAATTCTCACGACAATAAAGTGAAGAGATTTCTGGATTCTGATTAATTGGTTGTAATATTAATTAAAAACAGTGTTTTGAATGGACTCTGGCTCTTCTACTATTGAACAATAGTTAGACATTGTATGTGATCATAAAATCATTACATTAAATTTTTTATAGTTATACAATCACCTTTTGAGACGATATACCTATGGAGCTCTATACTTGCCTTGGTTGCACTCTTCTGTTGCAAGTATTTTGACAAAAGGCCCTAAGTGAATAAACATTGCCTTGGTTGCACTATTCTGTTGCAAGTATTTTAACAAAAGGCCCTAAGTGAATAAAAATAATGCCAGTGGCATTCCTTGATAGTACTTCCAGACAATTCAACACTAAATAATGGAGTTGATGAGCCTTTTTTATTTGCAGACACATCTATTAAATACTAACACTACAACTGGCTTTCAAATTATAAAATTACTTACTGAGAGATCTGAGGCTATCATTGCCTCAATCTATCAAAAGCATCATTAATTTCGTCGTAGTTTGATAATATGAGAAAATTTTGAAAACAAAGACATTGATTGTTCTCCTAGCTCTAACTTTAACCCATTGGAACAACAAAACAGTTATTAAAATACATCAAACCCTAATATTCGTAAGTTTGTCAGATTTCAATTGAAAGGGGTATCTAAACTCCAGAATTAAACTCTCACTATACAACCAAAGCAACAGCTCAAATTAGAGCTGGCATCAACGAAGTCAGACATAATGTTGATTACATGGTTATCAAAGTTATTTTTATAAAATGTAATATATTTATTGTAAAGTATCCTTGAAGCTTTAATATTCTTACAGAAGAAGGTCCAATGTAATTATCACAAATCAACACTCAGAATTACTTGCATTTTAATCAGTTAATAAATTAATTATTGCAGCCAACTCTGAACATCTACCAAGTTATAATAATTATTTGAAAGATTGCCACGAAGTAAAATTGGGAATCAAACGAGCTTACCTGTTAAGCGAAGTCTTGATTCTAATTTTATGAGTGGCAATCTGAAAAATAATTACCCACCCGCCGCTATAATATAGTTAACACTAACAGCCCCAAAGCTGCAATAATTAGTCTACCTAATTCAATTTTAACCTTTCAGGAAAACATAGTGAATGTGGGTATTTGGAACTACTCTGTACATAAAACAGAGATTGTTCCAATGTTATGATCTCTAAAATAAGTGACAGTTCGCGACTTGACATTCAGCCTTGACACTCAGACAGCATACGAATGTTGCAATTCTAAAAAAATATTCTTTTTTTAATTCTCTAAAAATCGCGGTGTTAAAGTAACGTAGATTAGAAATACTACCAAGTTATAATAATTATTTTTCAGATTGCCACTCATAAAATTAGAATCAAGACTTCGCTTAACAGGTAAGCTCGTTTGATTCCCAATTTTTCACCCCAAAAATAAAAGTAGTTTCCCAGCAATAATTTTTGCGTAAAGTTACTTAGTTTCATGTACAGAATGCTTGGTCGACGGCTTCGTGATGAGGTCTTTTACACCCTGTATGTAGTGATAGTAATATTGACTAGCACTTCGCTCGCGACTTCTTCCGCAAAAAATGTGATAGCGCGGTTAATATGCATGATATAAATATAAATTATAGCCTATAGCAACCACGAATAATGTAGCTTTCTACCAGTAAAAGAATTTTTAGAATTGGATCATTACTTCCGGAGATATCCCTACATAAAAACTTACAAAACTTTTACCTCTTTTGCGCGCGCGGTTTCACTCGTATATTGGTCCAAAATAATCACAAGGAACTTTAAAATATAGCCTATGACACTTGGCCATGATTTAGTTTTCGATTAGTGAAAGAATTTCCGGAATCAGATCAGTAATTTCGAAGATTACCCTCTACATTCATACTTACTAACTTTACCTCTTTGGCTCAGCGCACACCGCTGGAGGCGCAGCGGAGCGCATTTGGAGACAACAATTTAATATGAACCCTAAGTACCTTGATATACGGTCGCGCGCATGCTCTTGTAGTAGCTTGAGGGCCGTATTGACCGTATATGAAGGTGGTTAAGGTTTATATTAAATTGTTGTCTTCAAATGCGCTCCGCTGCGCCTCCAGCGGTGTGCGCCGGCCTATAACTTCTAATCATCAATACAAATAAACAAAAATTGAAGTACAGGACCTATCTGTTTGTAATTTCAAAATACTTGACAGCTTCTTACTGAATGCATATAAAAGTAAATATGATACTTATAACGAAAGCGCTTTATTTATTTTGTCTAACTGTCAGTTTTTTCAGACTAAGAGACTTTTCTACTTGACTATAAATCATAAAATTGGTCCAATTCAAAAATTCATTAGGTTGACTGATCCCGCGGGATCCGCCTGTGTGGGTTTACTAAAGAGCCAACGGCTGTACCCATTTTGACGGGACTTTTACTGGCAGACAGCTGATGTCATAAGGAGTAACTTAGAAATAGAATTAGGGTTCCATGCAAAAAAAAAGAAAACCCTAGTAATTTTACGTACCGTGAAACCATGCTACTTTGCCACTTTATGCTGGCTAAAAAAGTTTGCAAACATTTTTCTTAAAAAATCTCTATAAGGTTATACAAAACAACCAATCAGCCAAATAGTAAATTTTATGCATCATTGAAATAAAGTATAATATCTATTGTTTTCTCATTCTTAATGATATTTTAGTCCAAAAAACGAATATGGCAAAGTCAACCATCACATAAGGTAAGATTGCCATACCAAATTGTTGGCTAAAATAAATCGAATTATCAAAAAATATGATAGTCATCTTTGCCACAAACATAATTATTTACAGTTAAAAAATATACTAAAATTGAGTAATATTTTGCATTGGCAATAGAAATTTCCTCAATGTGGCAAATTTACCCGCCTTGTTTCGTTTTTTCAAACAAAATGGAAATATCTGTCAGGGTTGTCGAAAAATTAAAAAGTCAAAAGAATATTTTTTTCTTAGAATATATATATTTATTTAAATTAAAACTTTAAAAAAACCATAATACAGATAGGTTACATTAAAGTACCTGTAGTATTCAATATTGCAAATCAAAATAAACAAATAGATATAAAAAAAAGTTTAGGTGTTCCTAAACTTTTTCCTAAATCTTTTTATTTGCTTATCAGTAAGTAAACCTAAGAGATTCCTAAGACCTAAGAGATAGATCTAACATTTCGGTAGGTAATAATCTACACTAATATTATAAAGAGGAAAGATTTGTATTTTTGTATGTTTGTAATGAATAAACTCAAAAACTACTACGCCGATTTCAAAAATTCTTTTACCATTAGAAAGCCATCTCTTTACTGAGTAACTAAAAAAGGCTATATTTTATCCCCGTACTCCAACGGGAACGGAAACTACGCGGGTGAAACCGCGTGACGTCCGCTAGTCTTTAAATAAAATAACTTTATGCAACTTCAATTTACTATCACCCATTACATAAGAAACACACCCAATGTTATTGTATAAACTCGAACGTGCCGATTGATAACAATAGAAGAATTTTAATTTCAGCTGACTTTTGACCTCACCCGAATCGTCAATATACATATTAAAGTTATTGAGGCAATAAAACTACTAATACGTCCGGTTTATACATACAAGGTGAAAAGGGACCGTTCACGAAGCCGTCAAGCAAGCGCTCCGATCAGAGCCTTCTTTACCTAGGTAGTGTCAGAGCTATTGCACTCCGTGTGTAGGCATGAGATAATTACCTACCGCTTTGCGCATATTGAATATGCAAGCTCTCTAGGGCTGTCGCGCGCTCCAGCCGTGCGTAACTGTCTGCGTACGTATGCCGCGTTAATTTTTCGCGCTCTTTCGACCTTACGTCGCGTACCTACCTACCTACACGTACTTCGTGTTTGTCAATTAACTGATAACTGATTTATTGATCATTAATCATTACTAGTGAAAATTACAAGCCGGATAAACTGTTGCTGTTAATAAATGTTTTTTTTATTTTTTTTTTTTTATATTTCACTGCTCTATGTACAGTCAAAGGTCAAAATTCCACTTCCACCGCAATGCACATTATCGTTTGCGCTATACGGGCGGCGGCGCCTATACACACATACGCATATTTATCCGTGTGAGTGATGTTCCAACGCTAACAACCAATTTGGCCACCGTATCACTTACACAACTCATTGAAATTTGTAATAACAATCTTAAGAGCGGGCCTAACGCCAGGATAAATTCTGATTTCCCCCGCGCGTCTCGCTACACCCGCATTAGTGCCGATAACAAACACGGGCGGCCGCGGCGCCACGACGCGCGAAGCGCGGGACCAAGCTTGCGTAGTGTAGCGGGTAGGGCGTAGTATATGCAAGCAACATAGTTAATTGCGTTTCATCATCACGCCTGTTATTTTGACGACCCGATTGGCGCAGCGGTAGTGAGGCTGCCTTACGTTCTTAGGGTCCCGGGTTCGAATCCCGGTCGGAGCAAATGTTTGAGTGATGAGCATGGACATTTGTTTCCGAGTCATGGATGTTTATATGTATGTATAATATGTATGTATTTACAAACAAAAAGTATCTATGTAGTAAATCAACTATCTGGTGTCCATGACACAAGCCTCGTTGCTTAGTGTGGCACTAGATGGCGCTGTGTGTAATGTCCAGCAATATTTATTTATTTATATATATATACTTGAAGGTGGTTTTTTTTTTGTTTTTTTGGCCCACGAGTGCCATACGCTCGACAACATATTAATGTCTACAATTTTTGCACAAATACCAACTAAAAAGAAAATGTTATATTATAAATACATTAAAAACGATAACAAAAAGTAAAATGATGAAATAATAAAATAAATAACATTCGATTTTTTAATAACTTATATAATTTATAAATACTGTGACCGTTAATAAGAGCAAAAAGGCATTCATAAACACCAAACATGACAAAATCGAGAAATGTATAAAATTGAGGACATACCGTACAATAAGAATCAATAATAAAAGTAAAAATAATAGAATGTATAAAATTTATGACATTGGTAAAATTGAATAGGTAACGAATAAAAATTGATGAAATAAAAAAAAATAAAGATAATATATTGATAACAGCTATGCTAATATTTAAAAATGCATAAGATTGTATTAATGATACTTATACATGATATATACCTAATTGATAAAAACATTGATGAAAATTGTTTTAAATTGATACATCAAGAAACAATAACAAAAATTATAGAATGTGTAAAATTAATAACATTGGTAGAATAAATATTTATAAAATACTGTGCCCGTTAATAAAAAGAACAAAAAGGCAATAATAATAAAAAGCACAAAAGATAAAATCGAAAATTTTATAAAATTGATAACAAAAATAAATTTGATGACATACACTAAGAATCAGAAACAAAAAGTAAAAATGGAGGAATGTGTAAAATTTATGAGCTCAAAATGAAAATCCCAGGCGGCCAGAACATTTTTGGTTTTCGATCATGGGTGTCGTTTTCATAGTTTTTGGGGTCGAATACAAAAATGAGGTCAATTTTGACCTCATTTTCGTATTCAGCGACCCCAAAAGGCAAGATGGTGCCGGGAAAAAAATGTGGTTTTTCCATCATGGGTGTCATTTTTATGGTTAACGTGGTCACCGATAACGAAAATGAGATCAAAATGAAAATCCAAGATGGCGCCCAAAAAAAAATTTATTTTTGCGTTAACCCCGAAAACCATGAAAACAACACCCATGACGGAATTTCAATAATTTTCCTGGGCTCCATCTTGAATTGTCATTTTGACCCCATTTTTGTAATCAGCGTCCTCGAAAACCATGAAAACGACACCGATGACGGAAAAACCAAAAATTTTCCTCGGCGCCATCTTGGATTTACATTTTGACCTCATTTTCGTAATCAGTTTCCTCGGAAACCATGAAAATGACACCCATGACGTAAAATCAAAAATTTATGCCGGTGCCATCTTGGATTTTCATATTGACTTCATTTTCGTTATCAGTGACCCTAAAAACCATAAAAACGACACCGATGACAGAAAAACCAAAAATTTTCTTTGGCACCATCTTGAATTTTCATTTTGACCTCATTTTCGTTATCAGCAGTGATAGGAATAGGTAGTGCTTATTAGCCTAAACTTCGAAGAACAGAGACAAGAATCGGAGACTTCCTTAGACCACAGAATAGATAATAGTACTTGCTTAGACTGTATTTTTTTCCGGGACATCACGTAAGTACCTACATCAAAAATTAATGTTATTTGGAATAAGTAATTGGTCTATGTTTACCTAAAGTTTGCGACTAGACATAACATAACACAGTCTTTACAACCATCAAAATTTCTGAAAGTTTTCTTTTTTTAAGAACATTTTGGAAACGACTTCTTTATCATAAAACTATGAAACGCTATCTTTGTCAAGGAGCCGTACACGTTTTGAAGTAAATATCTACTTTCTAGCTCACTCTCGGCCACGTTTGTTGAAATTTCTAAAGTTCAAGTGATTTATTATTTTAAAAACAAAAGGTATTTGGATTTTATCTTACTAAAATATATTTCTGAAGTATATTTCAAAATTCTAAAATAATAGCCGGGTTACATTGTATAGTAACACACTTAAACTTTAAAAACACCATTTAATCTTTATTGCAACGAAAGTACAATGGGCGGACTTTTATGGCTGCGCATTTAGTTATCTACTCTTAGAATTTACAAAAAAAAACTCGTCGTGGTCGCATAATAAAATATAGTCTAAGGAAGTCTCCGATTCTTTTCTCTGTTCTTCTTCGAAGTTTAGGCTAATAAGCACTACCTATTCCTATCACTGGTTATCAGTGACCACGTAAACCATGAAAAAGACACCCATGACGGAAAATCTAAAATTTTCCTCGGCGCCATCTTGGATTTTCATTTTGACCTCATTTTCGTTATCAGTGACCACGTAAACCATGAAAACGACACCCATGATGGAAAAACCTAAAAATTTCATCAGCGCCATCTTGGATTTTTATTTTGACCACATTTTCGTAATAAGCAACCATGAAAACCATGAAAACGACACCCATGTTTGAAAAACCTAAAATTTTGCTCGCCGCCATCTTGGATCTTTATTTTGACCTCATTTTCGTTATCAGCGACTCCGAAACCATGAAAATGTCACCCACGACAGAAAAACCAAAAAACCAACTTCAAGTATAAATAACAGGCGTGAATGTTTACAGAGTGAACCTCAGTGGCCATTAAGTCGCGCAAAAGTCCAGTCGCGCAAGTGTCTTTCGCGCAAGTTTCTTGATACCTACTACCTACCTACTACCTACCTACCTACTACCTACCTACTACCTACCTACTACCTACCTACTACCTACCTACTACCTACCTACTACCTACCTACTACCTACCTACCTACTACCTACCTACCTACTACCTACCTACTACCTACCTACTACCTACCTACCTACTACCTACCTACTACCTACCTACTACCTACCTACTACCTACCTACTACCTACCTACTACCTACCTACTACCTACCTACTACCTACCTACTACCTACCTACTACCTACCTACTACCTACCTACTACCTACCTACTACCTACCTACTACCTACCTACTACCTACCTACTACCTACCTACTACCTACCTACTACCTACCTACTACCTACCTACTACCTACCTACTACCTACCTACTACCTACCTACCGGTTAATTCGGACGGGTTGTATATATTTAAAATAATTTCGGACAAAAACAATGCACATAAATCAATCATCCGTTTATTTTGCGTTTACTATGAGCTTATGCACGTAAAAAATACATAGTACATTCGACTTCGGCAATCAGCCATCATTTGAGTCTTCAACTGTTTTAGTTATCGCTTTTCAATTGTATTTTTCTTGTTACCCATGTTACACAAAAAAAATAATTGATTCAATGATATTATTAATGGCGAATTGGCGCGGAGCAAAGTGACATAGACTACCCGTCTCAACAGAGCGAGGGCAACTGATCGGCGAGTGATCGGTGAAACAAACTGATGTCTCAAGCTCGCGTCACGCGGGACGGAAGACTGCGTATTGCGCGGAATAAAAATGTAGTAAGCGCCAAATGCTTTGAGTCTGTTATCTCTTAAAATAGAAAATATTTTGAAAAAATGCCAATGTCAGCTATAGGTTATACATGAGTGATAATATTTATCAAGTTTATGGTTCAGTAACATGCACCAAAATAGAATAAAAACCAAAAATGTTGAAAATTAGAGGTGACTTTGTGATGGTTTTCTATCGAGAAAATTTTATCCTATTATGTTTTTCGCCAATGTCAACCATCACATTCATAATGAAGTTTCCTGACATATACTTTTTTTCCAATTGGAACATGATTTACTACTCTAAAAATCTAATCAAAGATTGAAGATTTTGCTTTAGGCCCGCTCTTAAGCGGGCAACAAGTTGCTAATGTGTAAGTGTTGTCAAACGTTCTTATAGAAGAAGGTCATAAGTACCACCAATATTGCTTTGCCATTGTGTTGCGAGATTGGCAGTCGACTTCTGACTGTTATAGTACATGCTTCCCATCAGAGTTTATTTTAAAAGTACCTATTTGTTAGATTTCGCATTTATGCCGCTATTCAATTTAATAAGCGTAATTTTAGAGAAGACAAGATATATATGAGACATTATAATAGAGTAAAACTATTGTAATTATAAAAGTTTTAATTAACATTAAAATAATAATACATTAAAGTACAAAAATGTTGGTAGTATTTTATTTTGAGTACCTACTTGAGGCAACTCAAACTCAAACTCAAACTCAAAGCATTTATTTCAATTAGACCATTACGGCACTTTTGAAAGTCAAAAATACAAAAAAGAAAATCAAAGCTACAGTCCCAGTCACAAGGCATAATAACTTGAGAAAGTACTGTAGTTGCCCATTCCCTAGCGTAGATCTCTATGGAGAAGAATGGGCAAGAAACTCCATGGACACTCTTTTAAAATCAAAATATTGTTACAAAATCTTGGTTACATCATTAATTTTGAGATTATACATAAATGTGAGAACGATGTAGAAAGACGTGCACACTAAGAGCATCCAGAGTGAAAGATTAGATTAAAAATGTATGAATAAAGTAATTAAAATGAACCTTGGCAGCTAAGAGATGACCAGTCCCAACTGACAGCGCCCGTTCACAGACATGACGCATGTACCGGCGCCATTCAACTCAACCATATTGAAGGGAACTAAATGACCCGACACACCCGCCACCATCAGCGAGACATTTAAGTGAGCATGACATTCTCTCAGTCACCAAGGCATATTCAAGTCAATGAAAGATAAATAAATGTAAATGGTGGCTGAACAGTACAAAGTACTCACACATGTGCTATGCAATTATATAATACTAAGAACTGGAATCTATACAATGCAAGTATATTATTACAATCTTCTGCAGCTTCCACAATACATTAACATGGGAATCAATTCTTCATCTTCTTCTTTACGTGTCGATGGACTCAAATAATGCCCGTCCAGTACAAACAATTAGTTTGCCCCCCTCCCCCCCACCTATGGTTGTGGAGCAGGACCAGCATTTAGCCAAGCATTTTTATCATCAATGTAATCCCCCAACTTATAATATGCTTGCCTACATAGTGTGCGTTTTATACAAGATTTAAATTTCGTCTCATTCAGTTGAAGAATGTGGGGAGGTATTTTATTGTAACATTTCAAACAGTACCCCATGAAAGATGAATCCACTTTAGCAAGCCTGAAACCTGGCTGAACTAGTTGGTCCCTATTTCTAGTGTTATAGTGGTGTCTGTCCCCTCTCTTACTGAATAAATGCCGATTTTTTCTAACGTACATGATGTTTTCATAGATGTATCGACAAGGTACTGTCATGATATTAATTTCCTTAAACAGTTCTCTTAGAGAATCGCGTCCACGTAATTCATAAATGGCTCTGATGGCTCTTTTCTGCAGAATAAATATAGACTCGATGTCTGCAGCCCGTCCCCATAGTAAAATACCGTATGACATAATACTATGAAAATAACTAAAATAGACCAGCCTCGCGGTATCAACATCAGTAAATTGACGGATTTTTCTAACAGCATATGCTGCTGAGCTTAGCCGTCCTGCAAGAGATGTTAGATGAGGACCCCATTGTAACCTTGAGTCGAGCGTGATTCCCAAGAAAACCGTTTTATCGACAAATTCTAGTTTCTCTTGATTCAATATTATGTCACAATCACTACTTTTGACATTTGGTAGAGCAAATCTAATGCATTTAGTTTTTTTCCCATTTAGTACTAAATTATTAGCGGTAAACCAATCGTGGACCTGCAGTAGGGCGTTATTTACGTCATCAAGATTAGTGGCACGTCTGTTTATTTTAAATATTAAAGAAGTATCGTCAGCAAACAACACCATATGCGGATGGTTGTTAAATAGATGGGGTAGGTCATTAATATATACTAAAAAGAGGAAGGGACCCAATATCGAACCTTGTGGTACACCCATTTTTACTTTTAAACCCATTGAGTTTACTCCATTTATTTGTACCTGCTGCTGTCTATCATTCAAATACGATTTTATTAAACTGAGCGCAAGTTTACCTAAACCGTAATGCTGAAGTTTCAAGATCAGGGTTTCGTGATTTACGCAATCAAATGCCTTCGAAAGGTCACAAAAGATTCCTATGGCATCTTGTGCCTCTTCCCACGCAGTAAATATGTGTTTTAATAAAGTGACACCGGCGTCAGTTGTACAACGTCCTTTGGTGAAACCATACTGTTGCTCGTGTAATATTTTATTAGTGTTAAAATGGTTAAGCATTTGATTGAGCATTATCTTTTCAAACACCTTGCTGAAAACCGGCAACACGGATACGGGCCTATAGTTATTGGTGTCTTTACTGTCCCCGGATTTAAAAAGCGGTATTACCTTACTGAATTTCATTAGATCCGGGAAGACCCCTTGATCCACGCACAAATTAAATATTGAGGCTAAATACGGCGCTACAGTCTCAATAATTGAGGTACAAGCTTTGATAGACATACCCCATAGATCTTCCGTTAATTTGATCTTGATTTGCTTAAAACCTTTTATGACTGTTATAAACCACCCTACCGACTGACCATTAAGCAGTGAGACGCCGAATAAAATACTCTAACGCGTGGCGTCAAGGCACAATTTAGATCGAGCGGGTCCAGTTTAGGTATTTATAATGTCGGCTTTCTTCAAGATCAAAGGAGTGCAACTTCTGTACGCTAGTACTATTATCTATTCTGTGCTAGTGTGCAGGGTGTGCGTTGCACACGGGCGCAGCGGTTCTAGGGGGCGCCGAGCGCCGTGAGCTACGGAGCCCCACACGGCGCCTTCCGAAAAATGTTTTACCCGTATACAGTGGGCCTCACTCGCAGTGAACTTACCTTCCTAAATTTGCCAAATTTTTCCAATTGATATTGAACTTTGTATGTATAAATGAGGTCGTAACAAGAATGAAGAAATTTCAAAATTTGGACATTGATGATCTGACATTTATTATATGGGTAGGTTTGTGCATGTTAACATGGGTAGGTTTTGGCTTGTTAGGGTAAACACCAGAACACCCTGTATAATTCTAAATACAGTCAACAGCACATCATGGTATTCAAAACCGACAAATTTCTTCTTCATCTCCAAACAATAGAGTTTATTATCTATTCGGGAATTTCGATAGTTTGTGGTTACTTGTACTTTGTACCCATTCCATTTTGATCGCGCGCTTACTAGAGGGCGCTAGGGTAATGTTTGCACACGGGCGCTACATGGGCTAGAGACGGCTCTGGCTCCGAAGTCCGAACATCAAAATTTTGCTGAGAAATGACTTTTTTTGGGGTGAAAAAACACGTTTTACAGTAAAAATCAATGTAACGCACTCAAAACATTCTGCTGATCGGTCGGATGCGGTTCATGCGGTCAAGAAGGTATATAAAGTAAAGTTTTAACATTAAGGCGACTACAGGAGCTAAATTAGCAACTCTATTTGTGGTGGTTCAAACTTCGTTTGAAATACTGTTAGAATAAAGTTCTAATCAGCTTTCACTACAAAGTGGTTGTTACGTCAGTCACTGCGCCCGAATAGTGCGAAATGAGTGGTTTTTGCGATTTACAAAAAATCTATTGATTGGACTAAAAAAATAAAACACATACTTATTAGTTAGTTCCGTTATTATGCAAAGTGTCATGATATAATTTGAAGTACTTTTTGAATACCAGCGGTTTATTGTTCGATTTGGAGGTAACTGGATTTTTTTTCTATCGAGAAAAGTTTATGGAATCGTGTTTTACCTAGCATTAATCCTCAACTTTACCATATATTTATTTCAAAATTAATGCTGCAGTATTTTAGGCGTAACGGAGGATCATGCTAAGCCATTTGAGGCATATATGGCCCATAAAGGAAAGTTTTAACATTAACAGCATGTAACTAGAAGGTTCCCTGGTCCCAGGTATGGTCTAGCTAGAACAAAAAATAATGACGAGGAGTATAAGTGGCTTTCGGCTTCGTTATGGCGTCGTTATTTTTAAACCCTTTTCAGTGTGCTAGCGATACGAAGAAGAAAATCAACAGTATGGCGCCAGTTGAAAAGATGTACTCTAATACATTAAATTGACATTGAATTTAGTCGAACATAGACCTATAACGTTGTGTTGTGAGGCACAGTGAACGTTTTATGATTCTATGATTGCGGCACTCACTGGTATGGCGCAAAATTGGCATGATTTTATTTTATGCTAGCTATTGCTCACTACCTTCGAGTGCGTGAAATTATTATAAAAATACTAGCTGACCCCGCAAACGTTTTTCTGCCATATAAATTATGGTGAGAAATATACGACCTATTCTCATACCTACCAAATATACATAAAAATGACATAAAAATCGGTGGAGACGTTTCGGAGAAGTGCGACCACAAACATCGAGACACGAGATTTTTGTCCAGTTGCTTCCACTTGACAGATACTCTTTGCTGACCAAAAAGTGTTCGGTGTAGGTAACTGGAAAGTAAAGCCTCGTACCCACTAAGCAAGATTTGACGCACGACATGTTGTACAACGCTTTCCCGCTTTACTGTTTTTATTTTTTCATTTTTTTTTACCTACATGTTGAGAATTACGTGGCAGGGGGAGGGATAATTAAGGGGCCAATTTTTTCATTATTTTTGCGATAGCACGCACACTTTTCGAGATATAAGCAAATTTAGAACCTGCTACGACTCCATGACGCGCGCTCGCTACGCTCGCATTTTACATTACACATCTACTGCTGTGCTATTTGTGATGTGCCACCTTTGACTTCATGTAAACCTCTTTTTAGAGAACTAAATATATTAACAGTTCCTGGAATGTATATATTTGAATGTTGTAAATTTGTTAAAACACACTCCGAATTATTTCAACGTCTTGGAGATACTGTTACGTTTAATACGAGATATCCTGATAGACTGATTATTCCGCCAATGAAAAGTCAATTATATCACAGAAGTTGCTTTCCAATGGTTATAAGGATATTTAACAAACTACCAAAATCATATAGGGAACTGCCAATCAATCGATTTAAAACAGCGTTATTCAGATGGCTTATAGACAAGACATTTTATTCTGTAAATGAGTATCTTAACTTTAAAGATTCGGGTTGACATTCTCCTATTATGAATATTATGAATTAAGTGAAAAATTATGGACATTTATACAACTGAAATACTTATTATTGACATTCTTATTATTGGCATTATTATTATTGACATTTTCTTGTTGACATACATAATGACTTATTACTTTCCAATTATTACGTTAAATTCATAAATGTTCTTAAATTTTGCATGCTAGTTTTAGCGAATTGTGTGAGAAACTGTAATAAAATTCGACCACCTATGTATATACTACAATTCTAGCAAATAAAATTTCATTTCATTTCATTTCATTTCATTTCATTTCATTTCATTTCATTTCATTTACTTTCTGACACAAATGTCGTCGTCGCTCCGCCGGCCTTCGGCATACGCTCCTCATGCCAGCTAGCAAGTTTTTGGGACTAACGATCCATCGGACATTTGATTCTTCGGAATTATGAAATTCGGACAACAAACAATTCGTATTTATGACTTTCGGAATCATGAATTTCGGGATTTTAAATAGTAGAGTAGTAGACATTATAACTCTTCGGAATTATGAAATTCGAACTTTTGAAATTCGGAATTTTTGTGACTTTCGGAATTTAGCGAATTTTTGGGTGTTCCCCGCCCGCTCCGACGAGCGCACGAAACTATCGTCAAAACGCGGCTCGCTCCCGCCAAAACTTGTATCGCCGTAATGACAAAGTGAAAGATCTATTCTACAAGTTATTGTGTATTAATATTAAACTATTTTCCGCGTTTAAACTATCGCCTTTTGTTGAAATTAACCGACGCCATAAGATAACCTATTTATATTTTATTTTTAAGCTAGTTATTTCAATTCGATCGATTGATCACAACAGAATAAAAATGTTATAATAAAAAAAAAACAATATCAACAACATTAAAAGGGACCACCCTATGGTTTCAATTGAGCGTAGGTAATTATTGCATCAACTAGGCTTAGTTTCGGTACTGTTCATATTTATACTGTGCCTTAGATATAAATCGTCTTCGTGAGAGGTACCTTCATCCCGCTAATCAGTTACAGATAAACCATGTCATTCACGTTTATCAAAATCTTTGAGTAAATATTTATCTCAGTAGAACCTTGAACTTTTCATACATGATGTAACAATGTATTGCACTAGTTTGTAAATAAGTAATAACATTAAATGGGTAGGCAGAGCTCGTGGCAAAATAATAACAGTCGCTCAGGAAAATAATGGACACATATTTTTTGTTTTTGTAAATCAATGAATATTGACAAAGATAAAACGCATCAAAACTCGGGAGTGGGGGCTCGTGACGTCAGAACGCACTAAAAATTATAGCACGGCGTGACGTATTAAGAATTTTAAAAGCGTCGTATCTTCGTCAATTTTGGTTTACGTATCAAAAGAAAAAAATCGTGTCAAATATTTTTTGATAATCTAACTGACGGACTAATTAGATTTTTTTCAGTTGACAAGCCTATTAGACTTTTGTTTTTCGGATGGGAAATCATCAAATGACTCCTCCCGCTCTGGGCGGAGCGGGAGGGAGTGTCAGACTTTTACTGACTAAAACCCATCCATGTTCCTTCATCGCCCTTTGTGTTCCGGAGCCACGGTATCTCTTTAGAACAGTCCCGCAGCCCCAGACAGTCCCGCAGCTCTAATAAGGATTTTTTGATAAACTTACCATATTTCTCTCCGAGCCCAGTGATATCATAATACTTGTATTCTTTTCCATCAATGTTGATGGACTTCAGGAGATGGCTGTATGGGTTGTTGGTAGCTGAAACAAAAATTATATTAGTTAGTAACATTGTCATAGGTACTTCATCATCATTCATCAGCCTATTAATGTTCCCACTGCTGGGACACAGGCCTCGTCTCTATGAGAGGGAATGGGCTATTCAGGGGTGGAAACTGATTCCATGGTCAAAAATACTGATTTCACTGACTAAAACCCTCTAAAATACTGACCATTTACTGACCAAATCTCTAGAAAACTGACCCTTGGTCTGTCAACATGACATCGAAATACGAATGTTAGTTGCTGGTAGATAATTAGGTTAATAATATATGGAGAATGTTTGTAAATAAGTAAGAAAAATGTTTTGGTGTTTGGCCTCCACCATCCCCATAGCCAACCTGCACCTCCACTTATTATTAAAAATAAACTTAAATTATTACTACATATTGAATTTATTGATTTTTAAACAAACAAACAATCTATTCGTTTTTTTTTAAAAAAGAAGTTAGGTATTAATTTATTTTTCTTTTTTCGACATATTTTTGGATCTTCAGCTATCATAGCTATCATAACACTGTGAGCGGACTGTATGTTGATTTCAAAATTAATAATTGCTGTTAAAAAAACATGCTTTTTTATTTAGTAAAATAAAAAGCCCCTCAAAAATGAGATATCAAATTGTTCTCAATAATTCATCACTGGGGCACGAGGCCTACATCACCTACATGTAGGCTATCTACTGATGGGAATATAGCCCCTGATCCTCAAAATACTGACTTTACTGACCATTTTTCGAAAAAACTGACTTTTACTGACCTTAGCAAAAAAACTGACTTTTACTGACTTTACTGACCATTTTCCACCCCTGGCTATTATATCCACCACGCGGGCCCAGTGCGGATTGGTAGATGTCACATGTCTTCGAAGTTTTTGGTTCTAGGACATGCCGGTTTCCTCACGATGTTTTCCTTCACCGTTATTATTTGTCATTCTTACTGAATGTTATCTAACTAAGCTATGATAAGCAGATGGTAATCTGTGGAAAGGAGATCCGTGCCTGCTTATATTAAGGCTAAGCAACATCCTAATCTTACAGAATAACTAAATAAAATTGCGTTAAGGCGACTACAGGAGCTAAACTTGAGTTTTATAATGCAAAAAAGCATATGATTCACTGCAATAAACAAAACTAGAAAAATATATGATATTCTTCAGGATATAATGCTAGTATGATAGTGTTTTGGAAACATAATACAACTAACTTTAATCGATAAAAAAAATCACGAACTTATCTCTAAAAGTTTCTTTTAACAATTCAACAATTCTTTTTTAACATTCTGATTTTTTGGCAAATAATTCTACAAGCAACATAATTATTAGCAATAGCATGATAGTGTTTTATTTTTTTAGTCCAATCAATAGATTTTTTGTAAATAGCAAAAACCACTCATTTCGCACTATTCGGCCCGCAGTGACTGACGTAATAACCACTTTGTAGTGCAAGCTGATTAAAGCTTTATTCTAACAGTATTTCAAACAAAGTTTGAACCACCACAAATAAAGTTGCTAATTTAGCTCCTATAGTCGCCATAAGACTAAACAACATCCTAATCTTACTGAATAACTAAATAAAATTGCGTTAAATAAAATTTTATTTTTAACTTAATGGAGTTTTTGCCCGTTCTTCTCCATAGAGATCTACGCTAGGGAATGTGCAACTACAGTACTTTCACAGTGACTGGGACTGTAGCTCCATTTCATTGTTTTGACAAGTCAAGTGCTTATAACTGGCTTACTTGAAATAAATGCTCTGATTTTGAACTCGCAGTGCCAAAAGGTGAAACTACAAAGGATATGTTTACTTAGGCGTTCTTTAGAATGGATGAAATAAAAAAACCGGCCAAGTGAGAGTCGTACCAGCGGAGTAAGGGAGTTAACTTTTTTTTTTTATTTAGCCCGTATTGTCCCACTCCTAAGCAAAGGCCTCCTCCCATTCCTTCCACTTCTCGCGATGGTCTGCTTCGACTGGCCAATTTACTAAAAAGCCATCCAAGACATTCCGCCATCCATCAATTTTTAATTTATTTTTATTAAACACTGTTTTAAGCTTTCACGGTTTAAAACTAAACTTATATCCATCCACCCGCATTTTCCAGTTAACCCGCGATCATGGCGCTTGCATCAGCGTCGAAATATCGGGAGCTCAAAACAATGAACAATCACGGAAGATATCCCGTAAGTGACAATATAAGTTTATTTTTATTATTTGTTGTTAAAGCGACATCTAATCGGAAATACATCATCTGTTACTATCACAGTTCATGAGATACAATACAGCCTGGAGTCTTAGTAATAGGGTTTCATTTTTAATGTTTGGGTATGGAATCCTAAAAGTATTTATTTGACTCACACAGAACAAAACAAAGTGCCCGGTTGGTGGCAATAGGCTCGTCCCTTATTACATGGGACTTACACGTTGAAAGCCAACAAAAAAAATACAACTTCCCGTTCAGGCCGCGTCGGTCAGTGATGGTCGACAACTAGGCCTTCCGTTCGGGCCGCGTCGGTCAGTGATGGTCGACAACTAGGCTTTCCGTTCAGGCCGCGTCGGTCAGTGATGGTCGACAACTAGGCTTTCCGTTCAGGCCGCGTCGGTCAGTGATGGTCGACAAACAACTAGGCTTTCCGTTCAGGCCGCGTCGGTCAGTGATGGTCGACAAACAACTAGGCTTTCCGTTCACGCCGCGTTGGTCAGTGATGGTCGACAACTAGGCTTTCCGTTCAGGCCGCATCGATCAGTCAGTGCTGACCGCGTTTTACGTGTGTTTTTGATCCATTCATACAGGCCGTAGGGCAGTGCTATCAAACTAAATCCTATATTGTGGCCCTCTAGTTACGCCAAACTATAATGGTTTTTGAAAAACGTAAAGGACTTAAGGTTGATCTGCGCAACATATTTTCCATACAAATTTCGGGGGGCTATTACTCCACTGTTTGTCATGGTACAACTAAAGTTAAACATGATATCGTTTTGTCTCATTATTAATTGTGTCTGTACGGAAACAGAATAGTAAAATAAAAAGCCATTAAAAAGTTACGAGCTACCAAAGATTCATTTTTATTGCCAATTTTAACGTAACTTTGGGCGTAAATTAGTAATAAAAGAAGTGTCAAATTTCCAAAACAAAGTCGGTACCGACACAGCACAATTATCGAAGAATTCAATAAATTTTACTTGTAATTGATTTATGCAGTGGTTTTTTCATAAAACCCGATTTTCCAAAGGCCTTTTCGTATTTTTTTACGCGCGCCTTTTACTAGACTTATCGTGCATCTCACTGAACAATGTTTCCCCCGCTGCGGTGCGCGGTGCGGGAGGACGACGACGACGTTCACGCACACATTAACAATATGTCATACGCGCGTAGGGTGGTGGTACCAATTATCGACCGTGTCAACTTTTTTTGAACTTTGACTACTTGTAATTTTTAAGTGCTTTTGATTACTTGCAAAAAAAAAAAAATCGTGGATTTGGGGTGCCATATTGTAGACTTCGAATTTTTTTTTCTTCTAATACCATCGAGTGGGGTATCAAAATGAAGGGTTTTAAAAGATGATTACAAAAATGTATTCAACGTTTGAATGTAATTCGAAATGACAGATAGTATAAAAGAATAAATAAATTTCAAATGTTTCTCATCATGAAGATTTTAAAATGAAATGTATTTATGGTATGGGAGGTTATGTGTATGGATATAGAGTCGTTTTTGCATGAAAAGTATTATGATTTTAGGGCAAATTTTATAGTTATGTTACTTTTTCTAGAAAAGGCCGATTTTAGGAGGAGGCTAATACTAGGAGAATCCACCCTATTCCAGTTATATTCGAAATTTCGAATCTGCTTCTAAAGCCTATGTCATTCGTGTGACGTTTGACGTATAACTGTTTGGACTCCGGATTTTTGATAAAAAATTTAATTTTTGGTTTGAGTGGACGCTGTGCTAGTGATATTGTGTTGGTTCATTGAAGAACAGGTGCGAATACCTACAAATTAACAATGGGTAAGTCATATAATTTGTTGCACCTAATCTATTTAGTGTTCTTACACACGAGCGACACGCGGCATCGACATCAGAGGCACGTGTCGATGGTGACTTCAACCATTAGTGCTATTCTCTACACGTAGCATCGCAGGCTTACTTTACCCATGGTGGCCGGCGGCGCGGCTTTGTGTATAGGCAGTAGGGTGCCCCCCTATGTAAGCAAGACAGTCGATCTAAGAGCGGTGCAATGCGCTAGTGACTTTTATTTTGTATGCTTATGTAAATGGGGAGAGGCCTTTGCCCAACAGTGGGATGACGCAGGCTAACAGTATCGGTATCAGTATGTAAATGGAAATGGTTGCGCAAATAGTAGGTGCCTCATCATCAGCCTATTAATGTTCCCACTGCTGGGACACAGGCCTCCTCTCTAAGAGAGGTAATGGGCTATAATCCACCACGCGGGCCAGTGCGGGTTAGTAGATGTCACATGTCTTCGAATTTTTGGTTGTAGGACATTCCGGTTTCCTCACGATGTTTTCCTTCACCGCTTTGAGAGCAGTGGTGTTGAAATAAATTATACAAAGTAATGCGCCTGTCTGGGTTCGAACCCATGACTTACTGTTCGTAAGTCGGGGCCGCCACCACTGGGCCACCGCTCGCTGCTCTTGGTGCCTATACATATATAAAACCAACCTCTGGCACTTCCGGCACGGTAAAAACTTATGAAATCTGTACCGGGGGTCTAAAATGCCGCTTTAGCAGAATCGTTTTGTGAATCACGTTAAAAATTTAAAATTCTTAAAATGGACTTTATAGTTATTGACATAAAGTCCATTTTAAGAATTTAAATTTTGAACGTGATTCATGCTAAGATTCTGCGTAGATTCTGCTATAGCGGCTATTTTAGACCGGCTGTGCTGTGTGTATCGTTGACCCGAAAAAAAATAGCTTTTGATTTTTATGTGCGGAGTTTCGCTAACTCATTTAATTTGACCCTGTGTAATCCATTTTTTTTTAGATCAACACAAGATTTCGGGCAAGATACCTGTGCAGCAGAAGCACATGAAGCAATGTCTGCACAATGCGAATAGATTAGTTCCGATATTCCTCATGTACTGACCAAACCTTACACTCTATTTAACAAAAAAAAAACGTCTCGTGAAATGGTGCATTTTATGCACTTGATGTACAATCTATTATTTCACTTCTCATGCTCTAAAAGTACGCCAATATAGCCCTACGAAGCGGGACTGTTGGAGGTTGATACCTTCATGGTATATAATCTGTCACATAGTGACTTTGTTTGTAGGCATGACAACAGTTCTCAATAAAATGTCTGAAAACTAAAACGTGTTTTCTGTGAATAATAATTTATGCTATCGCTAGTCATCTTTAGTCCATCAGGGACTAAAGTAACCTTTTTAATCTCTAGAAAGTAAAAGTTTTTTTTTTTAAATTTCTTTCATGTGACATAGACAAACTCCAAAGGGTAAAAACAGTACCCTATGATTACTAAGACTCCGCTGCCTATCCGTCTGTCTGTCCATGTCTGTCTATCCGTCTGTCTGTGCGTCTGTCTATCCGTCTGTCTGTCTATCCATCTTTCTTTCTATCCGCCATTCTGTCTGTCTGCCCATGTCTGTCTGTCCGTCTGTCTGTCTGTCAGGCCAACTATCTGTCTATCCCTCTGTCTGTCTGTCCATCTGTTGTCTATCCGTCTGTATGTCCGTCTGTTTGTTTGTCCGTCTGTCTGCCTGGTGTCTATCTGTCTGTCTGTCCATCTGTCTGTCTAGCCGTCTGTATGTCCGTCTGTCTGTCCAACTGTCTGTCCGTCAGACTAAATTGACTATGTTTACAATGCACTATTTTGTTAGTTTTTGCATATTCTAATTGAGTTATGCGTTTACAGGACCACGCAGGATGAATTGATGACACGTCATGAATACAGGATGCAAAAGACCTCCTCACGAAGCCGTCAGTCAACCAAGCATTCTGTACATCAAACGACTTTTTTGGGGTGAAAAATCATGTTTTGTGTTACAACTCAATGTAACGCATTCAAAACATTGTGCTGATGTATGGATTGAATAGTACGGGGGTTGTGGAGGTGTAATCTTACATTCAAACATTGTATTTTAAAAAAAACTTGTCAGGTGTAGATGGATGCAAAGTAAGCATGCAGTTGCACGGGCTCTTGTATACTAAGGTAATTAGTGATGGATATAGCAGTGTAATAAACGCTCTAAGAGACGCAATGGTGTATGGTCCTAATGTTCACATATGTAAGAAAAATAGAATGCAGTACTGCGAAATTATTCAAATAAACTAAGACAAATAGGGAAAATATGTATGTGCTTTAGAAAATTATTATAAGAGCTATAGCATTAAAAACGTTACCCTATTTACTAAGACTCCGCTGTCCATCTGTCTGTCTGTATGTCCGTCTGTCTGTCCATCGCTCTGTCCATCCATCTGTCTGTCCGTCTGACTAAATTGACTATTTTTCTCGCTCTCAAAGTGAAAAGTACAGTGTAACACTAAAATCCCATTATAAGAGCTTTCAAAACGGAACCCTATTACAAAGACTCCGCTGTCCATCTGTCTGTCCGTCTGTCTGTATGTCAGTCTGTCTGTTCGTCCGTCTGTCTGTTCGTCTGTCTGTCAGTCTGTCTGTCCGCCTGTCTGTCCGTCCGTCTATCCGTCTGACTAAATTGACTATTTTTCTCCCACTCAAAGTAAAAATTACAGTGTGACACACTAATATCTCATTATAACTCGTTCTAAAATCCCATTATAACTCGGTTCCTATTCACTACCTCGTGTATAATGGGTCATTTTAGCCCCTTGTATTACAATGTACACGTGCGTAAATTACGGTTACATTCGTCTACTCGTTTATAAAAACCAACTTTCCACACTAGTACCATACAACAACAACAACAGCCCATAACGTCCACTGCTGGACATAAGCCTCTCCCATTATGGGAGGAATTTGCCGTTATCTACACGCTTGGCAGGCGGATTGGAGATCGCAGTGATGAAATACTAACAGAAAACGCTGCTGCCCATTCTCTGGTCTACGGAGGCGCAAGGTGTTCTGCCTCAGACATTAGTCGCCTTATACGACACCCATGAGTGTAATGGGTTGGTTCTATTCTACTCTGCCGGATACCACACGGCACGGCACGGCACGGCTAGTACCATAAATACCTTACTATTTTTCTGTTTATTAGGAATCATTTATTTTGAGCTATAGTGGCGGTAATTACACACCGCAGACGTAAAAAGAAACAATGTCAGTAATTGTGTTATTATGTAATTCCATAATAATAATAATTTAATTGGACAAGAGCCTCAACTAACATCTGAGGTGACCCTCGCTAGGCAGCTGGATCAAGCGCTTGATTCAGAAAGCAGTTCTTCTGGACACGGCGCGTATTGTTAGGAGGTTCCTATCTCAAGAGCCCTAACCACCAGCAGCTTGGACCCTGTTCCCGATGCTGGCGGGCTACCTATTTTATATGCTTTTAATTGTATTTATACTTTTGTTAATAAAAAATAAAAAATGTAAATTTATTACATTTTAAATATTTATGTATAATAATATTTTTTTTACGGACTCGTTCCTGACTGATTGGCCGGAGGAGGCAAAACACCGGGAGAGTTGGAAAGGAATGTGGGAGGCCTTTGTCCAGCAGTGGGACAGAATAGGCTTCTAAAAAAATATATATTTTTAGTAACAAAAATATGTATACTTTTTGGGCATTCAATTATTCTTTATTCGATTTCTATACATTGTAGATTTCACTTCTCACGCTCTAAAAGTACGCCATTATAGCCCTACGAAGTGGGACTAAAGTGACCCTTTTAGTCTCTAAGGAGTGAAAGTAATTAGTTTTTTTTTTTAATTTCCTTCATGTGACAAAGACAAACTCCAAAGGGTAAAAAGGGACCCTATCACTAAGACTCCGCTGTCCATCTGTCTGTCCGTCTGTATATCTGTCCGTCTGTCTGTCTGTCTGTCTGTCCGTCTGGCTGTCCATCTGTCTGTCTGGCCGTCTGACTAAATTGACTAATGAAAATATGTATACTTTTTGGGCATTAAATTATTCTATAATCGTTTTATATACATATTTAAGTAGTTTTCACTTCTCATGCTCTAAAAGTATGCCAATAGCTTTTTTAATTTCCTTCATGTGACATAGACAAACTGCAAAGGGTAAAAACGGCACCCTATTACTAAGGCTCCGCTGTCCATCTGTCTGTCCGTCTGTCGGTTCGTCTGTCTATCCACCTGTCTGTTCGTCTGTCAGTCCGTCCATCTGTCTGTCTGTCCGTCTGACGAAATTGACTATTATTTTTGTCATGGACTCTAAAATGTAAATACTAAGAAAAAAATCTTGATTTGTCATTTGTCTTGATGAAAACATGTGTTTACATTTAGTGATATTGAGCATAATTATAAACCTAAAAAAGTAAAAAGACAGGTAAGTATTTTTGTAAAACAATTTATGTAGGCAAAACTAATTACAATTATTAGGTATCCACTCTGACATAAGACCAACCCGCACTGGGCCCGCATTCCCTCTCACAGAGAGGAGCTCTGTGTCCCAGCAGTGGGAGCATTATAGGCTGGTTATGCTGCTGCAATCGGACATAAACTGCGATGAACTTTCAAGTAAGCATGTGTCGTCGCGGCGGCAGCGTCGTGAACTCTTGAGCGATCGCTGCATGCATGACCACCCGGGGAAAACTAAACATAATAAGCAATCTATATTAGGTTCTTAGAGAGCCATACAGGTACAAAACGATGACGCAGCGCCTACTACTTTAGTACGAGTTTGTAGATACCTACTTGCTGATTTCTTGGCGATTCGAGCTGGCGTCGAATGGTGTCATGCTGTGCCACGGAGCCACTATCTTAGAAATCGATCAATTATATCTTAAAATGATGTACGTCAAACGTACATCAACGTATCAACGTATATCGTTATCGCTGTACGTGAAACAACAACAGCCCACAACGTCCACTGCTGGACATAAGCCTCTCCCATGATGGGAGGAATTTGCCGTAATCTCCACGCTTGGCAGGCGGATTGGAGATCGCAGTGATGTAAGACTAACAGAAAACACTGCTGCCCATTCTCAGGTCTACGGAGGCACAAGGTGTTCTGCCTCAGACATTAGTCACCTTATACGACACCCGTGAGTGTAATGGGTTGGTTCTATTCTACTCTGCCGGATACCCCATGGCTAACGTACGTGCGTGTGTACCTACGTGCATTAGGTAATAATAAAATAGACATTGATTGTGGCTCTGCTGGAGAGCATACTCTAGCAGAGCAGTACATGTACTCAAGAAAGACAAACGCTACTGTTTTTTCATATCAATTGTGTGCATCGTGTAACTTCGTTTTTGTTCGGAACGGTTCGGAACGCTGTGTGTGTACGTACGAACTAGACGTGCGTGAAGACTAGCGTCTAACTGCTCATCACTGATACTATCTCTGTCGGGCACGATGCCAGGTGAGACAGCGTGCTTTTTGGTCACGCCCACCAATGAGTTCGAGCCTGTGAGCTGTGTCACCTTAAAGACAATACAATAATTACTAAAGTGTGAAAGTTTTTTTGGCGCGAAATTGAAAAGGCCTTTGTCTAACAGTAGATTTCTCCGGCTGATGATGAGGAAAAAACTCAAAAAAAAAAAAAACGAAACTAAACAAAATTCAGGACGCGCGGGAAGCGACCTGACACAGTGACACCGCGAGCCGCGCGGCCTCCTGTAACGAAAAGCCGCTTTTTCGTGCGTAGGAGCCGCGTCGGTCAGTGCTGCCCGACATTTAATATCTCCAGAAATAATAACTTAAGTTGACTTTTGTTAATTAAAACATACATTTGGATATTAGATACAAGTATCTAATAAAAAAAAACAGTTAGTCTAAATTTGGATAGAACCATTGATTTAAATAGTAAAGATACGGTCGTGCGAACGTTCGCCGAACGCGGTCGCCATACAGAAACACTAACACCATCTATTATAACTACTATGAACTACGATGTCAATCGGCGTGGTCTGCCCCTAGACGTAACCTTGTAAGAGCGGGTATTTTTCGCACCGAATCAGTAGGAAATCTGCAAATTAAATACATATTTTCACTGTACTTATAGATTTTTACCAGTAAGTACATAAAAACACATTTTAATTTGCTTGTAATAAACAATAAAAATTATTTTATACATATAAAATTAATTTTATGATATGAATTATTAAATCTTTTCATTTCATCGGCTAAAACGCGCGCCGCTGCAAAGTTATGTCTAACTTTTACGAGGCTTCGCGTCGTCTTTGCCAAACGTTGAGACAAATACGAAAGAAAATTGTTTTAAATAATGTTAGAAGTTGATATAATTTTTTTTTTTAACTTACCGGTGATAAGAAATGTTATCATTTATTATATTGTGCTTTTTGTCGTAGTTCACGCATCCCTTCACGACACAACTTGGCATTTTTGCTTGTAAAATTTACGACCGCTCCCGAAGACAGCCGAACGCGTTCTAGTTTAGTTCGCTATAGGGAAGACCATTTTGGGACCACGTTCGAGGCGTCATTGTAACATGCGGTCCACCCAGTTCTTACGCAGTAATATATATGTCAATGGATAGAACTGTGATTTTTGCTTGGCCTAAAGGATAAGTTCGGCTGTCGGTCAGCACTGACCGCGTTGGCGTTCAATGTGTTCAACATAAATAGGAAAATGTAAGTGCACTATTCGGTCCACCTCTGCCTAACTCAGCAGGGATTATAGGCGTGATGTCCCCAATTTATTGTGGCATCATTTTGCGGAGGTGTGTCGCTAAACTTGATGTAAATTTTTACAACAACGTCATAATGACTTAAGTAAACAAATTCACTAAGTTCAAAAGTCCATTTCTAAGTTGGTTACTTATTTACATAATTATACATTGAAGCAAGGCTATGAGAGTTGAGTTTTAGAGTTTAATTAAAGATGCCATGTGGAAAAAACATTACTTTGTACGTAAAACGGGGATATTATTGTTTAAAATATGGTAAATATCCCATTTTTAGTTTAAAGATCATGTTAGTGACCTTGTCAGTTTAAAAACTTACATTACAAGGTGAACCTCATGGTACTCCCTTAATTCTCCTAAAAATTTTTATCTGAAAATCATTATCCATAAAACGTTTGCTATAAACTTCAGTAACCATAATGTTCAAAATCCCGAAATTTTATTTTACATAATTATCTTTATTTCTAAAACTGTTCTGTCATAATATCGAATACTATAATAATCGAATCTTCTAACTTTACATGCCATAAAGTCAAATGTCCTAAGTATTATGTGTATTATTCCGAATGTTCATATAAGTATAATGAAATTTTTGGTCCTAAAACATTTGCTAAAAATTAGGTTTTAGTGACAGAAACGAATCGCTGGAAATCCGACCCCACGCAGTCTTGTCTGCCCTACCCCGAGAGTGTAATTTAAAATCGCGTAGGCGCGGAAGGGCGAGGCGGCCCGCGAGTTGAGGAGCAGGTGGTTGTAACACTCGCCGCCGCTGCTGAGGCAAGCCGAAGCTGCGGTGGTGAGCGTTAAACACATCTGCGACGATAAGCTCGCATGGGACCGCCGGAGCCCAGCAGCGCCGGAGCCGTGACAGAAACCATGCCTGCTGCATGTTGCTTGCTCGCTTGCATGCTTGCTTGCATGCTGCATGCTTGCTTGCATGCTGCATGCTTGCTTGCATACTGTATGCG
This sequence comes from Xestia xanthographa, assembly GCA_905147715.2. Taxonomy (NCBI): domain Eukaryota; kingdom Metazoa; phylum Arthropoda; class Insecta; order Lepidoptera; family Noctuidae; genus Xestia; species Xestia xanthographa. The sequence continues at coordinate 29,568,727 of LR990654.1, forward strand.
TGGTTGCATGCTGCATGGTTGCTGCAAGCTTGTTGCATGCTTGCTGCATGCTTGCTGAATGCTTGCTGAATGCTTGCTGCATGCATGGTGTATGTTTGTTTGGTGTATATGTGTTTGATTGATTTTTTGCCTTTTAGTGACTACCGATATGAAATGTATGCCAAAAGAAGATTGTAACTGAACTTTCTGCGATATTACAATGGTTCTACTTTTTAATTCTTACAAATTTCATAAGAGCAATATTGTATAAGAATGTGTTGTGTTGAGAGGAGTTCATAGCACAGCAAAAGCTGAGTAATACTTAACCTGTAGTTTAGCGTAATTACAGACACAATTAAAATAACAATGTTCTGTTCCCTTTCGGGAACGTTTGGGAACATACCGGTTTGATTTAAAAATATTAGTAAGATCAAAACATTGAATATTTTTTTGAATTTAGGATTTATAACTATTATTGAAAACGGTTTGAAGTCTTTTGTATATTATTGATTGTAATATTTATGAAAAACGGGTTTAGGGCATATTGTATTTAGGGATTTCAATTTTATGGCATGTTATATTATGTGATATTAAGTTCGGGTAAGTTCTCATTCGGACAAATGATGATTAGGACAAAAAAAGTTATGGCACTTTAAATTATGAATAAAAAAGTTAGGTAATACAATAGAGAACCAAACCTCATATATCAAACATAAATAAAATAGCAGTAATTAGATTTATTCATGATGGCAGAATCTCTGCTTGGGATATAAATTATAAATTAGGCAGAATAAAACAACCATAAAGTATGAATACCTACAGTAGTAAAATGCATTTAGATGTCTACCAGATTATTGCAGGCTGTTAATAAATTTTAACAGAGAAGAAAAAGATGAGATTAGGCAGAGAAGAACTTGCAGCAGGTACACCTTGGATGGCTTTCTCGTTAATTGGCGGGAAGAGGTGCAACATCGAGAAAAGTAGAAGGAATGCGGCAGGCCTTTGCCCAGGAGAGTGGGACAATGCAGGCTCAGAAAAATAAAAGAACAGATTTTTTTCAACTATTTTAATTATGTAAAAGTCCTAAATATTGAAGGAAAAGGTGACCAAGGTTGTTTTTGACTGTTGCCATATGAATTCTAATAAGATAATGTGCTTGAAGTTGTTTCATTACGATAAAAACATACAAATCATGGCATTGACAAAAGATTAAGCAAATTACACATTTGCACCTAATGTAACTTAAAAAATCAAAGTAAACATAAATTGATACCTTCCTATTGATAGCTATGGCTAAGTAGAAGTTATTTCGTCACTACTAGTTTAATGATAACCTGATTTGTTCAGATAAACTATGTCGACCATTCATTTTCACTTGCGTCCAGTTTCAAAATCGCTTGTGATTACTACTTTTTAAACACAGCTAAGTTTATTACTTAGAGTTACGATAAAACTCTTATCGGGTTATTAATTAGTACATAAACTATGCAATTAAAAGTTACGGAGGATTTTTTCTTTATTAAGTAAAGTTTTTTTATACGAAAATATTAAAATTTTACTTACCCGCCATGTTAAATGCTAACTTTTTTGCGCACTAATAGAAGGCACAGGCACACTCCCGAATCCCGATAGTGAAAAGGGAAAACGTACGAGAAATTATACAAAATCTACGTCACGAATGTAATCAACGAAACACACGTTCGGTTGATTAATTTGACACTGACAAGTGTCGAATTGTCGATGTCGCCGGGTTGCTTATATGTCAGAAATGGGATACCAGCTTTTCCTATAAAATACTACTACTTGCTTCTAGAGCCGAACTGCGGTGCGCGGCGATCTTTTTATATTATAGTACTCTGTGGCGGCGATGGCGAAGTTGGCGACCGCGACTGGGTCGTCTGCTTATATAATACATTATTGTATAATACAATACAGCCAGAATGTGGCGGATTTTGGGCGCCTGTGGGATTCGTTATTTTTGACGTGACAACGTCTTATAAATTGGTTTGCCGGGTGACACTTCAAGAAACTGGGTAACGCTCCTCCGCTCACGTTATGCGCTCACAATGAGAGCGAGTGAGAGGCACGCGTCCCGCCTAAGAGCGAGAGAGACAGACATAAAAAGTTTATTTTACCACTCAAAGTCGTTGTCACGTAAAACTTTCGCCCGTATACCGACTTTTTTCTTCAAAATCCATTGATTGGGATAACAGCATTGACCTGACCCTTGTGAGTTCAGCAAATAAACAAATGTGAAATGAAACATTTATGATGTTGTTGATATCTCTTTTCTCTCTCTCTTCTCTCAGAAACATTTTGCAATGTGTGATTTGTGTAGTCCATAACCCAGGCACCTTTCTGCTAGCGTATTCCAAAATAGTATTTTTTATGTAGTTTATCATTGTTGTTATCACTAACCTATAAAATACTTTTTCTTCACAGAACACCAATATTGGTAACCTTTAATTCAATTCAAACTTTTAAATTTTGAATGCAGCTTTTTGCGAACCAAGCACTAATCGCATTCCGTTCCAATCATTTTGTCATATAAAATTCATTGCTTAGATCTTTGTCTCACTGTGTATTCATACAATAAATAGAGACAGAACATGATGCTGCTTTAAAGACTAACTTGTCAAACGGTTGAAAAACGGTATCCATGACAAATAATTGAAAAAAGTTCGTTGACTGTCATTGTTTTTATAATTTATTGCGCTTTTGCGTTTTTATTTAATAATTCGTGTTAAGTGACCACCAAAAATGTCGACTTTCGATCTAAACTCCATAAATTCAGCGCTATCTGACTCCGGCAGGCCGACCAGTGGCGTGGATTTCTCAGGGAAATCTTTAAAACTAGATACCGCGAACGATGGTAAGTGTTTGATTTAGTATTTTCATGCATTTATTTTAGATAAAAATAGGTGTAATGTACATTTCTACCATTAAAAGTAATTGTGGACTGAATTCCTAGCTTCTATTGCTAATTTTCAGTGTTTGCCTAACATAACCTATTTGTTCATGTTTTATTGTATTACTCACTGAATTCTATTGATAAATCAATTTTCTTGTTCTTGTCGTTATAGCAACCACTCATTTACTCGGTGCTATCGATTTTGTATGGTTAGGGTGGAAAATGATGCATTGAATTTGTGTATTACTTGGCAGACCAATGTGTTTTAAAAAGGCAGCTTGAAATGCGCATATTATTATTTTATGAGCATGTCAATATTTACTGCTAAACTATACTGCACTGTGTGAAAATGGAGAAAGCATTCATAAGTTCCTAAAACATTTTATTTGCTTGTTGTGCTCAAACATACTGAATTGAATACAATGCAATTATTTGTTAGAATATTGTACATAGCTGTTATGTCGTTCTTGGGGTCCCGGGTTCGAATCCCGGTAGGAGCAAATGTTTGTGTGGTGAGCATGAATATTTGTTTCTGAGTCATGGATGTTTTATATGAATAATAAGTATGTATTTACAAACATAGAGATTTTAAGTAGTATATTAACTATCTGGTGTCTACGACACAAGCCTCGTTGCTTACTGTGGCACTAGATGGCGCTTTGTATAATGTCCAGCAATATTTCAAACACCACCAACCACCACCATGCTCATCACACAAACATTTGCTCCTACCGGGATTCGAACCCGGGACCCTAAGAACGTAAGGCAGCCTCACTACTGCTGCGCCAATCGAGTCATAAAAAAAAAAACTAAATATATTATATTTCCAGCACAACCCATCGTGGATGCCATCAATGGCTGCCCTGACCTCCAATACCTCACGCTCACGGGCAACACGCTGGGCGTGTCTGCAGCGCAGGCCATCTCCAAAGCCCTGGAACAGCACCCTGAGCTGAAGGTGGCTCGTTTCTCTGATATGTTCACTGGGAGGATGAAGACGGAAATACCACCGGCTTTGGTGAGTGGTTCAGTTTACTTATTTGAAGCGTTTAGTCTTTGAAGCTCGTGGGTTAATAAAAATAGCTCTTCGGATCGATCTTTATGTTAAGTTGTGCTTGCCTAGGCTGGTCTGTGGATGGGTAACCACCTAATACATACCGAGTTTTCTCTGTGCCTCAGAAAACACGTTAAGCAGTTGGTCCCGGCTGCCATGTGTAGATTTTTGACAGTTGTTATGTTACAGGTAGTCAGTGGCTTGAAAAGTCTGACTACCAATTATTTCTGAGGAATGGAGGAAATCGGTAATATAACGGATAGTCACCCATCCACAAACCAACCTAAGCAGTGCTGCTTACCTCAAAGATCGATATTTGTAATAAATAAGTATAAATTTGTAATATTCTCCTTTTCCAGGCGGCCCTTGGAGATGGTATGATTACAGCAGGCGCCAGACTTAGTGTGCTAGACCTGAGTGATAATGCATTTGGGCCGATCGGAGTAGAGGGACTGGCCAAATTGTTGCAGAGTGACGTGTGCAGTGAATTGGAGGTAAATACTGGCTAGCATTCCATTCTAATAATGTCACAATGAAAAGCGTCTGAAGAAAAGTATCATTTTAAGGGCCTATACTACCTCAAATGGCTTAGCATGATCCTCCGTTACGCCTAAAATATTGCAGCATTAATTTTCAAATAAATATATGGTAAAGTTGAGGATTAATATAAGGTCTTATGTTTGGCAAAAACACGATTTCATAAAAAATTTTCGATAGAAAAAAATCCCAAAGTTACCTCCAAATCGAACAATAAACCGCTGGTATTTAAAAAGTACTTCAAATTAGATCATGAAACTTTGCATACTAACTGAACTAACTATAAAGCAGGTTTTATGTTTTTTATTTTTTCCAAAAGACGAAAATTTGATTTTATAAAGAATAAAAAACCACTCATTTTGCACTATTCGGCCGCAGTGAGTGACGTAACAACCGCTTTGTAGTGCAAGCTGATTAGAACGTTATTCTAACAGTATTACAAACGAAGTTTGAACCACCACAAATAGGTTTGCTAATCTGAGGTAGTATAGGATCTTAAGCCAAGTATTATTTTATGAGAGCAGCGGAGGCCCAGTGGTGGCGGCCCCGACTTACGAACAGTAAGTCGTGGGTTCGAACCCGGACAGGCGCATTACTTTGTGTAATTTATTTCATCACCGCTGCTCTCAAAACGGTGAAGGAAAACATCGTGAGGAAACCGCCATGTCCTAGGACCAAACATTCAAAGACATGTGACATCTACCAACCCGCACTGGGCCCGCGTGGTGGATTATAGTACATTCTCTCTCATTGAGAGGAGGCCGTGTCCCAGCAGTGGGAACATTTCACCCTGAGTAACATAAGCTAATAAAGGGTGTAAAACACCTCTTAACGAAGCCGAAAGACACTTGTTCTCCCTGTCATTGTGATAATTTTTTTGTTCTACTCCATACCTAGGAACCTTCTAGTTACGGAGATATAAAAAAAAACTTGTCAATAAGTTGTAACTTTGACCCCCAAAGTTACGACTTATTGACAAGTTTTTTTTTAAATACAAGCTTTTATTGTAAGATTTTTACTTTAAACACCTCCATGGCCCCCGACTATTCAATCCATCCACCAGCACAATGTTTTGAGTGATTACATTGAGTTCTACTGCAAAACACGATTTTTCACCCCAAAAAGAAAATTCGTTTCCCAGCAATCATTTTTGCATATAAGTTACTTCGTTTGATGTACAGAATGCTTGGTTGACGGCTTCGTGATGAGGTCTTTTACACCCTGTATTATACAATTAGTCTACTTCTTGAATTTAAATCAATTTTAATACAGTTAATTAAAAAACTAACCAATCCTTGTCTTCCCAGGAACTACGTCTGAACAACAACGGTCTCGGCATAACGGGCGGGCGCCTCCTCGCTAAAGCGTTGTCGGCGCGCCCTCGCAAGCTGAAGATCTTCATCGCGGGACGGAACAGGCTGGAGAACGATGGAGCCACCGCGCTGGCTAAGGTGTTCCAAGTGAGTAGACCAAGGTTACCCACGTAGCCTGAAGAATTGCCAAACTTAAGTGGCAGTGGGCAAGACACTGCTCGCAGAACGGATGGCCGATGGGGCCGAAAAGTTCTGGAGTGGCGACCGCGAACCGGAAGACGTTGCGTTGGAAGACCTCACGCTAAGAGGAGCAGTGACCTGGTGAAGGTGGAGGGGATCCGCTGGATGCGAGTCGCACGGGACCGGGACATGTGGCGACACGTAGGGGAGGCCTATGTCCAGCAGTGGACGTCTGATCCGCTGGATGCGAGTCGCACGGGACCGGGACATGTGGCGACACGTAGGGGAGGCCTATGTCCAGCAGTGGACGTCTGATCCGCTGGAGGCGAGGCGCACGGGACCGGGACATGTAGCCACACGTAGGGGAGGCCTATGTCCAGCAGTGGACGTCTGATCCGCTGGATGAGAGTCGCACGGGACCGGGACATGTGGCGACACGTAGGGGAGGCCTATGTCCAGCAGTGGACGTCTGATCCGCTGGATGCGAGTCGCACGGGACGGGGACATGTGGCGACACGTAGGGGAGGCCTATGTCCAGCAGTGGACGTCTGATCCGCTGGATGCGAGTCGCACGGGACCGGGACATGTGGCGACACGTAGGGGAGGCCTATGTCCAGCAGTGGACGTCTGATCCGCTGGATGCGAGTCGCACGGGACCGGGACATGTGGCGACACGTAGGGGAGGCCTATGTCCAGCAGTGGACGTCTGATCCGCTGGATGCGAGTCGCACGGGACCGGGACATGTGGCGACACGTAGGGGAGGCCTATGTCCAGCAGTGGACGTCTTGCGGCTGAAATGATGATGATGGGACAATCATCAGCTTAGCTCAGACTCCATATCCAGGTTGGCCGAAGTAAGGTAAACCTGCTCACGTGAAGTTTTAAGACCACATTTGACAATGTTGGATGGTGAGAGCCACCAGAGTGATCTAGGGCACAACAGAATGTAAGTTCACTTCGATCATTACTTAAATCAGTGTGGCAATATTTTTGTGACATGTTGTGAAGAAAGAAAGTAGGAGCTCGTGGCTAAATAATAACAGCCGCTCGGGTCGATCGTTAGGTTAAGCCGTGCTTGCCTAGGTTGGTCTGTGGATGGGTGACCACCCATTACATACCAAGTTTCCTCCGTGCCTCGGAGAGCACGTTAAGCTGTTGGTCGCGGCTGTCATTTGTAGATCTTTGACAGTCGTAACAGGTAGTCAGTGGCCCAAAAAGTCTGACAACCAGTCTTACCAAGGGGTATCGTATTACTCGGTACTAACTGGGTTGTGGAGGTCACATAGGCAGTCGCTCCATGTTAAATACTGGTATTCAGCTGCATCCGGTAAAACTGGAAGCCAACCCCGACATAGGAAAAGGCTAGGCAGATGATGATGTGAAGAATGAAAGCACAGAAGAGCACTCAGATCATATAAGTAAGAGATAAGTTATAACATAATTGTGTATAACATGTTATTCTTTATGTTATAACACAATGGTGTTATAACATAATAAAAAAGTCGCTTAAATGATAAATGATGTTTATTTTGCAAGTTGGTTTTTACAAACACTTTTACACGTCATTTTTTTAAACTAGATGGGGCCGGTGTTTCGTACCTGACTACTCTGAGAAGAAACAGCCGAAACAAACTCAGAGGTCGTAGTCTCTTTTAAAGTCCAGACATAATCTTGCTCAATTCACATGAGGACTATGCAGATTAGTGCCTGAGATGGTCTTTTGAAGAAAGAACCACACAGATTTGAGTGGACCTGTCCAGTCAGTGCAAGCATTTGTCAGTTAACATGTAGCTCGACTTATAACTCAAGGAGCTCAACGAAACGACGAACAATACCAAAGAACGGACATTTGGGTAGGTCGCTTATAGTACTCAAACTGCCAGACAGTTGTGGAAAAAAACAAACAAAAAATAAGAATGTGGGTGGGTCACCCACATGGTCCCCACATTCACAATAATTAGATAGTTAAATCACTCTGGTTCTAATAGCGTCATTTACAGTCAATATTGTGTACCTACTATCTGTCATATTTTTCTTTTTAACGGAATTGTTCCATCGCGGCATAACACATAATATAATCCCCTTTTTTTTTTTTTTTTTTTTTTTTCGGATGGGAAATCATCAAATAACCCCTCCCGCTCTGGGCGGAGCAGGAGGGAGTGTCAGACTTTTACTGACTAACCCATCCATGTTCCTTCATCGCCCTTTGTGTTCCGGGGCCACGGTATCTCTTTCGAATAGTCCCGCAACCCCGGCAGGCATCGGTCCTTACGGACCCCTTCCTTTTTGCTGACTCTCTTTGAGGCGCGCGTGGAACACTCCTGCGCCGTCGACACGGCCTGTCGTCATGAGACGGATGGACGGCGAGCTAGCCCATAGCCCACCGTCCACAGGCCCGCGCCTATGGTGGCCGGGGGCCACGTGGTGGTGGCCCCCGACGCCCGGGGCGTCTCCCTCGGCGGCCGGGACGTTGAGAGGTTCGCTCCCTCTCACGTTCCGCCACCTCCATCTCTAGCATTACTGCTTCGCAGAAGGAGGTGACGGCGTCCCATTCCGTCTCGCTCCGGACCATGGCTTGCACCAGGGCCGGACGCGAGAGGTCGCCGCCGCCTAATATAATCCCCTTGAGAGTTAAGCAGAGCTACCCTTTAGTACACCCACATTTCACTTTTAACAGACTAATAATATCAGGTTATTGCAATTGGGCCACAAATCCATACTGCTGGCAGTCACACTGCTTGATGTGGGAACCGAATCTAGGACCCATTGCACTGCAGTAATGCAATCACCAAACAGACCCCCAAAAACCAAATAAAAGAGACACGGAACCCTATTAAACTTTTGACCACCACATCATAAACGCACGCGCGTGCCCTTGACGCCAACCCATAATTTCACCTACCATTTTGTCACATATTTGAGTCGTTTGGCGTACAGGGCACGCGCTAGCTTGTCACCTATACATGTTACAATGGCAGTCAAAATATTAATTCTTCTTTTAATATAATAACCAGCGACCCACCCTGTACGGGTGCAACATATATATATAAACCTCTGAATCACTATCTATTGCTGAAAACTGCATTAAAATCCGTCGCGTAGTTTAATAGCCGTGTGGTATCCGGCAGAGTAGAATAGAACCAACCCATTACACTGACGGGTGTCGTATAAGGCTCGTATTATAATGTCTGAGGCAGAACACCTTGCGCCTCCGTAGACCAGAGAATGTGCAGCAGCGTTTTCTGTTAGTCTTTCATCACTGCGATCTCCAATCCGCCTGCCAAGCGTGGAGATTACGGCAAATTTCTCCCATCATGGGAGAGGCTTATGTCCAGCAGTGGAAGTTATGGGCTGTTGTAGTGTAGTAGTTTAAAAGATTTAAGCGTACAGACGCCGGGAGCGACTTTGTTTCATACTATGTAAAGATGATGTTTTCTATTTGTTTCAGAACATGGGCACTCTCGAAGAGCTGGCCATGCCACAGAACGGGATCTACCACCTCGGCATATCGGCGCTGTCGGAGGCTTTCAAGCACAACGTGCAGCTAGCGAGACTCAACCTTAACGACAACACCGTCGGCGCTAAGGGAGCCCAAGCTATCGCTGCGGCGTTGCCCAAGTAAGTAAAAAAAGATAATATTTTCAAGATCTACGCTAGGGAATGGGCAACTACTACTGTAGTTGCCCATTCCCTAGCGTAGATCTTTCACAGTTTTTATGTCTTGTGACTGGGACTGTGGCTACATTTAATGTTCATCTTTGTTTCGACAATTCAAAAGTGCCTGTAACTGGCTTACTTGAAATAAATGCTTTGATTTTGATGCAAAAAGGTAAAAGATGCCGAAAAATACACTTCGTAATCTAGAGCCCTGACAATCTTAAAACTTATTTAAGATTATAAAACTTGAAAAAACGGGTATTTTCCCGAATTTTGCCTTCAATATAAGCCCGAAGTTTCGACCGGATTGCACCAGCCGTAGTCGCGGGAAGACTGAAGTATCGGAGGTACCGCCACAGGAAAGCGAAAATGTTTATTCAACTACCCTCACTTGATCTTCATAAATGTTAATTAGGGCCGATTCACACTAGGACAGCACACTACACTAACAGTGTCCGCATACTGAGATGATTTCACTTGACGAGTACACTTAGTGATCACTGGATTCCAAGCGGGAGAGAGTCGGAAGCCGTCTTTGCGATTGAAATTAGGATACTTCTTGATCTCAATCGCTTCCCGAACCATTCTCCTATAATAGTGCTTCTCATTGGCAAGAATTTTTGGGTTGTGTAACTCCATCCAGTGGTTGGGTCCTGAGTCTATAGTAGTAGTGTTGTTTTTCATAAGTTCTATAATGTGTTTTGATCGTGAAAGTTTAAAAACCGGCCAAGTGCGAGTCGGACTCGCACACGAAGGGTTCCGTACCGTTGACTATATTTAGTATTTGTTGTTATAGCGGCAACAGAAATACATCATCTGTGAAAATTTCAACTGTCTAGCTGTCACGGTTCATGAGATACAGCCTGGTGACAGACAGACGGACAGACAGCGAAGTCTTAGTAATAGGGTTCCGTTTTTACCCTTTGCAGGGGTCGAAACTAGTCAGTAAAATCAGTAAAAGTCAGTTTTTTTTAGCATGGTCAGTAAAAGTCAGTTTTTTGAGAAAATGGTCAGTTTTTTCAGTTTTTTGAGATCAACACATAATATATTGCTCCATATATTTTTTTGGAACCTTATTAATTATTTACTGACACAATTTTGCCTGTCTGTGTCGTTCCTTTTTACGCCTACCTTCTTCATTCTAGATTTTGCTTAAGAAATATATATCTTATAGTATACCTACTAGCAGCCAAACCCGGCGTTGCTCGGGTTTCACCTTTCAAGTCCATTCATTTCATCAGTTGCAACACTTTTTCACATTTTCGCCACCCACAGCCGCGACCAAACTTCCTTACTTTCACCAGGAGACCAAAGGGGAGATGATTGGAGTTGGTGGTCATAGAGAAAACCCTGTCTTCCCGTCCTAACATTAGCATTTTAAATATACATTTAGATTGTGTCAACAAAAAACAAATTTCTAGTCATTTCTAATTTTCTTAGCCGGGCCCAGTGATGGTTTGAGGGCAACTAACAGCTGATGCTCTATTATGATGTCTTGTGGCAACTTAATATTGTAGCATCATTATTTCGAGGAAAAAAGTCCAATCCTACTTTTTTTCTCGAAATAAATACATATTTTCATCATATTATCATAATGTCTAATGTTTCTAACTTTTAATATTATTTGCATGATTGGATGTGTGTCATTTGCTTATTAACAAATATTAAAACTGATAACTATTTGTAAACTTTTTAATAATAAAAAGGTGGTGATGGTTGGCTATGGGGATGGTGGAGGCCAATAATATTTTTTTTTTCAATTCCACATGAAACTTTTATTTTAAGTTAGTTCAGATGGTCAGTAAAAGTCAGTTTTTTTAGATTTCTGGTCAGTAAAATCAGTATTTTTGAACACTGAACCTGTTTCGACCCCTGCCTTTGGGTACGGAACCCTAAAAAAGACAAGTTTTCAGATGTTACGTTGCTCTAGTAAAAAAAAATGTAACATTGGAGTTGGATACTAACTAAATAATATTCTATGTTAAATGATGTACTATCGAGGACACTCCCGCCTGACCACCACTAAGCTAATTTTTGCTTGCACTCGCAACATAGAAACGCTCTCTAGCCCCGCCCCGTTGACTTTGTATAGAAATAATGAATGAAAAGATACCGATCGCCCGAGCGCACTGACGACGCACGCCAAACGAGAGTTATTGTTATTTGCGCGACAAAGTTGACGCTTTCTTAATAGGTAAACTTTAAGGGGGCGTGGCTCGGCGTTTCCGCATGATGTAAGCGACAAAAATTTTTACTGATCAGGCGGAAAAGACAACTGTACATGCTTCGTTCATTGATGACCACTTTCAGCTATGCTATCTACCACACCATGTTTATTGAAACCCATCCCTACTTCATATTATTTCCCTTATTTGTAACCGACTTCAAACAATAGAAATTGTTAAGGCCCTATAACCCTAAAATTAGCAACTCTATTTGTGGTGGTTCTAACTTCGTTTGAAATACTGTTAGAATAAAGTTCTAATCAGCTTGCACTACAAAGCGGTTGTTAAGTCAGTCACTGCGGGCCGAATAGTGCGAAATGAGTGGTTTTTTTGTGATTTATAAAAAATCTATTGATTGGACTAAAAAAATAAAACACATAAGGCCTGCTTTATAGTTAGTTTTCAGTTAGTATGCGAAGTTTCAAGATCTAATTTGAAGTACTTTTTGAATACCAGCGGTTTATTGTTCGATTTGGAGGTAACTTTGGTTTTTTTTTCTATCGAGAAAAGTTTATGGAATCGTGTTTTCGTCACACATAGGACTTAGCATTTATCCTCAACTTTACAATATATTTATTTCAAAATTAATGCTGCAGTGTTTAAGGGGTAACGGAGGATCATGCTAAGCTATTTGAGGGGGTATAAGCCCTTAAGTTCCTAGACATAATAAACTTATTACCATTATTTTCAATTTGTTCCAGCCTGAAGAACTTGAAGTGCATTAACTTCGGTGACTGCCTTCTCAAGAGTAAGGGTGCTAGTGCGCTCGCGAAGGCTTTCAAAGAGAACTCTGTACTTCTAGAGGTAAGAAACAAAATTGTAATACAAGGCCGTAACAAAAGATGGATGGATATGTGATGCGGAGGGATGAGGAAAATGTCGTGAGGAAAGTTTTGAGTATGAATGTGGATGGGTGGGTATAAGACTAAAGTCCCCGTCACGAGAAGCTATAAATTTTGTAAACACACATTCGGGTTCGCAACCTTTGGATCAAATACAAAAAAATGACAGCATTGACAGCGTCACCGTGAACTTACTTCAAAACGGCGGCCCAAATGTTTACGTTGCATGAAGTCAGACGCGTTCAAGTACCACAAAACATTAGACGACAGCGCTTTATATCGCTAACATATTACCCGACCAAGTGAAATTGCTCGTTAGCTTCGTATAACACGTGTATGTTACTTTGAGTTGATTGAATTTGGAATTATTTCTTGTTGATGAAATTGTCGCTACGTAACTTGGTAGAAGTTCATTATTTACAAAAAATATAGCTTCTTGTGACGGAGACTTTAGAGACAGACCGACGAAGCGAGGAATCTTATAAGGTGACTAAAAAAACTTAAAAAAAAAAACTTTTTTATAAAATTTGTTATAATTAAAAAAAAAAAAAAATGTCTGGGTCTGTCTGTTTGTTCCGGCTAATCTTCGAAATGGCTGGACCGATAAAAAGTTCAGTAAAAGTCCCGTCAAAATCAGTACAGTCGTTTCGGAGGTTAGCCGGAACAAAACAGACACAAAAATTAAAAGAATATATATATTTTTGGTACCTATAAGTACCGTATATAATTATACATTCAGTAAAAAGCTGTTATTTAGAAATTACAAGCAGACACTTCAATTTTATTTATTTGTATAGATACGTCTCTCGTAATTCTAAACCAAATAAACATGTATTTTTTTGTTTTATTTATATCTTCTTCTATATCGAACGACTGGTGTCAGAGTTTTTACGCCGCTCATGAGCCTCTGAGTTGGCTTTACATGCCATCAAGAAATATCTCTCAGGCATGCTGGTTTCCTCACGATGTTTTCCTTCACCGAAGCTAGTGATATTATCACTAACTACTATATTATCGCTACTAGCTGACCCACGCAACTTCGTCTGCGTCACATAAGAGAGAAAAAGCTAACAAAAGGAATACATTTTCCCCGTTTTTGCAACATCTTTCATTTATGCTCCGCTCCTTTTGGTCGTAGCGTGATGTTATATAGCCTATAACCTTCCTCAATAAATGGGCTATCCAACACAAAAATAATTTTTCAATTCCAACCAGTAGTTCCTGAGATTAGCGCGTTCAAACAAACAAACTCTTCAGCTTTATAATATAATAATATAAATAATAATAGTATAGATTATTATTATTCGTAAAAAAATAGAAAAAATCTAAAAATATATTATTGATATAGCTTAGGCAAAAAGCAGTCGAAAAACGTTAGTTTTATTTCATAAATTATCAAACTAAATTTTAAAATTCAATTCAAAGGTATCAGCTTGTTTAATCTGTTTCATAACACCATTATAGTAGTCGCCATGTTATTACGTCATACGGCCATGTAAACTTAGAAGCGTCAACTGTCAACTTCAAATATCACTGCATTTGTTTACACAGCCAACTGACGTCATGACCATAGAGCAATATGGCGTCCACTGCGTCCAGCTTTTTCGTTAAATTACACGCAAAATTTAAATGCATTGTTAGGGCACTTAACGATGCCTGCCGGGGTTGCGGGACTGTTCGAAAGAGATACCGTGGCCCCGGAACACAGGGCGAAGGAACATGGATGGGTTTTAGTCAGTAAAACTCTGACACTCCCTCCTGCTCCGCCCAGAGCGAGAAGAGTCATTTGATGATTTCCCTTCCGAAAAAAAAAGGCAATTAACGATTGAATAAAATATTTGTGATTTTTTTAGTAGTTCATTAGCACTATAGAATCTAACTGAGACACTTTTCAAAAATAGGTGTAATACCCTATTATACAATATCATCATCATCATCAGCCTATTAACGTTCCCACTGCTGGGACACAGGCCTCCTCTGTGAGAGGGAATGTGCTATGCACCACCACGCGGGCCCAGTGCGGGTTGGTAGATGTCACATGTCTTCGAATGTTTTGTTCTAAGACATGCCGGTTTCCTCACGATGTTTTCCTTCACCGTTTTGAGAGCAGTGGTGATGAAATAAATTACACAAAGTAATGCGCCTGACTGGGTACAGAACCCAAGACTTACTGTTCGTAAGTCGGGGCCGCCACCACTGGGCCACCGCTGCCCCCGCTGCCCTTTTATACATTTAGCTATAATGTTCATATTCCTCTCTCCACAGTCTCTAGACCTGAGCCACAACGAGATCGGTCGCGACGCTTGTATGGAGGTCGTGGACGCTATCACGGCGCTACCCGACAGCTTTGACAGGCTCAGCAGAGTGGTGCTAGCGGGTGAGTAGCTTTGTGGGACTCACTACTACTACTACTACAACAGCCCATAACGTCCACTGCTGGGCATAAACCTCTCCCATAATGGGAGGAATTTCACGTAATCTCCACGCTTGGCAGGCGGATTGGAGATCGCAGTGATGAAAGACTAACAGAAAACGCTGCTGCCCATTCTCTGGTCTACGGAGGCGCAAGGTGTTCTGCCTCAGACATTACGAGCCTTATACGACACCCGTGACTGTAATGGGTTGGTTCTATTCTACTCTGCCGGATACCACACGGCTATCTCCTACTCCTTTAGCTACCGGCAGTGAACTATAGTGGCCTAAGGCCCTTCTAACCCTAAAATTAGCAACTCTATTTGTGGTGGTTCAAACTTCGTTTGAAAATACTGTTCGAATAAAGTTCTAATCAGCTTGCACTACAAAGCGGTTATTACGTCAGTCACTGCGGCCGAATAGTGCGAAATGAGTGGTTTTTTGCGATTTACAAAACATCTACTGATTGGACTAAAAAAATAAAACACATAAGACCTGCTTTATAGTTAGTATGCAAAGTTTCATGATCTAATTTGAAGTACTTTTTGAATACCAGCGGTTTATTGTTCGATTTGGAGGTAAATTTGGATTTTTTTTCTATCGAGATAAATTTATGGAATCGTGTTTTCGTCACACATAGTACTTAGCATTAATCCTCAACTTTACCATATATTTATTTCAAACTGAATGCTGCAGTATTTTAGGCGTAACAGAGGATCATGTTAAGCCATTTGAGGAATATATGGCCCTTAAAAAGGTCTGAATCCATTGCGTACCTCATAGGTATCTTTTTTCTCCCAACTTCTATAACCTACTTTCCATTTGCTTTAGTGTTAGTCTTAAGTCGTTCTTTAACTATTCATAAGTTTCCACAATGTACGCTACCCATATCAATGGGTCACAAATTACATGCAATCTCGCCATTCTACTTTCACAGGTAACAGTCTCGGAGGAGCGAGTAATAAAAAGTCGATGCGCGACAAGCTGGGTGCGTCTGCAGAGTTGAGTGACGGCGAGGGAAGCGAAGACGAATGTAAGTTACTGTTTATTTATTTAATTTTTAACCCCCTTGCTCGTAAAGCTGATGTAATTCCACCGGTTTTAAATATGTAAAGCGGGTCATAAAAAACGCGTGTGTTACCAAAGCAGTTATAGTCCATACAAATTCCATAACAGTATTATTTGCCATTTCAAATATGGAACTGATCGCCGCCGCACGACTCCAGCTAGCGAGCAGCGCGCTGTTGCTATTCAAATTTCGAACTAATCGCCGCGCGGCGCCAGTCAGTAGGCAGCGCTAGAGCGCTGTTAAAATGGCGGGAAAGCAACAGTGTGCATTCACAGATTGAGTTTATTTAAAATAAAATAAAACAGTTTATTCGGTTATTTAAAAACTTGGCTGCATGCTCTAGCGTCTTTGCCAACATTTTCACGCAGCCACGGCAGAAAATAATCCTCGTGCCATTTTTCTCAAATTTTCTTTTCTTTGTACTTGTATTGTGAAATGTTTTTTTTTTTCTGTTCCTCGCAAATGTGTTAAAAAACGTCGTACGATATACGTGCGTATTGGTTATAACATGCTCGGCTCAATTACGCCCTCGCCTTCGGCTCGGGCTGAAATTCCGCCTCGCATGTTATAACCATCTTAACGCACTAATATCGTAATGTACTATTAATTAATGTAAAAAAATTGTACTAGTTTATTGTAACTTTTGTAAGGGACGGGCACTGCTAATCCTTAATACAGGTTATTCTATAACCTAGCTAAGAAAGCAGAGCTTCACCCACCAGATTGTGATTGACACGGTACAAACATATATTTATAACTCTGTGTATGATCATGTACTACAATCTCCTTTTTAAGAAATAAAATTTATTATTTATTTAACACTTCAAGTACAGAGGCGGACTTAATGCCATAGGCCAGTGTTTTTCAACCTGTGGGTCGCGACCCCCTGGGGTGTGTGCCAAGCTTCTATAGATGGGTCGCAAGAGGTCGTGAAAACTACCTCAATAAACAAAACATTAAAGCCTTTCTAGGCTTTTAAAAAAACAAAAATAAAAATAAAAAAACACCCAAATAAAAACAAAAAAAAATCAAATCTCAATCAATCAATCACAATCAAAATAATAAAAAAAAAAACAATCCAATCACAATCAATCCAACAATAAAAAAAAAAAACAACCAATCAAAACAATCAATCAATCTCAATCAATCAAAACAATCACAATCAAAATAAAAAAAAAAAAAAACAAAAAAATAATCAATCAATTTCTCAATCTGTCTTATTAAATATGTCAATAAAAAAAAAAAAAACAATTATTCAATTTCTCAATCGTGTCTTATTAAATCTTCGGCCATCCATCCACAAACAGATCGTCTGTTGGGTAATCCGAATCCATCTTAATATGTCATACAAAAGGCATGTTTAATGTGTATTAAATAAATTATTTTGTCATTTTTCACTTTTTTTTTGTAATTTTTATTTTTTTTTTTTTGGGTGAAAAATGAAAAAATAATTTTCCCAGATAAGGCCCAGCTAGATAAATGTTTCGCCCCCTAAACCGCTATATTGTAACTTTTATGGAAATCCTTAGAGCCGTTTTCAAGAACGTGATTACAAATATTGCTCATTCATTATTATAAAGCAGCGGTGGCCCAGTGGTGGCGGCCCCGTCTTACGAACAGTAACTCGTGGGTTCGAACCCAGACAAGCGCATTACTGTGTAATTTATTTCATCACCACTGCTCTCAAAACGGTGAAGGAAAACATCGTGAGGAAACCGGCATGTCCTAGAACGAAAAAATTCGAAGACATGTGACATCTACCAATCCGCACTGGGCCCGCGTGGTGGATTATAGCCCATTCCCTCTCATAGAGAGGAGGCCTGTGTCCCAGCAGTGGGAACATTAATAGGCTGATGATGATGATTATTATAAAAATAGGATTTATGCTAGATAGGTAATTTCTGCCACATCATCTTTGTGCCATTGTCGCATGTTACTCGGGGTCTGCGCAAAACGTGTATTTCCTTTCATTCTCTGTCAACCGTCACACAATCATTTATTCTTTTTTCCTTCATATCATTCCTCACACAATCCATCCATCGTTTCCTTGGTCTTCCTCTCCCTCTCCATTCATCAACTTCTACATTCATCACTCTTTAAGTCACATGAGATTCTTCCCTCCTCATCACATGCCCATACCACGACAGTCGATTCCCTTTCAACATTTCTATAACTGTCGCAACTGCCCGCTTAGCATGAACGCCGTAGAAACGAAAGAGAATCGAAAAATCTTTTGTTTATCTGTCATTTTGTCGATTCAATGACAAATGAACAAAAGATTTGTCGAGTCTCTTTCGTTTCTACGGCGTTCATGCTAAGCGGGCTGGTAGTCCCAACCGGTAGCCATAGTTGGAAAAAAGCTCCAAGAGGTGGGCAAAGTGTATCATTTTTGAGATTGGAACATTTGCATCTCGACCACAGAAATGATCCGAATCACTGATGTTTCATTTGGCTCATTTGGATCATCGGCTCAAACAAAAGATATAAAATTTCAACGTGAAACGATAACTTGTTAGTTGTTAGTGCAAAAATTTTATGCAAAAAACGACCGTATAGTATTTGATACGTAAGTACCTTAGT
Source organism: Xestia xanthographa (assembly GCA_905147715.2). Lineage (NCBI taxonomy): Eukaryota > Metazoa > Arthropoda > Insecta > Lepidoptera > Noctuidae > Xestia > Xestia xanthographa. The sequence goes on from LR990654.1 coordinate 29,587,487, forward strand.
GGTCATTTTTACGTGCATGGATAACGATGAAAGAAAATCTGTGAGAGTATGAGTGATACACATCTCATTTGGTATCTCTTTCTGACTTGTATAGATTGTAATTATGTCGCCGCTTACACGAGTCTCGCGAGGTTTTATAATAATTAAGTAACTCAGTGTGTCTCAGTCTCCCTTTCTCGCTCGCTCACTACTCAGTCGCCTCGCGAGCGACGCGTCGCGCGCGGAATGAGAAAAAGTAAAGTAATGTTTCAGATCCAAACGATGCGTTTGAAACGTTGTTACTGAACCAATCTTTTGAATCACTTCAAAGATTCGGATCAGTGAGTCGGTACCGTAAAGATTTACACACGCCTACAAAGTATCCCTACCAGCGGGGATATGTTAGTAGGGATATATGGAACGGGGGGTTTCTGCGACTAATAAATATAATATCAAATGCCATCCGGCTCGAAGGACTAAAGTGTACGCCGATCCTAACAATAATATTATAACAAAACCTTTTTTTTATATTGCAGATGTAACAGACTCTGAAGAAGACAACGACGGACAGAATTCTGAAGACAGCGCCACAGAGGACGCGCAGCATTTTGACACAGTCACGGAGTTCCCCAACGACATCACACTGGATACATCAGGTATGCGCAGCAACCGGGATGTAGGACCTGTCACTGTATGTCAAATACTGGTATTCTGCTGCATCTGGTTTGATTGGGTGCCGACTTCAACATAATTGGGAAAAGGCACCTGTCTCACTGCCGACAATGAGAGGTTTTCTTTTTGAGGTATTAAAAAAAAACTTAGTTTCCAAGAACTCTATAGATGGCGTTGAACTTACTATGATAGTTGCCAAAGCCAAAACACTTGGAAAAAAAAACATTGTGTCACGTCACATACTCTCGTTGACTGACACTTTCATTTGCTTAACCTTCCGAATATAACCTAGTTTTCTCGCGCTTTGTTAAAATCAGTTCTTTTAGGTGCCGTTCCTTGCACTATCATACTAACTCCTAGCGCCATCTATCCAGCGACTAGGAAAGAGCTAAAAAAGAAAATTCCTCATTATAGTTTCCGCCAAATAAGTAGGAAATAAAGGTCATTAACCCGCATACATTTATTCAAATACATAATTCCGAAAACAGAAATAATGACATAAACTTGTCCCGAAACGACCTTTATCGTGATCCTTGACTTTTTATAGTAATAAAAAACGATTCATAATGTATTGTCGGGGTACCTACGCAGAGAAATTAAGGAAAGAGTAATGACCTTTAATTCATACTTATCTGGCGCAGACTTTAGTGAGAAGCGAGTAGAGCTAGAAACTTAGAAACGAGTTGGCGAGCAGCGAGAAGCAACTGTGTAGTTCCAATAGCTTTGTCGCTGGGCGAGTGTGCGAGTGCGACGGGTCATTACTCGCACCACTCGCTCGGAGCGGCTAGTCTAGAAATAGTTCATCATCTGCGTAGCCTTTTACTAACTATGACGGGGTCGGCTTCCAGTCTAACCGGATGCAGCTGAATACCAGTATTTTACATGGAGCGACTGCCTATCTGACCTCCACAACCCAGTTCGATACCCCGTGGTAACTGGTAACTGGTTGACAGACTTTTTCGGGCCACTGACTACCTGTAACGACTGTCAAAGATCTACAATTAATGATCAACGTGCTTTCTGAGGCACGGAGGAAACTCGGTTCGGTGGTCACGCATCCACAGACCAACCTAGGCAACCACGGCTTAACCTTTAGATCGACCCGAGCGACTGTTATTATTTAGCCACGAGCTCCCAACCAACAGTCTTGAAGTAGTAATTGAATGGTAAACAAATTATTGCTGGTAGACGACTTTTTCTTTGGGGTTAAAGATCACGGTGTACGGTAGAACTCAATGTAACGCACTTAAAAAACATTGTGCCGATGGAGGCATTGAATAGGCTTGTGTCCTGAAAAAATCGAATTAGTCCGTCAAAATATTTGACACGTATTTTTTCTTTTTTTACGTAAACCAAAATGGACGAAGATACGACTCTTTTAAAATTCTCAATACCTCACGCCATGGTAATTAGTGCGTTGTGACGTCACGAGCCCCCACTCCCGAGTTTTGATGCGTTTTATCTTTGTCAATATTCAATGATTTACAAAAACAAAAAATACGTGTCCATTATTTTCCAATACTCTAACTGACGGACTAAATAGATTTGAAATTTATTGATGGTGGAAACTAGCCTATTGAACAGGTGTCATGAATTTAAAGTAAAATTAAAAACCTGTGAAGAAGTTGCAACTTTGACCCCCAATATCTCCGTAACTAGAACAAAAATAATTGCAATGACGGGTAGAACAAGTGCCTTTCGGCTTCGTTAAAGAGTCTTTTTACACCCATTATTTATTTTTGTCCCATTTTAACTAACTTAGTTATTATCTAGTACTATCTTGCAGTTTATCTGAAATATATATCTTGGTTTCAGGAGTAGAGGAGGTAGAATCAGACGTGGGCAGATTCCTGGCGCAGCCGACTGTTGAGAACCTGAACAGACTTGGAGCGAATACGGCTGATGTTATAGATGTACACTTACAGGTAAGCAGTATTCACGGGATCGTACTACTGGGATAAAAAATATCCTAGGTATTATAAATTATCATACACGCATACACACACTCACATGCACACACACACTCACACACACACACACTCACATGCAAACACACTCACATGCACACACACACTCACTCGCACACACACGCGCACACACACTCGCTCACATACACAAAATTATACACAAGCCAATCTTGTCTACTTACCTATGATAAATATGTTATTAATATTTTTCTTTCTTTTGTTATGGAAGAGCGGAGTCTTCTAATACAGGCATTGTTTGCTTAAAACAAGGCTCCAATCACAAACTAAGTGTTGTAATCTTGTTAAAGAAATAAACAATTTTGAATACATTGTGAAATGCAATTGTGAAAAGAATTGACTATTGAATTTGAATTAGTGACCATCGCAGCATATCTAAGGTACTAAATAAATTGTATATTGCTGTGGAAGAGCGGAGTCTCCTAACACAGGCATTACTTGCTTAAAAGGAGGCTCCAATCACCAACTAATGTAAAAGTTTTTGGTAAAGAAATAAAGATTTTTGTATTTGATATCTTCTTCCATACTTCTTTATTACTCGTTATGTCATCAGACACCTCCTTTTTAGCCATAAAGGGTGTAAAACACCTCTTAACGAAGCCGAAAGGCACTTGTTCTCCCCGTCATTGCGAACATTTTTTTGTTCTACACCGTACCTGGGAACCTTCTAGTTCGGGAGACATTGGGGTCTAAGTTACAACTTTTTGACAAGTTGTTTTTCAAATACAAGTTTATAATGTAAAATTTTTACTTTAAACACCTCCACGACCCCCGTACTATTCAATCCATCCATCAGCACAATGTTTTGAGTGCGTTACGTTGAGACAAAACATGATTTTTCACCCTAAAAAAAAAGTCGTTTCCCAGCAATAATTTTTGCGTAAAGTTACTTAGTTTGATGTACTGAATGCTTGGTTGACGGCTTCGTGATGAAGTCGTTTACACCCTGTATGATTGTTCAGACAATCCATCAAACACTAAAAAAAAGAAAAAAAAAGAAAAGTTATAAACTGTGTGCAAAAGATAGCGGGGCGCAGCTAGTTACGAAATAAATTAAAGAAAGCTATTTTAGGGGGAAACTGACCGAAAATACTAATATGAATTAGGAAAAACGAAAATTTTATCAATCTAGGGTAATTTAGGAACAGACACATGACGGTAGTCTTTCAACCGCTTCAATCTCACTTGTATTTAAACACTATTCTCTCTGCTTTCAGGCAATAAAAGACCCAACAGCCCTGATCCAAGCATACGTAGAGGCCACATTCTGCGTGGCCGGACTCTCTGAACAATACCCCAAGGCGGCAGAGATAGCGGAACAGATGTACCCCATACTCATCAGTAGAGCGGGACAGCAACATGCCGCCGCGTGGATACTGGCCAACACTATGCTCTCCGCACTGGGGCTGATTAAAGTAAGTTGAAGTAATATTTAATTTATAAGATGGCCCTGGCTGGTCCATGGCCGTATATACAGTGGCCCATGCTGACCCATACTGGTCTAGTCTCTAAACACGATAGCCCATGCTGCACCAACCTGCCTTTGAAAGATGGCCCATGCGGGACCAAAAAACACGTCCATGAAAACCCATGCTGGCCCAACACCAATGTAAGTTCTGGCCCAGTGTAAGTTCACGATGACCCATGCTGGCCCGGTGTCCTTGGTCAAGATGGCCCATGATGGCCCAGTATCAAATGCACTATAGCCCATGTCGGTGAGCAGGACAGCAACATCCCACCGCGTGTATACTAGCCAACACTGCTCTTCGCACTGGGGCTGATTTAAAGTAAGTAATATTGCCCTGGCTGGTCCACTGTCCGTATAGGCGATGGTCTAAACTGGCCCAATGAGCATGCCCACAATGGCCCATGCTGGCTTAGTGTCTGTATATACCATGGCTCATGCTGGACCAACAGCACTTATACTATGGCCCATGCTGGCCCTAGCCCATGTCCATGATGAGCTAAGCTAGCTGGGCCAGTTTCCCTATTTACTACGGTCCTTGCTGGCCTAGTATCCTTGTTCCGATGGCTCGCCGTGGCTCGACCAGCACCCCTGTATACAATGGTTCATGCTGGTTTCACTTACCTCTACTCTAGATACATAAAAAATGTCATTTGTCTACCTTTTCCCAACTATATTAGGGGTCTGCTTCCAGTCTTACTGGATGCAGCTAAATAACAGTATTCTACATGGAGCGACTGCCTATCTGACCTTCACAACCCAGTTAGTACTGGGTAATACAATACCTCTAAAACTGGTGTGTCAGAATTTCTGACCACTGACTACCTGTAACGACTGTCAAAGATCTACAAATGACAGCCGGGACCAACTGCTTAACGTGCTTTCCGAGTCACGGAGTAAACTCGGTATGTAATGGATGGTCAGCCATCCACGAACCAACCTAGACAACCACAGCTTAACCTAAATACGGCTGTTATTATTTAGCCTTTTAAAAATATTGATACTTAAGGCCGTGTTCAAACCAAACGTACGACTTCGATTTGAAAAACAAAAAGTGAATCAGAAGTAAATCCTCCGTACACAATCCACGTACTGGATACTCGCAATCGGTGGCAGGCTATACGCGTTGATGTGAACATAGCCTAAAACTTTTATTTATATTAACTCTTATTTCTCGCTCTCTTTCAGACCGAAGACAAGTCTCGCAAGATTCGCTGGGCGCTAGGTCCTTGCTACATCTCTCTGTCCCGAGTGATCGACGCGCACTATTTTCCTCCAGCTTTAAGAGACACGATACGATTCTTTGCGAGCAGTAAGAAGGCGTCGCAGCCCCTCGCCGCAAGCTTGTGCCGGTAGTTTGTGAGCTATCTACTTGGTTTGTGAGAGATTAGCTTTAGATAATGACCAATTAACTTGAGTTAATGGTCTAATATCATGGTTTGTGAGACATTAACTCGAGTTAGTGCTCTAATATCATGGTTTGTGAGACATTAACTCGAATTAATGGTCTAATATCATGGTTTGTCAGACATTAACTTGAGTTAATGGTCTAAGAAAATGGTTTGTGAGACATTAATTCCAGTTAATGGTCTAATAATTTAGTTTGTGAGACACTAACTCCAGTTAATGGTCTAATATCATGGTTTACGAGATATTAACTGGAGTTATTGGTCTAATAACATGGTTTGTGAGACATTAACTGGAGTTAATGGCCTAATGACATGGTTTGTGAGACATTAACTTGATTTAATGGTCTAATATCATGGTTTGTAAGACATTAACTCGAGTTAATGCACCATTAACTTTGGTATATTAGGCATAAATTTGGTTAGCAAGTCATTAATATGTTAGTGAGTAAAGATTTAGCTTTATAACTCCAATAAATGTGTTAAAAATAACAGTGATTTGTGAATAAATCAGTCTGTAATACCGCTAGGCTTTAGGTCCCTGTTGTAGCTCACTGTCCCGATTGATCGACGCACGCTTCTTCCCAACCACCCTCAGAGAGACGATTCGTTCTTTGCTTACAGCAAGCAGGGTTCGCTGCTTCTCGCCGCAAACTTGTGCCTGTAGTTTGTGAGACATTAGCTAAAGCTCATGGGTGATTAACTTGGTTTGTGAAGCGTTGGTCAATGAGATATTAACTGTGTTAGTGATGAATGATGTAGCAAAATCGTTAGGTGTGGAGATTCCGAAACGGATTGTCATTTGCTTACTGAAATTTAATTTAAAAAGAAAAAACCTTAGTCAAGGCGGTTCCCCGAGCAAAATTAGCTACTATATTTGTGGTAGTTCAAACTTCGTTTGAAATACTGTTACAATAACGTTCTAATCAGCTTGCACTTCAAAATGGTTGTTACGTCAGTCACTGCAGGCCGAATAGTGCAAAATGAGTGGTTTTTATTCTTTATAAAATCAAATTTTCGTCTTTTGGAAAAAATAAAACGACAATTATGTTCATTATTAAATTGCCTATCCATTAGTATAAGTAGCAAATCAAAATAATGGTTACTTTACGAGGAGTAGCATTTTATAAATCATTATTTCTAATTTCTACGGTTTCGTCTACTTAAAAAAAAAAATGAAACGACAATTTTGGAGTCAAGAATATGTAGTAATTTAATGTTTTTTTATTAGTTGGTATTTCTTTTGGACAAAGAGGAGTAGGCTCCAAAAAACTGCTCGCTCGAGGTCCTTTGCTCGGGGAGGCGCCCTTAATCATTGTTATTTTTAAACATTACATAATCATAATAGGTACAGAGCCATTTTTAGGCTTAATATTGTATCGAATTTAGCCCTCAAACTTACTAAGCATAATAATTTATTTCATTTACCCATAGTTTACCTGTATAATCTTTTAATTCATATTTCAATCATACATTTTTCTATCACTATACTTTCACGAATTTCATCATTTCAATGGGGGCTATCGTGCATGAATTCACCGCTAGAGGCGCTTGTGTAGAGTAAGGTCTTCCGAAATGTCAGATGACATAGAATGTTCGCGCGTCGCGTGCTTTTTATCACGTATTTATACTAATACTCACGATTGTGTTCTAGACTGAGCCATTCCTGATTAATTATGACTTGAAGATTTTAAGTAGCAACTTAGATCTTATTTGTTAGTACTTGGAGTTAGAATGATTTTTAAATGTTTCATGCTTGCTAATTTTAGGGAGAATTTTGTAGATATGTATCTGAAGTTTACACTTTTTTGTTACACGTAATAAAATAAACTTTTTATGACGTTGTTGGTACTTGAATAAAATAGAATTATTGACAAGACCTGACTCGACAGTGGCGCCATCTGGTGAACTCAAATAGCCCCCATTAAACGCGATCAACAGATTGTAAACGACGCGCGACGTCCAAGATCTGTTAGTCGTGTCGATTCTGTTGTGCACAAACTAAACTTAATTTAGGCTATTGCTATATTTTTCTCTCTAATAAAACGAGAAAGAGACGGACGTAATTTAGAGCTGTCAAATTTAGTTAGAACTAATATTTCCATACAAATGAAGGGTGCACGTAAAAACATGTCGACTAAAAACACAGTGAAGCGCAAGGCATAAACCAGTTTGACATCTCTAACTTAGTTCATAGCTATAGCCGTCCTTTTCTCGCACTGCTTTTTAGTAAAAGATAGCAATAACTTAAATTAAGTTAGGCTTGTGCATAACAGAATCGACACCATTAACATCATTGCTATAGAATATTGATACAAGCAGTTCTTGAATGCTGAATAGGGGTCATCCTTTTGATGCTGTGAGGTTTTAGGGTTTCCGTAAACCGTAAAAAATAAATAAAAATAAAAGTAATTTCCCAGCAAATGGTTATTCAAAATCAAAATCAAAGCATTTATTTCAAGTAGGCCAGTTACAGGCACTTTTGTATTGTCGAAACAAAGATGAAAATTAAATGTAGCTACAGTCCCAGTCACAAGACATAAAAACTGTGAAAGTACTGTAGTTGCCCATTCCCTAGCGTAGATCTCTATGGAGAAGAACGGGCAAGAAACTCCATGGACACTCTTTTAAATCAGAATATTGTTACAAAATCTTGGGTACATCATTCATGTTGAGATGGTATATTATGTGAGAACAATGTAGCAAGATATGCACGGTAAAAGTGTCCATAGTAAAAACAAAAAATACAATTAAAAAATAAACATTCAAATAAGCCATGGCAACCATTGAGCTATTACTACTACGTATAGAGAAGACAGCGCGAACAAAATCTGTGCTCCGTTCAAACGCAGCCAGGTGGCTGCTTTCCACTCAGTCGCTTGCTCGCTCTTGAGCGCTTTATGTCTTGTTTGTTAATTAAGCAATAAAACGTGAAAATTCAACAAATATGGTTACCTGTGCCATTACGATATTGCACTAATAATTCAAGCAACACGACAAAGTGGAAAGGAATAACTTTCAATCGGTAAGTAACTAGATAATCATTTTTAAAATTTAATTCGAGCAAAATATTTAGCGGACGCCATTTTGCGTCATTTGTCATAGACTAAAAATTTAAGAAGTGACATTGGGTGTGTAACAAGACGTCGTCGTCGTCGCCGCGTCGTGTAGATAGTATTATCTGACGTATATTTTTATAGTGCAAAATAATAATCTTACACAATACATTTAGAAAAGAATAAGAGTGTGGTTATTAATTGAAGGAAGGTAATATCATGAAAGAAGAAAATCAATTAGCTACGTACCTAATTGTTTTTTAGATCGTTTGGTTTTAATTGATTAATTGTTTGTACAATTAAAGGCCTGAAATAAAACTATCATTTATTTAGGAATACAATACAATTTGTTTAAGAATGATACTTCCCATGACCCTGACTGAACCAGTTAGTATAGGTATATATGTCAGAATATATTATTTGTTCCGCAGAGTAAAGTCAGTTTATACCTAAAATCAATATTATAATAAAAATTGTAAGTCAAACAATGTGCACGTAAGGGATACCCAATGAAATAGGCAGAATATAAACAAAGTGTCGTCTCTTAACGGTGACATCGCATCTATGACTCATTAGCCGACCCCCGCGCGCCCCGCACTGCCGCGCTTGTTGCACATATTTTGTTCGCGCTGTCTTCTCTATACGTAGTAGTAATAGCTCAATGATGGCAACTAAGAGATGACCAGTCACAACTGACAGCGCCCGTTCACGGACATGACGCATTCGAGTATCGAGTAGAAATACTTAGTTTGATGTATAGAATGCTTAGTTGACTGCTTCTGCTGTATCCTAAATTATGTATGAATTCTGCCTTGTTAGTAAAAAGTGTGCTGTGCACATTATGACGAATGTCTTAGTTTTTAATGACTAAATAATAAAATGTTATACTTTGGTATAGAGTTGTTTTATTTTGTAAACCTTATTTGTTCCAAATAAACGATTTTTTTTTTCTGTTTTTACCCCAGGCAATGGGCGGGTAGAGTGTGCGCTCGTCTCACGATTATCTGAGAATCTATTATAACAATAAAATAAATAAATATTGCTGGACATTAACACACAGCGCCATCTAGTGCCACACTAAGCTACGAGGCTTGTGTCGTGGACACCAGATAGTTGATATACTACATAGATACTTTTTGTTTGTAAATACATGGTCATCACACAAACATTGCTCCAACCGGGATTCGAACCCGGGACCCAAACAACGTAAGGCAGCCTCACTACCGCTGCGCCATTACAACGGTTTTGTGGGGCTTAGTTTATAAGTTTACTTACCATGTTTGATTTAATAAATAAATAATAATTCGGGTCGTTAATTATATAATAATATAATATTATACTTTGACTGCATAACGGCCATTTTCAACAACTTACTAACAGGTAACGGTAGGTAAGGTTGCTATATCTTTCTGCTTGACATTTAGCTTACGGACCGTTAGAAACAAAACGTCGCAGACAAGCTTTCTTTGATTTTTCTATGAATCAAGTGGCAGGTAGGCGACGCGAATAGGATATTTCTAACTAACTGTTTATTGAAACACCTGTAGACGAGACGGCACATAAACTAACAGTTATACGTAAGTAAATTATAGAAAACTGCCGCAAACCTGATCCGCTGCCCCATGTAGGTATACCCGAGAACACGATGACACATCAAGATATACTTTTTCAGTACCTACCTATAAAGAAAGAAAATGGTGTTTATTTGGCATCAAAACATTACAAAATTTCACAAAATAAATAAACAAACAAAACTAATAATGCCAAAAGGGCCTCAGCTCAGCATAATGCCAGATGGCAACACAAGGTGTACCCCCTGACGGAAGGGGTCCGTAAGGACCGATGCCTGCCGGGGTTGCGGGACTGTTCGAAAGAGATACCGTGGCCCCGGAACACAAAGGGCGATGAAGGAACATGGATGGGTTTTAGTCAGTAAAAGTCTGACACTCCCTCCTGCTCCGCCCAGAGCGGGAGGAGTTATTTGATGATTTCCCATCCGAAAAAAAAAAAAAAAAGGTGTACCACCTGACGGCAGAACATGGCTTCTCTTTTTATAAAAGGGTGTAAAACACCTCTTAACGAAGCCGAAAGGCACTTGTTCTCCCCGTCATTGCGATCATTTTTTTGTTCTACACCATACCTGGGAACCTTCTAGTTATGGAGATATTGGGGGTCAAAGTTACAACTTTTTGACAAGTTTTTTTTTTTTTACAAGTTTTTAATGTAAGATTTTTACTTTAAACAAGTCCACAACTCCCGTACTATTCAATCCATCCACCAGCACAATGTTTTGAGTGTGTAACGCCAGATGCCTTTAGCCAGCCATTAAGCCACCCGACTTGACAGCCGTCAAGCCTGTCACTTCCCCACCACCGTGGTGGGGAAGTGACGTGGTGGCACCACGAGAGCCTAGCCCTACCAAACTGTGAGCCGGGGGAGGTGAGGTAGCCGCCAGCCAGCCAGTCTTATAAAAGCCCGGAGCGATGATTTTGTGTGATCACTTAATAATAACCATTGAAAGGGAAAACTCTGCCCGAATAAAAGCTTAAATACATATTGCAGTTTATTTCTTACCACTGTCTTTACAAGTGCGTTACTTAGACTTCTACCACAAAACATGATATTGTTTCACCCCCAAAAAAAAAGTCGTTTCCCAGCAATAATTTTAGCGTATAGTTACTTAGTTTGATGTTCAGAATGCTTGGTTGACGGCTTCGTGATGAATTCTTTTACACCCTGTATAGCCGAGAGTCCGCAGCGTCATGTAGGTATACCGAGAACATGGCGACACATAAAGCGGTACTTTTCCAGTATAACGTGGCTTTGCTTTGCATACAGGTTTCCCGTACAATGAATAATCCGCATAAACTGGTTTTGTATAGCTTGATTGGTCGTCAGAGTCAGGATGGCTGGACCAAGAGAGATTTTGGAAGTTTGAGCAATACCAAGTGTTAGTACGTACTCGTGCGTACCTATACCACCTATACTCCCAGTTCGGCAGTTACGTTTGGCTAGTCGCATCGAGATAACCGCCACTCCCTGTATGGGCATCAACTACCACCTTCACGCTTATAAAGCCATAAAACCCTCGTGAGACACGATTTCCTTAATAGACAGTGCGTCAGATGAAAGATGCGAATTGTGGAGGACATCCCACCCCTCCACATTCATCAATCCAGCAGAACATCTTCCTCTTGGACAGGAATTGCAAGTGGCCAATCTAGAAATCAGCCCAGCCGCTGTTGAAGTAATCTGGCCAAAAGGGGTATGATTCGACTAAGGACAATGTCAGTGTGGAGCCCCTCTGCAGGATATGGCCCAACTCAATGATATTCTATATTTTATTAGAATATCATTGCCCCAACTCCATTCTTGCTCCTCCTGCACAGCCACCGGACCTTCCAGAATTTAAACGAAGCCAACGGCAGCTGTGGCTGTATACGGGTTGGGTATTATTTGAGTCTATCGACACGCAAAGAAGTAGAAGTCAGTTAGGTTGAGTACCATACCTATAATTTTAACCTCCTCTGAGTACATGTGTTCTGTGTAACGGGGGTGAGTTTGGGCGAACTTTGTCCTGTTTCACGATCTTTTGATAAATTTTTGACACAAATTTTACCGCAAGAGAGCAGTGTTATCGGCATTGATTTTCAAGTTGTAGCTAGGTCATGAGCTGAATCTAAACAAAGAGCACAAAGTATGAGACACCGTACGCACAGACGTGACGTACGGCCATACAATTTGCACTCTGTATTGACAAACCGTCGTCGAACGCCATTGTGACCCATCTTTACCAGGCACAATCCGGATTCCGGGCTGCTGCTGAGAAGTTCATGATGGGAAAACAACTCCATTGCTCGACGGGATGGACGTCGGACTAACCCAAGACTTCATACTTATATAGTAAAATTGGATAATTGAAACTTGAATGGAAATGTTCCATTCCGCCTGGCTTCGAATAAAAATGTAGTAACGCTTAGCAGCAACTAATTGGTTCAAGGTAATCATCCGTTTTAGAAGTTCAAGCACAACAAAACTTTTTGAACTATGTACTCAACGTGGTTGGTTTTTTCATTTCGGTGAACAAACTAAACGTAGCATAGAACCAGTGCCAAATGACATTGACAGTGACAGCAAAACATAACCTAAAAACATTCTGTGAGTTGTGATTGTAAATAAACTAGAATAAGAAGTGTTTAAATTAAATATCTTAATATATAAGCGTTTAACTGCACAAAGTTAATTATAAGGTATGTAATAGAGTCGGTATTAACTCATTGTATCAGTTTTAAACATGAAAGAAAGTCCGTATTCCTATAATGTAAGAATAGTTGGGTTAATAATACTAGGGTCAGCCACGATTCGAATAACAGACAATACAAGCTCGATTCATCACTCTAAACATTCATAGTTATAATCATGCCTCATGACCAATATAGCTATGTATAGACTTTGAAAAATCAACTTTAAAAAAATCAATTTCAGATACATTTTATGGCAAACTTATTCGTCTGAGGTTTTAAGGGTTCTGTACCCGAAGGCTAACCAACGGGACCCTATTACTAAGCCTCCACTGTTCATCCGTCAGTCTGTCTGTCTGTCAGTGAGCTGTATCTCATGATCCATAATAGGTAGACAGTTAAAATTTTCACAGAATGTGTATTTCTGTTGTCACTATAACAACAAATAATAAAAATTAAAGGGGCTCCCCTACTACGATGGTACGGAACCCTTCATGCACGAGTCCGAGTCGGACTTGACTGGTTTTTATTTTATGAATATCAGTTGACCCATCCATAACTACTACTACACTACAACAGTCCATAACCCCACACACCTGCTCTATAGAGCATGTAATGTGCTCACAGTGCGGCAATTATTTATTCTTCACATCATACTACAGCAGCACTCTACACTTCCCTATGACCCAGTCCCTGACGATAGGAGAAGGAAGGACCTGGTTTGCACAAAGCCTCAAACTAGACATGCTTTTGCTAGTCGATTTTATGCGTTTTTAGGACCTTTTCTGTATAATAGACTCTACAAGAATCTAAACTTCTACAGTCTTAGTTATAGGAAATGTAGTTTTGTAATATCGGATTATTTAGCGATACTTAATTACACGGACACAGAAAAACTGCTAGAAGTCCTGGTTTGATTATGTTATTCCATGGTATCTAATTGTACATTTTACTTAATTTAGTTTTAATGTTTATTGATTTTTGTACCACTTACATTATTCTTATAGTTGTTAATAGATTTCTTTTATTTTATAACATTTACTGTCCTACTTAATTTTGTGCTATGTAAAGTGATGACCTGAAACACAGGTTTAAATAAACCTAGATCGGGCAGGTCGCTAGCAAACATTTGTGAATTCCACATTATTGTTTCTTGCAACTGTTAAATATATTTTTAGTTATAGTTTACTATTATGCACTAATTATACCATTGTTTTAGAAATAACACTACTGCACATAAATGTACATTTTTGTAATGCTTTTATAAATAAATAATTCTTATTCTTATTCTTATAACGTCCACTGCTGGACATAAGCCTCTCCCATGATAGGAGGAATTTGCCGTAATCTCCACGCTTGGCAGGCGGATTGGAGATCGCAGTGATGACTAACAGAAAACGCTGCTGCCCATTCTCTGGTCTACGGAGGCGCAAGGTGTTCTGCCTCAGACATTAGTCACCTTATAAGACACCCGTGAGTGTAATGGGTTGGTTCTATTCTACTCTGCCGGATACCACACGGCCATCCATAAAACTATCTTCAAAATTACATTGAATGAAAGAAGACAATTACGATGCCTTTATCATAATGACTGAAAATACCTCTAGATATGTCATCAACATCTGCCTAGCCTTTTCCTAACTATGTCGGGGTCGGCTTCCAGTTTTACCGGATGCAGCTGAATACCAGTATATTACATGAAGCGACTGCCTATCTAACCTCAACAACAAGTTAGTACTGGGTAATACAATACCCCTAAAACTGTTGTGTCAGAATTTCTGACCACTGAGTACCTGTAATAACTGCCAAAGATCTACAAATGACAGCCGGGACCAACGGCTTAACGTGCTTTCCGACGCACGGAGGGAACTCGGTCTGTAATGGGTGGTCACCCATCCACAGACCAACCTAGGCTTAACCTAAAGATCGACCCGAGCGTCTGTTATTATTTAGCCACAAGCTTCTGTGCTAGAAATTAAAATGTGTAACATTCATATTGTATTTTCAGTTTTAAAATGGCAGACCTTCTAACTCTGAACATACATTTTGGTGGTGGAGCAGAACTACTTTTTGACAAAATAAAGAAAAGAGAAATAGAGTTGCCAGCTTTAAAAAAGTACAAACCAGATTGCCAACATGAAAAATGGACCATCAAAGAATTGTTAGTGTGGATAAAAGAAAACTTACTGAGAGAGAGAGAAGAATTGTTTCTACAGGTAAATTATATCCGTGATATCACATCTGTTTGTTCAAAGGGTGTACCTACCCATAGTAAACAATATGCATATTTTGCCAGTTGTATATTGTAGAGCAGCGGTGGCCCAGTGGTTGTGGCCCCGACTTACAAACAGTAAGTCGTGGGTTCGAACCCAGACAGGCGCATTACTTTGTGTAATTTATTTCATCACCACTGCTCTCAAAACGGTGAAGGAAAACATCGTGAGGAAATCGGCATGTTCTAGGACCAAAAAATTCGAAGACATGTGACATCTACCAATCCGCACTGGGCCCGCGTGGTGGATTATATAGCCCACTCCAGAGAGGAGGCCTGTGTCCCAGCTGTGGGAACATTAATAGGCTGATAATGATGATGATGATATTGTATAACGGGCTGGTGTCCGCAACTCCACATCAAAGCGTGTATTATGCGTATGGGCTATAATCCACCACGCGGGCCCAGTGCGGATTGGTAGATGTCACATGTCTTCGAATTTTTGGTTCTAGGACATGCCGGTTTCCTCACGATGTTTTCCTTCACCGTTTTGAGAGCAGTGGTGATGAAATAAATTACACAAAGTAATGCGCCTGCCTGGGTTCGAACCCACGACTTACTGCTCGTAAGTCGGGGCCGCCACCACTGGGCCACCGCTGCTCTTATTTTGCCAGTTATGTTCTATCTATCATGGGGTTTAGGTTTTCGCACTTAGTCCTTAAAGTGGACCATTTGCGTCAGCCATGGTGGCCGTTACTCCAACCAGCCCACCTCCCTCCAGAAGCAGATCAAACTTCCCGGTCTTCTCTGGGCTTCCGCAAGGGATCTTGGTGTTCCCAGGGTCTCCTCACGAATCTTGGTAACACCTGTGCTCTCGCGGAGCACATGCGCCACCGTTTCCTCCGACTCCATGCATGCTCTGCATGGGGCCCAATTCTGTAAAATTACCAACTTGTCAATAGTGTGTCGGTAGTGTGTAAGTAGTGTCTCAATAGGCTAATCATTGACATTTGGTATTCTACAAATTATCTATGGTCATTGACTTACCACTGTAGTGCCATTGAAACGCCATAGAAGACTATTGTAATAATTGGTATTCTGCTCCACTATAATGTGTCAATGTCATCATGATGGCCAAAGTTACGGTAGTCTGTAAATATTTTAAGTGTATTTGAAAGTTGTGTCTATCGTGTTTGAAAAGTGTTTTGGCCATCGAACCGCCATTGTGAAGCCATCGAACAACGAAAACACTGAAAAATATTGTACCGCCACACTATCGACACACTACTGAGACACCACTGAAACGCCATTGAAGTTTTTGCAGAATACCAAATTTGCAACAGTTGCAACATAATGGCTGTAGTGTGTCGATTGAGTGACAATGGCGTGTTGCTTAACACAAAGTTACAGAATTGGGCCCCAGGGGACTGTCAGTGTCTCCTAGGGTGTGGAAGTGTTTATTCAGTGAACTGTGTCCAGTGATGGTCCCCGCCACCAGTCGTAGGCTATCTCTGTGTAGGCGCAGAAGGCGCCTATTGCCATCAACTGGTCGCAAATCCAGGCTCAGTAGCTGCTACTGAGAAATTATTGGTGGACAAACCCCAATAAGAGTACCCTACACAGGAATCGAACCCAGTACCTCATGCTCAGCAGTCATCCTCGCAACCACTAGACCTACGAGACAGTCTAATAGTTTTAAGTAATAGGGAATAATATGCAAGAAATACAAAACTCTTTTTAGGGTTCCGTACCCAAAGGGTAAAAACAGAACCTTATTACTAAGACTTCGCTGTCCGTCTGTCTGTCCGTCTGTCCGTCTGTCTGTCACCAGGCTGTATCTCATGAACCGTGACATCTAGACAGTTGAAATTTTCACAGATGATGTATTTCTGTTGCCGCTATAACAACAAATACTAAAAACAGAATTAAATCAATATTTAAGGGGGGCTCCCATACAACAAACGTGTTTTTTTTGCAGTTTAGTCTAATTTTTTTAAATAATGGTACGGAACCCTTCGTGCGCGAGTCCGACTCGCACTTGGCCGGTTTTTTGTGGTACACTTGTTTAAGTTTCTAAAACACCACTTATTTTACAATTTATTGTTTTATGTAACATGTTTTTGGAGAAATGGAACGCACTCTCAAAACGCGTCGTCCTCGAAAACGCCGGTAGTGATGTCAAAATCTATGTCAAAAAAACACTTTTATTTGAAAAGTAGTTAAAGTTTCACTAAGTTTTTTTTAATAATATCGTTATCGCAATTTTTGCTTGAATAGAGCACAAACAATAAGTAAAATTACTATAATAAGGCCAAAAAATTAGATGTAATAAACAAGGCAGATTTGAGGGAAATGACGTCACATCATGACCGCGACAGTCTCGGACGTTTGTCTGTCGTAGAAAATTGCAGAAGTTTAATATTATTTTTGAGCGACAAGCAGTAGTTGAACTTAACTTTTAATACTTTTCTTGAGTTGATAATACTGTATTTTATTGATATAAGTGAAGAAAAAATTACATGCATATTCTCTACTAGCTGACCCGCGCAACTTCGTCTGCGTCACATAATATAGCTTAAAGCTGTTCCCCGCGGTTTCAACCTCGCTGCTCAGCACCTGTTGGTCGTAGCGTGATGTTATATAGCCTATAGCCTTCCTCAAGAAATGGACTATCCATTGAATATCCAACACTAAAAGAATTTTCCAATTCCAACCAGTAGTCCCTGAGATTAGCGCGTTCAAACAAACAAACAAACTCTTCAGCTTTATAATATTATAGTATAGATTGTTTATAATTACACTGTCTGAAAATATATTTTTTTATTTTTCCATCTTAACTGCAGTTTCACTAGCGAATTAAATATGACCCTGTACAACATTCATTTTGGTCTGTTTCAGGGGGAATCAGTCAGACCAGGCATCCTAGTCCTAATCAACGATTCCGACTGGGAGCTCTACGGAGAACTGGACTACGAGCTGCAGAATAGAGATACTATCATGTTTATATCTACTTTACATGGCGGATAAAGAGAGTTATTTATAAGTTTTGTTTTATTTTTGAGACCTGGAAGTTGAGCCCTTTTTGATTTACAATATTATAAAATTACGGAACTACTCTCTGAAGCAACGCGAGCTGCGGCCAATCTACGGATGGGTAAATTAATGCAGCATTCAAACACTCCTAGTGTGCATTTTTATTTTAATTATCAATCGAAAGTTAGCGATTTTGTCGTTTTGTCTGTCGAAACTAGACAAGACTAGTCAATAACATCCGAGCAGAACTATCGTTCTGGGAAAATCCCATTTAAACAAGGTGTCAAATAGGCCCTACACGAACACGTCAACCAAGCTTTCTGTATATCAAAATAAGCAACCAACTACGCAAAAATGATTGCTGGGTAACGACTTCATTCGGTTCGGTAGGACTCAATATAACGCACTCAACACATTGTGCTGATGATGCATTTCATGCATTGATTAGTACTTAGGTACCTACTGCAGGGGCCGTGTGGTATCCGGCAGAGTAGAATAGAACCAACCCATTACACTCACGGGTGTCGTATAAGGCGACTAATGTCTGAGGCAGAACACCTTGCGCCTCCGTAGACCAGATAATGGGCAGCAGCGTTTTCTGTTAGTCTTTCATCACTGCGATCTCCAATCCGCCTGCCAAGCGTGGAGATTACGGCTAATTAAATAAATATATAAATAAATAAATATAGCTGGACATTAACACACAGCGCCATCTAGCGCCACACTAAGCAACGAGGCTTGTGTCGTGGACACTAGATAGTTGATATACTACATAGATACTTTTTTTTTGTTTGTAAATACATACTTATTTTACATATAAACATCCATGACTTGGAAACAAATGTCCATGCTCATCACACAAACATTTGCTCCAACCGGGATTCGAACCCGGGACCCTAAGAACGTAAGGCAGTCTCACTACCACTGCGCCATTCGGGTCGTCAAAAAATTACTGCCATCATGGGAGAGGTTTATGTCCAGCAGTGGACGTTATGGGCTGTTGTAGTAGTAGTAGTACTGCAGGGGACATGCCTGCCGGGGTTGCGGGACTGTTCGAAAGAGATACCGTGGCCCCGGAACACAAAGGGCGATGAAGGAACATGGATGGGTTTTAGTCAGTAAAAGTCTGACACTCCCTCCTGCTCCGCCCAGAGCGGGAGGAGTCATTTGATAATTTCCCATCCGAAACAAAAAAAAAAAAAAGGGGACATGGCGGTAGGTAAAACTATAATTTTAAAAACTAGTATTTTAAAATAAAACTTGTGTAAAATTCGAAAAAGTCGGCACTCTAACCTCCAATATCTCCTTAGCTATGTAAATGGTTTTTAAGTATGGTTAAAAAAAATCGCAATGACGCGACGGGGAGAACAAGTGCCTTTCGGCTTCGGGGTGTATGCACCCTTTATTCTTAAATGTTTGTCATTGGTATCGATTATGTTGTGCACAAACTAAACTTAATTTAGGCTATTGCTATCTCTTTTTCTCTGTAATAAAACGAGAAAGAGACGGACGTAATTTAGAGCTGCCAAATTTAGTTGGAACTAATATTTCCATACAAATGAAAAGTGCACGTAAAAACATGTCGACTAAAAACACTGTGAAGCGTAAGGCATAAATTAGTTTGACATCTAGGTACTTTGTTCACAGCTATAGCCGTCCTTTTCTCGCACTGCCTTTTAGTAAAAGATAGCAATAGCCTAAATTAAGTTTAGTTATTGCACAACAGAATCGACACCATCACCAATTAAGAGAACAATTGGACAATACTCCACTTCCTTGCCCACATTCTTGACTTAAATCTCCTAATCACCTTTACGACACCCCTACATTACAAAATTCATTTTAATTATTATTTAACAATGATTCCCCTGTGCGCTGATGCGTCGCCAAGATACAGAGAGCATGTATGACCCCATAATTGGCTTAGCGATCTCGTTTGTATGGAATCATGACAAAAAACTGGTGAACAGGGACGTACTCGGAATAGTATAAATAATACTCAAAGCATTTATTTCAAATAGACATTGGTGTCGATTCTATTGTGCACAAACTGAACTTAATTTAGGCTATTGCTATCTTTTACTAAAAGGCAGTGCGAGAAAAGGACGGCTATAGCTATGAACTAAGTTATAGATGTCAAACTAGTTTATGCCTTGCGCTTCACCGTGTTTTTACCTACGTGCACCCTTCATTTGTATGGAAATATTAGTTCGAACTAAATTTGACAGCTCTAAATTACGTCCGTCTCTTTCTCTTTTTATTAGAGAGACAAAGATAGCAATAGCCTAATTAAGTTTAGTTTGTGCACAACAGAATCGACACCATATACCCTTGACAGGCACTTTCGTAAAGTCAAAAAACTTTTTTACAAAAAAATAAAACCGACTTCAAAAAACACAAAAAATTGAAAAATAACTTTAGCTTCAGAAGTCGGTGACCTTTGTTTGATTCATTTAGTTTTTTTTTGTCACCGACTTCTGAAGCTAAAGTTATTTTTCAATTTTTTGTGTTTTTTGAAGTCGGTTTTATTTTTTTGTAAAAAAGTTTTTTTATTTTTCCATTTTTAGTTGTAATATTCTATACAAATATTTGCTATGCATTTATTTTACATTGTTAAAAATACATGTCATGGTATGTATGGCTTATCCCCAATAAATGGAACTTAACATACCTAAACTGTCGAAATTTGGATGTATTGTACACATCTGCGTACCCCTCAGAGCATGCAGGCGTGATGTTACGTCATGATGTTGTGTAAACAATAAACATCCAAGCGATTGCAGCTATCACGACCGATTTACCATCTAGTTTTGAAGAGTTCCATTGTATATCTCCGAAGATCAGCATCAGATCTTCACCAAATTTAAATGCGACTATCTCAGGAATATATTCTTTCAAACAAAAAAATAATTTTGAGAATCGCTCCACAAATCGAGGAGAAATCGGTGAACATACATGAAATTATACTACACAACTGAAGTAAAAATGTTCATAAAATGAAAACTACTGGGCCAAACCATGTTAAATTTTTATGGGACCAAATGGCAACTATTCCGCATCAAACTAAAAAATCACGTAAATCGGATCATAAACGGCAGAGTAATCGGTGTACATACATAAAAAAAAAAAAAAAAAATACCAATCGAATTGAGAACCTCCTCCTTTTGGAAGTCGGTTAAAAATTAGCTACCTACAGTTCAGCCACATAGGCATAATAACTGTGAATGGACTGTACCTAGTTGCTCATTCCAAAATCGTAGATCTCATGGAGAAGAATGGGCTAGAAACTCCATGGATAAGTGCTCTTTTCAAATCAAGTTAGATATTACACTTTAGTCTTGGATGCAATATTAAGTATTGCTTGTTAAGGTGAATGCGCTAGGGTAGACCGCGAAATTCGAAATCAATACAACCCTCCAAGTTCTTAAAGGTGCAGGAATGACTGACCTTGAAAAAGTCATTTTCCACCTTAGGAGCTCGTGGCTAAATAATAACAGCCGCTGGGTCGATCGTTAGATTAAGCCGTGCTTGCCTAGGTTGGTCTGTGGATGGGTGACCACCCATTACCGAGTTTTCTCCGTGCCTCGGAAAGCACGTTAAGCCGTTGGTCCCGGCTGTCATTTGTAGATCTTTGACAGTCGTTAGGTAGTCAGAGGCCCAAAAAGTCTGACAACCAGTCTTACCAAGGGGTATCGTATTACCCGGTACTAACTGGGTTGTGGAGGTCAGATAGGCAGTCGCTCCATGTAAAATACTGGTATTCAGCTGCATCCGGTAAAACTGGAAGCCGACCCCAAGAAAGTTGGGAAAAGGCTAGGCAGATGAGATGATGATGTGAACTTGGCGGGTTGTATTGATGATTTTTATGACCATAAATCTGTAACACATACGTCTTACAGCCGCGAATAATGTTTTAATCAACATTCAACCTAGCACTGGCCTGCAAATTGCAAAAAAACGTAAGAAAATTTGAATTTCGCGGGCTGGTTGGAGCATTCACCTGTGAGCGCAATGAAGAAAGAGAAAATAGCTAACTTAACTACCTCGGGGAGGGCTTCCAGTCTTAGGCTTAATTTACCCCGCCGCGGAATAGAATGGAATGGAAGCAAGCGTCAATGACGCGACAAGGCGCGCGAATTCGCGGGAATTCTCGAGAATTCTCGCGCATTCCAGCGATCGATTACTGTGACCTACCCGACCGACTCCGCGTTCGCGGCACCTCCCGCGGAATCCAAAGACGGTACTGACAGTAGGTAGCTAGGGGGAATTCTAGAGAATGCGCGCGGATTCCCCGGAAGACGCGTGACGTTTTTTTTTGGCTCGTAATTAGTTTGTATGTTCCATTTTTAATTTCGATACGGAAAGTTAAAGTACTATAAAAATAATGGCAAAAAGCGAAAACAAGACATAAATCGGCCAAACAACACAAAAGTTATAATTATTTAAACTTTTGTTTCTATCTCTTTCTATCTAGAAAGAGAAATTCCGTTTATCTAAACGGAATTTAGTATGGATTTTGTACGTCAATGCAGCGAATGACGTCATTCGCTGTATCGGATCTCTCTGTCTAATCAGCAGTTGCAAATGCTTATAACTTAGTATTTTTTATAGATATTAAAAAAATAATTTCCCTTTGCTATTTCTGATGTTAATACGCTTTGTTTAGAGTGATAAAAGAAAATCATGCATATACCCTATTGACTTATAGTACATTATGCTATGTACAATTTCGTTGCATAAAGTCACCTTCATTCCATTCCGTGCAGGCGCGGATACAGGATTTCCTATATGGGGGGGCAATATTTAGAAAATTAATTAAAAAAAAAATTGATATACTTTTGATAATAAACGGGCGTTACTATACTTTACAGAAATCCATGATATGCAAGATACAATGGGGCCGCCAGCTTTTGGGCCAGGGGGGAGGGGGGGCATAGCGAGAAATTCTTACGACACCTTGCCTTGGACAGGTTAGAATGGTTTCGAACGTTCATATATAGGAGTTACTTGGTCAAATTTAAGATGAATTTAAGAGAACGTAGTCTGTAGAGCGAGCAAAGTGAGCTCGAAAATTTTAACACTTTTCCTACCGACCTACTGGAGTTACCTGGGCCTCTTGTAGACAAAGTTATGACTCGCGAAAAAGTAGGCTTCAAAAGCGAGCGTAGCGAGCTCGAAATTTTTTACAACATTGCCTCGGAATATTATGCTATAATTGCGTATCATACATAACACCAGGGGCTCCTAATTTATTTCAGGCTTTGTCTATTGTATAGATCAATAGGAATGCCAATCCAGAGGTAGAAAAAGGAGCCTTTTTGATAAATGATTTTTCCCAGGGTTAAACAATATCTTAATTTAAGTGATTTCATGTTACGCTACAACTTATTACATAAAATACCATTCTATGGCATCAGGCAGGAAAAGCTATAACTTTTAAAAATCCTGAGCCTCTAGGGGCAGCTACCTCCTCCTGGCGACGTCCATGACAAGATATACAACTAGAATATTTAGTTTCGATTCCGTAAAACTAGTTCAAGCTTGGCTAATGACGTATTTGGTCCGGTTCAGGGGGGGGCAATTGCACCCATTGCCCTCCCCCTGTATCCGCGCCTGAATTTCCGTGGCGCTGTAAATTGAGCCTAACTGAATGCAACTGAATACGTCTTGAGCTCAAGAACGATAGCCCTCATTGTGTAGAATAGTATTCCGTTGTGCCCCTATTTATCATAGCAAGTCAATTGGTTGAAGGAAAAGGGTTACAATATTGAATATAAATGATAGGCTCATCTTTATTTAGGAACAAAATGTTCGCATAGAACCTTTTCGTATATTTCTGAATAATTTTGCAGAATACAGAAAATGAGAAAAAATGATAAAAGGGATATTTCTCTCTCTCTCTCGCGTTATGGTCGGATGTCCCATGAGGACGTTTTGATATAATTATACAGGCTTAGCTTTCAATGTCCGGCCAAATTTTCAGAGCTGTTATAGAATCGATAATATTTTCGGTAAAATAAAAAAAAAAACAACAACATTTTTTAAAATAAAATTTTATTCCTGTTCACCACTAAAAAGCGAACGTGTGTATATTACAACAGCACAATTCAGTTCAACAACCTAGATAGGTAGCAGTTAACACACACATACATTTGGCGGTGCATGCACGCACACAAGTGCATTGATTCCCACTAGGTTCGTGATTTAGGACATTTTTAGGACATTTTCAAGTGAATGCTATTATTTTATTTTATATTTTTCGACAATAATATTTAAAATGCACTTTTGTTTTGATATCTAGATCTTAATTTTAAATTTTGGCTGGTCATTGAAAACTAACCCTTTATATTAATTTTATTAATTATTAATGATATATTTTGATATATTTATATAACATATGACACTCGGAGATAATGTAGCTTCCCATTAGTGAAAGAATTTAGATTAAGAAAATTAAGAAAAAATAATGAAAAAAAATGATTAAGTAAAAAATGATGATGAATATCATCATATATATATATATCTTATATTATTATTATTTTTGATTTTTCATTATTTATATTTATCATTATTTTATTATTTATGATTGAGAATTAAGATTTTTTTTTTTTTACGATTCATTCTACATCGAAACTTGCAAAATTTGCCTCAATATTAGTGTAGATTAATATTTTAATATCAATCAGCTGTGCAGTTCGACCCTGTTGGCTGTCACTCAATTAAAAATAAAGGGTGTGCCCTTCGCACCCTTGTTTATAGGGGAGCTCCGTACTGTCGCGCGCACAAGTGAGTAGGTGTCATGCGATAGGAATAAAAGTAAAGTAAGTAAGAAAGTAAGTGAGTAAGTAGTGAATGTTTGTGTTGTGTTTTGTCTTATTTTTATTTATTTTTCTAATAATTTTTATTCACTGTACCTAAAGCTATATGATCCAACTGTTGATTGAAATAAAAGGAATTGAATTGAAAAAGACGGTGATAGTTTTTTACATTTTTATTATTGACTAAACAAATTCAAGGTTAAACTCAAACTTCAAGGTGTAAAATAACCCATCACGAAGCCGTCAACCAAGCATTCTGTACATCAAACTAAATTATTGGGAAACTCTTTTGTTTTAGTACGGTAGTCATTTTTTGGTTTTGATTGAAAACATTGTGCTGTACGGGGGTCGTGGAGGTATTTATAGTAAAGTAGGAATATAAAAAAACTGTATTAAAGACAATCACGGAGTTCGAGTTTGTGCTTGGTTGATGGCGATAGGGTCGCCCCATGGGACTTAAACATAAATTGGCGAAATTATTTATTTAGAAATATGGGTGTACTATAATTGGATACACCTCTGCCTTATTCTTCGGGGATAACAGGCGTTATGTTATAAATAAAATATAAATATAATTATTTATTGTTTTAAAATTGAGGTTAAAACGTGTGTTAAATACTGAAATAGCTCCTTTGACCTCTACAGCCCAGTTACTGTAACAATAATGTCGAAAATCTCTTTTTTTCGACATTTTCGTTATTTTTTTATCACTTTCCAAAAAAAAAAAAGGGTATAATAGGTGAACGGAGTAGTAGGTAATGGCATACACTTTTTTTTTTTTGCGTAAAATTAAAATAAAAAAAGCGAAATTCAAATCATACACGTATTGCTTAGGATTTGAAATTCGATATTTTTCATTTTTGAAAAAAAAAAACCTGTTTCTTTGTTCTAATATGAAAAGTTTACTTGAAATTTGTAGCGGTTTTTGATGACGGATCAATTTTTTTCTAAGCTGGGGAAAAAAGACAAAAAACTAGGTATGCCATAAGCTTCTACTTCGTTCACCTAATATACCCATTATTTTTGGAAAGATATAAGAAAAATAAATTTATTTTTTACCAAACACTTCTCTCCCTGCCTGTACCCTTAAGCGTACAGTCGGCGCCACAAATTGCGCCCGCCAGAGATTGTGTTTTAATCTCAGTAATATCATTACGCTCGTAATGTCAGGGGGACCGGCAGTAACATTGAAAAACATGACGTTTTACGTGCGCTATGATGGATTGTGTCGTGTGATTCAAAAGGGGTAGCTTGTTGTAGGTTATTAAATTGTTTTCCTTTGGGTTGGAATTAGTTGTTTTTCGTTAAATTGATTGTTGTTTTAATTTTTGTGATAAGTAGGTCCCCGATAGTGAACAGTACAAAAAAATACGCAAAAAAAGTGGAAAACAACTTTACTTCCGCAAGTCGGTGACATTTGTTTGTTTAATTGACTTTTTTGCCACCAACTTCTGGGGGGGGGGGGGGGGGTAAGGTACCTCATACAAATTCTTATCGAGTATTAATTTTATATTGTTACTAAAAGTTATAATCAGATCGTCTTTAGGGCCTTTTTTTCGCATGATGGGAAATCATCAAATGACTCCTCCCGCTCTGGGCGGAACGGAAGGGAGTGTCAGACTTTAACTGACTAAAACCCATCCATGTTCCTTCATCGACCTTTGTGTTCCAGGGCCACGGTATCTCTTTCGAACAGTCCCGCAACCCCGGCAGGCATCGGCCCTTGCGGACCCTTTCCTTTTGCTGACTCTTTTTGAGGCGCGCGTGGAACACGAACGCGCCGTCGACACGGCCTGTCGTCATGAGACGGATCTATAATGGCCTTAGAAGAAAAAATACGCATTATCTGTAGCGGATAACTCGTACACTCCCCTAAGAATCACGTGAATCGGGCCAGTAATCACAGAGTTATGACGTAACAAACAAGAACCTCCTACGTTTTTTAGAAGTCGATTAAAAATCAGAATAATCTCTATTTTTACTTCAACAAGGTTCATGTTGGCTTGCTGCTGTTAAGGATGAGTCCTAAAAATAATAATTTTTTTTTTTAATAAAAATTAAACAATCGATTCGATTCGATTTTTATTTTTATTTTTTTTTTATTTTTTTTTTGTTTTTTTTTTTTTTTTGTAATTTTGTCATTTCTATTGTATTTTTTTGTTTCTGTTTATCCTGTGTGAGTCAATAAATACTTAACTTTCTTTCTTTCTTTCCTATATAATAACTAGCGGGCCTGTTACAACCAGGCACAACTCCACATTCCAGGCTGCCGCTGAAAAACACATCTTAAACCTCAATAACACTTTGCTCGACCAGGGATCGAACCTAAAACCCAGCAGACGCACTTAATTTCGATCACTAAACCATGAGGCAGTCAAAAAGATGGCTATAAAATAAAATAGCGACTATAGTTGGTACCAGTTAAGATGAGAATAGCAGTCATTGCCCTTTCCTAATTCCTCTTCGTACGAACCAAAACAAATAAACCATTTCATTACAAAAATTGTTAAAGATCACGATAGATGACGATTCCAGACTTGAACAGGCTTGTTTTTGGTTTTCAAAGTTAAGAAGTTTAATAAATGTAGGTGGGTCAATGACCTCTATTCTCATCTTAACTGGCACCAACTATACTAAGTACCACTGTCCCACTGGTGGACAAAATTGTTTTCTTTCGCCACAGACATCGGCGAAGGAAAACACCTTGAGTGATGTCCAAGATAAACCTAGAACAGAAAATTAGTGAAAAATTCACGTTAGTACTTGCCTGGATTTGAACCCACAACCTCATGCATTAGAGGCGAAGCTTTAACCACTGAGCTATCACGACATTAACGACACAATTTTAATGTCTAATGACAAAATAATCTCTTTCCTTAAAAGGCTTTAATGAGTCTAATGTTATAATAAACATAGATACCTATAGCTTATTATGTCTAACTAGCGGACGTCACGCGGTTTCACCCGCGTAGTTCCCGTTGCCGTGGGAGTGCGGGGATAAAATATAGCCTATGTTACTCAGGGTGAATGTAGCTTTCTAATGGTGAAAGAATTTATGAAATCGGCGCAGTAGTTTTTTACTTTATTCATTACAAACATACACAAAAAAGTACATATATTTCCTCTTTATAATATTAGTTAGAATAATTGTAGATAATAGCTATAGGTATGAAAGAAATAGTACTTTTTGATACAAGTTAGTGTTGAAACTTTATCATTGCAGCTGAGGTGGAATTCACACCCGAGCCGCAGACGAGGTTGTTATGGAGCTGAGAACTGCAGTGTCTAACGTCCACGTGGATCAAATGACGTTTTCCTTCCAATACAAAGAATTAAAATAACAGAACGAAGTGTTTTTTACCCGCCTGCGCCAGAAGGAGAGTTATGTTTTTCGAGAGTATGTATGTTTAATTGTTTGGCACGCTCTGTGGCGTAAACGGCTCGGTGGATTTTAGCTTGAGAGGTGTCGATAGATTAGTATTTACTGTGAGAGTGACACATAAAAAAAAAAAAAAAAAAAACAAAATGGCGGATTTTTGGCGCTAAATTCAAATGTTTGGCACGCTCTGCAGCCTGAACGGCTTGATAAAGGGCTCATCATGAGGATTTTAAAATGGTATTTCTAACTAACTAAAAAGTGTAAAATAAAAAAAAACCCGACTTCTTAAAAAATAACTAATAACTTTAAATAAACACTGAAAAGAAAAAAAAAACAAGTTCAGGAAACAGGACCCATTAAATAATCTAGCTAGACTAAAATTATTACATCCAATATGGGTCCCGACTGTTGCAGTCAATATGTCCTGTTTCCTGAACTTGTTTTTTTCTTTTCAGTTTTTATTTATAGTTATTAGTTATTTTTTAAGCAATCGGGTTATTTAATTTTTTTTTTTCATTAATCATTATGAAACTATGATTTTATTTCCTTTTTTCCCGCCTTCGCAGCTTGACGGAGAAGCAAAGCCGTAAAGTAGTCTACTAGTCAAAATAAAAATTAAGGACACTAATAAATGACTGCTGTTATAAGCAAATTATTTTATAAATAATAATGTTTAAAGCCAGATGTGTATTGAAAATTACTTTTTCAAAAATCTTCTAAGAAAATTGATCCTTATCGCATCTACGATTAGATTCGTTCAGTTGATATGCCGCCAACATGACTGCTGCTTTATGTAAAGTCATTAGGAAAAATACTTTTCTTTCCATTAAAACGTCCATATTTGTCTAATGTTATAATAATAACTAATGATGGACCAGGATAATGTCTTTTTTACTTACTACTAAAGTCCTACTTAGAAAACTTTTTATTTCTCATTAATAAATTAACCGAAAACGATCAGAAAGTCATCAAAGGTGAAATAAGTGAACTTAACACAATGCTTCGTGTATGTTCGGCTCCGCTCGAGTTACTTCGGGAACGATCGATTGTGTACGGACTGAGTGAGGTTCATACTTTGACATTTAGTCGTTAAAATCATTTCGTTTTGCCTTTAATGGGGTGGTTAAGGCAAAGTAAATCTCAGATGGCGCCACCATCGTTGGTCTCAATCTGACCAATGATGTTAAGGGCCTAACAAGCCTCAAATGGCTTAACATGATCCTCCGTTACGCCTAAAATACTGCAGCAATAATAATTTTGAAATAAATATAATGGTAAAGTTGAGGATTGATGCAAGGTACTATGTGTGACGAAAACACGATTCCATAATTTTTTCTTGATAGAAAAATATTCCAAAATTACCTCCAAATCGAACAATAAACCGCTGGGCGCTGGTATTCAAAAAGCACTTCAAATTAGATCATGAAACTTTGCATACTAACTGAACTAACTATAAAACAGGTCTTATGTGTTTTATTTTGTTAGTCCGATCAATAGATTTTTTGTAAATCGCAAAAAACCACTCATTTCGCACTACTCGGCGGCCGCAGTGACTGACGTTACAACCGCTTTGTAGTGCAAGCTGATTAGAACTTTATTCTAACAGTATTTCAAACGAAGTTTGAACCACCACAAATAGAGTTGCTGTTGTTGTTGTTGTAGTTTTAGGGTTAGAAGGGCCTTAAGCTATTTTGAAATATAAAATGACATTACCACATTTTCAACCAATGACGATGTTTGAGTACCAACGATGCTAGCGCCATTAGTTCCACAGTTAGCCTCCCCATTGGTAACTTTGAGTTGTACGTATAGATTTTAGCTAAATAAAATTGAATGTAAATAAAGGCTGGCTGGAAAGGACACCAACATAAAAAATATTACCTCCCTATTTGAATTGGATTTTGTTAACATCAGCACATCGTTTTAAAACCCCTCCGCAAATTTTTGTCGGTTATTAAAAAAAAAAAACCTACAAAACTGCAATAATAATTAAATTATTTATTCGAGCCACATAACTAATAGTGTTAGTAACAATTTCATTTATAACTATGTTAGTAAACTAAAATATATTCAAATCATAAAATTAACCGGAAATTAAAAAGGGGCACATCGTTACTATGCTGCAGGTCCAGCAGAAATTTTGCAGCACCGGTTAACGATCGCGCAGTCCAGTCGGCCAGAGATAATTTTTAGGATGCTGTTGGCGCTGCCCCGCACCCTGCGTACCAGGGGAGCGCATCTCTTACGCATTACTGTATAGAAGCAATCTACGCGGGCTTCTGCAAACATCCCTGAAGCACTACAGAAGCGCGGCAACCCTATCAGCACCCTAAATGCGTTGTTATACTGGACACGAAGGGCGCTGTACGCCTTTAGTGTAAAATGAGCCCACAGGCTACACGCGTAGGATGAATTTCAATAAGCACGGAATAACTCGACTTTGACATCACTCGAACAGCGTGAAATACCTGCAAATTTTAAAATTTCATGAAATTTTGAAATTCCGTAAAAATCTTGGAAAAATCAAAGAAAGCTTTTCTGTGACGTTTTGTTTCTAACCGTCCAGTAAGCGAAATGTCAAACAGAGATAGCAACCTACCGAAATCGTCTAATTAATGACTGAAAATGGCCGTTTAGTGACTTTACATTTTTAGCAAAATCCAATTCAAGAAGCTAATATTTTTATAATAATTTCACGAGAGCGAAGATCGTGAGCAATACCTAGTACATAAATAAATCACTATTTAACGGCGGAACAGATTCGATCTCAGAGCCACTTTGGACGAAAACTCATCAAGTATCAATTCTCGTCAATCGCAGTCCACACATTGGTGTAGGTCGTAGTCGTAGTCATATTTTATTACGTCGGTACATACATCAGCAGCGGAGCTAGCCGCATGTCAGACTGTGTGTTGGTGTATATGTTTTTACCCAACTACGGCGAATCTAAAAGGAAGGGTTATTATTATATATGTTGTTGTCTATGTATGTGTTGTTGTTGTTGTGTGTGTTGTGTTGTGTTGTGTGTGTGTTAGTGTTATGTGTGTGTTGTATTTACGTATGTTCCTCCGTAGCGCCTAAACTATTCACCCGATTTTGATGAGTACGGTGTCAATCGATTCGTTATTATATATATGTTGTTGTTGTCTACGTATGTGTTGTTGTGTTGTGTTGTTGGTGTTGTTGTTGTTTTTGTGTGTGTTGTGTTGTGTGTGTTAGTGTGTGTTGTATTTACGTATGTTCCTCCGTAGCGCCTAAACTATTCACCCGATTTTGATGAGTACGGTGTCAATCGATTCGTTATTATATATATGTTGTTGTTGTCTACGTATGTGTTGTTGTGTTGTTGGTGTTGTTGTTGTTTTTGTGTGTGTTGTGTTGTGTGTGTTAGTGTGTGTTGTATTTACGTATGTTCCTCCGTAGCGCCTAAACTATTCACCCGATTTTGATGAGTAAGGTGTCAATCGATTCGTTATCCCACGTAACATCTAGGCTACATTTTATTCAGTACTATGGATTTTTGTGGTAGTAAACCACACAGATTCCTGTTTGACATCATCATCATCATCATATCAGCCGAAAGACGTCCACCGCTGGACATAGGCCTCCCCAAGGGGGGGGTTTTGTCATAATCACCACGCTTGGCAGGCGGGTTGGCGATCGCAGTGCGGGTGTTACAAAAGCACAGAGAACGCTGCTGCCCATTCTCTGGTAA
This sequence comes from Xestia xanthographa, assembly GCA_905147715.2. Lineage (NCBI taxonomy): Eukaryota > Metazoa > Arthropoda > Insecta > Lepidoptera > Noctuidae > Xestia > Xestia xanthographa. The sequence goes on from LR990654.1 coordinate 29,619,448, forward strand.
TTCATTGTTTGACATATTGCTGATATTTTATAATGCAACGACCCCTATTACATGCCACTTTAAACTGAACTGAGGACATGTGGGTGCCGTATAAGTATGCCTCTACCGCCTATACCTCTGCCTAAACTTCTGGGAATCCAGGCGTGATATTTGTGGATAGCAACGTGTATGAAGCATCATCATCTGCCTGCCTTTTCCCAACTATGTTGTGGTCGCCTTCCAATCTTACCGGACGCAGCTGAATATCAGTATGTTACATGGAGCGACTGCCTATCTAACCTCCACAACCCAGTTAGTACTGAGTAATACGATACCCCTTGGTAAGACTGGTTGTCAGACTTTCAGGCCACTGACTACCTGCGACGTGCATGAAACATAGCTAGCATAATCAGCTTATATTGTTCCCAGCGTTGGGACACAGAGCCTTGTTGTTGGTTTTGCTTACTTTATGTTGATAATAGGCTTGTGTCCTGAAAAAATCGAATTAGTCCGTCAGTTAGATTATATTATCAAAAAATATTTGACACGTATTTTTTATTTTGTTACGTAAACAAAAATTGACGAAGATACGGCGCTTTTAAAATTTTCAATACGTCACGCCGTGGTATAATTTTTAGTGCGTTCTGACGTCACGAGCCCCACTCTTGAGTTTTGATGCGTTCTAACTTTGTCAATATTCATTGATTTACAAAAAAAAATACGTGTCCTTTATTTTCCGATACTTTAGCTGACGGACTAAATAGATTTGCAAATTATTGATGGTGGAAACTAGCCTATTGTGATAGCTCAGCTAATATGCATGATATGAATATTATTTATAGCCTATAACACTCACGAATAATGTAGCTTTGTGCCAGTGAAACAATTTTTAGAATTGGATCATTAGTTTCTGAGATTACCCTCTACATACAAACAAGTTTTACCTCTTTATATAATAACTAGCTGACGTCCCGCGGTTTCACCCGCGTAGGTCCCGTTCCCGAGGGAGTACAGGGATAAAATTTAGCCTATAGCACTCACGAATAATGTAGCTTTCTACCAGTGAAATAATTTTTAAAATTGGTTCATTACTTCCGGAGATTACCTCCTACATACAAACTTACAAACAAATGTTACTTCTTTATAATATTATATTAGTATAGAGTAGCTGACATCCCGCGGTTTCACCCGCGTAGTTCCCGTTCCCGTGGGAGTACGGGGATAAAATATAGCCTATAGCACTCACGAATAATGTAGCTTTCTACCAGTGAAACAATTTTTAAAATTGGTTCATTACTTCCGGAGATTACCTCCTACATACAAACTTACAAACAAATGTTACCTCTTTATAATATTAGTATAGATATATAAGAATAGATGTTACAGGTAATAAACCGGGTAAATTTCCTTCTACTCTTCTTCTAGGAGAAGTAAACCTTGATTTACCCAGGTAACTTAGTATCCCAAAACATCGTGAGGCATGTCCTGAAACCAAACATTCAAAATTACATCTACCAACCCGCACCCTCTCATAGGGAGGTGGCCTGTATCCCAGCAGTGGGAACATTATAGGCTGATTATCACACTTCAGTCTAAATAAAAACATATAGACTTTAATAAAGTCTACTTTTTATTCACTTACTACGACGTAGCTATCCGTAGACAGTCTACGTAGAATGACGTAGCGGTTACTACGGCGTAGCGCCGTAGCACCGTAGCACCGTAGCCAAACACTGTTGGGAGTTAATAATCTTGCAAAATGAAACCCTATTGCAAAGTAGTACTATGAGTTCTGTGTTTTTTTAAATATAACATCACGCCTCTAATCCCCGAAGAGTTAGGCAGTGGTGTACCTTATAGTACTGTTACACCCACATTTCGCTAATTATGTTAATCCAGACTCCGTGGCTGCTACTGAGAAATTCCAGTTGGAAAATCCAATAACACTTTGCCCGACCTGGGATTCGAACCTAGGAACCTAGTGACCACTAGACCAATGTAAAATCAGAGGTGCATGTCTTTGGTTCAAACTCGAGATCTATTGTCAGACGATCACTTATCTGCATAGTCCTCATGTGAATTGAGCAAGAGTATGTCTGGACTTCAAAAGAGACTACGAACTCTGAGTTTGTTTTGGCTGTTTCTTCTCAGAGTAGCCAGGTACGAAACACCGGCCCCATCTAGTTTTAAACTCGTAAAAGTGTTTGTAAAAACCTACTTGCAAAATAAACATCATTTATACTACTACCACTAGACTATAACTGCTTTGTTTTTCACTGAAAGCTTCTAAAAAAACGTTTGTTTTAATATATCCGGCTAAGTAACAGTAATTATGTACCTAACTAAATTTACTTCATAATTATTATTTCACAAACAAAAAAATAAATAAAAGAAAACTTATATTTTTCAACAAAATAACACGACGTAACTGAACACATCATTAAAAACGACTTAATACTGAATAAGTAATTATGATAAAATAAAAAAAACAATAACAATTATACTATATTGGAGGAGCTCGCGTCGATTCTCCGTCTCACTCACTCTCTGTCTATCCTTTTCTAGCGTGGACATTGCGTCTAATAAGGGGAAGTATGGAGGTGGTATATTTTCATTATGTTACCTTTTATATGACTTGAAGTTTGGTATGTTTTTCACTGTGAAAGTTTTCAGATTTATGTTCTCATCTGTTTCTTGTTGTTTGAACGAAATAACAAGAAATATAATATATATTTATAAATATATATATATATATATATTGACGACCCGATTAGCGCAGCGGTAGTGAGGCTGCCTTACGTTCTTAGGGTCCCGGGTTCGAATCCCGGTCGAAGCAAATGTTTGTGTGATGAGCATGGACATTTGTTTCCGAGTCATGGATGTTTATATGTATAATAAGTATGTATTTACAAGCAAAAAGTATCTATGTAGTATATCAACTATCGGGTGTCTACGACACAAGCCTCGTTGCTTAGTGTGGCACTAGATGGCGCTGTGTGTAATGTCCAGCAATATTAATTCATTTTATTTATATTTATTTATAGTTTTATTAGTTTTTTAGGGTCCCGTACCTACTTCAAAAGAAAAATAAACGGAACCCGTATAGGATCACTTTGTTGACCGTCTGTTCGTCTGTCTGTGAAGACCCTTTATCTCGGAAACGCGTTGGAGGTATCGAATTGAAATTAAGCACTTGAAGCTGTGAAAAAATCGAACTTCTAAGTTAACGTAAAAAAAGATACGGCCGTTTGTACTGCAAAAAACGTATATTTCGACATTCTCAAAAATCTGACATAAATACAGGGTGTAAAAGACCTTATCACGAAGCAAGCAACCAAGCATTCTGTACATCAAACTAAGTAACTATACGCAAAAAAATATTGCTGGGAAACGACTTTTTTTGTTGGGGTGAAAAATCATGTTTTGTTGTAGAACTCAATGTAACGCACTCAAAACATTGTGCTGATGGATGGATTGAATAGTACGGGGGTCGTGGAGGTGCTTAAAGTAAAAATCTTACATTAAAACTTGTAATTAAAAAAATAAGTTGGAACTTTGACCCCCAATATCCAGAAGGTTCCCAGGTATGGTGTAGAACAAAAAAATGATCGCAATGACGGGGAGAACAAGTGCCTATCGGCTTCGTTAATAGGTGTTTTACACCCTTTATGTAGTTTAATAACAAAATACCTAAAAGTTTGCCCACTCTCGGTGCGCGAATCCATGTCGCACTGGGCCGGTTTTTTTTTATAGTTTCACATTTTTAACTCTCTCGACTACCTCGTTCGTCTAGTGGTCGCAAGCACGACCTGTTGAGTATGAGGTCCTAGGTTTGATTCCCAGGTCGAGCAAAGTGTTATTGGGTTTTTCGATCAGGAATTTCTCAGTAGCAGCCACGGAGTCTGGATTTGTGCCCGGTTGATGGCAATAGGTTCGCTCCCGATTACATGGGACTTAAACATAATTGTCGAAATGTGGTTGTACTATTAGATACGCCTCTGCCTACCCTTCGCCTGTAAAGGCGTGATGTTATGTTATGTTTTCTTCACAAAGTTTTTGTGTAAGATCAAATTATATTGTCGTCTGCCTATACCCATGAGAAAAGGCATTACTTTGTTTGTTTTTGCTAGATTAGAAGATTTTTGCTCTAGATAATGCTAATTCCAAAAAAAACCGGCCAAGTGCAAGTCGGACTCGCGCACGAAGGGTTCCGTACCATTATTTAAAAACATTAGACAAAACTGCAAAAAAATCACGTTTGTTGTATGGGAGCCCCCCGTAGCCCCCTGTAGCGGCTACAGAAATACATCATCTGTGAAAATTTAAACTGTCTAGCTGTCACGGTTCATGAGATACAGCCTGGTGATAGACAGACGGACAGACGGACAGATGGACAGACGGACAGATGAGAGAGTCTTAGTAATAGGGTTCCGTTTTCACCCTTTGGGTACGGAACCCTAAAAAGGTGAAATAAAGAAAATGCAATTTTTTCATAATTTTATCAATTTTGTATTAAAAACCATGCATTAGTGTAATAACGTTCAACATTGGAAAACTCCCTCAAAGATACGACTCTCTTAGTAACTACACAGTTACCTAATTACTACAAAACTACAAAAATTTACCTCCAACAACGACAACTGTCAAACACAATATATCATGAAAATTACCCTCCCACACACAACGGCCAAATGTCATATCCAAAAAGCTCTCTCTCATTTAAGACTCCTTGTTCAAAAATATCGAACCTTACCCAGTACTCGGCGGATAGCGAAGGGAGACACACGCGCGTTCCTCCCTCGAAAAACCTGAAAAATTTCACAAAAAAACAATAATCAACACTAAATACATTTAAAAATAAGTCTTAAAGTTCAATTTCAGTGTTTTCAAGTGTTTTTAAGTGGGTGTATGTGTGTTTTCATGGCGAATTAAACGAATATTTGCAGCCAAGATGGCTGTTTTGTTTCAGACGTGAAGAAACTGGATTTTCAGTGGATTTTTTTGGGTGTTGTCCTCTTTAATACTAGTAAGTTTATTTCGTTTAGTTTTCTGTACAAAATTGCGTTCGTTAACGTGTTATTTTTAACCTGAAAGATTGGTCTGAACACTGCTATGGTTAACTGACAATGTACGTTGGTTATATGTAGACTGAAACACAATTTTCTTCGTTAGGCGCATGTCTGGGTGAATAAAAGCGAAATAGTGTGAAATCTTTGTATTTAAAAAGGTTAGAAACTTGAAATGGGTTCCTTTTGAGGTATGGAAAAGGATTTATCAAAAAATATCGCCTCTGAAACGGTTTCATAGGGATGAAATTTCATAGGAACGTGGTCGTATAGAATAGGTATCTATTGCTTATACATCAATCCATGTGCCTATAGGATTATTTGACAAAGTTCCATACAAACTTTCATCCCGTATTAAACCCCTTAAGGGGATGAATTTTCAAAAAATCTTTCCTGAAGGTTCAGTGTCGTTATAAAGGCTATTTGTGTGCAAAATTTCGTGCTTTTAGAGCCAGTAATTTAGGTTATACATTGTCTGTTAGTGAATTAATTAATTAAAGATTTTATGAAATAGATTTTATTGTATAATGATCACTTGCTTCGGTGAAGGAAACATTGTGAGGAAACCAGCATGCCTGAGAGATATTTCTCGATGACATGTGAAGCTAAGTCAGAGGCCGATGGGCGGTTTTAAAACTGACCCCAGGTTAACCACACGTTGAAGAAAAATAGGCTCAGCAGTGTTGTTTCTTTAGTGCATAAAAGTAAAGTATAACTAAAATATATTTAACAGTTGCAAGTAATGAGGTAATGATATTGTTGAATGGGATAGATGACACACCAATCAATTGAGACACTTTTTAAGAGCGGTCAAAACGCGGTCCTTTCATAGACTTTGTATAGCAATAGCCAACTGTGACGTCACTGTTTATTCAAATCAATGACTCAACTATTTATTGATTTCAAAGCAACTAAAAATCGAATTTGGCAATTAATTGAAAATAAATTGAGTTTTCAGACCTAAAATAAAGTGTTTTTTTTAGAGATAGGTGTCTTGGAATTATTGTTTTATGGTGGCATCTACCCTATTCAAATGATAATTGATTGTTTTCATTTGTTTTTTCAGTCATATGATTTTGAACAGTATTCTTTTTTATAAATTTGACATTTCAACATGCTTTCTAATGTGTGTTTATATGACACTAGCGGACGTCACGCGGTTTTACCCACGTAGTTCCCGTTCCCGTGGGAGTACGGGGATAAAATATAGCCTATGTTACTCAGGGTGAATGTAGCTTTCTAATGGTGTAAGAATTTTTGTAATCGGCGCAGTAGTTTTGAGTTTATTCATTACAAACATACACACAAAAATACAAATATTTTCTCTTTATAATATTAAGTGTACACACAAATATCAAAATCAAAATTAAAGCATTTATTTCAAATAAGCCAGTTACAGGCACTTTTGAATTGTCGAAACAAAGATGAAAATTAAATGTAGCTACAGTCCCAGTCACAAGACATAAAAACTGTGAAAGTACTGTAGTTGCCCATTCCCTAGCGTAGATCTCTATGGAGAAGAACGGGCAAGAAACTCCATGGACACTCTTTTAAATCAAAATGTTGTTACAAAATTTTGGTTACATCATTCCTTTTAAGATGGTATATTATGTGAGAACAATGTAGCAATATGTGCACGTTAAAAGTGGCCATAGTAAAAACAAAAAATACAATTCAAAAATAAACATTCAAATAAGCCATGGCAACTAAGAGATGACCAGTCACAACTGACAGCGCCTGTTCACGAACATGACGCATGGATCAGCACCATTCAGCTCAACCATTTTGAAGGGAACTAAATGATCCGACACACGCGCCACCATCAGCGAGACATTAGAGTGAGCATGCCATACTCTCAACTGCCAGGGCACATTCAAGTCAAGAAAAAAAACGTAGGATTTCAGTGAATGATAGCTTTCTAGTACATAGTACTCACACAATATGGGCTATGCGATTATATAATACTAGTCTAGAGATTGATTCACAAAAATACAAATCTTTTCTCTTTATAATATTAGTGTAGATTTCACTTTGCAATAAATATTAATAATGATAGCTTGCTGATACCTACGTATATACTGAAATAGGAAGTGTTTTAGTACACCTACGTTTCTCCAGTTATGCTTAAGATCCATGAATTAGGGGTGAGCCTAATGCTTTACTAAAATCCAAACTCCGGGGCTGCTACTGAGAATTTCGTTACAAAAAACCCAATAACACTTTGAAATGCATGTTTCAGAAGATCTATGTTTTTGTAGGTCGGATCTATGTTTTTGTAGGCCCGGCTCGGAAACGACGTTAAATCCAATAACACTTTGAGAAGCATTTTTCAGAAGATCTATGTTTTTGTAGGCCCGGCTCGGAAACCACGTTAAATCCAATAACACTTTGAAAAGCATTTTTCAGAAGATCTATGTTTTTGTAGGCCCGGCTCGGAAACCACGTTAAATCCAATAACACTTTGAAAAGCATTTTTCAGAAGATCTATGTTTTTGTAGGCTCGGCTCGGAAGCCACGTTAAATCCAATAACACTTTGAAAAGCATTTTTCAGAAGATCTCTGTTTTTGTAGGTCGGATCTATGTTTTTGTAGGCCCGGCTCGGAAACCACGTTAAATCCAATAACACTTTTAAATGCATGTTTCAGAAGATCTATGTTTTTGTCGGTACCAAAAATGGCAGGATAATACAAGTTGCATTCGGAGCTCGTGGCTAAATCGCTCGTGGCTCGGTTCAATCTCCAGGTTAAGCCGCGCTTGCCTAGGTTGGTCTGAGGATGGGTGACTATTACTAACCGAGTTTAGACGAAAGCACGTTAAGCCGTTGGTCCCGGTTGTCATTTGTAGATCTTTGATAGTCGTTACAGGTAGTCAGTGGTCCGAAAAGTAGCAACCAGTCTTACTAAACCAGTATTACCCAGTACTGCCTGGGTGGTGGAGATCAGATAGACAGTATCTCCATGTAACATACTGGTATTCAGCTGCATCCGGTTAGAATGGAAGTCGACTCCAACATAGTCGGGAAAAAGGAGTGTGAAATCGACAATTTGACGACCCGAATGGCGCAGCGGTAGTGAGGCTGCCTTACGTTCTTAGGGTTCCGGGTTCGAATCCCGGTCGGAGCAAAATGTTTGTGTGATGAGCATGGACATTCGTTTCCGAGTCATGGAAGTTTATATGTATAATAAGTATGTATTTACAAACAAAAAGTATCTATATAGTATAACAACTATCTGATGTCCACGACACAAGTCTCGTTGCTTAGTGTGGCACTAGACGGCGCTGTGTGTAATGTCCAGCAAATATTTTTTTTTATAATCGCCAAGGAGGCAAGGCGATAGGAGTATGTGAGGTGTTGAGTAGCAGGTGGTGTTCAATAATTATCCTAACTGGGATAAAAAGTATCCTATGAGTTTGTCCATGTCATAAACTATCTGTGTGCTAAATTTCATCCAAATCCGTTCAGTTGTTTTTGCGTGAAAGAGTAACAAACATACACATATACCTTTGTAATAGTAGTGTGATGTGATTAGTATGATTTGTACTTACTTTATATGTATAGAAATATCCCTACACATAATAAAATTAATGCTCGTTCCATCTCTGTATGAGTACAGCACCCCTAGCCAAGTTGACAATCTACAATCGTTAACGCTAGTAGAAAACTATTCAAATGATTGAGAATGACATCATCTCAACGTTAAATCACGTGATCAACACAAATGAATAGAAAATTCGTAGACAAGTTTACATCAATGATAGAATAGAATGTTATAGTTTTTACAAAGTTGATCGCTAAACTCTTTGGTAGGAATGCTCACCATAGACTAAAGTGTAGGTTTTTTCTGCTGATATTAGAGAACGAGCGATCGACTCAGTCGTGTCAACTTGGCTACCAATTTAGCGCTTTCTACTATCGCTTACGCCGAGGCGTTTACGATTGTAGAAAGAGAATCGATATGAAACGTTTGTAACTTGGCTAGGGGTGCAGGTGGCCTACCATGACGTCTTATATCAGGATTGTTTTAATTTTATTCAAGTGTGGGAAAGAGATGGCACTAGACGTCCTCTGTAGCTCCGTCTCTCACCCACACTGGAACAAGATTAAAACGATCTTGCTTTAAGACGTCATGGTGGGCCACCAGGTGTTTACTTGAGTTTTGGCTTTCCCTGTATTTCATTGATGAAACTCTTTAATTGTATCACAAATTTTTAATACAAAGTAATCAACTACAGTACTATCAAATTATTGATTAAGTATATACATATAATTAAACAGTAACGAAAGAAAAACTGTACATTCAGAATTTTCGAGAAAAAATAAGTGGCATTTGTTAGAAAAACGTAACTGATGACAAAAAGTGACTTTTTAGATTTTTTGTCTGTTTGTCTGTGTATATGGTACGGCTTCACGCCAAAACTACGGAATAGATTGAAATCAGAAATTCAGCCAAAATTTTCTTTGTAAACCAAGGAAGGCTTTAGGCTACATATTATCACGCCGTATGTAATGGGAGGTAAGCAATATTGATTTTAAAAGGTTTTTGTTCGTAATTGAATGCACAAAATAATTCAATATAAACCAAAAGATATAGGTTTCCAAAAACCGGCCAAGTGCGAGTCGGACTCGCGCACTAAGGGTTCCGTATCAATTATTATAAAAAAATCACGTTTGTTGTATGGGAGCCCCCCTTAAATATTAATTTTATTCTGTTTTTAGTATTTGTTGTTATAGCGGCAACATAAATACATCATCTGTGAAAATTTCAACTGTCTACCTGTCACGGTTTATGAGATACAGCCTGGTGACAGACAGACGGACAGACGGACAGACGGACAGACAGCGAAGTCTTAGTAATAGGGTTCCGTTTTTACCCTTTGGGTACGGAACCCTAAAAACCGCTGCCCAAAGTCATTATTCCATGCGGACTAAGTCGCGGGCACAGCTAGTTGACTTATAAAACAGGCTCACTTCCATTGCAATCGACATCTTCTCAGTTCGTCGGCGCATCCACATCCGTCTTTCCTGGGTAGGGCTGCTCCGTGATCGAAGCCCAATAACTTAAGCTATTACACAGAGTATAAACAACCTCATCACGAAGCCATCAACCAAGCATTCTGTACATCAAACTAAGTAACTTTACGCAAACATTATTGCTGGGAAACGACTTTTTTTGGGATGAAAAATCATGTTTTATGGTAGAACTCAATGTAACGCACTCAAACATTGTGCTGATGGATAGATTGAATAATACGGGGTCGTGGAGGTGTTTAGAACTTGTATTTAATAAAAAACATGTCAATAAGTTGGAACTTTGACCCTCAATATCTCCGTAACTAGAAGGTTTCCAGGGATAGTGTAGAACAAAAAAATGATCGCAATGACGGGGAGAACAAGTGCCTTTCGGCTTCGTAAGAGGTTTTTTACACCCTTTTTTATGTAAAGCCGTTTACATAAAACGTTTTTAAAAACGCTATGTCTCTCCGTCAATAAGTGTGCTTATTCGAATTCTTGTTTATTTCATAGTCGTGCCTTCAACAAAGGTAGCCCGTTTAAAGTTTACTAAAAGGATTTTCAGAAGCCTTTTGACAGGTTTTTCTGAAATACACTCATGTATTCATGTGTTCTGCGAATATTTATAGTTTAGTAGTAAAGCTATCTCAAAGGGAAACATTTTGCTCGACAAAATTCGGGAGAACTAAAGTTGACTTTTTAAAAAGATTAACTTGTGTTTTTTTACAGAATAGTCGGATAGGAAATAAAACGTGGATTTTTTTAATAACCGACGATTTCTATGTGGGGCTGAGAATTATAATTATATATTGAATACGTGGTAACCGTTTTACCGTCGGTTTTGTTCCATTCACCCCTTAAATAACATTTGTTTTAGTATATGCGAAATACGAAACAAGTGTCTAGTTTTTTAGGGTTCCGTAGTCAACTAGGAACCCTTATAGTTTCGCCATGTCTGTCCGTCCGTCTGTCCGTCCTCGCTTAATCTCTGTGACCGTTAGCACTAGAAAGCTGAAATTTGGTACCAATATGTATATCAATCACGCCGACAAAGTGGTAAAATAAAAATTGGAAAAAAAATGTTTTATTAGGGTAGCCCCCCTATATGTAAAGTGGGAAGTGTTTTTTTTTTTTAATTTCAACCCTAACGTGTGATATATTGCTGGAAAGGTATTTAAAAATGAATAGGGGTTTCCTAAAATCATTTTTTGATAATGTCAATAATTTCGGAAATAATCACTCCAAAAGTAAAAAACAATGTGTGTCCCCCCCCTCTAACTTTTGAACCATAAGTTTAGAAAATATGAAAAAAATCTGAAAAGTAGAACTTTATAAGGACTTTCTAGGAAAATTATTTTGAACTTGATGGAAACAACAGTTTTTGTACAAAAAAGACAAAAAGTTGTACAAAATAATTTCTGGACTAAGTTTGTAGTATATTCGTATATGCAAGCATTTTTACATAATGGATACCCACCTTTAAACTCTAAGTGGGAACACTTATTGTGACGGACGGGAAACACCGGAACCCTACACTGAGCGTGACCCGACACGCTCTTGGCCGGTTTTTATTTATGTAAAGAATCCGAAATGTCAAAACTGTATCTTGTAAAATTACGAAGTTTTATGCTTGTTTGAACTTGGTTGTCCGTACAAGAACATGGTAACCCCGCGCCGCTCGCGCTTCCGGCGTCGTCTTGCACTCATTGATAATTATTAGGCAGTAGGTACCTAACCGTACGGCAATTGTATTGTTATTAACTGACGGTGATAACATTTTTCTAATTATTTTTGGGATAAAATATATTATAACATTGTGTAAAAAATATTGTAATCCATTCAGTTACTACACTGGCCTGCAAAACTAAGTACTACACTTTTAAAATTTCAATTTTTTTTATACTATAGAAGTTATAGATTTAAAATAAAAAATTCGTTTTATAGCAATTTATATCAGCTTTACTAGTTTTTATGTATAAAATTAAACTCTTTTTCGAGTCCTTTTTGTTTCGAAAGTACATCTTGTGTACTTAAAAAGTTATTGCAATTTTAAAAGTGTAATACTATATCCAGGTTTCGCATATACTAAAAATAATAATGTAGACTTTGTCTTTTGACTTGTCTTTTCTTTAAGTCGTGCAGACTATAGTCTGCGCCAGATAAGTAGGAATTAAAGGTCATTGCTCTTTCCTTAATTTCTCTGCGTAGGTACCCCGACAATACATAATGAATCGTTTTTTATTACTAGAAAAAGTCAAGGATCACGATAAAGGTAGTTTTGGGACAAGTTTATGTCATTATTTCTGTTTTCGGAATTATGTATTTGAATAAATGTATGCGGGTTAATGACCTTTATTTCCTACTTATCTGGCGTAGACTATAGTGTCCGAGGTATCTTTTGAGTGGACCTGTTCGTCCAGTCAGTGCATGTATTTGTCAGTTATCATGTAGCTGTACTCAAACTCAAGAAGCTCAACGACTACAGAAATATAATAGTACATTATGATATAAGTGCGGTAAGTTGAAAATTACAGCCGAGGCGATATTACTAGCCCAAGCTGTAGGCGAGGGCTATAATAAAGCAGAGGCTGTAATTATCAAAGCGCACATATGTCATACGACGTTTTATAACATATTTACGAGGAAATAAATAAAACTCTGACTTTCTTAAACGAATAAATCTTTTACTTGTTCACAAATTAACGATGCGCGCGCATCAGCGCTTTTTTTTAAGGCAAAGACACAAAAAATGAAATAAGAGACCCTTTACGAGCAAATGTGTTATAAATAACATTACAATATCACAAACGGTAAAAGTGCATGCAAGAAATAAAAGGCTATAAAAGGCTTTTTTTATTAGCTATTTATTTTTATCACAAACGTTTAGACAACGGTGTACCTAATAGTAAACCCCAGTCCCGTGTAATAGGGGGCGAGCCTATTGCCATCAACCGGGCACAAATCAGCCGTGTGGTGTCCGGTAGAGTAGAATAGAACCAACCCATTACACTCACGGGTGTCGTATAAAGCTCGTAATGTCTGAGGCAGAACACCTTGCGCCTCCGTAGACCAGAGAATGGGCAGCAGCGTTTTCTGTTAGTCTTTCATCACTGCGACCTCCAATTCGTCTGCCAAGCGTGGAGATTACGGCAAATTCCTCCCATCATGGGAGAGGCTTATGTCCAGCAGTGGACGTTATGGGCTGTTGTTGTTAAAGTAAAAATCTTACATTAAAAACTTGTATTTAAAAAAAAAACTTGTCAAAAAGTTGTAACTTTGACGCCCAATATCTCCGTAACTAGAAGGTTCCTACTAGGTATGGTGTAGAACAAAAAAAATGATCGCAATGACGAGGAGAACAAGTGCCTTTCGGCTTCGTTAAGAGGTGTTTTACACCCTTTATAATATATATGTATGTCTATCTATACATTTAATGTTTAGACTTAAAACGAGGCTGTAACCTCTGAGTCGATTTTTGTGTTTCTTTTAAAATTAGTCAAACGAAATGAAATTGTATTTATTTTTAACCGACTTCTAATAAAAAGAGGAGGTTCTCAATTCGGCTGTTTTAAAACACTTTTACATTTGTACAAACTAGAATAAGGTAAATTGAATAAAATCCTTTTTAGAATATTTATTAGTATATATTTATTTTAGAAATTTTGTTTTGGTGATTTGACAGACAATCAGGCAGACAGACAGACAGACAAAAATAAAGACAAATATGTTTTTTTTATAAGTACCGTATATTATATACTTTCGTAGGCATTAAAAAAAACTGTTATTTTGAAATTACAAACAAACAGTTCAATTTTATTTATTTGTTTAAATTTAAAATTGAAAACTCCTTTCGAAAGTGTTGGTTCTATTATAACAAAGCGAGGTGTACCGATTGTCGATTCACAAAATAAGGAATTATTTATATTCTGAGAGAAATATCTAAGCCTTCGTCAATTCAAGAGAATCTTAAATACGTTGTCATTAAAAAACGATTAAATAATCATTTGGCACCTTTAATACCTTGCCGACAGCTTAATGAGAAGTTCTTAATAATGAATTAGATGTTCTTTAGAAATATACAACAGGGCGTGTGAATTAGATGTTCGGGTTTAGCATGGCAATAGAGATCATTGCCCCTTCTTTTTCTTGGTGGTAGAAATAGGTACCTATGACTAGTTGCACCGTCGACACTCGAATTAAATTTTCTTAAGAATTAAATATACAACAGCAATGAGTATTAGTACAATTTGTTAAATAAATGTAGTATTCTCAACATTTATTTATAATAGCCACATTGCTCTCTATGACTCTATGTCAATGCTTGACTGATGACAAACGTCTATGGTCACTTCCGTATATATAGATTCTCTGTGGTCCCTTCCTTTGAATAAATGTCCGCGGTTAGGCTTGCCCAATCTCTATCATTTTAATAATCTACTCTAATCTATGTTTTGTGATCAATCTAAATTCATCCTAAGTCATAATTGTATTTGTGTCTCAAATCGTACCACAGTCGTATACTTTGCCTTCCCTGATATAACCTTAGTTAGAGGCAGTACTCCGCTACACATTTTGGTCTTCAGGTCAGTTGAGCTAAATAGTCTATATGATATGCAAAAGCTTACAATATATTTAACGAGCTTCTGCCCACGACTTCGCTCGCGTTCATTTAGAATTTGACAATCAAAATTCGGGTTGTACTCCGCATGTAATAATATAATACTAATGCAATCACAATTCGAAAGACTCGTGGCGCCATCTATTATCATAAGAACGTTATTATTATTTTCCTCGGGAACAGTACTTTTTTTCGAGATGAAAGGTACCCTATGTCCGTTACTGTACACCTGACGACGTGTATGCAAAACAAGATGATCGGTTCCAAACAAACTCATATATAAAAGTCTTTAAATGTAGAATTAAATTAAATTATTTTTTTATTTTAATTCTAATTTTCTTAAATTCTTTGAATTTTAAATTTCTATAGAAAACTTATTTTTCTCATAACTCTTGTTTAAATCAGTGTCTTAAATGCATGTTATAGTGATGTTGGCATCGTAATAGCGGTCATTGCCCCTTCTCTTTGCACGACTTGCCATTCAGCTTCGTTAATGGTATTCTACATACATTACGTACACCTCTGCCATAGCCCTTTAAGGATTACAAGCGTGATGTTACGTCAATCCATCTATTCAACCAATAGTTACAGAAAAAGTTTCCCATCACAGAACTAAAGCTTTTACCCAAACCCTATTTGATTTAGGCCCGTCGATCTCAAATGCAATTTGTTCGTAAACCCTTGGGGTACAAACCTTTTTAGAGTATTATATGAGTGGAGAGGAACCTTGCATGGGATAGGTGGGGAGGTACTCTTAAACATTCGTGGTACAAATACTGGATGTAAACGAACTTCACGAAGCCGCCGAAGCATGGCAGGAAGCCAGTGGATGACGGGGTCTTAGTTAGCTCACTAGACCCCGCCATCCCCTTCGAACCTAACCTGTAACACCGGTTGTACACTCTCGCCGAGACAGTCCCAGGCAGGGCGAGCGCAAGAGTGTAGATGGTAGCGCTCGCCCGCCTCGGCTTGTCTCGGTGTGTCTCGGTGTCCCGGGTCGGTTTAAGCGCGATTCTCGCGCCGCATAGCGCGAACTTCGAGCGGGTCGCTGTACACTCTCGTTTCTCCCAGTTTGCGATGCCGATATATCAATTAAGAAGTAAAATTAAATTAAAATTCACGTAGGTACCATGTTCTATTACGATGAATTGTGACCATCCACCATCTTCGTTTACGCCACTTTTTTTTGTATATTTTTTTCATAATATATACTTAAGTAACAGTAATAAGTGATGGCACATAGTGCAACAGCAGCAGCAACTTCTGTTTCGTTCATTCCCTCGGCGTCCACAATTGAAAATGACGAGTGACCTCGCTCGGCGAGAGTGTACATGGTCACTCGTTACGACCGAGGCTCTCGGGCGAGGCACAGCGAGTGCTCTCGGGCGAGAGTGTACAGCATCGGATATGAAGTGCCACAAGTCCCGAGCTCGCTTCGCTCGCTCTTGTGTTGTCTTTGCCACAATGCCATGTTACGATGTAAACATGTTGCAATAATAGTTATTTTGTTTGAGTATATATTACATTTGTATGCTCTGGTTAATTTGATATGCAATCAGTACCTATATTTGTTAAGACAATAATATTTTCGTACATTGGATAACTTTTTAAAATTTAAAATATATCTAATAAGAATTGATGCATGTTTTCGGATTATTTTTAGAACTAGTTTGTTAAAGATTTGGTTTGTTTGCAGAACAATAGTTCTTTTGATGTCAAAAATATTTAATTGATGTAAACAAATTGACGGGTGAAAAGTTTTTTTGATGTGCATTTAAAATGAAGTCAATAAAAAAAATTAAAACCACTGAACATCACAAAACACAATAACAGCACTTTCCTTTGACTAAAAACTCATACTTAAAACCTATTTGCACTTAAAAACTGACACTACAAACAATTTCCAAACTTACTTTCCACAAAATACGTCACATATTTCTTTGAAACTCTACAAACATCCCAATTTGTGAACTACAAAATTTCTACGAAGGATTTTAAACAGTATGCTTCTAGTTTTAAAATCTAAATTCGGTTGTAGTGCCCATGAATAGGGTTTAAAGTAAAGTAATTCAATAAAGTGGGGGATTTTTGCTATGATTTGCTTCAATCATATGTCATGGGGGGCCATCAAATGTCATTATGGGGTGTGCCAGTCAATTTAAAGCTTTTAAAGAAAATGGGATCAGCAGAAATGTTAGTTGTGAGCTTTGAAAGTTGTAAGTAATTCGGTTTGTGAATGTCTCGATGGTCTAGTGATCCAAGCGATTGCGATCCTGAGTTTGAATTCTAGGTCGTTTTCTATTAGTAATATTATTTATTATTTGTAGATCTTTGACAGTCGTTACAACTAGTCAGTGGCTCAAAAAGTCTGACAACCAGTCTCACCAAGGGGTACCGTATTACCCAGTACTAACTGGGTTGTGGAGGTCAGATAGGCAGTCGCTCCATGTAAAATACTGATATTCGGTTAGACTGGAAGCCGATCTTCACATTTTATTTTATTTTATTTCTTAAGAAAACTTACATCTAGGATACAGATAGTTGATAGTTAGTAAAAGAAGGCCAATTAAAAGTTTTCACTGACATTATAAGGGTTGCACAAGAAACAGTAGACAAGCAAGATAAAGTAAGAAGTTAGCATTCAGAGAGAATTAAGAAAAAGTTGAACAGATTTTAGTGAACTTCAAAGAAGTTTTTACATAGTATTTTTTTTAAGTGTAGGAACACTGGTGGAGAATAAATCAAGACCATCAACACTCTGACACATCGAGTTGTATGCCCTGCTAGCTCTTATCATATAAGAGTTTTGTCGATAAATGCACCGCACAGAGGGGACATACAGAGGTCGATGATTCCTTAAAGTGAAGGATGGAACACGCAGCCCAATTTTACCCAACAGTTCGGAACAGTCAGTTGAACCATTAGCTAAATTGAACAAGAATACCATGTCAGCAATTTTTCTCCACTCAACTAGTGGAAGAATGTGGAACTTTCTGCAGCGACTGTAATAATTAGGTAAATACGTTTTGGATCTATACTGAATGTACCTTAAGAATTTCTACATACATAGTTGGGAACAGGCTAGCGGATAGTGATATTAGTAGTATTCTCAACAGCAGTGCTTAGTTTATATTTGAGTCCGTTTGATGGCATTAGGCTCGTCCCCTTTTACATGGGACGTAAACGTAACTGGCGAAATCTGAGATTACATAAAGATTATTTCAAATAAATTAATTGACACGAATTCATTTTTGACTCTACCAAATGAAAAAAGAATCACGTAAATCGGCCCAGTAATAGGCTTGTGTCCTGAAAAAATCAAATTAGTCCGTCAGTTAGATTATCAAAAAATATTTGACGTGTATTTTTTCTTTTGTTACGTAAACCAAAATTGACGAAGATACGCTAAGGTTTATAATCCGATTTACGTGATTCTTTTTTAGTTTGATGCGGAAGAGTTGCCATTTGGTCCCATAAAAATTTAACCTAGTTTAGCCTAGTAGTTTTCATTTTATGAACATTTTTACTTCAGTCGTGTGGTATAATTTCATGTATGTTCACCGATTTTTCCTCCATTTGTGAAGCGATTCTCAAAATTATTTTTTTGTTTGAAAGAAAATACTACTACATTAAAATTTGGTGAAGATCTGATGCTGATCTTCGGAGATATACAATGGAACTCTTCAAAACTAGACGGTAAATCGGTCGTGATTGCTGCAATAGCTTGGATGTTTATTGTTTATACAACATCATGACTGACGCCTGTATGCACAATACATCCAAATTTCGACAGTTTAGGTATGTTAAGTTCCATTTATTGGGGACTAGCGGACGTCACGCGGTTTCACCCGCGTAGTTCCCGTTCCCGTGGGAGTACGGTGATAAAATATAGCCTATGTCACTCAAGATGAATGTAGCTTTCGAATGGTGAAAGAATTTTTGAAATCGGTTCATTACTTCCGGAGATTACCCCCTACATACAAACTTACAAACAAATGTTACCTCTTTATAATATTAAATACTAGCTGACGTCCCGCGGTTTCACCCGCGTAGTTCCCGTTCCATGTACATCAGAACGTTCGGCCAGTCGAGATAGGGAGCTGGCTGCTACTCCAGTTTTTAGTGACGATTATGTGACGCATAAAGATGCCAGCCAAAGAATTTGTGACAGAACAGTTCGAAAGTTAGAAGCATTTATTTATGGCCGAACGACCTGATATCAGAACGTTCGGCCAACCTGAATCTCCATAACTGAGGACCTTAGAGAAACTGTTACTGAATAAAGAGTTAGTGACGATTTGGTGACAAACAACCAATGCTTTAATTTTACTCGTAATGCCACCGGTTAAAAGTAAAATGAATTTTGGTTCCTTGAACATCAGGACGTTCGGCCAATGTAATCTCCATAACTGAGGACCTGAGAGAAACCGTTAATGAATAAAGATTTAGTGACGAGACTGAAACGAATGTTTATCGCTTTATTTCTTTTTGTGACGGCCCCTATAAATAGTAAATTGAATATTTAACATATAACCTCAAAACATTGGGATTATCGATTCCTCCACAAGGAAGAAGCCCAGAGAAACCGTTTATCAATAAAGATTTAGTGACGACACTGAAACGAACTTTTTTGTTTTATTTTTTTTTGTGACGGCTCCTTTAAATAGTAAATTGAATATTTAACATATAACCTCAAAACATTGGGATTATCGATTCCTCCACAAGGAAGAAGCCCAGAGAAACCGTTTATCAATAAAGATTTAGTGACGACACTGAAACGAACTTTTATTGTTTTATTTTTTTTTGTGACGGCTCCTTTAAATAGTAAATTGAATATTTAACATATAACCTCAAAAAAATGGGATTATCGATTCCTCCACAACGAAGAAGCCTAAAAGACTCGTAAAACCCCTGATGTGTTATAGGTTTTCAATGCAATGGTGTCAGTATTTTCGTTGATTCAAGATTAATCTATAAAAATGCACTATGGCGGATGGCGACTGAAATAGGGTGACCATATATTCCAACGAAACAAATATTTATCGAGTACTTAATTACCTAAACAATAAAGCAAAAACGTCGTAATATTAAATTATATATAGGTACAAGCATGACAGCAATTACTAAAATAATTTAGGTACTTAATCTAGTAGAAACTCATGACAAGAGACTGATGTTGTTTTTCTACTTCACGTATAGGTATAAGTTTTTATTCTTATCTATTTTGATTACTAAAATATCTTGTAAGAAATGAAAAAAACAGTCAATACAGTTTTCGTCTATACATAGACATACTACTCTGCGCTGTGAACTATTATTGATTGTGTGATTTTATTTATCATGCCAACTCAATATAAATTTGTCCAAAGCCATACAATAATATGCTCTAACTAAACATAAAGAGATTTAAAAATCCTTTTCATTCTAAACATTTCGATTTTTCAAAGGAAATAATTTCCGATAAAATTTTAAAATTATTTTGACTCTTATTTGGACCATTTAAATGAAAACAAAATGAAAAATATCAACCAACAGTTGCATAAATAACTTGTAGGTATCGTATCGATATCTCTCTATTTCTGGAGGTAATTTACTTACGTTTATTAATTAGGAGCCTGTATTGTTGCAGGGCAAAGGCCTCCCTACCCTTTTTTTTGCCATTCCTTCTCCCACAAAAATAATTTTAAAGAATTAATTTAAATTAATATCATTACCTATAAAATTAAATTAAAATACGTATTTACAAATAAATACAAATACATTTCAAGATCAAATCTTAAACACTCCCAGTCCCATATCTCAGAAATCAGCGACGCGAAGCGCATCTAAGAAAAGCGCTCCCTGAAATTACGCCACACAAAGGGATGTAGGTACGTTACCCCAGCAAGAAACAAGTTTAAAAAACTTAACAACTGTATAAAACCCTTATGTACTTACCTATATACAAATCAGTCTCTTGTCATGAGTTTCTACTAGATTAAGTACCTAAATTATTTTGGTAATTGCTGTCATGCTTGTACCTATATAATTTAATATTACGACGTGTTTTGCTTCAGTGTTTCGGTAATTAAAAGTACTCGATAAATACTTGTTTCGTTGGAATACATGGTCACCCCATTTCAGTCGCCATCTGCCATAGTGCATTTTTATAGACTTATCTTGAATCTTGAATCAACGAAAATACTGACAGCATTGCACTGAAAACCAATAACACACCAGGTGTTTTACGAGTCTCCTAGGCTTCTTCGTTGTGGAGGAATCGATAATCCCAATGTTTTGAGGTTATATGTTAAATATTCAATTTATTAGTTAAAGGGGCCGTCACAAAAAGAAATAAAGCGTTAAAAATTCGTTTCAGTCTCGTCACTAAATCTTTATTCATTAACGGTTTCTCTGGGCTTCTTCCTTGTGGAGGAATCGATAATCCCAATGTTTTGAGGTTATATGTTAAATATTCAATTTACTATTTAAAGGGGCAGTCACAAAAAGAAATAAAGGGATAAAAATTCATTTCAGTCTCGTCACTAAATCTTTATTCATTAACGGTTTCTCTCAGGTCCTCAGTTATGGAGATTACGTTGGCCGAACGTCCTGATGTTGAAGGAACCAAAATTCATTTTACTTTTAACCGGTGGCATTACGAGTTAAAGTAAAGCATTGGTTGTTTGTCACCAAATCGTCACTAACTCTTTATTCAGTAACAGTTTCTCTAAGGTCCTCAGTTATGGAGATTCAGGTTGGCCGAACGTTCTGATATCAGGTCGTTCGGCCATAAATAAATGCTTCTAACTTTCGAACTGTTCTGTCACAAATTCTTTGGCTGGCATCTTTATGCGTCACATAATCGTCACTAAAAACTGGAGTAGCAGCCAGCTCCCTATCTCGACTGGCCGAACGTTCTGATGTACATCCCGTTCCCGTGGGAGTACGGGGATAAAATATAGCCTATAGCACTCACGAATAATGTAGCTTTCTACCAGTGAAACAATTTTTTAAATTGGTTCATTACTTCCGGAGATTACCCCTACATACAAACTTACAAACAAATGTTACCTCTTTATAATATTAGTATAGATAGATAGTATAGATAAGCCTATTACCATGACATGTATTGTTAACAATGTAAAATAAATGCATAGCATATATTTGTATAGGATATTACAACTAAAAATGGAAAAATAAAAAACTTTTTTACAAAAAAATTAAACCGACTTCAAAAAACACAAAAAAGTGAAAAATAACTTTAGCTTCAGAAGTCGGTGGCAAAAAAAAACTAAATGAATCAAACAAAGGTCACCGACTTCTGAAGCTAAAGTTATTATTTACTTTTTTGTGTTTTTTGAAGTCGGTTTTATTTTTTTGTAAAAAAGTTTTTCCAATTCTATAACTGACGGAGACGGACTAAATAGATATTTGCAATTTATTGATGGTGGAAACTAGCCTATTATGGAGTAATCGGTCTACAAAAACAAAAAAAAAATGCTGGTATGATACATAACCTCCTCCTTTTTTAGAAGTCGGTTGAAAAGGATGAAGCTACAGTCACAGTCGCAAGGCATCTTGAGAAAGTGCTGTAGTTGTACCTACATTCTAAAGCGCAGATCTCTAAGGAGAAGAATGGGCTAGAATCTACTATTTATTTTCTACTACGAGTTATTTTTAGCTTACCAATCGATCGTTGTGTTTTAGAACAAATATCCCTTGATGTTTAAAATCAATAGTTTTAGACAAAATCGTCTGTGACAGCTACGTGTGTGTAATCTTGTTCGTTGCTCTCCTGGGACTCGCTAAATATAAACCAATTTAAGTGTATTTACTGTGATTTTTACGCAATATTACGCGTCAAACTTAAGTGGCAGTAGGCAGGGCACATTGCTCGCAGAACGGATGGCCGATGGGGCCGAAAAGTTCTGGAGTGGCGACCGCGAACCGGAAGACGTTGCGTTGGAAGGCCTCCCACTAGGTGGACCGATGACCTGGTGAAGGTTGCGCGAATCCGCTGGATGCGAGTCGCACGGGACCGGTCAATGTGGCGGCACGTAGGGGAGGCCTATGTCCAGCAGTGGACGTCTTTCGGCTGAAATGATGATTACGTGTCTCTTTCTGTAGGCTCTAGTACGTGGGCGGTGTACATACCAACTATGTTGGGGTCGGCTTCCAGTCTAACCGGATGCAGCTGAATACCAGTATTTACACTGTACTGTATTGGGTAATACGGTACCCCTTGGTAAGACTGGTTGTCAGACTTTCGTGCCACTGACTACCTGTAACGACTGTCAAAGATCTACAAATGACAGCCGGGAGTTTAGCATGCTTTCCGAGGCACATAATTTATTGATATTTTGTTACAGGTACAAATTTGGAGTCGCCTGCCTGCATTGAAGCTTAAGAGGTAAGTTTAAGGTTTAGTTACTTACTGTATACTTAGTTGTATGAGCTCCTTGAGAGACAGTTTGTCCGCGAAAGTGCACCGTATATTGGTACCGTTTGTTTTTTTCTTCAAAAACGTTGCCCATACTAGGTACTTCGGTATCGTGGGTGCGATTACAAACATTTAAACTCACATTCACGAACAGGCAAGACTCGGAACGACTACCCGTAGGCCATACGAATTTGTTCCGTCCGGGAATCGTACCCGCGCGTCGGACAGCCGAGTCATAGGTCTCAAGTTCGAATCCAAGACACGCACCTTTGATTTTTCCGATTCATGTCCGTATTGTATAATTATCACTTGCTTCGGTGAAGGAAAACATCGTGAGGAAACCAGCATGCCTGAGAGATATTTCTCGACGGCATGTGAAGCTAAGTCAGAGGCCCATGGGTGGCGTAAACTCTGACAGAAGTGAGTGTTGCTGTAAGTTTCATAGAAATTATGAATGGTTCGAATAGGTGAGACGACAAAAAAAATCTAATTAGTCCATCAGATAGATTTCCAAAAAATATTAGACACATATTTTTTCTTTTGTTACGTAAACCAAAATTGACGAAGATATGACGCTTTTAAAATTCTCAATACGTCACGCCGTGGTATCATTTTTAGTGCGTTCTGACGTCACGAGCCCCCACTCCCGAGTTTTGTTGCGTTTTATCTTTGTCAATATTCATTGATTTACAAAAACAAAAAATATGTATGTCCATTATTTTCCAATACTAACTGACGGACTAAATAACCGGAATAAATATACATCACAGTGATAAATATGGTTAATTGACAATATGTCGCTCTAGACTTTTCCCAACTATGTCGGGGTCGGCTCCCAGTGTAACCAGATGCAGCTGAATACCAGCATTTTACATGGAGCGACTGCCTATCTGACCTCCATAACCCAGTTAGTATTGGTTAATACGATACCCCTTGGTAAGACTGGTTGTCAGACTTGCGGGCCACTGACTACCTGTAACTACTGTCAAAGATTTACAAATGACAGCCGGGACCAACGGCTTAACATGGCCATTGCCCATGGCAATATTCAATAAGGATATCATAACTTGCTCGACTAGGCACAGGCAATAATATTTCAAAATGTCAGTGAACTAATAATTTCAAATATCGCCTCCAGAGGGCGCTAAATGTCAAGACAATGAAAAGTTTTAAATGTCAAGTATGTTATTGTAGATTTTAGTAATAGTAGGACTATTTTCAAAATCAAATATTATTACAGTAATAAGACTTCTTACTGAACATAATACAGGGTGTAAAAGACCTCTTCACGAAGCCGTCAACCAAGCATTTTGAACATCAAATTAGGTAACTTTACGCAAAAATTATTGCTGGGAAAAGACTTTTTTTTGGGGTGAAAAATCATGTTTTGTGGTAGAACTCAATGTAACGCACTCAAAACATTGTGCTGATGGATGGATTCAATAGTACGGGGGTCGTGGAGCTGTTTAAAGTAAAAATCTTACATTAAAAACTTGTATTAAAAAAAAAAAAAACTTGTCAAAAAGTTGGAAATTTGACCCCCAATACCTCCGTAACTAGAAGATATGGTGTGGAACAAAAAAATTATCGCAATGACAGGGAGAACAAGTGCCTTTCGGCTTCGTTAAGAGGTGTTTTACACCCTTTTTATGGAGTCGGCCGGCGCCGTTCACCAATTTCTATAATATTCATAGAATAGGTGCATGAAGAACAGGGAGTAAAACTATAGCTATTCACACTTTAAAAGGGTGACTCCAATTAGTAATTAAGACAAGCTTTGTTAGTAAAACACGAGCTCAGCGTGAGGTCGTCAGTTCGAACCACAGCTGTTGTATTGTTTTTGTGGTTTTATTCATTTTTAACCGACTTCAAAATAGGAGAAGGTTATGCCAAATTGGAAAGTAGTAAAAGTGGCTTATCCATTAAAGTCCTCGACTCTACATATGCGGACTAATGCTACTGGCATTCTCTACCAGTCAACCTTTGATGTGATGCAGAGACAAACTGTTGATGGATGGATGGATGGATTTAGTCCAGCCGAGAGCCAACCCTACTAAGTTAAGCTGGCACCTCGCGTGTCCGATAATAATATATCCTGAGGGTGGTAACGACCCGGACCCTGTGATATACGGCGCGGGGAAATTAAAATCATTATCGTTGTTTCACTACGGTAAAGTAGACGCGAGTAATGCGAGTCTGGCTGATACCCCCGGGTATAACCCCGCCGTGGCCGCAATGGCCGTGTGGTATCCGGCAGAGTAGAATGGCCGTGTGGTATCCAGCAGAGTAGAATAAAACCAACCCATTACACTCACGGGTGTCGCATAAGGCGACTATAATGTCTGATGCAGAACACCTTGCGCCTCCGTAGACCAGAGAATGGGCAGCAGCGTTTTCTGTTAGTCTTTCATCACTGCGATCTCAAATCCGCCTGCCAAGCGTGGAGATTACGGCAAATTCCTCCCATCATGGGAGAGGCTTATGTCCAGCTGTGGACGTTATGGGCTATTGTAATAGTGTAGTATACCCCCGGGCTCAGACCAAAAAGAAAAGTTAAGACTCGCGGAACTCTGTTGACGCAGACGATGTGATGCGGCAATGGAATGGCGTGTCAGGCGTGATCAACCAAAATAAACACTGCGTTATTATATCCAGCCTTTTATTTAACAAAATATAGGCCGATATTACATGTCCGTTGTAATCCAAATACGATGAATTCAGATTATAGGGGAATATTGGGAACGACAAAAAACGTTTATAGAGGCTGAGAGCCATTAGCAGGAAGAGTGGTTTGTTGGGTTTGTTATAATTAAAGTCAATAATTGACAGGTGACAGTTTCAAATGTCACTTAAATCAATATGACTGCCTTTCAGCTGCGTTCATGCAGAGCTTACATAATTCCTAATAAACTCTGCGAACAGAGAAGTGAGGCCGGTTTCGTGAACATGTTGTGCATTTATTGAGATATAGTTTAATTATTGTAGTTTGATGTAAATGTGTGCGTGTGAGCGTGTATGAACCGAGCGAGGCGTAATTTGACGAGCCTCACTTTGCTGTTCGCAGAGTTCCATTTTTACCTTTTTATTTGGTCTGAGCCCCCGGGTATATAGTCTAAGTGGAACAGTTCCTGTTCGTCAAAATTAGTCAGTTTCATTACCATCCTAGCCAGCTAGTCTGCTAGATGCAACTGAATACATACGTATATGTAAGTGTGTGTGTGTATGCGTGTGTTGTGTGTGTCTGTGTGTGTGTTGTATGTATGTATGTGTGTGTATGTGTTTCATATGTATTTTATATGGAGCAACGGCCTATCTGACCTCCACAATCCCGTTAGTACTGAGTAATACGATACGACACCCTTTGGTAAGACTGGTTGTCAGACGGGGCCACTGACTACCTGTAACGACTGTCAAAGATCTATAAATGACAGCTGGGACCAACAGCTTAACGTGCTTTCAGAGTCTAATAGGGCACCACGTGTCTTTCGAATCATTATCGAATTATTTTATATTATTACAAGCACGTAGTAGAATACGTAGAGCATGTAGAGCAGTGGTGGCCCAGAGGTGGCGGCCCCGACTTACGAATAGTAAGTGGTGGGTTTGAACCCAGACAGGCACATTACTTTGTGTAATTAATTTCATCACCGCTGCTCTCAAAACGGCGGTGAAGGAAAACATCGTGAGGGAACCGGAATGTCCTAGAACCAACAAATTCGAAGACATGTGACATCTACCAATCCGCACTGGGCCCGCGCGGTGGATTATAGCCCAGTCCCTCTCACAGAGAGGAGGCCTGTGTCCCAGCAGTGGGAACATTAACAGGCTGATGATGAAGCAGAGTACAACCCGAATTGGTTATCAAATTTTAAATTAACTCGAGCGGAGCCGCGGACACAGCTAGTTCTGTATAAAGATGGGTCACGGTCAGTAATCCGTACTTCTAGCGACTTACTAATAATGGATGAGAAAGTTTTGATGTTTGTTAATACTCATTCACTCATGAATGAATGGTTGAATGGATTTGAATGAAAGGAACACAAGTCGAGCATGTTCTGGGTCAAACCATAGTTACTAAAGACACTCCCTAAACTAAGAATTCGCTTGTAATGTAACAAAACAAGAATCTATTTTGTACAGATGTGTTTTGTGCGTTTGTGTTGTGATCGCAAGCGTGACTGCTGATCATGACGTCGTGGGTTCGATTCCTAGGTCAGGCAAAGCAGTCCCATCAGGATTTCTAAGTAGCAGCCACATTTGTGCCCGGTTGATGGCAATAGGGTCGGTCCCTATGTGTCAATGACACTTGCTTGACCACCATCAGGGATTTTAATTTTGGCAACACAAAAATTTTATTTATTTACTAGCTGTTGCCCGCGGCTTCGCCCGCGTGAAGTTCGATAACTGTCCAACTGGATCATACAAAAGGGATGAATAGTATCCTACATGTTAATCCAGGATATAAACTATCTATGTGCCAAATTTCATTTTAGAATAGAATATATTTATTGTAAAAACATGGAGTATACATCAAATAATATGTGCAAGGTCCTAAAATAACAGATAGATCTGCGTAATCATCATTTCTATAATCATCACAATCACCATCACTATCACAATCATTATCACAATCACAATCACCATCACAATCACCATCATTATCACAATCACCATCACTATCGCAATCACAGTCATTATCACAATCACTATTACAATCACGATCATTATCACAATCACCACCACTATCACTACCACAATCACCTTTATCGTTATCACAATAATTATCATCGTAATCATCATCATCATCACAATCATCATCATCATTTTTAAAATTATCATCATCACTATCACCATCTTTATCACAATAATCACAATAAATCAACAATAACCCTGTATTGAACTCGAATCCGCCATCTTCTGAATGATAGAATTATAAAAAAAATGCAAGAAATTTAAAAAACAACAAAAACACAGTTCCAAAAATATTCAACTAATAAAAGAACGTGTTTTCCTCATAAAAAGTTGAATAATTATCAAATTAAATTAGAGGATAGTAAGAAGTTTTATGAAATAGACACTCAAAACTTACAGTCTGAAATTCAAGTTTTAGAGCGTCAATTAAAGTCATGTTATTCTATGTATGTAAATTCTCAAAAACAAATTAAGGAACATATCCTTGCTGCAAACGAATTAGTTGATAGCGGTAATAGTAATGCATACTGTGTAGACACGATGACCTTCAACAACACTCAATGTACATCACAAAGTGAATCCAGCCCGGACACTCTCCTACCCGAGGTAACGGAGAACCCGACCCGGCTGAGCAGTGTTCCGGACTGTATCTCCATTCAAAATCCACCAGATATTGTACAAGGTTCATCACAGGTAGGTCAAATAGATAGTAGTTCTCCCCCTTCTTGTAATACACACAGTTGTTGCTCCATTTTGTTCTCAGATAGTATAGGAAAAGGGTTAGGCAAGTTAATTAGTAACAATCTGAGTCATTCTTCTCTAAATTATTGTACTCCTCAGGCTTCTTACAACCAGATAATAACATCAATAACTCGGAAGGAATTTGATCCTAATACCATTATAACTGTACTTGTAGGTAACAGTTCTAACGTTAAACTTGATGATATCACGGACAATGTCACTCAACTATTAAAACTAAATTGTAAGAGAGTAATTCTGTGCTCGTTCCCGTACTTTACGAAATTGTCTAGCAAGCAAAACCATAATATCCATGCCTTAAATAATCATTTGCATTTTCTAGTTAGTCACTATAGTGACAGGTTGACATTTTTCGACACTAACAGTTTCGTTCAGAAATTGAAGTCAACCAGAAAACATGCGTACTTGCCTATTAGTTTTAGACGTCAAATAGCTCGGCTATTAGCTTTTAATATAAACTCAGACATATGTGGTATGTCGCAGTTTTTTGTAAATAGGTCTACGGAAATTAGTAATTATACTAATTGTAATTATACAAATAGTATTAGCTTAGATTTAAACTAGTCACTAAGACAATAGAAGGTACGAGTGACAATTTAGTTAATCTCGTCAACTTCGAGGTATCTTCTAGCTCTCAATCAAATAACTGTAAAAAAGGGGCTGAGCAGAATTCCTTAAAATTGTTTCACCAGAATATTCAGGGACTTTCTTCCAAAGAACTAGAAATAGAACTATTTTTAGAAAAAACTAAGTTTGATATTATCTGTTTTACTGAACATTGGATGAAAGATTATGAAGTAATGCAAATAAATTATGAGAATTACAATGTGAGCAGTTGCTTTAACCGAAAATCTAAGATGCGTGGGGGTTCATTAATCCTAGTAAAAAATTGTATTAAATCTAAGTCTCGTAATGATATAGTCGATCTATCGGTTGAACATAGCATTGAATTGTCTTGTGTTGAGCTAGATAAGCATGTAATAGTGTGCGTTTACAGACCCCCTAATTACCTGAACTATTCTATCTTTGAGTCAGTAATGGAAGATGCTTTGGCAAAACTTGTAACTGGTAATAAACCAATAATTATCTGTGGTGACTTTAATGTCAATATCATAGAGAATAATGTGAATAGCAGTAGATTCTTAAGTCTCTTTAGATCATTTAACTTGTCAAATGTGTTTTCAGAACCAACTCGAATTACTACAAATACTGCTACATGTATCGATAATGTTTTTTGTTGCTGCGATTACATAAATAAATCCATCGTAAATTACCTGCCTTCAGATCATAGTGGTCAGACGGTTACATTCGCGTACAATAGACAATTACAAAGAATTCAGATACAAACTAGACAAATAACACCCAGCAATCTAGACAAATTTAATAATAATTTAATTAGCAAGTTAGGTATACCGGGTCATATTAGAAACAATGCAAATGTATTTTATGAAGAATTCTTTTCGGTAGTGCACACCGAATTTAATAATACTTTAAAAAAGAAATCTAAAACTATTGGCCCAAAGTTTATTTTCAGTGACTGGGCAACACAGGGTATTCGGAAAAGTAGGGAACGATTGTTTGAGCTGTACGGCCTTAAGCCTTATATCAACACTGAAGCTTTTAATAAATATGTTGCTACTTACTCGAAAATTTTTAAAAACACTTGCAAGGTAGCCAAATCCTTATTCATTAGCAACAAGATTAAATCAGCCGACAACAAAATAAAAACGGTTTGGAAAATCATCAACAGTGAAACAAATAGAAATAAAAAACAAGGTATTGACTTCACACTAGAGACATCGCGTGGCCTTGTGAGCTCCAACAATGAAGTTGCTCAAGAATTTGTAAATTTCTTTACCAGTATCCCACTTAAAACTACAGAAACCTTAAATTCCTCTCCCTTGCTCTCTATTGATTTATTGAAAGCGAACGTTTCAGCCTGTCCAAATGAATTTAAATTTCAGCATATAAACCCCATAACAGTCATAAAAGGTTTTAAGCAAATCAAGGTCAAATTAACGGAAGATCTATGGGGTATGTCTATCAAAGCTTGTACCTCAATTATTGAGACTGTAGCGCCGTATTTAGCCTCAATATTTAATTTGTGCGTGGATCAAGGGGTCTTCCCGGATCTAATGAAATTCAGTAAGGTAATACCGCTTTTTAAATCCGGGGACAGTAAAGACACCAATAACTATAGGCCCGTATCCGTGTTGCCGGTTTTCAGCAAGGTGTTTGAAAAGATAATGCTCAATCAAATGCTTAACCATTTTAACACTAATAAAATATTACACGAGCAACAGTATGGTTTCACCAAAGGACGTTGTACAACTGACGCCGGTGTCACTTTATTAAAACACATATTTACTGCGTGGGAAGAGGCACAAGATGCCATAGGAATCTTTTGTGACCTTTCGAAGGCATTTGATTGCGTAAATCACGAAACCCTGATCTTGAAACTTCAGCATTACGGTTTAGGTAAACTTGCGCTCAGTTTAATAAAATCGTATTTGAATGATAGACAGCAGCAGGTACAAATAAATGGAGTAAACTCAATGGGTTTAAAAGTAAAAATGGGTGTACCACAAGGTTCGATATTGGGTCCCTTCCTCTTTTTAGTATATATTAATGACCTACCCCATCTATTTAACAACCATCCGCATATGGTGTTGTTTGCTGACGATACTTCTTTAATATTTAAAATAAACAGACGTGCCACTAATCTTGATGACGTAAATAACGCCCTACTGCAGGTCCACGATTGGTTTACCGCTAATAATTTAGTACTAAATGGGAAAAAAACTAAATGCATTAGATTTGCTCTACCAAATGTCAAAAGTAGTGATTGTGACATAATATTGAATCAAGAGAAACTAGAATTTGTCGATAAAACGGTTTTCTTGGGAATCACGCTCGACTCAAGGTTACAATGGGGTCCTCATCTAACATCTCTTGCAGGACGGCTAAGCTCAGCAGCATATGCTGTTAGAAAAATCCGTCAATTTACTGATGTTGATACCGCAAGGCTGGTCTATTTTAGTTATTTTCATAGTATTATGTCATACGGTATTTTATTATGGGGACGGGCTGCAGACATCGAGTCTATATTTATTCTGCAGAAAAGAGCCATCAGAGCCATTTATGAATTACGTAGACGCGATTCTCTAAGAGAACTGTTTAAGGAAATTAATATCATGACAGTACCTTGTCAATACATCTATGAAAACATCATGTACGTTAGAAAAAATCGGCATTTATTCAGTAAGAGAGGGGACAGACACCACTATAACACTAGAAATAGGGACCAACTAGTTCAGCCAGGTTTCAGGCTTGCTAAAGTGGATTCATCTTTCATGGGGTACTGTTTGAAATGTTACAATAAAATACCTCCCCACATTCATCAACTGAATGAGACGAAATTTAAATCTTGTATAAAACGCACACTATGTAGGCAAGCATATTATAAGTTGGGGGATTACATTGATGATAAAAATGCTTGGCATTTAGCTGGTCCTGCTCCACAACCATAGGTGGGGGGGAGGGGGGCAAACTAATTGTTTGTACTGGACGGGCATTATTTGAGTCCATCGACACGTAAAGAAGAAGATGAAGAATTGATTCCCATGTTAATGTATTGTGGAAGCTGCAGAAGATTGTAAAAATATACTTGCATTGTATAGATTCCAGTTCTTAGTATTATATAATTGCATAGCACATGTGTGAGTACTTTGTACTGTTCAGCCACCATTTACATTTATTTATCTTTCATTGACTTGAATATGCCTTGGTGACTGAGAGAATGTCATGCTCACTTAAATGTCTCGCTGATGGTGGCGGGTGTGTCGGGTCATTTAGTTCCCTTCAATATGGTTGAGTTGAATGGCGCCGGTACATGCGTCATGTCTGTGAACGGGCGCTGTCAGTTGGGACTGGTCATCTCTTAGCTGCCAAGGTTCATTTTAATTACTTTATTCATACATTTTTAATCTAATCTTTCACTCTGGATGCTCTTAGTGTGCACGTCTTTCTACATCGTTCTCACATTTATGTATAATCTCAAAATTAATGATGTAACCAAGATTTTGTAACAATATTTTGATTTTAAAAGAGTGTCCATGGAGTTTCTTGCCCATTCTTCTCCATAGAGATCTACGCTAGGGAATGGGCAACTACAGTACTTTCTCAAGTTATTATGCCTTGTGACTGGGACTGTAGCTTTGATTTTCTTTTTTGTATTTTTGACTTTCAAAAGTGCCGTAATGGTCTAATTGAAATAAATGCTTTGAGTTTGAGTTGAGTTTGAGTTCTGGATATCAAAATAAATGCCATATTCGTAATCAGCACCCCTGATAATCTCGGGATCGACACCCATATTGATTTTAGACATCAACCCCATCGCACCCGAAAAGGGGATGATGGTATTTCAGGTCCGCCACATTACACCATACAAACCGATACACCATACAAACAATAATCAAGTCGATTTTCAGACTTTGTCACCCCATTTCCTCCCCTTTAGGGGTTGAATTCTGAAAAAACATGAAACACAAATGTTTCTTCATTTATTGATAGGAGTACTCCTGTGAAGTATCAAATAGAATAGTCTAACTAATCTTGTTTCCCCATGTAAACTTTGGACCCCGGTTTCAACCCTTTAGGGGGTGAATTTGAAAAAATCCTTTCTCCGTGCACTCTTAAACCTAATAAGGAACCTATGTGCCAAATTTGGAATCTCTAGACTCAGTGGTTTCGGCTGTGCATTGATTTTTAGACTTTGTCATCCCATTTACCCATCTTAGGTTAGGAATTGAATTCTGAAAAAACCTGTAACCCGTTTCTACTCATATATCAATAGGAGTACTCCTGTGAAGTTTCGAATAAAATAGTCTAACTAATCTTGTTTCTCCATACAAACTTTCGACTCCCGTTTCAACCCCTTAGAGGGTTAATTTTGAAAAATCCTTTCTTAATGCACCCTTAGACCACATAAGGAACCTACTTGCCAAATTAGGAATCTGTAGACCCAGCGAATTGGGCTGTGCGTTGATAGATGAGTCAGTCAGTCATTTTCTTCTTTTATATATTTAGATTTTTACCCGACTGCGCCAGAAGGAGGGTTACTGTCTAAAATAGAAGTAGCCTAAGTTACTCCTTATTTCATCAGCTATATGCCAGTGAAAGTCCCGTCAAATCGCTCCCGCCGTTCCAGAGATTAGCCGGAACAAACAGACAAAAATTTAAAAATAAATGTTATTTTGGTATATTTTATGTACCTTATATACATTTATAATATATGCATGTAGTAAAATGTGTTTGTTTTAATATTACAAACAGACACTTCAGTTTTATTTATTTGTATAGATAAAGCCGTGAAAGATGAAAAAGGATCTTTCACCCCCTTAGGGGTTAAATTTTTTGAAAAACATCGTTGCGTTAGCTTCCAACCATAAGCCTAGATACTAAATTTAGAGAGTTTTACTTCGAAAATTAAGGACTTTCCATTAAAAACTTCATTCTCCTTTTTAACCCTTCGGGGGTAGTTTTATGAAAAACGCTGAGACACGTATCAATTAATTCAAAATTTGAAGATCCTAACTTTAAAACTGACGATTTTCCATAAACAACTTCATCCCCATTTTTAACCCTTCGGGGGTGGAATTGTGAAAAACGCTGAGACACGTATCAATTATTTTTTAATCATCAGCCTAAACACAAAATTTGAAGATCTTAACTTTAAAACTGACGGACTTTCATGCACAACATCTTCATCCCCTTTTTAACCTTTTAGGGGTAGAATTATGAAAACCGCTGAGACACGTATCAATTATTTTTCAATCATCAGCCTAAACACAAAATTTGAAGATCTTAACTTTAAAACTGACGGACTTTCATACATTTAACAACAGCTTCATCCCCTTTTTAACCCTTTAAGGGTAGAATTTTGAAAAACTCTGAGACACGTAACAATTATTTTTTAATTATCAGCCTAAACACAAAATTTGAAGATCTTAACTTTAAAACTGACGGACTTTCATACACAACAGCTTCATCCCCTTTTTAACCCTTTAGGGGTAGAATTATGAAAAACGCTGAGACACGTATAAATTAATTTTTGATTGTCAGCCTAAACACAACATTTGAAGATCCTAACTTTAAAACTGACGGACTTTCATACAAACTTCCATCCCCTATTTAACTCCCTTAGGGGTTGAATTTCTAAAAATCCTTCCTTATTCCTTGTCTACATTATAAAGGGAACCTCTGTGCAAAATTTCAGCTTTCTAGGTCCAAGGGTTTGGGCTGGGCGTTGATGAGTCAGTCAGTCAGTCAGTCAGTCAGGCCTTTTGTTTTTATTTATATAGATTTAAACTTCATGTACAAGAGTGGTACATAGGCGGACTTAATGTCACAAGGCATTCTCTACCAGTCAATCAATCAATCAATTCAATCAACAGAAACAATCATTCAATCAGTCAATTTTGTCGCTAATTAGTCGTAATTTGTCGCCAAATACCAGAATTTGTCGGTTACTGGTTCAAAAGATAAAAGGGTTTATAGGTGGCCGATCTGGAGAGAGTCTTCCCAGGTTGGCCATATTTATATCTCAAAAACTAGGGCACCTAGCGAAGATTTGTTTTCTCCCAGTGGAACATAACTAACGAAATGTTTTACAATACACCTCAGCTTCTAATCTTTTGAGGAAAACTAGTTATGAATATATTTATGAATATAATCCTTATGTATTTCCGTTTCCTATTCGAGGATCTTGACCCGAATAATCCGTACTCTCAAATATATATTTTTACATCTCCTGTTTGTATTTCTGCCAAGCGAGAGACGGTTAGCGAGTACTCTCTTTGATAGCTTCTGTGGGAGCTTCGTGGGATGAAAAGACAGTTGAAAGCAGATGGGGCCCATTCCATTTTCATAATTCAGTCAGAGTAGCTCGTGGGTTAATAATAACAGCCGCTCGGGTCGATCGTTAGGTTAAGCCGTGCTTGCCTAGGTTGGTCTGTGGATGGGTGACCGCCCATTACTACCAAGTTTCCTCCGTGCCTCGAAAAGCACATTAAGCCGTTGGTCGCGACTGTCATTTGTAGATCTTTGACAGTCGTTAGGTAGTCAGAGGCCCAAAAAAAGTCTGACAACCAGTCTTACCGAGGGGTATCGTTACCCGGCACTTACTGGGTCGTGAAGTCAGATAGGCAGTCGCTCCATGTAAAATACTGGTATTCAGCTGCGTCCGATAAAATTGGAAGCCGACCCCAACATAGTTGGGAAAACGCTAGGCAGATGATAATGAGTCAGAGTACACACATAGGTATACACTCACCTACCCAGATTAATCATTAAAACACATACCACCTTGAACCTATGCTAGCCTAGTACTTTTGGTGGGTTGAAAAATCTAGAGTTGCTATGAACGACTCGCTTGGAAGAGGTCGTGTTCTTTCGGCCAGTAATTTTTGAAAAAAATACGTTAAAATAAATCTTAGTGAAATTATTTATTGAAATAATTGAAATACAAAAATATGTACTATATGGCCTTCAAAACTATAGGGTATACAATAATTGGATTCTACCTGAACTAGGAATAAACCTGTATCTCAGCCCTGGTAACTCACTCAAGCGCTTAATACATAAATACTGATTATATTATGTATTTTTCTTAATTACTTAACTGTATTTATCATCAGTTGGAGCATGGTCCAGACCCCGGCATTTTTTATATAAAAGAAATATTTTATCGTTTTACAAGTAGTAAGAAACTTTTAGCAAAAAAATAAAACCGACCTCAAAAACACAACAAAGCGAAAAATAACTTTAGCTTCAGAAGTCGGTGACTTCTGTGTGTTTGATTCAGTTTCTTTGCCACCGACTTCTGAAGCTAAAGTTATTTTTCGCTTTGTTGTGTTTTTGAAGTCGTTTTAGTTTTTGCAAAAAAGTTTTTTATTTTTCCATGTTTAGTGGAAAATAGTTTTACTTGTCTAAATTATTTGGTTGACCGCACTTTCCCAAGACATAACTTTGTTAATTTTATTAGTGGTCCCAAAATACTACTCATAAATAATTATTGATTTAAAGGTGGAATCCGGGACCGCTGTCCCAGTCCCAAAAGTCCAACGACCCAATTTTTATAGGGTATTGCTTTTACTGACCAAGGTCTTTGGTTAATTTATTGAGCGAGTAAATAATCGTTAGCTGACGGTGGGACAGATACTTTAAAAAAACCATTTCTAAAATGACCATCATCATCTGCGAAGCCTTTTCCCAACTATATTGGGGTCGGCTTCCAGTCTAACCGGATGCAGCTGAATACCAGTATTTTACATGTAGCGACTGCCTATCTCACCTCCACAACCCAGTTAGTACTGGGTAATACGGTACCCCTTGATAAGACTGGTTGTCAGACTTTATGGGCCATTGACTACTTGTAACGACTGTCAAAGATCTACAAATGACAGCCGCGACCAACAGCTCTGAGGCACGGAGGGAACTCGGTATGTATTGGGTGATCACCCATCCACAGACCAACCTAAGCAAGCACGGCTTAACCTAAAGATTGACCGGAGCGGCTGTTATTATTTAGCCACGAGCTCCTTTTTTTTTTTTCGGGTGGGAAATCATCAAATGACTCCTCCCGCTCTGGGTAGAGCAGGAGGGAGTGTCAGACTTTTACTGACTAAAACCCATCCATGCCACCGCCTGCCGGCCACCGTGGCCCCGGAACACAAAGGGCGATGAAGGAATTCATCGCCCTTTGTGTTCCGGGGCCACGGTATCTCTTTCGAACAGTACCGCAACCCCGGCAGGACTAGCAGCTGTTATTATTTAGCCACGAGCTCCTCATTTCTGAAATGGCCTTACTGTACAGTTTATCACTAAAACCCGTTCTATTATTACAACCTGACATATAACCTCCAGGCTGTCAATCACAGAATGTAACAGCGTAATCATATAGCGGTAGGTCCCATGCATATGATAGCATGTGCAGTGCTCGCGTGAGTGATAATATCAGTTGACATGCTACGGGTAGTGTGTGCACTGTAGCTTCGGAGTTAGGCAAGTATCCACGAAAGTTTGTGAGGTGGATGTTTGTTACTCTTTCACGCAAAAACTTCTGAACAGATTTGTTTGAAATTTGGCACATAGATAGTTTATAACCTGGATTAACACATAGGACACTTTTTATCCCCATAGTACGATTCCGTGGGACAATCACTGAACTACACGCGGTCGATGCCGCGGGCAACAGCTAGTAATTTATATAATAATTATTAAACACTACAATATGGGTATCAAATTAAAAGGCTCATCATGGGGATTTTAAAATAGTATATCATGACCATATTTTAATTTTAAAATATGTGTTATTTATTTATCTATACAAGATACGCGCGCATGATTATGTAGGTAGGTTTAAGAACTTTAAAGTAATAAATGTATAACAAAATAAATAAAATGCGAAATTCTCCATCTTATTATAATCGTAACTAAAAAGTGTAAAAAAAACCCGACTGCGTAAAAAATAACTAGGGCTTTAAATAAAAACTGAAAAGAAAAAAACAATTTCAATAGGTAATAAATTCCAATACGGAACATATTAATTGCAACAGTCGGGACCCATTAAATAATCTAGACTAAAATCATTACATCCAATATGGATCCCGTGTGTTGCAGTCAGTGCTAGAAATAAAATAATCCTGACCGATTTTGGTCAAGGTGGCCAATCTCAGCGGAGATTAGCCATCGGCGCAGGAGATATGATAGTGCGCAAGTGAGTGCACAGGTACAGATGCATTCTCTGTTCCTTTACTCTAATAGTCTGAAGACTACTTGGTAAAACTGGCTGTCAGATTTTCTGATTACCAGTAACAATGCTACATAGTGAAAACAAATTGCCAAAGCGTTTTGAAACGTAGTCAAAATAAAAGGAAAAATGTAGCATGGCTCTTTAATAAACTGATCCCACACAGGTGGATCCCGCGGGATCAGTCGACCTAATGAATTTTTGAATTGGTTAACTGATCCCGCTGGCCAATTTTATGATTTGTACAGTCAAGTAGAAAAGATTTGCATCGATTTGTTCTGATATTGTGAGACTTCACTTATTTCTCGAAACCGAAATTTTATAAAAGTACTGCATTTAGTATTACGAGGGCAAAATAAATGTGCCAAGTTCCAAGCTTACGCAGTCATTGTTAAAATCAATATAATTGTGTAATACGGGGCCCAGGACATGCAATGTAGTGCATATTGAAAATAAAACCGCTGTTGACACAATGTTCAACTAAAGTTCTAACATGCAAGATATTATCGTTTCCAAGATAATATATACCTATATTGTGTGAAATACATTATACTAACCACACAGGCACTTTTGAACTGTCAAAGTAAGTTTCAGTCAAAAACAAAAGATGAAGCTGAAAGAAATACCCATGGACCTCTGACCAGGCTTTACATGCCGTCAAGAAATATCTCTCAAGCATGCTGATTTCCTCACGATGTTTTCCTTCACCGAAGCAAGTGATAATAAAGGGTGTACAGAGACTCTTAACGAAGCCGAAAGGCATTAATTGTTCTCTCCGTCATAGCGATCATTTTTTGTTTTACACCATACCTGGGAACCTTCTAGTTACCGGAGATATTAGGGTTCAAAGTTCCAACTGTAGTGTGTGACCACTATTACGTACTTATATTAATCATGTTTATCCCAAATATCCCGTTAGCCGTGTGGTATCCGGCAGAGTAGAATAGAACCAACCCATTACACTCACGGGTGTCGTATAAGGCGACTAATGTCTGAGGCAGAACACCTTGCGCCTCCGTAGACCAGAGAATGGGCAGCAGCGTTTTCTGTTAGTCTTTCATCACTGCGATCTCCAATCCGCCTGCCAAGCGTGGAGATTACGGCAAATTCCTCCCATCATGGGAGAGGCTTATGTCCAGCAGTGGACGTTATGTCTGTTGTTGTTGTGTATCCCAAATATATTCAGTGTATCTCAACTCGTCTTTCATTCCACTCGCCTCACAATACACTGTTTCACAAGTTTTTTTAAAT
The DNA here is from genome assembly GCA_905147715.2 of Xestia xanthographa. Taxonomy (NCBI): domain Eukaryota; kingdom Metazoa; phylum Arthropoda; class Insecta; order Lepidoptera; family Noctuidae; genus Xestia; species Xestia xanthographa. The sequence goes on from LR990654.1 coordinate 29,659,058, forward strand.
ACTTGTTTTTATGTAAGATTTTTACTTTAAACACCTTCACGACCCTCTTACTATTCAATCCATCCATCAGAACAATGTGCGTTACATTGAGTCCTACCGTAAAACATGATTTTTCACCCCCAAAAAAAAAATCGTTTCCCAGCAATATTTTTTGCGTAAAGTTACGTAGTTTGATGTACGAATGCTTGGTTGACGGCTTCGTGATGAGGTTTTTTACACCCTGTATTTATTTCAAAATTAATGCTGCTGTATTTTAGGCGTAACGGAGGATCATGCAAAGCCATTTGAGGGATATATAGCCCTTAAGCTATCACTGTTTTGTGTGTATCGTTAATAGTCTGTCACGATATCTAGAGAAAATCAGAAGACTCACTTGCGATTGCGACTGCCAGATCAACGAAACAGCCAGATTTATATATAGATTATATAGTACTAGCTGACCCGCGCAACTTCGTCTGCGTCACATGAGCTACCTACCACCTACCTACTACCTACCCACTACCTACCCACTACCTACCCACTACCTACCCACTACCTACCCACTACCTACCCACTACCTACCCACTACCTACCCACTACCTACCCACTACCTGCCCACTACCTGCCCACTACCTACCCACTACCTACCCACTACCTACCCACTACCTATCTACTACCTACCACCTACCTACTACCTAAACACAGACAAAAGTTTATTCACCCTTTTTAAATAGTTTACACAAAATACATTTCTGAACGCATGCATAAATGTCAATCACAGTATTTGACAGGATGACAGGAGGAAAACAAATGTTTGACAGGTACGAAACAAAAGAACATAATTAAATGGAAAATAATAATAATAATAATAATACGTTTATTTCAGATATACAATCCATAAAGCATAATAGTAATAATAAAATAGTCATCGCACAAATAATAAAAATAGACAAAGTAAAAATACACTGGAAATGATGATACATATCAATTAAAAATATTCAATAATCAATGTCAATATTACATAATAGTACGTCAATCAATCAATTAAAATTATACAATCAAACACAATCCAATACAATTAAATTAAATAATATAATAGATCAACATTGTCCAACAGATATACACATCCACTTATGTTGGATCGGACAGTCTGTGCGGGAAGCAATCATCTTGAGGATGCTATTGCTACTGTCTCTCACTCGTCTTAATAAAAAAGCAACCTTTTTCCGAATTATGGCTGGATACCCATCCGTTCGAGCTTCAGCAAACATTAGCGACGCCCTGCAATAGGGAGGCAGCCGCATCGGCATCCTAAAGATGTTGTTATATTGAACGCGCAGGACACTGGCAGCCCGACGGGTATGATTTACCCATAGACTGCTCGCGTAAAACGATTGACAATATGCCTTAAACAAAGTAATTTTAACTGGAATGGAGCAGCGAGCGAATCTACGGGCAATCATGTTCCCTCGGACCGCCAATGCCCTGCGCTCCCTCTCCAGATCCGCGTCATCGGACAAATCCTCGGTCACAATGTGCCCCAAATACCTAAAACTAGTCACTCTCAGCAGTTCCTCACCATACAATTTTATCGGTGGAACACAAACTGGCACGGAAACACAAGATTTACCCTTGAAAAGCAAAACTTTGCTTTTTCCTATGTTATACGTCAGTCCATGTTCCACCGCATATGTCTCACATATTGCTAACAACTTACGAATAGCACCCAAGTGAAAATGATTCATTTTCATAATTATGTATTCGTCAAGTTTTCATTGTTTTTAAAATGTATTCTGCTATTCAGGGCGGAGACAAATCCAACGAAACAAAAACCATGAAAATTGATCCAGCAGATCTCGAGGTAGAAGTGTTGTAACAAACCCGTCATCTATATCTATACTTCTATACTTACTAATATTATAAAGAGGTAACATTTGTTTGTAAGTTTGTAAGTTTGTATGTTTGTAAGTTTGTATGTAGGGGGTAATCTCCGGAAGTAATGAACCAATTTTAAAAATTGTTTCACTGGTAGAAAGCTACATTATTCGTGACCGTGAGTGCTATAGGCTATATTTTATTCCCGTACTCCCACGGGAACGGGAACTACGCGGGTGAAACCGCGGGACGTCAGCTAGTTGTTTTATATATATAGAAGATAGATAATACTTGCAGAAACAAGGTTTGACTCCCAAAGGAAAATGCTTACAAAAAAAGGAAAGAACATTTCATCAAAAGTATCACACCTGCAATCAAATTAGGAAAGTTCGACAAACTCGACTTCAGGAGACGGAAGTCGATCGGCTTTCAATCATACTGAAGACGCAATACGACTTCTAACTTCTGTTAACCAAGGTAAACAGATTTATTTGATGACACGTACGACGTACGTTGAAAAAGTTGAGTGAGGAGCTCGTGGCTAAATAATAACAGCCGCTCGGGTCGATCTTTAGGTTATGCCGCCTTTGCCTAGGTCGGTCTATGGATGGGTGACCACCCATTACATACCGAGCTTCCTCCGTGCCTCATAATGTGCGTTAAGTCGTTGGTCCCGGCAGTCATTTGTAGATCTTTGACACCCGTAATCGAAGGTAAAGCTAAGCTTGCCGAGGTCGATCCGTAGATGGGTCCATTACATATCAAGACAAACAGTCATTAGTAATGCCCTGTTTAAGACTTTCACGGTTTTTCACTACACTCAAAGTACTTACGGGATAATATCCGTGGTTTTCTTTATTAATGAGCTCCCGATATTTAGACGCTGTTGCAAGCATTATGATCGCGGGAATACTGAAGAGGTATGCGGGTGAGGTATGTGGGTATGAGGTACGGGGGTGTGCGGGGGGATATTATCCCGTAAGTACTTTGAGTGCAGTCATTAGTAATCTTTGAAACTTTTGAAAGTCGTCACGAATAGTCAGAAGCCTAAATGTCAAACAACCGGTCTCACCAAGGGGTTTCGTGTTACCAGTTGTGTTAGCAGTTCATGTTACAACACGCTTTTATGACAATTTACGATTTTGTCTACGGAGACGTGGGGCGTGAAGAGGCACGTGTGACGCCGCGTCCTCCGTCGTGGGTATCACTACGTTACTCACGCGGCACGCCACTTCTCCGTGAACAAAGTATAACGGAACTGGCTGGACGCTACGCAGCGTACTCCGCTGCAGGCAATGCTTAATTGTTCAAACATAATGAACAAATTTCAAATTCAAATTCATTTATTGGGTGTGATGAATGTGTTGAACATGAATGATGTAACCAAGATTTTGTAACAATTTTCTGATTTAAAAGAATGTAGGTGGAGTTTCTTGCCAGTTCTTCTCTATAGAGATCTACGCTAGGGAATGGGCAACTACAGTACTTTCTCAAGTTATTATGTCTAGTGTTGTGACTGGGACTGTAGTTACATTTAATCTTCATATTTGTTTCGACAATATTCAAAAGTGAAGAAGAATTTCAAGGAAATGCGCGTAAAATCACTTCTAAGTAAACGCTCTCATGCATCGCCGTATGTTTGAATTAAAAGCGGGCCGCGCCTAGGGTTACCCCTACCAGGACCTAAAATCGGAAATCCAGTCTTGGAGGTTAAAAAAACCTGATTTTCGACAAAAAAGTTATTTTTTTACTGAATTTTTTTATTAAAAGTTATAAAAAAAAAACAATAAATCATGTTCAGTAATCAAAAGTAAAACGTAAAAGTGTTAATTTAAGTATTTTTTTTTTTACTATAAATAGCTTTCAAAATTTAATTGAAGAATTATCTTCAATAACCATCTTTCCAGTTATACTTCGTAAGTATTACGATGGCTCTAATGGACTCCACTGATAGTTTGTTTCTTTCTTTCGTCCGGCATGAGTCGAAAAATCCGGTCTGGCACAAAATCCGGGTGAAATCCGGTATTGGCATTAAAAATCCGGTCAAGACCACCGAACAACCAACTGCGTCTGTGTAAATAGGCTCTATCTCTTTTGGGATCCTTTTGTGTCTTTTAACACTAAAACGCCCTGGCTGAAAAGATCACGGTTTCCGACGTCGACAGCACTTACTTAAAGAAAGAACAAGTATTAGGCAACAAAACAGGTATCTATGGAGGAAAACCTTTGAATAATTAAAAAGAGTAACTTCGGAATGGATCAGCCGAATCAGTAAAAGTTTTGTATAAATATTACATCGAATTCGTAAGTAGGTATGCATGATCTTGGTAAGTCGATGTTTTGAGCTTCATCCTTAGGTACAGGTCTCACTGCTAGCGATGAGCGGGAAGTAAGCAGAGCTAGTCTCGTAAGCGAGTGTTTCGACGACCCGAATGGCGCAGCGGTAGTGAGACTGCCTTACGTTCTTAGGGTCCCAGGTTCGAATCCCGGTAGGAGCAAATGTTTGTGTGATGAGCATGGACATTTGTTTCCGAGTCATCGATGTTTATATGTATAATAGTCGGTATTTACAAACAAAAAGTATATAATGTAGTATATTAACTATCTGGTGTCCACGACACAAGCCTCGTTGCTTAGTGTGGCACTAGATGGCTCTGTGTGTAACGTCCAGTGTTATTTATTTATTTGATTTTTACATAATCAAAATCAGCGTATAATGTTCCCACTGCTGCGACACAGGCCTCCTCTCTATGATATGGAATGGGCTATAATCCACCACGCGGGCCTCGTGCGGGGTGGTAGATGTCACAATGATAAATGATGTTTATTTTGCAAATAGGTTTTTACAAACACTTTTACACGTAATTTTTTTAAACTAGATGGGGCCGGTGTTTCGTACCTGACTACTCTGAGAAGAAACAGCCGAAACAAACTCAGAGGTCATAGTCTCTTTTGAAGTCCAGACATAATCTTGCTCAATTCACATGAGGACTATGCAGATTAGTGTCTGAGATGGCCTTTTGAAGAAAGAACCACACAGATTTGAGTGGACCTGTCCAGTCATTCAAAATCAAAATCAAAGCATTTATTTCAAGTAAGCCAGTTACAGGCACTTTTGAATTGTCGAAACAAAGATAAATTAAATGTAGCTACAGTCCCAGTCACAAGACATAAAAACTGTGAAAGTACTGTAGTTGCCCATTCCCTAGCGTAGATCTCTATGGAGAAGAACGGGCAAGAAACTCCATGGACACTCTTTTAAATCAGAATATTGTTACAAAATCTTGGTTACATCATTCACGTTGAGATGGTATATTATGTGAGAACAATGTAGCAAGATGTGCACGGTAAAAGTGTCCACAGCAAAAACACACAAACATAAAAAAAATACATTTCAAAATAATTCATTCAACATTGCATTGCAATTCATTGCAAGCATTTGTCAGTTATCGTGTAGCTCGACTTATAACTCAAGGAGCTCAACGAAACGACGAACAATACCAAAGAAAGGACATTTGGGTAGGTCGCTTATAGTACTCGAACTGCCAGACAGTTGTAGGAAAAAAATCAAACAAAAAAAATTAAAATGTGACCCACATGGTCCCCACATTCACAAATGACTATTGTTAGTTGTGATCGGCACAGCATGTTTTTTTTTTCTTCTATACTTCTGTATTACTCGTCTTATCAGCAGTCCCCTCCTATATCTTACCATATCATCCTTCACACAGTCTATCCATCGTTTCTTTGCTCTTCCTCTGCTCTCACATCCAAATTCATATTAGAAAGAAAGAAAGAAGGAAAAGTATTTATTGAACTCGCACAGGATAAACAGAAACAAAAAGATAGAATAGAAATGACAAAATTATATATAATAGTAAACAAGAGAAAAAAAAAAAGAAAAACAATCAAAATGGTCCTGCGCAAGGCCAAAAGGCTCCTATCTCAGCAAGGTGCTGTGACATTTAAAAAAAAAGTCACAGCGCTGGTATTCTGATAGGAACTTCCTTCATCTTTTACTGACATGGGTCCTACAATATGGGAGAAAAATATAGTCGCTGGCCAAACAATTGAATGTGAACTTGTACCAAAAACTCACAATTGTAAACGATATGTATCACTAGCCGTAGTCATCATCATCATCATTTCAGCCAAAAGACGTCCACTGCTGGACATAGGCCTCCCCCAAGTGTCACCACATTGACCGGTCCCGTGCGACTCGCATCCAGCGGATTCCCGCAACCTTCACCAGGTCATCGGTCCACCTAATGAGAGGCCTTCCAACGCAACGTCTTCCGGTTCGCGGTCGCCACTCCAGAACTTTTCGGCCCCATCGGCCATCCGGTCGTAGTCCGGCCGTAGGCCGTAGTCGCTAAATATCATTTCTTAGACATATCATAATACAGGACCTGTGTTTTATTTATGACTAGCGGACGTCACGCGGTTTCACCCGCCTAGTTCCCGTTCGCGTGGGAGTACGAGGATAAAATATAGCATATGTTACTCAGGGTGAATGTAGCTTCCTAATGATGAAAGAATTTTTGAAATCGGTTCATTACTTCCGGAGATTACCCCCTACATACAAACTTACAAACTCACAAACAAATGTTACCTCTTTATAATATTATGTAGTATATAGATACGTTTCATATTCAATAGTAATCGCGATTTGAGGCTCTTTCTCGCTGACGTTGAGACAAAAGCCTTACTCGGGAAGATATCAAGATTATTACGATAAAAGATTAATAATTTGCCCAAGTTGTGCTTAAAAGGTTACCTGTACCATATAACATCACGCCTGTAACCCCCGTAGAGTTGGGCAGAGGTGTAGGTACCTAAACGTACGCCCACATTTCGGCAGTTCATCCTGTGCCTAGCCTTTTCCCAACTATGTTTTGGTCGGCTTCCAGTGTAACCGGATGCAGCTGAATACCAGTATGTTACATGGAGCGACTGCCTATCTGACCTCCACAATCGAGTTAGTACTGGGTAATACGATACCCCTTGGTAAGGCGCGAATTATACAGAAACGGCGTAAGGCGAAGGCGCGGCGCAGGCATCTTGCCGCTTCAAAACGTTTCAATACAAAATGTAGGTAGACGACACGATGTGAATTATACTCAAGCGGCGTGGCACAGGCACGTCGTTTCGTCGCCTGTTCCGCGTCGCTAGCAGTCGCGTCTGGAGAGGCGCGCAAGCAGCACGACTTATGTTTATACAGTAGGTGCAGAAAAATGAAGACCGTGTTTTACTTTCAACAATAGAATGTGGAAACATTCTAGTGACATTTTATACACTGTAAACGAAATACAGAAAACAATCAGGATATTCGCATAATTTTCCATTATTTTAAAATATCTATGCTCTTGTGAGATTTTCCACATAGGGTGCACCCAATATCTTCGGTGTCTCTGTACGTTAATGAGTTGCAGCAAAGCAAGCGCATCTTCATCGTCTGAAGAGGAAGACATTCTATCACGATAAAGTCATCCTGTATAATGACTAGTTGCGGCGTCTCTTCGCCTCTTTGATATAATTTAAATCGCGTCCGTGCCTTATCTGTTCCACGCCTGCTCTGCGCCTGCGCCGCGTCTTCACCGTATGCCTTTTCTGTGTAATTCGCGCCTTAGACTGGTTGTCAGACATTCAGGCCACTGACTACCTGTAACGATTGTCAAAGATCTAAAATAGGGTATATGCATGATTTTTTAGTATCACTCTAAACAAAGCGTATTAACGTCAGAAATAGCAAAGTGATTTTTTTTTTTTCTATAAAAAATACTAAGTTATAAGCATTTGTAACTGCTGATTAGACAGAGAGATCCGATAAAGCGAATGACGTCATTCGCTGCATCGATGTAGTACAAACGTCGAACGACGTAAATCCATACTAAATTCCGTTTATATAAAAAGAGATAGAAACAAAAGTTTAAATGGTTATAACTTTTATGTTGTTTGGCCGATTTATGTCTTGTTTTCGCTTTTTGTCATTATTTTTATAGTACTATAACTTTCCGTATCGAAATAAAAAAAGAAAATTTATGCATATTCCCTATTGACAGCCGGGAATAATGGCTTAATCTGCTTTTTGAGACACGGAAGAAACTCGGTGTCACCCATGCACAAAAAAAAAAAAAAAAAATACATGGTGTAAAAGACCTCATCACGAAGCCGTCAACCAAGCATTCTGTACATCAAACTAAGTAATTTTACGCAAAAAATATTGCTGGGAAACGATTTTTTTTTTGGGGTGAAAAATCATGTTTTGTGGTAGAACTCAATGTAACGCGCTCAAAACATTGTGCTGATGGATGGATTGAATAGTACGGGGGTCGTGGAGGTGTTTAAAGTTAAAATCTTACATTAAAAACTTGTACTTAAAAAAACTTGTCAAAAATTGAGAACTCCCAATATCTCCGTAACTAGAAGGTTCCCAGGTATGGTGTGGAACAAAAAGCCGGCCAAGTGCGAGTTGGACTCGCGCACGAAGGGTTCCGTACCTTATCTATACAAAATTAGACAAAACGTAAAAAAAATAACGTTTGTTGTATGGGAGCCCCCCTTAAATATTAATTTTATTCTGTTTTTAGTATTTGTTGTTATAGCGGCAACAGAAATACATTATCTGTGAACATTTAACTGTCTAGCTGTCACGGTTCATGAGATACAGCCCGGTGACAGACAGACGGACAGACGGACAGACAGCGAAGTTTTAGTAATAGGCTTCCGTTTTCACCCTTTGGGTACGGAACCCTAAAAAATGATCGCAATGACGGGGAGAACAAGTGCCTTTCGACTTCGTTAAGAGGTGTTTTACACCCTTTATAATAAAATAGTAAATAAAATATAATAGTATAATTTTAATTTAATGTAATAATTTAGTTAATTATATAATCGTTGTTTTTTTTTTGTAATAATAATTTGTATGTTAATTGGCAAAACATAGCGCACTACCTAATTTTTTAAGATCTTGTAGTAATTGTTATCTATAAGATCGTTGTGTTGTAAATGATTCTGATTCACAATACGGTGGGGGCAATGGGATTTTATTTTTAATTATTTTTATTTAAATGTTAGAAGGAATAAAAATAATTTGATGACGACCCGAATGGTGCAGCGGTAGTGAGGCTGCCTTACGTTCTTAGGGTCCCGGGTTCGAATCCCGATCATAGCAAACGTTTGTGTGATGAGCATGGACATTTGTTTCCGAGTCATGGATGTTTATATGTATAATAAGTATGTATTTACAAACAAAAAGTATCTATGCAGTATATCAACTATCTGGTGTCCACGACACAAGCCTCGTTGCTTAGTGTGGCACTAGATAGCGCTGTGTGTAACGTCCAGCGATATTTATTTAGTTATTTAATTTGTAATTCGAGGGCCATTTCTTTTTTAATTTTAACATCGGGTCCTATCTACTAAAAAATGACTTAAAAATAATAATTTAGTAAACTAATCCCGCGTGTCCCAAATGAGCGGGATCAGTTGACTGTAGAGCCGACAGCGTGGCTTATAGAATAGAATAATTTATTTGTGTAAAAATATGGTACATTAAGGTCTTATAAATAGGGTTTTGAACTTATGTTTCATGGTAGGTATACAAATATTAGAACATCTTAAATGTAAAATTTTAACACAACATCAATTGGTGTAAATTTTAATAACTAACGGACGTCACGCGGTTTCACCCACGTAGTTCCCGTTTCCGTTATAGTACGGGGATAAAATATAGCCTGTGTTACTCAGTAAAGACGTGGCTTTCTAATGGTGAAAGAATTTTTGAAATCGGTGCTGTGGTTTTTGAGTTTATTCATAACAAAAATACACACACACAAAAATACAAATATTTCCTCTTTATAATATTAGTGTAGATAATGTCTAGATAATAAGAATAGCACTTACAATGAGAGGTTTTCCTTTTGAGGTTTTAAAAAAAAACTTAGTTTCCAAGAACTCTATAGATGGCGTTGAACTTACTATGATAGTTGGTGCCAAAGCCAAAACGCTTGAAAAAAAAAACATTGTGTCACGTCACATACTCTCGTTGACTGACACTTTCATTTGCTTAACCTTCCGAATATAACCTACATTTCTCGCGCTTTGTTAAAATCAGTTTTTTTGAGTTCCGTTCCTTGCATTATCATACTAACTCCTAGCGCCATCTATCCAGCGACTACGGAAGAGCTAAAAAGAAAATCCCTCATTCAGGATTCATAACTATTCGAAATCTTAACAGTAATTAATAGACTCTTAAAATTAAAGAAAAAAATAAAAAATATATCAACTTAAAATACTTTGTAAACTCAGTAGCCATATCTATCGGAAAGTTTTTTTTGTTCAAGGAATTCTTGTACACTACATATAAAAATAATTGTTAATAAGATATTTATGTAATTTGGATTTGAAATATTTTAAAGGGAGTTCTCTTAAGGGCCTATACTACCTCAAATGGCTTAGCATGATCCTCCGTTACGCCTAAAATAATGCAGCATTAATTTTGAAATAAATATATGGCAAAGTTGAGGATTAATGCTAAGTCCGATGCGTGACGAAAACACGCTTCCATAAACTTTTCTCGATAGAAAAAAAAATCAAAGTCCCCTCCAAATCAAAGAATAAACCGCTGGTATTCAAAAAACACTTCAAATTAGATCATGGAACTTTGCATACTAACTGAATTAACTATAAAGCAGGTCTTGTGTTTTATTTTTTTTAGTCCAATCAATATATTTTTTGTAAATCGCAAAAAACTTCTCATTTCACATTATTCGGCAGCAGTGACTGACGTAAACACCGCTTTGTGCGAAATTAGTGGTTTTTTGCGATTTACAAAAAATCGACTAAAAAAATAAATCCACCAAGATCCAAAAGACTAAAAAAATAAGTCACTGCTGCCGAATAATGTGAAATGAGAAGTTTTTTGCGATTTACAAAAAATCTATTGACTGGACTAAAATAATAAAACACAAGACCTGCTTTATAGTTACGTAGTTCAGTTAGTATGCAAAGTTTCATGATCTAATTTGAAGTACATATGATTGCGAGCGGTTTATTGTTCAGTTTAGAGGTAACTTTGGGATTTTTTCTATAGAGAAAATTTTATAAAAACGTGTTTCGCCAAATATAGGACTTAACTTTAATTCTCAACTTTACCATATATTTATTTCAAAATTAATGCTGCAGTATTTTAGGCGTAAGTAACGGAGGATCATGCTAAGCCATTTGAGGAAGTCTAGGCCCTTAAGTCCCATGTAATAAAGGGGCGCGCCTATTGCCATCAACCGTACTCAAATGGAAACTCCGTGGCTGGTACTTAGCAAATCCATTAACAGTTTGCCCGACTTGGGAATTGAACCTAAGATCTATTGCTCATCAAAAGCGCTTGCAACCACTAGACTTTAATAGAGAATATAAATTAATAAAATATAATAATTCATACAAATTAATGAAATTATAACAACTGATACAAAATAATAAAATATAATAATTAAAACACGTAAACAAAATAATTGAATAACCTTATAATATTAATTAAAATAACTACATAAACCTAATACTAGTAATATTGTCGATAATAATTGTATTTGTAAACAAACTTACAATCCAGTATACCCACTAACTGGATGTTTGTTTTGTCCAATCTACCTTATTATGTTGCCGTGCCCTAACCGGGTTTCATGTTGGAACTTACTTACATATATGTAACAGCTTAATGTACACATGAATGCAATAAAGAGTTTGAGTTTGAGTTTGAGTTTGACTTCAAAAAATCATCATCATCATCATCATTTCAGCCGAAAGACGTCCACTGCTGGACATAGGCCTCCCCATAAAAAAAAATGTCTAACAGGAAAACAACATTACAACCATTATTCTTAAACTGTAACTTTTTGGTAACAAAAGAATTATTTTCCCCTTTCTATGTCCTTCATTCAAAGTTTTAAAAAATCTCCCTTTTTGTTTATGGTTATTTTTCAGAAAGTTTATTTAACAAAGACCGTGGTTATTTAAATCATAAAAAACCGGCCAAGTGCGAGTCGGACTCGCGCACGAAGGGTTCCGTACCATTATTATAAAAAAAAAACCGGCCAAGTGCGAGTCGGACTCGCGCACGAAGGGTTCCGTACCAATTATTATAAAAAAATTACGTTTGTTGTATGGGAGCCCCCCTTAAATATTAATTTTATTCTGTTTTTAGTATTTGTCGTTATAGCGGCAACAGAAATACATCATCTGTGAAAATTTCAGCTGTCTAGCTGTCACGGTTCATGAGATACAGCCTGGTGACAGACAGACGGACAGACGGACAGACGGACAAACGGACAGACGGACAGACAGCGAAGTCTTAGTAATAGGGTTCCGTTTTTACCCTTTGGGTACGGAACCCTAAAAAGGGCAAAAAAATCACGTTTGTTGTATGGGAGCCCCCCTTAAATATTAATTTTATTCTGTTTTTAGTATTTGTTGTTATAGCGGCAACAGAAATACATCATCTGTGAAAATTTCAACTGTCTAGCTGTCACGGTTCATGAGACAGCCTGGTACAGACAGACGGACAAACGGACAGACAGCGAAGTCTTAGTAATAGGGTTCCGTTTTTACCCTTTGGGTACGGAACCCTAATAACCGGCCAAGTGCGAGTCGGACTCGCGCACGAAGGGTTCCGTACCATTATTTCATGATCATTACGCCGGGGCACGAGTGCCTCTTCATCAACTAGTGGAAACCTATAACACACACTTCATGGAAATAGATATCTTCTCTCTTTCTAGTAACAAATTTAAAACACTGGCTATCAATATTCTTACACCACAATCTTAATCTAAGATGAATTAATTAATTCAGGTAGTCCGAGGTCCAAATAGTCTGACAACCAGTCTTACCAAGGGCTATCGTATTACCCAGTACTAACTGGGTTGTGGAGGTCAGATAGGCAGTCGCTCCATGTAAAATACTGGTATTCAGCTGCATCCGGTAAAGCTGGAAGCCGACCCCAACATAGTTGGGAAAAGACTAGGCAGGTGATGAATTACTAATTCAACAAAAATTATGTTTCCGTTCTTTATTTGTTCATTTATTAATCCGTGGACAAGGGTTATATGTTTACCAATTTATGTAACTACTCATAATTTTAAACCTGAACATGTAACTGTTTTTGTTTTTGTCAAATTATGTAGGCAACATTAGACTTATGAAGACATATAGAATTATGTAGAAAAAAATCACGTTTGGGAGCCCCCTTAAATATTAAATTTATTCTGGTTTTAGTATTTGTTATTATAGCGGCAACAGAAATACAGATTCTGTTAAAATTTCAAATGTCTACTATCAAGGATCATGAGATACAGCCCGGTGAAAGACGGACGGACGGACAGCGGAGGCTTAGTTTGGGTCCCGTTAGTTCCCCTTCGGATACGGAACTCTAAAAAGAAACTAAATTATTCAGTAAGTGGGTTGTGGGGTAGGCAATCAAACTCAATTTCAATATCACTGGATAACAGCAGAGGCGTCTCTAGCCTACTTTTAGATAAAAAAAAACGAAAAAAAAGCTTAAATAAAAACTATGAAAAACTGTTCAAACCAATGATATATAAACTTGTTCGCACTCTAAAATGACAACATGAAATGAAGCCAATTGGCCACATCGCGCTTAGTTACGATTCTGAAACATTTCTCCGACACTCGTTTCGCCGTTGAACGGTTCACCGACAGAACGATTCACTTTTCATTATTTGACCGACAGAACGTTTTAACGGCGAACGATTCGCCGACAGAACGATTCACTTTTGAAAATTTCATCGATAGAACCTTTCACCAGCGAACGATTCGCCGACCCAACTGTTCATCTGCCCCTTTTTTCGGATGGGAAATCATCAAATGACTCCTCCCGCTCTGGGCGGAGCAGGAGAGAGTGTCAGACTTTTACTGACTAAAACACATCCATGTTCCTTCATCGCCCTTTGTGTTCCGGGGCCACGGTATCTCTTTCGAACAGTTCCGCAACCCCGGCAGACATCAGCCCTTGCTGACCCCTTCCTATTGCTGACTCACTTTGAGGCGCGTGGAACACGAACGCGCCGTCGACACGGCCTGTCGTCATGAGACGGACGGACGGCGAGCTAGCCCATAGCCCACCGTCCACAGGCCCGCGCCTACGGTGGCCCCCGACGCCCGGTGCGTCTCCCGCGGTGACCGGGACGCTGTGAGGTTCTCTCCATCTCACGTTCCGCCACCTCCTTCACTAGCATTACTGCTTCGCAGAAGGAAGTGACGGCGTCCCAATCCGTCTCGCTCCAGACCATGGCTTGCACCAGGGCCTGACGCGAGAGGTCACCGAGGACACTGCGGTTCTCCGCCCACGCGGAGAACACCTCCACCGTGTGCTCCACCGTGTCTTCCGGTCGATCCTCGCAGTGGAAACACCCGGGCGTTTCCTCGGCCTGTCGTCATGAGACGGAAGGACGGCGAGCTAGCCCATAGCCCACCATCCACAGGCCCGCGCCTACGGTGGCCCCCGGCCACGACGCAGGCGCACGAGGCATATTGCCTCCAGATCCCATGGCGGCAATCTGGCAAGGAGGTTCGCCGCCTCGCGGGCGACCGTGAAATACCCACGGGCCAGCCTTACGGCTACCACCTTTTGGGGCGCGTTCAGGTAGTGGGGGGCACGCAGCCTCAAGGAACGCGCCCACACCGGGGCCCCGTAATGGGCCATGGACCGCACGACTCCCGCGTAGAGCCTCTGGCAGGAGGCGTTTGGCCCCCCTAGGTTAGGCAGGAGCCGCCTGAAGGCAGCCCCAGTCCGTTCCAGTTTGGGGGCTCCCAGGACACCGCGCGGGAGACACCTCTCTCGACATTGCCAACGCCTTCAACTCCATGCCCTGGAGCTGCATAAGGGAGGCACTTCGGTATCACCGGGTGCCGACCTACCTTCGTCGTGTGGTCAGGTCGTGTGGTCGTGTGGTCAGCCACCGTAGGCGCGGGCCTGTGGACGGTGGGCTATGGGCTAGCTCACCGTCCTTCCATCTCATGACGACAGGCCGTGTCGACGGCGCATTCGTGTTCCACGCGCGCCTCAAAGTGAGTCAGCAATAGGAAGGGGTCAGCAAGGGCCGATGCCTGCCGGGGTTGTGAAACTGTTCGAAAGAGATACCGTGGCCCCGGAACACAAAGGGCGATGAAGGAACACGGATGTGTTTTAGTCAGTAAAAGTCTGACACTCCCTCCTGCTCTGCCCAGAGCGGGAGGAGTCATTTGATGATTTCCCATCCGAAAAAAGGGGCAGATGTACAGTTGGGTCGGCGAATCGTTCGCCGGTGAAAGGTTCTATCGATGAAATATTCAAAAGTGAATCGTTCTGTCGGCGAATCGTTCGCCGTTAAAACGTTCTGTCGGTGAAATAATGAAAAGTGAATCGTTCTGTCGGTGAATCGTTCAACGGCGAAACGAGTGTCGGAGAAATGTTTCAGAATCCTTAGTTACGCACCAACCTGTCGCGCGACGCTACGTTTGTTTATAATTTAATAAATCCTGTGACGTGACTGAAGATGTATATTTATCTCCCTCTCGCAACAGGCATCCCGCCGTTCGGTGTCATATTTTCTTTCTCTTTCTTCACGCTTATAAGTAGTTCTAGTATTTTCGCCGTTTTTAAGCGCCGCGATGTTGGTTCATGACGTGTCTATATATAATACGTCATTGGTTCAAACTTTGTAAAATACTTCCGGTCCATCTCAAAAGTAAACTTAATATTATGACTGACCAATTTAATAATGAATATAACAAGGAGGAACGTAAGCATATGTACCCAACTCGTTTATCTAAAAAGAAGACACTTGCTGTTCCTAAAGTCACAAACTACTTTGGTAAGCGCACAAGAAAATATGTGGTACCGTCGTTAGTGAATGAGCTACCCCCACACCTGATATCGCATGTTAAATCTAAAAACCAGCTTAAAAATATTCTAAAAAACATTACCTCTCATTGCGTCCATAGCTAATTTTTTGTATTATGGACAATAGCATTATTTTTCATAGGTGTAAAATATGTTTCTTTCTGTAAACTCACTTCCTTTTTTTTATATTAAGTTTCTTTATAATAAAAATCGAAATTTGTTATAATGATATTGTGAAACGAGAACACCTGCCGACAAACTGTTTTGCAGTTTGGCAGACTTTTTATATGTTATTGTTATACAGATTTTGAATAAATAAATAAAAAAAAAGCCAAATTCTAGCAAAAGCAATCGACCATATTTGGAACTACCACACCTCTGCCCAAACCCTTCTCGGATTACAGGCGTGAATTTTTACGTTATCTTACCACTGATCCTTTTTCCACCAGAATAATAAACACAAAATATCCAAGCTATGTCCGTTACACTTCTTTAAAGGGTGAGTCTGAAACTTTTTACTTAGTCATTTGTAAAATTGCAACATTCTTGTGGATGACCCTTTTGGAAACAGAGTTGTACGGTCGCGGATCATTAACGGGTTGCCAACCCTTAAAAGGGTCTTATAGGGGATGGGTAAGTGTATGGAAAAGGTTTAACATAGAGAAAAATAAATAAAATAATGTTTTGGTACTTCGTAGTAACGTTGATCTTTAAGGTCAATGCTCCAGGGTATATAGCCCGCGATATTCAAATTTTCTTACGTTTTTTGCAATTTACAGGCCAGTGCTAGATTGTATGTTGATTAAAATATTATTCGCGGTTGTAAGACGTATGTAGTTACAGATTTATATTCATCAAAATCATCAATACAACCCTCAAAGTTCATAAAGGTGTAAAAATGACTTTATCAAGGTCAAAATCATTCCTGCGACCTTTATGAACTTGGAGGGTTGTATTGATGATTTTGATCATTATAATTCTGTAACTACACTCGCGTCTTACAGTCGCGAACAATATTTTAATCAACATACAACTTAGCACTGGCCTGCAAATTGCAAAAAACGTGAGAAAATTTGAATTTCGCGGACTACCCTTGAGCATCAGCCTTAAGCAACGCTCCGGGGCTGCGGGACTGTTCGAAAGAGATACCGTGGCCCCGGAACACAAAGGGCGATGAAGGAACATGGATGGGTTTTGGTCAGTAAAAGTCTGACACTCCCTCCTGCTCCGCCCAGAGCGAGAGGAGTCACTTGATGATTTCCCATCCGAAAAAAAAGGGTAAGCAACGCTTGGTGTAATCGTTCCGTGGATGGGTAACTATTAATTATACATCGTGGAACGGACAGCGACGTATTCAGTATATATAATACCGGTGTCCTATTGAGGGTTATACATGGTATTCATATTTTTTGTGAATAAAAACAATTATGTCATTTTTATCACATATTAATTTATTGTTAACTCATTCAGTCTTATTTACATAACAATTACAATCAATCTTTAAACATTATTATCAGTACAGGGTATTCGTATTTCCGTGAATAAAAACAATAATATCATTTATATCACAATATTTTATTGTTAACTCATTCAGTCTTATTTACATAACAATTACAATACATCTCTAAAGATTATTATCAATATAGTTATACATTAAACAAAGAATCTCTCACTTACAAAATAATCTCTCACTTATACGCTACTTCAGAATTATTCTAAAATTATGCAACGTGAATTTAAACTAGCTAGCGTACTCCACAGACATAAAAGGTATCCAATCTACACTAATATTATAAAGAGGAGAGATTTGTATTTTTGTGTGTATCTTTGTAATGAATAAACTCAAAAACTACTGCGCCGATTTAAAAAAATAGAAAGCTTAATAAAAAAATATTATAAAATTATAACTTGCCTATTTGAATCGATGTTGTTAACAATTTAAACTCAAACTTAAAGCATTTATTTCAATTAGACCATTACGGCACTTTTGACTGTCAATAATTAAAAAAAAAAACAAAGCTACAGTCCCAGTCACAAGGCATAATAACTTGAGAAAATTCTGTAGTTGCCCATTCCCTAGCGTAGATCTCTATGGAGAAGAACGGGCAAGAAACTCCATGGACACTCTTTTAAATCAAAATGTTGTTACAAAATCTTGGTTACTCATTAATTTTGAGATTATACATATATGTGAGAACGATGTAGAAATACCGCGTGCACATAAAGAGCGTCCAGAGTAAAAGATTATTATGAGTAAAGGTTATTTATATAAACTAAACTGAGTGGCCTCATGGGCTCATGCAGTATTTTATTTATTGCCCTTACAAGACAGAAAAAAACCGACTAAGTGTGTATCGAACTAAGAATAGTGAAGATTTCCGTAGTCGGGGTGAGTATGTATTTATTAGCACCTTTCTTTCTTTATTTATCTTAACCTGCTGTCAGAGTTATTACGCCGCCCATGGGCCTCTGCTTCGCTTTACATGCCGTCGACAAATATCTCTCAGGCATGCTGGTTTCCTCACGATGTTTTCCTTCACCGAAGCAAGTGATAATTATACAATCCGCACATGAATCCGAAAAATCAGAGGTATTGGGTTGGAACTCGAGACCTATCCAGCATAAAAAATAGGTCGTACTTCTTAAATTTTCGCGAAAAAATTATGAAAAAGGAACATCATCTGATATGGATTCGTCTTAATTGTATTGAACTCGACACAGAAAATTCCACACACTTATTTGCACAGATTTTTTCAAGTTTCGTTTTTGCTTTCTGGCTACGCAATCCTAACTTTCAAACATAGTTAGTAGGCCACAGCAAATTATACTTATTACTTATAGCATTAGGTTCTAAATCTTTTATAACAGTATACTGATTGTCCACAGTATATGGCTCTTTGATTTCTACGTGATTACCGTACTTCTCATCTATATAATTCTTTACTATCTTACGAATCTCTTCCATATCATATTTGTCGAGGTTATTAACTACTGGCATGAAATTAATTACTGATAAATCTTTGAATTTAAGTTTCAATTCTGCTTCTGCTATTTTAACGTTAGATTTCCATACTTTTAGGGCTATTGACGGACTATTTGATTCTATTGTGTCAGCATTAAACGCTTCTTTCTTAGTAATAGCTATGTTGCCAATAGGTATTGTTAATTCTTGATTATTATTATCGAATTTATTTTTAATATCGTTTCTCTTAATAATGTAGTTGAATAAACTGGTTTTTAGTTCATTATCTTCTTTTATGTCATCTACACAAACCCGTTCATCTTCTATAGTACCATAGTCATTCAATTCTGGACTTTCTTGTATAGTATCAAGACCTGGCTTAGTTTGAAGTGGTGATGTAATTTTTTGTGGTGCTTGGTACTGAGTAATTATAGGCTCATCCATTTCTGTTGGTTTATAAAACTCCGGAGGACTGGGATTTTGATAGACGTCCGGAGGTTTACCAAAATTGAGAGGGGAGTAAGGAACCAAAGAAGGACTATACATTTGGGCTAGTGTTTCTAGATTTTGCGTCATTTTAGGGGATTTCAAAGATGGTACTTGATATGTCCTGTATCCTGAATATTTAATATCATTAATGTTATTGAAAGATGTGTACGACAAAGAAGGTATTTCAGAAGTGTCTGTAACTTCAATAGCATTGGTAGTTTGCATTTGGGAATAAGACTTCAAAGAAGGATTTATGTAATTTTGAGAGTCTGAGCTCGTGAACGGAACAGTCTCAACAGAGTCTGCTATTTCTGGATAATATTCAGTTAGTCTAGAACTTGAATCTAATTTAGGAACAGATCCAATATATGTAATAATAGGTTTGTCAGTGAAATCTTTATAAATCTCTGGAGATATTGTGGTATAGGAGCTGTCACCACCGGTAGATGAACCTATTCGTGATGTATTAAAAGTAGGCGTAGTAAAAACCTGTGGACTTTTACTTAGATGATTGTTTTCATAGAAATGGTCTGATTTTAAAAACCTTTGAGGCCTTTGCACGTTGTTATCATTGCAATAATTAGGGATATTTATACCTTTTATTATTTCCGCTAGATTTTTAGTAAATGATTTAGCTTCAAATACGTCAGGTGTATTTTCATCTAAACTTACATTTTCTGCCGTGACATAATCATTTTCGTCATTTGATTTTATATCTTCAATGTATTCAACATAAGATTCTTTTGATTCAATCAAAGGATTACTAGATTTTACAGAATCAAATTCCGTAGGCAATTCAACTATTGAGGATTTAGGTTCATAATGATAGTTTTTTATTCCTAGTGGTATTATTTTATTTAAAGGTTTGTTTTTATTTAAAAGACTTTGTATGTTTTCTTTTTCTGGTGTTATTTCTATAGGAGTTTCATGAAGAGGTGAATATTTTCCGAACAGAGGTAATTGAAGTAAATGCTCGGGAGTTTTAGTTTTCGGGCTGGCGTGAAGTGGTGTAAGTGGTATTGGTCTTGTTGTCAACAAATTGGAGATCAGCTGTGGATCAATGTTAGTGAATGGTAGGACAATGGGTGATGATGATGCTGGAGAAGAAGTTAGACCTTTAGTTAACTCTTCATATTCTTGTGGACCTAGATAGATTGGTGATGGTTGTGGTCTTTGATTATTACGTTGTTTTTGTATTGTAGGTGGTAATTGGTTCAAAGTGGGAGAAGAGAAATCTGAGTTTGACAAAATAGAGTATGGGAAGAACTGTGATTCAGGTTCTCGGATGGATTGAGAGTTTGTTATTGATTTCGTTGGCAATTGCTTGGAAGTAGATAAATCTGAGTTTGATAAAATAGTGTAAGGTGATGATAATAAAGTATTCGATTCCGGGATATTTGATGGCGCGGTAGATATTCGTGCTTTCCCATCAGTTGGAGTATAGCTTGAGGTTAAAGCTTCAGATTGAATTGGTGAGATTGGAATGAAATCTGTAGTATCTATAAGTTCAACGTCCTCCGGTACTAATGAAGGCATGGAGAATGGCCTTGAAGTTTTGTATTTTGAAGAAGCTGAGGTGGTATGAGTTGGTTGTGGTAGTGCCAAATAGGATAAAGCTGGATAAAACTGTCTTTGCTGATTAAGTTTCAATGGTAACTGTGCTAATTTATTTTTCAAGGCGGGCCTCAATCCGTATGGTATCAATTCTTCTATAATTTCTCCGTCTAGTGAATCGAGAGGTAGTCGTAATGATTCTGCAGCAGAAATGGGTGATACTTCGATTGGTTTAACATTATTTATATAGTTACCTTTTATTGGAAGGTAGGGTGAAGATTCTAGTACATCATAATTTGAATATGTTGGTACATTTGTCATAGTAACTGGTGACTGATATTGTTTGTAAAAGGCTGGTTTTAAGAAACTATACGGCGGTGTTGGTACTGCATTAATTGGTTTTAAGGTTTCAGGTAATTCTGAGACCAGTAATTCTGATGGAGCAGAATATTTCTGATTACTGGAAACAAATGGTAGAGATTTGGTAGAAGAGCTTTCAGAGAATGCTATGTTGGAGTTAGGGTCATAGTTCAGTGACAGGATGGTGTTGTGTGACGGTGAATTATTTTGGATGTTCGTCAATAAAGGTTTTAGTAGTGGACTTTTTAGTATTGGACTAGTACAGGGTAGTAACTGCGGTATACTATCAACTTGTGATTGTGATACATACTGTGAGCTAATAGGAATCATTTCAGTTTGATAATGGCGTGATTTCTGAGTCAATGTTTTTGTTAAAGGTTTCAATAGAGAAAATGGAGTTGAAGAAGGTATTGTAGATGATTCTAGAACTTCTTTAGAAATATCTAAAGGTCTTAGATTTGATAATATAATACTTTCATGAGTTAATTTTAGGGGAGAGATTTGATTATTAGGAACACGATACGATGGTACTTCTGTAATAGGTTTAAAGTCTTGATTTAAGAACGGATTTCCAGCAAAAGGTGATTGGATAGGGGCATCGTATGTAGGAACATTTGCAGGATTATATTGAGGAACTCGAGGTTCATTCATGCCTGAATTTGGTACTGTTTCTAACGGCAAAGAAGTATAACTTGGGGTTAAAGATGGAGTTGCATATTGAGCTAAAATTGGTGATAATTTTGGATGAAGTTGATTTTTATATCGAATGTAAGGAAGCAGTTGAGTTTGGAATGAATCTATTATTTCTAATGGCTGTGTGAGAGAAGGTGATGACGACGATGGAGCAGCTGTATATTTTCCATTGATAGACGGCACCACACTAAATAGTGAAGTAAGTAAAGGACTCTTGAAGATTGTTTTGGCTGCATTAGAGGGCACAGTAGGTAGTGGCGTATATGGTTGATAATTAAGTGGTGCTTCATTCAATGGACAGGTTTTTTGTAACGTTGTCTGTGTTGGTAATAACGAAGAAATAAATGGCTTTTTCAAGCTTTCAGCTGTTATTAAAGGCGATATATATTGAGATGAATATGATATTTCCATTGGTGACATATGTGATACGATTGGTGCAGTATTTTGATTGTAACTTGGTACTGTTGAGGGTTTTACTGAGGTGTCTTGTTTTTTTGATTTAGGTTTATTGTATGTTAGCGGTAATTCAATATAATTATCTAGATTATAAGCCGAAGTTGGTGAACTTGCTAGCGATGAAAAAGGTATATAAGGTGCATTGGCTTTGACTTGTGAGAAAGCTGATGTTAGTTGTGGAGAAAGAATCTTTCTTAATCCTCGTGGGTCTGTGGATGGTGCCAACATATCTTGACTAGTTGCGGAGTAATATGGAGAAGGGAACGATAGCATTTCGTCAGTTGGTAATGTCTTGTATGGTCTTAAATGTGTATTTATACAGGGGCTTGGCAGTAAAGGCAGATAAACTGCAGGAGTTAATAGTTTGAGTAACGGACTGGCTAAAATTGATGCTGGCAGTGACACTGGGTGATTCAGAGGTCGCAATGAAGGTTCCAGTGGTATATTTTTAAATATATTTTGTGGTAACGGTTCAATTATAAATGGGTGTGGCAAAAACTGTGGGGTTTGACACGGTCTTCGTAATGGTTCACCGTATGGTGGAGAACATGGTGTAAGAAGAGGTTTTTGATAAAAATTTAATTGTAATGATGGTTCAAAAGCAAGATTAGTTACAGGAGTTGAAGGAGTAAGATCTTCTAGAGTTATGAAATCTTCTTCAGGTATTGTTTCTGTTTCTATAATATCTTCTGGTGCTAAAGTGTATGACAGAGATTTTAAGGGTTGTTGGAAATTGTAGCCTTCATAATATTTGTTATCTTTGTCATTGATATATGAATACTTGTTTTCCTCTATGATTTCATAAGGTGTTTCTTCTGTTAAAGATGTTGTAAAAACATTGGATCCTATTTTATCTTCACTGGGCATAATTAGCTTTATTTGTGAACTGGATAAAGATGTCCATTTTGGAACGTGTTCATTATAATTTTGTAATGGTGGTATATTTAAACTTGTGATAAGCATTTGGTTCTCATTTAGGAATGGATTATTTGCATTAGAAACTGGTAATGTATTATATGACGGAAGAGTGGAACTTGCTGGTGATACCGGAGTTATATAACCTGGTGAAAGAGTACTTGATGGTTGGGTCAGTGTATTTCCATGGGCTGATACAGATAAATATTTGTATGTCGATAAGTCAGGACTGATAAAAGAAGGTGGTAGTACACCAGTAGATGATGCCATTGGAATTGGGGCAATTGGTGTCAATGAACCAGAATAAATTGGTGTTGCGAAATTAGTTAGTGATTTTGGTTTAGGTTCGGGACTAAAGTATGGTGCTGTTATAGGTTCATTGAAAACTGGCGAAATTGAACTTGTTTCAGCAGGTGTTAAATTACTCATAAATGACTGTGAATACGGACTTTTTTCGACTGGCAGTGGAATAGGATATACTGGTAAATATGGACTAGAATACATTTGAAAAGGTTTATAAGGGATTCTTGATGATATAGGTCTATTGTAGATTTCTGTTAGTGCAATTGGATAATTTGACAATTGTGTTGATTTAAAAGGCCTTAGTGGATCAGAAAAATCTGGAATGACTGTGCTAGCTGTGTAAGGACTAATAGGTAGGGGTGTGAGAGGGCTAGGCATATTTAACGGCAGCCTAGTAGTTGTTGCTAAAATTGGTTTAGCATAAGACACCGATAATGGACTGGCATAAATCGGTAATACTGGGCTTGTATATGTATTCGATAATGGGGTAGTAAGAGCAGGAGATACTAGTGTAAACAATTCTGGTGGAGACTGACATGGTAAACTCTTAAATTTATTTGGAGCTGTAGATAATTGTAACATTGGATCTAATAATGAACTTGGTAGAATTATTGGTGATTCTAAGCTTGGTTTTGAAAATAGTTGCTGTAGAAATTCGCTGTCGAGTGTGAAATTTGGGAAAGGTTCCATTAATTGTGAAGTATTTTGGATTTCGTGCCATTGTGATTCTAAAGAAGGTTTCGAAGATTCAATGGGTAATGAATAAATTTTTGGGACATAATTAACTATTTCAGAGATTTGTGCGTCTAAAGGTGTATTCAAATAAGGTTGTAAATTGTATGATGCGATATTTGGTGTTGGTCTCATGTAGGGTATGTTTTGCGGGTTGTACAAGCCTATCTGTGGATTGGTATATATTGATGATGGAACCATTGCATTCGAAATAGAAATAGGCAACACTGGTCGCGAAGACGTAATATAGTCTGAGTTTAATATTGGTAAAGTATCTGATAATGATGATGGAACAATTTCACCTGTTTCAAATACTGGAATAGAGGGTGTTAAAGAAGATTGACTAGGAGGTAAAGTAGACATGTCTTTAAACAGTTTGTAGCTATTTTCATCTAATAGAGACATAATTTCATCGAATTCTATTGGAATGTATTCTGGGTTACAAATTGAGCTCTCTAAATTGGACGGAAGAATGGAAAAGTTCTTTTTTGGAAGTGATGGAACATATTGTTCTAGAGGCAAACTGTTTGAGAGTGTAGTCCGTTCTAATGATGACGGAATAGCTATCATTTGCGGTGATATATTAGGCATTGATAATTGAGGGAAGGTTTTACTTTGACAAGCTAAATCCATTAGCAGCTTCAAATTTTCTAGAGCTAATGGCATGACAGGGGCATTACCTACTGCTGGTTGTAAACCAGGTGAAGCTTGAAGAGTATTTTGAATATCTAAGGGCTGTGATATCCGATTACGGTCTAGTAGTGGTCTCATTTGAAGGAATGGAGAATAAGGTGTGATAGGTATTTGAGGAACTCCTTGAGCGTACGGTAGTAATTTAGCAAACGTTTGTGGAGATGAATAATAATTTGAATCAGGGCAAGGGCCTTTTACTATGTGTCCTAATTCCTTTTCTGGGTATGATAGTGTTATTGGTGAAATTTCAGAGGCTGTATCATCTAGTAGAGATAATGGAGTATTTGGTAAGTTATTCCAAGTTAATGGTTGCAAATCTGAACAAGTTGGTGACATATTTATATTATTTGTTGATTGTTTAGCTATTGATGAAAGTAGCTTTTCACACGGTTTTAATTCAATTGGTGATTGTGAAGACTTCGTATTTGAATTCTTGAATTTAGATAGTAATTCTTGTAAATCAGATTGATCAATTGATGAGACAGTATTTAGTTTCCGTGGATGTTTTTCAACGAAGTCAGAATTTAAGAAATCTATTGTTTCCAATATTCCAGGAGCAATATCTGATTTGGAAAATTCTGGATTATGAAAACATATTTCTGACTGATCCATTTGACTTTCAAAATCTAAGTGAGGACCCGTGAGAGTTGAATCTAAAGGTATTAAATTATCAAGTTCAAATTTTTGGTGTAACTCATTATTTATTATTTTGACTTCATCTCTAGAAAAAGGCACAGTTGATAAATCTGAACCTACTAGCGTACTATCAAGTCTTTTAGAATCAAAGACACAAGACACTTCTTGTGTCTCTATTTCCGGTTTTAAATTTTTACCTAGTAATGAACTGTCCAATTGACTTAAGGCGGATGACGATGCTGAAGTCTCTACTGTCTCATAGAGACTAGGCGTAGTTAAAGAAGTATCAAAATGACTTTCAGCGTTTGAGACAGATAATGTTTCTGTTCCTGCTTCGTATAAACTTGGTGCTACTGAAGAAATATCACATTGAGTGACAGAATTACAAACAGTTGAAGTACCATGTGATGAAATTTCTGAATGTAAAGTCGGACCAATCAAAGAGCTATCAAATTGAAGGTTAGAATCGATGGTTGTTGTTTCTGAAGGCGTTATGTTCTGATCTATATTTGCTGCCGCTATAGAACTTTCGGGTTGATCTACAGTTTCTATGACTGGTGATTGAGAATCTATTTCGTTTAGTATACTTGGACCTACTAAATAGTTATCCAATTGTACTGATGAGTCTGAGGTGGAGGAAATTTCTGGTCTTTGTATATTGTGCAGTATACTTGTACCTATTAAAGAGCTATCAAGCTCCGGTTCATATTCAACAAGAGCCATTTCTGGTGATGTTATAGTTGAATCTTTTGATAGTAATGGTATTATATTGTTATCATGTAAATCAGGAATTTCTTCTACAATTTTAAAGTCTGTTTCTTTTAGATGTGATGTGTCAGCATGTGGTATTTCTTCATAATTATCTAGTGATAGTTTTTCATTCAATTTTGTATTTTGAGTATTCACGTTAAGATTTAAGTCAGGTGTTACCGGTTCTATCATTTTAAAGTCTGTTTCGTTTAAAGGTGATACATTAGCGTCTTCGTTCAATTTTGTGTCCTGGGAGATGATGTTAAGGTTTGAATCAACTTTGACTAGTTTGTTTAGTAAAGTTGGTAACAGTGATGAAGGTAAAATTATGCTTTCCAATTCGTCGTGTTTAATGTCGGTTTTCTGGAGATTATCTTGTGATACTGTAGTGGTAAGGTTATCTTCTACGGTATCTGTGATATCTGGTACGCTTTCAAATTTTAGTTCAGGCCCAATGAAAGAGGAATCTAAAGGCATAAAACTAGATGAATCCGATTTTAATAGTAACTCTCCTCCTACTAAGTTTGTAGGTAAATATTCAGCTGTTTTATGCAACTTTGGATTAGCAGATAATGTTACAGTTGATTTCTCATGCTGTAAGATTTCTGACTGTTCATTTACAAAATCTACTTGAGATATATCTAAAGGTGTCAAATTAGTCAGATCTGATTCTAACGGTATCATTTGATTGATAGACTGTATTTCATTTTTCAGTAACGGTTTTGCTGAAATTGTTGATTGGACCCGTTCATTAGATAAATCTTCTTGAGATATATCTACAGGTGTTAAATCAGTAAGTTCTGATTGTAGTGGTACCATTTTATTGATACTTTGGATTTCATTAGTGAGTAAAGGTTTGAAGGGAGATAATGATTGCAAATGAGAACCTGTCAAAGAACTATCTAGTAGTAAGTTTGTAGGTTGATTTTGGTTAAGTTTAGATTCCATTTGTGATGATGATGTAGTTAGTACTTCAGTTTGAGATGTAAGAATGTCACCTTGAGAAATATGAGAATCTAATACCACTGATGGACTACCTATTAATAAATGAGGACCTGTCAGTGATGCATCTAAAGTCATAAAATTAGAAGAATCTGACTCAGATAGTACAAATTCATTTCCATTTTGGTTTTCATTACTGAGCAAAATATTACTTGAAGATAATGTTGATAGCTGTGGACCAATGAGGGAACTGTCTTTTATTGCTTTTGATTGTTGAGTGTTGGCACTTAAATGTGGAGTAAGAGCTGGTCCTGTAGTTTCTGATAAACTAGTATAACTTTGGGAATTATGTGCGCCTAGTGAGTTTTCTAGTTCTAAATGAGGACCTATGAGACTCGAATCAAAAGGTAATGTGTATAATTGTTGAGCAGTTAGAGAACAATCATATTTTAAGTTAGAATTAGGAACCTCAGGAATAGGTAAACCAGTTTTGCTATCGGAGATATCTGTTTTAATAGAATGAAGGATCTTTGATAGAGGTATACCATATTTTAATGAAAGACTTTCTAAATCCCGTGCCAATGCTAGCGAAGGATTTATATCGTTTTGAACTTGTGACGTGTGTACTGGTAAAAAAGGTATGTAGCTTGATGGTGCGATCTCTAAAATGTTATTATAAGAGCAGGGATGTTCAACTACTGATAAAGGAACTGGTTTTGGTGGCAATGGCTTATGATCAGTGGTTGGAGTTAAATAGTTATTTTGGTCGGTGTACGGTAGATAGGGAATATTGTTCCATATATTTGGGCAAGGTAAGGCAGATGGTAAACCCGGCCCTACTAACATTGGTTTTAAAGGTGAAAATTGAGAGTTAGGTGCAAATGGCAAGAATTGAATAGTTTTTTTCTCTTGTGGATAGACTCCAGTTAGACAAGGACTACTTTGGTCTAAAGATAGTGGTACAGAATCTAGAGTTGGAATTTTAGAGGCTGGTTGCGAAGGAGTTTGCAGAAGTTCTAAATAACATGGTTTGAATTGAAGTGGTTTTAAATACGGATTTGAAAAGTAAGGAATGGTTGTGTAAGGATTTCTATTACAATTAGCTGAACATGGAATCACTGTTTCACATGGCGATTTTTTTATAAGTCCTGACTCTATCGGGCTAAGTATATTTTTCTGTAAACATGGTAGAATTGGTTGAATAGGGCAGGGAGAGCTCACTGCATCATTTAAGCTGCAAGTCTTTACTGATGATGGATTAGTTGTCAGAATACTCTCATAATCAGTATTGGCTTTTGGTAAACCTAATTTTGAAAGCAAGACGTGTTTTGATGACATAGGTGCAGTGGATTTTAATTCATACGGTGAGGAAATTAAAGACGGTTCTTGTTTAACATAATTAGATGAGGGAACACTTTGAATTGAAGTAGTATCTTTGACGGTTTTAGTATGATTTGGTGATGATTGAGAGCTACCAATATACTCCATACTTGGTACTGTTAGTGGCGGAAGAGAATCTTGTGGTGAATAGTCGTGGTCTAATAATAAAGGATTCAAATCACAAGGCAATCGCAGCTCTTCACTTGAATGGGAAGGTAGCAAGTTAACACCATAATTGAGAGGTGAATTAGAATCTTTGTTCTTAAGCCTGTCAATACATTCCACAGGAGGAGGTGGAAAACTGGAGGGTGAGTACTGAGATATTTTAGGTGCAGCATATGGAGTACAGACAGAATCCAATGGAGAAATATATGAAGTTATACTCGGATGTTCAACGACAGAATTTGATGGAGTATTTTGAGAATCACCTGCATGTAAAACTAGAGAAGCATACGCTGGCGGAGATGTTAAATAAGAATCTGTTTTAAATACTTTGGCTGAATCTTTACCTAAAATAGGAACGCTAGTGTATGGTTTTAATGACATGCGAGGTTCTAGAGAAAAATCATGTAGATCTGTATATCCTCCATGTCGATTTTCAAAAGAAATTTCTTGTAGCTGTGAACCGGTATAGTCTGATATTCCGGCAGTCATGGGTGAGGTTAATTTAGGTTCAACATTATTGAAAGGAGTTGATTTGAGCTTATTTCTTTGAACAGGGTTTTCAACTTGGACAGTAAATTTATTTAGATTTAGTGTGTTTGATGATGAGAAATCATGAGTGTCGTCAAAGTCAATATCGTGACATGTGCCATTGTGTTCTTCTAGTTGAAGAAAAGAATCATCACCTGAAGTTACATTCTCGTGTTTTGTAGACAATTTATAATAATCTGTAGAAATATCGTTGTCATTTTCGTAAGATATGTCAGAGTAATCAAGAGGAGAATTTTCTGTATAGTTTAAGCCAAAGGTATTATTGTCATTATATTCTACAGTTTCAAGAGGTTCCCCAATTTCATCAAAATTTGTAGTGTCTGTTTCAGTGTTATTACTTTCTAGCAATTCTAAATGATCATTTTGCATATCGTCTGTTGAATTATCAATATGTGATTCTATATTAAATTGTGCCTGATTTATGTATTTGTTAGGCACTATGTGATTGTTATTGACATTTATAATTTCGTTTACATTTCCTGTCATGGCGTCTGGTTTATGTTGCTCTTCAGCCTCTATGTTGTAAATATTAAGATGAGGAA
The DNA here is from genome assembly GCA_905147715.2 of Xestia xanthographa. Classification (NCBI taxonomy): domain Eukaryota; kingdom Metazoa; phylum Arthropoda; class Insecta; order Lepidoptera; family Noctuidae; genus Xestia; species Xestia xanthographa. Next base: position 29,688,930 of record LR990654.1, read on the forward strand.
CAGAGGGATTTATACTATTTTGCGTTTGATCTCCTATATCTATATTATGTAAGTGTACTGCATGCACATTGACTTCAGAATGTTTACTTATATCGGTTATGCTTGCCTTTTCATCATCATTTAAATCATTATGAACGTGCTCTTTAAAATCTGATCTCTTAGTTACCTCATTGAATGCTGTATCAGCAATTTCTGACAATTCATCCAATTCAATCCTAACAGGTTTAATTCCTTTAAGTTTTTTATCAATTTCCTCATCAATAAGTACGAACTCATTATTGTCTTGATCGACCTCGACGTATATTGTTCTTGGCTTTCCTGTCATTTTGTCTCTTGGTAAATACACCTCAAAATATCTATGCTCAGTGTTATATTCTGGATTTAATTTGATATGTGTTTCATTTTTCCATTTTTTCCTGTGAATATTTGAGGCTGTCACACTATTATGATCCTTACCGTGATGAATTTTGTGATGTATTTCATGTGGAGTTTTTAAATTATCACTATGTACTCCATCATCATCTGATTCATTGACATTAAGATTTAATTTGTCAATATGTCCTTGACTTGCACCTACACCTTTTATTTCAGTTGAAATTGATGAATTTTCGTTACTAAATCCACCATTCACACCAATACTTGCCGTTTCTAAAGTACTATCTTCTTTTGTTTTATCATCTCTACGTTTTTCAATATCCTCAGCAGTTAGAAGCCAGTTATCAAATTTCATGAGCAAATCATCAAATCGTTCTTTGTCAATGTATAAGGTTCCAAGTTTTTCGTAGCCATGATTAATAAAATGGTAGAAAGTACATCTCATATCAGTGCCGTTGCAAGTTTCTCGAGCTTTGTTCATAATTTCGAAGATGTTGTTATCAGCGGAGATGCAGGAGAGGTTTTGGGTTGACAGTACGTGGTCTGGCATCTGCAAGAAGTTGGGAGGATTTGGGTTAATAGGCTAGTTTCCACCATCAATAAGTTGCAAATCTATTTAGTCCGTCAGTTAGAGTATTGGAAAATAATGGACACGTATTTTTTGTTTTTGTAAATTAATGAATATTGCCAAAGATAAAACGCATCAAAACTCGAGAGTGAAGGGTCGTGACGTCAGAACGCACTAAAAATTATACCAAGGCGTGACGTATTGACAATTTTAAAAGCGTCGTATCTTCGTCAATTTTGGTTTAGGTACCTAACAAAAGGAAAAATACGGGTCAACAATTTTTTTGATAATCTAACTGACGGACTAATTTGATTTTTTTTCAGTACACAAGCTTTTTCTAATACGGATGAGTATACGAAGAATAAGTAAGTAAGGTTAGTTAAGGGATCGATAAATGTAAGGGGAACTTGAGATGGCCTATGCCTACGCTCGTAGCTATCTGTGTTTCTATCGTTGTGTCACCGACCTGTCACTTCATTCAAGAAAGCTTACCTGTGACGTTTTGTATCTAACCGTCCGTAAGCAAAATGTGAAACAGACAGAGATAGCAATCTACCGAAACCGAACAGTAAGTTATTGCAAATGACCGTAAAAGGAAAATATGAATAATATTTAAGTTTAGTTTAAGTTATAATTTAAGCTTAAGGGAGAGCAGTGGTGGCCCAGTGGTGGCGTCCCCGACTTACGAACAGTAATTCGTGGTTTCGAACCCAGTCAGGCGCATTACTTTGTATATTCATCACCACTGCTCTCAAAACGGTGAAGGAAAACATCGTGAGGAAACCGGCATGTCCTAGAACCAAAAAATTCGAATACATGTGACATCTACCAACCCGCACTAGGCCCGCGTGGTGGATTATAGCACATTCCCTCTCATAGAGAGGAGGCTTGTGTCCCAGCAGTGGGAACAATGATAGGCTGATGATGATGATGATAATTTAAGCTTAGCTAAGTTATAATATAATTTACGTATATGTTTTGATATAGAAAATAAATAAGTAGGGGAGACCGGGGCAAGATGAAGTTCGGGGCAGGACGGGAAATGTGCTTGTGTGCGTAACTGGTGAACACAACAGAGCCGACCACGGTGCCATTCGCGCGAACTTCAGTCGCCTCACCCGAGTCAGAGCGGCGCGTGCGTATCACTACTTGTTTTGGCTGCGTGGCGTGAAAAAACTGTTTTTTGGAAGATTGTTACGAAGTTTTCAGTTTTGAATCGATGTGCACCAAGGTAGGTATCAGTGCTATTGTAATTCTTTACCACATACTTTTTGAAGCAGTGTAAAACTATCGAATTTAGGTTGCTATTTTGTACAATTATTTTGTAGGTGAGAAGTGTTTATAAATTTGTAAAATGTGTCTGCTGGGTCAGAATGGTCGGGGCATAATGGGATACCCCGTATGTGTAGGTAGAATATTTTTTCATACTTGTGTATTACCTGTTTTAATTTTTGTTTGCAGTTACAATGGTACGAAAGTATAAACTTAAATCGGATCGTGAATCATGGGGAGAGGACCAAAAAACGCAAAAAAGAAAGTGACACGGATATTACCTGACGATGAAAATGATTGAGCTTGTATATATTGTGGGTACTTATATTCACAGTCCACTGAAGGATGGGTTATTTGTCGAGTGCCATGGCTGGGCCCTTAATTCCTGCGCAGGTGTAAACGATGACAATGAAGAGGCACATATTTATGTACCTGATTAAAATGTGTACTCATCTTGCCCCATAGTGCTTCCCGTCTTGCCCCGGTCATGGGGCAAGACGGGATTTTTGACTTGTGCTATTTGATTCCTATTTGCCAAAAAAGTATGTGATATAGAGCCGTAAAAGATAATAATTATATTAATTAAAACTATAAGTGTTGCTTTTGTTGTAAGAGATTTTTAATAAACGGTTTGATTTTCAAATTATGACGCTTTTTCTCTTAAGGGTCTCATCTTGCCCCGGTCTCCCCCTATTTTTTTTTTCAAATTACTAAATATTGTGTACCTATACAAAGGTCAGTTTACACTGACCTAAGAAAGAAGCTAAAGCTAAAAAAAAGCTGCAAAAGCTAAAGCTGTAAGAAAAAAAAAATAGCTTTGTACATAAAGGCTATTTTTATTTATTTCTTAATTTATAATACGGATTTACGGATCCCAGCAGCTAGGTAGATTCTGCCTACCTACGTGGAAAAAGATGTGAGTCTATATATTTTATACTTACTTACAACTGACTGCCTCGTAGCAAGCCGCAAGCGCGATTGCTGAGGTCCTGGGTTCAATTCCCGAGTCGGGCTAAGTATTATTGTCGTTTTCCATCAGGAATTTCTCAGTAGCAGTCACGGAGTCTAGATTCGTGCCCGGTTGATGGCAATAGGCTCACCTCTATTACATGGGATTTAAACATAACTCTCGAAATGTGGGTGTACTAATAGATACACTTCTGCGAAACCCTTCAGCGATTACAGGGTATGTTACGTATCCTGCCGGGGCTGCGAGACTGTTCGAAAGAGGTACCGTTGCCCCGGAACACAAAGGGCGATGAAGGAACATGGATGGGTTTTAGGCAGTAAAAGTCTGACACTCCTTCCTGATCCGCCCAGAGCGGGAGGAGTCATTTGATAATTTCCAATCCGAAAAAAAAAAAAATGGTATGGCGATTACAGGGTATGTTACGTATCCTGCCGGGGCTGCGAGACTGTTCGAAAGAGGTACCGTTGCCCCGGAACACAAAGGGCGATGAAGGAACATGGATGGGTTTTAGGCAGTAAAAGTCTGACACTCCTTCCTGATCCGCCCAGAGCGGGAGGAGTCATTTGATAATTTCCAATCCGAAAAAAAAAAATGGTATGGCGATTACAGGGTATGTTACGTATCCTGCCGGGGCTGCGGGACTGTTCGAAAGAGGTACCGTGGCCCCGGAACACAAAGGGCGATGAAGGAACATGGATGGGTTTTAGTCAGTAAAAGTCTGATACTGGTGTCGATTCTGTTGTGCACAAACTACACATAATTTAGGCTATTGATATATTTTTCTCTCTAATAAAACGAGAAAGAGACGGATGTAATTTAGAGCTGTCTTTAGTTGGAACTAATATTTCCATACAAATGAAGGGTGCACGTAAAAAGATGTCGACTAAAAACACGGTTAAGCGCAAGGTATAAACTAGTTTGACATCTCTAACTTAGTTCATAGCTATAGCCGTCCTTTTCTCGCACTGCCTTTTAGTAAAAGATAGCAATAGCCTAAATTATGTTTAGTTTGTGCACAACAGAATCGACACCACAACTTCCTGCTCCGCCCAGAGCGGGAGGAGTCATTTGATGATTTCCCGTCCGAAAAAAAGAAGTATGTTACGTATTGAGTACCTGAATTCCATAGGGAACAATGGTATTCTGTAGTTTCTTCCATGATGCACTGTCTCCATGTTCGATCACGTCGTGGTGTGATGTGGCATCCTCTGAGGCACTTGATACTACTAATATTGAACCTGGAATTAAAATGAGCTATTATTTGGAGCATTATACTCGTATACACCGTGATTTTTTTGTCGTCTTACAACGACAGCCCACTTCATGTATCTAATGAGTACTAAACATTGATTTAAAAAAAAATGGTATTTTTGAGGTTTGAAAAATTAAACAAAAAAACATTAATACCCTGCCATGATCCATGATCTATGTTTTACCATTTGACTGGTAAACATTATTAACAGGATGTTTCATTGTAAAGCGCTATCTATTTTTCTTTGTAGGGACATTTTGACTAAATTAATGGTAAAATAGAAATAATCGTGCCTAGAGGTATTTTATGTCGGATACATTGAGTAGACCACCTTATGTAAGACGACTAAAAAGCCACGGTATGCCTGTAAAAATACTAGAGATGAAACGGATATCCGGTAACTATTTGGTATCCGGCCTATCCGGCCCAAATTTTACTATCCGGCCGGATACCGGATAGTACTCATTATCCGGCGGATACCGGATATGCATAAATGTTATAAAACATCCTATAAAACGGACATGAAATAAGACAACAGCTAGCAATTATGATAAATTTTATTAAAAGCTACATGTGTCGTCTCTAACTCATCGCACCGCACTAAAACAAGTTTTTTTTCAACAAGTTATAAAATATTATTTATAATCAGCAAGTGGCACGATCACTCTCGATGAGCCCCGAACTCCCGATGAGACCCGAAACCGCTCGAAATGATGCAATCGTGTGGCCTTCAGCTGTACGACGCAAACATGTACGCACAACTTGCCTCAGAGAACTACTTACTCTCCGCCGGAGCTCCGGCAGCCGGATATCCGACCATCCGGCCTCGCAGTCCGCCGAATATCTGTTATTCGTTATCCGGCCAAACAACTATTCGTTGCATCTCTAAAAAATGCCCTTAACGAAGCCTAAAGCACTAGTTTTCCCCGTCATTGCGATATATTTTTTTATTTATTAATAACCAGGTTTAACCAGGGTTTTAGGTTCCCCAACAGCTTCTGTCTTCTGTTTTACAGGTTCTTTTATTTATTTTTATTTATTTAGGTATGTTGACATACCGCTGGGAACCTTCTAGTTACGGAGATATTGGGGGTCAAAGTTCCAACTTTTTCTTAAGGTTTTTTTTTAATACAAGTTTTTCATGTTAAAACGTTACTTCAAATACCTCCCCGGTTATACAGGATGGTACAAACAGAGACGTCATCCAAAAATACTGCATGTATGTTCCGCGTGATAGTTTCTAGTTATAGATTTTGAAAATTTTATAGAAACCTTTAAGGTCCTATACTACCTCAAATGGCTTAGCATGATCCTCCGTTACGCCTAAAACACTGCAGCATTAATTTTGAAATAAATATATAGTAAAGTTGAGGATTAATGTTAGGTCATAAGTGTGTCGAAAACACGATTCCATAAAATTTTCTCGATAGAAAAAAAATCCAAAGTTACCTCCAAATCGAACAATAAACCGCTGGTATTCAAAAAGTACTTCAAATTAGATCATGAAACTTTGCATACTAACTGAACTAACTATAAAGCAGGTCTAATGTTTTTTATTTTTTGCAAAAGACGAAAATTTGATTTTATAAAGAATAAAAACCACTCATTTCGCACTATTCGGCCGCAGTGACTGACGTAACAACCGCTTTGTAGTGCAAGCTGATTAGAACGTTATTCCAACATCATTACAAACGAAGTTTGAACCACCACAAATAGTGTTGCTAATCTGAGGTAGTATAGGCTCTTAATGATTATAACTCTAAAAGCCATATTTGTTACGAACGCGAATTATATTTGTTTCCTGTGTGAGCATGGACATTTGTTTCCGAGTCATGGATGTTTATATGTATAATAAGTATTTACAAACAAAAAGTATGTATGTAGTATATCAACTATCTGGTGTCCACGACACAAGCCTCGTTGCTTAGTGTGGCACTAGAAGGCGCTGTGTGTAATGTCCAGCGATAGGTATTTATTTATTTAAAAATCAACATACAAATTGATACGGAACTTCCTTTTTCTACCTAATTAAGTTTCCCTAAGTAATCCATACCTTTCAAGTTTAGAACAAAGCTATACCTTGACAGCAGAACAAGACGACGACATTGACAAAGACGAAACATTTTCACAAAAAATGAGTGAAATAAAGGACTCGGGTTTTAAATTAAATTAAAATTCTAGTACAGTCGGCGTCGCAGGGTTAAATAATTATGTTACTTTAAGTAAGTAAAATACCTAACTATGTAGGTGAATTTATGAAAAAAATATTTTTATTTTAATTCACCATTCTTGACAACAAGAAGTACTAACAAGATTTCATGCAAAATCACTTTATGTTGTAAATATGTCTTGTATTGTGTATGTATTAAAAATATGGTTTTTCTACCATGAATAGCACTTCAGGGTAGAAAAACCACCTGCCGGGGTTGTGGGACTGTTCGAAAGAGATACCCGTGGCCCCGGAACACAAAAGGCGATGAAGGAACATGGATGGGTTTTAGTCAGTAAAAGTCTGACACTCCTTCCTGCTCCGCCTAGAGCGGGAGGAGTCATTTGATGATTTCCCATCCGAAATAAAAGGGTAGAGAAACCATATTGTTACGTCGTACTCGTACCTACAATTACAAATAGGTAGGTAGGTAGTAGTAGTAGGTAGGTACGTACGACGAGTCTCGAATGATGTAGGTACAGTAATTGCCATTGTAATTTCAACCGTACGCCGAGGGCATAAGTTACCTACTTCTTTCTTTTGTACAAGTTATGGAAGGACAATGACCGACTATGTAATTGTCTAGAATAATTCGAGTAAGTCGTGGATCTTTCTAGAAGAGTTGGTCACCATATAAATAGCGGACATGTTTGCGGAGCGGCAGTTTGGCGCGCGTCAAGTTGGGCGTGTATAAAACCTATATACGCCCGATACTGACGTACGCCGCCCCCGCATGGTACGTCCTCGCGTGCGAGGGTCACAGGAAGCATCTCCGCACGCAGCAAAACACTGCGATGCGGACCATCGTCGGCGCCCCTCGCTACGTGAGGAATGACGTCATCGTGCGGGATCTCGGGATCGAGAGCCTGGACGCCTTCATCCGGCGCCTTGCGACGGGAATGTTCGCGCGTGCCGACGCATCCGCTTGGCCTCACGTCAAGCACATTGCGCCCTGGCACGCGCGCCCCCCTGACGCGAGGCGCCCCCTCCCCCGCGACCTGGTAGCGGAAGTTGACCCCTCCCCACCGGATTTGACGCCCGGGTAAGCCGTTTTCCAGGCTACACACAGCTTACCCATACAACAACGACTCCACACTCACCACATACACCCAGCTGCGCGACCTGTTCTAAGTTAATATAGGCAGGGCGTGCAGCTAAAACCACACATGCATCTCTCTACAAGCACGTAGACACACGCGTAGGGTCGCGACGCGGGCTCGCAAACCACGCTAGCACTGGGCGGTGTTTACACAGCACAATACCGCCCATACACACACAACGGTTCCCCGCCCGTAACGTAACCGGCTAGCTCTGGAAGCGGGGCGGGCGGGAGCCACTACATCCTCCGTAGGTGCGTCGGAGTCGGCACCTCTGTCGCTGGTCGTCCTCCGCCGGGCCTCCTTCGGGTCTCACCTGGTGGGGACAGACCGCCGAGGTGTCGTGAAGAAAACAGCGCTGTACTGACAGCGCTGTAGGCGCGCCTACGGAAAACTTAATAGCAATCACTCACAGGCGTGCGGCAGGATCGCACGCCACCAGGCCACAGCCTATATTGGCCACCTAATGACGGGCCTGATTTCTCAGGCCGAGGTATCGCATCCGCGGCCAGGGGGCATAGCCCCGACGCCGCCTGCCGCGCCCCCTTGCGGGGGCGCAGCGACATCCACGAACGAGCGGCAGTTTGATTTTGACTACAGTACGAAGCGAATCGAAGTGAACTAGTAAGTGCGATATCTAAGCGAATAGTGATCAGTAGTGTACTTGTGATTGAGTTTGAAGTGTTTTGTGATTATTAAAGTTATTTTTTGTTTAATCGGTAGTAATTAATTTATCCCATACCCAGCTCGTAACAATATTTTTAATGTATGATCGCTGTTAAATTTTTGCGTTTTGCGTGAGTATGAGTAACTGCCATCCATTCATCTATACACCCATCGATGACCGAAGACCTGGTGAAGGTTGCGAGGATCCGCTGGATGCGAGTCGCACGGGACCGGTCACTGTGGTGACACTTGGGGGAGGCCTATGTCCAGCAGTGAACGTCTGAACGCTGAAATGATGATAATGATGATGATACACCCATCGACCCTACCAAACCTTCTTATTTATTGTAATAATAGTAGTAAATACGTATGCGCCCGACCCAGTTCTCGTTAATGGTAATATCACGTTGTATCGGGATCGACCTATCACCACCGACAGTACTGTTGTTGCCAATAGGCCTGACATTGTGATGATAGATCGATTGGAGCGTCGCACAATGATTGTTAATATAACGGTCCCGCATGACGAGAACCTTGTGAAAGCAGAGAAAGATAAACAATTCAAATATCTAGATCTGGCTCGCGAGGTTGTCGACATGTGGGACGTGGGTACAGCAGTCATTGTGCCGATAGTCGTGTCGGTCTATGGCTTAATAGCCAAGAGCCTCGACCAACATCTTAGGAGGCTCTCGCTTGGCAGCTGGATCAAGGGCTTGATTCAGTGCGCAGTACTTCTGGACACGGCACGTATTGTTAGGAGGTTCCTCTCTCAAGAGCCCTGACCACCGGCAGCTCGGACCCTGTTCTCGACGCTGGTGGGCTACTGTTTTTGAAATGTTTTTATTTATATTGTTTTTTGTATGTAGAATATTTAAAAATGTAAGTAAACATAATGTTAAAAAATGAATAAACGAAAATAATAATAGTAGTAAGAAGTAAGATATGATAAGTTATCCAGGCTCCTGGATTGTGTAGCGCGTACTTCGGAGGAATATTTTGTTTTGATCACCATTTTGAAAAGTTTATTTAAGAATAAGATTTTTTTTTTGTACATAAAGGGTGTAAAATACCTCTTAACGAAGCCAAAAGGCACTTATTCTTCCCATCATTGCGATCATATTTTTGTTCTACACCATACCTGGGAACCTTCTAGTTACGGAGATATTGGGGGTCAAAGTTCCAACTAAGATTTTTACTTTAAACGCATCCACGACCCCCGTACTATTGAATCCATCTATCAGCACAATGTTTTGAGTGCGTTACATTGAGTTCTACCACAAAACAAGATTTTTCACCCCCAAAAAAAAGTCGTTTCCCAGCAATATTTTTTGCGTAACGTTACTAGTTTGATGTATAGAATGCCTGGTTGACGGCTTCGTGATGAGGTTTTTTAAACTAGGTAGTTACACATTGTGTGAGATGTTACAATAAACAAAACAAAACAAAAAAAAAGTATAATTAAGGAAAAGTTAAAAGTCATAGGGGTACCAGCCCTTAGTAAAATAAGCGATATTCACATTTATTATCTTCATAATAATTTCCACAACCCTGTATATTCTTAAGCCTCGCTAAGAATTTAACCGTCAAGGATAAACAAAATTAAGGCAAATTCACAAAATGGCATCGATTAAGGGCACATGTTCCACCGTCAGCGATAAGCGAGAAGCGAGTATCATAGCATAAGCATAATCAACCAATAATGTTCCCACTGCTGGGACACAGGCCTCCTCTCTATGAGAGGGAATGGGCTTTAATCCACCACGCGGGCCCAGTGCGGGTAAATGTCACATGTCTTCGAATGTTTGGTTCTAGGGCATGCCGGTTTCCTCACGATGTTTTCCTTCACCGTTTTGAGAGCAGTGGAGAGAAATAAATTACATAAAGCTTGTAATGCGCCTGCTTAGGTTCGAACCATACAAAAAAGTATAATAAATAATTTTATTTCATGTAAATGCCCCACCGGGGCAGGAGAAGTGTTGCCCAAAATCGGTCTTGGTCTTACAGTCTTGGTCTTGTTCTTGCATTTTTGCAAGACCGAGACCGAGACCGACTTCTTGTAGCAAGACCAATATCAAGACTGAACCCTGCAAGACTTGAGCAAGAACAAGACCAAGCCTGCAAGTCTTGCATCTCGCAGTTAAGTTAATAAAGTATAAAGTTAATTTTATTAGTTAGAAGAAGTATCAAGTCCAGATGAAGATGAAAAGTATATGTGATAATTATTTTAACCGCTAGCTGTTTGTGAAGAATTTAGGATAGCCAGTGCACGTACAGAAAATCATTAAAGGTCATAGAGTTAGTAATTACGCTTAGATACTAAATTGCGTCGTTTTTTTTTAATTATTGTCAAGTTAATTTTATTAATTTGGTGGTTCACTATGCCTATGTCAATTTAAGCTCAACATGTACCTACTCTGTAACGTTGTTTTAAGATCTAAACTAACGTGTTTACTATATAGCAATAGGCTAATAGGTATTTGAAAGTAGTCTAGTCTATGTAGTAGAGTCTCGCAAGACTTGCGAGACTCTTGCTGCAAGACCAAGACCAAGACCAAGACCAGGTGTATTGACGCAAGACCAAAACCAAGACTGGCTAAGGTCTCGTCTTGGTCTTGCATTTGGGCAACACTAAAGAGAGTGATAAAGTAGATTAAATATTCGTTTCCTCGCTAGCGGCGGGACATACCCCTCATTCAAAACATTACACCCCGCTCAGGTGTTTTGCCAAATAGCGATTTGTCTATACTAATATTATAAAGAGGTAACATTTATTTGTAAGTTTGTATGTTTGTAAGTTTGTATGTAGGGGGTAATCTCCGGAAGTAATGAACCAATTTTAAAAATTGTTTCACTGGTAGAAAGCTACATTATTCGTGAGTGCTATAGGCTATATTTTATTCCCGTACTCCCACGGGAACGAGAACTACGCGAGTAAAACCACGGGACGTCAGCTAGTTATTAATATTTTAATTTATTTCCGAGTTTCGACTGTGTTCTTTAGAATGTTAATTTATTTGAACGGCTAATTTCCGTATAATTGTCATAATTTGAATAACCTTATTTAATTTATTAGGTACACCATTGGACTAGAGCTCATGGCTAAATAATAACAGCCTTTCGGATCAATTTTCAGGTTAAGCCACGCTTGCCTAGGTTGTTCTGTGGATGGGTGACCATCATTAATACCGAGTTTCTTCCATACCTCGGAAAGCACGTTAAGCAGTTGGTCCCGGCTGTCATTTGTAGATCTTTGACAGTCGTTACAGGTAGTCAGTGTTTCATCCCATAAGTTTCCGAACGCAGTTTTTTGACGTTTGACAGATGACGTTTCAGTTGTCAGTGCGATGACGTTTGGTTGTCAGTGCGATCTTGATTGGAAGAAACTTGCTTCCGTTGTTCTTGTTTTTGATGCACGCTGTTTTCGTGTAATTATTGATTGAAACTTTGAGTTAATGTTAATCCGATACAATCTTGATCGGTGTTTGATATCTTGTTGATAATTGAGTGAAAATTGAGAAATCTCGCCACCTTGGGTCGTGACCGCGAGTAATTTGTTGGTTATGTAGCCGGCCTTTGTGTCATTTGGACGCCGGTAACTTCCTAAATTCAGTGCTGGACTATTGTAAATCCCCAATTGGGTTAGCAAACCGGGATAAGATTCAGTTGGACATTGACTGAAAAGTGCCACGTGTGTGATCTGAAGGTTTGACCAGGCAGTCGACGGTACGCGCTGTGGGGCGTCCCTTGGAATACCGTCAAATCTACATAACTTACATGCACGACACAAAACACATTTACACTTACACCCCACCCAGATACGACGTGACCAGGGACTACGTCACATCACCAGTACCAACGTGATGGTAAGTGTATCTAATAGTTGTTCCCCTTGTCGATTGGACAAATATTATTTTGATTAGGGCTCCGCGTAATCGCGGACATCGTGAGTCTGTTGGTGCAGTCTCACACAGTCAGTGTCCCGAAAGTCTGACAACCAAGGGGTATCGTATTACCCAGTACTAACTGGGTTGTGGAAGTCAGATAGGCAGTCGCTTCATGTAACATACTGGTACACTGGGGTGCCACATAGGTTCAGTGGTTACAAACGTGACAGCTGAGCACGAGGTCTTGGTTTCAATTCCAGGTAGGGTAAAGTGTCATTGAAATTTCTTAGTGTAGTCTGGATTTGTACTTACCCGGTTCATGGCAATAGGTTCCTCTCTATTACGTGGGACTTAAACATAATTGGCGTGATGTTAATTTTTGGAGAATTAAAAGTGCCTATAATGGTTTATTTGAAACTAGCGGACGTCACGCAGTTTCACCCGCGTAGTTCCCGTTCCCGTAGGAGTACGGGGATAAAATATAGCCTATGTTACTCAGGGTGAATGTAGCTTTCTAATGGTGGAAGAATTTTTTAAATCGGCGCAGTAGTTTTTGAGTTTATTCATTACAAACATACACACAAAAATACAAATATTTCCTCTTTATAATATTACTAGCTGACGTCCCGCGGTTTCACCCGCGTAGTTCCCGTTCCCCTGGGAGTACGGGAATAAAATATAGCCTATAGCACTCACGAATAATGTAGCTTTCTACCAGTGAAACAATTGTTAAAATTGGTTTCATTACTTCCGGAGATTACCCCCTACATACAAACTTACAAACAAATGTTACCTCTTTATAATATTAGTTATAATATTACTAGCGGACGTCACGCGCTTTCACCCGCGTAGTTCCCGTTCCCGTGGGAGTACGGGGATAAAATAGCCTATGTCACTCAAGGTGAATGTAGCTTTCTAATGGTGGAAGAATTTTTGAAATCGGTTCATTACATCCGGAGATTACCCCCTACATACAAACTTACAAACATACAAACAAATGTTACCACTTTATAATATTAGTATAGACCATAGACTTAGTATATACTATTTACTAAGTCTATGGTATAGACTAGCGGACGTACCGCGGTTTCACGCGCGTAGTTCCTGTTCCCGTGGGAGTACGGGGATAAAATAGCCTATGTCACTCAAGGTGATTGTAGCTTTCTAATGGTGGATTTTTTTTTAAATCGGTTCATTACTTCCGGAGATTACCCCCTACATACAAACTTACATACTTACAAACAAATGTTACCTCTTTATAATATTAGTATAGATTAGTGTAGACGTAGATAAATGCGTTAAATCTTAAAAATCGTGTCAGGAAAATCTCGGAGACCCATCGCTGCACAAATTCAGAGCTCATCTTTTGTAGTGGGTTAATAAAAACTCAAAACACGCACCCATTGTAAACTTTGAACAATTAAATAAAGCTTAACATAAAAACCAACCTTATATAAAAAAAAAAAACATTCTTTTCGAATCTACTTAGAATAAGTTAAAGCATGAGTTGAATTTAAAGTAGGGAGGGAACAAATTCCAAGATGGCCGACTTGAACGAATGGAATTTTGACAGTTAGATGTAGATTTGAAATATTGATGAGAGCTGTCACTTTTAACAAATGAAAAGTGAGGGGAAATTACGTTATTAGATTTACGATTAAAATAGTTTTAAAGAAAGTAGTCGAGTGTGAGTCAGACAAGTAATTAGGGTAGGTATTTCCCAACTACAACAATGCCAAAATGAAAGTTTAATATTTTGGCAGTTTAAGGGCCTATACTCCCTAAAATGGCTTAGCATGATCCTCCGTTACGCCTAAAATACTGACTGCAACATTAATTTTAAAATAAATATATGGTAAAGTTGAGGATTAATGCTAAGTACTATGTGTGACGAAAACACGATTCCATAAAGTTTTCTCTATAGAAAAAAAAACCAAAGTTACCTCCAAATCGAACTATAAACCGCTGGTATTCAAAAGGTACTTCAAATTAGATCATGGAACTTTGCATGGGTACTAACTGAACTGTGTTTTATTTTTTTAGTCCAATCAATAGATTTTTTGTAAATCGCAAAAAAACCACTCATTTCGCACTATCCGGCCGCAGTGACTGACGTAACAACCGCTTTTCAGTGCAAGCTGATTAGAACTTTATTCTAACAGTATTTAGGGTTAGAAGGGCTTTAAGTACATGTGTGGGGGCCTGACTTTTCTTAAGAACCTCAGCAATAATAATAAATTTCTGCTCTTATTGAGATTTTTTTTATTAATTATTATTTAATCTCATTCACAGGTACGTTTCTGAGCTGAAATCCTATTGGTAAGTTAATTTACAGTTTCCTCGTAAGTTAAAAAGCACAATTAAATTTTTTTTAAAAACCCACGACGCGACTTTTAAAAAGTAATTGAAAAAGGATAAAATAATTTAAAAAAAAAACAACTGACTTTATAAAAAACCCACTTATATCCGTCGGGGGCTGCCATGAAATTAACTAGTTTTGCAGTTTTATAGTAACTTGAATAATTGGAGATTTTTTAACGCTATACTTACACCCTTAATGGGTAGGCCGTGCCCCTACAGTGGGGACCTTTAGAAGTTGATGAATGATACTTATTTTATTTACGATGAAATTTAAAATAGTGATGGCAGCCACAACATGCACCAATCAAACTCGAACCCATAACTGAAAACTGCATCAAAATCAGACTAGCAGATTTGGAGAAAAATGGCAACTTATATTTGCACAAAAAATGTTTCCTGCAGCGGCCCCTGGTGAGTTATCACCGTAACACCTATCTAAGAACATGCACCAATCAAACTCAAACCGATAACTGACTTTGGAGAAAAATGGCAACATGTATTTGTACAAACAAACACACAAACAAACATCCTCTCACCCCAAACGCATACACCGTCTCCGTTCCGTCGTGAGTAAAAAACGTAACAAACCTCAATCTACAAACCGTAAGTCGGAGACGATATGTGATCATAGTGTGTATAGGTGATCTAGTGGATCACCACGCCAAGATGTGTAATCCCCAAAGGGTAGGCAGAGATGTGACCTAACAGTACACCTCCATTTCGGCAGTTATGTTTAAGTCCCTTTATTTATTTATTTATTTATTTATTTATTTATCACACACGTTTCATCGACGCATGTTTCACACACACAAGTATCGTTCGTATCACATGTTTCGTTGTCACATTATTTTTTTTAGTACAGTATTTAAAACCATTAACACTAAAATAAGTACCTAATCCTTTTACTCGGTCTTCTCGCAGAACCACAAACATTCCAACAATATCGTTCAGCAAACAAGTCCAATCCAGGGTTGGTCTCCACGAGAGCGTTGAGGTTCGTAAGCATACGCGGTACAGGGGAAGTGGATCGAGCTACAGTCGACTAAATGGGACATTAAACAATTTATATTTCCTAGAGCGAATATAATTATTTGGAACAAACAATTTTTTATTTTATTTTTATTTTTTTTATTGCTGAACATTACACACAGCGCCATCTAACGCCACACTAAGCAACGAGGCTTGTGCCGTGGACACCAGATAGTTGATATACTACATAGATACTTTTTTGTTTGTAAATACATACTTATTATACTATATAAAGCTCGATTACCACTCACTGACTGACATAATTGTTCTCCCAGATGGTGGATGGGGAGGTGGGTATATTTTGACAGATTCGTAAACAAGTGACTCTCGCGAGTATGGGAAAAGTGCCAAACCTCCCCTTTTCACCCCCCTTCTTACCCCCCCCTATTGTATCTCGGAAACCAAGGGATTTGGAACGTTTTTTTTTTCAGATTCGAATAGAAGAGGCTCGGGAAAGTAAAAACCAGTTTTCAAAATTGCCCCCCTTGCCCCCCTTTTCACCCCCTTTAGGCGGATCTCGGAAATTGAAAGACTTGGAACATTTTTTTTTTCAGATTCATATAAAGGGGCAACGCGTTAGTCAAGATCAGTTTTCAAAACTCCCCACTCTCCCCCCCTTCACCCCTCCCCCCATCGTATCTCGGAAACTAGGACAAGTAGCGGCTTTTTGATTTTTACTATAAACTATTATTGAGGAGCGTTTAAATTTGTATACGGAGGGTATCCTCACCTCCCCAACCTCCCCTAAAATTGAAAGGGCTGTAACTTCGTAACGGTTAGAGACAGCCATTGGGTGTTTGAACAAATATTATAGTAGGCGTCGAAACCTGTCCGGTGGTGGTAGGTTCTGAGTGGAGCGAACCTGCGAGACCGAGTGGAGCGAAGGGGGGAGGTGGCGAGCGAAGCGAGCCGGCGACCTCCGCAGCGTAATGAAGGTTGAGTGGGTGAAGCGTAACTCAGCTTTTAACGTTTCTAATGAATTCTTTTTTTTTTACTTTTTTTTTATTGAATTAGGTTTTATAATGTTTTAGGGGTTCTTAAGGGTTTTGATACTGATATAGGGGTAGTTGTAGTTCCAATCATTTTAAGGATTCCTATGGATTCTCAAAATTTTATGATGGTGAGGAATACTTCTCAAGAACACGACAACACGCGAGCTGCGCGCAGCTCGCGCACCCACGCAAATACTAGTTATACTATATAAAGCTCGATTACCACTCACTGACTGACTGACTGACTCACTGACATAATTGTTCTCCCAGATGGTGGATGGGGAGGTGGGTATATTTTGACAGATTCGTAAACAACTAACTCCCGCGAGTATGGGAAAAGTGCCAAACCTCCCCTTTTCGCCCCCCTTCCTCCCCCTCCCTATCGTATCTCGGAAACAAAGAGACTTGGAACTTTTTTTTTTCATATTCGTATAGAGGAGGCTTGGAAAAGTAAAAACCAGTTTTCTAAGTTGACCCCTTTTTCCCCATTCTCCCCCCTTTAGGCGGATCTCGGAAATTAAGAGACTTGGAACATTTTTTTTTTCAGATTCATATAAAGGGGCAATGCGTAAGTCAAAATATTTTTTCCAAAAATCCCCACTCTCCCCCACTTCATCTCCCCCCCCCCCCCTTTTCACCACTTTTTTTACTACTGAAAAACTTTTTGATTCTTACCTAAAACTATTGAGGGACGTTGAAATTTGTATACCCTCCCCTCCCCAACCTCCCCTAAAATTGAAAGGGCTGTAACTTCGTAACGGTTAGAGATAGCCATTGGGTGCTTGAGCAAATATTATAGTAGGCGTCGAAACCTGTCCGGTGGTGGTAGGTTCTGAGTGGAGCGAACCTGCGAGACCGAGTGGAGCGAAGGGGGGAGGTGGCGAGCGAAGCGAGCCGGCGACCTCCTTAGCGTAACGAAGGTTGAGTGGGTGAAGCGTAACTCAGGGGCGACGACAAGCAACTTTAGGGTTATGTTTTTTATAATGGGTTTTTAGAATGTTTAAGGGGTTCTTAAGGGTTTTCATATTGATATAGGGGTAGCTGTAACGGATTATCCAATTATTTTAAGGATTCCTATGGATTCTCAAAATTTTATGATGGTAAGGAATACTTCTCAAGAACACGACAACACGCGAGCTGCGCGCAGCTCGCGCACCCACGCAAATACTAGTTATACTATATAAAGCTCGATTACCACTCACTGACTGACTGAATGACTCACTGACATAATTGTTCTCCCAGATGGTGGATGGGGAGGTGGGTATATTTTGACAGATTCGTAAACAAGTAACTCCCGCGAGTATGGGAAAAGTGCCAAACCTCCCCTTTTCGCCCCCCTTCCTCCCCCTCCTTATCGTATCTCGGAAACTAAGAGACCCGTATTTTTTTCTTTTTACGGATTCATATAGAGGAGGCTCGGGAAAGTAAAAACCAGTTTTCAAAGTTGCCCCCCTTGCCCCCTTTTTCACCCCCTTAAGGCGGATCTCGGAAGTGAAGAGACTCGGAACATTTTTTTTTTCAGATTCGTATAGAGGTAGCTGGGAAAAGTAAAAACCAGTTTTTAAAGTTGCCCCCCTTGCCCCCCTTTTCACCCCCTTAAGGCGGATCTCAAAAGTTAAGAGACTTGAAATATTTTTTTTTTCAGATTCGTATAGAAGAGGCTCGGAAAAGTAAGAAGCAGTTTTCAAAATTGACCCCTTTTTCCCCCTTCTCCCCCCTTGAGGTGGATCTCGGAAGTTGAGAGACTTGGAACATTTTTTTTTTCAGATTCGTGAGAAGGGGCCTAGAGTTAGTCAAAATCATTTTTCAAAACTCCCCACTCTCCCCCCCTTTACCCCTTTACCCATCGTATCTCGGAATCTAGGACACGTAGCGGCTTTTTAATTTTTACCATAAATTATTATTGAGGAGCGTTTAAATTTGTATACGGAGGGTATCCTTCACTCCCCAACCTCCCCTTAAAATAAAAGGGCTATAACTTCGTAACGGTCAGAGATAGCCATTATGTGTTTGATCAAATATTATAGTAGGCGTCGAAACCTGTCTGGTGGTAGGTAGGTTCTGAGTGGAGCGAACCTGCGAGACCGAGTGGAGTGAAGGGGGGAGGTGGCGAGCGAAGCGAGCCGGCGACCTCCGTAGCGTAACGAAGGTCGAGTGGGTGAAGCGTAACTCAGGGGCGACGACAAGCAACTTTAGGGTTATGTTTTTTTTAATGGGTCTCAGTTTTTAAGTAAGGTTTTTTACTTTTATATTATTAGGTTTTTTTTTTAAATTAATTTTACAATGTTTTAGGGGTTCTTAAGGGTTTTCATACTGATTTAGGGGTAGTTGTAACGGATTTTCCAATTATTTTAAGGATTCCTATGGATTCTCAAAATTTTATGATGGTAAGGAATACTTCTCAAGAACACGACAACACGCGAGCTGCGCGCAGCTCGCGCACCCACGCAAATACTAGTTATACTATATAAAGCTCGATTACCACTGACTGACTCACTGACTGACTGACTCATTGACATAATTGTTCTCCCAGATGGTGAATGGGGAGGTGGGTATATTTTGACAGATTCGTAAACAAGTAACTCCCGTGAGTATGGGAAAAGTGCCAAACCTCCCCTTTTCACCCCCCTTCCTCCCCCTCCCTATCGTATCTCAGAAACAAAGAGACCCGTATTTTTAGTTTTTTACGGATTCGTAAAGAGGAGGCTAGGGAAAGTAAAAACCAGTTTTCAAAATTGACCCCTTTTTCCCCCTTCTCCCCCCTTTAGGCGGATCTCGGAAGTTGAGAGACATGGATCATTTTTTTTTCAGATTCATATAAAGGGGCAACGCGTTAGTCAAAATCATTTTTCAAAACTCCCCACTCTCCCCCCCTTCACCCCTCCCCCATCGTATCTCGGAAACAAGGACACGTAGCGGCTTTTTGATTTTAACTATAAATTATTATTGAGGAGCGTTAAATTTGTATAAGGAGGGTATCCTCCCCTCCCCAACCTCCCCTAAAATTGAAAGGGCTGTAACTTCGTAACGGTTAGAGATAGCCATTGGGTGCTTGAACAAATATACTATATAAAGCTCGATTACCATTCACTGACTGACTGACTGACTCACTGACATAATTGTTCTCCCAGATGGTGGATGGGGAGGTGGGTATATTTTGACAGATTCGTAAACAACTAACTCCCGCGAGTATGGGAAAAGTGCCAAACCTCCCCTTTTCGCCCCCCTTCCTCCCCCTCCCTATCGTATCTCGGAAACAAAGAGACTTGGAACTTTTTTTTTTCATATTCGTATAGAGGAGGCTTGGAAAAGTAAAAACCAGTTTTCTAAGTTGACCCCTTTTTCCCCATTCTCCCCCCTTTAGGCGGATCTCGGAAATTAAGAGACTTGGAACATTTTTTTTTTCAGATTCATATAAAGGGGCAATGCGTAAGTCAAAATATTTTTTCCAAAAATCCCCACTCTCCCCCACTTCATCTCCCCCCCCCCCCTTTTCACCACTTTTTTTACTACTGAAAAACTTTTTGATTCTTACCTAAAACTATTGAGGGACGTTGAAATTTGTATACCCTCCCCTCCCCAACCTCCCCTAAAATTGAAAGGGCTGTAACTTCGTAACGGTTAGAGATAGCCATTGGGTGCTTGAGCAAATATTATAGTAGGCGTCGAAACCTGTCCGGTGGTGGTAGGTTCTGAGTGGAGCGAACCTGCGAGACCGAGTGGAGCGAAGGGGGGAGGTGGCGAGCGAAGCGAGCCGGCGACCTCCTTAGCGTAACGAAGGTTGAGTGGGTGAAGCGTAACTCAGGGGCGACGACAAGCAACTTTAGGGTTATGTTTTTTATAATGGGTTTTTAGAATGTTTAAGGGGTTCTTAAGGGTTTTCATATTGATATAGGGGTAGCTGTAACGGATTATCCAATTATTTTAAGGATTCCTATGGATTCTCAAAATTTTATGATGGTAAGGAATACTTCTCAAGAACACGACAACACGCGAGCTGCGCGCAGCTCGCGCACCCACGCAAATACTAGTTATACTATATATAAAGCTCGATTACCACTGACTGACTGACTGACTGACTCACTGACATAATTGTTCTCCCAGATGGTGGATGGGGAGGTGGGTATATTTTGACAGATTCGTAAACAAGTGACTCCCGCAAGTATGGGAAAAGTGCCAAACCTCCCCTTTTCGCCCCCTTCCTCCCCCTTCCTATCGTATCTCGGAAACCAAGAGACCCGTATTTTTTTCTTTTTACGGATTCGTATAGAGGAGGCTCGGGAAAGTAATAACCAGTTTTCAAAGTTGCCCCCCTTGCCCCCCTTTTCACCCCCTTTAGGCGGATCTCAGAAATTCAGAGACTTGGAACATTTTTTTTTTCAGATTCGTGTAAAGGGGCAACGCGTTAGTCAAAATCATTTTTCAAAACTCCCCACTCTCCCCCCCTTCACCCCTCCCCCTATCGTATCTCGGAAACTAGGACACGTAGCGGCTTTTTGATTTTTACTATAAATTATTAATGAGGAGCGTTTAAATTTGTAAACGGAGGGTATCCTCCCCTCCCCAACCTCCCCTAAAATTGAAAGGGCTGTTACTTCGTAACGGTTAGAGATAGCCATTGGCTGTTTGAACAAATATTATAGTAGGCGTCGAAACCTGTCCGGTGGTGGTAGGTTCTGAGTGGAGCGAACCTGCGAGACCGAGTGGAGCGAAGGGGGGAGGTGGCGAGCGAAGCGAGCCGGCGACCTCCGCAGCGTAACGAAGGTTGAGTGGGTGAAGCGTAACTCAGCTTTTAACGATTCTAATGAATTCTCATTTTTTTATTGATTTAGTTTTTAGAATGTTTTAGGGGTTCTTAAGGGTTTTCATACTGATTTAGGGGTAGTTGTAACGGATTTTCCAATTATTTTAAGGATTCTTATGGATTCTCAAAATTTATAAGGGTATGGAATACGTCTTAAGAACACGACGACACGCGAGCTGCGCGCAGCTCGCGCACCCACGCAAATACTAGTTATACTATATAAAGCTCGATTACCACTGACTGACTGACTGACATAATTGTTCTCCCAGATGGTGGATGGGGAGGTGGGTATATTTTGACAGATTCGTAAACAAGTGACTCTCGCGAGTATGGGAAAAGTACCAAACCTCCCCTTTTCGCCCCCCTTCTCACCCCCCCTCTATCGTATCTCGGAAACCAAGGGATTTTACCTCGGGAAAGTAAAAACCAGTTTTCAAAATTGCCCCCTTTGCCCCCCTTTTCACCCCTTTTAGGCGGATCTCAGAGGTTATGAGACTTGGAACATTTTTTTTTTCAGATTCGTATAGTAGAGGCTCGGAAAAGTAAAAATCAGTTTTCAAAGCTGCCCCCCTTGCCCCCCTTTTCACCCTCTTAAGGCGGATCTTGGAAGTTGAGAGACTTGGAACATTTTTTTTTCAGATTCGTAAGAAGGGGCCTAGAGTTAGTCAAAATCATGTTTCAAAACTCCCCACTCTCCCCCCCTTCACCCCTCTCCCCATCGTATCTCGGAATCTAGGACACGTAGCGGCTTTTTAATTTTTACCATAAATTATTATTGAGGAGCGTTTAAATTTGTACACGGAGGGTATCCTTCACTCCCCAACCTCCCCTAAAAATAAAAGGGCTATAACTTCGTAACGGTCAGAGATAGCCATTATGTGTTTGAACAAATATTAAAGTAGGCGTCGAAACCTGTCTGGTGGTGGTAAATCCCGAGTGGAGCGAGCCTGCGAGACCGAGTGGAGCGAAGGGGGGAGGTGGCGAGCGAAGCGAGCCGGCGACCTCCGTAGCGTAACGAAGGTCGAGTGGGTGAAGCGTAACTCAGGGGAGACGACAAGCAATTTTAGGGTTATGTTTTTTTTAATGGGTGTCAGTTTTTAAGTAAGGTTTTTTACTTTTATATTATTAGGTTTTTTTTTTTAATTAATTTTATAATGTTTTAGGGGTTCTTATGGGTTTTCATACTGATAGGGGTAGTTGTAACGGATTATCCAATTATTTTAAGGATTCCTATGGATTCTCAAAATTTTATGATGGTGAGGAATACTTCTCAAGAACACGACAACACGCGAGCTGCGCGCAGCTCGCGCACCCACGCAAAAACTAGTTATACATATAAACATCCATGATTATACATATAAACATCCATGACTCGGAAATAAATGTCCATGCTCATCACACAAACATTTGCTCCAACCGGGATTCGAACCTGGGACCCTAAGAACGTAAGGCAGCCTCACTACCGCTGCGCCATTCAGATCGTCAAAATAACACACACAGCTCAGCATGTAATTCCGAGGCGTTGGTATAACCATGTATATTTTATACGCACGAATTAAGATTTAAACATCCTAAAAGAAACTTATTAGGATACAACAACAACAGCCCATAACGTCCACTGCTGGACATAAGCCTCTCCCATGATGGGAGGAATTTGCCGTAATCTCCACGCTTGGCAGGCGGATTGGAGATCGCAGTGATGTAAGACTAACAGAAAACGCTGCTGCCCATTCTCTGGTCTACGGAGGCGCAAGGTGTTCTGCCTCAGACATTAGTCGCCTTATACGACACCCGTGACTGTAATGGGTTGGTTATATTCTACTCTGCTGGATACCACACGGCTTATTAGGATACATAAATGGATAATATCTAAATACATGTTTGTAGAGCTACCTGAGACAAGTTTTTTTTGCATTTTTTCCAGCATGAGTGTATAGGTAACCTCGTGAGGATTCCGTACACAAGCGCTGGTTTCGAGCTTGCACCGAACTAAAGCGTTGAACAAGAGCTCGATAACTGCCTGGTTATAAAAACCTTGACAGTTACGTAAAACAAAACCTCATCACCTGCCTAGCCTTTTCCCAACTGTGTTGGGGTTGGCTTCCAGTTTTACCGGATGCAGCTGAATACCAGTATTTTACATGGAGCGACTGCCTATCTAACCTCCACAAACCAGTTAGTACCGGGTAATACGATACCCCTTGGTAAGCCTGGTTGTCAGACTTTTTGGGCCCCTGACTACCTAACGACTGTCAAAGATCTACAAATGACAGCCGGGACCAACGGCTTAACGTGCTTTCCGAGGCACGGAGGAAACTCGGTATGTAATGGGCGGTCACCCATCCACAGACCAACCTAGGCAAGCACGGCTTAACCTAACGATCGACCCGAGTGGCTGTTATTATAAGCACGAGCTCCTCCTGCTGTAAAATAAAACCTAAGCGTCTGAAAGATTATTTAGTCAAGCTTATAATGTGTGTATGAAAAGTCAGTTTGCAATCAAATGGTACACCGAGGTCTTTCAATCTTTCCATGTATAGGTATAGGGGGTGAGCCTATTGCCATAAATTGGCCACAAATCTAAACTCTGTGGCCGGTACTGAGAATTTCCCCATGAAAAACCCAATAACACTTGGCCCGACCCGGGAATCGAATCCAGGACTTCATGGTCAGCAGTCGTAGACCATGACGTTGTCTCTATTACTAAGTATTTTATCGAACTATTGTACAATCGTGGTCTTTACCGCCTGACCAGTTAAACATTTTTTCTCTTAAATTATGCGGAGTCGCCGAGCCACGCCCCCTTAGGCACCGGCCACACAGAACAGACGCAAGGCACGGACCCGTCGCAGTCGCGGCGCCCGTTTAATCTACTTGCATATAAAATGTATACAGCCTTCGCGACGTAAAACATACAGAAAAGACGGGACGCCGTCACGACGTTAACTCGTCGGCGCCCTATTGGAAAACATATAGAAAGGACAGGGCGCGGGCACGGCGCGGGTCTGCACGGGCGCAAGCAGGGGAGCGGAAAGGGCGCGGAGGGCAGTTTCTCACAGCGCTCGCGCTCGCCCGCTCGCCATTGTGCATCTTGCGCCATAAAAAGTCGTGACGGCGCCCTGTCTGCGACGCGTCCGTGTCTTTTCTATGTATGTTAAAAAGTTGCGACGGCGCCCTGTCTGCGACGGGTCCGCGCCCCGCCCTTGTCTTGCGTCTTTTCTGTCTGGCCGCTCGCTTAAAGTTTAGACCTATTAGGAAAGCGTCAACTTTGGCGCGCAAAATAACAATAACTCTCGTTTGGCGTGCGTCGTCAGTGCGCTCAGCCGATTGGTATCTTTTCATTCATTATTTCTATACAAAGTCAACGTGGCGCCCGTGTAGTATCCGGCAGATTAGAATAGAACCAACCCATTACACTCAAGGGTGTCGTAAAAGGCGACTAATGTCTGAGGCAAAACACCGTGCGCCTCCGTAGACCAGAGAATGGGCAGCAGCGTTTTCTGTTAGTCTTTCATCACCAATCCGCCTGCCAAGCGTGGAGATTATGGTAAATTCCTCCTACCATGGGAGAGGCTTATATCCAGCAGTGGACGTTATGGACTGTTGTTGTTGTTGTTGCAACGGGGCGGGGCTAGAGAGCGTTTCTATGGTGTAAGTGCAAACAAAAATTGGCTTAGTGGTGATCAGGCGGGAGTATCCTCGATAGTACATGGCAACTGCCTATCTGACCTCCCCAAGCCACAAACTAGTTACCAGGGTATCATGGCATCCCTGTGGTAAGACTGGGTTGTCAAAAAATATAATTATAGTTCATTACAGAAGATCATAAATATGAAATAATGAAATGTAAAAAGTAAATGAAATAGTAAATGAAATATTAAAAATTATGCTAATGTTTTATAGAAAAAGTTTTAAAATCGCATGAAATGTTTGTGCTTGCTACTGAAAATGAAATGATAAATGTTAAATGTGATGAAATGTTAAATGTATGCTATGTGAAATGTAGGTAATGTTTCAATATTCAATGAAATGAAATGTATTGTTAAACATTAGGTTTAATGCAATGCTAATGAATTATATTGTAAGAAACGTACTTGTTAATGAAAATAAAGGCTTTATTATTATAAAGAAGATCAGCTATCATCATCATCATCATTTCAGCCGAAAGACGTCCACTGCTGGACATAAGCCTTCCCCAAACCCAAAATCACCACGCTTGGCGATCGCAGTACGGTTGTTACAAAAAGATTGGCTATATTTACCACCTTTTTAAACAATGAATCGTTAGCCTTGTTAATTATAATTAGCATAAACATAGCATGTCGAACAGTCATTAGTGAGTTGTTTTAGTGAATTAATTGTTATAAATCTGTGAGGTCACTTTAACTAATGGTTCCAAACAGAGGCGTCTCTAGCCCATGTAGTGCCCGTGTGCAAACATTACCTACCTAGCCTAGCTGCGCCCCCTAGTAAGCGCGCGGTCAAAATGGAATGGGTACAAAGTACAAGTTACCACAAACTGTCAAATTTCCCCAATAGATAATAAACTCTATTGTTTGGAGATGAAGAAGAAATTTGTCGGTTTTGGATACCATGATGTGTTGTTGACTGTATTTAGAATTATACAGGGTGTTCTAGTGTTTACCCTAACAATCTAAAACCTACGCATGTTGACATGTATAAATAGATCAACGATCAATATCCAAATTTTGAAATTTCTTCATTCTAATTACGACCTCATATATAAACATACAAAGTTTAATATCAATAATTGGAATCATTTGACAAATTTGAGAAGGTAAGCTCACTGCGAGCGAGGGTCACTGTACCTACACGGGTAAAAACATTTTTGGGAAGGTGCCGACTGGGCTCCGTAGCGAGAGCGCTCGACGCCCCCTAGGACCGCTGCGCCCGTGTGCAACGCATAACCTGCACACTAGGTAAAGACGGCCCTGGTTTCAAACATTCACGCTCATGGTTTTACCCAAACTAGCTATTGCTCGCGGCATCGCCCGCGTGGAGTTAGGTTATTGTCTCTCGGGATCATACTACTGGGATAAAACATATCCTATGGATTAATCTAGGTTATAAACTGTCTGTCCGCCAAAGGTCGGCCAAATTCGTTCAGTAGCGTTTTAGACTTTCACGGTTTTTCACTACACATAAAGTACTTACATATTACTTATATCCGTGATTTTCTTTGTTTATGAACTCCCGATATTTCGATGCTGTTGCAAGCATCATGGTCGCGGGAATATATCGCGGGTATGCCCGCGATCATTATGGTTGCAACAGCGTCGAAATATCGATAGCTCATAAACAAAGAAAATCACGGATATTATCCCGTAAGTACTTTAAGTCCGTTCAAGTAGTTTTTGCATGAAAGAGTACCTTTGTATGTTATGGTCCTTCTAACCGTGTAAATGGGCTCTATCTCTTTTGAGATCCTTTTGTGTCTTTTAACACTATAACGCCCTGGCTAAAAACATCACGGCTTCCGACATCGACAACAGTACTTACTTAAGGCTGGGGTATCTGCTAAATTAGCAACTCTATTTGTGGTGGTTCAAACTTCGTTTGAAATACTGTTAGAATAAAGTTCTAATCAGCTTGCACTACAAAGAGGTTGCTACATCGTAGACCTGCTTTATAGTTAGTTCAGTTAGTATGCAAAGTTTTATGATCTAATTTGAAGTACTTTTTGAATACCAGCGGTTTATTGTTCGATTTGGAGGTATCTTCGGATTTTTTTTCTATCGAGAAAAAAATATGGTATTGTGTTTTCGTCACACAAAGGACTTAGCATTAATCCTTAACTTTACCATACATTTATTTTAAAATTAATGCTGCAATATTTTAGGCGTAACGGAGGATCATGCTAAGCCATTTGAGGGATATACAGCCCATAAGACGTCGTCGGTTGAGTTTGGATTAACCTGTTTTCGTAATTTTACAACAAAAAAAAAAAACATTACTTACATAATATCAAAATCCATGTATTGGTCGGTTTGAGTGTTTTCATATCGCGCGCCGCATTTATTTGGCATTTAGACTTTTACCTAAAACAAAAAGAAAATCATCATCATTTCTAGCCTTTTTCCAATTATGTTGGGGTCGGCTTCCAGTCTAACTGGATCCAGCTGAATACCAGTATTTAACATGGAGCGACTGCCTATCTGACCTCCACAACCCAGTTAATACTGGGGAATACGATACCTCTTGGTAAGACTGGTTGTCAGACTTTTTGGGCCACTGACTATCTGTAACGACTGTCAAAGTTCTACAAATGACAGCCGGGACCAACTGCTTAACGTGCTTTCCGAGGCACGGAAGAAACTCGGTATGTACTGGGTGGTTACCCATCCACAGACCAACCTAGGCAAGCACGGCTTAACCTAAATAACGTCCCGAGCAGCTGTTATTATTTTGCCACGAGCTCCTCAAAGCCACGACCTTTCCAAAAAGAAAATAATTATGTAAAAAATATGATCGTCGCCACCTTTTACATACAGGGTGTAAACAACCTCATCACGAAGCCGTCAACCAAGCATTCTGTACATCAAACTAAGTAACTTTACGTAAAAATTATCGCTGGGAATCTACTTTTTTTTTGGGTGAAAAATCATGTTTTGTGGTAGATCTCAATGTAGCGAGCGCACTCAAAACATTGTGCTGATAGATGGATTGAATAATACGGGGGTCATGGAGGTGTTTAAAGTAAAAATCTTACATTTAACACTTGTATTTAAAAAAAAAACTTGTCAAAAAGTTAGAACTTTGACGTATTATGATACGTAACCCTTATTTCACCCATTTCAATATCGTAATGTATCTCATTACGTACTTGTGCAGTATTGTAATGTAAAACGCATAGTTTATCAAGATATGCTCTGTCTAAAACGAATGGTACTTTTTTAAATCTTAGCAAAGAGTTTTTATGTCAGAAAAGTGGTCAATATTTTATGAATAAAATTAACTGTGGGAGATGAAATCTATTAAATAAACATTAAATTCTTTAATTTATTATTTTGACAATAAATTACTATCATTTATCTGTAACAAAAATATTAATTTACTTTATTAGTAATCTTCGATCAATAATAGTAATACTGGCTGTTTTTGTGTCTTTGCCTTAAAAAAAGCACTGAAGCGCGCGCATCGCTAATTTGTGAACAAGTCAAAGATTTATTCGTTTAAGAAAGTCCCAGTTTTATTTATTTCCTCGCAAATATGTTATAAAACGTCGCATGACATATGTTCGCCTTGATAATTACAGCCTCTGCTTTCTTGTAGCCCTCGCCTTCGGCTCGGGCTAGCAAAATCGCCTCGGCTGTAATTTTCAACTTACCGCACTTATATCATAATGTACTATTCAGGCGCGGATCCAGGATTTCCTTTAAGTGGGGGCAATTTTCGGAAAATTCATAAAAAAAGATAAGTTTTTGATAATAAATGGGCGTTACTTTACAGAACTCCATGATATGCAAGATACAAGGGGGCCGCCAGCTTTTGGGCCAGGGGAGCGTAGCGAGAAATTCTTACGACACCTTGCCTTGGACAGGTTAGAATGGTTTCGAACGTTCAAGGAGTTAGGTACTTGGTCGAATTTTAGATAAATTCAAGATAAAGTAATCTGTAGAGCGAGCGAAGCAAGCTCGAAAATTTTAACACTTTTCCTACCGACCTACTGGAGTTACCTGGGGCTTTTAGACAAATTTAAGACTCATGAAAAACTAGGCTTCAAGAGCGACTGTAGCGAGCTCGAAATTTTTACAACATTGCCTCAGATAATTATG
Source organism: Xestia xanthographa (assembly GCA_905147715.2). Lineage (NCBI taxonomy): Eukaryota > Metazoa > Arthropoda > Insecta > Lepidoptera > Noctuidae > Xestia > Xestia xanthographa. The sequence continues at coordinate 29,718,205 of LR990654.1, forward strand.
CTCTAATTGCTTAAATATATAAGGCCTAGGGGCAAGGGGCTACTAATTTATTTCAGGCTCTGTCTATTGTATAGATCGATCATGCAAAAATCCTTAGGAGTGCCAATCCAGAGGTAGAAAAAGGAGCCTTTTTGATAAATGTTTTTTCGCAGGGTTAAACAATATCTTAATAAATGTGATTCCATTTTACGCTACAGTTTATTATGTTTAATACCATTCTATGGCATCAGGCAGGAAAATCTATAACTTTTAAAAATCCTGAGCCTCTAGGGGCAGCTGCCTTCTCCTGGCGACGCCCATGACAAGATATACAACTAGAATATTTAGTTTAAATTCCGTCAAACCAAGCTTGGCTAATGAGTGACCTATTTAGTCCGGTTCAGGGGGGGGCAAATTTCACCCATTGCCCCCCCCCCTGTATCCGCGCCTGGTACTATTACACGACTGCCCAAAAAAAGGAGTGTTATGCTTTCAGGGTTCATGTATGTATGTATGTATGTTTTTACACCCTTTTTAGAGTAGTATGGAAGAAAAAGATATGCTTCGCTGACCCCTAATAAAATGAGATAAGGGCAGGATACTGAGGATGGTGTTTCGATCCAAATGTATTAATTATAACCTACATCTACAAAGAATCAAGTATCTTGATTAAGCACTTGAGGTTGTCGACATGTCGTCGCGGGAGACGCACCGGGCGCGGCCACCTTAGGCACCGGCCACACAGAACAGACGCAAGGCACGGACCCGTCGCAGTCGTATAAAATGTATACAGCCGTCGCGACGTAAAACATACAGAAAAGACGGGACGCCGTCACGACGTTAACTCGTCGGCGCCCTATTGGAAAACATATAGAAAGGACAGGGCGCGGGCACGGCGCGGGCCTGCACGGGCGCAAGCGGGAGAGCGGAAAGGGCGCGGAGGGCAGGTTCTCACAGCGCTCGCGCTCGCCCGCTCGCCATTGTGCATCTTGCGCCATAAAAAGTCGTGACGGCGCGCCCTGTCTGCGACGCGTCCGTGTCTTTTCTATATATGTAAAAAAGTTGCGACGGCGCCCTGTCTGCGACGGGTCCGCGCCCCGCCCTTGTCTTGCGTCTTTTCTGTCTGGCCGCTCGCTTAGGCGCGGGCCTGTGGACGGTGGGCTATGGGCTAGCTCGCCGTCCGTCTGTCTCATGACGACAAGCAGGAGTGATCCACGCGCGCCTCAAAGAGAGTCAGCAAAAGGAAATGGGGCCGCAAGGGCTGATGTCTGCCGGGGTTGCGGGACTGGTTCGAAAGAGATACCGTGGCTCCGGAACACAAAGGGCGATGAAGGAACATAGATAGGTTTTAGTCAGTAAAAGTCTGACTCTTCCTGCTCCGCCCAGAGCGGGAGGAGTCATTTGATGATTTCCCATCCGAAAAAAAAGGTTGTTGACAAGTGGGACGTGGACTCTGCAATCAATGTACCGATAGTCGTTACCGATAATAAACTAATAGCAAAGAGCCTCGACCAAAACCTTAGGAGGGTCCCAATGCGCGGCTGGGTCAAGGACTTGATTCAAAAAGCAGTACTCCTGGACACGGCACGTATAGTGAGGCGGTTCCTCTCTCTGGAGCCCTGACCACCGACAGCCTGGACTTTGTTTCTGATGCCAATGGGCCATCTATTTATTTTTTATGATTGTGTATACTTTTTTTTAAATAAAGGGTGTATGTAACAAAACCATTATCGAATCCGAAAGGCACTTTTGTTCACCCCGTCATTGCGATCATTTTTTTTTTGTGTTTTTGAGACCATACTTGGGAACCTTCTAGTTACTGAGATATTGGGGGTCAAAGTTACAATTTTTCGCAAGTTTTTTTTAAATACATTTTTTAAATTAAAGATTTTTACTTTAAACACCTCCACGACCCCGTACTATTCAATCCATCCATTAGAACAATGTTTTGAGTGTGTTATATTGAGTTATACCATAAAACATAATTTTTCACCCAAAAAAAGTCGTTACAAAGCAATTATTTTTGCGTGAAGTTCTATAAGAGTCCTATTACATTTTTTACGCAAATTTTTGATTTTTTCTTCCTGTATCAAATTATTTCGGTCGGCGTACACGAGTCGATAATAATAGCGATCTCCGGATGATTGTCGATTGATACTGACGAAAATTAGAAACGAGACTGACATGAGACTGAGGAGCGACCTGAATTGACGCAGAATTATAGTACTTTAATTTTATTTATTGTAATTCTGTCTTGTGTCAATATGACATATGACAAACGAAAACTAATGAAACTTGTTCATTGTAGATTGAAGTTTAATTTCATATTAATTTATTTGATAAAATTGAGTTTATTTGGAATATAATGGACGCTGAATCAAGACATTTATGGCTTAAATTACGCTTTCTTTACGATTTTTTCCGTGAAAATTCAGGGAATTTAAAGAAATTCTAAAACTCCAATAATCAAGTAAAACATTCAGCTTATTTTTTAGTAATTTTAGCTTTTATAAGAATTGCATGTAACAATGTGAATTTGAGCGTAAGTTCCATCGCCGACGGTTTTTCTTGCAAACTGAGTTCGTAAAATACACACATCAAAAGTATCTAGGGATCAACATATATTTTTGCAATAACTTTTCTCCTGATTGATATTAATTAAAATTTTCTTTAAGGATTCATCAAATAAAGTGTTTTCGTTTGTCACAGTAACGATAAACCAAGTCACCTTTGCATTAATAAAGAAATTTGCCATTTTCCTAATAAAGGGATTTTTGACATTTGAACCACTAACATTAAAGTTCGAAAAAATGACTGAAAACACAGTTTTCTTTAAAATTTTATTGGGTAACTTAAACAATTAATAATCCGTGTTTCTACCGCGAACACTAACAACACAAGAACATCGGTTTGGCATACTCAAAATGAGTTCATCCAAATCACGCTGTGGAATGGCCGCCCATGTTCGTTGCAACAACAAAAAAAGGTCTTCTTGCGACTGGATACCCTCCATATTCGGCAGAGCTCTTCTCTGTAGCATATCCCATGCATGCTCAATCGGGTTCAAGTCTGGCGACTGGGCAGGCCAGGGCAGGACATTGATGTTAGCTGCGGCGAGAGTCTGTCTTACAACTCTTGCGGTGTGCGGCCGAGCTTCTGGCGCTAATAGATTTTAGGTATTCTATGTGCTCCATGTATGTGTGCGTAAGGCACACCCGCGCGCCGCAAGATATAATAAAGAAGGAGATGTGCCCCAACCACAGGGCAACTACTACACATGCAGATCAGTAAAAGTAATAGATACAAAGCCTCGCACACACCCGCCTTTTTTTTAAACTGAACGTATTACACAATCTATTATAAACCTTATGCCATCAAACGCAGCGTGTATTTACTATGCACCGTACAACTCACTCACACAAAAACATCGGCCGCTATCGTTGTGCTGTGCAAAAGCACTGTACGCTAGTGATTGACTAAATCAGAAAGTTATCGATCTTCCATTTATTATTGTACAATTTTTTTTTGGGGTCCTGAAAATAATTAAATAAAACATAATGTCCGGAATATAATATTATAATAAAAATAAACAATATGTAGCTAAAAAATATATTATTAAGTAAATTAAAACAATAAAAATATCCGGTTACGTTGGTTTAAGCCAGCGGTCGGCAACCCGCGGCCGTCTCACTTGCGGCCCGTAAAAATTTTGTAAATAAGTTAAAATTATCAAAATAAAATAAATGCATTAACAAACCACAAACGACCGTATAGTGTGAATCCAGCCTTAAGGTAGTCGATATTTTTTCCATAGAAATTTCGGGAGGGAATTACTCCACTGTTGGACACTGTACATCCAAACTCCAAAGTTATACATGATATCGTTTTGTCTCAATAATAATTTTACACACACACAACACAGAACAGCACAACAGGAAACAGAATAGTAAAATAAAAAGCCATTAAGGCTGATGCTCCAGGGTAGCCCGCGAAATTTTAAATTTTCTTACGTTTTTTGCAATTCGCAGGCCAGTGCTAGGTTGTATGTTGATTAAAATTGTTTGTTTGCGACTGTAAGACGTAGTTACATACGTCTTACAACCGCGAATAATATTTTAATCAACATACAACCTAGTACTGGCTTGCAAATTGCAAAAAACGTAAGAAAATTTGAATTTCGCGGGCTACCCTAAAGCATTCGCCTTAAAGAGTTACGAGCTACCAAAGATTCGTTTTACTTTTTATTGCCAATTTTAACGCAACTTTGGGCGTAAATTAGTAATAAAAGATGTGTCAAATTTCCAAAACAAGTCGGTACTGACAAAGCACAATTATTGAAGAATTCAATCAATTTGATATTTTGTACTTGATTTATGCGCTGGTTTTTTTTCATAAAACTCGATTTTCCAAAGTTCTTTTCGTATTTTTTTAGGCACCTTTTACTATGAATTATCTTGCATCTCACTGAGCTCATTCTGTCGGGCACGATGCCAGGTGAGACAGCGTGCTTTTTGGGCACGCGCAACAGTGAGTTCGAGCCCGCGACAAGTGCAACCTCAACAAGCGCTTTTCATTTTTTCTATGGGATATGATACGTAGGTATATTGGGCTTCTAGAGTTAATATCACAAGTGCGGCCCGCCTTTAGTTTATTTTGCCACCTTGTGGCCCTTGCCTGCCAAAAGGTTGCCGACCGCTGGTTTAGGCTGTCATGGCCTATTGAAACAGTAGTTAGTAGCACGAGTATAAGGCATAATATACGATAGTTCAAAGCCAAAAACACTCCACCGATTTAACCTCAAATTTAATTAACTTACTTTACGAAAGTAGGTTACTCGTTTCTCTACTATGCTGTAAAATAATCAAAATACGTAAAACATTATTACAAATCGATATTCCAACCGGGTTAAAACGGTTGACAAATTAAAAAATCGACTATAATAGCAATATTTCATTCGTCAGTCGATATTGTCGACAGCCTACGTCAGTGGATCTCCACACGCACATCCCTAACTAGTCGCAAGAAGAAGCGGCTGTACTACGCGAAGTATCCGCGTAATGAAGTATCGTTGTGTGATTTTTACATTGCTTGTCCAGTGACTTAGCGACAAACTTACGTAGTGGTCAAACAGCAATGTATTTATTGCAAAAATAGTACAGTCGTCACGTTGTTGTTGTTACGATCGCAGTCCGAAAGTCGAAATTTAATAAATTATATTTCTATGGCGCGCCGCAAAAATCAACAAGCAACACAAGCTCCCCGTCCAACAGCCGAAGCAGGACTAAAGCGGATAGGGGGGAAGCGTGGCGGCTCTGGTTAGAACGGGCGGCACGCATGCTAATTTAGGTATTTCCTTCATAATATTCAAACAAAGACATTTCGAAAATGTAAAACGTATACGTTATAGAAAACATGTAGTTTTGTTATTATTCAAAATCTGATGATCTTCCGTGAAGTATTTACGCCGTACTTAGGGTTTATTTTGTTTTTTAGAGATTACTTTGGATTTTTTTTCTATCGAGAAAACTAAAAGTAATCGTGTTTCTAAAGCGTATGATGTATTGAGTGAATCCTTAAATATCTTACATATTAATTGCATAACTGAAGGATAAGTAATAACGATGCAGTAAGGGATCAAACGAATGCAATTATTTTGGAATTACGTATCGTTTGCTCGGTAGCGCCTTAACTGAAATAAGGGACCGATTTGCACTTGTAGAGGAACGATGACGTCTGATACAATCGTCTCAGCATAAATTTGAGCGTTGAGGTTGCCTCTGATCCAAATCAACTCAGTTCTTCCGCCGATCCAAATACCCGCCCATACCATGATGGTTCCACCACTATAAGGATGGACTTCCTGGCAGGATTTTAATCGCTGTTGGCGTCCAGGGGTTCTCCAGTGTCGTATACGTCTTGTATCCGGTCTCATACCAAAACGAGACTCATCAGAAAAGCACACGAAACGCCATTGTTCTTCTGCCCAATTTCTGTGTTCAAGAGCCCATTGATATCGAATCCTACGATTGTGCATTGCTATAGGTGGTACCCGTAGCGGTCTTCGGGAATGAAGGTTCACTTCATGCAAGCGGTTTCTGACTGTTTGGTCGCTAATTAAGTTCCCTGAAGAGTGATGAAGCCTCACGGCTAACATCATGGCGGTTATTGTTGGAGCTCTTCGAGTTAAGATTTGAATGTATCGGTCTTGTCTCCGTGTGGTGCAGCGATACCGTCCTCCATGGCGCTCAGCCACGGTACCAGTGCTTCGGTAACGTGTCCAAAGTCGACTGATAACACTCTGACTTGTATTCAGAGCTAAAGCTACAGTACGTTGCCGGGAACCAGCTTCTATCATTCCCACGGCTCTGAGCATTTCTTCCCTGCTTAAATGACGTCGCCGCTCCATAATAACGTTGGTTTTAATCAGTAGTAGGGAAACAGTAGCACTAATAATGTCTTCAATGCGTTGTATGTTTTTATAGGGAAAATATTGACAGCTTATTTTCATCTTTTACTCGAATTTGATTGAGAGTTCCTGATTCAAATTATGAAATGCACCAAAAAGGATCCATATAAATTTATAAAATCATAAATTTATTACAAAGCCACATCTCAATCTCAAGAAATCCGCATAAAAATGCTTGATCCCTAGACACTTTTGATGTGTGTATTTATAGTAAATTACACGAAAAGAAAAATGAAAATGTGTAACTCCAACTTACAAGAAAGAGAATGGCACTATTGTTATTCATAAGCAAATAATTAAAATATCTAACTGATGCTGAAAATTACTGCGTCAAAAATCATGAATTTGCGTAAAAAATGTAATAGTAGGACTCTTAACTTACTTAACTTAACTCTTAACTTTTAACTTTGATGTACAGAATGTTTGATTAACGGCTTTGTGAAGCGTCCGTATTTAAAAAAATATATAAGTAAGAGAAATGATAAATAAAGGAAATAATAATATCCTACCTTTCAGTGCTTATAAAAATTCACTTATTTACCAAGAAAACATTGAGGTACTTTACTTTAACACTGCCATATATCGCCATGCCAGACCGCTACTAATACAATAATAAAAAATTGTTTCAAAATATGTCCGAGACTAATTTCATGTTTAAACTTCGCCCTAATTTCTTGATCAACCATGGTGGTGTGGGCGCACATCTAGTAAGAATGGATGTCGACGTTAAAATAGTTGCCTTTTTTTAGAACAACAGTAGATTTAAAAATTGTTGATAACACGGTTGAGACTTGATTTAGTGATTGGCACGCTACAATTTTTATTTTTAGCAAATATTTAAGTTATTCTGACACCAGCTAGACGTTGCTGAAAAAGTATGAATATAGTCACGTGCTATTTTTTTGTGGAATAATTATTGCCATTTCGGAATAAGGCCTATTTAAAATAGTTTATAAAAAACGCATTTGAGTGACTTTTTTTTTTTTAAATAAGAAGTTCGCCATCTTTGGGAGTTTGCCATATTGGATTTAGAATGACATAATTTAGCTAACATTAATTTGTCATCCAAACATGTTTAGTTTGCAAAATTTCAGCGCAATATGTGACCGAGAAGTTGGTCGAAACAAGCTTGAACTGGCTCATAGACAGATATTATAAGTGTAATGTTCTATCATGTTTTTTTAAGTTAAAAAATGCGTATTTATAAATAGTATAACTTACATTAACATTCATTGTCTGAAACAAGAAGGCAATAACTGCATTCTTTACCAAATCCAGGTTTGACGTCCAAAAACCAAAACCATTGAAGCACCAAAAAAAAACATATATTTTTAATTATCTATGAAACTCACCTCACCTTTTAGAACATTATTATAAAAAAAAAAAAAACATTATCCCCTTGGCCCTACCACAGTCTAAAATTTGTGATATTAGAACAGTTTTTAATTAAATACAACCATTTGTTTCTCATAAATTGACACCCGAGCTACTACAAAACTATATGAAATAGTATGGTATTCATATTTTTATACCAATTTTATTTATTTAAAGATCTCCAACAAAAGATATACACAAAGCATTATTAGTTAATGGAATACACAAGGTATTAATTAGGTACGTGTATCCTTCACTTATAGGATACCACAACATGCACAATAAAGTTAGTAAATTAAGCCCATAATAATTAAAATTAAACTAAATTATGTCAGTTTAAGAATGGTAAAAAAAATATAAATAATTTAGGTAGAATTTGGGAACATAGAAGAATATATTAAAATAAATGATTAATATTGACATAGATTGTAAAGATAATATGGTAAAAAACCAATGGTAATAGTAGTAAGTTCATTAGGTAAATAACCCTTACTTGGCTTAAAAACTGATATTTTAAAAATAAGTACTCTTACTTTTTATCCATCTAAGTGAACTTTAGCAATACCACTTTGAAATTCAACTGACTACGTTCCCAGGGCGAGACAAAAGAAAAGAAAATCCACTAGGTCAACTCTTAAAACCTTTTCAAAATATAATACAATTATTTTCTTTAAAATATGTGTAATTAAAAAAAATATAAAAATAAATCAGTAACGGTACCTTATCTATTGTTTTTGATGAAATTATAATTGTTTATGGTTTAAAAAAGAAGTTTAAAACAAGGTTACAGTTTATGGTTATTTCGCTATGGTTTGGTAATGTTTTTATAATAGTTAGGACGTTTGAAGGTCGTGTTATTTCTAAGTCAAGTTGACGCATGCGATCTGCGCCAATGTGGTACGTTTTAGTTCTGCATGTCGCCTGAATGACATTCTGACGAGGGTGCTGATAAGAACAGTGGCTGCAATTGTCCGTACGAATGTATTCCCCTTTTTTCTTTCGGATTAATGCATTTAGAGCAATTTTCATAAAATCATTTTTTTTTTTTCATAAAATCAATATCTACTGTAGATACGTCCCTGTCATGTCCTTTTTTTCAGCAACAAACACGTAAGTAAATAAAATATGACTCTCCAAAATGACAAAAAATGCTCCATTTTTACCACCGTGATTAGAGGACTACCAGACGAATTCGAAAAGTTTTTAACATAAAGAAATTGACATTTGAGAATTAATGTACTTTCTTAGAGATTTAAAAAAATCGGCTTCGTTTTCAAACGTCGTTCTCGTCAAATTTTTGTGGTATAATTGTTCTGAGCTGTAGCTGTCCCTATCGCACTCTACAGGGGCAGGCTTGACGGAGCGCGACGGCAATAGTTTTTTCAAATACCTATTTTTGCGCCTGTACTCTGGCGTCTCCCCGAGCAAAAGCCGTTTTTTGTGCAGTTTTTTGGAGCCAACTCCTCTTTATCCAAAAGAAATACCAACTAATAAAAAATACATTAAATTTCTACATATTCTTGACTCCAAAATGGTAGTTTATTATAAGTAGCATAATGTCCTCATAACGAAACCACAGAAATGAGAAATAATTATTTATAACATGCTTCTCCTCGTTAAGTAACCATTATTTTGATTTGCTACTGCTTACTACTTGGCAATTTAATAATGAACATAAAGGTAGATTTTTTTTCTATTGATTTTATAAAGAATAAAAACCACTATTTTCGAACTATTCGGCCCGCAGTGACAGAACAACCATTTTGTAGTGCAAGCTGATTAGAACTTTATTCTAACAGTAGGTATTTCAAACGTTCAAACGAAGTTTGAACCACCACAGAGTTGCTAATTTTGCTCGGGGACCCATCTTAAACATTTCTGAAATTGACCCTTTTAGGTATTACCTGTATTCAATGCATTCGTCAGCACAATGCTTTGATTGCTTTACATTGCGCGCTACCAAAAACCGTATATATTTGTGCTTGAAAAATACGCGCTTTGGACGGGGAGTTGCGCACACCAGCCCGTTACAATACAATACCACCAAATATAGTTTTTCAGCGATATTTTGTTGGGCAGTGTTACTTAGTTTGAAGTACAGAATGCTTGATTGACGGCTATCTAAGTATGTGATCCTTTTACACCCTGTATAATAAGTATTGGTGATTCTGGCAATTAAAGCTAATATTAAATAAACATTGTAAAAAAATCTCGACTGCCAGCACACGAGGTTGTCGACATGTTGAATGTGAGCTCAGCTATCATTGTGCCGATTGTCGATACGGCCAATGGCTTTATAGCCAAGAGCTTCGACGATCATCTTTCGAGCCGGTTGGATCAAGGGCTTTATTCAGAAAGCAGTAGGGGAGATGTAGGTAATCGGAGTCAGTTGGCAATGGTGGTCACCACAAAATAACAAAATCCGATCGCGAGTAAGTGATACCAGAATACCTACGCGCTAGCTTTACGTCATTCCCATGCGCGGGCGGGGACTCAGCTAGTTCGCGCGACGCGCTGGTGAGAAACAGATGTATGAAGCTTTCGCGCCATTTTGATCTAATTTTTCGAGTAGATATATTCGAAGGTAAGTCTTAAATTACTACATCTTTTTTTCTGTACGTGTGATATGTAATAATCGTAACATTTTAGATTGCAATTCAAAACCCAGATTTTTGTTGTATCTTCAACTTTTTTGCGAGGATTTTTTTTCTCCTTATCGCCCATGTAGGTAATCGTAGTCAGGTGACTCCTAGTGACCCTCAGTGCCCACATTACCTAACTTTGATGAAACAATGTATTATTGTTTGTAGATGCCGAAAGTACGACTTAGGAAGACAAAATAAAGCTGCCGACTGCACTGGGTGGGACTCTGCTCGCAATTATGTGAGCGATATGTATTGATCACCATTGTCCACAATGCTGATCCCCATTGCCAACTGATGCTGACAATGGTGATCAATCGATCTTTATTTTTACAAAATTGCTAAGCCAAAGTGATTAAAGTTGATCTCAATTGATAGTTAAATAAGTAAAGTTTATTATAAGAGCAAAACAATAATAGTTGATTAATAGATATGGTTTTATTTCAATTCTCGCTTAAGTGATCCTCATTACCTACATCTCCCCTACTCCTCGATACGGCCCGCATTGTATGGCATTACCTGCCTCTGAAGCCCTAACCACCGGTGGTTTGGACCCTGCTCCCGACACCGGTGGAAACCTACTATAGTCTGCGCCACATAATTAGGAAATAAAGGTCATTAACCCGCATACATTTATTCAAATACATAATTCCGAAACAAAAATAATGACATAAACTTGTCCCGAAACTACCTTTATCGTGATTCTTGACTTTTTCTAGTAATAAAAAACTATTCATAATGTATTGTCGGGGTACCTACGCAGAGAAATCAAGGAAAGAGCAATGACCTTTAATTCCTACGTATCTGGCGCAGAGTTTTGTAACTAGTGATGATTTTTTACCTACAGCACCTTGCGCACGAGGCCGACTCACACTTGACCGTTTTTTGGAAGTCCGTTAAAAAGTAAAAAAAATCAATAAAATTTATCATTTGTTCAGATTTTTTTAATTACTTTCGTTTCCACAGAGATATGGCGAAATTCGTGAATGCCGGGAGTAATTTAAAAAGTTGTAATCACTGAACTTTTTCGTACGATTAATTGTAGCCATTTTATTTCAATCTCAGTTTTTATGAATTCATGGTTTAGAACTTTATATGAATGGAGTTGCTTCTTTGGTTTAGTAATCGCAAACGTTACTGTTGAGCATGAGATTGATCATTCCCACTAGTTCTACTACACAGTTCTACGGTAGAACTAGTGGGACTTTTTTGTCCCACTAGTCCTACGATTTCAGGTGGTACAAAATCGTAGAACTAGTGGGAACAAAAAGTCCCATAAGTTCTACAGTTTTATTACACAACTAGCTGACCCGCGCAACTTCGTCTGCGTCACATGAGAGAGAGAGGGTTAGAGAGAGTGGAGTCAACCTTGAAAGATAGACATAATGCTATCGCGGTTTTTTTTAGAACGCTTTAAAACGAACAATTCCCTAATACATGATTGTTGCGCAACTTTAACCGTTTATGCAGCGCCCGCAAAGGAAGCTCTCGAAAGAAATACATTTTCCTTGTTTTTGCAACATTTATCATTGATGCTCCGCTCCTTTTAATTATAGCGTGATGTTAGATAACCTATAGCCATCCTCGATAACTATTCAAAACTAAAAGTTTTCCTGTAATTAGCGCGTTCAACCAACCAAAATCTCTTTAGCTTTATAATATTAGTAGATATATACGTAGGTATATATCTACTAATATTATATCTACGTAGGTAGATCCAAGTGGGTAACAATTCAATTTCTTCGATATATTTGCATTAATCGCTAAAATAATCTACTTATGTTTTTCCAAAAAAGGGCTTACCTCGACAGCCTTTTTTTTTTCGGATGGGAAATCATCAAATGACTCCTCCCGCTCTCGGCGGACCAGGAGGCAGTGTCATACTTTTACTGACTAAACCCATTCATGTTCCTTCATCGCCCTTTGTGTTCCGGGGCCACGGTATCTCTTTAGAACAGTCCCGCAACCCCGGCAGGCATCGGCCCTTGCGGACCCCTTCCTATTGCTGACTCTCTTTGAGGCGCGCGTCGAACACGAACGTGCCGTCGACACGGCCTGTCGTCATGAGACAGACGGACGGCGAGCTAGCCCATAGCCCACCGTCCACAGGCCCGCGCGTACGGTGGCCGGGGGCCACGTGGTGGCCCCGGACGCCCGGGGCGTCTCCCGCGGCGGCCGGGACGTTTAGAGGTTCTCTCCCTCTCACGTTCCGCCACCTCCTTCATCCTTAGACACTCGATGACAGTCATACTCCAGCTAGGTCGAAAGTTCTCATCAAAGGTGCAAGAAATTAGCCCAAACACGATTTTTCAATTATAAATGGGACCAACTTTGAGATGTACCTACGCTTTTTACAAACAAAAGGACCATGTACGGACTTCTCTGTAAAAGTTATCCGTGGTCATATTATTATATAAAAAATACGCGTCGAATTGAGAACTGCCTTCTTTTTGTTTCGTCGGTTAAAAAAACAATCTTGAGGCAATTTACACGTTTGCAGCGGCGACCTCTCGCGTCCGGCCCTGGTGCAAGCCATGGTCCGGAGCGAGACGGAATGGGACGCCGTCACCTCCTTCTGCGAAGCAGTAATGCTAGAGAAGGAGGTGGCGGAACGTGAGAGGGAGAGAACCTCTCAACGTCCCGGCCGCCACGGCAGACGCCCCGGGCTTCCGGGGCAACCACGTGGCCCCCGGCCACCGTAGGCGCGGGCCTGTGGACGGTGGGCTATGGGCTAGCTCGCCGTCCGTCCGTCTCATGACGACAGGCCGTGTCGACGGCGCGTTCGTGTTCCACGCGCGCCTAAAAGAGAGTCAGCAAAAAGGAAGGGCCGATCCGCAAGGACCGATGTCTGCCGGGGTTGCGGGACTGTTCGAAAGAGATACCGTGGCCCCGGAACAAAAGGGCGATGAAGGAACATGGCTGGGTTTTAGTCAGTAAAAGTCTGACACTCCCTCCTGCTCCGCCCAGAGCAGGAGGAGTCATTTGATGATTTCCCATCCGAAAAAAAAAAACAAAAAATAGGCAACTGACACGGGCGAGGGTCATTCAATTCAGAAAATGGAGTGAAATAAACAACGCCGTCTATCGACCAAAATGTTAAACTGCTAAAGTATAATTATTACCTATGCTATAATTTTTTTTTAAAGCTGGTCAGTCGATTTAAAAGTTATGACTGTGGTGAGCACATTTTTAGTCATTGGTATCATTTTAGTTCAACAGATGTCGCTGCATGTATGTATTTGATTATTAGTTCTTCATTTGTCTTCTTGAAAACTTTAAGTTCATATATCTTTTGATAGAATTAACCGATTTCAATGAAACAAACACTAAATCATACCCCAAGTTACACACAATTTTTATGTATAAACATTGTCAGCATTGAGTTCGTAGATTTTACGTGATGTGCGCACAAACAAACAGACAAACAGACAAAAATTTCAAAAATGATGGAAATGGGTTCTGTTACTTATCTTTTCACACGCTGGCTATTTTTTGTTTCAATTTCTTCAATGTACAAAAATGACTTTTCTACAGATTTATTATATGTATAGATTTATACGGTACGGAGGAGCTTGTGGCTAAATAATAACAGCCGCTCGGGTCGATCTTTAGGTTAAGCCGTGCTTGCCTAGGTTGGTCTGTAGATGGGTGACCACCCCTACATACCGAGTTTCCTCCGTGCCTCGGAAAGCACGTTAAGCTGTTGGTCCCGGCTGTCATTAGTAGATCTTTGACAGTCGTTACAGGTAGTCAGTGACCAGAAAGTCTGACAACCAGTCTTACCAAGGGGTATCGTATTACCCAGTACTAACTGGGTTGTGGAGGTCAGATAGGCAGTCGCTCCATGTAAAATACTGGTATTCAGCTGCATCCGGTTAGACTGGAAGCCGACCCCAACATAGTTGGGAAAAGGCTAGGCAGATGATGAGATTTATACGGTAGAACTAATGGGAATTTTTGTTCCCAGGTCCAACGATATAACGTGTGACGTGATAAAACAAAGAACTGGTGGGATTAATATTTCCCATTAGTTCTACCTAGGGCTTGTAATTCGAATATTCGAATATTCGAATAATGCGAATATTCGTTCATTTTCGCTATTCGAATATTGACTGATGTTAAATTCGAATATTCGAATAATTTTTAGTTATGGAAAGTTTGAAAATACAAACTAAGTCTGTCTTACAAGTTGTTACCTATAGACCGCGTTACCGGTACCGGCATTATACGATAGAGGTGGATCGAGACAAATACACTTAAATTAAGTGTATGAGTTTCTGATGTCAATACCGCCCTCGAGCGTTGAATGTGAGAGGGTATTTTCATCCTCAAAATATATTATTAATCTGAGAAGCGCCTTACAGCACAACTCTATAGGTGCCCTAAGTTTTCTTAGATCGCATTATTACATTTTACGTCAATCCCACGAATGATTATTGTGATTGCGTGATTTTATGATCTTTCATTTACTTTTATTATAAAACTTATTATTGCTTTTGAGTAGGTTACTTCAATGTGACTAATTGTAGGAGTAATTAGATTAAAATATTACGCAAAGCCGATTTGATCTCTAGAATTTCCAAGTGCTTAAGAGTCCTATTACATTTTTTACGCAAATTCATGATTTTTGACGCAGTAATTTTCAGCAGCTGTAAGATATTTTAATTATTTGCTTATGGATAACGATAGTGCCATTCTCTTTCTTGTAAGTTGGAGTTACACATTTTCATTTTTCTTTTCGTGTAATTTACTATAAATATTTTACGAACTCAGTTTGCAAGAAAAACCGTCGGTGATGAAACTTTGACGCTCAAATTCACATTGTTACATTCAATTCTTATAAAAACTAAAATTACTAAAAGATAAGTTGAATGTTTTACTTGCTTATTGGAGTTCTAAAATTTCTTAAAATTCCTTGAGTTTTCACGGAAAAAATCGTAAAGAAAGCGTAATTTAAGCCGTAAATGTCTTGATTCAGCGTCCATTGTATTCCAAATAAACTCAATTTTATCAAATAAATTAATATGATTTAAAACTTCGATCTACAATGAAAACGTTTCATTAGTTTTCGTTTGTCAATATAATAAGACAAAATTACAATAAATCAAATTAAAGTAGTATAATTCTGCGTCAATACAGCTCGCACCTCAGTTTCATGTCAGTCTGGTCTCTAATTTTCGTCGATAACAATTGAAAATCATCCGGAGATCGCTATTATTATCGACTCGTGTACGCCGATCGAAATAATTTGATCCAGGAAGTAAAAATCAAAAATTTGCGAAAAAAATGTAATAGGAGTCTTAAGAACTTAAAACTTAAGTTTTGTTATGTTTACTGATTTACTCACTCAGTGGGTGTAAATTTTTATTAAAAATATTTTTGTTTTGTTTTTTTTTTTCATTATGATGACAAACTATGTTGCTGAAAGGTGATTCAATTTTATGTAATAAAAATACTCAACTCTAACTTGTTTATTAATTTTTTAAGCGTGTTCTTTCAAGGTTTTAATTTGGTTTCAAAGGAAAAAGCTAGTATTCGAATAATATTCGAATAATTCGAATACTGTCTGTAAAAACATCGAATATTCGAATATCTAAAAACTTCGAATATTTACAAGCCCTAGCTACCTGTTCTATCACACAGTTTACGATAGAACTAAAGGGAATTTTTGTGTTCGTTAGTCCTACGTTTAGATATGTTCGAGAATAAATAGAACTAGACTGTCAGTAGTAGAACTATAGTGAGTGTAACTTTGGTTCCAAGTAGTTCTAACCTTCGGTATGCCTAGAGGCAAGAAATTACACGGTATGCTTGGTATCCACCAAGCCAGACCCGAATTTTTAACTTGTTTTTTCTCAAATCATTTTTGATAAATGTGTTATTATAGTGTACTTTTTAGAAATAATTTACACCCGGTTTATTACCCCAATTAAACATAGGTAGTGTTTTGTTTTGTTTTTTTTTTGTTTTGAAGAAATCTATTGAGGTTTTGTGATGTTTTCGAAATCCTGGGTTCGATTCCTAGGTAGGGCAAAGTGTTGTTGTATTTTGTCATCGTCATCCATGTCATCATCTGCCTGACTTTTCCCAACTATGTCGGGGTCAGCTTCCAGTCTGACCGGATGCAGCTGAACACTAGTATTTTACATAGAACGACTGCCTATCTGACCTCCACAACCCAGTTAGTACTGGGTAATACGATACCCTTTGGTATAAAGCAGGCGCGGATACAGGATTTCCTTAAAGGGGGGGGGGGCAACTTTTGGAAAATTCATGAAAAAAAATTGTTTAACTTTTGATAATAAATGGGCGTTACTTTACAGAAAGAAATCCATGATATGTAAGATACAAGGGGCCGCCAGCTTTTGGGCCAGGGGGGGGAGCATAGCGACAAATTCTTACGACACCTTGCCTTGGACAGGTTAGAATGGTTTCCAACGTTCATATAGAAGTTACTTGGACGAATTTTAGATAAATTCAAGAGAAAATAGTCTGTATAGATAGAGCGAGCGAAGCGATCTCGAAAATTTTAACACTTTTCCTACCGACCTACTGGAGTTACTTGGGCCTCTTATAGACAAAGTTAAGACTCATGAAAAACTAGGCTTCAAGAGCGAGCGTAGCGAGCTCGAATTTTTTTACAACATTGCCTCAGGTAATTATGCTAAAATTGCATAATGTACCTATATAAGGCCTCAGGGCAAGGGTCTTCTAATTTATTTCAGGCTTTGTCTATTGTATAGATCGATCATGCAGAAAGCCAATAGGAGTGCCTATGCAGAGGTAGAAAAAAGGAGCCTTTTTGATAAATGTTTTTTCGCAGGGTTAAAGAATATCTTAATCTAAGTGATTCCACTGTACACTGAAAAAACGACTTGGTTTCTAGTTACCGAATTTTCATTAGATAATTACTAAAGTATTTAGTTGCTGTGGTGACTGCCGAACGTTTGGGTACAGTAACAAAACAAATTTAGTTACTTAATTTAGATCTCATTACAAAACTGTTTAGTAAGATATAACATAACAGTTTGGTTAACGAGTGCTGACCTGTTTGGTATGACATAGCTAAAGCTTTGGGTAAGATATAACATAACAGTTTGGATAACGACTGCTGAACTGTTTGGTATAACATAGCTGAACTGTTTAGTAAGATATAACATAACAGTTTGGTATGAGATAGCTAAAGCGTTGGGTAAGATATAACATAACAGTTTGGTTAACGACTGCTGAACTGTTTGGTAAGAGATAGCTTAAGCGTTGGGTAAGATATAACATAACAGTTTGGTTAACGACTGCTGAACTGTTTGGTATGACAGAGCTAAACTGTTTAGTAAGATATAACATAACAGTTTGGTTAACGACTGCTGAACTGTTTGGTATGAGATAGCTAAACTGTTTAGTAAGATATAACATAACAGTTTGGTTAACGACTGCTGAACTGTTTGGTAAGAGATTGATAAAGCGTTGGGTAAGATATAACATAACAGTTGGTATGAGATAGCTAAAGCGTTGGGTAAGATATAACATAACAGTTTGGTTAATGACTGCTGAACTGTTTGGTATGAGATAGCTAAACTGTTTAGTAAGATATAACCTAAAAATGTGGTTAACGACTGCTGAACTGTTTGGTTTATGATAGCTAAAGCGTTTGGTAAGATATAACATTTCAGTTTGGTTAACAAATGCTGAACTGTTTGGTATGATATAACTCTATACATTGGTTAACCTTAGCTAAACTGTTTGGTGATAGGTACCAACCTATTTGGTAAGATATGTTTGGTAAAGGGTACCTAAATTGTTGATAACGACCGTGCTGTGATTACGGCCGAGCTATTTAGCTAAAATAGCTAAATAGCTCGGTCGCAATCGCGGCCGATCTGTTTATCTAAAAACAACAATACATTTTGTGAGAAAAGTGATACGCGGCGCTAGTTCATTTTTTGGCGGTTGCTCACGAGATGTATTGTTGTTTTAGTTGAAGAGACTGAAATCAAAGAAGATATACATCTATAACTTTTATTATTTGAGTTCAAATGACAATATTATGATTAATTAGCATTTACTTATATGAGTGACAAAGGACAACATTATGATTAAGTATTAATTAACACACAAAATATCCTGAACAAAAAGGTGCACATAACGCGCATAATTATTTATTGCTAATGGCGCTGATTCTAAGGCAACTTAACTTAGTTTAGACTATTATCGCTTTCTTTTTCTAATCGTTAAAACTAGAAAGAGATAGAAAGAATCTTACTCTTGTCAAACTAGTCATAATTACGTTTATCTACACCCATGTTATAAAACCTCTATAAAGGTATCTGAAACAGTTAGCTTATGGCCAACATTAAAACAGCCAGTGTCATAATAACCATTATAACACCCAAACGGGTGTTATAATGTTGTACTGAATTTCATTATGCAACTCGTTTTAAAAAAAGAACATCGAATGTGGTAGTGAATCGAACTTCTAGCACGTGCGATTCACTACCACAGCGCCGTAATAAAAAAAAAAATTATAGGTTAATTCGAATTCACGTCGTATCCCGCCATTTTTGTTCGACATTTGGATATTAGTATTGCATTATGTACTTTGTTGTTTACAAAAATGAGTGACACAAGCTTTGTGAATTTGATAATTGAACAATCCAAAATGTAAATAATTATATTACTACATATACACGGTTTGTTTGTATTAAATACAAGCAATTAAACTTTCCATGAATTTACATAGACTTCTTAGAACACTGCAACACCCTATGGTTTCAGAACCTTTTATGGAGGATTCATATCATGGATGTAGATAAAGTCTTGTATGCAACTGTACATAATTAGGTATTAAAACACTCATGTGATACTATTATCACACTCGGCTTCGCCTCGTGTGATAAACCCACATTCGTGTTTTAATACCCCTCATTATACAACAGTTGCATAAATAACTATAAAATGCAATTTTAGACGTGATTTCTAAACGCACCAGATTAAAAATACGGCAGAATACAAAGAAGTGCGTTTCATAAGCTAACTTGACAGGAGTAAAATTCTTGCTATCTCTTTCTAGTTATAATGATTGGAAAAAGAGAGCTATAGTCTAAATAAGTTGCTGGCCTGCTTAACTTGAATCGGCGCCAATTACACATTATTTGCAATTTATTATTTACAAATTTGATTATTATTCAATAATCAAATATATTATTTGA
Organism: Xestia xanthographa; assembly: GCA_905147715.2. NCBI lineage: Eukaryota > Metazoa > Arthropoda > Insecta > Lepidoptera > Noctuidae > Xestia > Xestia xanthographa. The sequence continues at coordinate 29,737,872 of LR990654.1, forward strand.
TTATTGAATTACCCCGTATTCATTAATTCAAATGTGTTTTACATTTTAAAATTACTTACAGTAGTAATAATTGGTTTAGTAGACAAAAGGCCTATTCGCAAAACGCCTTACTCGTAATACATAATTAGAGTCCGCGCAAGTTATCTTGGCGAGCATGTTTGAACTTCAAAACTCGTTTGCCGCCATCTCAACGTTTATATCAAGTGTCAAGAGAGTGTGATGTGTTCAGTGTTTTCCAAAGTAAATATTCGCCATCATTATGCCGAAAGTAGTTACAAGTTCTGGCAGGGATATAGTCTTGAAGTTCACACAGGCGTGCCAAGTTATCTTGCGCGGACTTATGGTGAAAGCGTCAGAGTATAGCCCGCGTAATTCAAATTTTCTTACGTTTTTGCAATTTGCAGGCCAGTGCTAGGTTGTATGTTGATTAAAATATTATTCTCGACTGTAAGACGTATGTAGTTACAGAATTATAATCATCAAAATCATCAATACAACCCTGCAAGTTCATAAAAGTCGCGGAATGACTATGACCTAGAAAAAGTCGTTCCTCGACCTTTATGAACTTGCAGGGTTGTATTGATGATTATAATTATGGAACTACATACGTCTTACAGTCGCGAACAATATTTTAATTAACATACAACCCAGCACTGGCCTGCAGATTGCTAAAAAACGTAAGATAATTTGAATTTCGCGGGCTACTCTGGAGCATCCAACTTAAGCCGAACGACATATTTTGAAGAAGACTTATTCGTATGATCTATTCATTGGGCATTTTAAGGTATAAGGTAGGTCATCAAATACAGTGACTTTAAGTGCTGATATTCACACTTATTTAACAGTGGTACTTTATGTAGTAGAAATGCCCAGGTCAGTCATGAGGGAATTAACTGATGTATATACCTTGTCATATTTTGTTGTGAGCTTGTATAATCCTTTTTGAATAAAATACCAGATGTTTGAACTTTCTGCGGGATACTCTGCATTTAATGCAAATAAAATTTTAAAACAAGCATCAACAGCATGGATTATGGAAGCAGATTCGTAACAAATGTTTGACGTTGACGAGTACTTAACATTATTGATAACTGTGTATCTTGTGTGAATGTCCGCAATTGAAGTACCAATAATTATAATGTACGGCTGAACAGTATATCCTAAACTTGCCATTTTTTCCTTCCTAAGAGTAATGGTGGCTTCTAGATTCGACGGTGATTTGATGTGAGTTATAAATCCTTGTAAGATTTCCAACTTTGATGGTCTCCACTGTTTCTTTGCTTTTGGTTTGCGGGTAGTACTTGGTGTCATCAAAAACGCCAGCGACATGAATGCAGCAGTGTTGATTGTATCATTGTCCACACCTGTTAACAAATATACATTTGTGTCAAAAATAAAATTATACATTTAAGCATGAGTATACGGTAGGGATCCTACTGTGAAATTATGTTACTTCCAATTTAAACAGGCCAGTTTTCTGTAAAATGTCAAAACAATGTGTAACACCAGTGACCTTTTAAGGAGTCCTAGTTATGTTTGAGGTGCAGGACCCTAATTAATACACCTTTGTGCATTTAAAATAGAAAATCAACCAAATATTGTATGTATTGTGATAGTAACCATGTAGGTATATTACCTTCACCATCAAGGCAGGATAATATTTCTTTTAGCACAGGATCATTTCTCTTCTTCGCAGCTTCAAGTATGTTTTCACGGTACAATGGCCAGTTTTGAAACAGTTTGTCAGCATTCTCGAAATATAGGTGGTTGAAATCACTCAGCAACTATAAAAGTAATTCACATGTTTATTTAAGTTTTAAAACTAAGGTACTAAGTAATTTTTTCTAAAAAATTAAAACAATGAATTAGATTAGATATCATCATCAGCCTGATAATTTCCACCGTTGGGCAGAGCCTCCTCCAAAATCTGATGGATTGGCGATTGCCATAAAGGTATTAGTGTTAGTAAGTACTCTATTCTTTAAGCGGGACCACCACAGAATTGGAAATCAAATTCAAATGATACATACCAAGTGCAGACCTTTGGGCTGTCCCAGTGCTCTGAAGTCATTAAAGTAATCTGCAATTTGCATATTAGATTCAGCATATTTTTGCAAGCGTGCCTTTCTTGTCTGATCCCAGTATAATTCAACTGTCATCCATGGGTCACATGAGTTTCTCAACCATAAAAGATTCTCTTCTACCTCGTCACTTGTAGGCTCGGGTAGACTTTTTGTGGCATCTTCAATTCTTGAAGCAGAGTATGGTGATGGTGGATTACTATAGCATGATGAACTTGACGATCTTCGTTTTCTTGTGGTGATCAGGCCAGCTTTTGAAAATTCTCTCCGCCGTTGCCTAAATGTGTCAAGTAATTTTCCCTTTGCTGCAATTTTGTGAGCCGGACTGATGGAAATGTATGGTGAGAAATAGACTGGGGCACTCTCTTTTCTAAATATTTTTACAATATCATATGCCAACTGATAGAATTGTTCACTTGTGATTTTTGCATCTGGGTTTGTTTGTAATTCCCGGTTTATTATAATATTGCAGAGTCTTCGTCTTGCTATGTTGTCTAACAGTCCACTCTTCTCATAATTCATAAGAAGCGCTTTTCCTTCATTTATAGATGAGAGGTAGTTACGTAGGCTTTGGCTGCTCTGGGCATGACCTTCAGTACATGCTTGTTCAGCTTCGATTTTATCTGTTTGAGACTCCTCAATTGTTCTTTCTTTTGGTTTTTCACAACTGTTCAGTGTTTCATGCGTACTAGTTGATGCTACTGGTATAGTGATGAAATTTGAATCATTTAACAGGCTTGAGAAGCTAAGGTCTTCAACATTATCAACTAATTCCTGGGAGAAAAAATATTTTTTTATTTATAGTTAGTAATTGTGCTATGTTTAGGTTGTTTAAAAGTATAAAAATTAAGCCTTCTCAGTGTTAAACTAGGTAATTTCTAATTACAATTTGAAACTTACGTAAGTTATGAGAGGTTTTTTGTTTATTCCATCTTTCAACCCTTGAATATGTGCTTCGAGTAAAGCACGATCTCCAATGGCAGAAACGAGGGCATGTACGTGTTCTTTGGATAACACATGCAGCGCATCCAACGTTATGCCTTCATCTAAAACAGAACACAAATTTTATTCAAAGCATAAATCATAACACACGTAGCATATTTTAGACTTTTTATGTTTCACTACTGAAAAGAGAGTTCACGACTCGACGAGGAGATAATAAGTTTTTAAATAAAATCTAACTGTTTACAGTGATGAACATAATAATTGTTACCTACCTTTAAACTTCTCCTTGTATTTTGAGAGGCCCCAAGAATCCAGATGGTCTTCGACAGATTTATCGCCCATGACAAGCTTTGCACTCAGGAAAATACTTAGTTTATATGGCCGCGACAGTTATGTGTAAACTTCAAGATTAAAATATCCCTACCAGCACTTGTAATTTGGAAAACACTGAACACATCACTCTCTTAGCACTTGATAAAAACGTTGAGGTTGAGATGGCGGCAAACGAATAGTGAGTGAAGTTCAAGTTCAAACTCGCACGCCGCCGTTAGGTAGGTACCTTGCTATGTACTTTTACAACAGTAGACACTATCACGTTAGAGCGACAAACAAGCTCGCAGTCTATACCATAGAGCAAAAAACGTCACTCGCGGACAATATTGACTTATTGAGATTTGACTTTGACAAAAACATGGTGGGTGTGGAACATGGGCAATTGGGCACAAGTGAACGCGACGGACCTGTTACTAGTCTGGAAATAGAATGAGCTAAAAAATAAAATATTCTCAATGCAAGTTTTTATTAACTAAATGGTTTAGGAAAAAATACCAAAACATTATTTACAAATTACTAATGTGTTTAGCACCAAATTGCTATACACTATGCTACCGAACTACCAAACATTAGCTAAATTACTGCTAAATTTTGGTTGGACATTTCTCAAGTGGTTTAGTTAATAGTTACAAATGGAAGAGCACAGAACTACTAAATATTAGTTGTATAGATTACAGTTAGTTGCTGTCTGCAAATATTTAGCTATATTGCTTTAGCTGCTACAGCTAAGGAGTTTGGGATCCAGTTACTGGGCCATGTCTGTGGCAGCTCAATAACTTATCTATGGTTATTTCACATAATTCTGAGAACCGAGATCTGTACCTACCATTATGCAGCTCCCTAAGTGTTGTCAAAATGGGTAGATAGAAACCATAGGCACACCCAAGCAAAGTGCCAAACAACGATCACAATCTGTCGACACAAAGGTATCCCCAAGCTTGGCAAACGTGCCGTTGCCAACTAGGGCCATGGGTAGATGGGTACCTACTTTGTAGTACATAATTTTTGTTTGGAAGTCTAATTTTTTCTAAAAAGTTTTTTATGTACACCTACTATGGTCAAATCGTAGCTATAAATTTTCCCTACTTACATTCGAATTAGGTAGGTACGTTTTTGTCTGACTGTACGTAAATACGTCAGATTTTCACGGGTGAGCGAGACGACAAAAAAAAAACCAGCCAAGAGCGAGTCGGACTCGCGCTCCGAGGGTTCCGTACAAACTTTTTAAAGGACAAACTTAACTTTGCTGTTCGATCTCATGAAACGGCTATTGCACCAACCGCAAATAATAAGTTTGTAATAGTAATATCGCTTTTTAGGGTTCCGTACCCAAAGGGTAAAAACGGAACCCTATTACTAAGACTTCGCTGTCTGTCCGTCTGTCTGTCACCAGGCTGTATCTCATGAACCGTGACAGCTAGACAGTTGAAATTTTCACAGATGATGTATTTCTGTTGCCGCTATAACAACAAATACTAAAAACAGAATAAAATTAATATTTAAGGGGGGCTCCCATACAACAAACGTGATTTTTTTGCCCTTTTTTTGATAATAATGGTACGGAACCCTTCGTGCGCGAGTCCGACTCGCAGTTGGCCGGTTTTTTTTGTTATTAAACTACAAATTTACGGTTTTCAAATTTTTCCCTTTACATGAGACATTGCTTTTCGCTAAATTTGGTGATTCTAGGTCAACGGGGACTACCATATAGGTTTACGACCCAAATCCTATAGGTTTCTTAGGTAGGTACTTCCAGTTGACCTAGAATTGACAATTTTGGTTACATACTTACCATCTTCTTTTTTATTCAACCTACCTTTTATTAAGTTTAGTTTGTGCACATCAGAATCGACACCAGTACCTACCTACCTAAGGTGGTGGGTTGAATAAAAAAGAAGATGGTAAGTATGTAACCTGGGTACCGACACATATTTTAGGGTTGGCAATGTAAATCCCGAAGAGGATCTTACAGATTGACTGCTCTTAGAGCAAAATTTAAGAGATGGTAAGTATGTAACCTGGGTACCGACACATATTTTAGGGTTGGCAATGTAAATCCCGAAGAGGATCTTACAGATTGACTGCTCTTAGAGCAAAATTTAAGAGATGGTAAGTATGTAACCTGGGTACCGACACATATTTTAGGGTTGGCAATGTAAATCCCGAAGAGGATCTTACAGATTGACTGCTCTTAGAGCAAAATTTAAGTAGTAGGTATGACAAAGATAATAATGTTTGTAACAGCTGAATTTTATTTCTTAATTAGTTTAGTTAAAATAGGTAAGTACTTAAATAAAAAAATGTAGCTGTTACTAGCCCTAACTAAGCAAAAGCTTGTAAATAATACCTATATGACTGTAAAACTAGGTATGTGAACTAGATGACTGATGAATGTTTAAATCTCTTTAACCCCCGATAAAAAAGAGGGGTGTTATAATTTTAACATGTCTGTGTATCTGTCCATCTGTATGTCTGTCTGTGGCATCGTAGCTCCTAAATGACTGGACCGATTTTAATGCGTTTTTTTCGTTTGAAATCTGCCGTGATCGAGAGTGTTCTTAGCTATAATTTATGAAGATCTGTTCAAGTGGTTGATAATTACAGCTCATTTCCTACTTGAAAAGATGGGGGCTTTTTAATTTTTTTAATTTAATAAGTACCTACTTGTTTTCTTAAATATATATAGGTAATTGATACAATAAAATACCCAAACACGTAAAAAACATCAATGTTCATCACAAAATGTTTGTCCTGGTTGGGAATCGAACCCACGACCTACAGCATGGCAGGCAGGGCTACTACCAACTGAGCTGTGAGACCAGCCAAACAGTGTTGCTATCAAATACTAACTGGAATTAGTAATGAATAGCTCATTTAGAAAAACAGAGCTAATAATAGCTAAGCGGTTTAGTAAACACCTACATTTTAGTAATTAGTTACCAAATGCTTTAGTTGTTGTTAACTCAACAGGTTTTAACAAAATAATAAATGTAGCCACAGCTAAATTCATTTTGAAAACAGAGCTGAACTTTAGTAACAATTAACTATAATATAGTAAATATTCAAGTAGCTAAACTGTTCAGTTAATCTATTTTTTTCAGTGTACGCTACAATTTATTACGTATAATCATTCTATGTCATCAGGCAGGAAAAGCATTGACTTTTAAAAATCCTGATGCTCTAGGGGCAGCTGCCTCCTCCTGGCGACGCCCATGACAAGATATAGGTACAACTAGAATGTTTAGTTTCAATTCCGTCAAACTAGTTCAAGCTTGGCTAATGACGTATTTGGTCCGGTTCAGGGGGGGGCAATTGCACCCATTGCCCCCCCCCACCCCTCTATCCGCGCCTGGTATAAAGACTGTTTGTCAGACTTTCGGACCACTGACTATCTGTAACGACTGTCAAAGATTTACAATTGGCAGCCGGGACCAATACGAGGCACGGAGGAAACTCGGTATGTAATGGGTGGTCACCCATCCACAGACCAGCCTAGGTAAGGACGGCTTACTCTAAAACGTTTTAGATTTATGATTCTTTATTACTTTGGAACAAACTTCTCGCAACTACGATATAAATTCTCGTAAAGTCACAATTTAAATTAGGTTGAATATAATTACTTAGTGAATGTCCGGATTAGATGATTTACGAGCTTAAAACGCGTGCATGTGATCTAAATTGCAAAATCATCTGACTGCCTTTTCCCAACTATGTTGGGTTCGGCTTCCAGGGGCCCAAGTCTGCTATTTTATAAATTTGTCATTCCAACACGATCCCATTCTCATACCATTGTCCTTTTGCTAAAAGTTCATAATCTGCTAAATTCATAACGGTCGATCATTGGTCGGTCAATGGTCTCGTAATATGTGTTATAATGACATTGTCGTATTGCGATTATTTTAAAACCCGCCAGATTTCATTCATATACAACCTGTTGTTTTTTATATCCCATAACTCTAGGGTATGATTGAGACCATTTATCAAAGAATCAACTGGCATATGAATTATGTTTCAAGCATCATTTTTTTTTTCATTTTTCATACAAAATAATTCGGCAAAGTCACGATTATTAACGTAAAACACTCTTACGTGAAATGTGACAAATAGTTTTAAATATGAATGATTGGTTTGAATTAAAATGAATTACTCGTATTTATCAATGAAACTTAGATACATATTTTATCATTACGATTGATGATATCTCTGAAACTATGCATTTTTGGACCACCTATTCTAGGAGTTTTAGTATTATTTTTACCTACAGAATATAAACCTAGAGATATTGGATATAAAAAAAACAGGTTGTATATTTTTACATATTGTTTAAGCTATCTGAAGTAGGAAGCAGTTCGTAAATAGCACCAGCAGCACTTGCAGCTAACTTCCGAGCCGTCATTAAGTTTGAACCGAACTATAGCTCCGTTGCCTCATCGCAGCACCCCTCCTCACTTGGTCTCCGTGGCCCCCTTGTTTCTGACGCTCAGATTTATAAGTGGACTTTTTATTTATTTAAAACTATACCAATGTGATTTTTAGGCATTGTCTACATTGATCACATTATCAGATTGGATTACCCACGGATGACGGCGAGTTGTATATCTGTTGCAGTCAAAACTGACTTTGACTGGTGTCAGTTAAAACACTTATGAAGTTAAAATGCGTTTTCTGCTTAGATCAACAATTAGCAACTAATTGTTGATCGAAGGTTTTCTGCACTAAAAATATGCTGTTTTAGAACGCCTCAGTTGTCAGAACCTAACCTAACCTAACCTAACAACCTAATAAAAGTCATAACTACTTTTGACTAAACTAGTGTTTTGACCGGTCAATAGTAGTTATGATTTTTTACCCACTGATCACGGTATCTGTGGGTACATTCATAAAATCATATTATTTGCGAAATTGATCACGGTACAACAAGAAATGAATTATAATATTTCTCGAAACCTCATTTTCTTTTTATCGAATTTTTTATTCAATTTTCCTATAAGGTAGAAACACCAGTTGACCAACGATAAATATTTAAAGACCGTCAGTTTGGGAACGATGGTTATTTATGTCACTTTTTCTATAAGAAAAACCCCTACCTAAAATTGATAATTCGAAAAAATATTTGAGTAAAATGCTTACCAACGGTGTTTGACCGTATGATTGATGGAAAAGGTGTACATTGATTCAGGTTAGATGTTTATTATGAACCTATTTCAAGATTAGAGACAAGCTAAGCTAAACTAAAACAAGAATTTGTGTGGTACACTACAACAAAAAACTCGACCACTGAAAAAATTACGCTCTAGCTTAATTCGGGGCGGGGTTTACAAGGTAAATCAACTTAAGTATATTGTTATATTGTAGCCTAACCCGGGCCACAATAACGAATTGATGGACACCTTATTCATAAACAATGGCGTTCAAAAAGTTAACAACTTAAGAGTGCGGCGCCATCCGCTCGCAACTGCAATTCGAAACGAAGGCAAAAACACGTTGAAATATTTTTGTCTCTGTTTCACACTCCTCGGCCCGTTGCGTAGCCGCGCGTGAGCGTGTGTGAATAGAGTGTACATAGGCGTGTGTTAATAGTGTTTGGTGTTTACCTTTTTAGATCTGGAAATCTGTCTACAATGTTTTTATCTCAAATGTTAGATTAACTCAAAATCTAGGCTTTGTTGAAAAAAAAACTGGGTTACTTACTACTCTTTCTATACCACTAATGTAGGTAACGAATAAGTATACGGTTCGCCTGAAAATCTGAAATAAAAGTACGTACTGGTGGCTCAGTGGTGGCGGCCCCGACTTACGAACAGTAAGGCCGTTTGTCCACCGCCGCCGTCACCGGAACGTCAACGAGAACGAGATGACGGCGCCGAAGTACTGATACATAGACTAATATAGCCGCGTGTCCACCGCAAGTCCGTCACCCGAGCACCGTCATCCTATTTATCCATATAAACTCAGCCCGAAATAATCTCGTTCTCGGTGACGGTCCGGTGACGGCGGCGGTGGACAAACGGCCTGAGGCGCGGGACAAATACAAGAGGCGTCGGGCGCGGACATGGCGCGGGCGGCTTGCTATTCCATTCAAATATCATACAAAATACATAGATGTAACGTGCAATTTAGGCTACACGGTATATCATTGCGCTGACGAGGATGTGACGATATACCGTGTGTTGTATTTGTCCCGTGCCCATAGACTTAGTACTTATAATCTTACTTATAATACTGCCCGCTAAGTCGTAGGTTCGAACCCAGGCATTACTTTGTGTAATTCATCAACTCTGCTCTCAAAACGGTGAAGGAAAACATCGTGAGGAAACCGGCATAAGTATCCTAGAACCTAAAAGTAGGTAGGTAGTAGGCAGGTAGGAGGCAGGTAGTAGGCAGGTAGTAGGCTGGTAGTAGGCTGGTAGTAGGCAGGTAGTAGGCAGGTAGTAGGCAGGTGGTAGACAGGTGGTAGGCAGGTGGTAGGCAGGTGGTAGGCAGATGGTAGGCATGTGGTAGGCAGGTGGTAGGCAGGTGGTAGGTAGTAGGTAGATAGTAGGTAGGTAGTAGGTACTCATCAAGACGAATCAAACGAGCCCCAACTCGAAGCGGTTGCGGCGTTTTATTACGGAGATCCTTTGGCCCCCCTTTGTAAACCCTGATTACCATTTAGGACCAATTTACTCTTCAAGATCAATCAAACGAGCCCAAACTCGACGGGATTATGTCGTTTTATTACGGACTTCCAATGGCCACCTTCCAGCTCCATTATCAGACCCTGGATACCACCTGGCACCAAAGTACTCGTCAAGACAAATCATACGAGCCCAAACTCGATGGGGTTATGTCGTTTTATAACGGAGTTCCCATGGACACCTTCTAGCTCCATCATCAGACCCTGGATATAACCTAAAGACAAAGTACTCGTCACGAAGAATCAAACAAGTTCAAACTCGATGGGGTTACGTCGTTACATTACAGAATTCCTATGGCCACCTATAGCATTGCCACGCGATATACCTACACGGTCACATTATCTCGAGACCTGGCGTCGATGACGTCACGTCGCGTCGGCGCTCTGATATGGTGCGCAAAACAAGTATCCTCTAGTAGGATATTATTATAAACAATAAGATTTCCAACAAAACAAATATTGTGTTAAGGTAATTAATTTAATGTAGGTAATATTATTATAATGATATGATTAAAATTGCGGGAGGTTCGCATTCCAGCGAGGTCTCGAGATAATGTGACCGGGTTGTACCTACATATGCGTGCAAAATTTCAGCTCAATCGGTAATCGGGAAGTGGATCAAATTTTACTTGCAAGATTTGATTACTTACAGATTACAGACTAACATCGGGACACGTGAAACTATATCAAAGCTTGTAAAATAAAACATAATATTTATTTAGTCGGTAGGTAGGTACCCTTTTTCTTTTTTTTTCGGATGGGAAATCATCAAATAACTCCTCCCGCTCTGGGCGGAGCAGGAGGGAGTGTCAGACTTTTACTGACTAAAACCCATCCATGTTCCTTCATCGCCCTTTGTGTTCCGGGGCCACGGTATCTCTTTCTAACAGTCCCGCAACCCCGGCAGGTAGGTAGGTACCCTTTTTCTTTTTTTTTCGGATGGGAAATCATCAAATAACTCCTCCCGCTCTGGGCGGAGCAGGAGGGAGTGTCAGACTTTTACTGACTAAAACCCATCCATGTTCCTTCATCGCCCTTTGTGTTCCGGGGCCACGGTATCTCTTTCTAACAGTCCCGCAACCCCGGCAGGTAGGTAGGTACCCTTTTTTTTTTTTTTTTTTTTTTTTTTTTTTTTTCGGATGGGAAATCATCAAATAACCCCTCCCGCTCTGGGCGGAGCAGGAGGGAGTGTCAGACTTTTACTGACTAAAACCCATCCATGTTCCTTCATCGCCCTTTGTGTTCCGGGGCCACGGTATCTCTTTCGAATAGTCCCGCAACCCCGGCAGGCATCGGTCCTTACGGACCCCTTCCTTTTTGCTGACTCTCTTTGAGGCGCGCGTGGAACACGAACGCGCCGTCGACACGGCCTGTCGTCATGTCATGAGACGGACGGACGGCGAGCTAGCCCATAGCTCACCGTCCACAGGCCCGCGCCTACGGTGGCCGGGGGCTACGTGGTGGTGGCCCCCGACGCCCGGGGCGTCTCCCGCGGCGGCCGGGACGTTGAGAGGTTCTCTCCCTCTCACGTTCCGCCACCTCCTTCTCTAGCATTACTGCTTCGCAGAAGGAGGTGACGGCGTCCCATTCCGTCTCGCTCCGGACCATGGCTTGCACCAGGGCCGGACGCGAGAGGTCGCCGCCGCCGATCGCCGCTTCGAGGACACGGCGGTGCTCCGCCCACGTGGGGCACACCTCCACCGTGTGTTCCACCGTGTCCTCCGGTCGATCCTCACAATGGAAGCACCCGGGCGTTTCCTCCCGCCCGATTCGGTGCAGGAACCTCCCGAACACTCCGTGTCCGGTGAGGACCTGCGTCAGGCGGAAGGTGAGGACGCCGTGGCGTCTCTCAAGCCACTCCTCAAAGAGGGGACTTATCGCCACTATCGTGGCGTGCCCTGCACGGGGTTGCGACAGTCGCTCTCTCCATGTCGCCATGAGATCTCGCCGGAAGTCTGTCCGCTGAGCGACAATTTGCCGCGGCAGCGGAGTTTCCCCCCGGCTTAGCGCCTCCGCGCGCCATTCATGTAGGCGCGCGAGGACTATCGCCTCCAGATCCCATGGCGGCAATCCGGCAAGGAGGCTCGCCGCCTCGCGGGCAATCGTGCGGTAGCCCCGGGCCAGCCTTACGGCTACCACCTTTTGGGGCGCGTTTAGGTAGTGGGCGGCTCGCCGCCTCAATGAACGCGCCCACACCGGGGCCCCGTAAAGGGCCATTGACCGCACGACTCCCGCGTAGAGCCTCCGGCAGGAGGCGTTCGGCCCCCCCAGATTGGGCAGGAGCCGCCTGAAGGCAGCCCCAGTCCGTTCCAGTTTGGGGGCCAAACGTCGGAAATGTTCTACGAAGTTCCACCGGCTGTCAAGGACAAGTCCCAAGTACTTTAACGTCGACTCAACGCCGATGGATACCCCTCCTACCGTCAGTGAGGATCCCGGAGGTGGCGCATTCCGAGGCCCATGAAAGCACATGGCCTCGGACTTGTGCAATGCCACCTCGAGACCCAATTGCCGGATCCTCTCAACGACTATCGCAACCCCGCGTGTCATCACTTCGGCCGCCGCCTCGTGCGACCCCCCCTGTGCTAGCACCAGCGTGTCGTCTGCGTAGCAAACCACGCTGACACCGCTAGGGAGGTCGGCGCGCAGCACCCAGTCGTACCCGATGTTCCACAAGGACGGCCCTAGGACCGATCCCTGCGGAACACCGCACGACATCTCTCGCCAGTTCCATTCTCCGCTGCGACCAGGGTAAATGACTGCCCTGTCCGTCAGGTAGTCCCCGACCACTCGACGGAGGTAGGTCGGCACCCGGTGATACCGGAGTGCCTCCCTAATGCAGCTCCAGGGCATAGAGTTGAAGGCGTTGGCGATGTCGAGAGACACCGCCAAGACAACCCCACCTCTGGACACCGCATCCCCCGTCGTGAGGGCTCTCACGCGCATGATGGCGTCCACCGTTGAGCGCCCCTTGCGGAAACCGAACTGGTGTTCCGCAAGGTCCGGCCCAGTCCCCGCAAGGTGCTCGGCGAGGCGGTTTGCAATTACTCTTTCAAAGAGCTTGCCCACCTCGTCGAGCAGCACCACGGGCCGGTATGCGGACGGAGAGTCCGCAGGGCGCCCCGGCTTCCGAATGAGGACCAGCTTTCCCGTCTTCCAACGAAGCGGGAACTGGCCTCTCTCCAAGCATGCGCTAAGGAGCCCCTCTAGTCGGGGCCCGAGAGCCTCTGAGGCCAGGACCCAGGCTTTGCCAGGCAAGCCGTCGGGTCCCGGGGCGGTATTTTTGGCACTGAGCCTGCGTACCGCCACTCTCAGGTCTACCCCAGTCACTTCCGGAGCGTTGTCGTCGTCGTCCTGTTGGTCCGCTTCCAGCATCGCAGGCGGCGGAGCCATAGGCGGGGGTGGGTGTTCCCCTCGCGAAGGGAACAGAGTGCTCACCACGTCCTCCACGAGCTCAGGCCGGAGACTCTGCGTCAGTGGGGGGGCCCAGGGGCGGAGTTTGTCCCGCACCAACTTGTAAGGGCGCCCCCACGGATCTCTGTCGAGAGTCCCCAGCAACTCCTCGCGGGCCTGATCCCTGGCCCACAGGACCGCTTCGCGGAGGGCGGTTTTCGCCGCTCTGTACCCCTCATAAAGCTCCGCCTCAATGGCTGCCGCATCCGGTGGGCGGATGCGGAGCCTGCGATGCCTGGCGTACAGGTGTCGTGCAGCCACGCACGCCTCGCGCAGAGATGTCAGCTCGCGCGACCACCAGTACACCTGACGCCGGGCGCTTCTTGGCCGAACACGGGGCATTGCCACGTCGCAGATGTCAGACATGGCCTCCTGGAACCACCCTGCCTCATTGTTAACGTCGGCAGGCCTGTCCGGTGATGTCACCCAGGCCTGCACGATCGAGGCTTCCAGGAGGAGCTCCCGGTCCAGCTGCTTCAGCGCCCAACGCGGACCACTCGGGGCCTGTTGGACCGGCGCGCTTGGGGTCTGGGTGGAGACGTCGAACCGGATGTACCGGTGGTCGGAATAGGTCTCCACCCCCTCCATAACGCACCAGTCAATGACACGCGGTGACAGAGCGGGGCTAGCGAACGAAATGTCCACCACCGACTCGCCCCGCATCCGCACACACGTGGGGACAGAACCCCGATTTAGGACGACCAGGCCCTTCTCCAGGGCCCAGTCTTCCACCATCCTTCCCCGCACGTCTGTGCAACGAGAACCCCAAGCCAAGTTCTTGGCATTGAAGTCCCCGAGGACAAGCACGGGGAGGGAATGGTTTCCGACGACAACACTCAACTCTGCGAGAGAGTTGTGGAACTCGGCGAGAGTTCGGCTCGGGGAGAAGTAGACTCCCACCACTACGATCTCCCCGAACCGGGCTGCTACGCACCCCCGACCCCTCCTGACACCTTCAAGGGTCGGGGTACCGGCGGCGGCCGACGACACTATGGTCACTGAGCCGCTAAGGTCCGCCACCCAGTCTTCCCTGGGCAGGACAAAATACGGCTCAGCGACCACAGCGATGTTAATCGACCACTGCGCCATGCTCTGGAGCAACAGATCCTGAGCGCAGGCGCAGTGGTTGATATTCGCTTGGAGGAAGCGTAATGGGGCCGTTATTGGCACTCCATTACCGCTTCCTCCCTAGCCCCCTGCGAGGGCCCCTCTGTGGCGGCGACAGTGGCAGCGGCGGCGGCAGTTGCGGCTGCGGCGGTGGCGACGGTGATGGTGGTGGCGGCGGAGGGCCTTCCCTTGCCTCTGGTGGCCTTGGTGGGCGGAGCGCAGGCCTTGCTCCCAGCCCGGTGTTCGGCCGGCTTGCCGGCTGCCGCACATGCACCGCAGTGCGGCGTGGCGCAGCAAGCTGCGGACACATGACCGGGCTGACTGCAGCGGAAGCAGAGTCCGCTGCGGTCAACCTCCGAGGCGCACTGTACTGACACGTGGTGTCCCACGTGGCAGCGGTAGCACCTCAGAGGTCTGGGCTCCAGCAGCTTTACCTGCGCTGAAACCCAGCCCACCAGTAGCCTACGGCCCTCCACTATTGTTTTGGCCGCCGTCACGGGGCAGCATACCGTAACGGTATGCATACCCGTGACGTCCGGACGTAGGGCGCCTGCCCTGACCTGCTCAGCAGGGCACCCACCGGACCTGGCGACGGCGGCCACCACCTCCTCCTTGGTCACTGAGTCGTCCAGACCCAGGATGCGCAGGTCTGCGCATCTAACGGGTCTGGACACTCGGGCGTCGTCCGCGTTCAGGGACGCTCTGAGCTTTTCAGCCAGAGCGTCAGCGGACGACCCGCTGGTTTCGCCGGGGATCTCCAGCATACGAGCCCCCGTCGCGGTGACTTTAAGCCGGAGGCCCCCGGTGATCCCGAGCTCTCCGAGATCCACCGTCTCCTTCGCCTTTGCCAGCAGGTCGCGGTAGGACACGCCCCTTTTTTCCGCGTCCGGCTGTAGTGTAATCACTACAGCTGCGGTCTTAGGGGCGCGAAGCCTAGCCGCGATCTTCCGCGCCCTGTGCTGGCGCTGCCGCTCCTCATTACGGGCCTTTTTGGCCGCCTTTCGCCCCTTCTGTTTCTCCCCGACCACCTGCCATCCGGCTTCAGCCGAAGGAGGTGTAGGGGCCTGAGGGGGAGGTGGCGGCGGCGGCAGCTGGCATGCCGCAGGCGCTGGCCCACTCGCCACTAGCCCACTCGCCGCTGGCGCTGGAGCCGACACAGTCGCCGCCTGTGCAGCCGTCTTGCCTTTTCTCCTCCTGGGCGCCTTTTTAGTCGGCGCCGGTTGTGCCGGGGCTGACTTTCCAGCGGGGGGGGGCGCGGGGCGCGCCGCGGCCCTGCTGGAGGATTGGCTCGCCGGCCCAGGTCCGGGTGTGGCAGCCGCAGCAGCCGCGTATGACACCGTGCTCGGCATCGTGCTCGGGCCCGCGGCTGCCTTGTTTGCACCCAGGGCGGGGCGCAGAACAATTCCCTCCAGGACGGAGAACCGCGCCTGGAAGGAAGCCAGCTCC
This sequence comes from Xestia xanthographa, assembly GCA_905147715.2. Classification (NCBI taxonomy): domain Eukaryota; kingdom Metazoa; phylum Arthropoda; class Insecta; order Lepidoptera; family Noctuidae; genus Xestia; species Xestia xanthographa. Next base: position 29,753,910 of record LR990654.1, read on the forward strand.
TGCCGAACCAGGTTCAGGACCTGGTTCTCCACCGGCACGGGCTCGGCTTGTCGCTGTTGCTGCTGCTGTTGGTGGCCCCCATTTGGAGGCGCAGCACGGCTACCAGCCTCGCGCAGCTTGGCCAGGTCCGCTTGGAGCTTGGCATTCTCCTGTTGGAGAAGCTCCGTGGCGGCCGTCAGGCGGGCCACCTCCTCCCGCAGTTTGGCCACATCTCCCTCTGACGAAGGAGGAGGAGGGGGCCCCGCAAAGTTGGCCTCCGCTGCCGCCAAGATGGAGGCGGAAGCCGCGGGTATGGCCTTAAGTTTGGTGCCTGTCTTCACCTTATTGGCCACGCCCCTTATCGCGGCTTCCACCGCCTTTGTGAACCTGGCCTTACGCTCCGCCTCGGAGCCGCCAGTTGCACCCGCCTCGTCGCCAGACCCGGGAACAGTAGTACCCGGGGGGCGCACCTCCTCGGCAACTCTTGCCGACCTCACGGGGGTAGGGAGCCCCCTCCCCTTGCCCCGGATCCCCCCACGCTTGTTTGTGGGGATTTTTCGGGCCGAGGCCTCCTCATCTCCGGATGACGACCCCCGGTCGCCATCCCGCCTGGGCCGCTTGCGGAAGAACTTGCTGTTCTCCGCAGGCGTCCCGGCCCTCTCGCGACGGGAGCTCTCTGAGCCTCCCGCGCTCACCTCGCTGGATGCTACGTCGGACTCCGACGCCGCATCCCTCCTCTCCTCCGTCTTGCCGTTGCCGGCGGTGTTTGTTTTTTTTTTATTATTAATATCTTCCATAACTAATCCCACGAGTATGGGGGAAATAACATACAATCTAGGCAGAGACCCCTGTACCTAGAAGGGCAGATTTAAGCATTTGTTACTCGCCATGGGGGTCTGCAGGTACCCTGGCGAGGAGTGCACTAGCGACTGATTTGTTCCATGAACTTTGAACACCCGTCAGCCATACATCCCCTCGCGGTGCGTCGCCACTTGGGATTCGGGGTAACTTTTTATAGAGGTTTTCTACCTCGCGGTCCGGGCGGTTAAGCCAAGACCCTCGGTCCCCTATCGAAACCGCGAGACCTGATCCACAGCGCTTCGATAGCCAGATTACGAGATTGGCGGTGACAGAGGAGGACGGATCCTTCTCTGTCTGCTCGGAGGCAGGGTGAGTGCACACCAAGCCCGCCCTCATTCCTCAGCTGTGCCCTCTGCTTTACAGAGGGTCACGCAGAGGAACGCACCGTTGGTCCTGAAAGGACCCTACCTTTGTCAGATTCATTAGCCGCGGCGGTCACATTCCCCGGGGGATAAAAGAAAACTCTCATTTCCTCTCATTCCCCGGAGAAGGATACCGCCGCGTCCAGGGTGCACCGGCCCAGCAGCTGCTCTTCCCTCCAGACGTATCGAGAGGGACCAGCAGCCGCCAGACACACGTGGAGGACTTCTGACATCGCACCCCTAGGTAGGTACCCTTATGTTATGATTATGAATGAAACCTATTAGTCAGACATTTGAATCCTAAACACATCTAATTCAGTATGTACTAACCCAGTGTAATGTAATTTCGATTATGAACGAGAAAAAATATGTGTAGATAGGCAGGCATTTTCTTGGTCTGAGTTTTAAAAAATGATGAAAACAAAAAGGTAGGTAGATACTTACTGTGAGATACATCCTAACGTTTGGAGTCCATGTTGCTAACCTTTATATAATTATGTTTATGTAGGTACCTGTTTTGTAACCTAAATTTAACCAAATCGTAAGCAAATATCGAAGTCCGTAAACAAAACAAAAGTCGTAATAAAGTAGGTAGGTAGGTTACTCGATTCCAAATCACAAGGCAAATCTAAATCCAAATCCGTAGCATAGGTGAGAAAGTGGAAAGTGGTGTGGTGGTGGTAAGTGTCAGAAATATTACGATACAATTGGCAAACAAATACGCACGCACAATGCAATCAAGTAATCGTCTAACATTGACAAACGAATTGCCCGGCCCGGCCGGGTGGCGAGGTGCGCACGCACACATTTACACTTGTCACTATTATACTCAACACATCCAAATGTTCTGCCCCGCGCCCCGCGCCCCGCCCCAGCTCAATGCTTGATGCTTCAATGCGTGCTATCGCTAGCACGACTTCCGATGAAAATTTGTGATTAATTTGAATGCGTGCCGTAATACCAAAAATGATGAATGAAAACTCAATGCTTTTCCATTTTTTTTTTAAATATTATTTAACTTAACAATATAACACATGTTTCGATTTGAACAATATTACAAATACTACCGTTTTTAATATAGAACAGATGAGATCAAAACATCGTATTTAAACTGTAAAAATGTGAGATATTCAATTTGTTTGCATTTCGCTTTTGATAAGTATTTTGAAAAAAAAAAATGTAGTAACCTAGGTAATTACCATCTTGTTCCGAATAACAGCATATTAAGGTGGAAATATGCTCAAACTGAAAATGATTTTGATATTACGTTTGTATGGACAAATTCATGCTCCCCGGCCCCTTAAGGGGCTGACAACACCTAATTTGTTGAAATTGATATAAGCAGTTTTTTAAGAAAAGTTTTGTTCTAGCACATCAAAAAAATATTATGTTAATATTCATCATATTTCAAAGACCGTGAACGGACTCGATACATAATTGGACAAAATTAGTTCGATAGAAAATAAATGCAAAGATTGGTCTTAAAATCATCATTAACGGTTCTGTCTTTATTTTTTTGACGTATGGGTCTACAATTAAAACATGAAGTCAACATATTCATACCACCAAAATCGGTCCACTCAAATCGGTGTGGTTCTTTCTTCAAAAGACTATCTCAGACACTAATCTGCATAGTCCCCATGTGAATAGAGCAAGATTATGTCTGGACTTCAAAAGAGACTATGACCTCTGAGTTTGTTTCGGCTGTTTCTTCTCAGAGTAGTCAGGTACGAAACACCGGCGCCATCTGGTTTTAAAAAATGACGTGTAAAAGTGTTTGTAAAAACCAACTTGCAAAATAAACATCATTTATCATTTACCTAAACCGCTAACTTTTATTTCAATATTTATTCATTATTTTCTTCTATAACCTGGCCGCCCAGTAATAGTGACGTCTCGTTTACTCCCATACAAATAGACAGTGTGCGCGATTTTGGTGTTAACAGCGCCTTAACGAAATGATTAAAATTATATTCCAACTTTTCAAAAATAATAACACTAGAAAATGTCAATTATAATATTTAATAACTAAATTATAATTATCATAAGTGATATATAACTTTGTAATTATACGTTGTTTATTTATATCAAGATGATTATCACTTCGAACAGCATATGGAAACCAATTCCGGTTCTATAGTAAAACTCGGGAACAACCGGTTTTACTATGGGACCGAAACCCGGTTCCACATACCCCAGTTCAAAGTAGCATGTGGAACCCGGTTTTACGATGAAACCAGAACCGGATATCACATGTCCTACTTCGAACCCTGCTATAAAGTAATCTCTCCACCAATTAGTGTATCTACAATAGCCCCAGGAATTGAGAACAACGAAGTGAAGAATCTTCTAGACGGCTGTATGCACGGAGAAGACTGCGGTGAAGAATTTCTCTTCTTCGGGGGCGGTTCCGGGTCTTTTGGTGGTGGTGGCTTTGGTTTTTGTTTGGGCTGTGGTGGTGGAGATGCTGGTGGATCAGGGTCGGGTGATGGAGGCTGCTGGCCAGTTCTGAGGGGGGTTGACGGTGAAGGTGTCGAGCTTTCCGGTGTCTCGTCGTAGTCTGCGTAGGTGTCTGTGGAATGAAGAAGGTATTAGTAGCATTCGGGTAATGGGTTAGAGACAGATTCTAACTTAGAACTAATTTTCCGTGCTTTCAAGCGTTTTTGCCATACCTATTATTGGAATCTATGCTTATAATATTATAAAGCTGCAGTGTTTGTTTGTTTGTTTGTTTGAACGCGCTAATCTCTGGAACTACTGGTCCGATTTGAATGATTCTTTCAGTGTTGGGTAGTCCATTTATCGAGGAAGGCTATAGGCTATATAACATTACGCTGCGACCAAAAGGAGCGGAGCATAAAGGAAAAATATTGCAAAAACGGGTAAAAATGTATTCCTTTTGTGAGCTGTTTCTCTTTTATGTGACGCAGACGAAGTTGCGTAGGTCAGCTAGTCAAATATAACAGCTCACAACTTAAGACCCGTTAATGATAATGTTAGGTTGTGGGGCCGAAAAGTTCTGGAGTGGCGACCGCGAACCGGAAGATGTTGCGTTGGAAGGCCTCCCACTAGGTAAACCGATGACCTGGTGAAGGTTGCGGGAATCCACTGGATCCGAGTCGCACGGGACCGGTCAATGTGGCGACACTTGGGGAGGCCTTTGTCAAGCAGTGGACGTCTTTTTGCTGAAATGATGATGATGATGATGAATGATAATGTTTATACATGGTTCTAGGCAACCGGGCCTATCCCAGTTGTAAACGTCCCTTTGTGCCTATTGGCCTTGTTTAGTTCTGTCTCCTGCTGATATGGAGGGAAGTGGAAATTACGGTATTTCTTACTCCTCCGCTATCTCTACTGATTAATTTCGTTCCGGATCCAAGACAGTTAAATAGTTTCTCTGGGACTTCGTCGAGCTTCATTGTGTCGGCGCTTCTGGTGGTCGACACTGTTGATTCTGGTGCACAGGAGTTACAGTAGTTTGGAAATAGTGTGGCGGGCTTGTCCCAAAAATAGACTAGGGGATCTTCTGCAATAGTGAACATGTCCTGGTCACATCTTGACTGCAGAAGATCCATGAAACTGAAAACAACAACAGCCCATGACGTCCACTGCTAGACATAAGCCTCTCCCATGATGGGAGGAATTGGCCGCAATCTCCACGCTTGGCAGGCGGATTGGAGATCGCAGTGATGAAAGACTAACAGAAAACGCTGCTGCCCATTTTCTGGTCTACGGAGGCGCAAGGTGTTCTGCCTCAGACATTAGTCGCCTTATACGACACCCGTGACTGTAATGGGTTGGTTCTATTCTACTCTGCCGGATACCACACGGCCACACGGAAACTGAAAAGTTTGGCTACAACTGGTTTGATGGCTGAATGTGGACGTTCTTGTATTGTAGCAGCTTTTTGTTGTTCATCGTATGGTTAGTGCCTCTGACTTGTTTGTGCCGAAGCCGTCGTTTGTACGCCTCTGGGCAAAACATAGAGGATCTACCTATCTGTAACGCCACTATTGTAATTTGACCTATGTTTGCAAATAAAGCATTCTGATTCTGATTCAGGAAATATCTCTCAGGCATGCTGGTTTCCTCACGATGTTTTCCTTTACCGAAGCAAGTGATAATTATACAATACACACATGAATCCGAAAAATTAAAGGTCTTGGATTCGAACTAGAGACCTATGACTTGGCACTCCGACGATCACACCACAAGCCTATCTCTGGCATCCACAGCATTTAAAGTAGTTATTTACCTTCGTACGAAGACCTGCCTACAGGGGTTGTTCCCCTGGGAAGCAGCTGGATGTTTCCATAATTCCCGGGTTGTTGAGCTGGACACATGAACGGGCAGGGCAGGGTGCAGTAGGTGTACGCAGCATTGCTCAACAGTTTTGAGGATTCTGGGGATTAAACATTGAATATAAGATCATAATGCTTCTTCGGCAGAGTGGTCATGTATCCTAGATGAGACTAGCACAAGAGCGTGTAGCTTGGCTCAAGCAAAGAGAGGCCTATACTAGAGATGAAACGGATAGTTGTTTGGCCGGATACCGAATAACGGATATTCGGCGAACTGCGAAGCCGGATGGCCGGATATCTGGGCGCCGGAGCTCCGGCGGAGAGTAAATAGTTCTCTGAGGCAAGTTGTGACATGTTTACCGTCGTAATCGTCGCATAATTTCGGGTGGTTTCGGGTCTCATCGGGATTCATCGGGAGTGATCGTGCCACTTGTTGATTATAAATTATTTAAAAAAACATGTTTTAGTACGGTACGATGAGTTAGAGACGTTAGAGTACATACGTGTAGCTTTTAATAAAACTTATCAGAATTGCTAGCTGTTGTCTTATTTCATGTCCGTTTTAAAGGATTTTTTTAGAAAATTTATGCATATCCGGTATCCGTCGGATAATGAGTTACTATCAGCTATACGGCTGGATAGTAAAATTTGTGCTGGATAGGCCGGATACCGAATAGTTACCGGATGTCCGTTTCATCTCTATCCTATACCCAACAGTGGGTGAAGTGGGGTTGAGGATGATGATTATGATGACGAGGGCAGGAGTTGATGGAGAGAATGATGATTTTCACTTACCAAAAATTATAAATAAAATTAATACACTTATAACAACCATTTTTACAACTAATCATCAGACTACATTTCTTAAAACAAGGTCAGCTTTTGTTCTTAATAGTTTTTATATAATTTCCTTATAAATTACTGCTTCACACAACATTGCACCTTATTCCTGAGAAGGTAACGTTCAAAATGGTATTTAATTGTTTTTTTATATTTTAAAATCTACCGATACATTTGATTTAATATTAAAAATCAACTATAAATTATGTTATAGACGTTGATAATCAAATAAAAACTATTTTTTTCTTGGTTTAAATATAAAAATATGTGTGAGATTGTGTGTGTGTGTGTATATTTATATAATACAATTCGTTTTAAAGTTAATTTGGATTTATTTGTTGGTAATTTATTATTAAAAAATACAGGGTGTAAAATACCTTAAGTATCACGAAGCCGTCAACCAAGCGTTCTGTACATCAAACTAAGTAACTATATGCAAAAAATATTGCTGGGAAACGACTTTTTTGGGGTGAGAAACCACGTTTTACGGTAAAACTCAATGTGCCGCACTCAAAACATTGTGCTGATGGATGGATTGAACAGTACGGGGGTCGTGGAGGTCTTTAAAGTAAAAATCAAACATTGAAAACTTGAATTAAAAAAAAAACTTGACAAAAAGTTAGAACTTTGACCCCCAATATCTACGTAACTAGAAGGTTCCCAGGTATGGTGTAGAACAAAAAAATGATCGCAATGACGAGGAGAACAAGTGCCTTTCGCCTTCGTTATGAGGTGTTTTACACCCTTTAGATAATTTATATAAAACTTTTTTAGTTGTCTGTCAAAATCAAATCACATTTTTTAATGCAGAGAAACGCACGTAACATCACGACTGCAATCCCTTAAGGGTGAGGCAGAGATGTACTTATTAGTACACCCATATTTCACCAGTTATATTTAAGTCCCATGTAATACGGGGTGAGCCTATTGCCATCAACCGGGCACAAATCTAGACTCCGTGGTTGCTACTGCAAAAATCCTAAAAACCTATTATTACTTTGCCCGACCAGACTTACTTTGTCGAACCCACGACCTCATGAGTTCAGAAGTCGCACGCAAAAATCAATTTACATGTTATTTACTGAATTTTACAGCTAATATTAAGGTACAGAATTTACTAATTTATTAAAATAATAATCATGAAAATATGGCAGAGTCCCGGCCGGTATGGCCTTGAACCTAAGTTGGGTTCAAAACTCTGACTTTAGAGAGCGCATTTAGAGTAATTGCAAGTTTATTATTATTTATATAATAATAATAATAAGCGAGTATTTATTATTTATTTAGTAGTAGTATTCGAGCGACGAGTATTTCTCTCCGCCCACGACTCCACCACCTGCTCGTCGACGGGGAGGACGCCGGCCACCAGACGGCTTAGGACCTCGAGGCCCACCGGCCTCTGATAGGATCCCAGCTCCCAGCGGAAGTGTGCAGCGCATGCGATGGACGCAATCCATCAATGAAAATGTCATGCGCGCATACTATGGGGCTACAGAGGGAGGAAACAACCTGACTGCGTACCGTGTTAGGATGCTCTCTCTGTTTCAGGTGCTTGAGCCAGCTGTCAACGTGTCGGCACAACGACTATCGGATCAGGTGCGGGTCATCCAGCGTAATCGTATGTTGGATGATACCGTACTTGATCGCTTGCGGACTGAAATACAGAGTAACCATGTCATTGCCACGCCGTCGCAGGCTGTGGTTCCACCACAGTCAAGCATAATACCAAATTGCGATAACGACGTGAGTAATGACATGGTTACTAATGTAAGTACCCAGTGCAATGTAGAAATGAGGAGTGCTTTGGAGGGTGCGATTCGGGAATATCGGTTCATGCAACCAGATCTGAGACCACGCATACCTCGTTTGCCCATGCATAATAAAAATAGGGCGCTGGTGGCTGTTCTGGATTCGCAGTTATCAAACTATTTTGATAACTGCGAAGACCTCACCGATGTTCACTCAATCCTGTATTGTGCGGCTAGCTACACGACCAAAACCAGCCGTACCGGCATGGCAGTACAGGATTGAGCGACGTATTGGTGGGGCCAGAGCACTCATCGGCAAACTGGTCTGCTTCAGGGAGGGCAATACTCACCCTAGAGTGATGCGTTTTGTGAGGCAGGCGTTCTCGGGGACTGATATCAGTCCTCGAGACTACATGTCCCGTGTCACAGAACGCATCGACTTCCTGAAGCAGAAAGTGTATGCATGGGCAAACCGTATTCGTAGGTATAAGCGGCGGGTGGACCGATACACTCAGAATCGCACATTCCAAAAAGATGAAAGGTGGGTTTATAGGGCTTGGGAGCGACCGGACCAAAGTGTGGCTGACACGCACCTGCCGGATGATGATGCAATGTGTTCGTTCTGGCGCAGCATCTGGTCGGTGCCTGTCAGCCATGCCGAGGGTGAATGGACTCGGGTGATTGAGCGAGCATGCGATCCAATATCAGAAATGGGGGCAATTACTATCAGCCCCCAAGACGTAGCTCGTGCAGTCCGTCCGTTGCCTAACTGGAAATCTCCAGGGCCGGATGGGCTGCACAACTTCTGGATAAAATGGTTCACAAGGTCGCACGCTCGCATGGCGACCCTGTTCCAGTCAGCCTTAGAGTCTGGGTCGCTGCCAGAGTTCCTGACAACAGGTATAACCCACCTGCTCCATAAATCGGGTAGTACTGCGGAACCCAAAAATTATAGACCGATCACCTGTCTCCCGACAGTCTATAAAGTTCTTACATCCATTTTGAGAACTAAAATTAGCAAACATATAGATGGCAATTCTGTCATGTCCGCTTCTCAGAATGGATGTAGGAACGGGTCCCGTGGTACTAAGGAGCTACTCCTCATTGATATGGCCATTAGTCACCAGGTTCGCCGTTCCCGAAAGGATCTGTCGACATGTTGGATAGACTATAAGAAGGCCTATGACTCGGTGCCACATACATGGCTCATGAGGGTGCTCGAGTTGTATAAAGTCGATGCAACTCTGCGCACCTTCCTGATGTCATGTATGGGGCAATGGAGGACAGTCCTTCGCTATCCAGGATGTCAGCAGATTCAGAGGAATAGCGAGCCGATAAGGATAGAGCGAGGTATATTTCAGGGCGATAGTTTGAGTCCGCTTTGGTTCTGCTTAGCCTTGAATCCTCTAAGCACACTGCTGGAGGATTCAGGTTTAGGCTATCGGTTGCGGAAAGATGGTCAGGTTATATCTCACCTCCTTTACATGGATGACCTAAAACTGTTTGCCCCCAACGATTTGCGACTGATGGAGTTACTGAAGGTAACTGAAACTTTCAGTAACGCCATCAGGATGGAATTTGGTGTGGACAAATGTGCAGTCATGCATGTAAAACGAGGGGAGATTGTGGAATCTGTGGGAACCCAGCTCTCAGATTCCATAACTCTTCGATCCCTCTCAGCAACCGAAACCTATAAGTATTTGGGTATGTCGGAAGCGCTGGGCGTCAATGTTGCTGACATGAAGCAATTGTTGAAGGAGCGTTTCTTTGGCCGCCTGAAAAAAGTACTTAATAGTCTTTTATCAGGTGGCAATAAGGTGCGTGCCTTCAACGGTTGGGTCATGCCGGTTTTGATGTACTCTTTCGGCATACTCAAATGGACTCAAACAGAACTAGACGCCTTGGATACGAAGGTCCGTAAATTGTTGACGGCGTATCGGATGCATCACCCACGTTCTTCGGTTATGAGACTGTATATCCCGCGGAAGTGTGGGGGTCGAGGCTTTTTAAATGCTAAGACTCTCCACAATCGCGAGATATGCAGCCTCAGAGAATATTTCCTAGGAACCGATGTGGGAATGCATCGAGATGTCGTCACGATGGACAAGGGCCTCACCCCGCTCTCCTTGGCTAAAGAGAACTGGCGCAAACCTCCAGTGCTTGACACTAACGATCGCAGGGAGGTATGGCAGAGTAAGGAGCTTCACGGACGCTTTTTCCGGGCCCTCCATGGGCCCGATGTAGACCTATCAGCGTCCGTAGCCTGGCTACGTTCCGGGGACCTATTCGGAGAAACTGAAGGTTTTGTCTGTGCAATAATGGATGAAGTTATGATGACGAATAACTACCGGAGATTTATTGTGAAGGATGGCACGGTTGACATATGTCGGGCATGCCACCGTCCAGGCGAATCAATCCGTCACATTATTTCCGGGTGTTCTCGTCTAGCTAACGGAGAGTACCTGCATAGACACAACCTTGTAGCCAGGATTATCCATCAGCAACTTGCTCTAAAATACAACCTTGTGGAATCGGAAGTGCCTTACTATAGGTATGTGCCCGACCCAGTTCTCGATAATGGCTGTATCACGTTGTACTGGGATCAATCCATCATCACTGACAGGACTATTGTAGCCAATAAGCCTGATATAGTGGTGGTGGATCGATCAGAGCGGCGCGCAATGATTGTTGACATAACGGTCCCACATGATGAGAACCTCGTGAAAGCCGAGAAAGATAAACAAATCAAGTATCTTGACTTGGCTCGCGAGGTTGTCGACATGTGGGAAGTGGACTCAGCAATCATTGTGCCGATAGTCGTATCAGCCCATGGCTTAATTGCCAAGAGCCTCGATCAATACCTGAGGAGGCTCTCGTTAGACAGCTGGATCAAGGGCTTGATTCAGAAAGCGGTACTCCTGGACACGGCTCGTATTGTTAGGAGGTTCCTCTCTCTGGAGCCCTGACCGCCGGTAGCTTGGACCCTGTTCCCGATACCGGTGGGCTACAATTTTTTATATTTTTTTTTTTTTTTAATATATTTTTTAATTAATATTTAAAAATGTAACAAATTTGTTTGTAAATGAATAAAGGGATAATAATAATAATAATAACTCACCTGCTTTACATGGATGATCTGAAACTCTTTGCCCCCAACAAATTGCGACTGATGGAGCTACTGAATGTAACTGAAACTTTTAGTAGCGCCATCAGGATGGAATTTGGTGTGGACAAATGTGCAGTCATGTATGTAAAGCGAGGGGAGATTATGGAGTCCGAGGGACTTCAACTCTCGGACTCCATACACCTGAAATCTCTTTCCTCATCCGAAACCTATAAGTATTTGGGTATGTCGGAAGCGTTAGGCATTAATGTAACTGACATGAAGCAATCATTGAGGGGACGCTTCTTCGGTCGCCTGAGAAAGGTATTAAATAGCCTTCTTTCAGGTGGGAACAAGGTGCGCGCCTTCAATGGTTGGGTCATGCCGGTTTTAATGTACTCTTTCGGCATACTCAAATGGACTCAGATCGAACTTGACGCCCTGGATAGAAGAGTTCGTACACTGCTGACCGAAAGCCGGATGCATCACCCACGATCATCGGTTATGAGACTGTACATCCCGCGGAAGTGCGGAGGTCGAGGCTTTTTAAACGCGAAGACCCTCCACAACCGCGAGGTGTGCAGTCTCAGAGAATATTTTTTAAAAGCCGAGGTGGGTATGCACCGAGATGTGGTCGCAGTGGACAAGGGACTCACCCCGCTGTCCATGGCTAAAGAGAACTGGCACAGACCTGAGGTACTTACCACCGATGACCGCAGGAAAGTATGGCAAGGCAAAGAGCTTCACGGGCGCTTCTACCGGGCTCTTCATGGGCCCGATGTAGATTTTCTAGCGTCCGTGTCCTGGTTACGTTTCGGCGACCTCTTTGGGGAAACTGAAGGTTTTGTCTGTGCGATTATGGACGAAGTTATGTTGACGAACAACTACCGGAAATATATTATGAAGGACGGGACGGTTGACGTGTGTCGGGCATGCCACCTTCCGGGTGAGTCCATCAGACATATTATTTCTGGTTGTTCTCGTCTGGCTAACGGCGAGTACTTGCACAGGCATAACCAAGTAGCCAGGATTATACACCAGCAACTTGCCTTGAAATATAAACTTGTGGAATCTGAGGTACCGTACTACAAGTATGTGCCCGACCCAGTTCTCGAAAATGACCATGTCACGCTGTACTGGGATCGGTCCATCATTACTGACAGGACTATTGTCGCCAATAAGCCTGACATAGTGATGATGGACCGATCAGCGCGCCGCGTAATGATAATCGATGTTACCATTCCGCATGACGAGAACCTCGTGAAAGCTGAGAAAGAGAAACAAATAAAATATCTCGACTTGGCACACGAGGTTCGCGGCATGTGGAATATGAACTCGGTTATCATTGTGCCGATTGTCGTGACGGCCAATGGCCTTATAGCCAAGAGCTTCGATGACCATCTATCGAAGCTCTCTTTAGGCGGTTGGATCAAGGGCCTGATTCAGAAGGCAGTACTCCTCGATACGGCTCGCATTGTGAGGAGGTTCCTGTCTCTGCAGCCCTAACCACCGGTGGCTTGGACCCTGCTCCCGACACCGGCGGACTACTATTTTTTTATATTTTTAAGTGTTTTTTTATGTATCGTTTTATTTTGAGAAATACTTAAAAATGTAAATTGATAAGGATGTAAATAAATAAACGGAATAATAATAATTTAGTCAGGGTCGCTGCCCCAGTTCCTGACGACAGGAATTACCCACCTGCTCCATAAATCAGGTAGTGTTGCGGAGCCCATAAATTATAGACCAATCACTTGTTTACCAACGGTCTATAAAGTTCTTACATCCATTTTGAGAGCTAAAATCAACCTACATATTGATAGTAATTCTATTATGTCTGCCTCTCAGAATGGATGTAGGAACGGGTCCCGCGGCACTAAGGAGCTGCTCCTCATTGATATGGCCATTAGCCAACAGGTTCGCCGCTCCCGAAAGAATCTGTCTACATGTTGGATAGATTATAAGAAGGCCTACGACTCTGTGCCTCATACATGGCTCATGAGGGTGCTGGAGTTGTATAAAATAGATGCAACTCTACGTACCTTCCTGATGTCATGTATGGGACACTGGAGAACGGTTCTTCGCTATCCAGGATGTCGACAGATCCAGGGGAACAGCGAACCGATAAGGATCGAGCGTGGTATATTCCAGGGTGATAGTCTGAGTCCATTGTGGTTTTGTCTAGCCTTGAACCCTCTCAGCACACTGCTGGAGCGTTCAGGTCTAGGCTATCTGTTGAGGAGAGATGGTCAGGTCATATCTCACCTTCTTTACATGGATGATCTGAAACTCTTTGCCCCCAACAATTTGCAACTGATGAAGCTACTGAAGGTAACAGAAACTTTCAGTAGCGCCATCAGGATGGAATTTGGTGTGGACAAATGTGCAGTCATGCATGTGAAGCGAGGGGAGATTATGGAATCCGTGGGAACTCAACTCTCGGATTCCATACACCTTAGATCCCTCTCCTCAACAGAAACTTACAAGTATTTGGGTATGTCGGAGGCATTAGGTATCAATACCGCAGACATGAAACAATCGTTGAGGGAGCGTTTCTTTGGCCGCCTGAATAAGGTGCTAGGCAGTCTTTTGTCAGGCGGAAACAAGGTGCGCGCCTTCAACGGTTGGGTCATGCCGGTTTTGATGTATTCCTTCGGCATACTCAAATGGACTCAGACGGAACTGGATGCCCTGGATAGGAGGGTCCGCACACTGCTGACCGCAAATCGAATGCATCACCCACGGTCGTCGGTGATGAGACTGTATATCCCACGGAAGTGCGGGGGTCGTGGCTTCTTAAATGCTAAGACCCTACACAACCGTGAGGTGTGCAGTCTCAGGGAATACTTCCTAGAAGCCGACGGGGAGATGCACCGAGATGTGGTCTCAGTGGACAAGGGCCTCACCCCGCTCTCCCTGGCTAACGAGAACTGGCGCAAACCTAAAGAATTAGACACTAATGACCGCAAGGTGGAATGGCAGGGCAAGGAGCTTCACGGACGCTTTTACCGGGCCCTACATGGCCCCGATGTAGACTTCTTACTGTCCGTATCCTGGCTGCGCTTTGGTGACCTCTTCGGGGAAACAGAAGGTTTTATCTGTGCAATAATGGACGAAGTTATGATGACGAATAACTACCGGAAATACATTGTGAAAGATGGCACGGTTGACATATGTCGGGCATGCCACCGTCCGGGAGAATCGATCCGACACATTATTTCTGGGTGTTCTAGTCTGGCTAACGGAGAGTATTTGCATAGACACAACCTTGTTGCCAGGATTATCCACCAGCAACTTGCTTTGAAATACAACTTTGTGGAATCAGAAGTGCCATACTATAAGTATGCGCCCGACCCAGTTCTCGACAATGGTCATATCACGTTGTATTGGGATCGACCTATCACCACTGACAGGACTGTACTTGCCAATAGGCCTGACATTGTGGTGATGGATCGATTGGAGCGTCGCACAATGATTGTTGATATAACGATCCCGCATGACGAGAACCTCGTGAAAGCAGAGAAAGATAAACAATTCAAATATCTAGATCTGGCTCGCGAGGTTTTCGACATGTGGGACGTGGGTACAGCAGTCATTGTGCCGATAGTCGTGTCGGCCAATGGCTTAATAGCCAAGAGCCTCGACCAACATCTTAGGAGGCTCTCGCTTGGCAGCTGGATCAAGGGCTTGATTCAGAAAGCAGAACTTCTGGACACGGCACGTATCGTTAGGAGGTTCCTCTCTCAAGAGCCCTGACCACCGGCAGCTCGGACCCTGTTCCCAGCGCTGGTGGGCTACTGTTTTTTATATTTTTAAATGTTTTTTATGTAGTTTTATTAAGAAATATTTAAAAATGTTAAAAATATGTATTTAAATGAATAAATGAATAATAATTTATTTGCATCAGACACAACGATCCATAACTTAGTTTATAAAACACACTCAAAATAATGTTAAATGGAATTCAAATAATCATCGAGACAAAACACACCACACAATACTCAAATATACTAGATAAAATAAAATTTAAATGAATACAAAATTTTCTTGTCAACTAAAAATATAAAATGTATAATGTATGTGTATGTGTGTTATATCTAGCATGTATTGTCCCACTGCTGGACAAACGCCTCCCTCCATTCCTTCCAACGGTCACGATTCTGTGCCACCTCTTTCGAATTCTCAAGGAAGACATCCAGTTCGCCTCACCGTCTCCTTCATGGTCTGCCGCGACCCCGTGTCACTGTTTCAGGGCACCATTCCTGAGCCTAACGAGGCCACAGCTCGTTCGGCATGCGACAGACATGTCCTGCCCAGTCCCATTTAAGTTGGGCAGCCTTTTGAGCCACGTCAACGATTTGCGTTTTGGAGCGCAGTGTAGTGTTACGAATACGAACTGTTAATTTAACACCTAAGATGCAAGGTTAATACTTCACTAGCCTACTTCGTGTCCCACAGTTGGGCAAATGCCCAAAAGAAAAGAGACACCCCAGGGTGTCTCTTTCCATAGAAGCATGGCCCAAAATCGCACAAGGTACGGGTAGAGAGGTATACCGATCTAAAATATGATCTCATAAAACCCAATTTAAGCTGGTGGAAATATATTACGTCAGCAATTTTGATTGCTGTATTGATTTTCAGAGTTTTATTTGGTCGTTTTTTATTTGTATTCGCATAACTGTTGTCGGATAATTATTAGTATAAAGGATGTAAAAAGAAAAAGACTCTACGAAACCGAAAACCACTTGTCCTCCCCGTCATTGCGATCATTTGTTTATTCTAGACTATACCTGGGAACCTTCTAGTTACGGAAATATTGGGGGTCGAAATTCCAACTTTTCAACAAGTTTTTTTTTACCCGACTACGGCGAAGCCCAAAAGGAGGGTTATTAATACACGTCTTTAATGTAACTTTTTACTGTAGACACCTCGACGACACCCGTACTAGTCAATCCATCCATCAGCACAATGTTTTGAGTGCGGTACATTGAGTTTTACGGTAAAACGTGATTTTTCACCCCAATAAAAGTCGTTTCCCAGCAATAATTTTTGCCTAAAGTTACTTATTTTGATGTACAGAATGCTTGGTTGACGGTTTTGAGGAGGGAAATGAACCCTCTACGAAGCCGTCAACCAAGCATTCTGTACACGCGCCTTGTGTATATAGTTGGTGCCAGTTAAGATGAGAATAGCGGTCATTGACCCACCTACATTTATTAGACTTGGAAAACCAAAAATAAGCCTGCACCCCTAGCCAAGTTGACAATCTACAATCGTTAACGCTAGTAGAAAACTATTCAAATGAATGGGAATGACATCATCTCGACGTTAAATCACGTGATCAACACAAACGAATAGAAAATTCGTAGACAAGTTTACATCGTTCAAAATGATAGAATAGAATGTTATCGTTTCTACAATGTTGATCGCTAAACTCTTTGGTAGGAACGCTCACCATACCTAAAGTGTAAGTTTTTTGCTACAGACATTAGAGAACGAGCGATCGACTCAGTCATGTCAACTTGGCTACCAATTTAGCGCTTTCTATAATCGCTTACGCCGAGGCGTTTACGATTGTAGAAAGAGAATCGATACGAAACGTTTGTAACTTGGCTAGGGGTACTGTTCAAGTCTGAAATCGTCATCTATCGTGATCTTCAACATTTTTTGTAATAAAAAACGATACATGGTTTATTTGTTTTGGTTCGTACGAAGAGATATTAGGGAAAGGGCAATGACCGCTATTCTCATCTTAATTGGCACATTTATTTTGGAATGCACCTTCGCAAGTCTTGTTCATAATTGTTTCGAGTTTCTTGATTCCATCACGTGAGTACCGTCGCGTCGCAATGAGTCGTGTCCGTAAAGAACTTCCTTCATTTGTTTGTACCGCTCTCGGCGTCGGTCGCTTGAACGCGTAGCTTGTGTCCCCGGGTTTAACGTTGTGGCTCCGACAGTTAAGACTGACGTCACGCTAAATCTGCCTGTCAGTTAGTCTGACGTGACTCACAGGCAGGCTGGGAGAGTGTCTAGTCTAGACAACTAGGCTCAATTGACGTATAGGTAGCTGTCTAAGTAAGTCTAGAAGCTATCTAAATAGCTAGCTATCTATCTAGTAAGCAGATGTCATTGTGATGTGAACATCTGGAGGTAAGTCTAGAAATGTGATTAGTTATGTTAACTTTTTGAGTAACAAAACATATTGGAATTACAACTCATGTGTGTGAACTTGGCAGATGATTGTCCAGCAGATAAAAAAATAAATCGGAGTTCTATTCGCATGCAGCTGAGTTCTACAGTTCCTGATACTTTTTATAAATTTAGTTCTGGCGTTTTTACCTAAAAGAAATCAATTATCAAAATGATCTGCCAAGTTCCCGTAACGATAATTTTGCAGCAGATTGAAAACAATTTGTGAGTTCTTTTCGCATGCAGCTAGGTTGCAGCTGTTATACGTATCTGTGGAATGGTATTGTTTGGCAAATAATTCTACAAGCAACATATTAGCATCATAGTGTTTTACTTTTTTAGTCCAATCAATAGATTTTTTGCAAATCGCAAAATACCACTCATTTCGCACTATTCGCCCGCAGTGACTGACGTAACAACCACTTTGTAGTGTAAGCTGATTTGA
Organism: Xestia xanthographa; assembly: GCA_905147715.2. NCBI lineage: Eukaryota > Metazoa > Arthropoda > Insecta > Lepidoptera > Noctuidae > Xestia > Xestia xanthographa. Next base: position 29,771,741 of record LR990654.1, read on the forward strand.
ACGTTATTCTAACAGTATTTCAAACGAATTTTGAACCACCACAAATAGAGTTGCTAATTTGAGGTAGTATATAGGGCATACGAACCTGTTTTTCCCGGTTCTCAAAAACCCGGGAATTCCTGGTTTTTCACTTTGTAAATAAAACCGATTCTGACGTATAAAAACCCGGGTTTTTGGGTTTTTCGGTCTTTTGTATATCGATCATTATTATACACGCAACACGTCGTAGGTCGTTTAAAATGTAGAAATATGAGTACCTAAGTAAAATTGTATAACCGCCGAGTTATTCATCTATTTAATAATTTATTCTCAAAAATACGTTATAAGGTTTCTTGGGTTGTGGAATTGGTAAAATTCTCATTCGAAAGTACCCGTAATTGTATACTATTTTGTCTTAAATTTATTGTGTATTTATTCTTCTGAGATATAATTTTACATTATTGCGTATTTTTTTTTTAAACAAATGTATCTATGCATAGCCCGCTCCATAGCTCGCTAAGTGACCTTGAATTTATGACCAGCCGTACCGTGAGTGTCCACGTTTCGGCCCCGTAAGTCATAACAGGCAGGACGTACTGACATGCACTGTTTTGATTGAATACCTTAGTCTTTAGGCTCTGTGGAATATGCAACGAGAAGATCCGACGAAGTTTTCCTAATGCTGCCCAGCCCAGCTGGATTCTTCAGGTAGCCTTCCTAGCATTTGCTACAAGTCGTGCAGCGATACAGTCAGTATGACGATATCATCTGCAAATCTTAAGTGTGAGATGTAGTCGCCGTTGATGTCAATGCCACGTCCTTCCCAGTTCAGCGTCTTAAATACATCCTCCAGTGCGGGGGAATTGTGTTCCCTTGCCTCAGCCCCCGACGCAATGGGTTATGGTATCATTGCTGGTTCTCAGCACTTAGATGTATCGCTAGTCTACTTGGCACGGCTGCAGAGACTCCAGGACTGACCAGGTTTCGATAGAGTCAAAAGCCTTATCATACACTCACTTGCAAGAAGCTTCACATTAAATCTTCTTTAGTTAATGCCACTTTATCGCTAATGAAATCATTAAAATAATGATTTCATTAGTTTGTTGCATCAAACTACTTTAGGCTAAAAACTTGATCCTTTAACTAATGAGAGCATTAAACATTGTTGCCAACAATAAATGGAAAAAATGAATGGATTGAACGAGTGGTTGCGTTTTGTTTTAAAAGTATTCACAATTTGTGTATTAATTGGCCGATACAAAATGCGCTTGACACGTAATACGGTTTATTTGACGACTAACATTTTTCTTTCAAATTCATTGGATGTGAAAGTCGCGTGTTATTATTTAGGTTTTATTTTGTTTGTGAGTCAAAATGTCTGAAAACCAAAACAAAAAACGTGAAGGAGGTGCAAACTTCACTCCAGAAGAAAAAACACTATTGGCTAATCTCATAAAACATTACTTAATGGAAAAATATCCTTTCCTGCAGCAGAACATTTGAGCCCCCAATGCTCATGCAAAGCTCGTTCCGTTCAGGCATATTGATATACGCGGAGTTTAATGCAGCCAGCTTGCGAGACACCTTTTGTACGATTCGGCAAACTGTAGAGCTGTTTATGTTCGTCAGATCAGCTAGTACCATCTGGAAGGACTCTGTCGCGAAGAACCGCAAACAGATTGGAAGCTGGGTAAGACCACAAATGGCCTTACTCCTCAGGGTCTGTGGTTCCAGATTGAGGCGGTCTCGAAGCTGCAGCGCTGCCTTCTTTGAAATTCAGTAGCACAACCAGAGCTCTTCTCCATCATTTTTTTCGAATAAATTTATTTTGTCTAGAATCTGGCAGCGGCGAGGAACATCTTCTGGATCAGACAGCGACGATAGGCTGGTCAACGACATATTCAGCAGCGAAAATAAAAGTAAACACTACGTAAAATCAGTTTAATGGCCCGTCGTCGACCCATTAAAAATTATAACCTCTAAAATATAATTTAATGAGCTCTGATGCGCTAAAGTCGCTTCGTGCAATACAAAATACCGTTAATGGGTGGTTTGACACTTCATTAGATAAGTTTGACATTTCCATAATTAAAATTTAAAGGACCTTTAAAATGCATCTTATTTTCTTTCCTGCAATGCTTTAATGAAACATTAGGGTTTAAAGTGGCATTAAAAAGATAAAAATCTTTCTTGCAAGTGAGTGATAGTCCATAAATGTAAGACACAGAGGCCAATTATACTCTTCGGACTTCTGTATAATCTGCCGCACTGTGTGTGGTCTAGGGTGCTGTATTCTACCCAAAACTCGACTTGCTCCGTTGGCTGGAAGTCAACGAGTCTTCGCGCTAGACGATTCGTGACGTCTCTTGAAACCAACGAAATGGATGTGTAATTCTTGAAAAGGTCTTGTTCCCCATTTTAAATGAAAGATCGACCACGCTCCTTCTCCACGCTTCTGCAGTTTTCCCAGAGAACAGGACTGAGTTGAAAAGCTCCCGAAGCTCTTAATTGAGGATTTCCTCTCGCTTCTAGAAGCTCAGTCGTTATCCCATCCTCACCAGAGGCTTTTCCATTCATAAGCTGTCTAAGAGCCGCCTCGATTTTATCTTGGCTGACTTCCGGCAGGTCTTCTGTAAAATGGCGGGTTGAGGTTGCTCTGGAATTCTCATTTTCGGGATCAGGTCTAGATACATGCGCTGCGTACAACTGGCCGTATAAGTTTTCGTCTTCCAAAATAATCTCAGACTTTAATACGACGATATCCCCCTTCCCCACTAGATATTTTCAGGAGTTACAGTGGTTTGGGAACAGTGTGGCGGGCTTGTTCCCCACTAGATTTAGTCAACTTCGTCAGGTGGCTCCTCCCAAATAATTAGACGGACACATTCGACCGGACCCCCAGTTTTGCTCAATTGCTTTTTCTATTGAGCGTATGCTGGAGCAGCGGTGGCCCAGTGGTGGCGGCCCCGACTTACGAACAGTAAGTCGTGGGTTCGAACCCAGGCAGGCGCATTACTTTGTGTAATTTATTTCATCACCACTGCTCTCAAAACGGTGGAGGAAAACATCGTGAGGAAACTGGCATGTCTTAGAACCAAAAAATTCGAAGACATGTGACCAATCCACCACGCGGGCCCGGTGCGGGTTGGTCTACCAACTCGCACCGGGCCCGCGTGGTGGATTATAGCCCATTCCCTCTCATAGAGAGGTGGCCTGTGTCCCAGCAGTGGGAACATTAATAGGCTGGTGATGATGTATGCTGGAGCATCGAAGATCGCGTCTAACCAATTTTCTAATTATTTTGCTGAGTGCCTGTAGTTCTGCCGAAGTGATGAGTGGGTTTTCACGTCATTTCGTCATAAGCTCCAGTCTACTCCGAATGTTCGGACTTCCTGCCCGTACGCCGCCTTTGGCAAAAACGCGTCTGTTCCTCCCTGAAAATTTCCACTTTCTGGTTGAGCGCCCGGTCAATATTAATATAACCTTTGTAATTGTTCGTTAATAAATAGAGCAAGAGCATTTTGTATCCTAATGAAAAAACCCGAAAAACCCCGGTACCCGGTTTTGGAGAAAATACCCGAAACTGAAAAACCGGTTCTGAAAAATGGCCAGTTTTCGATGCCCTAGTAGTATAGGCTCTTAATACAGTTGTTAAAAATTTTGTTCGCATTGTAACCTAATGAGGAGCTCGTGGCTAAATAATAACAGCCGTTAGGTTAAGCCGTGCTTGCCTAGGTTGGGCTGTGGATGGGTGACCACCCATTACATACCGAGTTTCCTCCGTGCCTCGGAAAGCACGTTAAGCCGTTGGTCCCGGCTGTCATTTGTAGATCTTTGACAGTCGTTAGGTAGTCAGAGGCCCAAAAAGTCTGACAACCAGTCTTACCAAGGGTATCGTATTTCCCGGTACTAACTGGGTTGTAGAGATCAGATAGGCAGTCGCTCCATATAAAATACTGGTATTCAGCAGCATCCGGTAAAACTGGAAGCCGACCCCAACTAAGTTGGGAAAAGGCTTGGCAGATGATGATTGTAACCTAATTAGGTAGGTAACTCTAAAAAATCTTTGACAATGTTGGTTGACACAAATAAATAAAAACAACTACCAAAATTATAGATTATGTTTCATAACTACTTTATTTAAATAAGATAGGTACACAGTCATTTTAAAAATAAGCTAAGGTAACAAATCTTTATAATTGTCTCAAGCTTAAATAAACTCATCAACTTTCAGCTAGCTTAGAAATTAACCAAAACCGGGATTAAGGTAACAATATTGACCCCCAAAAGTTAAGGGACCTTTTTGGGGTCAATATTCTTAAATCCCAATTAAGACCCCAAGTAGGTAACCTTTTAATTTATTTTTGCTCAAAACGTACTTCTTATCTTCCTGTACTAAAAATAAAAACATTTTTTTTTAAACACTTGAAAGCTCTGAAATGTACATAATTTATGCACGTTGACGCCTTCAAAGAAATACTAAATACGACGTTATGATAAGGAACATTTTAAGACTCCCAAGACCCCATTTAGGTCACTAAGAGATTACAGAAAACCTGGGTATTGGTAAATCTGTGAGTTTAGGAACTATCCTAGGTATAAAGTTATATCGAAATAAAACTTGATTCTTCTCTGTATTTACTCCGAATCCGAAACCCGGGCTGGCAGTTACAGTGTGTAAAAGAAGACCTGGAAAATTAAAGGATTAAAAGAAAATAACATTATGCTCGTAATCCCATTAGGGAGTACAGAAGAATTACCTACTGATTTCGCCAGTTATGTAATTCTATAATAAAGTGTGTAAAACACTTCTTAACGAAGCCGAAAGGCACTTGTTCTCCTCGTCATTGCGATAATTTTTTTGTTCTACACCATACCTGGGAACCTTCTACTTACGGAGATATTGGGGGTCAAAGTTCCAACTCTTTGACAAGTTTTTTTTTTAATACAACCGTACTATTCAATCCATCCATCAGCACAATGTTTTGAGTGCGTTATATAGAGTACTACCACAAAACATGATTTTTCACCCCCAAAAAAAAGTCGTTTCCCAATAATTTTTACGTAAAGTTACTTAGTTTGATGTACAGAATGCTTGGTTGACAGCTTCGTGATGTTCCCTGTATTAAATGAGCAATATTTGTAGGTAAGTATATAGCGATATAGCCAAGCGTCTAATAACATTTTTTATTTTATTACATTATGGTTCAGTTTTTAGGAAGATTCTCTCAGGGGGGAATAGTGGAATAATTCAAAATGAAAAGGGGACTTTCTGGATTATTTTTACATTAAAGTCCAGTTTTCCCCCCTGAGGGGGATTCTCTTAGGGGGATTTGTGGAATAAGCCAACCATACTCGACAACGGCTCCAATGATTTCGATGAAAATTGCAGTATTATATAGGTTGTTGGGTCCAAGGTGGCGCAGGAAAAGAGTCTCTGACGACAGGCCGTGTCGACGGCGCGTTCGTGTTCCACACGCGCCTCAAAGAGAGTCAGCAATAGGAAGGGGTCCGCAAGGACCGATTCCTGCCGGGGTTGCGGGACTGTTCGAAAGAGATACCGTGGCCCCAACACAAAGGGCGATGAAGGAACATGGATGGGTTTTAGTCAGTAAAAGTCTGACTCCCTCCTGCTCCGCCCAGAGCGGGAGGAGTCATTTGATAAATTCCCATCCGAAAAAAAAAAAAGTTCCAACTTTTTCACAAGTTTATAAAAAAAGTTTGTTTGTTTGAACGCTATATTTTATATTGTTTTCTTTTTGCGTTACATTGAGCGTAAACCACGATTTTTCAGATAAAAAAAAGTCGTTTCTAAGTAATATTTTATGTGTAAAGTTACTTAGTTTGATGTACAGAATGCTTGGTTGACGGCTTCGTGATGAGGTCTTTTACATCTTGTATACGTACCTAATACAATTAATAGTAGCGATCTCATTGCGATTTGAATCAAACTGAAAAAATTATATGACTGCCTTTATAATATAGGTGAAACTCTATTAGAAACAATGACTAGCACTGTTATCCAAATATCTACTGTAAATTCTCGGATAACGATTGAAATTTAGTTGTAGGTCTGTGTCATGCTTAATTTCCCATTACAAGTTTAATTGTATAAATATTTAAAAAATAAGATTCATTAAAATGTGACGTGTTACGGAATTTAACTTCACGCCATGAAAGAGTTCAGTAGAGGTATATAGGCCCATGATCAGCCTCTAATGTTCCCACTGCTGGGACACAGCCTCCTCTCTATGAGAGGGAATGTGCTATGCACCACCACGCGGGCCCAGTGCGGGTTGGTAGATGTCACATGTCTTCGAATGTTTGGTTCTAGGACATGCCGGTTTCCTCACGATGTTTTCCTTCACCGCTTTGAAAGCAGTGGTGATGAAAAAATTTATACAACACAGTAAATTGCGTACCTACCTGAGTTCGAACCCACGACCATCACGTGACACGATTCGCCGCAGTTCCAACTGAACCACGAGTGCTCATAAATAATTATTATTTTTGTTTCTATTAGTAATATTTGCTTTATTTAATTTACAGGTACGTTTCTGAGCTGAAATTATATCGGTAAGTAAGATTACTTTATTTTTTTTTTACTTTTAGTCTTACCAGAAGCACCTGAAATTCTGAATGTTACATGAAGCGACTACCTAACTAACGTAAACGTAACTAACTACTAGTAAGTTACTAAGTACTACGATTTCCCTTGGTAAGACTGGTTGTCAGACTTTCGGGCAACGGACTACCTGTAACGACTGTCAAAGATCTACAAATGACAGCCGCGACCACCGGCTTAACGTACTTTCCGAACCACGGGATGAAAGAAAGGTATAATAAAATAGAAATATTAACATTGCAATTAAATAGTAGGTATACTTTGATTACTGCAAAGTTGTGTGAAAATCAGTTGTCAAAATCAAAGCATTTATTTCTATAGGCCAGTTACAGGCACTTTTGAATTGTCGAAACAAAGATGAAAATTAAATGTAGCTACAGTCACAGTCACAAGACGTAAAAACTGTGAAAGTACTGTGCAAGGTAAGTACTTGGCAGGGAGAGAACCTCACGTCCCGGCCGCCGCGGGAGACGCCCCGGGCGTCGGGGACCACCACGTGGCGCGGGCCTGTGGACGGTGGGCTAGGGCTAGCTCGCCGTCCGTCCGTCTCATGACGACAGGCCGTGTCGACGGCGCAGGAGTGTTCCAAGCGCGCCTCAAAAAGTATTTTAAATATTTTTGTCTATAAACTAGGTAATAAATAAATCTATACTAATATTATAAAGCTGAAGAGTTTGTTTGTTTGTTTGTTTGAACGCGCTAATCTCTGGAACTACTGGTCCGATTTGAATGATTCTTTCAGTGTTGGGTAGTCCATTTATCGAGGAAGGCTGTAGGCTATATAACATCACGCTGCGACCAAAAGGAGCAGAGCAGTTTCTCTTTTATGTGACGCAGACGAAGTTGCGTGGGTCAGCTAGTAAAATATAAAAATAAACCCAACCCCGCCCCACCACTGTGGACACGGGCGATGAGCCAACGGGAATCACCATATAAATTAATATCAAGAAACTTTTCTACTTGATTGTACAAATCATAAAATTGGTCAACGGGACCAATTAAAAAATTCACTAGGTCGACTGATCCCGCGGGATCTACCTGTGTGGGACCAGTTTACTAAACACCCACTAGATCGACCCTCAGACAAACAATGACAACATTCAGGAGGAAGTAGGCTGCAAGGGCGAGCGTAGCGAGCTCGAAATTTTTATGACACCTTGCCTTGGACAGGTTAGAATGGTTTCGATCCTTCTTATAGGGAGTTACTTGGTCGACTTTTAGATAAATTCAAGGGAAAGTGCGAGCTCGAAAAATTTAACACATTACCTACCTTGAACAGGTTAGAATTGTTTCGACCTACGGGAGTTACTTGGGCCTCTTATAAACAAAGTTAAGACTCAAGAAAAACTAGGCAACAAGAGCGAGCGAAGCGAGCTCGCAATTTTTTACATAATTGCCTAAGGTAATTATGCTATAATTGCATATAAGGCTTCGGGGCAAGGGGCTCCTCTCCTGTAGGATAACATCTCAATATTGCAATTTAGATTATGGTCAGAAATCGACTGCGGTATGTCCTGACTCCGCTGCCACCACCATCCGCAGCCGATATTCGTTTACAACGACAGAAACTGGAGTATCTAGTAACAATGTATAATCGGTTGCTTGTCGTTTCAAAGTTTTCAATTTATTCGCTTTTTGGCATAAAAACGCTTAGCTGAAATAAAATAAGTATTTCAGGAAACGGTCCTGTAGGTCACTTATTATTAAATCCAGAAGAGGGATGTATATGGCTCTGCGGAAATATTCTTCAGCAGATTGAGCAGGTTGGTTATTGGCCCTATGTATTTGTCTTGACACTATTCTGGTACATAATGATTAACAATATGTTTAACAATTTTAATTAGTGGTCCACCTATGTCCTGACCCCAGCCCAGGGGGGGGTCATGACCCCCATGACCCTCCTCTGGAGCCGTAGAGAGGTATGGAAGAAGAAGGTATGCTGCGCCGACCACAAACAAATTAGCGTAGAGGAAAATAGGTATTTGAATCAATATCTGTAGTTACAAGTAATACGTACACATCAAAGGAATTTAATTTCCAAATGTTTTAAAAAACATTTTTTAATTAATCTACGTCAAAATTCAAAGTTTTAAAAATATTTTTCAATGATCATCCGTTACGCTAAAGTTATCGAGGCGTAAAAGATGATTTAAAAAATAAAATAAATGAGTTTTTTTGGTATATAAAGTGTAATTTTTTGGAGTATCGACACAGACTGTCAAACCACAGAATGGCATCCAAAGCGATTGTATTAGCTGGTAAGTAGAACATAATATTCTAATTCTATTAAAATAAAAAAAGACATTTTAATTTATAAATACAACTAGCGACCCGCCCGGCTTCGCTCGGGACCAATTTAGAACAAAAAAGAAATGCGCTTACTGTAAAATTATTTTGTAATGCCTTTATTTTCCAATTATTTTGTGCATTCAATTCAAATACGAAAAAAAACTTTTAAAATCAATATTGCTTACCTCCCATAACATACGGCGTGGTAATATGTAGCCTAAAGCCTTCCTTGGATTACAAAGAACATTTTTGCTGAATTTCAATTCAATCTATCCAGTAGTTTTGGCGTGAAGCCGTACCATACACACAGACAAACAGACAAAAATTCTAAAAAGTCACTTTTTGTCATCAGTTACGTTTTTCTAATAAGCCACTTAATTTTTCTCGAAAATTTTCAATGTACAGTATTTCTTTCGTTACTGTTTTATTATAATACTCGTATGTATAGATTAACATGTCTGTTTGTAAAATCAAAATAACAGCGTTTACTGAATGCCTAAGAAAGTATATACGGTTCTTATAACAAATAAACATACTTTTAATTTTTGGTCGTCTGTCTGTTTGTTCCGGCTAATCCCCGAAACGGCTGGACCGATTTTGACGGGACTTTTACTGGCAGATAACTGATGTTATAAGGAGCAGCTAAGGCTACTTTTATTCTAGAATAAGAATTAGGGTTCCGTGCAAAAAAATAAAAAGCCCTTGAAACCCTGTAATGTATTACATTGATGGGTTTGATTTCATTTAATGTTTATTTTCTCCTTTTTAAAGCATTTAAATAAAATCTTCTTTAAAAAAATAATAATTTTATAATGACAGTTTCACAATAAATGTCTAACAACAGCGACATATAGAACAATGCTACAGAAAATCATCCAGGTGGTCTAAAATGGCCGCTTTAGCAGAATCCACGCAGAATCTTGACTAGAAAATGTACTTTATGCCCATGACCATGAAGTCTATTTTCCGAATTTTAATTTTGTTAACGTGATTCATACTAAGATTCAGCTAAAGCAGCCATTTTAGGCCCGCAGTTCATCTCTCTTACACACATCTTTCGCCTAAACTGTAAAGCTAACCAAAATACGTTTTCTTCGCAGCATTCCTGTGCGTCGCACGCTGCAACCCCTTGAACCTAGGGCAGACCACAGTTTGCGAGTCGGGCCCCAACTACCTGCCGGGCCTAGGCGCGACAGTCTGTGAATCAGGCCCCCTAGGCTTGGGAGGCCTCGGCTATCTAGGCGGAATCGGCGGCCTAGCGGGACTCGGAGGACTTGGTTTAGGCCTCGGAGGCTTAGGAGGTCTAGGTTTGGGAGGATTAGGCGGCTTAGGAGCAGCCACTGTCTGTGAGTCTGTACCAAATATCGGTTATGGAGGACTCGGCTTAGGAGGACTCGGTTTAGGCCTGGGTGGTTTAGGAGGCGCAACCGTGTGTGAATCTGTACCTTCTTACGGTTTAGGTGGACTCGGCGGTTACGGAGGGGGCCTACCCGGCTTAGGCCTCGGTGGACTTGGTGGGCTAGGACTCGGGGGATTAGGCGGAATTGGAGGATTAGGCGGCTTAGGCCTTGGAATCGGCGGATTAGGAGGCGCTACCGTCTGCGAATCTGTACCTTCCTACGGTTGGGGACTCGGCGGCCTAGGAGGCCTAGGTGGCTTAGGCCTCGGAGTCGGCGGCCTTGGAAGCGCTACCGTCTGTGAATCAGTACCTTCCTACGGTTGGGGACTTGGTGGTTACGGAGGAGGCCTAGGGGGCTTGGGCCTCGGACTCGGCGGCCTAGGAAGCGCTACTGTCTGTGAATCTGTTCCTTCCTACGGTATTGGTGGACTCGGCGGTTACGGAGGAGGCCTAGGCGGCTTAGGTCTCGGACTCGGCGGCCTAGGAAGCGCTACCGTCTGTGAATCTGTACCTTCCTACGGTATTGGTGGACTCGGCGGTTACGGAGGTGGCCTAGGCGGCTTAGGTCTCGGACTCGGCGGCCTAGGAAGCGCTACTGTCTGTGAATCAGGGCCCGTAGGCTTGGGAGGCCTGGGGTATCTAGGTGGAATCGGAGGACTTGGCGGTTTAGGAGGACTAGGTTTAGGCCTTGGAGGGTACGGTGGCGCAACCGTCTGTGAATCCGTCCCCGGATACGGTTTGGGTGGCTTAGGAGGACTCGGTCTCGGTGGCTTAGGATACGGTGGCCTCGGGGGTTTAGGCCTTGGAGGTTTAGGCCTTGGACTGGGACGTCCTTTTTTATAAATAGCAACACGTCTTCAGCCTACTTTAACAGTGCTACACAGGTTTCTGGGGCTATGCCCATGGTGTCATCCAATTCCAGCAGTAGGTTTAACAACCAGGCTCATATAATGGCTTTCTGATCATAAACTAATAAAAAGGCAAATTAAAAAAACTTCAGGTGTATTCAAAAGCAGACTCAGTTGGTTTTGTTATGTGTGATTAATGTTGAAAAGTAATTTGTTTTTGGCCGTTTTGGTGACCATTTTAAAAGTGACAGAATTTTGTTATAAAAGTGTAGGTTTTTCCAAATATTCCTTTAAGTAATCACACTGATCTCAGTTTTTATAATTTTTGTCGATTTTTTTGTAAAGTCTCTCTTGAAATGCCTGAATTGAATAAAAAAAAAAATTATTGTTCAAAATTTTTTATAAAATTATTGTTGTATGTATATCATTGGCTAATAAAATGTATGTATTTGATTTTTTGTTATAATTTATCTCTTTATAAACATCTACAAAGTTTACCTCAAAGTTTTGGTATCCAAATTGAAAACATTATCATTCCTTCACGATCAAAACACATTATAATACACTGTAAACGGGTATTTTCGCGAATGTTTACCTTTAATATAAGCCCGACGTTTCGACCGGATTGCACCAGCCGTGGTCGCGGGAAGACTGAAGTATTGGAGGTACCGCCACAGCAAAGCGAAGGTGTTTATTCAACTACCCTCACTTGATCTTCATAAATGCCAGCCTAGACGCCAGCCTAGCCTGGCTGGTAAATGACTGTTTTGCATTCCTTGCAAATGAGAAGCACTACTATAAGAGAATGGTTCGGGAAGCGATTGAGATCAAGAAGTATCCTAATTTCAATCGCGAAGACGGCTTCAGACTCTCTCCCGCTTGGAATCCAGTGATCACTAAGTGTACTCGTCAAGTGAAATCATCTCAGTATGCGGACACTGTTAGTGTAGTGTGAACCGGCCCTAATTAACATTTATGAAGATCAAGTGAGGGTAGTTGAATAAACACCTTCGCTTTGCTGTGGCGGCACCTCCAATACTTCAGTCTTCCCGCGACCACGGCTGGTGCAATCCGGTCGAAACGTCGGGCTTATATTAAAGGTAAAAATTCGCGAAAATACCCGTTTACAGTGTATTATCATTCCTTATTTATTTCATTACAATTTTTATACTTTTATAAATTATTCCATAAAAAAACCACATCATTCTCTTCCCCTCATGCCAATTCATTTGTGGTCGTCGCAACATATCTTCTTCTCCCACACTTCTCTATAACTCGTCATCTCATCAGACACTTCCTTTCTTCCCATACCATCCTTCACACAGTCTATCCATCGTTTCTTTGCTCTTCCTCTACTCTTATACCCATCCACATTCATACTCAAAACTTTCAGCTGACTACCACAATTATTACATATAGCGACTGCCTATCTGACCTTCACAACCCCGTTACTGATCGGGCATGCGTCACACTACTTTTTTAAATGCGAAACTTTGGTATGTGTGTGAATGTTTGTTTCTCCTTCACGCTACAACGGCTGGGTGGATTTCGATGATTTTTTTTAACGGATAGTTCACAACCTGCGTTAAAACAGAGAATCATTTTTTATCCCGGTAGAACTATTTCAGGGGATTTTTTCCGTCACCCACGCACGGGCAACAGCTAGAAAAATAAATAAAACAAACAACAAATACTTGCTCAAATTACCCGTACTTTATTTCGAACGTTCACTCGCTTACAAATGTATACTAAATCAAATATATATACATAATACTATATAGATATCATATTCCTACTAGCATGGGCACAAGCAGGGGGGAGGGCAGTCTTGGCAGACTGGGCAGGGTGGGGGCGGGCAGGGACACGGGCAGGGTGGAGGGCAGACTGGGCAGGGTGGGGGTGGGCACGGACACGGGCAGGGTGGGGGCGGTGGGCAAGGAGGGGGTGGGCAGGGGCATGGGCAGGGGCATGGGCATCCACAAGGTCCAAGACCACCAGGTGAAAGCGAGTCTGCGTTCTGCCCGCTGGCCGTGCAAACGCAAGCGGAACCGAGGGTCCTGAAGTTCTGGGGCGGGTTAGGGCGGAAGCAGATAGTCGGTGGGGCGGGCACGATGATCTTGGGCGGTCTGACGATGAGGGGAGCGGGCACTGGGGGCTGTACTGGTGGTGGTTGCACCTGGGGACGAAAGAGATCGAGTTATTGCATAATCAGTCAACGTTCCAACAGCTGGGAAATCGAAACCAAGGCTCCTATGATCAGCAGTAGCGGCCACTAGACCACTAGAGGTTTTTCAGCATTGCAAATCCATTATTTGACTTCCATTTCACTTTTGTCGATCACCTTCTCAAGAAAGCTTTTTTCTGCCTCCCTTTTCCCAACAACGTTGGTTTCGGCTTCTAGTCTAACCAAATGCAGCTGACTACTAGTATTTTACATGAAGCGACTGTCCAAGAAACTGTCTGTCTGGTCTTCTTTAATGCTACTTCAATATAAATGTCCTTACCCTGATCGGAGGTGGTCTCGGTACGGCAACTGGCTGAGGTCGGACGAGCAGTGGGGGTGGCTGTGGCGGGCTCACAGCAGGCACCCTCACGTAGAACGGCGACGGCTGCGGGGGCTGAACCGGGGGTGGTCGCACCGTTATGGGCGCTGGGGTGGGAGGCTGGACTGGGGCGGGCTTCACCCAAATTGCGGGTGGTTGGGGCAGCCTGATCTCACCGGGGCGGACCACGATTGGGGGTGGAGCTGGGAACCTGATTTGTCCTGGTCTGATTAGGATAGAACCTGTGGAAACAATGAGACATTACAACAAATCGGATATTGGGTTAGGTGAAGATCCTACAGCAAGAGAGGATTCTCAGACCAGACGAGTGTTGTCTCGTGGGCTAATAGTTGTTGGGTTTCTGTCAACATTTTTATCGAGCAGATAACTGGCAGCGATGGTGTATCTCATTTGTGGCAGCATAGGTATCCCCACAATTACACATTTAATACGGCGCCGGACTTATTGCCAGCAACTGGTAACAAATTGGCAATTTGGCTCCTACTGAGAAATTCCTGGTGAAAACACTCAAAAACACTTTGCCTGACCTGGGAATCGAACCCAGCTAGACTTAGAATCCACACAGCCCAGCTCTACACTTAGAATTCTTGTGTTTTTAATTAAAGAGTACAAATGAATCTTATAAAAGTTTCACCGTATGTCTCAAGGATTTTAGTTTCTCCATACTGTCCTAGCTAACACTTTCTTTACGTGTGATTAGTTCGTAACCTGCACCCCTAGCCAAGTTGACAATCTACAATCGTTAACGCTAGTAGAGAACTATTCAAATGAATGGGAATAACATCATCTCAACGTTAAATTACGTGATCATCACAAACGAATAGAAAATTCGTAGACAAGTATACATAGTTCAAAATGATAGAATAGAATGTTATCGTTTCTACAATGTTGATCGCTAAACTCTTTGGTAGGAACGCTCACCATAGACTAACATTATAGAACGAGCGATCGACTCAGTCGTGTCAACTTGGCTACCAATTTAGCGCTTTCTACAATCGCTTACGCCGAGTCGTTTACGATAGTAGAAAGAGAATCGATACGAAACGTTTGTAACTTGGCTAGGGGTGCTGGTATCAGAGTTTTTATCGTCGGCTTTAACATGCCCTCAAGAAATATCTCTCAGGCATGCTGGTTTCCTCACGACGTTCCTTTATTGATACTCTTCTTCTTTGAAACTTACCCGATGGAGCCTGTCCATACAGATAGTTGACGGGAGGCTCGCAGGGGTTGCAGGGTCCAATCTGCTGCGCCCCCGGATCACAGGGGTTTGCTGGAGCTGGCAAGGGGGGCTGGCATGGGCATGGGCACGAGCATGGGCACTGAGGATCCGGCTGTGGGCACGGCTGCCCCAGCGCTGTGCCCAGGAAAAGAACTAAAGGGAAGAAAGAAAAATTGATTAATCTACTAATATTATAAGGAGGAAAGATTTGTATGTTTGTAATGAATAAACTTAAAAACTACTAGGCCGATTTCAAAAATTCTTTCACCATTAGAAAGTTACATTCACCCTGAGTAACATAGGCTATATTTTATCCCCGTACTCCCACGGGAATGGGAAATACGCGGGTGAAACTGCGTGACGTCCGCTAGTCTGTCATAAAATTCTGATGCACCGTGCTACTAAAAGGTACCAGTTTTCGAAAGATAAATCAATAGCTCCTCTTCCAGTCTTACCGGATGCCGCTGAATACCAGTATTTTACATGGAACGACTGATCTGCAACCCAGTTAGTACTGGGTAATACGATACCCCTAAAACTGGTGTGTCAGAATTTCTGACTACTGACTACCTGTAACGACTGTCAAAGATCTACAAATGACAGCCGGGACCAACAGCTTTACGTGCTTTCCGAGGTACAGAGAAAACTCGTTATGTGATGGGTGGTCACCCATCCACAGAACAACCTAGGCAAGCGCGACTTAACCTAAAGATTGATCGGAGCGGCTGTTATTAGCCACGAGATGTAAAGTTAATATAAATTAAATACTTACCCGAAAACCATATGACTTTGCCCTTCGCCATTTTTCGATCGTCTGATGATAAAAATGAAGAAAAACCACCTTTTATACTCTTCAATCATTGAAAATCCCGCCATCTATGATCCGCCATTTGCAAAACCCCACTTCAATCTAAATTCAACCTTAAAGACTTCAGTCAAGAGTTTAATTTCAACTGAATGTTTGTATTGTAAGGCTTTTTGTATTGTCACCCTCGAATAAAAGTTTTTTAACGGTCTTTGAATTTATTTTTTAAATTTGGAATAATTTTGTTTTGCAACACTGACGTTATAAACGGTTTTGCTTTAAGATTTTTTTCAAATATAATATTTGTAATTATTAAATTCGTTGCGGTTAGATAGGAGTCGTAAGTTGGTCTTAAAATAATCATTTTTTCATACTTAATACTTTTACATAACTCTTCCCTTTGTTATTTCATTTTATTTATTTCTTCATCAACAACTGCCTGCATTTTCCCAACTATGTTGGAGTCGGCTTCCAGTCTAACCGGATGCAGCTGAATACCAGTATTTTACATGAATCGACTGCCTATCTGACCTCCACAGCCCAGTTAGTACTGGGTAATACGATATCCCTTGGTAAGACTGGTTGTCAGACGTTCGGGCCACTGATCTAGAAATGGGTATATGCATGATTTTTTTTTATCACTCTAAACAAAGCGTATTACCATCAGAAATAGGAAAGGGAAATTATTTTTTTAATATCTTTAAAAAGTACTAAAACTTTCGAAACTGCTGATTAGACAGAGAAATACTAGATTAGACAGCGAATGACGTCATTCTCTGCATCGACGTACAAAATCCATACTAAATTCCGTTTATCTAGAAAGAGATAGAAACAAAAGTTTAAATGGTTATAACTATTGTGTTGTTTGGCCGATTTATGTCTTGTTTTCGCTTTTTGACATTATTTTTATACTACTATAACATTCAGTATCGAAATAAAAAAAGAAAATTTATGCATATTCCCTATTGGCAGCCGCGCCCAACGGCTTAACGTACTTTCCGAGGCACGGCGGAAAATCGGTATGTAATGGGTGGTCACCCATCCACAAACCAACCCAGGGAAGCGCGGCTTAACCTGATGATCCTGAGCGGCTGTTGTTATTAAGCCAGAAGCTCCTCACATTTGAAACCATTCATATTAAACACATCTATTTTAACGTTCATCCTTCTACACATTTCTCAATAACATTGTGGTCGGCCAGAGATATACAAGATACCTTAAATAAAGTATCTGGAATACAAAA
This sequence comes from Xestia xanthographa, assembly GCA_905147715.2. Classification (NCBI taxonomy): domain Eukaryota; kingdom Metazoa; phylum Arthropoda; class Insecta; order Lepidoptera; family Noctuidae; genus Xestia; species Xestia xanthographa. The sequence continues at coordinate 29,788,712 of LR990654.1, forward strand.
TGCAAAATACTTTTAAATTAAGTATCAGACCAGATAGCAAATAACTTTCTGGAATGGTATCTGAAATACTAGATATAAAATACGTATCTTTTAAATACTTTAGTTTATTTAGATGAAATCCATGAAAAATACTAGTATTCAGCTGCATCCGGTAAAACTGGAAGCCGATCCCAATATAGTTGGGAAAAGGCTAGGCAAAAAAGCAACAATTTTATAATGAAAGTTTATTTTTTGTAAATCGCGTTGATCGCGCAAACGTGACACAACATAATATTACTTATATTTCTAAGGTTTCAATCGTGACTTAAGTAAAACCAGTTCTTCAAAGATTTGATCACCCATCTTTCTTCGTTGAGGCCTCATAATCATGTACCCAAATTAGAAGAGTCGCTCCACAGGACCAGATCTTAGCAAATCAGTTATCTATTACACTACTAAAAGTATTTTAGCAAACATAGTATCTACAAAATACTAAGATACCAAACAAAAGGTATTTAAATACAAGATACAAATGAAATTTAAAAAAAGTATTTTAGATACAAGATGAAAATAAGTATTTTGTATCTTGTATGTGTATTTCAGATACTTGTATCTTAGATAATGACCCGAATTGCGCAGCAGTAGTGAGGCTGCCTTACGTTCTTAGGGTCGGGCCGGGTTCAAATCCCGGTCGGGGCAAATGTTTGTGTGATGAGCATGGACATTTGTTTCCGAGTCATGGATGTTTATATTATGTATAATAAGTATGTATTTACAAACAAAAAGTATCTATGTAGTATATCAACTATCTTGTGTCCACGACACAAGCCTCGTTGCTTAGTGTGGCACTAGATGGCGCTGTGTGTAATGTCCAGCAATATTTATTTATTTATTTTATTTTATCTAAAAGTCACATCTCTGGGTTCAGCAAAGCATGTTTTCTTCTAGGTATACTGAATTCTTCAAAAGTATAATACGCCCGCCTGCACTCGTAGGTACCCAGGATATACTAGACCACCACCAAACCAGACTCTAACCAGGTTACATCATATTATTATTCTTCCCGGAACTTTACAAGAGCTAAAACTTACTATTTTTCTTTCAAACTTATGTGTGGTTTGAACCAAAGATTTGAATTGTTAGATGTTCCCTCATCGTATTGAGGTTGGGCGAGAAAATGTGTGCCGGATACCACACGGCTCACCTAGCCTACCTCTAGTAACGGAGATATTGGAGGTCAAAGTTCTAACTTTTTCACTGGTTTTTTTTCAAATGCTGGTTTTTAAGGTCATAACTTTTACTTTAAATACCTCCTTATCCCGTTTACTATTACATGCGTCGATTAGCACAATGTTTTGAGTGCGTAACATTGAGTTGTACCACAAAACATGATTTTTTACCCCAAAAAAAAAAGTCGTTTCCCAGCAATAATTTTTGCGTAAAGTTACTTAGTTTGATGTACAGAATGCTTGGTTGACGGCTTCGTGATGAGGTCTTTTACACACTGTATATCTCTCAGCAAATAACTTTGTCTTGAAACAGGGTGGATAATGAATACTGACTACAAAAATATAATTCTTTCAGTTATTTCCATTACAACTTGTTTGGACTCCACACCGTATTCAAAAGTGATTGTAAAGCACATTTAATTTAATCAGTGGTGTCGATTCTGTTGTGCACAAATAAAACTTAATTTAGGCTATTGCTATCTTTTACTAAAAGGCAGTGCGAGAAAAAGACGGCTATGGCTATGAACTAAGTTATAGATGTCAAACTAGTTTATGCCTTGCGCTTCACCGTGTTTTTAGTCGACATGTTTTTACGTGCACCCTTCATTTGTATGGAAATATAAGTTCTAACTAAATTTGACAGCTCTAAATTACGTCCGTCTCTTTCTCGTCTTATAAGAGAGAAAAAGATAGCAATACCATAAATTAAGTTTAGTTTGTGCACAACAGAATCGACGCCACTGTATTCTGCTTTCACTGTCTCAAAAACTTCTACTTGAACCATTTTATTTTATTTTCAAAGTCGTTAATTAATCTACAGATAAGAAATGTAATCGTTTTTAGTTCTCGACGCATTTTAATTGTACAATCGATGATTCAATTAAACCAATTTATTGAAAAGCTTTTTGATACTTGTACGCATGAACTAAATGCGAGTTTAATAATGCATAAAAGTATATGATTCACTGCAATAAACAGAACCAGAAAAATATATGATATTCTTCAGGATATATGCTCGTACGATAGTGTTTTGAAAACGTAATACAACAAATTTTATTCGATAGAAAAAAATCACGAACTTATCTATAAAAAAATCTTTGAAGAACTATAAACCTTACTAAAATACATGCGATCATTCTGATTTTTTGGCAAATAATTCTACAAGCAACTTATAAGCATCATAGTGTTTTACTTTTTAGTCCAATCAATAGATTTTTTGTAAATCGCAAAAAAACCACTCATTTCGCACTATTCGGCCGCGGTGACTGACGTAACAACCGCTTTGTAGTGCAAGCTTATTAGAACTTTATTCTACCAGTATTTCAAACGAAGTTTGAACCACCACAAATAGAGTTGTTAATTTAGCTCCTGTAATCGCCTTAATCATAACTGGCGTGTTGGTGTACTGTACCATTAGCTACATCTCTACTACTTCCCTTTGGGGATAGGCGTGATGTTAATCTATGCTTTCAAAACGATGACGGATAAGGGTTATAAGGAGATAATAGAGGAGCAATAGAGAAGTATTGAAGAATCATGCTGCTGGCCGTGTGGTATCCAGCAGAGTAGAATAGAACCAACCCATTACACTCACGGGTGTCGTATAAGGCTCATAATGTCTGAGGCAGAACACCTTGCGCCTCCGTAGACCAGAGAATGGGCAGCAGCGTTTTCTGTTAGTCTTTCATCACTGCGATCTCCAATCCGCCTGCTAAGCGTGGAGATTACGGCTAATTCCTCCCATCATAGGAGAGGCTTATGTCCAGCAGTGGACGTTATGGGCTGTTGTAGTTGTAGTATGCTGCGCCGACCATAAATATATTGGGATAAAGACAAGATAATGATGATGATGAAGGATAACGCTCATAACAGCAGGTCTAGCCAAGTTACAAACGTTTCGTATCGATTATCTTTCTACAATCGTAAACGCCTCGGCGTAAGCGATTGTAGAAAGCGCTAAATTGATAGCCAAGTTGACACGACTGCACCCCTAGCCAAGTTACAAACGTTTCGTATCGATTCTCTTTCTACAATCATAAACGCCTCGGCGTAAGCGATTGTAGAAAGCGCTAAATTGGTAGCCAAGTTGACACGACTGAGTCGATTGCTCGTTCTCTAATGTCTGTAGAAAAAACCTACACTTTAGTCTATGGTCAGCGTTCCTACCAAAGAGTTTAGCGATCAACATTGTAGAAACGATAACATTCTATTCTATCATTTTGAACGATGTAAACTTGTCTACGAATTTTCTATTCGTTCGTGTCATTGTGTCATTCCCATAAATTTGTTTAGTTTTCTACTAGCGTTAACGATTGTAGATTGTCAATTTGGCTAAGCCTGCAGGTATGTTTAACAGGTTCACTGTCCACAGACCACATACCTTCTGTAGAGAGACTTCCATATCAGTCCACAGACCGTATGTGGTCTGTTCGCACGTACAATTTCTAAGTGTGGACGTGAGGAGAAAGTCTCATAAATTTAATGCGGACTTGGCAGGACACATCATTTTCATAAAAACATAACTGGACTTATGGACCATTCCCACTCTGGAGCCTGGACAGTGAACCTGAGTTCCATATAAAAGAACGCGAGCCAAAGAGCCCATTGCCATCAACCGGTCCCAAATCCCCACTACGTGGCGGTTACTAAGAAATTCCTGTTGGAAAAACCCAATAATACTTTGTCTGAACTGGGAATCGAACCCAGAACCTTATGCTCAGCAGTTGCGATTACAACCAATAGCACTAACACCAACGAGGCAGTCAAGGCAGGCGTCTTGAGACTAGTAGCAACAAATATATAATATAAGACAAGCGGACGTCATGCGGTTTCACCCGCGTAGTTCCCCTTCCCGTGGGAGTACGGAGATAAAATATAGCCTATGTTACTCGCTGATAATGTAGCTATCCATTGCTGAAAAAAAAATTCAAATCGGTTCAGTAGTTTTTAAGTTTATTCGTTACATACAAAAATATGAAAATACAAATCTTTCCTCTTTATAATATTAGTATAGCTAAGTTAGACAAGGTAAAGCGCCTGGCTGGTTTTGATGACCTTCAATTTTTAAGCCAGGACTGTTTACTGGGTCACTTGGTAAGTAGGTGTATTCTGTGAACCACATTAAGATTTTCACACAAAAATATAAAAAAAAAACAATAAGTTTTGGGGGTTCCCCATACTTAGAATTCAAACTCAATTGTTTTTTTTTTCATCAAATACGTGTGGGGTATCTATGGATAGGTCTTCAAAAATGATATTGAGGTTTCTAATACAATTTTTCTAAACTGAATAGTTTGCGCGTGAGACACTTCCAAAGTGTAACTGTAACTTCTAAAATAAAAAAAATGATAAAACTAAAAAAAATATAAGATGTACCATCACAACGGACGAAATCTTACCACCGATACGGCTCTTTTTGTTTGCAGCATCCGGCCGCTATTGAAGCGCTTATGTACGCTCAGCAACCAATAGCATCGCAGTATCTGATCCCTTGTCTTTGTTAATGAAAAAAAGGGTCGAACGAAAAAAATACAATACAATACGGTTGGTAAACAGATGTGGACATCGTGTCCACGGGATTTTGTTAAAAACATGGTAAGATTTCGTTCGAGCTGTACATTACCATGTAAACATCCACCGAAAATTGGTTTGAACTTGAGATCTAGTAAGTATAGTTTTTTTTAATACGTCATAGATCGTAAACCGCATTAATTTACCTGGTGTCAGACTTATTATCACACACACACATACACCCACACAACACACTTACTCATATCTGATATAGACTTTAATACTTTCAGGCATATTCATATTTATTTGTTTTACGTTATTAACTAGTAACATTGATTTTAAATTTAAGTAAACACTAAGCAATTGATTTCTCCATTCTTGAGGGATACGGCACTGTTTCTCTTTACTACAGGCTATTATGTAGCCTATCTAAGAGGACAGTACCCCAACCATAATGTTGTATATAGTGTTCATATTTTGTAAAGTGCAACTGTTTTTATTGTATTTACTGCAACACATTTTATGCAATAAAGTTTTTATTATTTATTATTATTATTATTTTTGTTTTGACATTTCTGTTCCTCCGGCTAGCCGGGAAGTTCTGATGGCACGGGCCTAAGCCAAGTGTTCATCAGTTGGGTTAATTTCGGGTATGGAGATACTAGTTTCCACGCGGTTATGCGCAGACTGTGTAATATTTTCCGACTCACACTGCAGAAACTTTCTTACTAGTCTGCATGTGTTTAAAATCACTGCCTTCTGCAGTAAGTAGTAGGTGCTAGCTGGTAAGTTAAGAGAACTCAAGGACTGATGAAGTTGTTTAGGGATTACTCCTGTTGACGAAATAACTATAGGGACAATTATAACTTTTTGTAGGCGCCAAAGTCGGGTTATTTCGTCTTTTAACTCTATGTATTTCGATAGTTTTTCGGCTATTGTAGTCTGTAAGTTGTGAGTGTTTGGTACGGCTATGTCTACTAAGAATCCAGTGTTGTTTAATTTGTTTATCAATGTGATGTCTGGTCTGTTATAATGAATTGTGCGGTCAGTGAAGAGAGCTCGGTCAAAGTACAACTTTGTTGTGGTGTTTTCTAGTACTGTTTCAGGGCTGTATTTATAATATGGTACTACAGTGTCTACAAGTTTGTACTGATGTGCTAGTTTCTGGTGGATTATGTTAGCTACTTGGTCATGTCTGTGTTTGTAGTCGGTTTGAGCTATAGATTTGCAGGCACCAGTTATGTGTTGAATTGTTTCCGGGGAACTATTGCATTTTCTACATGTGTCGTTTGGTAGATTTTTTATAATGTGCTTTCTATAGTTTTTAGTTTCTATTACCTGGTCCTGTATTGCTAGCATGAACCCTTCAGTCTCTGGGAAGAGTTTGCCTAGATTAAGCCATGCGTTCGACGCTTCTTTATCGACATTTGGTTGGCATAAATCTTGGCGATGTCTTCCATGGAGAGACTTCTGGGTCCATTCTAGATATTTCGTTTTGTCATCAGTCACTCTTTCGTTTTTCTGTTCCGTTGTGTCTTTAAGATTTAGAGGTGTTAAGCGTTGGTCGTTTTGAGCTATGAGTTTGTGGAGTGTGGAAGATTCAGTTTTAGCAAAAAAGTATTGTCTGAGAGTTGTGATCTGTCGATTGTGAAGATTTGAAATATCAATAAGTCCCCTGCCTCCCTCTTTTCGCGGTAGTGTCATCCTTTGCACGCATGATCTTGGATGGTGTTTACGGAATTTAGTCATAGTAGTGTTAATTTTGCGTTGTAAATTTTTCAGGTCAGTTTTCGTCCAATTAATTATCCCAAACGAGTAAGTAAGGACAGGGATAGCAAAGGTGTTAATTGCTTTTATTGTGTTTCGAGAGCAGAGTTGTGTTTTAAGAATTGTATTTAATCTATGTTGGAATTGTTGTTTTAGTTTCAGTTTGATATCTTTGTAGTGTATTTGATTTGATTGTATGTACCCTAAGTATTTGTAAGTGTCCTGTTCATCCAATGGTTCTATTTGTTCACCTGTTGCTAAGGTGTATTGGTGTTGGTAGTTCTGTCCTGCTTTTACTGAATTTATTTTGCATTTGTCTATACCAAATTCCATTTTAATATCGTTTGTAAATTTCTCAGTTATGTTAGCTAACTCGTTAAGCTGATTTTCCGATTTTGCGAACAGTTTAATGTCATCCATGTACAATAAATGGTTTAAAATGTTACCATGGGTCTCCTCCTGCCCATCAGCAGTGGAATTTAAAGGGATTCCTAGTGAGGTTGTGTTTAATATTTTTGATAATGGGTTAAGAGCAAGGCAGAACCACAACGGACTAAGTGCATCTCCCTGGAAGATGCCTCTCTGTATTTTAATTGGACTGGTGTTTTTTGTTTCGGTTGGGGTAGTGAGTCTAAGTACAGTAGTCCAAGTTGTCATTACGGTCTTAAGGAATGCTATTACTGATGGATGTATTTTGTATATTTCTAATACTTGTACTAACCATGAATGAGGAACTGAGTCGTAAGCTTTTTTGTAGTCTATGTACATTGTAAATAAATCCGATTTGGACTTCTGGACTGTTTTTAAAACAACGGAGTCTATTATTAATTGTTCCTTGCAGCCTTGGCTAAACTTTCTACATCCTTTTTGTTGTTCGGCCAAGATGTTGTTGGAGTCAATATGCTCATATATCAGTTCAGATATGCAGGATGTGATGATCTTATATAAGGTCTGCAAACATGTAATGGGTCTGGATTTCGCCGGATTTGAGAGATCATTATGATCTTTTGGTATCATAAATGTGGTACCAGACGTTACGTAAGAGGGTATCGAATTAGGGTCTTGGATAAATTTATTAATGAAGTGATATAAATAACAATGAATTGCTGTGAATTTCTTGTACCAGTAACTATGTATATGGTCTGATCCAGGAGCTTTCCAATTATGTAACCTTGACAGAACTTTATGAAATATATCCGGGGATATTTGCTCAAATGCCATTGGCTGTATGTTACTATTGTTATTTGTAACTTCTGATTGTATCCAGTCAGCTTGAGAGTTATGACAAACAGGTTGTTCCCATATTCTTGCCCAGAATTGTTTTAATGTGTCTGGTTCAGGTGTGTTATTGTCATTGTCATCTGTAGTGTTTTGTTGAATATTTGTTGTTGTCTGTCTGATATTGCGATAAAAAAGTTTTTCATTGTTGATAAATTGAGTGTTTTGTTGTTTTCTTAAAGTGCATGCCTTATATCTTTCAAGTCTTCCTTTTACGACGCAGAGTTTTTGTTTTAGTGTGTCGAGTGTGTGTGCTGCTTTTGTGTTAGGTTCTTCGTGTATAGTGTGAATTTTATACTGTTTCATTATCTTGTTAGCATGTTTTCTTAATTTTCTGCTACTATTGCCGTTCACAAATTGTGTCATTCTACCTATTTTCGTTCGTAAATCTTTAACTTTTTGTTCCAGTCGCTTTTGCCATTTCGGTTTGAATTCTGTTTTTGGGACTCGGATACTTTCTCGCGGTTCAAGTGTTATCCTTGCTCCATTTACTTTAGCAACGGTCCATGCTGAACAGTAAATGACGGTTTGTAATCTATCGAAGTCGGTGTCTTTGTCGACATTTTCTGGGAGAATGATTTTGTTTAAGTAGCTAATTATTCTTGCAAGATTTTTAGACGGTTTCTGTTTCGGAATATAAATTCTCTCAGTAGGACTTGTTTCTTTAAAAAAATCGAGTGCTTGTTGAAAAGTATCGTCTATCATTGAATCCCTTACTGGGCTTATTTGTGAGTTAGGTAGTAAATCTGTCATATTATTTAGTTCCGTGCTATCCGATGTTTCTGTATTAGGTGTCAGTTCTTCTATGGAGTTAATTTCCGTGTGGTTTGTTAATTGGGTATTGGTGTTGTTCATATTTCTAAGCTGCGAATGTTCCACGCTCCCTATTGTTGTGTGAGTTGAGGGTACGTAGTCCGAGTTCTTCAGCTACCTCTGCCTTTAATGAATTTAATTTATCGTTACTGATGTATTTATTGTTTATTATTGCCCTCCTCTGATCAGCTATTCTTTGTTCGCTTAGGTGAGCAAGTGATGGAAAATTGCTTACGAAATCGTCATACATACGTTTTCTATATACCGTTTCATTTGAACCTAAATCTGTAACTCTATAATAAGACCGCATTATTGCTTCATTATGTTCACTAGTCCATCTCATTCGAGTTTGTGTTTTATTTTGTGTACTATGTGTATCTATGGTTGTAGGTTGTGTTTGTGTAGGTGAAGACATTTGTTGGGTATAATCTATAGTGTTTTGTGTCTGTAGGGAAAAATGATTAAGTTGCAGTTGTTCTAACTCTTTTTCTACTTCGTTTCGTATGTCGTCTATTGCTTTTTGTGGTAGTAATTTGTTATTTATGATTGCTCTACGTTGATCTCCTATTCTTTGCCGACTAACCTGCATTTCTGGGAATCTTTCCATAAATTTTAGGTGGAGTGGTTCGAGGTAGGTTCTTTTATCTGTGTCTAATAAGGTTAATTGAAAGTAAGTACGCAGAATGAACATATTCATTTCAGGTGTCCATCGCCTGCGCTTACTAGGAGCGCTTGTAGCGGGTGCAAGCTCATTGTCATGGATGACATCTTGCACAACACTATCAAGCGTGCTAGTGGTAGACAAGCTAGCTTTTCTTCTTGTCATGTAGGAGGGGCGAGTCGAAGGGATGGATGAAAATAACGAAATGGTATCATCGCCCGTGGAATCGGCTGTAGCATCGACGTAGTGAGCCCGCCTGTTCAGCTTACTACGACCAGCTGTAACTATCTTGTCGGTAGGAGCCCGCTTGCTCAACTCCTCACCGCCGATGGACCGCATGCTGTGGCATCTAGCATCGGCTCCAGATGCGCCCCGGCGCTCCCCGGGAAGCGACCGTAAACTATATATTCTTTTATTACTCATCTCCATAAAGGGTTACCCTCCTTGTTAGCCGCGTAAGTTTTTATATTATTATGACGTCCATGGGCCTCTGACTTAGCTTACATGCCATCGAGAAATATCTCTCAGGCATGCTGGTTTCCTCACGATGTTTTCCTTCACCGAAGCAAGTGATAGTTACATGTACAATATGCACATGAATCTAGCTAAATCACCTGAAAGTGGCGAAGGACGGGGTTCTTTTGGAGGAATGTTTCATGACAATTTTGACGTTCAAAAAGTGTTGATCGCATATCAGCCTTACTTGAAAAAATTACTTTTGATTATGATTTTGTATGTACCGTTCTACGTGTATACAGGGTGTAAAAGACATCATCACGAAGTCGTCAACCAAGCATTCTGTATATAAAACTAAGTAACTTTACGCAAAAAATATTGCTGGGAAACTTTTTTTTTTGGGGTGAGAAATCATGTTTTGTGGTAGAACTCAAAGTAACGCACTCAAAACATTGTGCTGATGGATGGATTGAATAGTACGGGGGAGGTACAGGAGTCGCGGAGGTGTTTAAAGTAAAAAACTTACATTAAAAACTTGTATTTAAAAAAAAACTTGTCAAAAAGTTGGAACTTTGACCCCCAATATCTCCGTAACTAGAAGGTTCCCAGGTATGGTGCAGAACAAAAAAATAATCACAATGACGAGGAGAAAAAGTGCCTTTCGGCTTCGTTAAGAGTTCTTTTACACCCTATAAAAGTTTCGGATATTCCTTTTATTACCTTGAAAGAAAGAAAGAAAGAAAGAAAATACATTTATTTGGCACACGCCACAAGTGCACACAGTATGAAAAATAAACAAAAAATGAAAAGCAAAAAGAATAACAAAATAAATGAGTAAAAACTTAAAACTAAATAAAAAACAATGTGACACAGTGTGCCTCACGGCTGCGCCAAATAGGCCCAGTTCAGCAAAATGCCGGACAACTAGTGCCCGACGCTGGTTTTCAACTGGACCTAGATTAGTGAAGTTACGGATGTGAAGCAGTTTTATATGTTGTGTGTGTTGTGTTGTGTTGTGCGTGTGTGTTGTTGTGTGTTTGTATGTTGTGTCAATGGTGGTGGTGAATAGGTACATAAATATGTGAAATACATCTGTATTTAGAAATAAATAAAATAATTAAACAATAAATTATTAGAAAATAAAGAAATATACATATAAGAAAAAGAAAGATACATAAATGGAACGGAAGCATGATAAAAGGAACCTGTTTTGCACGATGACCAGGATTATTTAATAAATTGTAAAGTGACGGTAAACGGTGTAAAAACATTTAAATTTATTTGTCGCAGAAACTGATATGCTAAAGTTAAATTATTATTAAGTTAAAATTTAAAGTAGGAATAATAAGTTGGTAAGCAGGGACGTTCCTCATATTAGAGATTTATTTAGAGCGACCATATCCAGCTTACGTTGCGCTTCTATGAGAAACTGCCGCAAACGACTTCTGAAAGTGCCCATCGTATTGAGTAGTCTTATTGGTGGTGGCAGGTTATTCCATACTTTGGAAGCCGCATAACGAAAGCTGCCTCTGAAAGCAGCTGTATTGTGCGACTGACTTGTGAGTTGTTGGGAACATTGCCTTCTACCACATTCTCGCCTACTTGTTATCCAACTTAGTTTGTTATACAAGTAGTCCGGTTTTTGGTATTTGACCACACCAAATAAAAGGCAAGCCAGGTGTAGCTTGCGTCTGGACTTCATTTTTAGCGAAAAATGCTTGTTAAGAAAAGGTGTGACATGACTTCTGCGAGGTATGTTATAACAAAATCGAGCGCACGCGTTTTGTACCCTTTGTATAAGCCGATCTGTACGAGCCAATAAGCGCGGGCCGTACACAGTGTCGGCGTAGTTCAATCGAGACAGGACTAAGGTTTCTACAGGTTGTTCCCGAAGCGCTTCAGATAAATAAGGCCTCATCTTGTACAAAACCTTCAGGCGATAAAAACAGTTTCTTACCGAATCTGCTACGTGGCTCTCAAAACGAAGGTCTTTGTCCATGGTTAGACCCAGATTTCGCGCCTCATACACTCGCTCAATTGGTTCACCCATTAGTTCTAGGTCAAAAATCAAAGGTAGTCGAGCCAGCTGCTGTCTGGTACCAAATACCATATACTTTGTTTTTGTAGGGTTTAGCGACAAGCAGTTCTCCTCGGACCAAACCGCGATTCGTTGGAGATCTTCGTTAAGATCCTTAATGGCGCTGTCATAGTCGTCAGGTCTGAAGGAAATATATAATTGTACATCATCGGCGTATATGTGGTACTTGCATCTCTGTAGGCATCTTATTATGTCTGCGCAGTATAAAATGAATAAAATGGGACCCAAAATAGAGCCCTGCGGGACTCCTCTTTCTACGGGTATAAGTGCCGATCTTAGATTAGTGCCGTCACTCAAGCGCAGGTCTACTAGTTGTTCTCTGTTACTTATATTATATAGCTAATATAATATAATAAAAAATATAATTATATAGCTTTAGGGTCGAAACCATAATATTTTAACTTTGATAATAGCAATGGTATATTAATAGCTTCAAATGCCCTGGAAAAGTCTAGTAAAACTAGTAATGTGCACATTCCTTTATCTTGTGCAGATAAAATGTTATCAGTTACATCCAGTAAAGCAGTAGATGTACTGCGCTGTTTTCTGAACCCTGATTGTAAATCAGGTAAAATGTTATTTTGTTCCAGAAAAAGCGTAAGTTGGTGGCTGACGATTTTCTCTAGTACTTTGGATAAGCATGGTAAAATACTAATAGGACGCAGATCTTTTAAGGCCAATGGATTTGATTTTTTTGGCAAAGGCCTAATAGAAGCAATCTTCCATAGATCAGGAAATGTTGACGTTTCTATAGAGCGGTTTATTATGTCTGTAATAACATTTAAAGTATGCGGCAAAGTCATGTTAATCATGTCCAGATTAATGTTGTCGTAGCCTTCGGCATTACTTTTAAGACTAGCGATAGTGCGTGAGACAGTGTTCATGGTCCACTGGAGTGATTGTAAAAATTGCTTCACCGTGGCTATGATTGTCATAATAATTCAAAAGCGATGCGCTTGCCATGGGGTTACCGGGAACAATCAAACGGTTTTTATTAATTAGATCAGGGTCTGTAAAATGCGACGGAAGGTCTTGTCTGGGTTTATAGGACGATAAGGTGGATTTTAGGTTTTTCCATAGCAATTTAGGGTTTTTTAATTTGTTATTTATATTCTGTTTAAAGTACGCAATTTTTTCATTGTACAGCGAACTAATCACTAAGTGTTTTAAATCTTTGTAGTATTTTTTCTTAGAGTCGGATTTTGTTTTTCTATAACTAGTTAGTGCGTCGTCGCGTAAACGCATCATTATTTTGATTGTATCCGTAATCCATGGAAACGATTGCTCCCTTATAGTACAGGTCTTGATCGGCGCGTGGACATCAAACAAGGACGTAAGATGGGTGTTTAAGACATACACCATATCATTGACAGTGTTAAGCAACGAAATAAATTCAAGATTTAACAGCGATAAGTCCATATTAAATGTTTCCGTGCACACATTTTTAAGAGGCCGAAACTTTACCACGTACGGTTTGAATTTATCCCGCATAATGTTAAATTCACCAACTACAATAGAATGGCCATTGAGTGAACCGAACGATTCTACCCCAGTGAATCTTGCTCTCAGGTCAGTACATAGAAGATCGATGAGAGTTTCACTGGATGCTGTGAAGTGAGTAAGGCTTGTGACCAATTGGTTAAGATTAAGGCAATTTAGAAACTCATTAACAGTTTTCGTTTTTATTCCCATTGTGTCTAGGAAATTAACGTTGAAGTCGCCAAGTAGAATGTAATGGTCACAATTTCCCAATGAACTCATAGAATCTGTTATGGCATCAAGGAAAAGGACCAGGTCAAGCCACGGCGGACGGTAAGCTGTTCCTATCGCAATTTTTTTGCCGTTCAGTGAGATCGTTAACCACATTTGTTCGACCGATTCGAACCTGGGATCGACCGCGCTTGTCCAAGTACGCGCGCTGAGTCCATGCCGCACATAAAACCCGACGCCCCCACCACGGCCCGCGCGAACACTCGCTGGCCGCGGCTTGTGACGCAGACGGTAGCCCGGCACCACCGGAGCGCGCCCCTCCTCGCCCGGCCGGAGCCAAGTTTCGTTGATGGCCATAATATCAAAACAATGCCTGTCGAGTGCACCAATCAAGTCATCGTGACCTGTACCTAAAGAGCCGGCATTAAGAAATCCAACTTTAAAATACTTTGCTCTTTTAGTCGTCATTTAGATATTAGAAAATAAATTCGGTCATAACGCAAAATCATTAACATATTATAATTGTAATTTGATATATTATTAGTCTAAGTCGAATTGTAACTATTTGGATAGTGTTTAATATAAAATTAAACAAGCGTTTTATCCTGTGGTATGTTAGTAATATAAGTTTTGTGATGAGTGGGTGTAGGTAAATAAGTGTAGTGTTATAAAACTGGTTTACACGTAGTTTACTGTGGTACGCCGCGAGACACACACATGCCGATACAAAACATAGCTTAACGTGTGTTAACAAAGTTAATATTACGATTGACAGACTGTCACTTACTTTTACTGAGCTTACTTTTACTGAATATATTATATAATAATGAAAGACCTTATCTAGGATAAAACTACAATTAATTGGAGAAACAAAACTAAAGAAAACTAACAAACAGACATAAACAACCAAGCCAACTCTAAAGTGCACTGTTTGCACTAGCACCCGGTGGCAGACCGAAGGTGCGCAGTATATCAGCCTCACTACGGATGTGGCAAGTGGCATCACCGGGTTTGTACCGGGCGAGGATACGTCCACGCTTTGCCCACACAAATTGCCAACCGAGCCGACTGCCCGCCTCACGCGCGCTCCGAAACAACTCCCGGTTCACCTTCGTAAGGCGCTCGTTGACGTAGAAGCGCGTCGCAGGGCCTGGCAGATCGAGATCCGCAGTGGTCATGCCGCGACGCACTCGCGCTCCCTCCAGCAGCTCGTCTCGCAGGTCGCGGCGCGCGAGGCGCACGATGAGGAAGCGGGGGCGGGTCTCCACCGGCGCCGTCGCTTGCGTGGCGTTGATGCGCCTACCTCCGACACGCTCGGCACTCACTACATCGCGCGCTTTGAGTTTCACGCCAATCTTAGCCGCCACCAACATGGCTGTGTGGGTAGGGTTTTCGCCACTGATCTCTGGTATGTTTGAGATCTGGACATCATTGGCGAGCAACTCTTGATCACGGTCATTTATGTCCCTCCTCAATTGGCCTATCAGCTCATCCACATCCGACGGTCGCGTTACTTGGGGCTGAGCCAGTTTAGTCTCCATCACCGCTACCCTTTCCTCCAGGTTACTCATCCTGTCATTTGTTGATTTTACAGAGGACCTTAGCTCTGACAGATCATCGCGCAGCTGCTGAAACTCATTTCGCACGATTTTTAGAAATTCCTCTTTAAAACTAGTTAGCTCTATTCTAAGGATGTTTAGGTTGAGCTCCTGTGTGGCATCTAGAGCTGTGCTATTTATGGGGCTGGTGTCCATTAGGTTGACTAAGCTTTCCTCATGTGGTGCAGGTGTTGGTGCCCGTCCCCGTACCGGTGTTTCAGCTCGGTTATCCCTCACCTGGTTCTTTTTACACTCAGGGCAGAGCCAAGGGGTCGTTACAGGACCTGCATTCTGGATGTCTACGCACGCTCGATGGTACCATTGTCTACATTTGCCACAATTAGCAGCCTCTGCCGACGAGAGGAACTTCCCACAAGCACCGCACTTAGCCATGGTGGGTGCGTTGAAACTGGTTTGTTTACTTAACGCAGCACAATTGATCAGCCCACGTAGTACACCGATTAGGCAATAGATGGCGCTATTCGCAGAACGCGTTTATGGTGTTTTTCAGTGTGTATGGCACAGGCATATACCATAGGTTGAACTCAGAATGGGAGTAAAGGTCCACGCACACTGATGTAAGGTCACAAGCTAATTTTCCGTTCCCCAGAAAATTACTGTTTATTTACTTTGGGTTTCGGGTACTTAGGTACTTGCTGGGGTTCACTAAAAGTTAATTTGAGTTTTTTAATGTTTACACGGCACATAAACACTGCACAGTAATGTTACTTACAAGTTGCACTGGCAGAAGTATTAACAAAGTATTTGCACAACGTCATAGGCGAATTAAACTGTGTTTTTTTTTATTTATTCGAGAGAAGAACACAAAGAGCTTATGGCTGATTGACATCCGTCACGTCACCTTGCATTAATTTCCACTCATTAAATAATTATAGCCCATTCCCTCTCATTGAGAGGAGGCCGTGTCCCAGAAGTGGGAACATTATAGGCGGTTGATAATGATGAATTTCCACTCGCATTTTGGTAGGAAATTACACCAAAAAAACGTTTTGGCGTCACCTTTGACATCATAATCATCACCATCATCATTCTCTTTCCCTTATCCCAATTCATTTGTGGTCGTCGCAGCATATCTTCTTCTTCAATACATCTCTATTACTCGTCATCTTATCAGACACCTCTTTTGTTGCCAAATCATCCTCTTCACAGTCCATCCATCATCAATCGTATTTGACAATCGGGGCTTCCAATTAGTGAAAGAATTTTCGAAATCCGATCAGTGTTTCGAAGATTTCCCGCTACATCCAAAGTTACAAATTTTACCTCTTTATAATATTAGAAAACTTATTATCATTAGCTTAGCCTTTACCCAACTTTGCTGGGGTCAGTTTTCAGTCTAACCGGATGTTGTGACACTTACCTTGCAAAACTATACTGTCGTAAAAAAAAGAAAAACGGACCCAATATAACACCCTGTGGTACACCTTGAATCTTTTTTATTTACAATAAACAAATACCAGATATTTATTTATCTGCCATCTTTTATTTGAAATAAAAGATATAATTATGAATTTTGAATTAGTCTAAACGTATTGTTTAAGTTTTATGACAGCTTTTCGTTGTTTACAGAATCAAATGCCTTCGAGAGATCAGATACTTTTGTTTGATTCTAAATGTATCTTGACGTGACTGTTTCATTCTAGTACCCAGGAATAAGTTAATAAATTAACTTTAATTTTCTGTTGTCGATGTGTATTCAGTATTCATCATCTTTTTTCACCCCAAGGTCTAGTAGTCTAGTGGTCTCAAGCGCTACTCCTGAACACGAGGTCCTGGGATTCGATTCCCAAGTCGGACAAAGTATTATTGGATTCTTCTTCAAATAGATAAGGTAGTTAAGAACGAAATCAAACCGAAACATGTAATACATATGCGTATAATAATTCGTTATTAAAATACATATTAAATACTTAGTATATACATTTGTAAACAGCACACACATTCGAAACTCATACGGGCAATTGTTTATCCACTATTTATCCTTTATCACATGCCAAAATCATTGTAAAGATACCGTAAAGAGATCTTAGAAAACATACTAAAGTATACACAGGGACTTATTTCTAAAAAAAACGGTACCAGGGGATTCATTGCACAAAAATTTCCAGAAGGATCTTTAACGATACTAAGTACATGGAAAATTGGTAACACTGTTTTGCATTTATGTGGTTCTTGCTATGATGGTCAGCGTCTCTGTAGGGCTAAATGGAGTATGAGGTCTTCTGCATCAAAAACCTCAATTGGATTGTTCATGCGACGGTCTACAGCTTCCTCCATTCCACCCATCAGTGCCTCTATATGTTCCTACTCCGAGCAGTGGGTCTTAAAAGGCCGTTTTAAAAATAAGTCCTTAGTAGTTTGTTATTTAGCATGGCGAGCAAGGGGGCGGACACGGGTCACAGGGGCAAGGGGGCGGGCACGGGTCACACGGGCAGGGAGGACATGGGTCGCACGGGCAGGGAGGTGGTGGTGGGCAAGGGCAAGGAACAGGGGGACATGGGGGAGGTGCTGGCTGAACGCATCCACACCCATTGATGGCCTGACTCTGGATTCCAATCTGGTTTTGGATCGCCTGCAGAGCCTGAAGACCTAGCTGCGACTGCAGTGAAGAGGTCGACACACAGATGGTAGGAGGCTGAATCGCCTGTGGCTTAGGTGGTCTCACCACGATCTGGGGTGGGTTGATTGAGGCTGGTCGTGGCTGATTCACAGAGATTGGAGGAGGCTGGATAGCAGCTGGCTTCGGCACTCTGACGACTAGTGGAGGAGGCTGCACGCAAGGTATACGACCAGGACGGGCGAGCACTGGGGGGGGAACTATCGGCGGCAGAGGAGGTGGTCTCACGCAGATCGGGGGAACCTGTACAGGTGGTAGAGGTGGCACTTGGACGCTTAATGCAGGGGGCGTGATCGGAGCCGGCTGCGGTGGGCGCACCAGGATGGGGGGCGGCTGGATGATGATGTCAGGGGATGCGCTGATGAAGAAGCTGCCTCCGGGGACGGCGATCTCTTGGAAGCCGGCGGCCCTCAGGCGGTCAGGCACAAGGTTCTTTTGCACGAGTACCTTGATTGGGCCATCGCCGCATGGTGCTGAAAGAAACAGTTTATTAGTGATTTGACTTTTTTTTTATATTCTTCCACGGCGGCCAATCACAGCGGTGACCAGCTATTGACGCGGGTAGTCTTATAGTGCGCGCGTGTGTGCAAAAACAGGCACTCTCTCGTCCCATAGCTTATAGGCCGATGTTTCGGCAAGTCGGAGAGACATTAGGAGCTGGACATGGTTTCCAAAACACGGGAGTATCAAACCATCAACTTCCGAACTCTTGGTTGCTTTTGATAAATTCTCAATTGAACCAAGATTGCGACCATAAGACTAATATTACAGGAGATTGAGGTCAGTTTTCTGATTCTTCTTTCGTATCGATGGTACGACTTACCTCTTGGGCTCAATAGGTGACCAGCCACTTCATGTGCTGGTGTAGAGACAGATAGAAATGGTTAAATATTAGTGTACTAATAAGATGATATTAAAAAATACTTACAAGGTGGTGGAGCGCACGGATCGCAAGGGCACGGCGGCGGCACGGGTGGTGGGCAGGGTGGGGGCGGGCAGGGGCATGGACAGGGCGGGGGGGGCGGGCACTGACACGGACACGGACACCCGCAGTACTGCGGGGCCGGCGCCGCTGCCGCTGAAGCTACCAACACTGAGGACGAAGAACAAACAATTAATAAAGCGCTTGATGTTGCTGGTAAAGCTACTAATGCTGGTGACGAAGAAATAACAATAAGTAAAGCGCTTGATGTTACAGCTGAAAGTAAAACGCCACGGGCTCCACGCTACGGCTCAATCAAAAAGTTTTAGTTTTCTGATAAATGTTCGTATTTTACAATAAGGTCGTCAGATAGATTTCCAAAAAACCTTGGACATATTTCTTGTTTTTTCACGTAAACAAAAAATGAAGACCATACAGTGCGTCGAAAACTCGTATGACGTCACGTTTGAGTACATTTTTTACTCAAATATGACGTCACAAGCCCCCCTCATGATCTTTGACACGATTTATCTTCGTCAATTTTTATTAATTTGATAAAACAAAAAACACGTATCCAATATTTTTCGATAATCTAACTGACGGACTAAACAGAATCATATTTTTTTTGTCAGTCATCATCCTTATTGATTAATGATGCTATGGCTGTTCAAGAAAATTTTGGTGGGTGTCCAAAGTTGGATCTATAATTTTGTTATTCTAATACATTGCACAAAATAATGTTTACCAACAGTGGCCTCCTATCAACGCCATGCAAGTGCCCCAAGTTCTTAATACGCACAACGACAAATTAAACTACGCAATTCGAAATTAAGCTGATCTTTCATTGTACAGGAAGCTCATACAAACCGAGGACAGGTTATACTGGTTATAAATGTGTGCTCTGAAAAAGCTGTGAAAGATAAAATAACTTAAAAAAGAGTTAATAAGTAAATAGTTAGTTACCTATTATACCCAATGCCGTTAGACGCCCCATGGTTGACAACCTTGTGTATTAACCACCAAACTTTGCAACGTTTTATACTAAAACTGGCCGCCATTTTGTTTTCAAATTCACAAATCAGCCATCTTGTCTCGCTAGACCGAGCGTCAAAATAACAAACTTTCAATTGTTTTGGCTTTTGAAGAGTTGTGTGGAAATTGGTTGTCATGGTATGGGCATGTGAATTGTGGAGGAATGAGATAGTGATTCTAAGATTTTTTCTAAGTTACGAGGTCAGCATGAAGTCTTAAAAATGGACTAGAACAAGTTTCCCTTTCAACGTGTCTAAGGACTTCCTTTTTCGATTTTTCCATATTTGATAACACTGCCAGAACGAATCTTTATTTTATTTAGGTATTTAGATGCTTGTGGCTAAATACCTACATAATAATAGGTACTTGGGTCGATCATTAGATTAAGGCGGTGGTATCTGCTAACGAGAGGTTTTCTCCATGTAACTCCTCTTTTATGAGTGAATATAAAGTGCAAAAAATAGATGTTCCTTATTAGACTCTATACTTTAATTGGCACAATTGAATTAATTCTAACTTTAATATACCTACCTATATGAAAAAAATATTCAAAGTAAAGCATTTTTTCTTTGAAATTTCATAACTACTCCTAAACGGCATTAAGTTTTAGTATTTTTTTTCACACAAATATTTGTCAGTTTTTTCTTCACAAAGACAATTAGCATTTTGTTCTAATGATTTACTAGGCTACAATTAAATAAAAACCACTCATTTCGCACTATTCGGCCGCAGCGACTGACGTAACAACCACTTTGTAGTGCAAGCTGATTAGAACTTTATCCTAACAGTATTTCAAACGAAATTTGAACCACCACAAATAGAGTTGCTAATTTAGCAGATACTACAGCCTTAAGCCGCGCTTGCCCAGGCTGGTCTGTGCAAAGTGTGTCATGTTCAAGCTATTACCAACCATTCACATTCACAAAAAAAAAACATTGAAATCGGTGAAACACGTGTTTTTACCCGACTGTGCGAAACAAAGGTATGTACGTTATTAAACAAGGTGTAAATATACCCTTCACAAGGCCGTCAACCAAGCATTCTGTACATCAAACTAAGTAACTTTACGCAAAAATTATTGCTGGGAAACGACTTTTTTTTGGGGTGAGAACATTAAAAACTTGTGAAAAAGTTGGAACTTTGACCCCCAAGGCCCCAATATCTCCGTAACTAGAAGGTTCCCAGCTATGGTGTAGAACAAAAAATGGAATAAACATACCTAAACTGTCGAAATTTGGTGTATTGTACACATCTACGTGGTACTACGTACCCCTCAGAGCATACAGGCGTGGTTACGTCATGATGTTGTGTAAATAAAAAATCGGAACAGTCTTTGGGGACTGCCGATAGAAATGAAAACAAAAAGTACACAGGCCCCGCCCCAGTCGTAGCACTGGTAATGCCCCGCGCATGCCTATGTGGTGCTACGCCGTAGCGGGTGCTACGAGTGCTACGAACGGCTACGGTTACGTGACGATGAGTTCAATGTTTTTCCTTCACCCAAAAAGTGCTCAACGCTCCTAAAGAAGTTTTCACTTCAAAAATTATCGCAATGACGGGGAGAACAAGTGCCTTTCGGGTTCGTTAAAGGTACTTTACAATACATTTTTTTTTCTATACATATCTGCCAACCCCCTCGGACAATACACTTTACAGGTAAAGCTGCATGTTACCAGCTTACCCTAACTCTTTAAGCAACCGTGAGGTTACGTTGAGCGTAATCTGCGGTTATTATCACACTCAATAGAGCTAATAATAACATAGAACTGTCGCAAGTATATAAGAAGTGTTTGCAACTAATGTCTGCACTGAAAGTCAATATGGGTCTACAGGCATTCTTGGTTCTTGGTGAGTTTAAACCTGATTAGCTGTCTTTGACGTATCATTCTACTTCTCTTCTTTTTCCTAGCCTCTCCATGGCTTTTAGAAGACTTGGAATATTTTTTATTTGTGGCCAAGCATAACATTTACATTCATCGAAATTTAAGCACAACTTTGATATAGTTGGTGCCAGTTAAGATGAGAATAGCGGTCATTGACCCACCTACATTTATTAAACTTCCTTGTAAACCAAAAATAAGCCTGTTCAAGTCTGGAATCGTCATCTATCGTGATCTTCAACATTTTTTGTAATGAAAAACGATACATGGTTTATTTGTTTTGGCTCGTACGAAGAGATATTAGGGAAAGGGCAATGACCGCTATTCTCATCTTAACTGGAACCAACTATAGCTTATATCTCGGAAACGTGACACTAGTACATTTTGTCTTATACAAAACTTGTTTATATTGATACCAGCTATCGGTTGATATAGGTTTTATGGTTGTGAAACACTTACTACAGTCTGCGCCATTTAAATAGAATAAAGGTCACTAACCCGCATACATTTATTCAAATACATAATTCCGAAAACAGAAATAATGACATAAACTTGTCCCGAAACTACCTTCTTCGTTCTACCATCGTGATCCTTGACTTTTTCTAGTAATAAAAAACGATTTATAATGTACCTACGCAGAGAAATTAAAGAAAGAGCAATGACCTTTAATTCCTAATTATCTGGCGCAGACTATAGTTATAGTTTAGAATAAAAGCACCAAATCAGTAGGTAAAAGCATTACTTTAAGGGTACGTGCACTCGCTGCCCGGGATAAGTAAGGACTAGTCGACATATGGAACCTTAAAGCTCACGCTACGTTTATTAGTATATCACATTACTTACATCCATTTACCTACGGCTGAGTATATACCCCTATTTGCTCTTTATTTTATTTATTCACTATTGTCTATTTCTCTTTTATTTCGTGTAGCACTCATCAGAATCATGACCACCTCTTTCTTCCCTAATATTTATTTTACTATTTTGAGAATTCTGTTTCTGTTTTTTTTCTTCCCATTTTATTTTCAAATAACTTTCCTCGATTATTTACCTGACTGCCGGAAGGTTTATGATTTTCGCCCGTATCTTGTATGTTTGTAAATTTCTTTATAACCTTGTATCTCTTCCAAACGACTGGATGAATTTCGACAATCAAGGTATCGATATATTCGTCTTAAAAACCCAAGTCTCCTTAGATAGGTGTTAAAGAAAAACAAAATTTCGGATTAATTTCGCTAAATTGTAATTCGTGTGTAATGTTTGTTTTTTTTTTTTTTAATCTATCCCTCGGTATCTTCTCATCCAACTTACCGCAGTGTCTCAAGACGAAAGTCTATGACCAGTGTGTGTTGCCAGTGATTACATACGGGACCTTACAATGGGCCTCATCAGAAAGCTTAAAGTCACACAAAGGGCAATGGAGAGGGCTATGCTCGGAGTTTCCTTGCGTCATCGAATCAGAAATAAAGACATCTGCAAGAGAACCAAGGTTACCGACGTAGCCCGCAAAAACTATGTGTGAATTAAGTGCAAATAGGTTTTAAGTATGAGTTTTTAGTCAAAGGAAAGTGCTGTTATTGTGTTTTGTGATGTTCAGTGGTTTTAATTATTTTTATTGACTTCATTAGGGTTCCGTAGTCAACTAGGAACCCTTATAGTTTCGCCATGTCTGTCCGTCCGTCCGTCTGTCCGTCCTCGCTTAATCTCTGTGACCGTTAGCACTAGAAAGCTGAAATTTGGTACCAATATGTATATCAATCACGCCGACAAAGTGGTAAAATAAAAATTGGAATAAAATGTTTTATTAGGGTAGCCCCCCTATATGTAAAGTGGGAAGTGTTTTTTTTTTAAATTTCAACCCTAAAGTGTGATTGTTGGAAAGGTATTTAAAAATAAATAGGGTTTTCTAAAATCATTTTTTGATAATGTCAATAATTTCGGAAATAATCGCTCCAAAAGTAAAAAACAATGTGTCCGGGGCCTCTAACTTTTGAACCATAAGTTTAGAAAATATGAAAAAAATCTGAAAAGTAGAACTTTATAAGGACTTTCTAGGAAAATCATTTTGAACTTGATGGAAACAACAGTTTTTGTACAAAAAAGACAAAAAGTTGTACAAAATAATTTCTGGACTGTTTGTAGTATATTCGTATATGCAAGCATTTTTACATAATGGATACCCACCTTTAAACTCATAAGTGGGAACACTTATTGTGACGGACGGGAAACTACGGAACCCTACACTGAACGTGGCCCGACACGCTCTTGGCGGGTTTTTATACTTTAGATTAAATGTTACTTGTTTTTGTACTTTCTTTGCCAAGTATTTTTTGTTTAACCACACTTTATCATCTGTTACTCCGTTTAGCACTCATCAGCGTCGCAGCGGCCGCCCCCTGGCGCTGCTACAGCACTTGCGACGGCAGCACTGTCTGCTTCGGGGAAGCTGGTCAGCCATGCATCTCGCCCCCAACCATCTGCATCGGTAGACCCTGTCCGCCGTGCACTGGGCCAGCAACTGTATACACTCCGTGTGTGTGCCCTCAACCACCGCCACCGCCGCCCCCTTGCCCCTGCCCCCTCCCACCTTGCCCCGAACCTGCCCCCCCACCACCATGCCCCTGCCCATGCCCTTGCCCTTTGTACTAAGTTAAAAAGTTCGAAATTTAAATTTCCCCCCTTTTTCTGAAGGGGTGAAAAAATTGGTGATGTAAAATTTTTTCGATCGGATTTTTTTTGTTTGGCGACTAAATTGGAGTTTGGAAAAGAATTAAAATTTATTATTTGGAATGAAATATAGTTTTAGTTTTTTTTTTTCGAATTTGTATTTATTTTTAATGGTCGGAAAAAGAACCTTAACGAATACGAAAGGCACTTTTGTTTTCCTTGTCATTGTGATCATATTATTGTTCTAGACCATACCTGGGAACCTTCTAGTTACGTAGATATTGGGGGTAACTTTTTGACAAGTTTGTTTTAGATATAAGTATTTAATGTAAGATTTTTACTTTAAACACCTCCACGTCTCCACTTCAATCCATCCATTAGCACAATGTTTTGAGTGCGTTACATTGAGTACTACCACAAAACATGATACAATAATGTTTGCGTAAAGTTATTAGTTTGATGTACAGAATGCTTGGTTGACGGCTTCGTGATGAGGTCTTTTACACCCTAAATATTACACCCACATTCCGCCAGATATTTTAGTGACACAGATACCACCTCTAAATAAGAAGAACCTTATTACACTTTAGCTCAGGGTCCAAACTGCCTTGCATCCTCCCTTTTCTATGGAATATTGAGGAACTTTACACCATGTTCTTCACATAACACATTGTGGCGGTCATCGCTACTCCAGCAATTAATAACTTTAATTAGCATAAAATCTTAAATGTAAACACTCCACAATACAAGTAGTAGGTACATGTCATCTTATTTCCCCGTTATACAGAGCTGTCAAATTTGAACAAATGTCAGATCATAGACAACAACAGAAAACACAATCATTGTCTTTGGGTATAAATAAACTAACAGTTATTAACAGGAATATACACATTTATTTAGTTGCTATATTTATAACACACATAATATCTATTTACAAATTTAACAATACTAATAAATATTTACACTGAACAAAATATGAGCATACCTACATTGTAATGTACTGGTGTGTACCTTTCCGAACGCAACTTCGGGCGCGTTCGGCAAAGCTCGGCCCCCGTCGGAACAACATCATCACGCTTGTAATTCCCGAAGGGTAAGGCAGAGGTTTACCTAATAGTACACAGACATTTCGCAAGTTATATTGTAAGTCCCTTGTAGTAGGGGGCGAGCCTATTGCCATCAATCGGGCACAAATCCAGACTCCGTGGCTGCTACTGAGAAATTCCTAATAAAAAACCCATTATCACTTAGCCTGACCCGGGAATCGAACTCCATGCTCAGCAGTCGCGCTCGACTGATTATAGACCAATGAGACATGCAGACCCTGACCTTCATACTAACGATTTATGATAAAATAGGCTAGTTTCCACCATCAATAAATTTCAAATCTATTTAGTCCGTCAGTAAGAGTATTGGAAAATAATGGACACGTATTTTTTGTTTTTGTAAATCTATACTAATATTATAAAGCTGAAGAGTTTGTTTGTTTGTTTGTTTGTTTGTTTGAACGCGCTAATCTCTGAAACTACTGGTCTACTGGTCTGGATTTGAATGATTCTTTCAGTGTTGGGTAGTCCATTTATCGAGGAAGGCTATAGGCTATATAACATCACGCTACGACTAATAGGAGCGGAGCATAAGTGAAAAATGTTGCAAAAACGGGGAAAATTTGTTCCTTTTGAAAGCTTTTTCTCTCTTATGTGGCGCAGACGAAGTTGCGTGGGTCAGCTAGTCAATGAATATTGACAAAGATAAAAAGCACTCGGGAGTAGGGGCTCGTGATGTCACAACGCACTAAAAATTATAGCACGGCGTGACGTATTGAGAATTTTAAAAGCGTCGTGTCTTCGTCAATTTTGGTTTACGTAACTGTAGTGTCTGTGAGTGAAAGAGAGGGAAGCGTTGTGTCGTCTCTCGGCGCGTACAGCCAGTTACTTTTGGACTGCGAAAGTGAACGGACGTGCGCGCGTCTGAGAGCCGATAATATAGAGGGAAATACCACATTTTGGCGACGAGGATTAACAGGACTACTGTGTGCTATTATTATAAAATTACAAAAAAAAAAAAGACGGTGTAGGTACAGTGTTTTAAGATTGAAGTTATGATTGCTCAAAATAATTAAAATCACAGTACAAATTACGGTGAGGCCCCGTGAAGTACAATAATACGATTTCTTTATTTTCTCTATTCACAAAGGTTCACGTAGTTATAATAAACGTAAGAATAACTCTCACCTCGAATGAAATGTAGCTTACATACAATGCAATGGCTAATTCGAAAACTTAAATAAATGATTTATTGCAAAAAAAAATTGATAAAGTGTAGTGTAATGGATGTGAAGTAAACTGTCCAGTGAAATGTGCAAGTGAGGTGAATAGTCAATGTGTGCAACTGAAGTGTGTGAGGAAAGGTAGATGATGACCACCTTATTACTGTAAGTCACTTATTTTATCTCTTTAATGTACTAAGAATGCTGTGTACACATATTGAAACATACATTAAAACTGTAATGTACTCTTATCGATCAATGTAATAGTATTGTACCTACTGTTGGTGCACCTATTTTAAATTAATAAATATGAGACTACCCGCTGACCAAAATAAATAATAAATAAAATGATGGTGTGGGGGTGGATGTGTCAGGTGACACAGTCACAAACTATTAAATGTGTACGCGTTGTAGTAATTTACCCCGTATACCGATTTGTCGTGAAAGTTCATAAGTTTAGAGAAACACGTTCCACTAAGATGCACTACGTAGTTAAGTTTGGTTAAAGTACGAGTAAGTTACAGTACTAGAGTAAAAGTGATTATTTCTCTCAGTTGTTGATGTCTACCCACCTGTAAGTTCACTATATTTTAATTCGTTAAGCATGTTGTTATAATTTGCTAAATTATGACGCGCATCGTTGGCCTATAAAGGGTTACCGAGTAAACAGAAAAATGAACGGTGATGAGTCCGTACAAAATGATTATCAAGGGTATGAGAAGTAACTGCTCTATAGTCTAGTTTTTGCAACTTTGTGACTTTAATCTTGCAATGATTATTTGGTAATGAAGAAATTTACAAACTTTTATCAATTTTAGTTGTACAAATAGTTGGCAAAGAAAACCAAAATGCGACGGGAGAAAGCGGTGTGGAAATGAGTAGTAGGACAAACTGCTTGTTTGCGTCGCTTTCCATCAATATTAGATTATTGTATCAAGTGATGATGGAGGAGCTCGTGGCTAAATAATAACAGCCGCACGGGTCGACCAAGGTTAAGCTATGCTTGCCAAGGTTGTTCCGTGGATGGGTGACCATCATTACATACCGAGTTTCCTCCGTGCCTCGGAAAGCACGTTAAGCCGTTGGTCCCGGCTGTCATTTGTGGATCTTTGACAGTCGTTATATGTAGTCAGAAGCCAAGGGGTTTGACATCCAGTCTTACCAATGGGTATAGTATTGCCCAGGTACTGGTCTCCTTCTGTATGGACTAAATAACAGATGATGCCTGTTAGTACATGATGTTACCAGATAATGCCTGGTAGTCCGGAAACAGGTAACGCCTGTTAGGACTTTGTAATTTAATTTACTACAGGTGATTCCTGTATGCACATGATGATAACAGATGATGCCTGTTAGTACATGATGTTACCAGATAATGCCTGGTAGTCCGAAAACAGGTAACGCCTGTAAGGACTTCGTAATTTAATTTACTACAGGTGATGCCTGTATGCATATGACGATAACAGATAATACCTGTTAGTACATGATGTTACCAGATAATGCCTGGTAGTCCGAAAACAGGTAACGCCTGTAAGGACTTCGTAATTTAATTTACTACAGGTGATGCCTGTATGCACATGACGATAACAGATAATACCTGTTAGTACATGATGTTACCAGATAATGCCTGGTAGTCCGAAAACAGGTAACGCCTGTAAGGACTTCGTAATTTAATTTACTACAGGTGATGCCTGTATGCACATGACGTTAACAGATAATACCTGTTAGTACATGATGTTACCAGATAATGCCTGGTAGTCCGAAAACAGGTAACGCCTGTAAGGACTTCGTAATTTAATTTACTACAGGTGATGCCTGTATGCACATGACGATAACAGATAATACCTGTTAGTACATGATGTTACCAGATAATGCCTGGTAGTCCGAAAACAGGTAACGCCTGTAAGGACTTCGTAATTTAATTTACTACAGGTGACGCCTGTATGCACATGACATTAACAGATAATACCTGTTAGTACGTGATGTTACCAGATAATGCCTGGTAGTCCGAAAACAGGTAACGCCTGTAAGGACTTCGTAATTTAGTTTACTACAGGTGATGCCTGTATGCACATGACGATAACAGATAATACCTGTTAATACATGATGTTACCAGATAATGCCTGGTAGTCCGAAAACAGGTAACGCCTGTAAAGACTTCGTAATTTAATTTACTACAGGTGATGCCTGTATGCACATGACGATAACAGATAATACCTGTTAGTACATGATGTTACCAGATGATGACTGGTAGTCCGGAAACAGGTGACGCCTGTAAGAACTTCGTAATTTAATTTACTACAGGTGATGCCTGTATGCACATAATGATAACAGATAATACCTGTTAGTACATGATGTTACCAGATGATGCCTGGTAGTCCGGAAACATAAGTGGAAGAAAGCTGAAGTAAAGTGAAATAAAGTGAAGTAAAGCGAAATGAAGTAAAGGGAAGTGAAGTAAAGTAAAGTGAAGTGAAGAAAAGTAAAATAAAGTGAAGTTAGGTAAAGTGGAATAAAGTAAAGTGAAGTAAAACGAAGTACAGTGAAGTGCAGTAAAAATTATTTGCATAGATTGCAGGCACATAAAATAAGATGTTGGAATAAGATGGGTGAGTCTTGTATAATATACCTTATGTTAGACATGCAAACATTAATGGAATGGTTAAGTAACGAATATTGAAAATAAAATAAAATTATGGTTTACAGTTAAAACAAAGTCAAACAATAGTGGCATAGTACATATATAATACAAACTGGTGATGCCCGTAATATGAAGTTTTGTGTAGAGATAACGCCCGTTTATTGAATTTTGAAGACAATTCATACAACATTCTTAGTTTAATTTGGACAATGGTGTGAATAAATACTGCATGAAATAAATAATGATTTATGTGTCAGTTTGATAAAAGGATGATGACCATTTGGTGACCTAAATTAGACATTCTTTATTTGTTTCAATGTCCACAAATTAAAATATGATGGCTGAAGTTTTACTTTTGAAAAATTGAGTACGATGGTGAAGCAGGATCTATCGGAGCTAGATGGGAACGTTAGAAAAGAAGATATTGATATTGTTTACAGTAACAAAGAGCAATGCTATTCTTCCTGTGCCACAATAAGTTCTCAGCAAGTTATATAGAATTTGCATGATGTACACTGTACACATTGATATTTCATGAGAACCTAAGCAATGACTTGTCAGTTTATAAAAAATAAAAACAGAATATTGAATTGTTATCTTCGGTTTTCCAAATACCCGCGTTATCACTTACATACTAGAATTCCGTTTAATAGATCCAAACGAGACGGTACGAAGACGGTCTTATCGTTGCTCGCCGGTACAAAGAAAAGTAATGCGCGAACGAGTGAATGAATTATCAAGATGCCAAAATAACAAGACCTAGCAAATCACATTTTTGTTGTTGAAAAATGTGACTGTTGGAAACGTATATGTATAAATTATCGTGAGTTAAACAAAACCGGATAGATACCCGTTACAGTTGATTTCGGTTCAGATTTCGCGACTTAATAGAGCTAATTACACTAGTTTACAGCGTTTTGTTCTCGAGATGAAGGCCATGTGTTTGGATAGAAGATTTGATACTTGATTTGATTCTGAGGTCAGAGAGGGAATGAGACGTCCAGCTTTCGGAATGTTTAAATTTGAATTTTAAAGTTTCAACGTAACCATGCATTAACGGTGTTACAGGTTACAAAAGTTACGCTGGTTTTAGTTGTGATTTGTGTCGATGTCTTTTGGGTGGACCAACGGTAGTCTGATGACATGTGTTGTCCCAAATGCTGATCAAGGCCCTTTGAATTTTGGTGAAGGCGAACATCGTGTCCATTGTTTTCAGGGAAAAGGTTCGGGTGTGATTGTGGGAAGTGATTTATTTATGTTGGAGGATAATATGCTAGCCCGCATAAGTTCGCCATCCTTCAATTCAGGTCGAATCGAGACATCACTCATATGAGCTTGAGAGGTTGGGCGTAGTAAATGGTGTAAAACAATTTCGTTATAATTACATGGAAGGAAGTTTGTTGTGGTAAGTGACTGCAACTCTTTTAAGTTTTCTCGTAACAAGATTGCGTTACCTGTCTTCGTTTGTATTTACATGAAAGGAAGTTTGTTGTGGTAAGCGACTGCAACTCTTTAAAGTCTTCTAGTAACAAGATCGCGTTACATGTTTTCGTTTATATTTACATGGAAGGAAGTTTGTTGTGGTAAGCGACTATAACTCTTTTAAGTCTCCTCGTAACAAGATTGCGTTACATGTAAAGAAGCAAAGTGTCATTCATGCAAGGTACAGGCAGAGTTGCACCCTACTACAAAGGTTGCGGTACCTTGGCACACGGTACACATCGATGCGACAAGTTAGCTCAGTGGAAAACGAGCTAACAAGGAGTATGTGTTCGTACTCATTGATACGTTTACAGTTTGTCCTTTTACATCATACGATGCGTATTGCCACCCCGCCCATAGTATAAAAGCTGTGACAAGGAGCGTATCATTGTTTGGAGCACCGGTACGGATTATTTCCGGTCAAGGTCGTTGTTTCACAAGTCACGAGTTTAGGGAATTTTGTGAGAGTAAAGCATTAGGCTTCATTTAATAGCTACGGGATCATCGCGAGTTAACGGTCAAGTTGAGCGCACAATGAGTACGTTAAAATATATGCTTACCGCAGTTGAAGCAAACGAAGATAGGTCGTGTCAGGGTGCGTTAGGAGATGTGCAGAGGGCACTAAACTGTACGGTCAATAGGGTGGCAAAAGTAAGCCTGCTCGAATTACTAGTCGGTAGTCGCGCGCCTTCTTAGTCTTATAGCTTACGACGATGATACTGACGCAGATCTCAAACAAGTTAGTTCTCTCAGCTCGGTTAATCGGAAAGTCGGCGCTATAAAAAAAAAGGGTAGAGAGCACTAAGGCACGACTGTAAAAGACTAAATTGGACCCCAAATATAAAGAACCTTTCACAGTTGTAAAAGTGTTAAAGGGGATCGCTACACATTGAGAGCATTAACCTCTAAGCGTACTCACAAGTACGCGAATCACAGGTAAAGGAGAATGCCCGAGGGCCAAATACCGTTTGCAGTAGAGAAATTTAGAGTCGGAGATAGTGGGGAAACTTAGTTTAGTTGGTAGGACCGTACCAGTAACCATTTCATAGCCGTAGTCCGGTAGAAGTCGGTGTCTGCTTGTAGCAGTCGCGGAAGGAAGCGCGGTGCGTGGGTGGCTCTGGCGGAGATCGGGTCTGGTAGAGACTATGGAGTCAGGTGGGACTCGGCGTTCTTAAGGAACGTAGTAAAACAAACAGGGGTTTATTGGACGGCCTAAATGTTGGCCGTAGGCCACGAATGAGATCCCGTCTTTGGGTGACGATTAGATGGATGAAGTGAAAATTATCTCATCAAACAAAAATAATAAAATAAGGAAGGGATGTAGTGTCTGTGAGTGAAAGAGAGGGAAGCGTTGTGTCGTCTCTCGGCGCGTACAGCCAGTTACTTTTGGACTGCGAAAGTGAACGGACGTGCGCGCGTCTGAGAGCCGATAATATAGAGGGAAATACCACAGTAACAAAAGAAAAAATACGTGTCAAATATTTTTTGATAATCTAACTGACGGACTAATTAGATTTTTTCAGGACAAAAACCTATAATAAGCATGTAGACTTAGGAGTTTCGTTTGACGCAGTTGTGGAGGTCAGATAGGCAGTCGCTCCATGTAAATACTGGTATTCAGCTGCGTTCGGTTAGACTGGAAGCCGACCCCGACATAGTTGGGAAAAGGCTAGGTTAGCGATAATCGAAAACTGAGCCGATTCAAATTATTTTTGATATTAAAATTTTAAGAAAGAGTAGGTATGTCTAGGTTTATATCAATTTCTTTTTTAAAAATATTAAAAACATTTCGATTTGGCTGGTAGACCTCTAATCAGGGCCGTGAAAACGTAGAATTTTTTGTCATTTGGAGGATCATAAATTTTCTTAACTTATAGTTGCTGAAAAAAAGGAATTATGACACGGACGTGTCTACAGTTGACAGTAGACCTAGATTTTATTTAAAAAAATGATTGAATGAAATGATTTTTACATCTTTGACAGTCGTTACAGGTAGTCAGTGGCCCAAAAAGTCTGACAACCAGTCTTACCAAGGGGTATCGTATTACCCTTTACTAACTGGGTTGTGGAGGTCAGATAGGCAGTCGCTGCATGTAAAATACTGTTGCTTTATTCAGTTGCTTTCGGTTAGACTGGGAGCCGACCCCAACATAGTTGGGAAAAGGCTAGGCAGATGATGATGACATTAATTGTATGGAGAATTGCAGCCACTATCCCTCTTAAGAGTCCTATTACATTTTTTTCGCAATTTTTTGATTTTTACTGCCTGGATCAAATTTTTTTGATCGGCGTACACGAGTCGATAATAATAGCGATCTCCGGATGATTGTCGATTGTTATTGACGAAAATTAGAGACGAGACTGACATGAGACTGAAGAGCGACCTGAATTGACGCAGAATTATAGTACTTCAATTTTATTTATTGTAATTTTGTCATATTATATTGACAAACGAAAACTAATGAAACTTATTCATTGTAGATTGAAATTTTATATCATATTAATTTATTCGATAAAATTCTGTTTATTTGGAATTTAATGGACGCTGAATCAAGACATTTATGGCTTAAATTACGCTTTCTTTACTATTTTTTCCGTGAAAATTCAAGGAATTTAAAGAAATTCTAAAACTCCAATAAACAAGTAAAACATTCAGCTTATTTTTCAGTAATTTTAGCTTTTATAAGAATTGCATGTAACAATGTGAATTTGAGCGTCAAAGTTCCATCGCCGACGGGTTTTCTTGCAAACTGAGTTCGTAAAATATTTATAGTAAATTACACGAAAAGAAAAATGAAAATGTGTAACTAACTTACAAGAAAGAGAATGGGACTATTGTTATTCATAAGCAAATAATTAAAATATCTAACTGATACTGAAAATTACTGCGTCAAAAATCATGAATTTGCGTAAAAAATGTAATAGGACTCTTAAGAACATGTACAGCTGTAAATAGTATTACCTGATAATTGTGTAAAAAGCTGCAAAATACCATTTCACATACATATACAAAATCCCGAACTGAAATGAGAATTTTTCCTGCCATAGAGCAATTTTCCGAACAAAAATAATATCAAATTATATTTTGTCTATGAACGGATTGAATTCAAATCCTAATGATGATATGAACCGGCTTCGTTGCTTCATGAGAGAAATATTTTCGAAATAGTGACTGAAAATTGTGAGATGGTCGTGGGACGTTTTTTTCTCATGTTATAGTTTTGGGTCGGGGGGCTTTTGGGACCAAGACCGCGGTCCCGGATGTAACAAATCTACTTGATCCTATTAAAATAAATGGATAAGCAGACTTGTTCAATTACAATTTAATAGGGGAAAAGAAATACAGCTAGTTCTATAAAAAAACTACCTACCACGCACTCAATAGTTTTATAGTTCACAGTTAGGAATCACGGGAGCAGGCGTCAGGGTAGCAGGTCGATGCCGGAGCAACCTTGAAGTTCAGCTCTGAAGCAGTAGAAACGGCGGCAGAGAGTTCACCAGGACAGCTCAGCAGCAAGGCAGTGCAGAACTCAGGGCCAGACGTAGGACAGCCCTGCGAGACCAGTAGACAGACAGGCTCGTAGTTAGCCTCCGAACAACGGGAGTAGAAGTCCCAGGGGAATCTTTAGTTGGATCCCCTGGGCAGTTTTAGAATCTCACAGCGAAAACCAAGCTGCTCTCTGATCCTCATCAAATCAGATCCAATCGTCCACCTTCCTTTTTAGCCGTCCGTCAGCTCGTTTTCCAAAGTAGTCTTCTTCTTTCAAATCTTAGTTTTCTTAGTGTCGCCATCATCTCAACTGACAAGTGTAGTCGGGCAAGACATATCCATGAGTGCGTAAATAATTTTATAATATAATTTAATATTAAGTTATTTAGTAAACGATCGTAATAATCTACAAAATATAATGGCTAAACACATATTGATAAAAATAATTTAAATTTTACAAACCAAAAAGTAAATATCATAGACTAAGCAGAAACTGAGAGATTGACAATTTGACGCTTGACGTAAGTGTCACAACATGAAAATTACAAGTTAATATTATTTTTATTTCAGCTATTTTTAAGTAAATGAATCGTGTTTAGATCGATTTGCTGAGTGTAGAAATATAAACAAATAAAAAGGATGATGAATAGTATTATGAATGGTGAATATGAAGCGTAAGTATAGCATAATACTATACGGATTCCCCCTAAATATTTTTGAATGGTATTTTGGGACCACAAGGAAATAAATACAAAGTTATGTCTTATAAAAGTACGGTTAACCAAACATATTTCGTATTTTTATAAAACCAAAAATACATAATACATTTTGACACAAGAGATTTTTTTTTTTTCTAATGCCCCGTTCTTATAGAAGTTTCTTTATGTTAATTCATGTAATTGTTGATCACAATATTATTTCAGCTTACTCAAAAATATTTAGAGGAAATCAGTCCCAAAAGCCCCCGGACCACGTTTACACAAGTTTTCACGCTTTCAGAGCGGTTTTATTTATTTAAACTTCATGTACCATAGTTGTACATAGGCGGACTTAATGCCACAAGACATTCTCTACCAGTCAACCTTTGGGTCAAATAGGATAGCATTGTGATACGGTACAAAATATTAAAAGGTGAAAATTTACATACTTGCACACCTAAACACATTTAAAATAAAATAATAAATATTTTACAAATACAAAAAAAAAAACAGAAACCCCTAATAATCTATATATAGCGCGTAGTTCCCGTTCCCATGGGAGTACGGGGATAAAATATAGGTAGCCTGTTTGTTACTCAGGGTGAATATAGCTTTCTAATGGTGAAATATTTCAGGGGGTAATCTCCGGAAGTAATGAACCAATTTTAAAAATTGTTTCACTGGTAGAAAGCTACATTATTCGTGAGTGCTATAGGCTATATTTTATTCCCGTACTCCCACGGGAACGGACACTACGCGGGTGAAACCGCGGGACGTCAGCTAGGTTTTATATTTTTGTATGTAACGGATAAACTTAAAAACTACTGGACCAATTTTGAAAAATTACTTCAGGCAATGGATAGCTACATTATCAGCGTAAATACATCGATTTTCGATTTTTAATCGAAAATACAGTTATCTTAAAGCATTTTAGTCAAATGGTTTGCAACGTACCTAATCACAATCAGTATTATCACATTTGTGCCGCACATATTGCGCGATACAGGATTTTTAGTTCTCATGTCGCAAAATAGATGTCGTTACAATATCAATTCTTAAAAATAAGATCAAGAGTTCGTTTGTTTGTTTTATAGCACTAATCTCTGGAACTAAATTAAAAAATATTTTGCATTTGATAGCCCGATTCTTTAGAAAGATTATAGGCTATTTAACATCACGCTACGACCCCTAGGAGCCGAGCAGTACCAGGTCAAGCCGCGGGCTCAGCTAGTCAATACTAATATTAGAAAGAGGTATTTGTTTGTAAGGGGCAACCTCCGGAATTCTAAATATTCTTTCACTGGTAGAAAGCTACATTATTCATGTGTGCTATATGGTATAATAGTATACATTTTGATACTGGTGGAGAAAGTTTGTTATTGCGTACGAGGCGGAATTAACTCCCGAGCCGTAGGCGAGGGTGTTTTTGAGCCGAGAACTGCAATAACAAATGTCCACGTGTATCAAACGACGTTTTTCAATACACTTTTGAAGAAATCTATACTAATATTATAAAGAGGTAACATTTGTTTGTAAGTTTGTACGTAGTGGGTAATCAGATTTCAAAAATTCTTTCACCATTAGAAAGCTACATTCACCCTGAGTAACATAGGCTATATTTTATCCCCGTACTCCCACGAGAACGGGAACTACGCGGGTGAAACCGCCGGACGGCCGCTAGTAAATTATAAGAACGAAAAATATTTTTGTCATGAATTACTATGAAACTATGATTTTAATTTTCTTTTTTTCCGCGCTTTACTGTCGCCAGGTTGAAGAAGAAGCAAAGGTATGAAGCAGCTAAACAGCCTAATATAAAAAATAATATTTTTTTATATTTTTGAATTTAGAACACAAACAAATGTTAATTTGTGTATGAAAGTAACTATTAGTTTTTAATAATCATGTTTATTTATGATATTCTTATTTTTAAACACAATTTTAATAATCAAAAAATATTTAAGACGCATAACGCTTTTCCAAAATTAAAAAAAAAACATTCACCTCAGACTATAGGCATTGAACCAATTTGGACTAAGTATAGGTATAGTTATCTGTGGCAATTTTCATTCCCGCACACGTGCGGGAAAATTGAAAAAAACGCACGTCTGTGAAATACATTGCATGTTGTACCTAATCGTAGTGCGTTATGGAGCAGTTTTTATGTATGTATGTAGGTAAATGATTTATTCATTGAAAATTATACAAAATTTACATTAGTAACACTCTGCCAAACTGCGCAGCAGTTTATTGGCAGACAATACAATTTTGTGCTCTCATTTTCACACTCTTCTCTCTTCTCTTCTCTTCTTTCTTTTGAGGAAGTGTATTGAAATAGTACATTTTGATACAAGTGGAGATAGTTTGTTATTGCATTCGAGGCGGAATTATAACACCCGAGCCTTGGCGAGGGTGTTTTTGAGCCGAGAACTGCAATAACAAATTAAAACGACGTTTTACAATATACTTTTGAAGAAATAAAATTAAATAAATCAAAATCAAAGCATTTATTTCAAGTAGGCCAGTTACAGGCACTTTTGAATTGTCGAAACAAATATGAAAATTAAATGTAGCTACAGTCCCAGTCACAAGACATAAAAACTGTGAAAGTACTGTAGTTGCCCATTCCCTAGCGTAGATCTCTATGGAGAAGAATGGGCAAGAAACTCCATGGACACTCTTTTAAATCAGAATATTTTTTACAAAATCTTGGTTACATCATTCATGTTGAGATGGTACATTATGTGAGAACAATGTAGCAAGATGTGCACGTTAAAGGTGTCCATAGTAAAAACAAAACAAAAACAATTCAAAAATAAAATTATTAAATTCAAATAAGCCGTGGCAGCCAAGAGCCGACCAGTCCCAACTGACAGCGCTCGTTCACGAACATGACGCATGTATTAGCACCATTCAACTCAACCATTTTGAAGGGAACTAAATGATCCGACACACGCGTCACCATCAGCGAGACATTTGAGTGAGCATGACATATCTCCTAACCGCCACGGCACATTCAAGTCAAGGAAAAACGTAGGTTTCCAGCGACTGATAGCATTCTAGTACATAGCACTCACACAATATGCGATATGCGGCTATATAATAATAAAGATATTGAATTTATACAATACAAAGATAGTTGTACAATCTTCAGCAGCTCCAACAATACAATTAGTGCTATCCATTAATGCGGCCCTGTCCTTGTGGAGCAGGACCGGCATTGAGCCAAGCATTTTTATCAGCGATATAATCGTCCAATTTGTAATATGCTCGCTTACAAAGTGTGCGTTTAATACATGTTTTAAATTTTGTTTCATTCAGTTCAAGAATGCTTTGTGGAATTTTATTATAGCATCTCAAACAGTACCCCATGAAAGATGAGTCTACTTTAGCGAGTCTGAAGCCTGGCTGAACTAATTGGTCCCTATTTCTAGTACTGTAATTGTGTCTGTCACCTCTTTTACCAAAAAGATGTAGATTTTTTCTTACGTACATTATGTTTTCGTAGATGTATTGACAATGTACAGTCATGATGTTTATTTCCTTAAACAGTTCCCTCAGAGAATCGCGCCTACGAAGATTGTATATGGCTCTGATGGCTCTTTTTTGCAGAATAAATATAGACTCAATGTCAGCAGCCCGTCCCCATAACAGAATGCCATAAGACATTATACTATGAAAGTAACTAAAATAGACCAATCTAGCAGTATCTACATCAGTAAATTGACGGATTTTTCTAATAGCATATGCTGCCGAACTTAGCCGCCCCGCCAGAGATGTTAAATGAGAACCCCATTGTAGCCTTGAATCAAGCGTAATCCCCAGGAAAACCGTTTTATCTACGAATTCAAGTTTCTCTTTATTCAGTACTATATCACAATCGCTACTTTTAACATTCGGTAAAGCAAATCTTATGCATTTCGTTTTTTTTTCATTTAGTACTAAATTATTTGCTGTGAACCAATTATGGACTTGAAGTAGGGCATTATTCACGTCATCTAAATTTTGGGCCCGTCTATTGATCTTAAAAATTAGGGAAGTGTCATCGGCAAATAACACCATATTTTGAGGTTATATGGGTGAAGTCCAAAATATTGACGCAAATGACACAATAGTGACACAAAATGTTGTGCGATAGTGACGCAAAAGTCGCACAGAAATTTACACTACAGTAACATAATAGTGGCACAAAATGGTAGCAAATAACTATAAAGTTGAGGTTACATTAGGAGTTTCATATAGTTTATAAATGTAGAAAAGCAGACATCAATATCTAAAATTTTTGGCAAAATTAAGTGCACTCAGACGAAATTAAAACAAAGTTATAATCTTGAGCAAGTTATATTATGTCTCCAAAATTTAAAGTAGGTACTTAAATAGGTTTTAACATAAAAAAACACCAAAAAAAATTTGGTTTTCCTTTGATAAAGTTTCAAAGTTTTTCCTTCGTTCTTCTTTCTGTTCTTTTGTCAAAACAGCTGTCTTGGTCTTGTACAATTGTTTTGTCCTTTACTTTTTTTTTTGTAAAGCTTCAAATTTTTCAGGATTATATTTTTTTATCGTTCACTATATCTTTTGGACTTTTCTGCCGAAGTAAGTGGCATCTGAAAGTTAAAAAGAAAAAGTCTTATTTCATGCCTATTAGTTGGCTTGTGACGACCAAAACAGTATAAATTTGCCACTATAGGCAAAGTTTGATAATGTAAAAATGTTCTTTAGTAACTTTGTAGAGCTATGTATCCTGCTTATGCGTATGAAGTTTCATTAAAATCGGTCCAGTCATTTCGAAAATTAAGGACTTGAAAGTTTGTATGAAATGCTGTAAGTCGTAAACGCTCTTAACCTTAAATCGTTAATTGCACACCATGTGTGCTGACATCTATCTATTGTCTGCTATTGGGCGTGCGATGGGCATATTCTTAATAAAAACTATCCCAATACTCAACCACTCATCAAATGCTAAACAACTATATTACTAAGTGTATCCCAACCTTATTATGGTAGCACAATTGTGGTGACACAGAAATTGTTCAACTGGTGTTACAAAAGTAATACAAAAGTGTCACAATTGTGAGGTAGCACAGTGAATAAGTATTGATTCCTCAAAAACTACACTGTGAATCGTATTGAAATGAACATTACACAAAAGCCCATGTTTTTTGTTACCTAGAGCACTATTAAATTATAATTAAAACACTAGACTTAGGTACCGTAAAAAACGTCGAAAAACCTGCCGAAAATTTTCTGACCACGCTAAATCACTTTGAGTTTGACATTGGAAATGATTCCATCTGGCCGTTAGGCTTTAGCTGTCATAGACAATTACGCGCAGTGTTGCCAGTCCTCCAAAACGAAATCCAACCTTGTTTCAAGTCTATAGAAACAGCCAATGAAAACGGTTGCACAAAATAAGTAGCACAATTGTGTAAAATCGCACATAAAGAAAAATAACTGTAAATAAGCATAATAAAGCGGTTAGTTCATTACAGTATATGTGAAAAGGGTTGCCGATTATACGCTATTGCTGTAGAATTCAACATTCAGCCTCTATGTTACATAGAACTTGTTCAGAAATATCCTCAAAGTTCACCCTCCAAAATTATTAAGCCGTTTTGTACATAATTTGGTCGGGTTAGTGGAGAAATTATTTAATTTACTCTGGTATCGAGTATTATTCTATAACTTTGAGTATTTGGCATGCTGGACAAATAACCATTTAATTTAGTATTAATTGTCGTAAAATTCTATCAGACATAGTTTTCAAGAAAAATAGTTGGGAAGTTTTTGATTGGGCAAATGCGTCAAAATTTTGGTCTTTACCCATATAATATAACGAAAAAAATTTTGTCACGAACTAAGAAACTGTGATTTTAATTTTCTTTTTTTTCGCACTCTTCTTTCGCCAGGTTGAAGGAGAGGCAAATGTATGAAGCCGTTAAACACCCTAATATAAAATGGATTTATTTTATATTTTTGAATTCAGAACACAAATAAATGTTAATTTGTGTATAAAAATAACTATTGGTTTTTATAATCATGTTTATCTATGATATGATATTCTATTTATAAACACAATTTTAATATTCAAAAAATATTTATGCCGTAAAGACGCGTAGTGCTTTGCTGAAATAAAAAAAAAATATTTAAAAAAAATTAAAGAACCCGACTGCGTAAAAAATAACTAATAAGTTTAAATAAAAAAACTGAAAAGAATAAAACAAGTTCAGGAGACAGGACATATTGACTGCAACAGTCGGGACCCATTAAATAATCTAGACATTACTGGATGTAATGTCTAGATTATTTAATGGGTACTGCAACAGTCGGGACCCATATTGGAATATGGGTCCCGACTGTTGCAGTCAATATGTCCTGTCTCCTGAACTTGTTTTATTCTTTTCAGTTTTTTTATTTAAACTTATTAGTTATTTTTTACGCAGTCGGGTTTTTTATTTTTTTTTAAATTATTTTTTTTATTTTACACTTTTTAGTTACTTAGATAATATCATATTATAATATAATATTATATTTTAAAATCCTCATGATGAG
The DNA here is from genome assembly GCA_905147715.2 of Xestia xanthographa. Taxonomy (NCBI): domain Eukaryota; kingdom Metazoa; phylum Arthropoda; class Insecta; order Lepidoptera; family Noctuidae; genus Xestia; species Xestia xanthographa. The sequence goes on from LR990654.1 coordinate 29,830,079, forward strand.
CCCTTTATCGAGCCGCCCAGGCTGCAGAGCGTGCCAAACATTTGAATTTGGAGCTAAAATCCGCCATTTTGTTTCTTTATTATTTTGATATACTCAGTGTCACTTTCACAGTAAATACGAATCTAACGACACCTCTAAAGCTAAAATCCATCTAGTCATACAGGCTGCAGAGCGTGCCAAATATTTGAATTTTATTTACTTTTATTATACTACTTGCTGTTGCCCGCGGCTTCGCCCGCGTGAAGTTCGGTAACTGTCCCATGGGATCATACTAAAGGGATAAATAGTATCCTACATGTTAATTCAGGTTATAAATTATGTGCCAAATTTCATGATCATCACAATAATTATAATCATCACAATCACTATCACAATCACCATCACTGTCACATTCACCATCACAATCACCATCAATATCACCATCACTATCACTATCACAATCACCGTCACCATCAAAATCAAAATCACGATCACTTTCACATTCACCATCACAATCACCATCACTATCACTGTCACTATCACAATCACTATCACTATCACAATCACCATCATCGTTATCACAATTACCATCATCGTTATCACAATCATCATCATCATTATCACAATCATCATCATCGTTATCACAATCATCATCATCATTATCACAATCATCACAATAAATCAACAATAACCCTGTATAGAAGTTGAATCCGCCATCTTCTGGATCTCAAAATAAATGCCATATTCGTAATCAGCACCCCTGATAATCTCGAAATCGACACCCATATTGATTTTTAGGCATTTCAACCACATCGCACCCCAACGTTACAGGGGATGATGGTATTTCAGGTCCGCCACATTAAATCTTAAAATCGTTGGTTTTGTAATACACCCGACCCAATACACCATACAAACAATAACCATGTTGATTTTCAGACTTTGTCGCCCCATTTCTCCCTTTAGGGGTTGAATTCTGAAAAAACCTAAAACACAAAATAATGTTAACAAATCATTTATCGATAGGAGTACTCCTGTGAAGTTTCGAATAAAACAGTCTAACTAATCTTGCTTCCCCATACAAATTTTGGAGCCCCCTATCACCCCCTTAAGGGGTGAATTTCGAAATATCCTTTTTTAGTGCACCCCTAGACTACATAAGGAACCTACTTATCAGTAGACCCAGTGGTTTGGGCTGTGCGTTGACATATCACCCAGTCAGTCGCTTAGTTTACCATTTTATAATTATATAGATTTTTCATTTCGAATTACATTCAAACATATAAGTTGCATATATTTTTGTAATCACCTTTCAAAACCCTTCGTTTTGATACCCCACTCGATGGTATAAGAAGAAAAAAAAAATATAATATAATTCTATCCAAATCCCTCCATCCGTTGAGGAGTTACGAGGGAACAAAGAAACGGACATACATACGTACATACAAACATACATACAGGGCAAACACATAACCCTCCTTTTGGGCTTCGCCACAGTCGGGTACAAAAAAAACATTCACCTCAGACTATAGGCATTGAACCAATTTGGACTAAGTATAGGTATAGTTATCTGTGGCAATTTTCATTCTCGCACACGTGCGGGAAAGTGGAAAAAAACGCACGCGTGTGAAATACATTGCATGTTGTACCTAATAGTAGTGCGTTATGGACCAGTTTTCGAGGAAGTGTATTGAAAAATATATTGATGTCATGCAAATTAGCCGAGCTTTCACATTATTTATTTAGAAGTGCCAGGGATGATTATGATATAGGTAAATAAAACTTAGGAGAAGCTCGTGGCTAAATAATAACAGCCGCTCGGGTAGATCTTTAGGTTAAGCCGTGCTTGGCTAGGTTGGTCTGTGGATAGGTAACCACCCATTATATACCGAGTTCCTCCGTGCCTCGGGAAGTACCTACGTTAAACAGTTGTCCCGGCTGTCAATTGTAGATCTCTGACAGTCGTAACAGGTAGTCAGTGGCCAATCTTATCAAGGGGTATCGTATTACCCGGTACCGGTACTAACTGGGTTCTGGAGGTCAGATAAGCAGTCGCTCCATGTAAAATACTGGTATTCAGCTGCATCCGGTCAGACTGGAAGCCGCTCTCAACATAGTTGGGAAAAGGCAGGTATGGGTGATGATATAAATAAAACAATTAACATTCTTCAGATTATCCTTTCATTAAGCTGGTGAGGAAGTTCATGGGTATCGTCAGAGGGAGGGTCAACATGGACAGAGGGTTCGACTGAGCCTCCGTAGGGGTCACCGCGGCTGGCGTGACCGTTTGCGGCATGGCTGTAGATATGGTCAGGAACACTGGGAACAAAGAAATTGTGAAGTGTGAGATATTATTGTTACGAGCTAGGTATGCAGGACCGTCTTTACCTAGTGTGCAGGGTGTACGTTGCACACGGGCGCAGCGGTCCTAGGGGAGGCTGAGCGTCGTGAGCTACGGAGCTCTACAAGGCGCGCGCGTTGGCCGGCCGCGGCACTTTCAATGACCAATGTAAAAAGAGCTCCGCTTTGCATACATTTTGTAAAGCATTTGGAGCTCTTCTTATATTGTAAAATTACAGCAAAGCAAAGCGTGTTAACATGGGAGCTCTTATGTTTGTAGAATTACTTTGCTATAATTCTAAAACGTACCCATGTTAACATTAACAGGTAAACACCAGAACACGCTGTATAATTCTAAACACAGACAACAGCACATCATGGTATCCAAAACCGACAATTTTCTTCTTCAAATTGAATCTCCAAACAATACGAGTATAAATTACCCATTGGGGAAATTTGTCAGTCTGTGGTAACTTGATGTGCTGTTACTTGTACTTTGAACCAATTCCATTTTGACCGCGCGCTTACAAGGGGTCTCAGAGTAATGTTTGCACACGGGCGCTACATGGGCTAAAGACGGCTCTGTGGGTATAGATAAATTAATTACTACCGATTAAGCAACAAATAACTTTAATAATCACGAAACACTTAATCACAAATACACTACCACTGATCAATCACTATTTGCTTAGATATCGCACTTCTAGTTCACTTCGATTCGCTTCGTTGTGTATCCAAAATCAGACTGACTGCTCCCGCAAACACGTCGACTATTTATATGGTGGCCGAACGATCGAGAAAGATCCACGACTTCCTCGAACCTTCTTTAGAGTACCTACATTATTCGAGACACGCCCTACCTACCTACTTGTAAGTACCTACACCATTCGAGACTCGCCCTACCTACCTACTACTACCTACCTACTTGTAGGTACCTACATCATTCGAGACTCGCCCCACCTACCTACCTACTACTACCTACCTACTTGTAAGTACCTACACCATTCGAGACTCGCCCTACCTACCTACTACTACCTACCTACTAGTAGGTACCTACATCATTCGAGACTCGCCCCACCTACCTACCTACTACTACCTACCTACTTGTAAGTACCTACACCATTCGAGACTCGCCCTACCTACCTACCTACCTACTACTACCTACTTACTTGTAGGTACCTACATCATTTGAGACTCGCCCTACCTACCTACTACTAACTACCTACTTGTAGGTACCTACATTATTCGAGGCTCGTCCTACCTACCTACTACTACCTACCTACCTGTAGGTACCTACATCATTCGAGACTCACCCTACCTAGCTACCTACTACTACCTACCTACTTGTAGGTACCTACATCATTTGAGACTCACCCTACCTACCTACCTACTACTACCTACCTACTTGTAGGTACCTACATCATTTGAGACTCGCCCTACCTACCTACCTACTAGTAGGTACCTACATCATTCGAGACTCGCCTTACCTACGTACCTACCTACTTGTAGGTACCTACATCATTCGAGACTCGCCCTACCTACCTACCTACTACTACCTACCTACTTGTAGGTACCTACTACCGTAATTGTAGTTACGGGTACGACTTAACATTATTTACAGGTTGTTTTGTCGGGTCAATTGTAATCCCTATAATCAAAATGTTGTGTTTAAGTCCCATGCAATACAGGGTGAGCCTATTACCATCATCCGGGCACAATTTCAGTCTCCGTGGCGGCTACTGAGAAATTCCTGATGGAAAAACCCAATAGGTAACACTTTCCCCGACCCGGGTATCGAAACCAGTACCTTGTACTCAGCAGTCGCACTTGCGACTACTCTACCAACGTGGCAGTCAGACATATTATTTAAGGGGGGAAAATATAATGACCACCAAAAATAACTTTGTGACCACTAACATCTATCACCTAAAATATCAATTGATCACCAAATTTTAATGAGGTGGTTGATGACAAACTAGTTTTGCCTAGGCCGACTTGGGGCACCCCGACACGGATAGATTAGGTTAGAGGGGTATGGCGGGGTCGAATGACCGAGCGAAGCGAGCGAATAGACCCCGCCATACCCTTCGTGGTTTTTTTTTTTTATAAACCATTCAGAAGTAGGAGCCCCGCGAAGCGGGTTCCGTTGACCGGGTCTCCCTCGACTCGGATGCAAGAGCATAACAGTTCAATTTCTGGTGATCATTAACTAACTTTTAACTATTTTTGGTTTTCATTTCACGCTAAAATGGGGATTAATTTTGGTGATCATTTACTATTTTTGGCAATCAAAAGTGATTTTTTTGCCGTTACATTTGACTAAATCTGGTGGTTCGTTAAACATAAGCCTTATTTAAGTATTTATTTAGTTACACCAACAGCAGCACAGTTATACGAATTAATAGGAAACAATGAAAATAATACAAAAGTGCTGATATTTATGCCTATTACAGGTAATAATAATATTACGTTACGTAAAACGATCTTAAGGCAACTACAGGAGCATAATTAGCAACTCTATTTGTGGTGGTTCAAACTTCGTTTGAAATACTGTTAGAATAAAGTTCTAATCAGCTTGCACTACAAAGTGGTTGTTACGTCAGTCACTGCGGGCCGAATAGTGCAAAATGAGTGGCATTTTGCGATTTACTAAAAATCTATTGATTGTGCTAAAAAAATAAAACACTATCTATATAATAAATCACTATCTATAAAAAATCATAATGATCGCATGTAATAATTAATAAATTTTAATGCGGTTTTTACTCGTTAAAATTTTTTTTACAGATAAGTTCGTGATTTTTTTTATCGAGTAAAATTAGTTGTATTATGGTTTTAAAACACTATCATACTAGCATATATCCTGAAGAATATCATATATTTTTCTGTTTATTGCAGTGAATCATATCCTTTTTTGCATCATAATGTACTTATAAATTGTAAAAGTAAAGAAAGCATCCTGATAGAAGCCTTGCAAATGTAGTGGAGATTCTAAATAACAAATATTTATTTCACATACTTGTAAGACTAATTCAAAAACACGAATTTCCTGGAACAAGTTTTATAAATTTTCGAACAATATTTTTCGTTAAATGTCCTCGCGTTAGGCGGTATGAGGTACGCTGGAGGCAAGTAGTGCGGGTTCGGGGCTAGGTAAGACAGGGGAGTTGAAAGAATACCAGCGCTGTGGCTCTGGATGAAACAACAAGCTTTTCGACCATACTCGCGTTGACGAAAGGCGGGCCGGGAAGGGCCCTCTTAATGATTGTTATTAAGTTGTTCATTATTACGTTTGTACGCACAAGATTGTAAAAAATCGTCTAATAAATCAAACTTACCGCTAAAAAATAGAACAATCAAATATATGTTAAATCCACCCATTGCGGCTCTGCACACCTTATCTTCTACCTACACTAATAATATAAAACTAATTTATTATAACTAAAGTAAAACCAACATTACTATTTATACAATCCTTTCGTCACGCTAAAATCGATTTTTTATTTTTATAATAAGTATTAGTGACGCTAGACGATATTCTGTGGTGTTACTTGAATACTTGAGATTACAAAATTAAAGAGGATGGCTAGGGTCGATCTTCAGGTTAAACCATGCTTGCCTATGTTGATCCGTGGATGGGTGACCACCCGTTACATACCGAGTTTCCTCCGTGCCTCGGAAAGCACGTTAAGCCGTTGCGTTGGTCCCGGCTGTCTTGGAGATCTTTGACAGTCGTTACAGTCAGTGGCCACACAAGGGTTATCGTATTACCCAGTACTGACTGAGTTGTGGAGGTCAGATAGACAGAAGCTCCATGTAAAATACTGGTATTCAGCTGCATCCGGTTAGACTGGAAATCGATCCCAACATAGTTGGCGAAAGGCAGGCATATGATGATTCATATTCATGAATTGATGAGGTTCTTCAGAATGCTTAGGAGCACAGTACCTAATCGCAACCGGAGTGTGTGTATGACCAGCACCCCTAGCCAAGTTACAAACGTTTCGTATCGATTCTCTTTCTACAATCGTAAACGCCTCGGCGTAAGCGATTGTAGAAAGCGCTAAATTGGTAGCCAAGTTGACACGACTGCTCGATCGCTCGTTCTCTAATGTCTGTAGAAAAAACCTGCACTTTAGTCAATGGTCAGCGTTCCTACCAAAGAGTTTAGCGATCAACATTGTAGAAACGATAACATTCTATTCTATCATTTTGAACGATGTAAACTTGTCTACGAAGAATTTTCTATTCGTTTGTGTTGATCACGTGATTTAACGTTGAGATGATGTCATTCCCATTCATTTGAATAGTTTTCTACTAGCGTTAACGATTGTAGATTGTCAACTTGGCTAGGGGTGCAGTGCAGATGTATGAACGTGTATGATGCAAAAAGAGTAGTTACAATCGTAGCAGGTGGCGGTCTGTGGTTTCTCACTACCCCCATATAAAAAAGCGTGAATATATGTAAAGAAGACATTCTGAAATTGGGATTTAGGGCAGGAAAATTATGTTACTGGTGGAAAGTATACAGACAGTCATACATTTTCTTAATATGTATTTTTCTAGCAATGTTTTATTTCACATGTAATGTAGTAAAACGGTATTTTATAAAAATAACGTAAAATCAGTTTAAATATTAGTAAAAACTGCGTTTTAGAATGACACAAATATTATTCTTGTGACGCGTGTTTTCACAAACGTCACGTTATGCTATGCTTAGCTAGGTAATGCCTTTTTTTTCGGATGGGAAATCATCAAATGACTCCTCCCGCTCTGGACGGAGCAGGATGAGTGTCAGATTTTTACTGACTAAAACCCATCCAAGTTCCTTCATCGCCCTTTGTATTCCGGGGCCACGGTATGAACAGTCCCGCAACCCCGGCAGGCATCGGTCCTTGCGGGCTCCTTCCTTTTGCTGACTCTCTTTGAGGCGCGCGTGGAACACTCCTGCTTCTCGACATGGCCTGTTGTCATGAGACGGACGGACGGCGAGCTAGCCCATAGCCCACCGTCCACAGGCCCAGCTAGGTAATGCTTTACGCAAACATACGTAAGCCTATATTGTTCCCACTGCTGGAGCAAGCTTCCTCTCTATGAGAGGGCGTGGAATCCACCGCGCGGGCGCAGTACGGGTTAATGGGTCTTATAAACAACTACATTTATAGCTACATTTTGTCACTTGATTATGGTTTTCTGTAACTTTCGATTTAGTTCACCTAGTATTTTTGATGTAATTATTTATGTGCCTTATAGTGCTGTCATAAACTACCATATAAGTGTCGTCCTAATGTATTCACTGTGTTAATTGCGTCCCAGGTCAACATCGTGAGGAAACTATCACTTTCAAATCTGAAATAAACACTAGCAAGCGTAGTGATTCCCTAATGTTTTTGTTTTTCTGGTAGTATGTATTAACACTATGCGATTGGCGGCGGCGACCTCTCGCGTCCGGCCCTGGTGCAAGCCATGGTCCGGAGCGAGACGGAATGGGACACCGTCACCTCCTTCTGCGAAACAGTAATGCTAGAGAATTAGGTGGCGGAACGTGAGAGGGAGAGAACATCTCAACGTCGCGGCCGCCGCGGGAGACGCCCCGGGCGTCGGGGGCCACCACGTGGCCACCGTAGGCGCGGGCCTGTCGACGGTGGGCTATGGGCTAGCTCGCCGTCCGTCCGTCTCATGACGGCAGGCCATGTCGACGGCGCGTTCGTGTTGCACGCGCGCTTCAAAGAGAGTCAGCAATAGGAAGGGGTCCGCACGGGCCGATGCCTGCCGGGGTTGCGGGACTGTTCGAAAGAGATACCGTGGCCCCGGAACACAAAGGGCGATGAAGGAACATGGATGGATTTTAGTCAGTAAAAGTCTGACACTCCCTCCTGCTCCGCCCAGAACGGGAGGAGTCATTTGATGAATTCCCATCCGAAAAAAAAAAGTATTAACACTATGTACCTACTTTCAAATTTGTATGTTGTACAAAACTAAATGGACTCTACCAGAAAATTTTTAAACAATTTTATTTTATTTGTTCGTCCTTTGATTCTTTGATAGTAGTTCCTTGTAGTCCAAAGCTCGAAAGTCTGACAATCAGTCTTACGGCGTGGTATCAAAGGGTTGTGGAGGTCAGATAGGCAGTCGCTTCATGTAACATACTGGTATTCAACTGCATCCGGTTACTGTTTAAGACTTTCACGGTTTTTCACTACACTCAAAGAAAACCACGGATATTATCCCGTAAGTACTTTGAGTGCATCCGGTTAGACTGGAAGCCGACCAACATAGTTAAACAGATGACAATAAATTGACCAAGATAAAACCCTAAAAATACATTAAAAATCGTTTATTTCTCTTTGACAATGGGCTATAAAAATTTAATGCTCGTCTTGAAGTGAATTATCCTAAATTCTGGAGCCAACGTTGTATGGCACAAGAAACAAGAGTCTAGCGATTAACTGCTCGGCCACGACACACTATAACGTTGCGACGAAATAGTCTCGCGGTACGTTGCGCGTTTTTCCCGTTTACAGAGAGGCGGCATCGCGTACAGAGGCCCGCGTTGTCACGCGCGCAAACAACAAACATATGACAACATGCAATATTGTTTATTTTTTATCTTTACTTTTTTTTTCTTTTTATTATAACCTTTTTTCTTTTATTTTCTAGCTTTACTTTTATTCTTTTTTTTTATTACAAATAAGTATAATTTTTCGTTTTTTTTTTCAATGTAATTGTATAAATACCTATCTATGTTACAAAATATAACTTATAATAAATATGATAAAAATGATTGTTGCCTGTTAATTAATAACTTATTCAAAATCTGTCAAACATAGAATCTGTCGATTGTAGAATCAGTCAAACATAGAATCTGTCGATTGTAGAATCTGTTAAATATAGAATCTGTCAAATGTAGAATATGATGTCATAAGTAGAATCTGTCAAACCGTTGTTTACGGAGAGGCGGGGCGTGAAGGGACGCGTGTTACGTCGCGTGCTAAGTCGCGGGTATCGCTACGTTACTCACGCTGCTTTTCCGTGGACAAAGTATAGAACTAGCTGGCCGCGTGCGTCGCTGCGATGTGATTTGCCGCAAGTAACGCTGCATTTCAAGCAAACACGCGTAAAAAAGACTGCGTTTCACACATCCTTACCCCGGCGGCGGCGGCGGCTGTGTGCGGCCTGTCTAGCAGTCTACGGCGGGACGCGCCGTAACTCGTACCTACTTGTTTTGAGGGCGACCAGACGCGACACCACGAAACGGTTGATTCAGAAAATTGTTTTTTTTGTTTGATTCAGTTATTCTTTGTTTTTTACGATATTTTTTAAAAGTCTGTATTTTAAATATGAATTTTCAAGCAAAATTGTACTGTACATGATTTGAGAAGTAATGATCAAAATCACGTTGGACATTTGTCGCGTGTGGCATCGCGTCGCATTCAGGGCTTGCAATATCCGTTCATTTTTACTATCCAGATAATACGGATATCAATATTTTACTAAATAAACAAATTACCGAAGAATTGCCAAACTTAAGTGGCAGTGGGCAGGGCACATTGCTCGCAGAACGGATGGCCGATGGGGCCGAAAAGTTCTGGAGTGGCGACCGCAAACCGGAAGACGTTGCGTTGGAAGGCCTCCCACTAGGTGGATCGATGACCTGGTGAAGGTTGCAGGAATCCGCTGGATGCGAGTCGCACGGGACCGGTCAATGTGGCGACGCTTGCCTCCCGGCCTATGTCCAGCAGTGGACGACTTTCGGCTGAAATGATGATGATGATGATGATGATGAAACAAATTATTTGTGCGGTATCGGGTTTTTATTGTATAATTTTAGAGAGTGAACTAGTTTTCAGTGATTGTTACTTAAAATATTGGTATAGTTTATTATTTCTTTGTCATTTTGCTTGAGAGACTGATTAAAACGTGTTTCAAATTTTTTTTTTTTTTTTAGAATAAAAAATATCCGTATTATCCGCATTATCCGGATAATACGGATATACGGATATCCGGATTGCAAGCCCTATCGCATTGCATCGTGTCGTGACGCGTCGCGTCGCGTCGTATTCATCGCCCACGCAGGACACCCCGTGTGACACAACGCGACGCGACGATACAGTAAACAAGTTACGCGCACGTGTAACTTGACGCAAGTCGTATCGCTATCGACTCATGAATAGGACGTGCGGAGAGATTAGCGACCTAAAGAGCCATAACTTATGATTTATTTGTGAGCATTAAGAAATAATTTGTTGATTCAAGTAAACAGGCTCAGCGATGTTCGGTGCAAAGTGAAATATTTATTTTATTTTATTTTATTTATTTGGGACAAAAAACAGTTACACGTTGTAATATTAATAGTTAGCTTAAGTCTAATAGTAAACAAACGCATAACCCACACTATTGTCCACGGAATAATATCGATTTAAAAGAAATAAGGAAACGGACGTATACAGAAAGGGACAGTAAGAAGATAAAAATAAAAAAAGCTTTTAAACCTGAATGGTCACACAGACCAACTCTAAACAGCGCTACCCGTCCAGATCTAGTTCGTAGTCACCAATCAGATCACAATATAGCAAGAAGCAGCCATCGTTAAGGATGACCAGAAAGTAATTGAATAGCTAGTTTTCTAAATTTGTTCTGATTAAGAGCGAAAATATCTAAATTTATAAAATGTGAGTTGTACGTTTCTAATAATCGGCGGAGTGGAGCTCTCTCCCCAGCATTTGTTCTACACTTCTCTGTGTAGAACAAGCGGGTTGCCCGCACTTCCCGCCGATTAACAGTCCTAGGTACTACATAACATAGTTTATTTGAAAGTTCCATACAATTAAACCTATTGTTGCATATGCCGTACAGCATCATAACCATCAGCAGTGAACGCCTGTGCTCCAAGCTTAATATGTTGTACTGTTTCATCAGATCTGCATAAGAAATCTTGGTATGGTAACACTTATAATGTGTAGTGCGAAGAAATTTTTTCTGTACCATTTCTATTCTGTGCTTATATTTTTCGTAAAATGGGCTCCAAATGGGCACCGCGTATTCCAACTGAGAACGGACTAAAGTTTTAAACAAGAAGAGGAAAGTAGAAGTCTTTTTAAATTCTTTACAAGACCGCATTATGAACCCATACATCTTAAAGGCTCTATTAATAATGTTGTCAATATGTATGTCAAAATGTAACTTACTATCAAGTAGTACGCCAAGATCACGCGTACAATCAGTTTTATTCAAATTTATGTCATTTAGTGTGTAGGGAAATTTAATACTTGTTTTATTTTTGGTAAAAGAAATATAATGACATTTTGGTAAACTGAGGTAAAGTTTATTCTCAAGACAATATTGCGAAAGTCTGCATAGATCTTCTTGTAATAGCAAGCAGTCCTGCATACTTGTACAGGATTTAAAAATTTTGATGTCATCGGCGTACATGAGAAATTTAGAGTTAACTACACAGGACTTTATGTCGTTAATGAACAAGATAAACAATAAAGGACCCAAGACTGAACCTTGGGGCACGCCAGATTCGACAACTGTGTAATCAGACTCGTATCCATTGATGACAATCTTCTGTGTTCTGTGGAATATGTACGACACAAACCATCTGAGCAAATTCCCTCTGATGCCGTTGAAGGCAATTTTGTCCAAAAGCAGTTTGTGGTCCACCTTGTCGAAAGCCTTCCGAAAATCAGTATACACAGCATCAACCTGCGTGCCTTTATCCATATTTTCAAATAAAAATTGTGTAAAAATCATTAAGTTTGTAGTGGTAGATCGAGACTGAACAAAGCCATGCTGTTCGGGAATAATGAGATGTCTCAGGTGTGGAAACAAATTACTGTGCACTAAATTCTCGAAAAGCTTAGACAAGGTGGGTAGAATAGAAACAGGTCGATAATTTTCAATGTTGGCTTTATCTCCACTTTTGTAGATGGGAGTAATAAATGCTCTTTTCCATATGCATGGAAAAACCCCTTCATTTAAACATTTGTTGAACAGGATATGGAGCGGAATACAGATCTGTTGTGCCGTGTGCTTAAAGAATGTAGGTGGGAGACCATCTGGACCAGGCCCCTTATTTAGATCCAAGGACAGCAATGACTTAAGCACGTCGCACTTTTTGAGATAAATATGGGGAATACAGGCTGATCTCTCATCAAGGATATCGGGAGGTACCCAGCTCTTAGGGTTGAAGGTTGAAGGCTCGTACACAGAGTTAAAGAATGTCGAAAACAGTAAACATATCTCGCCAGGGCAATTAGATGATATATTTTTGTAGTACATGTTTGCTGGAAGACCGGAACTTTTCCTGTGGTTGGAGATGTACGACCAAAAGTGCCTGACATGAAGAGGAATGCTGTCTTCGACCGACTTCATGTACTTAGTGTAGCACTGATCCGAAAGTAGTTTAAAATGTTTACGATAAACAGAGAACTTTTCATAATCTGAAAGGTTTTGCTGTTTTTTCCACTTTATCCATGCTCGTTCTTTATTTTTGAAGATTTTAATAAGTGGAGCGTTAAACCAAGCGGGAAAGCTAGATGTCTTAGGTCTTTTAAGTGGAACGTGTGCGCGAATTATGCCATAAAGGTACTCATAAAAAACATCCACTGCCTGTTCACTGGAGAGATTTAAAAAAAGCTCATCCCATTTCATCTTGTCTAATATGATATAAATATGATGTTTTTAAGGAAAAAACTTTAGTTTTCGCGCCAGTAACAGGGGTAGCTACTAAGGGTGCATTCCGTATTAGAAAATAATCGCTCACAGCGCTCACATCGATATTTTGCGTTCCGATTTAGATATCACGATTATGACAGCTAAGAGCTGTCATCAATTCGGAACGCTCGTGAACGCGTTGACAGTGAACATAACCCCAAACCAAAACATTTCACAAGACCTACTTTTGAAAATGGAAGATAAGTTGGTTGACTCTATCTACTCTGATAACTCAGATTTTGAGATAGAGAACGACGATCCGTCCAGTGATGAAAAGGATGACCAAAGCGTATTTATTAGCGTATTTTGCTCCCGGCCGCCGGTAGCCGTGTGGTATCCGGCAGAGTAGAATAGAACCAACCCATTACACTCACGGGTGTCGTATAAGGCGACTAATGTCTGAGGCAGAACACCTTGCGCCTCCGTAGACCTGAGAACGGGCAGCAGCGTTTTCTGTTAGTCTTTCATCACTGCGATCTCCAATCCGCCTGCCAAGCGTGGAGATTACGGCAAATTCCTCTCATCATGGGAGAGGCTTATGTCCAGCAGTGGACGTTATGGGCTGTTGTTGTTGTTGTTGCTCCCGGCAAAGATTTACCCCTTAAAAAAATCCTACGATTTACAAATTACATAGATGCAACGGTAATTAAATTTATTGTTCATGAGTTTGAAACTCATTTAATTTTTTTTCAATCAAATTACACAACACAACCTGTGAAAACAACTGTCATTTTTGACAAGCGCTCACGGTGATATTTATTTGGGGCATGGTCGGTATAATCGCAAGATGGCGCATGTCATGACGTCATCTATGACGATTCAAGGGACGTAATTCGGTACGGGTTTATGGACGCTCAAATCGATTACAGCTTAATTCGGAACGCAGCCTAAATAAGAGTTGAATGGCGCCGATACATGCGTCATGTTCGTGTACGAGTGCTGTCAGTTGGGACTGGTCATCTCTTAGTTGCCATGGTTCATTTTAATTACCTACTTTATTTTTAAATTGTTGATTTAATCTTTTACTCTGGACGCTCTTAATGGGCACGTCTTTCTACATCGTTCTCACATATATGTAAAATCTCAACATGAATGATGTAACCAAGATTTTGTAACAATATTTTGATTTAAAAGAGTGTCCATAGAGTTTCTTGCCCGTTCTTCTCCATCGAGATCTACGCTAGGGAATGGGCAACTATAGTACTTTCTCAAGTTATTATGTCTTGTGACTGGGACTGTAGCTTTGTTTTTTTTTTTGTATTTTTGACATTCAAAAGTGCCGTAATGGTCTAATTGAAATAAATGCTTTGAGTTTGAGTTTGATAAAGGATTGTTTAAAATTAAATTGCTTTTTTATTCCACGGTCCCTTTTCAAGAGCTTGGCAATATTGTACCATTTTTTCTGATATAATTGCCAAGATTTTTTCTCATGCGTGTTGCATCGACTGAGATCGAGAACGAAGCGTCATAGCGTAATCATATAACTTCACGCCGGTTACCATCGAAAGGCTAAGCAGAGGTGTAACTAATGTTACACCTGTTAATGTAATGTAATGTTACACAATGAGAAAAACCCTCACCTCGAAATGTGGGTGTAATATTAAGTACACCCACATTTCGTCAGTTCTTTTTGGGATATTTTTAAATGCACATCTGTATAATTTTTCAGCAAACTAGGAAACTCCACTAATTAACTGAATGCATACCAGAAAAATGAATGCTGAGCAACCAATTGATTGACTAAACATGTACTGCAAAAAAAACTAAAAAATAACACAAAACGAGATGACCTTTTTTATCGAATTCACACCAAAAATGTGGTTTGTACATCGGATATATGATTTACTAGCTGACGTCCCGCGGTTTCACCCGCGTAGTTCCCGTTCCCTATAAAATATAGCCTATAGCACTCACAAATAATGTAGCTTTCTATCAGTGAAACAATTTGTAAAATTGGTTCATTACTTCCGGAGATTACCCCCTACATACAAACTTACAAACATACATACTTACAAACTAATGTTACCTCTTTATAATATTAGTATAGATAAAACAAAAAATCGAATTGTTTATCAAAAATACTAACTTGCACTCTAAATTATACAATCTTACTACGGAATTTCTTTTATGGGTGGCATGGGCACCGGGCCGTAGGCCAACGAAGGAGGCCGGCGGAGGCCCGGCACTTCGGGGACAGAAGTCAAAGAGTGTTATTTAATATGCGAGCGGAGCGAGCGCGCGTCGTGGAGTCGTAGCAGGTTCTAAAATAACTAAAAAAAACAGTTCTGCAAATACCATTAAACAGTATAGGTGATGGTTTTCCTTAAAAAGTTTTAATATGTTTGTTGAACTAAAGAATTGTTAGATTACTATATTGATAATAGTTATTCGTTCAGTAGGTACTTACCTAAAACAGTTATGCAAAAACCATTAAACAGTATATCGAATTTGATTTATTTAGTGTGCATAAGTTGAGTGCAAGTCAGTATTTTTGGTTTAACTTTGAAATATTTTGATTGAAAGAAGGGAATATACAGATATCGATTTAAATACATGCCGTTATGTTTAAGTTGCATGTCATAGGGGGTGGACCTATTGCCATCAACCGGGCACAAATCCAGGCTCCGTGGCTGCTATTGAGAAAACCCTGATGAAGAAATCCAATAACACTTTACCCAACCTGGGAATCGAACCCAGGACTTCATGCTCAGCAGCCGAACTTGCTACCTAAACCAAAGGTAAATTAATTTCATTTCACAACACCACAGTCTCACAAACTTCAGTAATACAATGGTAAAACGTTCGGAGATTCCGCCACAGTCTACATTCAAACAATATTAACGTCTAAACAAAAAGTTAATTTGACAACTCATCAAGACTCGTTATTATATGCAAATGTTAAAAGTTTTCGTTTAAGATCTTAAGTACGCAACGTTGAAGACATTTTGTTGTGAATTCGGGAAGTAATGCGAATGGAATACTGATTTTATTTGATGATAATTGTAGCAGTTTCTTAATACTGGGTGTAAAAATACTCTTATCGAAACCCAAAGTGACTTGGTCTTCCCGTTACTGCGATCATTTTTTTGTTCTACACCATACCTGGGAACCTTCTAGTTACGGAGATATTTGGGGTCAAAGTTTCAACTTTTTCACAAGTTTGTTTTTAATGCAAATTTTTACTTTACTTTAAATACCTCCAAGACCCTGGTACGATTCAATGCATTCACCAGCACAATGTTTTGAGTGCGTTACGTTGAGTTCTAACCTATAACGTGATTTTTCACCCCAATAAAAAAGTCGTTTTCTATTGTAACTTGACAATTAACGGACCACCAGATTTAGCAAAATGTAACGGCTGAAAAATCACTTATGATTAGCAAAATTAGAAAATGATCACCAAAATTAATCCGCATTTTATTTTAACCAAAAAATTTTTTTTTAGTATATGACCACCAGAAAGTGAACTGTTATGCTCTTGCATCCGAGTCGAGGCAGACCCGGTCGACGGAGCTCCTACTTCTGAATGGTTTATAAAAAATAGCCCTAAGTCGGACTAGGCAAAACTAGTTTGCAATCTAGAGAATAAAAGACGTGCTTCCTTATTAGCGTGTAATATGAGACTGTCGGTTAACAATTACCCTCGACATTCGTTACAATATACAACACCTTCACCCTTAATTAATACCAAATCTTAACAATAAATAAAAATAACACAACCAACTTGTCTTTATTAACTTAACCTATAACGGAGTTCTTACACACTATTTATTTTACTAATCATACTAATTAATTATCTTATGTTATTATTAATCTATTTCTCCCATACCAAATCGTTGGGGAGGTTTACGATTTCTTAATGCAAATCTACGTTCCACGGGTACAGTGATTGGAGATTGCGTAACAATAGTACTTGGCACGTTGGGTGACTGTGTCGACACCGATAGCCCAGGCCGGTTCTCCGTCGTGCCCTGTGTAGTTAAGTCGGACATATTTTCCGTTCCTGGCATCACGGACGCCTCGACCGCACCGTCCGACCACTCCTCATTTACAACAGGGAACGCCAGTGAACTACGTGATTTCCTATTCATATTACAAGGTGGTGGATGCACTCTCTCGGGCAACACCAATCGTCGCCGTAACTGATCGACATGTCGATGTGCCTCGGTTCCAAAGTCAGATTTAACAGTGTAGTCCGTACTGCCTAATTTATCTACGACTTGCCCTGCTACCCATTTGTCTGCCCCACGATAGTTCCTATACCACACCTTATCTCCCGGTACTACTTGTCTGTGTGCCCCGCCAGCTACACGTTCACTGTGAGTCTGTCGCGCCAGCGTGCGCGCCTCTCGATCAGGTTTCAGTATGTCCAATCTCGTGCGTAAATTTCGCCCTTGTAGAATTTTCGCCGGACTATCCCCTAATGTGTAATGCTCCGTATTTCTATAGGTTAAAAGATATCTACATAATGCTGTATCAGGATCTAATTTCTGTTTAATCGCTTTCTTGATTACCCGCTTGCATATTTTCACTGCATTCTCTGCTGCCCCGTTGGAAGCAGGATGGTACGGTGCAGTGAAAATTTGTTCGATACCGTTATTTGATAAAAAGGTTTTAAACTCTGCGCTAGTGAATGGGGGCCCATTGTCGCTCACTACTTGCCTTGGAAGACCGAACTTTGCCCAAATATCTCGTAGTATTGCTATAACCGCTTGTGCTGTGGTACGTTTCATGTGAACTGCCTCTATCCATTTAGAACAAGCGTCAACGATAATAAAGTAAGTTGATCCCGAAATCGGCCCTAAAAAGTCAATGTGTAACCTTGACCAAGGTCGATTCGGCCACGGCCACGACATGGGCGTGTGGCGGTGTGGCGCGTCCGCCATCGCAGCACACACGGTGCACGTCTGACACAACGCCGTCACGTCCTCGTCAATCCCGGGCCACCACACGTAACTTCTTGCTATCGCTTTTGTTTTTACTATTCCCATGTGGGGATCATGTAATTCTTTGAGTACTCTGTTCCTACAGGCTAACGGTATTACTATCCTATGGCCCCACATGATACATCCTAGTTCGGTATATAATTCGTTTTTTCGATTGAAGTATGGTTTAAGCTCTTTGATTTCTACTTCTTGCGGCCAACCATCATAAATATAACTAATAACTCGACTCAGTAAGGGGTCTGAAGATGTTTCTTTTTTTTAAATATTATAATCTAATAGAAGTGCCTCCGCGGCAAAATGCAAGTATGTTTGTTCCGGTAACTCTTCGTTCACAGTTGAATCTTTATGTGCTTTTATTAGACGGGATAGTGCATCCGCAGTGTTTTGATCTGTTTTAACGTACTCAATGTCAAAATCATAAGCTGATAATTTTGTGGCCCACCGCTGTAATCTACTGGCCGCTGTATTAGGAATGCCCGTATTAGGGCCGAAAATACTCACTAACGGCTTATGATCGGTACGAAGTGTAAATTTCCTACCATACAGATATTGGTGAAATTTATCGGTAGCAAAAATAATACCCAAAGCCTCTTTATGGATCTGATTGTAATGTTTTTCAGCACCGGTAAGTGCTCGCGATGCGTACGCCACCACTTGTTCACCTTTGTCCGTGGTACGTTGCGCCAGCACGGCTCCTAGCCCGTGTGCGCTGGCATCACAAGTAACTATTGTTTCTAATGACATGTCATAATGTGCGAGTACCTCCGTGCTGCACAATAACTTTTTCACTTGGTTAAACGCCATGCTATGCTTACTTGTCCACTTGAAATGTGTACCTTTTTTTAGTAATTCGTAAAGTTTACCTAAATATGTACTCAAATTCTTAATAAACTTTCCATAAAAATTCACCATCCCTAAAAATGACTTTAATTCTGTTGTGTTTTTAGGATGAGGCATGGTAATAATTGGTTTTATTTTATCCAAATTAACTTTTACTCCGTCTTTACTGACAATGTATCCTAAGTATTTAACTTCGTTCGTTAAAAAATCACATTTATCCTGCTTGATTTTTAATCCATTGGTCTCTAAGATTTTAAACACTTTATTGATTGTTTCTACATGGCTATTTAAATCTTTATTCTTAATTAGAATATCATCATAAAATATTACTACATTTGGTACATTTTTAAAAAGTTCTATCATAAATTTCTGAAAAATACCGGGACTAGAGGCTAATCCATATACCAGGCGTTTATATTTGAATAATCCACGATGCGTATTAATGACCGTGTACTCTCTAGAAGGCTCATCAAGTTCTAATTGGTTATAAGCTTGAGATAAATCTAATTTTGTGAACCAAACGTTGCCGCTAAGGTCGCTAAATAAATCGTCGATCTTTGGAACCGGGTACCTATCGATAATTAAGGCACGATTAAGTGTTACCTTATAGTCGGCACATATCCTTATGCCACCGTCCGCTTTACGTGCTATCACTAAAGGAGTGGCCCAGTCGGAGCGGTCAACCGGCTCGATGACGCCCGCGCGCAGCATCGCGTCCAGCTCCGCGTCGACTCTGTCCCGTAACGCGTATGGTAACGGCCGGGCTCGACAGAACACCGGCTGTGCTCCCGGTCGCACACAGAGGCTTACTGTGCCCCCGGTGTACCGACCCAACGTGCCATCAAATAAAGATTTATACCGCCTTGTACTTTGTCAAAGACATCTGATACATTGGTTCATCGAAATCACTTTCACTGACGTCACCTTCACTTGACTCAGAATCTTCTGTTGTTTGCGCTTGTGGCGGCTCATCCAGGGATTCCTGCACCCAATATGTACCGGGCCGCTGCTGTCCGCCCGCGCGCGAGCCAGCACCGCTTCCGCCCGCGCCGCCTGCGCCGCCGCGGTAGCTGCGACCGCTGCGCCCCGCGCGTCCCGATCGTTGTCCGCTACCTCCGCGTGTTTGATAATTATCGCCGCCTTTTTCCGCGACCTTTGCCGTCCGTCTCACTTTTTCTGAAGCACTATCTGACCGTTGGGGACACATTCTCCTTAGGTGGCCAACTCTGTGACAAAAACTACATTCGAAGCTAATGTATCGACAATCCCGCTGGTTATGCTTGGTGTCCCCGCACGCTGTACACGACTTCACTTGTAGTTTATTTACGCTTTCCGTTAATTCTGCAGTGTTATTTACTTCGCTACTCTTACGTTCTACAGCGCCTGCATCACGTTCTGCCGCTTCGAGGGTAGTGGCCAAAGTTACTGCTTTAGAATAGTTTAAATTTTCCTCTGCAAACAACCGTTGCCTTATAAATTCACTTTGTAATCCACACACAAATTGGTCTTTCAAGTTATCTTCTAAAACCGCTTGAAAGTTGCAATATCTTGATAGTTTTTTTAATTCCGCCACATAAGCTGCAATGGATTCGCCTGCTAACTGCCTCCGCTGTCGAAATCTATATCTTTCTGCCATCTCGGCGGGTTTTGGTTGTAAATGCTCTTGGAGTAAACTTACGGCTTGTGAATATTTTAATACAGATGGTTTTAATGGGCTCGCCAAGCTAGATAACAGTTCGTATGTTTCTTCGCCCATTAGTGAGATAAGTGTAGGTAATTTTACTTCGTGGCAATCTTTCAAATAATTATTATAACTTGGTAGTATTTCTTATATCTACGTTACTTCACCGCGGTTTTTAGAGAATTAAAAAATAATATTTTTTAAGAATTGCAACCTTCGTATGCCTCTCTCATCTGACACATGACGCGGTACGTCACTTTTTTTATTGGCGCGTTATCGACACCGCAAGAAAAAATCTTTCTCGTCAAATTATTCATTTATAACTAAGTTTACATTACATTTTACCACAATAACAAAATGTCGAGTGACAGGAAGTGTACTAAGTGCATCTTTAGTGAAATTCGTAAACCCGAAACAGAAATCCAAGCATTTACAAATAACGCTCGCTACCGACCAGGACGTAAATTGGAAGGACATTATTTATCAGAAGACATCAGAGACGAAGCAGGAAAAGTGTATTCCTGACAACAACTTGGATGCCCGACTTTAAATGACCCCCGGATACGCGATATCCACAGTGCTCATCGAAGCACTAAGGGGGTTGTAAGCTCGTTAAAGCTTTTTTCCTCCAGTGGGTACGCGATACCTCAGTAACACTACTACTGGTTACTAGCTGGATGGTGATCTATCAGTGGAGATACGAGATATCCTTTAGCTGAGTCTTTGAACGATGCTAACACTGAAAATCTAATGGCATAGCATTCAACGGCAGGTAAGTGCCATTTTTAAGACCAGTAACACCTCATGTTACTAGCTGCATGGTAAATTATCAGTTTGACACGCGGTGTCCAGCTAAATTTATCGAACAATGCTAGCAAAGGGCAGGTACTTTCATTACCTTGATCAGGTAATTACAAAATTGAGCTATATATCCATGACCATGCAGGTCGTAAGACGACCCTGCTTAACTTAGCACATCCCGTGTGTGTTATAACCTTGCAAATGCATTATACTCTCGCAGTGAATGTGGAACCATTCCTTGCCTGGATTCCCATCAGGGAATAAAGTTGCTGGCTGGCTGACATACATTTGTCAGGACCACACATTCTTAAGTACGAGATACTAACAGCATGTTAAGCCCATATAATGTGTTTTTAATAATAATAACTTATTTATTTCGAGCAACAAGACTCAGCGTTAGTAACAATATACTTACAAACTATGTTAGTAATACATTTACAAACAAAATAAAACAGAAAACAGATTGTGACATCATTGCTGCAAAGTGACTGGCGCAGATTTAGCTTGAACATCAAGTATAAATTAATGTTACACATACGTTTAACTAATGAAAACACCAGCCCAAAAAGTGTATTTATTCTATTTTGGTGGAAGTTATGTCAGACTATACAGGATATTTATAATATCTACATGCCTAAATACGAGATATTTACAGCATGTTATAATCTACACTATGTGTGTAAGCTTTGACGTCAAGTATGATATTATCAAAGAACCCTGTGGCTATGCCATAAACTTGTAATTTTGATCTTTCAGCGATGAAGTAATATTTACATTTAAATATAACAACTTTTCATTCAAATAATAGAACAAGATTCTTTGTTCACTTAATACTATGAGAGAACAGCTGATGGAAAATGTTCCAGACACTTATGACAGACTTCTGTTTCACTACTATACATATGGTGAACCAGTGAACCAAGGTATTGAGATGTTCTAAACCAAATTAGAATGTTACTGTTATCATAAGCAAAGCAACCGATGAATGGCTTGAATGACACTGCATAACACAACCTACCAATGTTCAATGTCAACCTCGAGATTAAATTAATATTATTTATATTTCCTTTAATGAAATGAAACACCAAACCTATAAGGACAATAGTTATATTCTTAGCTTATTATGTATATTTCCAAATAACTAATACATGTAGCCAAAGAGATTTTACCACCAACAACAAGAAGATCAATTAATCTGTTTGTGCCTAGCACAATAAAATTCAACACCCAAAAAAGTATCCCGTTAACAAAAATCTTTCAAGACTGAACACAATAATAGATACTGGAGTGCTAAGTCAGTACCCCCAAAAGAGAACACATCAAGGATGGTACCGGAATGATTTAACCATATTATATACCAGTTATAAAGTAATGATCTGGGTACTTGGTTTAAGTACAATGGTTCAAGAAACCATTTGTTATCAAATCTATACACCATAATGTCATAATACTCAAAACTATTAGTATTGAGAGGGAAAGGGGGCATAGACTTACAAAGTTTGGAGGTCATAACAGCCTGTCAATGTACAAATGACATTAACAACTAAACCTGTTTTAGTTCTAACCCGTATGGTCCCGGCCGTGCCTCGTGAGGCACAGTGCATTGTTATTTTAATTGTGTCTGTAATTGCGGGTATTGAAGTGTTAAATCAAATTGCAAAGTGGAACTAAATCCCACCCCAGCTTCGAACAAAGATAATATTCTTATCATCATTATGTATAAGCCCAATCTAAAATAACATCTCCAATAGTAACCTATTGCTTTATCTAGCAATCCATAGATACAATATTAAATTATGGGTATATTAATCATGCAATTTTTTTAAGTACCCCTTAAGTCCAAGAGTATTTTTGGAAGGGTTCTCATGACCAGATAGTTTTTCCTGCATTGCATTGCATTTTAAAATCACTTAAACCTTACCCATAATAATTAAGCACCTTTCTTAATCATATTGTTGCTGACTCATACCTTAAAACTAAAATGAAATATAATTATTACTTTGACTACCTTATGAAGACAGTAGTAAAACATAACTTCATTGCTCCCTGGTTCCGGGCGTTGACCCCTATAATCAGCTGTAGCCTACTAGAAAATGAACCATGCTGAAAACAAATTAATCCCTATCAAATAACAACATGTCATCTACCTACAAATACCCGAAAAGATAGATGGGCAGACATTATTGTGAGATTTATACAAACTCATAAAAATAAATTTTAACTAAGAAATCTCATTTATTCTCAGTTTTCATTACCAATTGGAGTATTGGCTTTAATAGCTTCATAGCTTTCTATTGAAAATAACCATAAAGTGAAACAAAAGGGGGGGGGGGTGCATGCGAGTGCAGAGATCAATGGATTGTGACTAGAAGATAAGATGCCATACATTTCGTGTAGAGCTAATAAAATCCAACTAAAATTCATAACAATTGACAGTACATTACGGCAATGTAGCCAATTACCTACACAATGTTGACTGAATATGGTCAACACATATCCACTAATTGCACAACATTTAGTCAATTCTTTAGAATTACTAGATGATTAAACAGGAGTGTTCGAGACCCTTGAAAGACATTGTCATGAAAACACTGCTGATTCTTGTAGAAGTTCCTAATATTTGAAATAGTTTGGGAAATTATACTAATATAGCAAATATTCATCGTGGAGACCAGACCTCTAAGTATTATATTTTTTCTACTATGAAACCGCAAAAACTTATTGCTCCTTTACAAGGTGCCTGGGAAAACATAATAATAACAATGTTTTTATTTATATTGTTTCTATCATTATAGGAATAATAGGTTAAAAAATGAATTATAAACGAAATCATAATGTACAAAATTTACCAGACTAAAAGTATTAAGCAGAAATCAGTTTCTAAGACTTAAATACAAACAGTTTTGAGAAAATAGCTCAACTGTCCTTTTCGAGCCAATTGACTAAATCTCAAATTCTGTTTTACCAGTAAGGAGTGAATCCCTTAACATTCATAATATTTAGTCATAAGACTACCAGACCCTTAGCAAAATTTTTAGCTTTATTTATACTATGTACTACTAGGTACTAATTAATAATAAAAACAGTTTAATCCACACTGTAATAAAGAGGTTTCTCTTTCTTTTCTTATTAATTGTATGTAACTATATTAATTGGTGATGATAGAGTGAACACTTTAATATCCATAATATTTGATCAAGGATCTACCTAGACCCTTAAAAAATGACTGAGCTTTATTGATAAGAAGTACTTACTACTAGGTACTGATTAATAAAATCAGTTTAATTCTCACGACAATAAAGTGAAGAGATTTCTGTATTCTGATTAATTGGCTGTAATATTAATTGGAAACAGTGTTTTGAATGGACTCGGGCTCTTCTACTATTGAACAATAGTTAGACATTGTATGTGATCATAAAATCATTACATTAAATTTTTTATAGTTATACAATCACCTTTTGAGACAATATATCTATGGAACTCTATACTTGCCTTGTTTGCACTCTTCTGTTGCAAGTATTGTAACAAAAGGCCCTAAGTGAATAAACATTGCCTTGGTTGCACTATTCTGTTGCAAGTATTTTAACAAAAGGCCCTAAGTGAATAAAAATAATGCCAGTGGCATTCCTTGATAGTACTTCCAGACAATTCAACACTAAATAATGGAGTTGATGAGCCTTTTTTATTTGCAGACACATCTATAAAATACTAACACTACAACTGGATTTCAAATTATAAAATTACTTACTGAGAGATCTGAGGCTATCATTGCCTCAATCATAGAATCTATCAAAAGTATAATTAATTTCGTCATAGTTTGATAATATGAGCAAAATTTAGAAAACAAAGACATTGATTGTTCTCCTAGCTCTAACTTTAACCCATTGGAGCAATAAAACAGTTATTAAAATATATCAAACCCTAATATTCGTAAGTTTGTCAGATTTCAAGTGAAAGGGGCATCTAAACTCCAGAATTAAACTCTCACTATACAACCAAAACAACAGCTCAAATTAGAGCTGGCATCAACGAAGTCAGACATAATGTGGATTACATGGTTATCAAAGTTATTTTACAAAATGTAATATATTTATTGTAAAGTATCCTTGAAGCTTTAATATGGAAGCTTTAATATTCTTACAGAAGAAGGTCCAATGTAATTATCACAGATCAACACTCAGAATTACTTGCATTTTAATCAGTTAATAAATTAATTATTGCAGCCAACTCTGAACATCTACCAAGTTATAATAATTATTTGAAAGATTGCCACGAAGTAAAATTGGGAATCAAACGAGCTTACCTGTTAAGCGAAGTCTTGATTCAAATTTTATGAGTGGCAATCTGAAAAATAATTACCCACCCGCCGCTATAATATAGTTAACACTAACAGCCCCAAAGCTGCAATAATTAGTCTACCTAATTCAATTTTAACCTTTCAGGAAAATATAGTGAATATAGGTATTTGGAACTACTCTGTACATAAAACAGAGATTGTTCCAATGATAAGATCTCTAAAATAAGTGACGTACCGCGTCATGTGTCAGATGAGAGAGGCATACGAAGGTTGCAATTCTTAAAAAATATTATTTTTTAATTCTCTAAAAACCGCGGTGAAGTAACGTAGATATAAGAAATACTACCAAGTTATAATAATTATTTTTCAGATTGCCACTCATAAAATTTGAATCAAGACTTCGCTTAACAGGTAAGCTCGTTTGATTCCCAATTTTACATCGTCACTAATTTTGTTCGCCAAAAAATACATTTCAATCCTTTCAACGTACGCCAACCAGTTCCCGGATTGCAAACTAAATTCACGAATCTTCCCGATGGACATTTTCGATATTGAATTCGTAATACTGAACTGCGTAAATATATTAAATTCCGATTATCCTCGTCGCCAATAGAGAATAAAAGACGTGCTTCCTTATTAGCGTGTAATATGAGACTGTCGGTTAACAATTACCCTCGACATTCGTTACAATATACAACACAATCAACCACCTCATTAAAATTTAGTGCTCAATTTACTAAATTTGGTGATCAATTGATATTTTAGGTGATAGATATTTGTGGTCACAAAGTTATTTTTGGTGGTCATTATATTTTCCCCCGTATAACTTTACTTTCAATACCCCACGACCCCGGTACATTATATTTATCATGAGGTTTAGGTTTCCGCACTTACCTAGTCCTTAAAGTGGACCATTGTGCATGATACGTCATATGTATATACCCCGGTACGTTACATTAAGTTCTAACCTTTAGAAATTTGGTCATTATCATCATCATCATTTCAGCCGAAAGACGTCCACTGCTGGACATAGGCCTCCCCCAAGTGTCGCCACATTGAACGGTCCCGTGCGACTCGCATCCAGCGGATTCCCGCAACCTTCACCAGGTCATCGGTCCACCTATTGGGAGGCCTTCCAACGCAACGTCTTCCGGTTCGCGGAAGAAATTTGGTGATCAATTGATATTTTAGGTGATAGATGTTTGTGGTCACAAAGTTATTTTGGTGGTCATTATATTTTCCCCCGTATAACTTTACTTTCAATACCCCACGACCCCGGTACATTATATCTATCATGGGGTTTAGGTTTCCGCACTTACCTAGTCCTTGAAGTGGACCATTGTGCGTGATACGTAATATGTATATACCCCGGTACGTTACATTATGTTTTAACGTATAACGTGATTTTTCACCCCAAAAAAATGTCGTTTCCCAACAATCATTTTTGCGTAGAATTACTTAGTTAGATGTACAGTAGAATGCGTGGTTGACGGTTCCGTGTAGAGTACATTTACACTTTGTATAATGCCATATGGTTAGAAGTAGAACCAAGCATCAAAATAAACTAAAAAAATCTAATTAGTCCGTCAGTTAGATTATCAAAAAATATTTGACACGTATTTTTTCTTTTGTTACGTAAACCAAAATTGACGAAGATACGACGCGTTATGATTCTCAATACGTCACTCCGTGGTATAATGTTGAGTGCGTTCGACGTCACGAGCCCCAACTCTCGAGTTTTGATGCGTTTTATCTTTGTCAATATTCATTGATTTACAAAAACACGTGTCAATTATTTTCCAATACTCTGAATGACGAACTAAATAGATTTGCAACTTATTGATGGTGGAAACTAGCCTATTCACCTTACACCTGACGACAGGCAAAATTCTACACACAATCACATCAATGAGATAAATACTTATCCTGAAACCTGACTATAAGTCGGGGAGTACCCCATCAGACACAGCTGTCTGGTCGGGGGTTTCTCACTTGTCTATGGGGAATGGAGAACTTCCCATATTCTTCCTGCTTTGACGACCCGAATGGCGCAGTGGTAGTGATCGAGGCTGCCTTACGTTTAGAGTCCCGGGTTCGAATCCCGGTAAGAGCCAAAATGTTTGTGATGAGCATGGACATTTGTTTCCGAGTCATGGATGTTTATATGTATTTACTAGCGGACGTCCCGCGGTTTCACCCGCGTAGTTCCCGTTCCCGTAGGAGTACGGGGATAAAATATAGCCTATGTTACTCGTGGATAATGTAGCTTTCGGATGGTGAAAGAATTTTTTAAATCGGTCCAGTAGGTTTTGAGCCTATTCATTACAAACAAACAAACAAACAAAGTTTTCCTCTTTATAATATTAGTATAGACAAACAAAAAGTATCTATGTAGTATATCAACTATCTAGTGTCCACGACACAAGCCTCGTTGCTTAGTGTGGCACTAGATGGCACTGTGTATACTGTCCAGCGATATTTATTTATTTATTTTATATTCATTCTGCTAACTAAGAAAAAAATACACAAACATACATACAAAACTTACGCCATTTTTCTCATGGGGTACGAAAATTAGTAACCATAGAACGACACCTACTACGATCCCATAGATACTCGTTTCGAGTCATACACGTTCATACATCTATTACGTATCTCTGTTGACAGCTCGAAATGATAGTAACTGGGCTCAGTGTCCATCAATTAACTGTCAAAAGGTTAGTTTCGTATTATGTATGACCAGTCGCGATCAAATATGACGTCATTGGTTGTCATCGTGGCTGATAGTCACCGTAACTCATTTTGACATACGCTTTCGTATCAATACTTATATTATTTCGATTATGTAAGCATATAGTGGACAACAAATTGATTGACGTTACACTGTACCCGGGCTGTTAGTTACCGTAAAGTGATATCCACTCAGTGCGATACGTAATACCAATATTATGACATTCTCAGTTGTCAAAAAAATTTTGGTGTACAACCGAAGCTTGATAGTCACTGGATGTCAGAAAGATACGTAATAGGCCTACTGGTCATACACACACGCCGGTGGCGAGTACTACGTATCTGAGCTTACTGATGAACCTCACCGATGAGGTCAATGTATGTCCTTCTAGTCTAGGGTCCCCTCCCGGCGTTGTCACTTACATCTGCCATGCCTGTGTTAGCCGCCTTTAAGAGCGGCCAACCCGCCATACTTTTCGCGAGAATTTTGACAAACGCTCGTGCGTGATTAAGCTAAGCGTGAGGAGCTCGTGGCTAAATAATAACAGCCGCTCGGGTCGATCGTTAGGTAAAGCCGTGCTTGCCTAGGTTGGTCTGTGGATGGGTGACCACCCATTACATACCGAGTTTCCTCCGTGCCTCGGAAAGCACGTTAAGCTGTTGGTCCCGGCTGTCATTTGTAGATCTTTGACAGTCGTTAGATAGTCAGAGGCCCAAAAAGTCTGACAACCAGTCTTACCAAGGGGTATCGTATTACCCAGTACTAACTGGGTTGTGGAGGTCAGATAGGCAGTCGCTCCATGTAAAATACTGGTATTCAGCTGCATCCGGTTAGACTGGAAGCCGACCCCAACATGGTTGGGAAAAAAGCTAGGCAGATGATGCTCGTGCGTGATTATGCCGTTGTTAGACATATATCTTTCAATTTATTGAACTGATAGGTATCTTGTGTACCTACTATATCTAGGCTTCTATCAAACCAAAAAATTAAATTTTATAGAAACAAATTCAGTATAGGCCTCCAAAAATTGCTGTTTTGCACAAATTTTACTTCAACTTTGACCGTTCATAACGTAGGTACTCCTATATTGTAAAAGTAAAGAAAATATCGTGATAGAAGCCTTGCAAATGTAGTGGAGATTCTAAATTACATTTGTTTCACAAACTTCTAAGACTTATTTATTATTTTATTTTTCGTTCTATGTCCTCGCGTTAGGCGGTATGAGGTGCGCGGGAGGCAAGTAGTGCGGGTTCGGGGCTAGGTAAGACAGTCAAAAGAAAAAAGTTGAAAGAAAAGAGTTGAAAGAATACCACCGCTGTGGCTCTGGATGAAACAACAAGCTTATCGACCATGCTCGCGTTGACGATAGACGAGCCGGGAAGGGCCCTCTTAACTATAAGCATG
Organism: Xestia xanthographa; assembly: GCA_905147715.2. Classification (NCBI taxonomy): domain Eukaryota; kingdom Metazoa; phylum Arthropoda; class Insecta; order Lepidoptera; family Noctuidae; genus Xestia; species Xestia xanthographa. The sequence continues at coordinate 29,859,814 of LR990654.1, forward strand.
ATTCTCTCAAGTAAAAAACTCCATGTTAAAATTACAAGTACCACAGGTAAGTATCGTCACTTAGTAAATAACTTACATTTCTGCCAACCCCCATCAGTCAAAACAAGCGTGAAGATAAGCCTGAATTCAGTGAATAAAAGTACATTCATTGTGAAGTACTCACTAAAATTTTACAGACAGACAAGAGGGATTTTAGGGTTCCGTAAGTACATTTGAAATGTGGAAAGAACCATTCCGGTGGTAAACTCACATTTTTATACCACTAGCTTATGCCCGCAGCTTCGCTCGCGCGATAATTGTCCCACGGGATTATACTACCGGGATAAAAATAATCCTATGTGTTAATTCAGGTTGTAAGCTCTCTGTATACTAAATTTCATCCAAATCCGTTCAGTGGTTTTTGCGTAAAAGAGTAACAAACATAATAATACACATACCCACTTTCGCCTTTATAAGTAAGTAACTAAGTGTGATCACGCAGAAAAAGCAGCTAATGGTGTCGACTTTGTTGTGCACAAACTATACTTAAATTAGGCTATTGCTATCTCTTTCTGTCTAATCAAACGAGAAAGAGACGGACGTAATTTAGAGCTGTCTTTAATTGGAACTAATTTCCATACCAATGAAGGGTGCACGTAAAAACATGTCGACTAAAAACACGGTGAAGCGCAAGACATAAACTAGTTTGACATCTCTAACTTAGTTCATAGCTATAGCCGTCCTTTTCTCGCACTGCCTTTCAGTAAAAGATAGCAATAGCCTAAATTAAGTTTAGTTTGCGCACAACAGAATCACAGAATCAACACCTGCAGTGTCGTTTTTTAAAGCTCTAAAGAAATAAGCCCGCTGCTAAGCTGTCAAGGTATTTTTTGTCGCACCTATCTGCGGAACCCTCCGCGGACGAGTCAAACTCGCTCTTAACGCTTTTGTTTTTACTTTCGATTCATTAAATTCACTGAGTTTGGTCTGTGATTCTCAAACTTTTATAAAGGGAGTTTTTAACCGTTTTTGTGGACTGAACTGTAAATTTTAACGGTTTTGCATAATATGTTGGAGATATTTATAACATCAAAAACTTGTATTTAAACAGTAAAGTTATAACACTTAAACCTTGTATTAAAAAAAAAACCGTGTTGCGCCGACCCCAAGTAACATATACTTATATTAGACAATATCAAAAAGGTGATGATGAATCTTTTCAAGCACAGAAGAGGTCACGATATATGTGTAGTGGATGGTCTCTTCTCATCCGCGTTGCTAAAATTCTTAAACATTCTCTAATAAAACGACCGAGTTGACTTGTAAATTCATAGAGAACTGACTTTTATTTTTTTCTAACAGACATGACATAGATAATCTAGCAAAGAGTATAAATATGACACAAATAATCAAGCAGAGAGTTTACAAACTATCACAGCAGAGGTTACTATTTTGTACATATAAGAATGATTATCTATACTATTATATATAATACAAATCTATACTAATATTATAAAGCTGAAGAGTTTGTTTGTTTGTTTGAACGCGCTAATCTCAGGGACTATTGGTTGGAATTGGAAAATTCTTTTAGTGTTGGATAGTCCATTTCTTGAGGAAGGCTATAGGCTATATAACTTCACGCTACGACCAACAGGTGCTGAGCAGCGAGGGTGAAACCGCGGGGAACAGCTATAAGCTATATTATGTGACGCAGACGAAGTTGCGCGGGTCAGCTAGTTTTAGATACAATTCTACCACATTCCACCAAAAAATATTTAAATAAAGAAATTATTATTTATTTTTTTCATAAACTTTGACAGCCACTGGCCGCCTGTCTATTCCTCTTCATTGACATTAAAAAACTTTTTAATTAAAAATAGGAATGGTTTCATTCAACGCTGAAAAATACTGCTTCTATAATTATTTTTCATTTTATTTTATTTAAACTCCAGTTATTTTGAAAAGAGGTGTTTTTTTCCTTTTTAACTACGACTGCTATCCTATTGTGAAGAAAATACGATGTTTTTGTTAAAAAATTTTAAGGCACAAGAGTCATTATTAAGTTTCAAAAAACTGACTTAGAAAAGAAGAGTTTTTGTATTCAATTGGTATTGATTTCTCTGAAAAATCACTTTAAGCCGTTGGTCCCTGCTGACCAACCAGGCCCAGTCTTACTAACAGCCATTTCCAACAGCTTACTAACAGGTAGGGAAGGTTGCTAATTCTTGACATTTAGCTTACGGACCGTTAGAAACACAACGTCTCAGAAAAACGTTCTATGTTTTTTCTATGAATCAAGTGACAGGTAGGTGGCGCTGATAGGATATTCCAAGCTAACTTTGTTTATAGAAATAACGATAGCTACGAGAGATAGGCATATTAACTAACCGTTATACGTAAGTAAATTATAGAAAACGGCCGTACGTAACCCATCGTATTACCCAGTGCTAACTGGGTTGTGGAGGTCAGATAGGCAGTCGCTCCATGTAACATACTGGTATTCAGCTGCATCTGGTTAGACTGGAAGCCGACCCCGACAAATTTGGGAAGAGCCGCACACTAAAGACAAGACTGTCTCTAAACAGACAATCGTGTCGATTCTGTTGTGCACAAACTAAACTTAATTTAGGCTATTGCAATGATATTTAATTAAACAGATAATTAATTATGTTATGAGCGCGCAATCGTGAAGACTCGAAAACGTGTCAATTGGCCTGTTTTTCCTTTATTCTGCGTCACTGCGTGTATGTGAGCTGGCTCTCCCCCGCGGCACACTTTTTTCGGTGGTTTTGTAGGTGTATAACATATCTGTTTGTTAGAATATCATTGGGCTATTGCTATCTTTTCCTCTCTAATAAAACGAGAAAGAGACGGACGTAATTTAGAGCTGTCAAATTTAATTGGAACTAATATTTCCAAACATCCAGCCGTGTGGTATCCGGCAGAGTAGAATAAAACCAACCCATTACACTCACGGGTGTCGTATAAGGCGACTAATGTCTGAGGCAGAACACCTTGCTGCTCCGTAGACCAGAGAATGGGCAGCAGCGTTTTCTGTTAGTCTTTCATCACTGCGATCTCCAATCCGCCTGCCAAGCGTGGAGATTACGGCAAATTCCTCCCATCATGGGAGAGGCTTATTTCCAGCAGTGGACGTTATGGGCTGTTGTTGTATACGTAAGTAAATTATAGAAAACGGCCGTAACCCATCCTATTACCCGGTACTAACTGGGTTGTGGAGGTCAGATAGGCAGTCGCTCCATGTAAAATACTGGTATTCAGCTGCATCTGGTCAGACTGGAAGCCGACCCCGACAAGTTTGGGAAGAGCACACTATAGACAAGACTGTCTCTAAACAGACAATGTTGTCGATTCTGTTGTGCACAAACTAATCTTAATTTAGGCAATTGCTATCTTTTTCTCTCTAATAAAACGAGAAAGAGACGGACGTAATTTAGAGCTGTCAAATTTAATTGGAACTAATATTTCCATACAAAAGAAGGTGCACGTAATAACATGTCGACTAAAAACACGGTGAAGCGCAAGGCTCTATTGGCGTTACTCTATTCGCTTTATTTGTTAATTCAAACACCTCTGTTTTCGTGAGATAAAAGGAAATACTTATCCATTAAAAAGACACACATTATGTACCTACCTACTAGTAAGTAATAGTTATTTATGCAACTGTTGTATAATGAGGGGTATTAAAACACGAATGTGGGTTTATCACACGAGGCGAAGCCGAGTGTGATAATAGTATCACATGAGTGTTTTAATACCTAATTATGTACAGTTGCATACAAGACTTTATCTACATCCATGATATGAATCCTCCATAAAAGGTTCTGAAACCATAGGGTGTTGCAGTGTTCTAAGAAGTCTATGTAAATTCATGGAAAGTTTAATTGCTTGTATTTACTACAAACAAACCGTGTATAGGTAGTAATATAATTATTTACATTTTGGATTGTTCAATTATCAAAATTCACAAAGCTTGTATCACTCATTTTTGTAAACAACAAAGTACATAATGCAATACTAATATCCAAATGTCGAACAAAAATGGCGGGATACGACGTGAATTCGAATTAACCTATAAGTTTTTTTTTTTTAATTACGGCGCTGTGGTAGTGAATCGCACGTGCTAGACGTTCGATTCACTACCACATTCGATGTTCTTTTTTTAAAACGAGTTGCATAATGAAATTCAGTACAACATTATAACACCCGTTTGGGTGTTATAATGGTTATTATGACACTGGCTGTTTTAATGTTGGCCATAAGCTAACTGTTTTAGATACCTTTATAGAGGATTTATAGCATGGGTGTAGATAAAATTATTTTTCACACCACCTGCTCGAAAATGTCAAATTATATGTCAAGCAACCTTAACCTAAAGTGAGTCATTAGTGGCCGGGGGCACAGCCGGTCAATAATGTTGTACTGGATTTCATTATGACCCGCTGGTCAATAATGTGATTTGAATTTGGAATCTCACATGCTCAGCTAAATTGGCAGTATAGTACTAACAAACACCCTTTGGTGCCAGACAGAGGAAAGCTATTTTCGATACCCATACTACGCGTGGATGATATTCTCGATTTCGATGTTGCCATGTTTTCGGAGACATAATATTGTAAGAATAATTAGATAACTACGAACCATTTTTTAAAAGGAATGGAATAACATTAAAACTGGCATTAATAATAACAAATACCGTACCGCGCCGTCGCAGTCGCTCCGTGTAAAATACTGGTATTCAGCTGCATCCGGTTAGACTGGAAGCCGACCCCAATAAAACTTGGGAAAAGGCTAGGCAGATGATGACCGTACCGCGCCGTAATACCGTAATAGTAATTGGCTGTAGTGTAACATTAGTTAATTATTCTAACTGTTTGTTTATTTAATAAATACTTTGTTTTTCGTACTATGGCTATTATTTTCTCACAGTAGGTGTAAAAAGTAGAGTATCCTCCTCTGGGCTAAAGGTGTCTTTGCCTTGGGCTAGCTTGAATCCCTCGCTGCATTCAGGATTCTTGTATTAACTCCCTCGCTTCGCTCGTGAGTTAAACTCTTAACTCCCTCGCTGCACTCGGGAGTTAAATCCCGAATCCTTCATAATTGCGCTCGAGATTCAATATGACGCCCGTGACATAAGACACAACTTTAGCCCCTCGGTGCATAATCTACTATTATAGTCTTACCTTTCAGAGTTTCCAGGTAATTTAAAAAAACTTATGTCTGGATGCGTTATTGACGAATTCATACAACCAAAAACAGCACAATATTTCCTACTCGTCATATTAACTGATTTTTAGGAAAAAAATCGCGCGGTTTTTGTTAAAAAAACAACACACCGTCTGTTCGACACTGCGGTACAGCCGTGATTGTCTGCGCCCCAAGCGCACCCCAAGATCGAGGCGCGTAGGTATAGCTCGCGTTTCGTCCGTTTCTATGAAGTTGGAGTACTGTATCATAATATTACCGTGGTATTGATGCGAGCTAGAATACATTACTAACACTTGGTATTGCTCAAACTTCCAAAACCTCTCTTGGTCTAGCCATCCTGACTCTGACGCAGATGATGAGTTATATTATTATGTTAGCATAAAACATGCCCGTTTTGCCCGATTTTTATGTTATCTTGCGACACATTAAGGTCAAAAGTATCAGTCTGATATTGAACTAATAAATTATCTTGTCACCAATATGTGACGTCAAGCAATGATTGATGACGTCGAGTTCTTATGAATTTTGTGCGTACCTAGATATATAATATGAACATCGTATGTTTAGAAAGGAGCCGATCGTGTCGATCTTTAACTTAAGCCGTGCTTGCCTAGGTTGGTCTGTGGATGGGTGACCACCCTTACATTACGAGTTCCCTCCGTGCCTCGGAAAGCACGTTAAGCTGTTAGTCCCGGCTGTCATTTGTAAAATAACAAAAAAAATTAAAACTTTTTATTATTATGTACTATAATATATAATTTTGGTTAAGCACACTCACTTTTCCTGTTGACAGCGATGTGGACGAATTTTTCGACGCCCTGTAACCCTTTTTGATACTTGTAAATATTTTTATTAATATTAGAGAGTTAGTATGTCGTACATCGCTTAATCTTAATTATGAAACATTATGTGCGAGTGAGGCCACTCGCTTGTTTACATTAAAATATGTTGATGTAACAATTAATTAATGATTAAATTATTTATTTATTTGTAAAAGATCTGGAGGAACTTTGTATTGATCCACTGTAAGGTAATATTTTATTATTCATCATTATCATCTCTCATAAAGAAGAGGCCTGTGTCCCAGCAGTGGGAACCTGAATGATTATGCTATGTTTATTCCAGTGTGTATTTTTGTTTTTCTTGACATAATGTCCGTCTTAATTAAAGCCGTTTTCTTTTTGTTCCAGATTTTTAAGAAATCTTTGCAGTACACAAACTGGCGTCAAAAAAGAGGTAAGCTACAGTTCGGTTCAAACTTAATGGCGGCTCGGAAGTTAGCTGCAAGTGACGGTCTGCGCATTATACAGACAAAACGATGCGTCATCTGCGCCTCGTTGATACCTAAAATTGTTGTCTGCGCAGCTTTACATTAGATGTTCCGAATCGCCATAAAGTTTAAAGCGTTATTCCTGCGCAGATCATCGCTCGCAGCTAACTTCCGAGCCGCCATTAAGTTTGAACCGAACTATAACAATAATTCTTCAAAAACCAATTTCTATTTCCGTGTTCTAAATATCTATCTCCTGGTATCGTGGGTGCGTTTGCAAACATTTTTAATCTCGCATATCTGTATTTGATGGTTCTATGAAAACCCGCACAAAGACATCCTCAGTATCTGTCCAACCTACCGCAGTGTCTCAAGACGAAAGTCTATGACCAGTGTGTGTTGTCAGTGATTACATACGGGACCGAAACGTGGTCGCTCACAATGGGCCTCATCAGAAAGCTTAAAGTCACCCAAATGGCAATGGAGAGGGCTATGCTCGGAGTTTCCTTGCGCGATCGAATCAGAAATGAAGACATCCGCAAGAGAACAAAGGTTACCGACGTAGCCCGAAGAATTGCCAAACTTAAGTGGCAGTGGGCAGGGCACATTGCTCGCAGAACGGATGGCCGATGGGGCCGAAAAGTTCTGGAGTGGCGACCGCGAACCGGAAGACGTTGCGTTGGAAGGCCTCCCACTAGGTGGACCGATGACCTGGTGAAGGTTGCAGGAATCCGCTGGATGCGAGTCGCACGGGACCGGTCATTGTGGCGACACTTGGGGGAGGCCTATGTCCAGCAGTGGACGTCTTTCGGCTGAAATGATGATGATGATGATCTAGTATCTGGTGTCCACGACACAAGCCTCGTTGATTAGTGTGGCATTAGATGGCGGTGTGTGTAATGTCCTGCGATATTTATTTATGGGGGAAATATAATGACCACCAAAAATAACTTTGTGACCACTAACATCTGACACCTAAAATATCAATTGATCACCAAATTTTAATGAGGTGGTTGATGACAAACTAGTTTTGCCTAGGCCGACACGGATAGATTAGGTTATTTTTTTATTAACCATTCAGGAGTAGGAGCCCCGCTCCGTCGACTGGGTCTCCCTCGACTCGGATGTAAGACCATAACAGTTCAATTTCTGGTGGTCATAAATACCGTTTTGGTTCTAATTTTACGATAAAATGGGGATTAATTTTGGCAATCAAAAGTGATTTTTTTGCCGTTAAATTTTGCTAAATCTGGTGGTTCGTTAATTGTATGCCTATTAATCCAGACCTGCAGGCCATATAAATATTTGTGCCGTACAAGGATCAAACCCGCGACACGCAGTGCTACAGCCAATCACTCAGTCACTGCGCTAACCGTGCCTCAACGACGGTCACTGCCTATATTCGGAATTTATAGCATTTGTAGCAAACACGGAGACTGAATTTGTGCCTGATTGATGGAATTAGGCTCGACCTCTATTTATTGCATGGGACTTAAACATTACTGGCGAAATGTGGGTGTATTATAATAAATAATAATAATAAAAAAGCTTTATTAATTCCACACAATCTAACAATAATCAAATTACAATCAAATAATAACAATAAGTATTAATAACAACAACCACCAACATCTTAGGAGGCTCTCGCTTGGCAGCTGGATCAAGGGCTTGATTCAGAAAGCAGTACTTCTGGACACGGCACGTATTGTTAGGAGGTTCCTCTCTCAAGAGCTCTGACCACCGGCAGCTCGAACCCTGTTCCCAGCGCTGGTGGGCTACTGTTTTTTTATATTTTTAAATGTTTTTTTATGTACTTTTATTAGGAAATATTTAAAAATGTTAAAAATATGTATTTAAATGAATAAATGAGTATTAATAATAACAATAAGTATTATTAATAATAATCAGTTATTAGTTAAAAAAAAAAACCTTAATTATAAAATCAACAAACAAACTTATACATTTAACTAAAAATATTAATTATTATTTTGATTTTAAAAAAATACTTTATATTATTGAATTTCATATGATAAAATTATAAATTCAGATATACGTAATTTTGATATGTGATCACGATAAGCAATCAAATAATAACAATAAATATTTACAATAATCAAATAAAATTACAATTAAAAACAACCTTAAATTATAAAATCAACAATATAAATAACATTAAGTAAATAAAAACGTTAATTAAACTAAATCGATTTAAAATGACATAATACTATTAAATTTCTCATAATAAAATTGTAATTTGAAATAATGTAATTATGATAATAACATGTAATCATGATTAACAAGTCTTCGGGTAAAAGCCTCCTCCAAAGAATTCCACTTTTCTCTATCCGAAGCGGTGGCTATCCAGTCTCGTCCAGCATTCGCTATTATCTCGTCCTGCCAACGGGCGCAGGGTCGGCCTCTATTTCTGGTGCCCTGTGGACCTTTCCATGCCCTGATTGTCCAACGATCATCGGAATACCTTGCAACGTGCCCGGCCCACCTCCATTTTTGGCTTTGCGAAAATTTTAGAGCGTCTTTCACTTCAGTTTTATTTCGAATGACTGTGTTTCGTATTTTATCGCTTAGTTTGATACTTAAGCAGCTTCTCTCCATAGATCTCTGTGTGGTTTGGATCTTGGTTCTCGCCTTGTTGTCATATATCCAAGTCTGGCAGCCATAAGTGAGACAAGGTAAAATTGTAGAGTCTATTAGGGTCTTTTTTACTCTGATCGGGAGGGTTGATTTAAATATCTCTTTGTGAGCCCAATATTTTTTCCATGTAATAGCTACCCTTCGATCTATTTCTTCAATATTCCTATTTTTCTTGAAAGAGATTTGCTTGCCCAGGTATATGTACTCCTGGACGTAATCGAGCGGCATGTCGTTGACAAAGATAGGAGTCATCTCTCTGTTGACTATCGTTTTGCTAAGGTTCATCTCTAAACCCACATATTCACTCGCTGCTTGTAATTCTTTGACCATTGTGTTGAGTTCCAAAGGATTTTCTGACAGTAGAACAATGTTGTCAGCAAAACGCAAGTGGCTCAGATGTTTTCCATTTATATTAATGCCCTTCTCCGACCATGGGAGGTCTGCCATTATATTCTGTAAGACAGCTATGAACAATTTCGGTGAGATAGGATCACCTTGCCTGACTCCTCTGTTGATATTGATTACAGGCCCGGCTCTATCTGTGGGTGTATTAATTTACTAGCTACAAAATACAGGGTTACTTTTCAATGACCAACCAAAATTTAAAATTAAGATCGATACATATCAAACCAAAACTGCATTTAAATATTATTGTCGGAAAGTATAAAATAATAGCATTCATTTGAAAATGTCCTAAATCATAAACCTAGTGGGAATCAATGCACTTGTGTGCGTGCATGCACCGCCAAATGTATGTGTGTGCTAACTGCTACCTATCTAGGTTGTTGAACTGAATTGTGCTGTTGTAATATACACACGTTCGCTTTTTAGTGGTGGACAGGAATTAAAAAAAAAAAGATATAATATAATATTTAAAAAATAAGTGAAAAACAAAGAAAAAAAAAATGAAAAATAGGTAAGTAAAAAATAAGTAAGTGTTAGTATAATTATAATATTTAAAAAAAAAAGGTTTTTTTTTTTATTATTAAATTGAAAATGTTATCGATTCTAAAATTCTAAACCATCTCTGAAAATTTGGCCGGTCAAAACTATCCCAGTATGCCTTCAGGGATTGCTTATTTATTTATTTAAGGCGGTACCCCAAGCAAAATTAGCAACTCTATTCGTGGTGGTTCAAACTTCGCTTGAAATACTGTTAGAATAAAGTTCTAATCAGCTTGCACTACGAATTGGTCGTTACGTCAGTCACTGCAGGCCGAATTGTGCGAAATGAGTGGTTTTTATTCTTTATAAAATCAAACTTACGTCTTTTGGAAAAAATAAAACGACAATTATGTTCATTATTAAATTGCCTATCCATTAGTATAAGTAGCAAATCAAAATAATGGTTACTTTACGAGGAGTAGCATTTTATAAATCATTATTTCTCATTTCTATGGTTTCGTTGTGAGGGGATTTATTAAACATTAAGCAACTTAAAAAAAAATATGAAACGACAATTTTGGAGTCAAGGATATGTAGTAATTTAATGTGTTTTTTATTAGTTGGTATTTCTTTTGGATAAAGAGGAGTAGGCTCCGAAAAACTGCTCGCTCAAGGTCATTTGCTCGGGGAGCCGCCTTAACACTTCAAGCACAAAGTATATAGGCGGAATTAATGCCATACTTAGGTATTTTCATTCAGTCAACCTTTGGGTGATACAGAGTCAAGCAGTGGTAGGTGTACCTACATCTGAAAATAATTTTAATTTATACTGCGACATACAACAAGGATATATAAAGTACTATAAATATACAGAATGACTTTTTAATCACTTTCCAAAAAAATGGGTATAATGGGTGAACGGAGTGCAAACGGCGTCAATAAAATACGTATTGTGTAGTGATTACTAAGCTAGAATGAATAGTTATGTGAACTTATTAACTTATTCCACATCGGGACAGGAGACCGTGGCTAAAAAATAACAGCCGATCGGGCCGATCTTTAGGTTAAGCCTTGCCGAGCCGAGCCGTGCTTACTTAGGTTGACCTGTGGATGGGTGACCACCCTTACATACCGAGTTTCTTCCGTGCCTCGGAAAGCACGTTAAGCTGTTGGTCCTGGCTGTCATAATTATGTACTTATTTTTCACATTCCAGAAAAAAAAACAATCTAACACATTTCGGTAAATCCAAACACATCATTCTCCCTCAAATGGCTTAGCATGATCCTCCGTTACACCTAAAATACTACAGCATTAATTTTGAAATAAATATATGGTAAAGTTGAGGATTAATGTTAAGTCTTTCTTTTGGCGAAAACACGATTCCATAATCTTTTCTTGATAGAATAAAATTCCAAAGTTACCTCCAAATCGAACAATAAACCGCTGGTATTCAAAAAGTACTTCAAATTAGATCATGAAACTTTGCATACTAACTGAACTAACTATAAAGCAGGTCTTATGTTTTTATTTTTTCCAAAAGACGAAAATATTATTTTATAAAGAATAAAAACCACTTTTTTCGCACTATTCGGCCCGCAGTGACTGACGTAACAACCGCTTTGTAGTGCAAGCTGATTAGAACTTTATTCTAACAGCATTTGACTCGAAGTTTGAACCACCACAAATATACGTAGAGTTGCTAATTTGAGGTAATAGAGACTCTTATAGCTCACGGCCGCCGTCTTGTTTTATTTCACATTTTGTGATATCCTATAATAATTATATCCAATAATATATACTATAACACTGGAGAGATTTATACCTCTCATTTAAGATCTAAATCATTAAAATCGGTTCAGCCGTTTAAAAAATACATCAAAAATACTTAGAGATATACTCACAAGATGATTTAATATTCAAGGTATGCGTACTCCGATCGGAGAGCATATCAGGACAAGCGCCATACCTATTCATGCTCTATGAGAATATACCTTACTAACGATATACTATTGTCTATTTATATCTATTGGGTCCAGGACGAAACCATACACTAGTGCCCAAGGTTCTTTGTAGCGTTTTTCGATGATAAGCTGTGGAAAAAAGAAAAAAAAACTAGGTAAGCAAGCCAGAAGCTTCTACCTCCGTTTGCCTAATAAATAGGTTTTTTTTTTAAAGTGATAAAAAAGTCATCCGATACATCAAATAACACGCGTGATATTATAAGGGCATTGCATAGCTTAAAGGATGACGCACGCATGATAGACAAATTGTTGCATCAAAATGTAACAAATCTAAATTGATCTCAATTGTACACTTCCGCGCTAAAGACTAAGTAAAATCTATTTTTAACCAACTTCCAAGAATGTGGTTTAATTTTAGGTGTAATATTTTACTTGATTTGGTGTTTTACATCCAGTGAAAATGTTTAGATATCAAGGAAGAAATTAGTGGGTTATCTTCGGAACTCATCATCTGCCTATCCTTTTCCCAACTATGTTGGGGTCGGCTTCCAGTCTAACCGGATGCAGCTGAATACCTGTATTTTACATAGAGCGACTGCCTATCTGATCTCCACAACCCAGTTAGTACTGGCTAATACGATAACCCCTTGGTAATACTGGTTGTCAGAGTTTCGGGACCTATAACGACTGTCAAACATCTACAAAAATGACAGCCGGGACCGCATGAAGGAAACTGGGGATATGTAATGAGTCGTCACCCATCCACGGACCAACCTAGGCAAGCTCGGCTTAGCCTAAAGGTTTTAATCTTCGGAACAACTAATCTAATTCCGAAACTTCTTTCGATATTGGGAAGCTGCGAGCCAAACCTAATCTTAATTACCGTTTATTCCCATCTATACCACCCCCAATTCTATCACCTGGGGTGGTGGATGGGAATAAACAGAAACGTTTACGCGTTTATCATTTATTCCCATCTACCACCCCCGTGGTAAAAGTGATTTTAAGGAGTATTTGACTATTTTTTTTTATTTTTTGTTTTTTGGACAATTTGACTTATTTTTTTTGTTTTTTTTTTGTACATACGTTCTACTACAATTTTAAGTAAAAGTTTCTGAGGATGGATGTTTGTTACTCTCGCGCAAAAACTACTAAACGGATCTGGATGAAATTTGGCTCACAGACAGTTTATAACCTGGATTAACATGTAGGATACTATTTATCCCGTTTTATTATCCCGCAGAACAATTATCGAACTCCACGGGGCGAAAACGCTTGCTTATTCTAACATAATATCCTTCTATTTTTCTTCGGAATTATGAAACCCATAATTGATAGGCTTAAGCATTAATAATAAAATACTACACTACACCCATAACTTCGAATAAAAAATACTATTTATCAGAGGGGTCACTCATAATTTGAAATCCCTCTGGGGAAGCCCCTGGGTTCGGTAGACTTATACATAGGTATATTAGTTAGACGTATCCCTTGGCAAATAATCAATTTTATTTTGAACACATCAATTTTTATTTTAACACTAGCGGACGTCACGCGGTTTCACCCGCGTAGTTCCCGTTCCCGTGGGAGTACGGGGATAAAATATAGCTTAAGTTACTCAGGGTGAATGTAGCTTTCTAATCGTGAAACAATTTTTAAAATCGGCGCAGTAGTTTTTGAGTTTATTCATTACAAACGTACAATACTACAAATCTTTCCTCTTTATAATATTACTAGCTGACGTCCCGCGGTTTCACCCGCGTAGTTTCCGTTCCCGTGGGAGTACGGGAATAAAATATAGCCTATAGCACTCACGAATAATGTAGCTTTCTACCAGTGAATTAATTTTTAAAATTGGTTCATTACTTCCGGAGATTACCCCCCTACATACAAACTTGCAAACAAATGTTACCTCTTTATAATATTAGTATACATAGTATAGATGAAGTTAGCAAAACTGACCACACCTTGTTTTAAGACTACAACGCCTGTCAAAAATATAAAAAATCAATATACAACTTATGCGTGTTGTTGGATCAAAGAATTAGAAAAATTATGATGATTTTTTAAGTCAATACATGTTAGTTAATAAGAGTAAAGATTTAACGCAGAAAAATAACTTACGAAGTTATTAATCATTATTTTTTTTTTAACAATTTTTTTCCGATTGATAAAATCAATACTGTCAGTAAGTAATTATATTCATTCTGGCTACGGAATCGCGTGTTCAACACACACTTGGCCGTTTATTTTTTTTTCCACAAAAAATTGGACGAATATAACCCCTATAATCATTGTACGCAACTTGAACGTCCCCTTATTGTTTTGGGACAGTCGCCTTATAACCATCAATGGGAGCGCATGTGCCTCAATTTTTAATAAAAAAAACACGTGGATTTCGTCGCGATTTTAAAAATAAATGAATTTGGGAAAACAGTGAAATCAATTCGCGTTTGTTTCTCCGATTCATGTTTTAAATGTGACCTATATTGGTATTCAGCTGCATCCGGTTAGACTGGAAGCCGACCCAACTTAATTGGGAAGAGAATAGGCAGATGAAGTGATTTTTTTTATTGAAATAGTGTTTTTTATAAGTCTCTGTGTGTAAATACGAAAACGTCTTATTAAAATAGTGTATAAAAGTTATTTCTTTGATTAAGTGAACGTGAAAAATAATAAAGTAGAAACGTGAAGACATAATTACAATTTTTTATTAAAGACTTAAGTGTTATTTTGGATTGATTTCAAAAATACGTAAGTAGTGGACTCTGCTCCCGACACCGGTGGACCTCTATTTTTTTATATTTTTAAGTGTTTTTCTTTTTTTTGTATCGTTTTATTTTAAGAAATACTTAAAAATGTAATGAGATAAGAATTTAAATGAATAAACGATATATATAATTTTTTTTTATAATATTTGGTAGGTATGAGAATACGTCGTAAAGTATATGTCACACCATAATTTATATGGCAGAACAACGTTGTGTCAGCTGATGTACAGACAGACAGACGAGAAAAAGGGTTTAGTTTTTGGCGTTTGATTACGGTACCCTAAAAATAAACCTAACTACATTAATGTTGAGTAAACTAACTGAGAGCAGCGGTGGCCCAGTGGTGGCGGCCCCGACTTACGAACAGTAAGTCGTGGGTTCGAACCAGACAGGCGCATCACTTTGTGTATAACTTATTTCATCACCGCTACTCTGAAGGAAAACATCGTGAGGAAACCGGCATGACCTAGAACAAAAAAATTCGAAGACATGTGACATCTACCAATCCGCACTGGGCCCGCGTGGTGGATTATAGCACATTCCCTCTCATAGAGAGGAGGCCTGTGTCCCAGCAGTGGGAACATTAATAGGCTGATGATGATGAAACTATCTGTTTAAATTTTTAATAAGAAACTATAAAATGGCATCAAAAAACTCCTCCTCAACACTGTCAGCTGGTAATGTGCCCAAGAGACTGGTCCCGTTGCCACAAAAAAAAAAGGTTATCCATGTTTTCATAATTTACTGATAAAAAGTCACCTACGTCTGTATTTGTGGAAGCAATAGATAATGCTAGAGGTCAATGTTATTCTGGCAAATAGTTTCTACATAACATAACATCACGCCTGCAACCCCCGAGAGGCTAGGCAGAAGTGTACCTGATAGTACACGCACATTTTCGTCAGTTATGTTTAGTTTAAAAATGTAAGTGTAATGAAAAATGAATGATTGAATGATGGGTGAGTGAATGTGTGTGGGTGTGTGTGGTGTAAGTGTTGTATGTGTGTGTGTGTGATGTGAGTGTGTGTGTGTGTGTGTGTGTGTGTGTGTGTAATTTGTGTGTGTGTAATGTGTGTGTGTGTGTAGGGGGGCCAGTTTATTTCCATCAACCGGCACACGCCCAGGTTCCGTACTGGCTGCTACTGTGTTTTTTTTTATGGAAAAGCCCTCGACATTTTACCCGACCCAGGAATCAAACCCAGGACCTAATAAGCTACTATTTGAGATAATATTTCAATTATGTTGGTCTTTTGCCCAGACTTAATAGCAAATTGCCCATGGTCCTTTACTGAATCTACACTAATATTATAAACGGGGAAAGATTCGTATTTTTCTTTGTATGTTTGTAATGAATAAACTCAAAAACTACTGCGCCGATTTTGAAAATTCTTTCACCATTAGAAAGCTACATTCACCCTGAGTAACATAGGCTATATTTTATCCCCGTACTCCTACGGGAACGGGTACTACGCGGGTGAAACCGCGTGATGTCCGCTAGTACAAAATAAAATGGCGGACAGTTCTCCATACTACAATGTGCAAACCCCTTTGAAACTATACTGACTCGTTTCAACAGTACCTCAAACTTTAACTAGATGGCGCTGTCTCCCATACATCTTATAGAACCATCTAATATCAGAGATTCCAATCCCCGACGTCCAATATCGTAAATTTAAAGTCTAACGACTTACAAACAATGTTTTGAAGTCGCACGGAAGTTTGACAAAGGACGGTAAAGTTGGTTCACAAGAATGTGTTTGAAACTTTCACGAAATTTTTTTGTATTTTGTAATTAAAACAAGGCTTTGACGTTAACGTTTAGGTGGTCCATTGGTTGCAAGCGGTACTGAGCATGGAGTCTTAGGTTCGAGTCTTAGGTCGGGCAAAATGCAATTTAGTTTTTTTAAGGATTTCTCAATCTGGATTTATCATTATCATCATTAATTTATTGTAAGGCAACTTTGGCTCTAAGGTGTAAAACACGTCTTAACGAAGCCGAAAGGCACTTGTTCTCCTCGTCATTGCGATCATTAATTTGTTCTACAACATACCTGCACCCCTAGCCAAGTTACAAACGTTTCGTATCGATTCTCTTTCTTCAATCGTAAACGCCTCGGCGTAAGCGATTGTAGAAAGCGCTAAATTGGTAGCCAAGTTGACACGACTGAGTCGATCGCTCGTTCTCTAATGTCTGTAGAAAAAAACCTACACTTTAGGTATGGTGAGCGTTCCTACCAAAGAGTTTAGTGACCAACATTGTAGAAACGATAACATTCTATTCTATCATTTTGAACGATGTAAACTTGTCTACCAATTTTCTATACGTTTGTGTTGATCACGTGATTTAACGTTGAGATGATGTCATTCCCATTCATTTGAATAGTTTTCTACTAGCGTTAACGATTGTAGATTGTCAACTTGGCTAGGGGTGCTGGGAACCTTCTAGTTACGGAGATATTGGGGGTCAAAGTTACAACTTTTTGACAAGGTGTTTTTTAAATAGGTACAAGTTTTTGATGTAAGATTTTTACTTTAAACACCTCCACGACCCCTGTACTATTCAATCCATCCATCAGCACAATGTTTTGAGTGCGCATTGAGTTATACCATTAAACATGATTTTTAACCCCAAAAAAAAGTCGTTTCCCAGCAATAATTTTTGCGTAAAGTTACTTAGTTCGATGTACAGAATGCTTGGTTGACGACTTCGTGATGAGGTCTTTTACACCCTGTATGTAATTATTTAGCCACGAGCTCCATTAGAAAACTGTGTCTAAGTGTGTAATATTTCGAAGCACAGTTTTAAAAGGATTTCAATCACACTTCAAAGCCACAGGCAGGCTCTCCACAATGTTCGTCCTATGGCAGGAATTTCAATTTCATCCAGAATCGATGCTGTAGGACAATAGGGTGGCCACGGTTCGGATTTATCCGATCCTAGCGGATATATCCGAGTTCGGACAAGCGGTTTAAAGCGAAAAGAATTGGTTGGCTTTCTAGTTAAAGAATGCTTTTGTTTTAAACTCGTTTTAGGTGGATTTAAAAGATTTTATTATCATTTAATTGATTTAATCTACACACATCATAAAAAGTGTGTGATCACTAGCATTATAAGCTGATATTTTTTTTTTAAATTGAACTTTATCAAGAAAAATTATTTGTTGTGTGTTCTCTTTAAATAGAAAAAAATCTATATTTTTAAATAAATAATCTAAAAAGAAGAAAAAATCAAAATATAATCTACCGTAACAAAAAAGATTTTGATTTTTCAAAGTGATCGCAAACTTTTTAGCGGCTAACCCCGTAGATAGATGCTGTGGCGAGCAAGCAACTGAGTGAACTGCGGCCGGCCGACTGCAGTTGAACGGAGCACAGATTTTGTTCGCGCTGTCTGCTCTATACGTAGTAGTAATAATTTAATGAACAAAAAGGATTTATATGCAATATAGTGCGGTTAGAGAAGTGATAATTTGATGTTAACTCAGTTACAGAGGTCAGTGCCTATAAAATAATAATAAAAAAAAGAAAAACGTAAGTATTACCAGTATTACATAAAATATTATAACTTATAGTCTCAGTAAAAGAGGTAAAATACACTTACTGCGTCAATTATAGAAAAAAAGTATTATACCTATTGTATAATTTATATAATAGGTATAATACTTACGTTTAGCCCACACGTTTACGTTTACGTTTAGTTGGGCTCGCGAATGAAGGGTTCCATACCGTCGTAGTAGTTTTTAATTTATTTAAATTTTTATCATTTGTTGTTATAATATCAGCACAAGAAATACCTACATCATCTGAAAATTTCAACTGTCTGGCTATCACGGTTCATGAGATACAGCCTGGTGACGGCCAGACAGACAGTGGCGTCTCGGTAATAGGGTCCCGTTTTTACCTTTCGGATACGGAACCCTAACAAGCGTCGCGTATCCAAGACATTAAAAATAGAACCAGTAGAAGCGAGCTAGACAATTGAGCGTATCAAACGCGGGTAGTTATCGTATCGTGTCCGCCACGTGGCCGTCACGTGTCCGTCGCGTGTTCGCTACGTGTATACAATAAGTAGGGTCAAAGGGAACGCTCGGATGAATCTTGTTAATTTTTGAAAGCAAATGTTGTTGTAAAAGTTATTTAAAATGTTATATTGGTTTTGTAGTTGTGAGTAGACGATTGTGTGTGAGGTATTAAGTTCGATTGAAATAAATTAAGATTAAAAAATATATTGACACAAGTTTTTGTTTAATTGCTCTAAAAAAAATAATAAACTTATAAATAATTATTAGATTATACAATTAATATCTATTTATGATCCAAAAGCTTGTCGCGTGTGTTTACATGGCCATTTTAAATACCTCCGGTACATAAAATATAAAACTATATTTGTTATAATTAGCATTTTTCACGGAATTGAAAAAACAATATATTTTGAATTAAAAAAAATAATAATAAAGAGTGTAAAAAACCTCTTAACGAAGCCGAAAGGCACTTGTTCTCCTCGTCATTGCAATATTTTTTTTGTTCTACACCATACCTGGGAACCTTTACGGAGATATTGGGGGTCAAAGCTACAACTTTTTGACAATTTTTTTTTTTTTTAGTACAAGTTTTTAATGTAATATTTTTACTTTAAACACCTCCACGACCCCGTACTATTCAATCCATCCATCAGCACAATGTTTTGAGTGCGTTACATTGAGTTCTACCACAAAACCAACTTGATATCTCCATAACTAGTAGGTTGCCAGGTATAGTCCAGAACAATAAAATGATCGCAATGACGGGGAAAACAAGTGCCTTTTGGCTTCGTTAAGAGTATTACACTATTTATTCCGAATTTTGACCTACAATTTAGCCTACACCACAAACATACTCTTATTAAAAACGTATAGGTCCCGTATAGTCCCCAGACAGGCATTTCAACCCCTAATTGTACAACTACCCCTCACTACCCTGATGTCAGGCGCGTGTCACACATTTATCTTTATCTTTAAGGGTAGTTTATGGCAATGGGGTCGACAGAGACAAAAGTGTGGTGTGAATGTTGTTTTTTTTTCGTTTTGTTAAAAAAAATGTTTCTTTATTTTTAACCGACTTCTAAAAAGGAGGTTATGTATTCTGGCCAGCATCTTTTTTTTTGTCATATTTTGTACACCGATTTTTCCGGGATTACTGGAACTATTTTCGTGATTCTTTTTTGCTTTTTTGTGCGACAAGCGTTACTTTATACAAAAAATTGACACCTCTAATTGCTGTTAAATTATTAGGCCAGAAACTACTCTTCAAAAAAAAAACAGTCACAAAGGAACATTAAGAACTCGTTGATAATCAATTCGAGTTGTACTTAATGTGCTTGAAATTATACAATTCATTTTGTAAATTATTATTAATTTTAATTAATTATTGTGAATGTGAGGACCATGTGGGTCACATTTTTTTTTCCCCCCACTACTGTCTGGCAGTTTGAGTACTATAAGCGACCTACCCAAATGTCCTTTCTTTGGTATTGTTCGTCGTTTCGTTGAGCTCCTTGAGTTATAAGTCGAGCTACACGATAACTGACAAATGCTTGCACTGACTGGACAGGTCCACTCTAATATGTGTCGTTCTTTCTTCAAAAGACCATCTCAGACACTAATCTGCATAGTCCTCATGTGAATTGAACAAGATTATGTCTGGACTTCAAAAGAGACTATGACCTCTGAGTTTGTTTCAGCTGTTTCTTCTCAGAGTAGTCAGGTACGAAACACCGGCCCCATCTAGTTTTTAAAAAATGACGTGTAAAAGTGTTTGTAAAAACCTACTTGCAAAAATAAACATCATTTCATTTCAGTTATGATTCGTAAGACACGTGGCGATATCTATTCATTTTCTGACTTGCTTTTGTTGGGGTCAACTATGGGCAACTATGTTGGGGTCGGCTTCCAGTTTTACCGGATGCAGCTGAATACCAGTATTTTACATGAAGCGACTGCCTATTTGACCTCCACAACACAGTTAGTACCGGGTAGTACGATACCCCTTGGTAAGACTGGTTCATGGTTGTCAGACTTTTTTGGGCCTCTAACTACCTAACGACTGTCAAAGATCTACAAATGACAGCCGGGACCAACAGCTTAACGTGCTTTCCGAGGCACGGAGGAAACTCGGTATGTAATGGGTGGTCACCCATCCACAGACCAACCTAGGCAAGCACAGCTTTAACCTAACGATTGACCCGAGCGGCTGTTATTATTTATAACTAGCTGACCCACGCAACTTCGTCTGCGTCACTTATAAGAGAAACAGCTCACAAAAGGAATACATTTTTCCCCGTTTTTGCAATATTTTTCATTTATGCTCCGCTCCTTTTGGTCGCAGCGTGATGTTATATAGCCTATAGCCTTCCTCGATAAATGGACTACCCAACACTGAAAGAATCATTCAAATCGGACCAGTAGTTCCAGAGATTAGCGCGTTCAAACAAACAAACAAACACTGCAGCTTTATAATATTAATAAGTAAAATATAAGTAATATAAGTAATAAGTATAGATTGGCGCCATCTATTATCATAAGAAATGTATTGTTGTTTTTCTCGGGAACAGTATAAGTACTTTATTTTCGGGATAAAAGATAGATACTGTAGATACCCTAAGTCCGTTTATGTAGGTACACCTGTCAACGTATATGCGAAATTTCCGGATGATCGGTTCAATGGTTTTGGCCTGAAAATTTAACAAACAAACAATCTTATTTTCGCATTAATAATATTAGTTAGTAAGTATAAGGATTATGCAACTCACGACATATATTAGATTCTTCCAAAATAATGCTATAACCGTTTCATGTAAGAGCATGAACTACAAATTAATGAATACGGAACTATCAAGACAGGGGAATGTTCGGGAAGCGATGAAATTGCTAGTTTAACACAATAATCTATGGGGCCACAAGACGAGCGAGTTCACTGTTTCGCAGAGTTGCTGGGTTTATGTCATCATCATCATCATTTCAGCCGAAAGACGTCCACTGTTGGACATAGGCCTCCCCCAAGGGGGGTTTTGCAATAATCGCCACGTTTGGCAGGCGGGTTGGCGATCGCAGTGCGGTTGTAACAAAAGCACAGAGAACGCTGCTGCCCATTCTCTGGTAAGTCCCTTAGTCGCCTCTTAGGACACCCACGGGAAGATATGGGATGGTGCTATTCTTTACGTCCGACACCATACAGACGTCCGACTGGGATTATGTAAAACTGATATTTTATAGAGGAAAGATTTGTATGTTTATATGTAACGAATAAACTTAAAAACTACTGGACCAATTTAAAAAAATCTTTCAGCAATGGATAGCTACATTATCAGCGAGTAACTTATGCTATATTTTATCCCCGTACTCCAACGGGAACGGGAACTACGCGGGTGAAACCGCGTGACGTCCGCTAGTATCACATAATTATGAAATTCACTTTGTCGCACTGTTGCTCGATCCACCTCCCATATGCTTACGATGCTCACTGCGCTTGTGGAGACCAACCCTGGATTGGCCTTGTTTGCTGATGAATGGAAGACGATAATGTTAAAATGTTTGTGGTTCTGTGAAAAGACTGAATATCAGGATTACCTAATTTAATTTAGTATTAATGGATTAATGCTGTACTAAATGTAATAAATAAATTAAAACCCTTGAAACTGGTGTCTATTCTGTTGTGCACAAACTAAACTTAATTTAGGCTATTGCTATCTTTTTCTCTCTAATAAAACGAGAAAGAGACGGACGTAATTTAGAGCAGTCAAATTTAGTTTGAACTAATATTTCTATACAAATGAAGGGGGCACGTAAAAACAAGTCGAAAACACGGTGAAGCGCAAGGCATAAACTAGTTTGACATCTCTAACTTAGTCCATAGCTATAGCCGTCCTTTTCTCGCACTGCCTTTTAGTAAAAGACAGCAATAGCCTAAATTAAGTTTAGTTTGTGCACAACAGAATCGACACCATTGTTAACAAAATCCGATTTAATTGGGAAGTAATATCCTAAGTTCCTAATCCTAACTAATATTATAAATGCGATGAAAGTTTGTTTGTTTGATACCTTTTTACGCCTAAACCACTGAACCGATAATCTTGAAGTTTTGTCAGGCGTCCAAAAACGGACATAGGTACCTTTCGTCCCTAAAATAAGTACTGTTCCCGAGGAAAATAACAAAAACGTTCTTATGATAAAAGATGGCGCCACGTGTCTTTTGATGATCGAATTATAATAATACCTACTAGCGGACGTCACGCAGTTTCACCCACGTAGTTCCCGTTCCCGTGGGAGTACGGGGATAAAATATAGCCTATGTTACTCAAGGTGAATGTAGCTTTCTAATGGTGAAAGAATTTTTGAAATCAGTTCATTACTTCCGGAGATTACCCCCTACATACAACCTTACAAACAAATGTTACCTCTTTATAATACTAGTATAGACAAGCAGAGTACAACTCGAATTGATTGTCAAATTCTAAATTACGTGAGCGATGCCGTGGGTAAAAGCTAGTAGTTTATAGTAGAATTATTTGTGGCGGTAAACCTGCACCCCTAGCCAAGTTAATAATAATAATAATAAATAATAAAATATGTTTTATTGACACAAGAAAAAATTATACATTTCCAATTGAAACCCTGACCCCTGTGTGTGTTACAGGAGTCAGTGTCTTAACCCGTTTTTGGTACAGTGTTTACAACATTTTATGCATCAAAAATTTAAAAGAATAATAAAGCAATTAAAAATAATGCATGCGTGCTCTTGTGTGAAGTTGTGTGGTGTGTATGCGTGTGATTATGCGTAGGTGTGAATGTGTGAGTGTTGTGTGTAAGTGTGTGTGATTGGTGTGTGGTGTTGACCATAATCTCTCATGGTTGGTGGCTGGACTTGGGTTATATATTATGATGAGACTTGGTTTGCCTAACTAACTATTAATCATCTCAGTATTGGTCTTTAATTAAATTTTCCGTCTGTTGGTAGTCCAATGTTTGAAGCCATGAATTTAGTTTTATCTTAGTTTTATTTTTTGTTAGTGGGTTGAAGTTGAGGATGTTGTTTATTTTATTATATAAATAAGTAGATAGGTATAGACGTTGCCGGCGAGCGGACGCTGTCTTACATTTGACTGTGCTACATACATTACTGATAGTTCTCTTATGTTTGGTTGCGTGATTTACCGGTGTCCTTTCCTGTTGTTTTAGTATAAGATTGAGCAGGTATAGTTGTCTCACTGTAAGTATTTGGCAACTTTCATACAGGGTTCTTGTGGGGAACCGGTACGACTTGAAGGTCATGACTTTTAGCAAAGATCGTTGAGCTCTCTCGAGGCGTATCATGTAGGTTTTACAAGCACCTCCCCAAGCAGTAATGCAGTAACCTACGATTGACTGTGCTAGTGCCAGATAAATCGTACGAAGAAGCTTAAACTCGGCTACTTGTCGTAGTTTTTTAAACGCCCATATAAGTTTCCTAACACGGGAGGAGGTCTGTTCAATGTGGGGGCGCCAGCTAAGTCCGTCGTCCAGAATCACTCCCAGGTACCTCATTGTTTTTTGCTGTGTGATTGGAAGACATGTGCATGGAGTACTACAGCTGTTAGTGACGTCACAGGAGTGTGCTTTGAGACTTAATACTTTAGGTTTGGTTTTGGCGAAAGTGAATTGCAAAAAAGAGGTTTTCGAGATGTTCAGGGTTAGCAAGTTATCTTCCAGCCAGTGGATTATTTTACGTAAGCCTGTCTCGGCAGCTTCCCTTGCCGTGTCCCAACACTCACCATGGAATATTAGTACCGTGTCGTCTGCATAGCTAAAGATTTTACCGTTACTAAGAGACTGCTGGCATAGGTCATTCACATAGAGTAGGAAAAGGCTAGGGGATAGGCAGCTACCCTGAGGCACCCCGTATTCAACCCTGGCTTCGTTGCTAATAACCTCACCAATCTTTACTTTTTGTGTTCGGTCGTTGAGGAAGTCCGTAAAAATGCCCAGAGCCTTTCCCCGGATTCCAACATGCTCTAACTTAGTCACAAGGGTTGGAATACAGACGGTGTCAAATGCCTTGGCTAGGTCCAGGAAAACACCTAGACATTTTTGCTTTGCGTCGAGTTTCCCAGTCACGTAATCAACGAGTTGATTAACTGCATCTGCGGTGCTTTTCCTAGGCCTAAAACCAAATTGAGTGTCCGATATTATTTTGTAGTGCTCAAGGTATTTCATTAGTCTACGGTTTAACAATTTTTCTAATATTTTTGACAGTGCTGACAGAACTGATATAGGTCTATAATTCTTTACCTCGTCTTGGTCTCCACCCTTATGAACAGGTGTGATTAAGGATTTCTTAAAGATACGAGGAAAAACACCTTGTTCAAAGCAGGCTCCAATAAGTTTTGTAATAGGTGGAACTAGTACTTCTTTACCCAGCTTGAGGAGTTTAGCCGGAATAGAGTCCCATCCTGTGGCACAATCATTTTTTAGGTTGGTAATGACTGCTTCTACTTCAGCCTCGTCCGGAGGAAGTAGGACCATAGAATCTCGTGTTGGGGGTGTTTCAATGACGTATGGGACTGGTAAGGAATTTTTGTTTTTAAGAATTTTGTCTGCCAATAGCTTACCGATGTTTGAAAAATAATGGTTTATTTGCTCAATAGCCCTAGGCGCGTCCGCACTGTCAGTGGCAAGTAGAAGTTTGTCAGCTGATTGTTGTTTACCGGTTTGGTTGGTAATAGATTTTATAATATTCCATGTGTCTTTATTGTCCTTTGCTGATTTTAAAGCGCAACTTTCGTGGGCGTTTCTTAGTTTCCTGAGTAATAGATTACAGTGATTACGGTATCTTTTGTATGTCAACTCAACAACTCCATTTTTTGGGTCTGCCAAGAATTTTCGGTGGAGGTTATCCCTGTGTCGAACGCACCGTAAGAGGCCAGGTGTCATCCAGGGCTTAAGGACTACTTTACGGTTAGGGGCCTTTGTTACTGTTGAGTGTTGGGAGATCGTGGACATAAGATATTCGACAAACCTTGTAGCGGCTTCGTTTGCATCACAATTCTGTGTAATAAAAGTAAAATCTATAGTTTTTAATTGTTCAACAGCGCGCTCATAGTTTATTTTCGTAATTCGTCTCAGATTCTGGTTTTTAGAGGGAGCGCTACCAAGACATAACATTACGGAGGCGTGGTCACTGACTGTGGAGTCTATAACTATAACTGTTGCACAGGTAGTGGTTCTAATCATTATGTGATCGAGGCAGTTATGTAGTCTAGTAGGAAAGGCATGTCCCGGTAAGAGGCCCATCTCTGCAGTTAAATTTAGATAGGACGAACTATTTCTATCTGTATTATTAGGTTTTATATCTATATTGATATCTCCTACCAGCATTATGTTATTTGCTTTTAATTTACTTAAAATGTTTTCCAGGGAGTCGAGGAAGCTATCAATACAATATATTGATGGTGATCTATATGAAGCTAGAATACAAAAATTGGAATCGATTTTTAACAGAAGAAAGTTAGCCCCTACCGGGTCTGGTTCTTCAACTGTACATTGGAGGTTACTTTTAACATATATTACAATACCGTCGTTTTGATTAAGACATTTTTTGCTAGAGTAAGCCACGTAATTTTGCATAATCGGTATCGGTTTGTCAGCATTTAGTCAGCACTCTGTCAAGATTATGATGTCGATTTCAGACGATAGCCTAGCCAATTGGGCCTGAAAACCATCTAAGTTTTATAGATACTTCGGATGTTTTGAGTTATAATTTTTAGCGAGGTTTTGGAGTTTTTTATGATTTCGTTACAGGCGTCCGTATCACAGTGATGAGAAGATGCCACACTAAACCTATCTATCTGTGTTGATATGTTATGGTCCATGTTAGCCATTGAATAAACAAGTTGACAATCTACAATCGTTAACGCTAGTAGAAAACTATTCAAATTAATGGGAATGACATCATCTCAATGTTAAATCACGTGATCAACACAAACGAATAGAAAATTCATAGACAAGTTTACATCGTTCAAAATGATAGAATAGAATGTTATCGTTTCTACAATGTTGATCACTAAACTCTTTGGTAGGAACGCTCACCATAGACTAAAGTGTAGGTTTTTTCTACAGACATTAGAGAACGAGCGATCGACTCAGTCGTGTCAACTTGGCTACCAATTTAGCGCTTTCTACAATCGCTTAGGCGTTTACGATTGTAGAAAGAGAATCGATACGAAACGTTTGTAACTTCGCTAGGGGTGCTGTTGATTTGAGTTGAGCTTGTGTTATCCGCTTATTCCGTGGCCTCTATATTCAATTTATACATCAAACTATACTAATTAACTTAGTAGTAGAGTTACGTGATTACTATACTAATAGGAGTTGTATTAAATTCTAGCTATTGTTATGACTGCGGTTTTGCTCCCGTTATGACCGGAAAATATCCCATGTATAAGCATAATCAGCCTATAATGTTCCCACTGCTGGGACACAGGCCTTTTCTTTATGAGAGGGAATGTGCTATAATTCTCCACGCGGGCCCAGTGCGAGTTGGTAGAGGTCACATGTCTTCGAATGTTTGGTTCTAGGACATTCCGGTTTCCTCACAATGTTTTCCTTCACCGTTTTGAGAGCGGTGATGAAATAATTAAATGTAAATTACACAAAGTAATGCGTCATGTTAATATCCCAAGGAAACCTTTTCAATATGGTCATTAACATTTGGGGATAACGTAGTTTCCCATTTTTTTATTTAGCCTACTGGGCTAAATAATAACAGCCGCTCAGGTCGATCTTCAGGTTAAGCCGCGCTTGCCTAAGTTGGTCTGTGGATGGGTGACCACCCATTACACGTTAAGCTGTTGGTCCCAGAGTCCCAGCTGTCATTTCTAGATCTTTGACAGTCGTTACAGGTAGTCAGTGGCCCAAAAGGTAGACAACCAGTCTTACTAAGTGGTATCGTATTACCCAGTACTAACTGGGTAGTGGAGGTCAGGTAGGCAGTCGCTCCATGTAACATACTGGTATTCAGCTGCATCCGGTTAGACTGGAAGCCGACCCCAACATAGTTGAGGAAAGGCAGGCAGATGATGATGATGTTCCTTATGTGGTTTTGCCAGATTACTGAATTTCTTAATTTATACTAGCGAGCGGACGTCACGCGGTTTCACCCGCGTAGTTCCCGTTCCCGTGGGATTACGGGGATAAAATATAACCTATGTTACTCAGTAAAGACGTGGCTTTCTAATGGTATTTTTTTTTTTAAATCAGCGCAGTAGTTATTGAGTTCATTCATTAAAAACATACACACACACACACAAAAATACAAATCTTTCCTCTATAGATAAGATAAGATAAGATAAGATAAGATATTTTATTTGCATAAAACATGGTATACAAGGTGTTACAGAAAAACATTAGATCAGACATGTTTTGCTTAATACTAAAGCATGCTTATTTACTAAAGATATATTATGATTTCATATTAAAAAAATCATTAATGCAATAGAAATTATTACTATTGAGCCATTTATATAATTGGATTTTAAATAATTTACTATTTAAAGTTTTAAACATTTTTGGTAATTTATTATAGAGACGTACCTACACACAAAGCCACAGAGTTTTTATTATATTTCGCTGATCGAGGCAGCACATCTAGCACAAGTCTGTATTGGTCACGCCGATTACGAGAGCTTACTTCCTCTGCTGTTTTAAACAATTCTTTGTGCTTTTGAACAAACATGCATGCTTCATATACATATAATGAAGGTAACGGTAGCAAACCATATATATAGGTATATTAGTGTAGATGCGTTTACCCACGGCTTCGCTTACGCTAATTTACAATTTGACAATCAATTCGGGTTGTACTCAGCATGTAATAATATAATTCAATCATGATTCGAAAGACACGTGGCGCCATCTATTATCATAAGAACGTTATTGTTGTTTTCCTCGGGAACAGTACTTTGTTTCGATATGAAAGATACCCTATGTCCGTTACTGTACACCTGACGACGTATATGCGAAATTTCAGGATGATCGGTTCAGTGGGTTAAGGGCCTACTACCTCAAATGGCTTAGCATGATCCTCCGTTACGCCTAAAATACTGCAGCATTAATTTTGAAATAAATATATGGTAAAGTTGAGGATTAATGTTAGGTCTTATGTTTGGCGAAAACACGATTTCATAAAATTTCCTCGATAGAAAAAAATCCTAAAGTTACCTCCAAATTGAACAATAAACCACTGGTATTCAAAAATTACTTCAAATTA
Organism: Xestia xanthographa; assembly: GCA_905147715.2. Classification (NCBI taxonomy): domain Eukaryota; kingdom Metazoa; phylum Arthropoda; class Insecta; order Lepidoptera; family Noctuidae; genus Xestia; species Xestia xanthographa. The sequence continues at coordinate 29,888,839 of LR990654.1, forward strand.
GATCATGAAACTTTGCATACTAACTGAACTAACTATAAAGCAGGTCTTATGTTTTTTTATTTTTTCCAAAAGACGAAAATTTGATTTTATAAAGAAAAAAACCACTCATTTCGCACTATTCGGCCTACAGTGACTGACGTAACAACCACTTTGTAGTGCAAGCTGATTAGAACGTTATATTCTAACAGTTTTAGAAACGATGTTTGAACCACCACAAATAAAGTTGTCAATTTGAGGTAGTATAAGCTCTTAAGCGTGAAGAGGTAACAAACAAACTTACTTTTGCATTTAGGTATAATATTTTAGGACTAGCGGACGTCACGTGGTTTCACCCACCTAGTTCCCATTCCCGTGGGGATAAAATATAGCTCATGTTACTCAATAAAGAAGTGGCTTTCTAATGGAGAAAGAATTTATAAAATCAATCGAGTAGTTTTAGAGTTAAATCGAAACAAACACAAACAAACAAAAAATCAAATCTTTCCTCTATAGAATATTAGTTTAGATATCTTAGTCTAGTCTTAGAGCACCCTCACATTGTGCAACGCCCACTTGAAGTAGTGGCTACAGTTTGAGCTACTTCCTGAGATATCTTATCCATTATTTACCGAAAAAAGTAGCAAAAATACACGCGACAGAGCAAACGATGGACAAAAAGTAAAGAAATGATAAGAAATATCCGACTATCTTCATAGTCATAAGTCTGGAGTCGTTAGCGCCACCTGGCGGCCACAATTAGCAAGTTTGGCGCGTGACTTGTAATTACCTACCTTAGCACAGACAATACTACACTTCTCCCAGTGTTGTGGTGTAGTTGTCCTTGATTTTCTAACATTTCAAAATATTCATTTAAAAAAATCAATATAAATTACTTATCATTACAGGTTGTAACAAATCTACTTGCTCCTATTGAATAAAAGGGTAAGCAGACTTGTTCAATTTAAAATTTAATTAGGGGAAAGATATAAAATACAGCTAGTTATAAAAAAACACCTACCTAGCACGCACTCTCTATAGTTTTATAGCTCAAGCACTTTTTTGGATTAGAAAGAGTTCACCACTGTAGGAACGGGAACAGGCGTCAGGGTAGCCGGTCTATAGCAGAGAGACGTCGAGGATTACCTTCAGGAAACCTCAGCTGGAAGGGCGTCGTGCAGATCTAGAGTCCAACAGGTCAGCTCTGTAGTAGGGCAGCGTAGATTTCTGGGCCAGAATAGCTCAGCGTCGGAATAATAGTCCCAGGTGGATCTTTACTGGATCCCCTGGGTGGTTTTTATATCTCAGCGAAAACCAAGCGGTTATCTGATGCTCATCTAATCAGATCCCAGAGTAGACTTTTTTAGCCGTCCGTCAGCTCGTTTCACCCAAAGTAGTCTTCTTCTTTCAAATCTTAGTTTTCTTAGTGTGGCCATCATCTCAACTGACAAGTGTAGTCGGCCAGGACATATCCATGAGTGCGTAAAGAATTTTATAATATAATTTAATATTAAGTTATTTAGTAAACAATCGTAATAATCTACAAAATAAAATGGCTAAACACATATTGATAAAAATAATTTAAATTTTACAAACCAAAAAGTAAATATCATAGACTAAGGAGAAACTAAGAGATTGACAATTTGACGCTTGACGTAAATGTCACAACATGAAAATTACAAGTTAATATTATTTTCATTTCAGCTATTTTTAAGTAAATGAATCGTATTTAGATCGATTTGCTGAGTGTAGAAATATAAACAAATATAAAGGATGATGAATAGTATTATGAATGGTGAATATGAAGCATAAGTATAGCATAATACTATAAGGTCTTGACCTAATTCGATAGTGTGGCTATCAACAAGTATCAATAACACTGTCATGTTTATTACAAATTATTAATCTACAACTAAAACAAAACAAAAACACAAACATCCGCTTATTTTAAAACAATAATAAGATAACATAAGTTCAATATCCGCATACATCACAAGAAATATCAATAATAACATAACAAATATAAAGCCCCATAAATCACTATATCAATTATTGCGCTACCCAGCACCGAACTCACGTCCCACGCGGTCGCTCCCCTCGACCAGTCGAAATTGGTTTTAATGTCAAATTAGCGACGGACCCCATGACCTTTTGATCTCTGCTAAGAGGGTGATGTAGGGTTCAAATAAATCATCATCCCATCGTTTCCCATGTTCTATGTTGAGGTCGGCTTCCAGTCTAACCGGATGCAGCTGAATACCAGTATGTTACATGGAGCGACTGCCTATCTGACCTCCACAACCCAGTTAGTACTGGGTAATACGATACTCCTTTGTAAGACTGGTTGTCAGACTTTCACGCCACTGACTACCTGTAACGACTGTCAAAGATCTACAAATGACAACCGGGTCTGTCTTCCAGCAATTCTGTCATTATGACACCCGTTGAAATATGTAAAGGTATTTCGTTTTTTAGAACTTCAACTATATATACTATGCGAGAAAGATGTAGCAAGACGTAACGTAATGTACATAATAGTATGTACTTATATGTCCCCTAGCTTCCTAAAACAAATACAGAACTTATCAAGTGCAAATCGATTGCAATTTCACGCATTTTTACATTTTGAAATGCTGCGCGCCCCATTTTAGAGATCGTTTGGTTAACAAATGGGGCTGCGAGCTAGCTCCCAATGCTGCCGGGTGGTCAAGAGGTTGGATTAAATTGGATGAAAAGAGAGTATTTAGATTAAATAAATCGACTATCGACTTTGACTAATACTACTACTACTACAACAGCCCATAACGTCCACTGCTGGACATAAGCCTCTCCCATGATGGGAGGAATTTGCCGTAATCTCCACACTTGGCAGGCGGATTTGAGATCGCAGTGATGAAAGACTAACAGAAAACGCTGCTGCCCATTCTCTGGTCTACGGAGGCGCAAGGTGTTCTGCCTCAGACATTAGTCGCCTTATACGACACCCGTGACTGTAATGGATTGGTTCTATTCTACTCTGCCGGATACCACACGGCTGACTTTGGCTTCGGCTTTGACTAATAATATAATGAGAAAGCAACTTTGTAACCTTTTCACGCCTAAAACACTAAAACGAACATCCTGAAATTTCGCATATACGTCGTCAGGTGTACTGTAACGGACATAGGGTACCTTTCATCTCGAAACAAAGTACTGTTCCCGAGGAAAACAACAATAACGTTCTTCTGATAATAGATGGCACCACATGTCTTTCGAATCATGATTGAATGAGAGGTTTTCTTTTTGAGGTATTAAAAAAAACATAGTTTCCAATAACTCTATAGATGGCGTTGAACTTACTATCATAGTTGGTGCCAAAGCCAAAACGCTTGAAAAAAAAAACATTGTGTCACGTCACATACTCTCGTTGACTGACACTTTCATTTGCTTAACCTTCCGAATATAATCTAGTTTTCTCGCGCTTTGTTAAAATCAGTTTTTTTAGGTTCCGTTCCTTGCATTATCATACTAACTCCTAGCGCCATCTATCCAGCGACTAGGGAAGAGCTAAAAAGAAAATCCCTCACAACCCGGATTGATTGTCAAATTCTAAATTAACGCGAGCGTAGCCTTGGGAAAAAGCTATTAGTAAATCGATATTTTCGTCGTTGGTCTAGAGGTCGCAAGCGATACTAACTTAGGACTCATTAATACCCGGCGATTGGCGGCGGCGACCTCTCGCGTCCTGCCCTAGTTCAATCCATGGGCCGGAGCGAAACGGAATGCATCCTATCTGCAATCTTTCTGCGAAGCAGTCATGCTAGCGAAGGAGGTGGCGGAACATGAGAGAACCTCATGTCCCAACCACCGCGGGAGACGCACCGGGCACGGCCACCGTAGGCGCGGGCCTGTGGACGATGAACTATTGGCTAGCTCGCCGTCCGTCTGTCCGTCTTATGACGACAGGCCGTGTCGACGTGATTTTTTCATAACAATGTAAAGCTCAATAACATTTTACCTCAACTGGGAATCAAATCTTGCTTAGCAGTTGTGCTTGCAACCATTACACCAACGAGACACTCCTCCAAAAGTATAAATACTTTCCTATTACCAAAAACCCCTTATTACCCCTCAACACCGCAATCTAAACCATAATTTAAATAATTATAGTATTCCAAATCACTAAACGTTACCACGACACGCCCAAAATCCACCCCCTACAACTTCACCCCCAACGGCTTCACCTCCAATGACTTCACCCCTATTTAACAAAAAAAAAAAAAAATTACTGCCAGTGACATTGAACTAAACATTTATAAGATTTGTCAACATAATCCCTGCCTAATTAAAAATCACCATGGGAACTTATTTAATGTCTGGTTCCCCTGATTTTGAGAGACAAATAAAGTGTAGGGGCGAGTTTTTGCATAACTTATAAAATAATCTGTATATCTGTTTTTGTGGGAATCATTGATGGTATGGTTGGGGCAGCGGCTTGAGGCGCTGTTAACACCAAAATCGCGCACACTGTCTATTTGTATGGGAGAAAACGAGACGTCACTATTACTGGGCGGCCAGGTTTTAGAAGAAAATAATGAATAAATATTGATATAAAAAAGTATGGATTATTTGTGAAATATGACTCGTTAGCGGTTTAGGTATGAATATGTTGACTTCATGTTTTTAATTGCAGACCCATACGTCAAAAAAATCAAGACATAGGACCGTTAATGATGATTTTAAGACCAATCTTTGCAATTATTTTCTATCGAGCCGATTTCGTCAAAATATGTATCGAGTCCATCCAAGGTCTTTGAAATATGATCAATATTAACATATATTTTTTTTGCCGTGCTAGAACAAATAGTTTTTCTTAAAAAACTGCTTAAATAACATCAATTTCAACAAATTAGGTGTTGTCAGCCCCTTAACGAATGGATTTTGTGATGCGGGACAAGGTTTTGATTTCAGTTTGGGAGACATAATTCTTTCCTATTATTCACTAGTAGTTAGCAGTGCCCCACGGTTTCACCCGTCGCTCGGCTTATACTCCTAAGGATCACAGTGTGATGTTGAACTTCCTCGAGAAATTGGGCTGTCAAATGAAAAAATAATTGTTCAAATTCGACTGTTAGTTTCAGAGAATAACGTGTTCAAAACTTCAAACAAACAAACACGTTAGGTTTATTATATGAAGTTTAGAGAAAACATAATGTGTCCGTTCTTACATAATGCTTATCGACTAGTTGAGATCCTTACAATTTCTATGTTGAGTTACACGATTATTACTAACTAGCGGACGTCACGCGGTTTCACCTGCATAGTTCCCGTTCCCGTGGGAGTACGGGGATAAAATATAGCCTTTGTTACTCGTTGATAATGTAGCTATCCATTGCTGAAAGAATTTTTCAAATCGGTCCAGTAGTATTTAAGTTTATTCGTTATATACAAAAATATAAAAATACAAATATTTCCAGGGGCGCCAGCTGTTTTAGAACCCACTGGCTTGGCACGCGTCGATGGCAAGAGACCAGATGGTATGACCATAATGCCATGGAAGTTGGGTAGGCCTTTGGTGTGGGACGCAACTTGCGTCGACACCCTTGCGCCATCCCATCTTCCTAGCACAGTGTGCTGCGCTGGGGCGGCTGCTGCTGGTGCTGAAAACCTCAAACGGCGCAAATACAATAATTTAATTGGTAATTATGTGTTTGAGCCGTTTGGGGTTGAAACACTAGGGCCATGGGGTCCGAGTGCCCACCTAGTTTTTCGAGAAATCGCCAAACGGTTAGTCGACTCTTCACGTGACCAGAGGGCGGGCCTATTTTTTGGCCAAAGAATCAGCATTGCCATCCAACGTGGCAATGCTGCCAGCCTTCTGGGCACTTTTCCTGTTGACAGCGATGTGGAAGAATTTTTCGACGCCCTGTAACCCTTTTTGATACTTGTAAATATTTTTATTTCTATTATAGAGTTAGTATGTAAATAATGTAAATATTATAGAAAATAAATACTGAAATAAATAATCTTTCCTCCTTATAATATTAGTGTAGACAAACTTAAAAAACGTGACAACACCATCTTCTGCATGAGTATGTTCTTTCGTCATTTGTTTGTTTATGACGTCATTACACAAGAAGTGACCTGATTGTCACCGACCGCGCTTGTGTCCTATGCGCTGCAATGTATGTTTCCTCAATACAGAACATTTCATTTAATTTTCATCGGGATATTTTTTTACATGCTATCCAAAAAGGTAGTAAAAAATACGGGTTCACGGATCGGACAGGGTTTTTTTTACAAAACAGGTACACTAAGGTGAATATAAACTAAGTTTGTAGCTAGATTTGTCCAACGAAATCGTTTAGTATGTATAATGCATCAGAGCACATATTTTTAGTTTTTTATTGACAGCAAAGTAAGCTTTCAATCAAATCACCATGTAAAAACATATTTTTAACTCAAGAAATAAAAATAGAGATTTCTCTACAAAAAAAAGTTGTTCCCCTAATAATAAATAAATAAATAACCATCGTGCGGGTACCCCTAACAATCTTGTGCTGAACGATTGATTCCCTGAATTGGGGTGGCAGCTTAAGGGGAAGTATGTCGGTAAAAACTTGAGGGGTGATTGTTTTTTTTTACTTTTTCACAAGTATGAAAAAGGAATAAAAATAGGTAAAAAGTCAGGTAGGGAATTTACGACTGGAAGTTCTTTGATCACCAAAAAAATCTAGTATCAACTTACCATGTCATAGTTTTTAACTTTGCTTCAAGCTCAAACTTTCAAACCGTTTTTTCAACTTTGTTGCGAGTACGGTAAAGTTTGTTTATTTATTCTATCGTGTATCGTCTATTATTTTTTTGAGGTAGATTGCTCAATGCGCTTAACAACTTAGACTATGTGAAATTATGAGCTTTTTAGATGTGATTTAAATGAACAAAAATTAAAAAAAAATATTATTATTATGTTAAATCCAGCTTCTGATAAAGTCTGCTCGTTCTTTAATATAACAAGTTTTTTTTTTTTAAATAATGCTTTGGTTAAAAAATTGCTAAAAATATGTAGTATCAACTGAGTCAGAAGCTCTTGTTATTTTTTTTTGTTTCTTACATGCATTGCAAAATAATTGTTTGCCTTACTAACAAATAAATTACCTTTGGTCTGTACCAAACGACAATATTTACCCAAAATATACCCTACTTACCTTTATTAAAATTCAACACAAACATTCAATATCGACTTATTAAAAAAAAAAACATTTGAACCTTCAACATGCCAAGGGGCATACATATTTTTAGTTTTTTATTGACAGCAAAGTAAGCTTTCAATCAAATCACCATGTAAAAACATATTTTTAACTCAAGAAATAAAAATAGAGATTTCTCTACAAAAAAAAGTTGTTCCCCTAATAATAAATAAATAAATAACCATCGTGCGGGTACCCCTAACAATCTTGTGCTGAACGATTGATTCCCTGAATTGGGGTGGCAGCTTAAGGGGAAGTATGTCGGTAAAAACTTGAGGGGTGATTGTTTTTTTTTACTTTTTCACAAGTATGAAAAAGGAATAAAAATAGGTAAAAAGTCAGGTAGGGAATTTACGACTGGAAGTTCTTTGATCACCAAAAAAATCTAGTATCAACTTACCATGTCATAGTTTTTAACTTTGCTTCAAGCTCAAACTTTCAAACCGTTTTTTCAACTTTGTTGCGAGTACGGTAAAGTTTGTTTATTTATTCTATCGTGTATCGTCTATTATTTTTTTGAGGTAGATTGCTCAATGCGCTTAACAACTTAGACTATGTGAAATTATGAGCTTTTTAGATGTGATTTAAATGAACAAAAATTAAAAAAAAATATTATTATTATGTTAAATCCAGCTTCTGATAAAGTCTGCTCGTTCTTTAATATAACAAGTTTTTTTTTTTTAAATAATGCTTTGGTTAAAAAATTGCTAAAAATATGTAGTATCAACTGAGTCAGAAGCTCTTGTTATTTTTTTTTGTTTCTTACATGCATTGCAAAATAATTGTTTGCCTTACTAACAAATAAATTACCTTTGGTCTGTACCAAACGACAATATTTACCCAAAATATACCCTACTTACCTTTATTAAAATTCAACACAAACATTCAATATCGACTTATTAAAAAAAAAAACATTTGAACCTTCAACATGCCCCTTCTTAACAGCATTTATTCCGAATGATTTCACCCCCTAGTGAGGGGTGAGAGCGACCAGTCATATTATGCTTAAAAAAACATGTACACACACTTATTGCATTCCTTCGACCACGGTGAATTGTTGGAATTATCGTATAGAGATGTGTTTGGTAAGATGTCAGGGGGTGAATACTTGAAAAATAATCGTTTTATTTTGGGGTGAAATACAATTTCACTAAAAAAAATGTTTTATTTTTTTATTGATTGCGAGTCGTGGCTACATGAAGGAAAACCGCGATAGCCAACCCCAATATAGGAAAAGGCTAGGCAGATGACGATTGCTCGAAAAAAGGGAATTTAAGACAGTGAAAAACAAAAACCTTTTGACGGTCCATTTTAGAAACTGTCTATAGTGATTTTTTTGTCTATTTCTTTAGCTTATGTGTCATAAGCGTGTGTGTTATGTGTGTGTGTGTGTTATGTGTTATGGTGTGCTTATGTGTTATCCTCTAATAAATACATTTAAAATTACTCGAATGACTTTCTTTTTTTTGTGTACCTCCTGGCGACGCGATGGCTACACTTAAGAGTCCTATTACATTTTTTTGGTAAATTCATGATTTTTGACGCAGTAATTCTCAGCAGCAGTAAGATATTTTAATTATTTGCTTAAGAATAACGATAGTGCCATTCTCTTTCTTGTAAGTTGGAGTTACACATTTTCATTTTTCTTTTCGTGTAATTTACTATAAATATTTTACGAACTCAGTTTGCAAGAAAAACCGTCGACGATGGAACTTTAACGCTCAATTTCACATAGTTACATTCAATTCTTATAAAAGCTAAAATTACTAAAAGATAAGTTGAATGTTTTACTTGTTTATTGAAGTTTTAGAATTTCTTTAAATTCCTTGAAATCAAGAAATAGTAATTTAAGCCATAAATGTCTTAATTCAGCGTCCATTATATTCCAAATAAACTCAATTTTGTCAAACAAATTAATATGATATAAAACTTCGATCTACAATAAATAAGTTTCATTAGTTTTCGTTTGTCAATATAATAATACAATAAATAAAATTAAAGTACCTACTATAATTCTCAATTCAGCTCGCTCCTCAGTCTCATGTCAGTCTCGTCTCTATTATTCGTCAATATCAATCGACAATCGTCCAAATATCGCTATTATTATCGACTCGTGTACGCCGACCGAAATAATTTGATCCAGGAAGTAAAAATCAAAAAATTGCCTAAAAAATATAATAGGACTCTTAAGTATAACTGAAACAAAAAACCTGGTTTTATACCCCTTTAAAAGTTAACTATAAAATAAAGCGATGCATCAAAGTCGGAGTTATCTGCATAATTATCTCGAAGATAAATGACTTCATTATTAATGCTAATAAAAACTATTTTATAGCTTCAGGAAATTACTTTGGAAAAGAGAAACTTCAGCGTGTCTAGTATCTATTATTCTTACTTTTTAATGCCAAGCAATACCTGTGTTTGGTTTTGATGAAGTCTTATGTGGAATTACTTGATTTTTGAGATCAATGAACGTCAAAATTCGCTTTTTGGAACTTTGACTTCACTCAAGCCAAGACGACTCAGTAGCGGTACATAACTACATACGAAAACAACCCTAATAGTTATACTCGTAGGTATATAAAATCCCAAATCAAATCATTTATTTCTTTGCAAACATGGGTAATTGGTACATAGATGTATTCTTTCCCAGTGTGTCTGCTTTTAGGAAGCCTTGACTGTTTTTGATACTTTTTTTTACTTATGGGGTCATCTGTATGGTTACCCAATAGATGGCGCTGTTTTCAACATTTCGATAATATTGGGACAAGGTGTTTACCGGAGCAGCTATAGTTGGTGCCTGTTAAGATGAGAATAGCAGTCAATGGTGCCGATTCCCTTGTTTACAAACTAAAAAAAAATTAAGTTCAGTGCATCTTTTTCTTTCTATTTCATTAGGAAAAGGACAGAAGATACATTTTAGTTATGTTCTGTCAAATTAATCAGCGCCATACAAGTTTTAGACGCGATTAAAAAGTTGACTACTAAAATTACATCAAATTACGTCAGGTGCTGACTAATTTGACAGGATTAAACTAATATTTATCTTCTGTCCTTTTCATAATGAAATAGAAAGAAAAAGGATGCATTCAACTTAAATTTAGTTTAGTTTGTGAACAAGGGAATCGGCACCATTGACTCACCTACATTTATTAAACTTCTTAACTTTGAAAACCAAAAATAAGCCTGTTCAAGTCTGGAATCGTCATCTATCGTGATCTTTAACATTTTTTGTAATGAAAAACGATACATGGTTTGCACTGTTTAAGACTTTCACGGTTTTTCAATACACTCAAAGTACTTACGGGATAATATCCGTAGTTTTTTATGTTGATGAGCTCCCGATATTTCGACGCTGTTGCAAGCATCATGATATGCGGGTGAGGCGAAAATTATTATTATGAGCAGACAAATCTGTCTACCCTCTTTCTTAGTCTTTTATTACGCGCACTACTGGAACTCGATTGTAAATCGCGACAAAACGCACTCACGGTATCACTAGGTTTTTCTTGATAGTGGAGACCACAGATCATAGAAACTTTTGTTTCTATGATCTGTGGTGGAGACGCATGTTATTTTTTATTATGTTTGTCACTGGATTCCACGTACTTGATAGTTTTAAACCGTCGAAATATCGGGAGCTCATCAACATAGAAAACCACGGATATTATCCCGTAAGTACTTTGAGGATACATGGTTTATTTGTTTTGGTTCGTACGAAGAGATATTAGGGAAAGGGCAATGACTGCTATTCTCATCGTAGCGTGCACCAACTATAGAATTGCTATATAAAGTTCATATAAAAATGAAGCGCTTGATCGTGGTTGTTTATACGAATAAGTTTAATATTCTATTCGTACTTGTACAATATTATTGAACCCCTGTTCTGTTGTTTCAGATGAGGTACGTCTCGTCGTGGAGCGGTCGCGGTTGACACGATGGAGGTGTCGTGGGTGGTGCTGGCCGCCGTCTTCATAGCGGCCCACGCACAGAACAACAGAAGTAAGTCATCTTCATCACCAATCTTCATCACTTTCCTTTGGTATTGTTCGTCGTGTCGTTGAGCTCCTTGAGTTATATGTCGTGCTACACGATAACTGACAAATGTTTGCACTGACTGGACAGGTCCGCTCAAATGTGTGTGGTAATTTCTTCAAAAGACCATCTCAGACACTAATCTGCTTATTCGTTCTTCATGGTCGGTCCTCATGTGAGTTGACCAAGATTATGTGTGGACTTTAAAAGAGACTATGACCGCCAACTTCTTTAGCGCGTTGAGCACTTTTTGGGTGAAGGAAAAAACATTGAACTCATCGTCACGTAACGTAACGCGTGGTCACGCTTCGTAGCCGTTCGTAGCACTTGTAGCATCCGCTACGGCGTAGCACCACATAGGCATGCGCGGGGCAGTGCTACGACTGGGGCGGGGCCTGCTTTTTGTTTTCACTTCTATCGGCAGTCCCCAAAGACTGCTCCGATTTTCTCTCAGAGTAGTCAGGTACGAAACACCGGCCCCATTCAGTTTAAAAAAAAAAGATTTGTAAAAGTTTTTTGTAAAAACCTATTTGCATAATAAACATCATTTATCATTTACCATTATCATCATCTTAGGCCCATATCAGCAAAAACTGCCAGACAACTAGTGCCTGACGCTAGTTTTCAACTCGACCTGAGGCCTAGCATAATAGCGTGTAAACGTAACGTAAATACGTCATAATCATCTGCCTAGCCTTTTCCCAATTATGTCGGGGTCGGCTGCCAGTTTATGCGGATGCATAATACCAGTATTTTACATGGAGCGACTGCCTATCTGACCTCCACTACCCAGTTAGTACTGGGTGATACGATACCCCTTTATAAGACTGTTTGTTAGACTTTCGGGCCACTGACTACCCGCAACGAGACCAACAGCTTAACGTGCTTTCCGAAGCACGGAGGAAACTCGGTATGTAATGGCTGGTCACCCATTCACAAACCAACCTAGGCAAGCGCGGCTTAACCTGAAGATTGATCCAAGCGGCTTTTATTATTTAACCACGAGCTCCAAGGAAAGAACCTCTCAACAATATTAAACTGAGCGATGATATTCCTCACAAGGATCAGACACTTAAAAGGCATTGTATTCTTAAATCAAAGGTTTTTTTTTTTAAACAAAGGGAACAATAGTTTTGATATTAGGGGGTTGAGATTCCATTTCACATGACTTCTTTGGCATTTTCAACCCCAGAAAACACGTAGAATCCTTATTACCCAAAACATTACCTCCCATTTCTATTACATGAGGCGAAAACCATTAAAACGAAACACCCCCTTTCCTCCGGATAAAATAAATATGGCGGCTTTAGGACCGGAAATGACGCAACGGATTCGTCACTTCCGTTACAAAAATGTCACACTGTTCCGTAAATGTTGGTAATTGTGTTTTCTTGTTTATTTTGTTATTTATTATTAACTATTGGTTAAGAAATATGCGTATTGTGGGTTCGAAAGGGGGTGAAATAGTTCGCCCCTTTTTTCCTGTGTCATGAGTGGTTAAAGATTTATTTTATAACTTTCCGGAGGTAAATTGTTCCAGAATATTCTGTTTCATCAGACCAGTCTTCATCATCATCATCATATCAGCCCAGAATCACCCACTGCTGGGTATAGGCCTCCCCTTTTTACTGCCACACTTCCCGGTTCTGTGCGTCCCTTATCCAGGTGTTTTCCGCGACTTTGACGATGTCATCGACCCAACGAGCTTTAGGGCGGCCCTGGTTTCTATGGCCTAACTTTGGCCACCAGACCAGTCTTACCAAGGGGTATCGTATTACCTAGGCCTAACTGGTTTGCGGAGGTCAGATAGGCAAATGCTCTATGTAACATACTGGTATTCAGCTGCATCCGGTTAGACTGGAAGCCGACCCCAACATAGTTGGGAAAAGGCACGCAGATGATGATTCTGCTTCCTAATTCGATTTTCATAATCAGTCTTTAACTTTTGCACTACTGGGACACATGGCTTTTGTGATAGATAAAGATTTATAACGAGCGACTGCTGAGGTTCTGGATTCGATTTCCAGGTCGGGCAAAGTGTTATTTTGTATTTCCATCAGGAATTTCTCAGTAGCAGAGATGAAGTCTGGATTTGCGGTTCATGGCAGTAGACTCGCCCTTATTAAATAGGACTTAAACATAACTACCGTGTGGTATCCGGCAGAGTAGAATAGAACCAACCCATTACACTCACGGGTGTCGTATAAGACGACTAATGTCTGAGGCAGAACACCTTGCGCCTCCGTAGACCAGAGAATGGGCAGCAGCGTTTTCTGTTAGTCTTTCATCACTGCGATCTCCAATCCGCCTGCCAAGCGTGGAGGTTACGGCTAATTCCTCCCATCATGGGAGAGGCTTATGTCCAGCAGTGGACCTTATGGGCTTTTGTTGTTGTTGTAAACGTAACTGGCTAAATGTGGGTGTACTATTAGGTACACCTCTGCCTACCCTCCGGGGATTACAAGCGTGAATTATGTTATCTTTAACCGACTTCCAAAAAGGAGGAGGTTCTCAATTCGATGGGTATTTTTTTTTTTATGTATGTACACCGATTACGCTGAGATTTATGATCCGATTTACGTGATTCTTTTTTAGTTTGATGCGGAATAGTTGCCATTTGGTCCCATAAAAATTTAACATAGTTTGGCTCAGTAGTTTTCATTTTATGACCATTTTTGCTTCAGTCGTGTGGTATAATTTCATGTATGTTCACCGATTTCTCCTCCATTTGTGGAGCGTTTCTCAAAATTATTTATTTAATTGAAAGAATATACTTCTGAGATGGTTGCACTTAAATTTGGTGAAGATCTGATGCTGATCTTCGGAGATATATACGTGCAATGGAACTCTTCAAAACTAGTCGGTAAATCGGTCGTGATTGCTGCCATCGCTTGGATATTTATTGTTTATACAACATCATGACGTAACATCACGCCTGTATGCTCTGAGGGGTACGCAGATGTGTACAATATACCCAAATTTCGACAGTTTAGATATGTTAAGTTCCATTTATTGGGGATACGCCTATTACCATGACATGTATTGTTAACAATGTAAAATATATTTGTACTTAGAGGATATTACTTACAACTAAAAGTGGAGAAATAAAAAAACTTTTTAACAAAAAAAATAAAACCGACTTCAAAAAACACAAAACACAAAAAAGTGAAAAATAACTTTAGCTTCAGAAGTCGGTGACAAAAAAAAAATGAATCAAACAAAGGTCACCGACTTCTGAAGCTAAAGTTATTTTTCACTTTTTTGTGTTTTGTGTTTTTTGAAGTCGGTTTTATTTTTTTTGTTAAAAAGTTTTTTTTAATAATTTTGTTTTGTTCTGTGCGAGACAAATAAATACGTTTTCTTTCTTTTTATATTTAACTAAAAATAGCTAGAGCTACATAAATAATTGTTAATTTTAACAAAGCAAGCGCGTCGTATGCGCAATACATTTATAATCAGTAGGCCTATTACGTATCTTTTTGATATCCAGTGACTATCAAGCTTCGGTTGTACACCGAACTTTGATGACAACCGAGAATGTCATAATATTGGTATTACGTATTTACGTATCACACTGAGTGGATTCGATGTCACGTTACGGTGACTAACAGCCCGGGTACGGTGTAACGTCTTTCACGAAAACCACTTCAAACTCAGTTGTCATCAATTTGTCGTTCACTATATGCTTACATAATCAAAATAACATAAGTATCGATACGAAAGCGTCTGTCAAAATGAGGTACGGTGACTATCAGCCACGATGACAACCAATGACGTCATATTTGATCGCGACTGGTCATACATAATACGAAACTAACCTTTTGACAGTTATTTGATGTACACTGAGCCCGATTACTATCATTTCGAGCTGTCAACAGAGATCCGTAATAGGCCTGCAGAACACTCCTCGAGTCATCAAACATAAACTTCACTCCAGACTTTTCCCATACATCATGCACATCTGCCAACCACACATATATTCTTAAATTCCCACTTTCGGAAACTTCGCAAATCTCTGTTTGAGAGTTCCATAACTTTGGCACTTCATTATTTTTTCTTCAATACTTTTGAATAGGTTTTTAAAAATGGCTGAATGAAATACGGTACGAAGTTCGATTGGTATTTTTTTTTTTTCGTATTCCTCTTTTGTCTATGGTCTTTTCAGTTTTTTAGCTATATTAAGTTGGCCAACCTGAGTCTGAACGATTTCCCCATAGACTTAGTAAATATAGACCAACAAAGCGTGCGAGGGAGAAGAACATCTCTTATGGAAATATAGCAAGATGAAAAAGGATCGCGAATCTAATATCACTGTGACCGATTTTGAATGACAGGTCTGCACAAGTCGGCACGCGGGGAATCAACTCTTTAGTATTTTGGATTTTTAGCGTACATCGTGGTTTATTTTCGGTGAATACAGTTGTATTAAACAATGGTTACTTGTTCTGTGCGTGAATGTGGTGTTAATCATAGAAACAAACCTGAAAATTGAACATTTCATAAGTAAATACTCAGGACGTAGTCACTGATAAGACGCGTTTATTTTTGGTTAAAATTTGCCTTTTTACCTGTATAAAATATAAAATAATACCAATGTTTTTGTTTACTTTCATATTTTGTATAGCTAAAAGTCCATTTGTTGATAATTTACATGATTTTGGTGAATAGATTTTTCATCAATCTATTTCACATGTACGCTAGGGATTGACTTAAATTTATCGGTACTATCGATATTTTATCTTGAATGTTAACTATGAAAATAAATGCTAGCTTACGTTTACCGTCTGTTAACTGAACCATTTTATGAAGAAAAAGTTAATTAACTTTTAACAAAAACATAAACTAATTGTTTTGTATAATTTGTACAACAGATTCCCTCCAGATACTATAATTCGAGGAAAATGGTTGAGATTCATTGGGCGCGTTGGTTGGAATCCAAAGACGTGATACAACTTTGTTTACAGATTGAAAATTTTATTGGTGAAAATAATAAAATCAGTCAAGGTATTGGGAAATCTACAATTTGCCAAGCTGTACTTCTTAAAATATATTAGAAGATAATTTCGGCTTATTTTCGAGTTTGGAGAGCCAAAATTTGGACCAAGATATTTTAAGTGGTCGTAGATATTTAATAATGGAACACATTCATGTAGTCGAATGTCAAAGTAAATTTCTATAATTTACTTTGACATTCGACTACATGAATGTAAACTTAATAATTTAGGAAAGGAAACTGTAAGGAACCAGTTAAATAAGATTTTTCTATAAAAAGGTCAGTATTGAGCGATTTTTAGTAAAATGTTGGCTGTTTTATTTTTTTAATCTGTTTACACTTTTTTAACATAATGAAAAAATTATAATCTAGACAAAGGCAGTCTATGGAACATCTTGCTCCAAGGGCCGAACTTCAGCCACTTATCGATAGTCCTCCAAAGTAAAGGTACATCGCTAACTAACGCACACACTGACAAATCAAAATTGGTCACGCTTTATCGAGCTGTCAGTTCGTCTATACGGCAGTATATACTAAGTCTATGGATTTCCCTGTAGAACACATGTCATCTTGAAGCGCCAGAGTAGCCCGCGAAATTCAAATTTTCTTACGTTTTTTTGCAATTTGCAGAGTCAGTGTCTACGTGGTGTTTGATGAAAGTCATTAAATGAACTCAGAGGGTTGTAGTGATGGTTTTAATGATTATAATTCCGTATCTTAACAGACAGACAGGCTGTATCGGCAGGGTTCATTGATGACACCTAAATATTTATTTTTTCTTTTCTTTTTCAGATGATGGGCCACGGTTTCTGTCACGGGGACATTCGTTTAGAACTGTAGTAGGAGATACTCTTCTGCTCCCATGTCAGGTGCAAAACCTGGGTAAGTAAATGATTTGGCTTCTCATTAATCGGCACCTGCACGGAAAAATATTGTAACTCAGTTTTAGACAATTTTAAGTTACAATCATATTCTTTCTGTACAAAAACATCTAAAGGGTGTGTAGAAAACCTATTAACGAAGCCGAAAGGCACTTGTTCTCCCCGTCACTGCGATCACCCTTTACCTGGGAACCTTCTAGTTACGGAGATATTGGGGGTCAAAGTCCCAACTTCCTGTGCTTGTCCCAAATAAATATTTTTCTTTCTTTCTTTCTTTCAACTTTTTGACATTTTTTTTTAAATACAAGTTTTTTATGTAAGATTTTTTGACCCCCCGACCCCCGTACTATTCAATCCATCCATCAGCAGAATGTTATGAGTGCGTTACATTGAGTTCTACCACAAAACATGATTTTTCAACCCAAAAAAAAAGTCGTTTCCCAGCAATAATTTTTACATAAAATTACCTAGTTTGATGTACAGAATGCTTGGTTGACGACTTAGTGATGAAGTTGTTTACACCCTGCATCTATAGTATTATTAAGTAACTATCTAAATTCCTTAGCGTAAGTATTTTTTACAGTGTAAAAACTTGCTAATAAGCCATTTTTTTTAAACTAATGGCTCCTGCCTGGCCGGTATTTTTCGTTCTAGTGTAATTTTAGCGTTCTCTCATCACGCCCTATCTAGCTATCAAGTTTTCATGCTGAAAATGCTTGCTGATAAACACTCTGGGCTCCATAACATCAATTTATATCCGAAATAAAGAAGTTTTATTTTACTAATACATATTAGTTTCAAATTTTTGAGGGGTTCTTAGGGGGGGTGAAATTTAAAGGGGTGAACTGTGTAAGATGTGTGGTAGGTACTGGTTCTGAAAGGCACACATTTGCCTTTAATTGATTGCCTTTGCGCGAATTTATATCGCGGCATTTTATATAGAATTAATAAGTAAATTACCGACTGCTCAAGCTTTTGTTTATTTACTATTTATCAAAATAATCGAAATTTAAATCGATATATTTTTTTAACTATCTACAAATCCTGGTGGAGTAATTGCCAAAGTTAAGTGGCAGTGGGCAGGGCACATTGCTCGCAGAACGGATGGCCGATGGGGCCGAAAAGTTCTGGAGTGGCGACCGCGAACCGGAAGACGTTGCGTTGGAAGGCCTCCCACTAGGTTCATCTTAGACTTCACTTTCATCACAGACATACTGTCAAATAGTCAATACCTAAATAGTGTTCTCTCTCTTACAGGCTCATTAGTCCTGCTATGGCGAAGGGGGCCGGCAGTGCTGACAGCGGCTAGTCTAATGGTGACCAGAGACGAACGGTTTCGACTGGTCGACGGTTACAATCTACAAATCACTGATGTTGGGCCACAGGTAAATCCCAGTTCTGGAGTGGCGACCCCGAACCGGAAGACGTTGCGTTGGAAGGCCTGCCACTAGGTGGACCGATGACCTGATGAAGGTTGCGGGAATCCGCTGGATGCGAGTCGCACGGGACCGGGACATGTGGCGACACTTGGGGGCGGCCTATGTCCAGCAGTGGACGTCTGATGATGACATCCTAGTGGTCCCATAAATGCAGTTGTTGAGCAAATGTGTTGAAAATTTTTTATTACCTTTGCTTCTGTTCCGCATTTGTTTTTCTTATTCGTCTGTGTGGGTGATATTCTAATATTTATGTTATAATTTAAAATTGATATTTGACATTGATTGCGTGAAGGACACAACTAAAAAAAACTGTTTTGCAAAAATTAAAACCGACTTCAAAAACACAACAAAGTGAAAAATAACTTTAGCATCAGAAGTCGGTGACTTCTGTGTGTTTGATTCAGTTTCTTTGCCACTTCACGACTTCTGAAGCTAAAGTTATTTTTCACTTTGTTGTGTTTTACAATAAAATGAAAAATTCAGAGGAATTGATAACCTCCTCTTAAAAAGGGTGAAATAAAACCTTTTTTACAAAAAACTGGAAAATAAGTTTACCTAATTTCGGAAGCCGATGGGAAAAAATTCAACGAAACAATAAACAGTCACCGACTTCCGTTTTTGTTTTTGGAAGTCGGTTGTTTTTTTTTTTTGCAAAAAAGTTTTTGTTACTTTTAATAATTTCAAGCATACGAAAGTGGCGGGCAACGGATAGTTGTAAACATTATCACAACGATTAATTAATTAATTATTAAACTTACGCTTTACTGTGATAGGCTACACTACATAAACAATCTTAAATTTAAACATCAAAGAACAGTAAGATACTGGAGCCCAAAAACAATCGCCCAAATCTGCATTAAATCTTCCGTCTCGCCTTTTCACAGTCCATGAATTTTAATTACCATTCCATCAAGAAATCTATCGCGTATCTACTAATGAGATCTTAAGCCAATGGTTTTAACTGCAGGCGTTTGCATAAATTGAGTTTTCTTATGGTCGAGAGCTTGAAATATAGCTGAGAACCGCAAAAAATGGCAAAGGTTTTGTTAAAAATATGCGTATCGGGGCTAAAATAATATAAAACGTACGAGTCAGGCTTCAATTTTAAACTGCGTTTGCCTAGGTTGGTTCGCAGATGAGTCATCATCCATTACCATTACCTACATACTGAGCATAGCTGGTTCCCAAAATCGTCATTGGTTAAAAATGTGGTAATGTCTATATTTCAAAATACTTTAACCTCATTGGTCAAAATTGAGACCAGCTATGGCAGCTATGGTGGCGCCATCTTAGATTATCTTTGCCTTTCTCTTCCCATTACCGAATCATTATAAAAACGACAAGTTTTTGAAAGAAGAATAAATAAAGAAAAAGTTTTTATTTGTCGCAGGGACATATAAATAAATAAAACTTATAACGCTTAACAAAATAATAGTCGTAAATACGACGAAACAAAAAAAGTTGACAGTTGTACCTAAAAGTTGCACGTTGTGCAACCTAACCTAACCTAACCTGCCTGTCGCACAGGCAGGTTACCACTCAGCATGATTCTGTGCTATAGGGAACGTGCAGGAATTATAGGTGGCAGCACTAATCGACAAAAGAGACACCATGCGGACAGAAAAGGAAACTTATCACTTCTCATCGTGCTTTCAATTTACTTAGACAAATTATTGTCTCTTCAATTATATTATTTTTGAATATGCTAAAAGGTATAAAATATGAGTTCCGGTCTATCAATAACGATCGTCAGCGTAATATAAATGTCTTATAGATCAGAAGCTCATTTATTTTTTAAAAAGAATAATCAAAACAATTTAGAACTATTTATTTTTAAATAACAAATCAACATAACTAAAAAAACACCGTTAAACACCGAAATAATTTAAAACTACTGTTCGCACTCAACGTCCGTCGCATCCGAGCTTCCGAGCAAAAGTGAACGCGCGCCGAGAGCGCACCGCTTATACTGTGTCGCCCCCTCCATTCGCTGCGTCACCACGATCGTGCGATATCCCTGCTCTTTCGGCCAATGAATCCTCTAAGACGGCCGTTCCTGACAGCTGAACGACCTCGTCAGCTCTCTGGCATCTCGTGCTGCATTGGTCCCTCCTCTACAGACAAGTTCTGTGCCGGGGCTTCACCGGGTTGGCCCTCATTGGAAGCCTCGTCATCTAAAACATAAAGCCGAGACTTGTATGAGGTATTCTGAAAGCTTGAACTTTTAACTGCCTATTGTAGTGAAATTACTAGCAATTTTACCAAAATAGGCAGTAGTTGGTAAATTGTATCACCAATGAAAGAGTTCCGGACCTCAATCATTACTGAAACAACTACAACATCGCCTGGCAACCACTATCGGGGTTCCAGTTGGCCATAATGTCGAGGCCATTGCCACAATGTCGGGGCAAACAGGTAGCCAAATGTCGAGGCTATTGCCACAATGTCGGGGCAAACAGGTAGCCAAATGTCGAGGCTATTGCCACAATGTCGGGGCAAACAAGTAGCCAAATGTCGAGGCTATAAAAACAAAATTGCCACAATGTCGGGGCAAATAGCCACAATGTCGGGGCTATACAAACTAAAATTGCCACAATGTCGGGGCAAATAGCCACAATGTCGGGGCTATACAAACTAAAATTGCCACAATGTTGGGGCAAATAGCCACAATGTCGGGGCTATACAAACTAAAATTGCCACAATGTCGGGGCAAATAGCCACAATGTCGGGGCTATACAAACTAAAATTGCCACAATGTCGGGGCAAATAGCCACAATGTCGGGGCTATACAAACTAAAATTGCCACAATGTCGGGGCAAATAGCCACAATGTCGGGGCTATACAAACTGAAATTGCCACAATGTCGGGGCAAACAGTCACATTGTCAGGACTGTGAGAAATAACGCTTCCCACAGCAAATGTTCGCGGCTGTTGACGACGCTCACACGCTCACATGCGCATCTTGTCGCTGCTGATTTTCAGCAAGCAACTCAGATGCCCTCTGTCTCAACGTAAGGAGCGCTTTTCGGTTAGAATGAGCGCCGTTCAGCGCGACGTCTCGCACCAAGGATCTCAGGACTGGGGTCGTCGAAGTCCTGCATGTAGATCCACCAGCGTGCCACACGTGGCAACAGGTCCCTTCACGCTCGATCAACTGTAAAGAGTTGCAATCGGTTACTATTTAAAATTTAACACCGATTAAATAGTGCCGAAAATGTTGTAACGCGCGAACAATTGCCAAAGTCTCGACTTCGTAACTGTGATAACGGGAGCACCCTGTGTCGATTTACTAAAATAGCCGACAACTCGCTTCCGTTTTTTCTCATGCTCCAGCATTAAAATTGCACCGTAACCGATAGCACTGGCGTCGGTATGGAGCTCAGTAGGCACATTGGGATCGAAAATTACTTAAACGGTTTCTTCGGTTAGACTTTTAATGACATAGTCACGTGCCAAGTCTTGTTCCGCACCCCATTTGAAAGATTCGCCTTTCCTGAGCAACTTGCCGAAACAAGTGGTTTTTGAGGCATAACCTGCTATGTACCTGCGAAAATAGCCCGCCAATCCCAAGAATTGGCGAACCTCTCTTACATTAGAGGGTTTCGGTGACTTAACTAGAGCTTCAGTTTTACTTGGGCTCGGCCGTACCTGACCATGCCCAATAAGTTGACCAAGTATTCGAGCTCTGTGTCCGAAAACGTACATTTCTTGAGGTTTACTGAAAATCCAGCGTCAGTTAGTATTTTAACACTTCAATACCCGCAATTACAGACACAATTAAAATAACAATGCACCGTGCCTCTGGAGGCACGGCCGGGAGCATACGGGTTAAATACCTCACGCAAAGTTTTCAGGGCTCCACTGACAGAATCGGACATGATAATCACATCATCTATGAAAACCAACACTTTTCCAGTATCCATAAGCTGCTTCAGAGTTTTGGAGATGACTCTCTGATAAGCGATAGGATTAGCGAGCCCATAAGGCATCTTTAAATATTCATAATGCCCTTCAGGAGTTACGAATGCTGTTTTACTAATAGAGTCATCATCCTTCATTGGCAACTGATGGAAACCTGTGGCCATGTCATGACTTGTGAAATATCTAAAACCACCAAATCTGTCAATGTGGTCGTCAATCAGCGGTAACGGAAATCGCTCTTTAATAGTGATAGCGTTTAAAGCCCGGTAGTCGACGCACATCCTATCAGCCCCGTCCTTTTTCTTTACAAGAATGATAGGACTCGCGTAATCGGACTGTGACTCACGGATCACGCCTTTACTTAACAGATCATTTATTATCTCGCGAGCAAAAATTCTTTTGACTGTAGTTTAGCGTTGGTTGTCGCGACTTTAACCAAAAAATCAGAAATGCCACGAATCACTATGGAAGCTTTCAGTTCATCGGAAAGGCCCTTGACGATATTCAACCGCAACAAGGACTTTCGGGCATATTCTGCATACGTGGTAATTTTTTTCGAATTCGTATTCATCACGTCATATAGCACAGTGGCCATATCTACTTCAAACGGACACAATGACTGAAATTTAGCCTTAAAATTGGTCCAAGTTTGGTCATTGGTCACCCAAGCGTTAAGCCACGTTTTAGCATCACCACGTAAACAACCACCAATGCGTCCCAGATACTACCGATCACTCCAGTGGCTTAATTTGCGCCCCTTATCTACCTCCGCACACCACACGTCAAAGCCATGGACACTGGGATCAAAACTCGAAATATAGTAATGGTTTGATCTTACTTGAATCAGGGATGAAAGTTCACCCACAATCCTGTCCGCAGCGTCAGCCTCACGCGATGCCTCGATGGCGGTGGTCCCCGTTGCACTCCATATTGGCAAGAGGTACCTCGGTTACCGCCGATACTGGCGCCGGTGTGTAGCTCCTCGTGCACGGATGCGACGTCATTGGAGTAGAGGTCTGTATCGCGTTTGGAGACAACCGTTCCTCTAAAGCGTTCATCCAATCAAGCACTTCATTTAAGGGGTTGCGGCGAGGGCTGTCCCGACGCCCATAAGAACAATTACGGCGCCGTGGACTTTCGAAACTTTTCTGATCTATCGCGACGACGCCTAGAGGATCTGTTACGTGTTTCGCGATAACTGTCTCGACGCCTCGTATGATCATCGCGACGGCTACGCGACTCTTTACGACGGTGGTCGCGAGAATTGCGCTTAGACGAATTTCCACGCGGCGTGCACTCGCAATCCGACATGATTAAATAGCAGTTAGCACAATAACGTTAACTAAAAACAAACACACGTGGGCGTTAACCTAAAACGCACAAGAACCAATAAACACTAAAAACCGATAAAATAATTAACACGTGGCGAGTTATTTTTAAATTGTGTTTAAACTATCCAAGACGGCTTTAATCACAACCCGTCGCCCGTAACACGTGGTTGGACAAAACTTTAAACAACACTCAACACTTTCAAACGAAACAACAAAATTATTTTAAAACACACTAAAAAATAGATGGCGAACGATCAAAGTCGCGTGTATTTTTAAACGAATCCCACTTCTGATCTTATAGATCAGAAGCTCATTTATTTTTTAAAAAGAATAATCAAAACAATTTAGAACTATTTATTTTTAAATAACAAATCAACATAACTAAAAAAACACCGTTAAACACCGAAATAATTTAAAACTACTGTTCGCACTCAACGTCCGTCGCATCCGAGCTTCCGAGCAAAAGTGAACGCGCGCCGAGAGCGCACCGCTTATACTGTGTCGCCCCCTCCATTCGCTGCGTCACCACGATCGTGCGATATCCCTGCTCTTTCGGCCAATGAATCCTCTAAGAAATGTTTAATAATATGAATTTTATATCTTTCGTTTACTTTCTGATGAAAATTGTGGTGTATGAAGACATGGTGGCTGGCATAACTAAGATGGCTTTCTTATTTTCAACACATGTTATAATGGAAGGGAATCCTTTAGCAGCGAGAACAGTATCTCCAGGCTCTAATAAATCAATTAGTTCACAATCATTTGATGAAGCAATCAATAAAATGCAGTCCGTAACGGGTCCACCCTTTATAGCAGAACTTTTTATGTCATAATATTACTTTGCATAACAGCGGGTAGCATAAACTTCATTTCGCAGAAAATCGTTTGGCAGACACTCATTTATCATACATTCAAAACTCATAATTTTGTAAGTCGGAATCATCTTTAGGCATAAATTTCATATGCATAAGAATTAAAAGTAGAACCATCTTAGCGCAGAAAGTTCACAGCCAGAATCATCTTTTGGCATACATTTTATATCGATAGTCACTAAAAGCAGAACTATCATATCTCAGAAAGTTTACAGTTAGAATCATCTTTTGGCTTACATTTCTTATGCTTAACAATGGAAAGACTCATCTATCACATCCACATCACAGAAAATTCATTAAAACAGTTGATTGTGAACATGTGGCTTTTATTTTCATGTAAGCAGGAGGCAAACATGCAAACAAGCATACATCTTGCATGCAGCAAGCATGCAGTATGCAAACAAGCATGCAGTATGCAAACATGCAAACCAGCATACAATATGCAAACATGCAAACCAGCATACACCATTCATACAGCAAGCATGTAGCATGCAAGCAAGCATGCAGCATGCAAGCATGCATGCAACATGCAGCAGGCATGGTTTATGTCACGGCTCCGGCGCTGCGGGGCTCCGGCGGTCCCACGCGAGCTTATCGTCGCAGATGTGTTTAACGCTCACCACCGCAGCTTCGGCTTGCTGGCCGGCTTCGCCGGCCAGCCTCAGCAGCGGCGGCGAGTGTTACAACAACCTGCTCCTCAACTCGCGGGCCGCCTCGCCCCTCCACGCCTACGCAATTTTAAATTACACTAGGGGTAGGGCAGACAAGACTACGTAAAGTCGGTTTTGGAGCGATTCGTTTCTGTCACTAACTTTTGTAGCCCATCATATTGACTTTTTGAGTCAATATTTAAATGTTTGGTTAAAAATGCTATTTTATAGAAATGGCAATAATGCCAAATAAAATTATTCCAAATGAAATTCTGCCATCATCGTAATATGCCAAGTGAAATTGTGCGAAATTTGAACATTGCCAAAGGTAATTATGCCAAATAAAATTCTGCCATCTTTAAAGTATACCATTGTATATTCGGAAATACTAACATTCGGCCAAACAATAACTATATTAAATAATTTTTATGCCTTGAAAATATTCGTTCAAAGAAGATTATGCCAAGTGTGTTATGCCAAATAAATTTCGGAGCATCAAGATTCTGCCAGATAGAAGGAACCCGTCCGTAACATTTAAAAACATTATTGTGGGTATAACCATGTTTATATTCTGAGTACATGTGGAGTCTTTGATTAACTGTTGAGCGATATTCGGTGTGAACTTTAGTGCGGTCTAGTAGAACACGTGTATGGTGAAGTATAAATGGTTCTGGTACTTATGTTTGCATGGACGGTTGATTTTGAGGGCCTTTTCAATGCAGAGTGTAACAAAAACAAGTTGTTTTCAAATATTTTTCTTTACTGCGTTTATCCATTTTTTGCGTTTTTCACCAAATCATGGTATGATAGTAGTATTCTTTGGAAAGTAATAGAATTTTACGCTAATTGATTTATTTTCATTTTTGTGGATGTATTGGTACCTACATCCAGAAATGCAACAATGCATTATGATTAGTTAATTAATTTTCACTATAAAATTAATTCTGTTTACTTGTTATAAAAGTCTATGTCAAGCATTAATAGAGCACAAGATTCGGATTGGCGACGCCAGTTGGCAGCACCGTCGTTGTGCACGTTCCCTATAAAAACGACAAGTTTTTGAAAGAAGAATAAATAAAGAAAAAGTTTTTATTTGTCGCAGGGACATATAAATAAATAAAACTTATAACGCTTAACAAAATAATAGTCGTAAATACGACGAAACAAAAAAAGTTGACAGTTGTACCTAAAAGTTGCACGTTGTGCAACCTAACCTAACCTAACCTGCCTGTCGCACAGGCAGGTTACCACTCAGCATGATTCTGTGCTATAGGGAACGTGCAGGAATTATAGGTGGCAGCACTAATCGACAAAAGAGACACCATGCGGACAGAAAAGGAAACTTATCACTTCTCATCGTGCTTTCAATTTACTTAGACAAATTATTGTCTCTTCAATTATATTATTTTTGAATATGCTAAAAGGTATAAAATATGAGTTCCGGTCTATCAATAACGATCGTCAGCGTAATATAAATGTTTAATAATATGAATTTTATATCTTTCGTTTACTTTCTGATGAAAATTGTGGTGTATGAAGACATGGTGGCTGGCATAACTAAGATGGCTTTCTTATTTTCAACACATGTTATAATGGAAGGGAATCCTTTAGCAGCGAGAACAGTATCTCCAGGCTCTAATAAATCAATTAGTTCACAATCATTTGATGAAGCAATCAATAAAATGCAGTCCGTAGCATTTAGATACAAAACTTAAAAAACCAAAGGAGTGCAGCCAACTAAAAACATTAGGTATTGTGGGTATAACCATGTTTATATTCTGAGTAACTGTGGAGTCTTTGATTAACTGTTGAGGGATATTCGGTATGAACTTTATTTAGTGCGGTCTAGTAGAACACGTGTATGGTGAAGTATAAATGGTTCTGGTATGTTTGCATGGACGGTTGATTTTGAGGGCCTTCTCAATGCAGAGTGTAACAAAAACAAGTTGTTTTTTAAATATTTTTCTTTACTGCGTTTATCCATTTTTTGCGTTTTTCACCAAAACATGGTATGATAGTAGTATTCTTTGGAAAGTAATAGAATTTTACGCTAATTGATTTATTTTCATTTTTGTGGATGTATTGGTACCTACATCCAGAAATGCAACAATGCATTATGATTAGATAATTAATGTTCACTATAAAATTAATTCTGTTTACTTGTTAGAAAAGTCAATGTACAGAGCACAAGATTCGGATTGGCGACGCCAGTTGGCAGCACCGTCGTTGTGCACGTTCCCTATGGGGGGCCCACAGCCTGCAGAACGCTAGTTTTAGTGGTCTCTCGAGAAAAACGTATGGAAGCCTAATTTTTCATGCTCCTAATTCCCGCAATCAACAAAAAACCCGAGAATCTTTCAAAATAGTTCCCAAACCGGACTTAAA
The DNA here is from genome assembly GCA_905147715.2 of Xestia xanthographa. Lineage (NCBI taxonomy): Eukaryota > Metazoa > Arthropoda > Insecta > Lepidoptera > Noctuidae > Xestia > Xestia xanthographa. The sequence continues at coordinate 29,916,551 of LR990654.1, forward strand.
ATTCAAATCATCCCGTTATTACCCCCAAATAGGTTTTATAATACCAAAAATCGTTCCACATTTTTTTTTTCGCCGTCAAAAATGCTAAATAGCGCCCTAAACGGTAATTGGCCCGGGAAAATATGATAATGGCCGCATAAAAACCTTTGTGGTATACATCCTCGTTATTTTTTATGCGTTGCAACACTGAGGTACGATTTCCCGCGCAATTTTAGTCGACCATGTTGCTTTTTATTTTTATTTCGCGCGTCGAAAAGGTTTGACATGGGGAATGCTTTTTGTTTCAGATTTGATTTTGTCGTTTGTTTTTGTTTTTCATTCTTCGAGTCAGACTTTTCGGTCGGTTAAATAAAATCGGAAGTATTTTTATCGCTAGCAAGTCATAGTATAGGTACACTGTTATAGGCCAAACTGTTACAGATACAAAGAATCAAACTGGGAAATATTTTGTTGATCCTCTCAAAACGTATGGACCTTCAAATAATGTAGGTAGGGATTGCCGTGCGGTGTTGGTTAAGCCGTTGCTACAAGTGGCTAAGTTAGCTGATGTAGGCTGTACACCTCACACTTTAACATTTTTCGCCTGCTATTTACGAGACCGTCGTCAGTACGTCGACTGCAGTGAGAAGCTCTCCGAACCCTATTTTACGAGATCGGGAGTCAGCCAAGGCAGCAATTTGGGGCCTTTTCTCTTCATTTTAGCAACTAACGACCTGCCGGGAGTGGTAAATAAATCCAAACCATTGCTGTTCGCGGATGACTTGAAATTGGTTCTTGAAATAAAGCAGGAGACTGATCACGACATACTGCAGCAAGATATTGATAGGGTGGTAAAGTGGAGCCTTAGTAATAAATTGTATTTAAATGTGACCAAATGTTCGGTGGTATCATTTTCCCGTGCCCGCAACCCTAGTCATTATCAATATTGCATGGATGGAATCCGACTTCAACGTGTTTCAGAGGTTAAGGACTTGGGCGTGCGCTTTACAACTGATTTAAATTTTCGTAAGCATACCACGGATGTCTGTAAAAAAGCATACCGCAATTTAGGGTTGGTCTTACGGCTAGGAAACCAGTTCACAAACATCAGTGCTCTGAGATCGTTGTACGAAGCGCTTGTAAAAAGCCATTTGGAATGCAATGCTGTAGTATGGTCGCCACATGAAGCCAAGTACAAACTAATGCTAGAACGTATCCAGAACAAGTTTGTGAGATATGCGGATATCCACTGCTATATCCTACTCTATTTGTGCTGGGCATGGTAGGCTATTATAAACTAGAAGTAAGAAGGGAAGTAGCTCTCGCCACTTACTTATTTAAGATTATGCGTGGTAAAATACACAACCCAGGCGTTCTAAGCACGGTTGGGTTGTGTGTACCTGATGGGTACGTGGGGCGAAGGAGGCGGCCGCCGCTGTTGTGGGTGCCGCCCGCTCGCACCAATATGCTGCAGCACGCGCCACTGACGCGCGCGCTGCGTACACTCAATATGGTGTCACAACAGATTGACTGCTTCAATTGCACACTGAGTGAATTCACACGGGCCGCATTTTGTAAAATTACTATTGGTTGTCAAAATAATTAATTTAATTGTAACTTTAAATACTTATAATAATAATAATAATCATTTTATTGTCAGGCGATTATGGCCCATAGATAAAATACACAAAATAATAATTAACAACAATAATATACTAATAAACTAGTATTTGCGTGGGTGCGCGAGCTGCGCGCAGCTCGCGTGTCGTCGTGTTCTTGAGTATTTCTTACCCTTATAAAATTTTGAGAATCCGTAAGAATCCTTAAACGAATTGGAAAATCCGTTACAACTACCCCTAAATCAGTATGAAAACCCTTAAGAACCCCTAAAACATTCTAAAATCTAAATCAATAAAAAAATAAAAATAAGAATTCATTAGAATCGTTAAAAGCTGAGTTACGCTTCACCCACTCAACCTTCGTTACGCTATGGAGGTCGCCGGCTCGCTTCGCTCGCCACCTCCCCCCTCCGCTCCACTCGGTCTCGCAGGTTCGCTCCACTCAGAACCTACCACCACCGGACAGGTTTCAACGCCTACTATAATATTTGTTCAAGCACCCAATGGCTATCTCTAACCGTTACGAAGTTACAGCCCTTTCAATTTTAGGGGAGGTTGGGGAGAGGAGGATACCCTCCGTTTACAAATTTAAACGCCCCTCAATAATAATTTATAGCAAAAATCAAAAAGCCGCTACGTGTCCTAGTTTCCGAGATACGATGAGGGGAGGGGTGAAGGGGGGGAAAATGGAGAGTTTTGAAAAATGGTTTTGACTAACTCTAGGCCCCTTCTTACGAATCTGAAAAAAAAAATGTTCCAAGTCTCTCAACTTCCGAGATCCGCCTAAAGGGGGGAGAAGGGGGGAAAAAGGGTCAATTTCGAAAACTGGTTTTTACTTTCCCGAGCCTCCTCTATACGAATCTGAAAAAAAAATGTTCCAAGTCTCTTGATTTCCGAGATACGATAGGGAGGGGGAGGAAGGGGGACGAAAAGGGGAGGTTTGGCACTTTTCCCATACTCGCGGGAGTTACTTGTTTACGAATCTGTCAAAATATACCCACCTCCCCATCCACCATCTGGGAGAACAATTCTGTCAGTGAGTCAGTCAGTGAGTGGTAATCGAGCTTTATATAGTATAATATAATAATAATAATATAATACTTTAAACCATAGGAAACTAAAACTTACACGCAACGTTGTCGGCGTCGTGTTTTGCTGCGTGGTGTCGCGTAACCGTCCTCGGAAACGTCGATATACGACACCCTTCGGCCAAAAGTCCTCCTTCATGCAGGTCTGTAGATGGTGGGTTGGAACTCGTACCACGAATGACTTAAAGTTGATGTTGTGGCGCGATTCCAACCTTTCGACCCTCAGAGTCCAGTTGGTCTTCACTTTCAAATACTGCACCACTTCCTCAGTTGTTGTGGAGTGATGCAGACGTGAAATGTACAGCTGCGTCGTAGGCACAGCAGGACGCAGCAGCATGTTGGGTCCACTCGGTGCGGTACCGCACAGGTTACGAGGACAGGGCTTCTTCTTCTTCCTCCTTTCCACTTTAGTGAAGCCCTCCTCATCAACTTGGCTCGTTCTTGGCACGGAGCTACGGACCGCAGCCAGGGCTGGTTGAGAACCCATTTTCAAATTTTCCCCTTTCCTGGTTTGTCGCTTAGGCTGCGACGCATCAGTTTTACCGCTGGTGACGATAGCAGCATAGGCACGTTTTGGGGTCGACGTACCTACGCTATTCGTACGTCGCTTATAACTACGCTATTGTATTAGGTACCTTAACCTGTGATAATAGCTGTATGGTTGGTTTAAATAAATAAATAGGTATGTTTTTTAAAATCCACAAATCTCTATAAACTATCACCTCTCTTTCCAGGATGCAGGTGACTACGTCTGCCAGATCTCAGACCGCGTCGCCCGGGACCAGGTCCACACCGTGGAGGTGCTGGTCCCGCCCAGCGTCAGAGCGTCTCCGGAGTCCCGACACGCCGCCGCCAGGAGAGGAGGAGCGGCCGTGCTGGAGTGCAGGGCGGCTGGCAACCCCGTCCCTACTGTAACGTGGCATAAACTTGTGAGGACCTGTCATGTTTTTTTTTATGGAGTTAAGTTTTGCGACAAGGAATGAGTTTTTCTAGACATAGGATTATAAGCAGCTCTGTCTTTTAGGGCGTAAAGGCGAAAACCCACCGCGGTGCACGCTTGGCACGGGCACGCGCCGCACTTTAGCTGCGTGGATTCATTTGTTTGACCACGTGGGTCTACTTTACCACTGCAGTACACGTGCGTGAGCCACCGCGGCGCACGGAGAGGCTACACACGTGTTTTTACCAAGACTTTACGTGTATAGCGTGTACCGCATGCACAGCGTGCATGGCGTTGACAGTGTTGAGCTATGTGAGCGCCTTATTCGAGGTAGTCACACATGTACTAATGACGTTAATGCATAACGTGTCCGTGGTTTGCAGTGGACACAAATGGGACACAATCACATACATTTTTTTGCAAAGCGAAGCTTAACACACGTGCATAGCCTCTCCGTGCGCGGCGGTGGTTATTGGTGTTTTATTTTATTTCTTCAAAAGTGTATTGAAAAACGTCGTTTGATACACGTGGACATTTGTTATTGCAGTTCTCGGCACAAAAACACCCTCGCCTACGGCTCGGGTGTTATAATTCCGCCTCGAATGCAATAACAAACTTTCTCCACTTGTATCAAAATGTACTATTTCATCCATTAACCAGCTCGGTGGTCGTACTTACTATAGTAGCTCGATCATTTCAAAAAGATCATGCATTTTAATCATTTCTTTGCTACCGTAAAAGACCATCTTTTATTCAAGTACCTAGATAATACCGGTGTTCCAGAATGATACGAATACGAGGCTGGGCGAGGGCCCGCAGTTACAACTGTCCCGGCTAGAGAGGGGACACAGCGGACGATATGCGTGCACGGTCGACAACGGCGTGGGCGCACCTCTAGTAGCCGAGTTCCAGTTGCAGGTTCTATGTAAGAATATGATGATATGATATGTTAATTGTGATTTTCTATTTTAAATTAATTGTTATTGAACATTGTGGTTATTTTGCTTTTTTATGACATGTTTTCTTGAATTTTATGTGATTTTAATTTTTGACAATCGATAAAGTTTTTGGTGACTTTTTGAATATTTTATGGTTTTTACTTTTTTATGTTGAAATTGTTTATAATTGTGATTTTTATTCATTGAATTTGGTTTAGTGATGGTATATTTTTCTATTTATTATTAGTTGAGTTGTGTTTTTTTTTCTGCTTGTTTAACCTATTTATGTAACGCGTTCAGACACAATTATTATTGTTATGGAATAAATGAAATTAAATGAAGTAACCCACTATATGTTCAATCAGGGAGCTTCTCGATCTTTGTCCATAGATTCAAGGTTACCGACGTAGCCCGTAGGATACGGATGATGACTGCCTAAAAAATTCTGTTTAGTCCGTCAGATAATCGAAAAATATTGGATACGTGTTTTTTGTTTGGGGGAAAATATAATGACCACCAAAAATAACTTTGTGACCACATCTATCACCTAAAATATTAATTGATCACCAAATTTAGTCAATTGAGCACCAAATTTTAATGACGTGGTTGATGACAAACTAGTTTTGCGCCGACTTGGGGCACCCCGACACGGATAGATTAGGTTAGAAGGGTATGGCGGGGTCGAATGAGCGAGCGAATAGACCCCGCCATACCCTTCGTGGTTACTTTTTTATAAACCATTCAGAAGTAGGAGCCGCTCCGTCGACCGAGTCTCCCTCGACTCGGATGCGAACAGTTAAATTTCTGGAGGTCATTTACAAAAAATAATAATTTTTGGTTCTAATTTCACGATAAAATGGGGATTAATTTGCCGTTACATTTTGCTAAATCTGGAGGTTTGTTAATTGTACGCCTTTTTGTTTTATCAAATCGCTAAAAATTTACGAAGATAAAACGTCCCAAAGATCATGAGTGGGGGTTTGTGACGTCACATTTCAGTAAAAAATATACTCAAATGTGACGTCAAACGAGTTTTCGACGCACTCTATCGTCTTCATTTTTTGTTTACGCGAAAAAAGAAAAAAAACCGGCCAAGAGCGTGTCGGGCCACGCTCAGTGTAGGGTTCCGTAGTTTCCCGTCCGTCACAATAAGCGTTCCCACTTATGAGTTTAAAGGTGGGTATCCATTATGTAAAAATGCTTGCATGTACGAATATACTACAAACTTAGTCCAGAAATTATTTTGTACAACTTTTTGTCTTTTTTGTTCAAAAACTGTTGTTTCCATCAAGTTCAAAATGATTTTCCTAGAAAGTCCTTATAAAGTTCTACTTTTCAGATTTTTTTCATATTTTCTAAACTTACGGTTCAAAAGTTAGAGGGGGGGGGACATATTGTTTTTTACTTTTGGAGCGATTATTTCCGAAATTATTGACATTATCAAAAAATGATTTTAGAAAACCCCTATTCATTTTTAAATACCTTTCCAACAATATATCACACGTTAGGGTTGAAATTAAAAAAAAAAATCACTTCCCACTTTACTAGGGGGGCTACCCTAATAAAACATTTTTTTCCAATTTTTATTTTACCACTTTGTCGGCGTGATTGATATACATTTTGGTACCAAATTTCAGCTTTCTAGTGCTAACGGTCACAGAGATTAAGCGAGGACGGACAGACGGACGGACGGACAGACATGGCGAAACTATAAGGGTTCCTAGTGGACTACGGAACCCTAATATGTCCAATTTTTTTGGAAATCTATCTGATGGACTAAGTAATTTTTTTTGTAATCTACCCTAATATTGCCAAACTTAAGTGGGTCTCCACTCCAGAACCTGGTAGTACCATGGGCAATAAACCAACTTTTCGGCCCCATCGGCCATACGTTCTGCGAGCAATGTGCCCTGCCCACTGCCACTTTTCCTCGAGATCTTACAAGACGACAAAAAAAAACTAATTAGTCCGTCAGATAGATTTCAAAAAAAATATTGGACACGTATTTTTTCTTTTGCTAAGTAAACCAAAATTGACGTAGATATGACTCTTTTTAAATTCTCATTACGTCACGCCTTGGTATATGTTTTAGCTAATTCTGACGTCACGAGTTTTGATGCGTTTTATCTTTGTCAATATTCATTGATTTACAAAAACAAAAAATACGTGTCCATTATTTTCCAATACTCTAACTGACGGACTAAATAGATTTGCAATTTTTGATACTGTCGTCATGCCTATTCAGATCGAAATTATTTTATTGTATATTTCCAGATCCGCCGGAAATTACAGTGGAGCGGTCATGGGTCCACACTGGAGAAGGTTTCAGAGCGGAACTGCTATGCACAGTGCTTGCTGATCCACCAGCTGAGGTGAGTCTTCTAATAACACTTCTACAGCAGCTAAATTAGCAACTCTATTTGTGGTGGTTCAAACTTCGTTTGAAATACTGTTAGAATAAAGTTCTAATCAGCTTGCACTACAAAGTGGTTGTTACGTCAGTCACTGCGGCCGAATAGTGCGAAATGAGTGTTTTTGTACGATTTACAAAAAAACCATTGATTGGACTAAAAAACTAAAACATTATGATGCTTATGTTGCTTGTAGAATTATTTGCCAAAAAATCTTTTTTCTCGTTATATTGATTACAAGTCCAGGTTTCCTCACGATGTTTTCCTTTAAACCGATGTCTGTGATGCCCAAAATAAACTTAGAAAGTACCTCGGCCGCTATTGAAGCGCTTGTCTAAGCTCATCCACCAATAGCATTGCAGCATCTGATTCCTTGTATTTGTTAATGAAGAAAAGGGTCGAAAAAAAAAAAAAAATAAGACCAGTAATAGTTCTTCTTGTTCTTCGTATCGTTCTGTGGAGATCGTGTGCACGGGATTTTGTTTTAAAAATGAGCAGATTTCGTCCGAGCTCATGGTACTTATGAATTTTATTAAAAAGTCACATTGTTTCTTGCCCGGATTTGAACCCACAACCTCATACACGAGAGGGGGAGGCCTTAACCTCTGGCCCACCACGAACTAAAGCGAGCTAATTCCTTAATACTTTCTTTGCCTTTCTTTTTACCCGACTGCGCCAGGAGGGTTATGTTTTTCGAGAGTATGTATGTATAATAGGGAATATGCAAGTAATTTTTTCTTCACTCAAATCAATAAAATACAGTACTATCAACCCAAGAAAAGTATTAAAAGTTAAGTTCAACTACTGCTTGTCGCTCAAAAATAATATTAAACTCCTGCAATTTTCTACGACAGTTCAAACGTCTGTGACTGTCGCGGCCATGATGTGACGTCATTTACCTCAATCTGCCTTGTTTACATCTAATTTTTTAGCTCTTAGTAAAATAATTTTATTAATTGTATTCAAGCAAAAATTGTAATAAAAATATTATAATAAAACCTTAGTGAAACTTTGAGTACTTTTGAAATAAAAGTGGTTTTTTGACACATAGACTTTGACGTCAATACCGGCGTTATCAAGGACGATGCGTTTTAAAAGTGCGTTCCGTTTCACCAAAAACATGCTACATAAAACAATAAATTGTAAAATAAGTGATGTATTAGAAACTTTAACAAGTGAACCACAATGTTTTTATGGGCCAAAACAAGGCAATACATCTATACTACTACTACTTATATTATAAAGAGGAAAGATTTGTATGTTTGTAACGAATAAACTCAAAAACTAAGGGACCGATTCCATAAAATCTTTCACCATTCGAAAGCCACGTCTTTACTGAGCAACATAGGCTATATTTTTGGAACGGGAACTACGTGGGTAAAACAGCGTGACGTCTGCTAGTATTAAATAAAGTAGAGTTTTGTATTTCTTGCATGTTCCCTATTCATTATATCAGGGTTTCTCAAACTTCTAGCTCCAAGTACCCCCATTTTAGTTTCCAGATGACAGCGAACCCCCAACCCCCGCTCCCCCACCCCCCCAACAGCAAAAAAAACAAAAAAAGAATAACATTGTATTTAGAATAAAATAAAGTTTATTAATTGAATAAAAGGTAACAAAAAGGTACAGGCCAAAAACAAATATCTTATTAATATTAATGCGATGGATGTGCCTGTTTTTTGTCACAAATTGAGTCAAATTTTGAAATATGGACAATTTAAGCCATAGTACTGACTCAGCATCAAGTTGATTTCTGTATTTCGTTTTTATCATAATGAGGTGTGAAAACCCACTCTCACATAAGTATAATATGTTGTAGCAAAGGGTAGAAGCAAATTTACCGCTTTGCGTGAGAGTTCAGAATATTCTTCCTGTCTAGCTGCCCAAAAATCTATCAATATCTATCTTACGCGTGCATCTGGATTGAGGGCCCATTTTTTAAATCTTTGAGAAACGAAATAAGACTTTTATGGAATTTAGTTAAAAATAGTAAAAACTTAAAGCAATAGGCCATGAATTTCTTAAACGTGAATTAAAATAGTTATGATCAAATAACTTGGGCCCTCAATCCAGACGCTTGCGTAAAGTAGCATAGTCTAAATCTCAAAAAGTACTATCTCTGAGTTAATCATATTTATTTAAGAATTTAGTTAAGAATTTCTTAAATATTTTAAGAAATTCCCAAATCTGTAGAATATCACATTACAAATTTATGGCGGTTTATCTAGGGCCCTCAATCCAGATGCACACCTATCTTACGCGTCTGCCAGTCACCCAGCCGCCATTACGTAAATTTTGTCGCGAACCCCCTACCGTCGCATGGCGAACTCCTAGAGGTTCGCGAACCCCACTTTGAGTAACCCTGCATTATATGAACGTCCCCAGGTGACCTGGTACCAGAACTCGTTCCCACTGAGCGCGTCGGAGCGCGTCACGATGTCCGCGAGAGGGAACAATCACACGCTGCTCATAGCTAACGTACAGCCTGAAGATTTCGGAAACTATAGGTAAGTTCCCGATCTTCGTCTTTAATATAATATAATTCATTTATTTTTACAAGTACCAAGGACTCATTAATACACAGAAATTAAATACATAGCACAAATGATACACTAAAACACACAGAATACATTAAACAATAAAATAGGTACAACACAAAACAATACCTATGCTACTCAACAACCCGCATAATTCGTTGGTGATCTTAAGACAAAGTTGTTAGTCTTATAATTTTAGCCAGTAATTTATACCCGGCACCCAAACTCTTCAGCCGGCACACAGCAACGCTGATTACCGGAAGAATTAAGTTTGGTGGTAGTACTTCCCCGGGGCGAGCCATTACTATTGGCCCTACTACTACGAAGAATGAGAAAAGAATTCGTTACTTTATTTTTGTTTTCCTATACCTCCACTTACTTTAAAAAAAAAAAAACACTAACTATAATAAAAAACGTAGAACACTGTACCGTTGCGTACACCTTAGTTGCTGGCAACCAAACAAAACGTTTTACACAGCAAAGACAACCACACAAAAAAAAAAAAAAATACCCTCAAGAGAACTTGAAGAAAATTGACCATAAAACGACGTTTTTGGGCGCCAGCTACTACTAAGTAATTGTGAGGTCCTGCATGAAAGAGTGCTTTGTGCTCTTTTTCGAAGATATTTTTTGTCAAGTCATGTTTGCTACATAGTAGATTAGCATGCGTAACATCGTAACTGTAGTTGGAGTTATTAAGTCGTCCACCTACGCGTAGTAAGTTGTCTGAATCAGTGCGGTGAGAGGGACAGTGAAGAACACGATTTTGCGATGATCGCAGACTCCTATTATGGTTGGCACAAATGTACTGAAAGTGGGGAGCAAGGTAACTAGGGGAAGTGGGAACATGAAAAGAAAACAAGGTGGTTAGCGCCCTTTGCTCCCTACGCTATCTTATGGGCAACCATTTAAGAAGAGACCGATACTCGGACACATGATCATATTTACGCAAAATGAAAACGAATCGAATGCTGTTATGCTTTTCGCCCTCCTCTCGCGAGTCTGAGCAGAGTGGACGTGTTTTTGGTTGCGCGAATATATTAGAATATATTAATTTCGACCGAAATTCATTTATATTCTGTATTTTTTAAATAATCGGACCCTCCTCTTCTATCTTGTGGGATTGTCCGTAAGAGGCAGCGGCCATAGTTGTTTGTGTCGGACCTCTCATTCAACGAGCTACGAACGTCAAATTGTGGAGTTTTGGATTCCTAAAAGTGCTTGTCGTCTGCGGCGAGATTTGAACCTGCGCCGTCTTCGTGCACTGGTACCGAGTCCGCGCCCGGTGACGCTACGCCATACAGACATTGACGTAGCCGGGCAAAACTAAGCACCTAACGGCGCACAGCTACGAAGTTCTACGTCATCACGATTTGCTACGGTTTTGAGTGCTACGTAGCTACGAGGACCACATTATAACTACAGCGTCGCGCGCAGTGAGTGATTCATTTGATCTGCTACGCGAAGTCCGTGCTCTATACAATTGCAAAACAAGCAGTGTTTACGTTTTGCGTAACTTGTCATCGACGTTGTAATATTAATTATGTCTACCCGGCCCACTCCGCCCGCAAAATCTGAACAAATGTTATTGATACCGAGTACTAATACGCAGGAATCCGACACAGCTTCTGATTGCGTGGGCTCGGACCCTGACTGTGGAATTCAGCCAAATACTACACGTCGTTTAAAGCGCAAATTTGACGACGCTGCGCTCGGTGAAATAAAAGACATGCTGCTCGATGTACAGCTTCAACAAAAGAACCAAACTATGAAATTTGAGGAAGAAATGAAGAGGATGATGCAACAAAATAGCGAAATTATACAGTCAATTCAACACATGTCGGATAAATATGATGATGTCTTATATCAACTTCAACAAACAAAAGAAGAAAATACTGTTCTCAAGAATCAAGTAAAAAAGATGGAGCTAAAGATTGATCTACTTGAAAGGAACTCCAAAGCGTCAAGCTTGGAACTTAGAAACGTGCCCGAGTCCCAGTCAGAATCAAAAGCTACTCTTATTAACATGGTAAAATATGTTGGTGATGTACTAAAAGTTGAGATACTTGATAAGGATATTCGGAATATTTACAGACCCAAGAAAACTCAGAACAAATCCACTCCCATAATAGTAGAATTTTCCACGAATTCTCTCAAAGAAACTATCATAAGTGCGTCTAAAACCTTTAACAAAAACAATAAAACTGATAAATTGAACACCTCACATTTGAAGATAAGTGGTGAATCAAAACCGATATATATAGCAGAATCTCTCACCACTTATGGAAGATACCTATATTATCTGGCTCGTGAATATGTGAAAAATATTAAGGACGCAAGCTGCTGGACCTCATATGGAAAGGTATATATACGCCAGAGAGAAGGAGGTCAATCTATACTAATCGCCAAAGAAGAAGACGTGATTAGACTAAAATCTCAATGACTAATCCGCTTACTACTAAAATCACGCATTGTTGCTGCCAAGATCCTTTGTGTATACTGCGGCAAAGACTGGGATAACACCCAGCTTATGACTGTACTAACTTTTTCAAATTATCCTACTATTACTTTACGAACTATTTACATCATAACAATTTGTAACTTACACCCAACTTACTCACCAGTACACAAATACTACATTCCTTTACAAACTCACACAACTCGCACCACTAAAAATCACATTACTATACAAACCGACACTGTAACTCATTACAACATTTATATTTTTATATTCTTTGCTTATGCGCGACTTCTACATGTATATGTTATAATAATGCAATTACTTCATCTTAGTCAAATGAATACTCTCAATCGTATTTACACGGTATTTTTCATCTTGTCACGGAAAATACAATATTTCTGGCGCCCTTTAATGATCCAATGCGGCAGTAGCTGCCCCGCCTCATCTAGAACACAAGTATCGTATATTAATTATCCTAAATATATCCAAAATGCTAAATTAGCACCCATGTTTTCTTCACTACATCCTAATACGCGTAACATTCGATATCACTAATGATATAATAGGAGATATTGAACAATTTGAGGTATCCGTGCCAGTTACATGCGAGCCCGAGGAATGCATTTCATATTTAAAGTATCCAAGACAATATATAAAAGTGTTACAACAAAATATTCGCAGTCTGAACTGCAATTATGAAGAGTTACATGTACTGCTTAAAAGACTAAAACTAGCGTCTGACATCTTGGTGCTTTCTGAATGCTGGCTATCACAAGTTACTACATTACCGTTACTACAAGGCTACAGCGCATACAAAACTAATGACAACTACAATCAGAATGATGGTGTAGTTGTCTATACAAACAATAACCTAGAATGTGCTGTGCAGGAACCTATTTTGCTGGAAGCAAACTGCTTAACGATCAAAATTAAAGAACATACTGTGGTAATTGCAATTTACAGACCTCCTAGTTTTAAATCTCCCGATGTTTTCTTAGAGTCACTGCACACATTATTAGAGAATTTTTCATCATTTAAGAATGTTATTATTGTTGGCGATATAAACATTGACCTCTTAAGTGCCAGTCATGTTACCACCGCGTACCTAGATACCATTAACTTCCATGGATTACTTCCTGCCATTAATGTTGCGACTAGAGGTAAAGCGTGCCTGGACCATGTTATATTAAAAACGAAACTAAAAGCATTCACTTTTTCTCTGGGCACTAGTATTACCGACCATGAAGCCGTATTATTTTGTATGAAAAACGACACTACTAAGGATAAAACAATAAAATTAAAATTAAACTATAAAATTAACAATGAAAAGCTAAAATTAGACTGTCAGAATAGCACTTTTGACACTGTATATCAAGAAACTAATTTAAATACCGCTATGAATAATTTCATTAACATAATAAAACAATTAATTATTAACAGCACAACAATAAGAATAACACCCAGAAATAAATTAATAATTAAACCCTGGATATCAGTCGGTTTGCTACGATGCATTAGAACAAGGGATAGAATGCATAAAAAATTAAAAACAAATGAAAATGACACCATGCTAAAAATAACGTATTTGAGATACCGCAATCATTGCAATAATTTGCTCAAAAAACTCAAAAAGCAATACCAAAAAGATCAACTTAATATGTCGAAAAATAATTCAAAAAAGCTCTGGACTACTATAAAATCAATAACTAACAATCATAAACAAAACCAAATACCACAACAGCTTCTGTCTACCGAAAAAGAACCCATAGATGCGATCAACAAAACAAATAAGTACTTTTCAACTATAGGCAAACAATTAGCAGATATGATACCTTCTCATATTCCCACGTTCAAGCCAGTAATCAAATCTACACTTAATTCTCTCGTTCTTTTACCCACTGACAACGACGAAGTTGAAAGGACGATCAAAAACTTGAGAAGTGACTGCGCTCCTGGATGGGATCAAATAAGCGCTGACGCTCTAAAAATTACATGTGAAACCATCACACCAGTACTTGTCAACCTTATAAACCGCTGCTTTGAGACCGGAATATTTCCTACCGCGCTGAAAAAAGCCGTGATACACCCAATACATAAGGCGGGAGACAGAGGCAGTGTCAATAATTATAGGCCAATTGCAATATTAACAACATTATCTAAACTATTTGAACGCATAATAAATAAAAGGCTCACCAAATACCTTGAGGAACGTAATCTTTTTGCTGATACGCAATATGGATTTAGATCGAGCCGCTCGACAGATAGTGCTGTTCTTGACCTTGTTAACTTCTTGGTGAGTAAATTGGACGGCAAAAAAAAATGCTTAACTATATTTCTCGACCTTGCAAAGGCATTTGACACCGTCTCTGTCCCCCACCTTGTGCAAAAACTTGAAAACCATGGTATTAGAGGGGTCCCACTGGCATTGTTAACAGACTATTTAAAAAATAGAACCCAATGCGTAAGAATCGGAGACTATATCAGCAATGAACTACCAGTCGACTTTGGCGTGCCGCAAGGTAGCATACTGGGTCCTACCCTTTTTCTTTGCTACATAAATGAACTTTGCTCTCTTAAAATTCATAACTGCCGCATATCTGCATATGCTGATGACACTGCCCTCACTTTTTTCTCAGACTCGTGGAATGAACTTTATAACTTTGCCCAAAACGGGTTCAATACAATATGTCACTGGTTACTGTCAAACTCTCTCTCCTTGAATGAGGATAAAACTAAATACATTGTCTTCTCAATGACAAATCGAAATAAACCTCCTAACCATATAGACAAGATTTATGCACATAAGTGCAACTATCCTCCTATTTCAAACTGCACTTGTCCCAACATAAATTCAACTACATGTATTAAATATCTCGGAATTGAACTTGACGCTGACTTAACTTTTGGAAATCACTTGCTATCCGTATCCAAAAGAATCCGTAAACTCACTTACATTTTTAAGGATCTCCGGGATGTTGCAGATAAACAGACCATGAGGATGGTGTACGAGGCCTTGGTACAGTCCATCCTTAGTTACTGCATAACCACTTGGGGAGGAGCATGCAAAACAAAAATGATAATGCTTGAGAGAGCCCAGAGGATGATCCTAAAAGTGTGTTTATCAAAGCCGCGACGTTTCCCTACCTCCAAACTCTATGAGGAAACTCAAGTTTTGACTGTCCGTCAGCTGTACATAATGTTAACTGTACTTCGTCAACGCTCCTATCTAACCGAAGAACTAAGAACACGCAAAGCCCTCACTAGAAGACGTTATGCACTTTGTGAATCAACTGCTGTTCGCACCACTTTTGCTCAAAGATTCTTCTCATTCCGTGGAGGAGTATTGTTTAATAAACTTAATAAAGAAATTAATATATCTGACTGTCGCAAAACTGAATGCAAGAACAAACTTAGAAAAAGGTTAGTTGAATTAAGCTACACCGACACTGAAAAATTGTTTGAGGTGATTTCCTGATTTTCGCATTTATGTAATATTATTTTTTGCATACATACAAGCATAAATTTATATATGTATATACAAGTTTAATGTAGTATTGTATTTCAAACTGACACACGCATGTACACACACATATACACACACAAACATACACACACACACACACAAACATACACACACACAAACATATACACACACACTCACATGTACACATACACAACCACACATGCGCGCACACACGCAGCTCATTCATCCACTTAAATATCTGCTTACTCACAACGTCGACAGTCTGAACAACATAATTTAATTGGGGGTCCTGGAGTTCTAAAATACAGGCCTAGGCTTAGTTTAGACTCCAGATCTCCCACAAATTACACACTTTGCCAAAATTTCTGTGTCTGACTGTAATTTATACTCATGTTAATATGTAATTTGTGGAGATGAATAAAGATTTTTATTATTATTATTATTATTATTATTTAGAAGACGGTCAAGTTTGTCGAGGAGATCAGCATTCAGGTCAAACTAGCACACATCACCATAATCGATGATAGGAAAAATTAAGAACTGTACAAGCATTACTTTCGTATTTGAGGGTAAAAAGTTTCTCAAACGGTACAGAGCCCGCAACGAACCAGTAACCTTCTGGCTGACACGAGCGACTTGAGTATGCCATTTCATAGTGCTGTCGATGTGCAAGCTAAGATCCTTTATTTACATCGGTGCTAAATGGAACAACCGTACCGTCGAAAAGAATTAGTGGCAAGGTTGTACTATCCAACTTGCTTAGACTGCGAGAACTCCCAACGATGATAGTCTGACATTTATTCGGATTTACTGCCACACCAAATTTACTGTACCAAGTTTTTATGGCCATCAGGTCCCTATTTAGCTTTTTTAGATTTCATCAACCCTCCCCTGACAGTACAACTGCAAGTCATCTGCATACAGATGATACGCACACTGAAGCTCGGAAGATTATATTATCTGTGCTCAGAAGTAAGGGATTTATAAAAATTGAAGGAACACCAGTTTCTAAATCACACCAACATGACGAGGAATCCCCAACATGAACTGACTGCTGGCGTTCCTGAAGGTAAGAGGAAAACCATTCCAGTGCTCCGGGAGAGTGGGTAATAACATGGGATAAAATTGCCAAAAGGATGTCGTGACTAACGGTATTAAAGGCATTCGTGAAATCGACCAGCACCAGTACCGTTACCTTGGTGTCTTTCAGCCCTGCCCTTATATCGCTAGTCACTTTAAGTAGGGCGGAAACAGTGCTGTGCCCGGGCCTGAACCGAGTTAGGAAGGTCTAAATTTCGTGGTTTGCCGATACCCAGAGTTCCAAGAAATTTCCAAATATCGGCAGACGATGAAGAAGCTATATTATCTAGAATGTGGCGGCGTTTACAGTTGTGTATCATCTGATTGCATCTATTCCGACTTCTATTCTATACGAATGTACGAAGAAATCTGACACTCCGAGATGCGCGACTTGCTCCCGCTTTAAAAAGCCTTGTGACCACAAAACGGGAGACGCTGAATGCCCAGCTAGAAAAATAGCGGAGCATAGATATATTAACTCCGTCGATTATGAGGGCACCTAGTGCGTCATACTTTAGGCTTTCCGTTTATTTTTCGCGGTCTAAGCAAATTGTCGCCCGCAACAAAAATGCCTTGACGATGTTTTTTTATTTTGCAATGTTTACCTTGTTTAATGCTGACAGTCTGAATAAGCATTAGCAAATAATTAAGTACTAAAATTGTTTTCTTACATTTTATCTACATGTGTGACCTTTAATTTTATATTTTTGTTTGAATTATATTTTTTTTTTTTTTTTTTGTATACCATAATATATTAACTCATACTTACTAACTCGTAATTTTATGTTAAATATAGTTAAGAAATCTATTGTCCAAACAGTATTTATTAGAAAAATGCCGCCTGTGACACAGGTTTAACCTAGTACAGGCATCGTAGTTTGTTATACCAACATTATTTCTAAGATTTAAATTGTATTTGTTGTGCTAATTCTATTTTTGAATAAATATTATTATTATTTCGTTTATTCATTTAAATTCTTATCTTATTACATTTTTAAGTATTTCTTAAAATAAAACGATATAAAAAAAAGAAAAACACTTAAAAATATAAAAAAATAGAGGTCCACCGGTGTCGGGAGCAGGGTCCAAGCCACCGGTGGTTAGGGCTGCAGAGACAGGAACCTCCTCACAATGCGAGCCGTATCGAGGAGTACTGCCTTCTGAATCAGGCCCTTGATCCAACCGCCTAAAGAGAGCTTCGATAGATGGTCATCGAAGCTCTTGGCTATAAGGCCATTGGCCGTCACGACAATCGGCATAATGATAACCGAGTTCATATTCCACATGTCACGAACCTCGTGAGCCAAGTCGAGATACTTTATTTGTTTCTCTTTCTCAGCTTTCACGAGGTTCTCGTCATGCGGAATGGTAACATCGATTATCATTACGCGGCGCGCTGATCGGTCTATCATCACTATGTCAGGCTTATTGGCGACAATAGTCCTGTCAGTAATGATAGACCGATCCCAGTACAGCGTGACATGGTCTTTTTCGAGAACTGGGTCGGGCGCATACTTGTAGTACGGTACCTCAGATTCCACAAGTTTATATTTCAAGGCAAGTTGCTGGTGTATAATCCTGGCTACTTGGTTGTGCCTGTGCAAGTACTCGCCGTTAGCCAGACGAGAACAACCAGAAATAATATGTCTGATGGACTCACCCGGAAGGTGGCATGCCCAACACACGTCAACCTCCCGTCCTTCATAATATATTTCCGGTAGTTGTTCGTCAACATAACTTCGTCCATAATCGCACAGACAAAACCTTCAGTTTCCCCAAAGAGGTCGCCGAAACGTAACCAGGACACGGACGCTAGAAAATCTACATCGGGCCCATGAAGAGCCCGGTAGAAGCGCCCGTGAAGCTCTTTGCCTTGCCATACTTCCTTGCGGTCATTGGTAGTAAGTACCAAAGGTTTGCGCCAGTTCTCTTTAGCCATGGACAGCGGGGTGAGTCCCTTGTCCACTGCGACCACATCTCGGTGCATACCCACCTCGGCTTTTAAAAAATATTCTCTGAGACTGCACACCTCACGGTTGTGGAGGGTCTTCGCGTTTAAAAAGCCTCGACCTCCGCACTTCCGCGGGATGTACAGCCTCATCACCGATGATCGTGGGTGATGCATCCGGCTTTCGGTCAGCAGTGTACGAACTATTTTATCCAGGGCGTCGAGTTCGGTCTGAGTCCATTTGAGTATGCCGAAAGAGTACATTAAAACCGGCATGACCCAACCATTGAAGGCGCGCACCTTGTTCCCGCCTGAAAGAAGGCTATTTAATACCTTCCTCAGGCGGCCGAAGAAGCGCTCCCTCAACGATTGCTTCATGTCAGTTACGTTAATGCCTAACGCTTCCGACATACCCAAATACTTGTAGGTTTCTGTTGAGGAGAGGGATCTAAGGTGTATGGAATCCGAGAGTTGAGTTCCCTCGGATTCCATAATCTCCCCTCGCTTTACATACATGACTGCACATTTGTCCACACCAAATTCCATCCTGATGGCGCTACTAAAACTTTCAGTTATTTTCAGTAGCTCCATCAGTCGCAATTTGTTGGGGGCAAAGAGTTTCAGATCATCCATGTAAAGCAGGTGAGATATAACCTGACCATCCTTCCTCAACCGGCAGCCTAGGCCTGAATTCTCCAGCAATGTGCTTAGAGGATTCAGGGCTAAACAGAACCAAAGTGGACTCAGACTGTCGCCCTGGAATATTCCCCGCTTAATCCATACAGGCTCATCGCTCCCCTGGATCTGTCGACATCCTGGATATCGAAGGACCGTCTTCCATTGCCCCATACATGACTCAAGGAAGGCGCGTAGAGTTGCATCTATTTTGTACAACTCTAGCACCCTCATGAGCCACGTATGTGGTACCGAGTCATAGGCCTTCTTATAATCTATCCAACATGTCGATAGATCTTTGCGGGATCGTCGAACCTGTTGGCTAATGGCCATGTCAATGAGGAGTAGCTCCTTAGTACCGCGGGACCCATTCCTACATCCATTCTGAGAGGCAGACATGATGGAGTTTTTGTCAATGTGTGTATTAATTTTCACTCTCAAAATGGATGTAAGAAGCTTGTAGATCGTCGACAAACACGTGATCGGTCTATAATTCTTGGGTTCCGCGAGACTACCTGACTTATGGAGCAGGTGGGTAACGCCTGATGTTAAAAACTGTGGTAGGGACCCGGACTCTAAGGATGACTGGAATTGCGATGCCAGGCAAGTGTGTGAACTACTAAACCATTTGAGCCAGAAGTTGTGCAGTCCGTCCGGTCCCGGTGATTTCCAATTCGGTAACGGACGAACTGCCCTGGCTACATCTAAAGGTGTTATAAAAATTGGCTCCATTTCAGGGATAGGTTCACACGCTCGCTCGACATCACGCATCCAGTCAGCCTCAGTATGACAAACGGGTACCGACCAGATGCTGCGCCAGAAAGAACTCGTGGCGGCATCATCCGGGCGGCACACGTCTGTCATATTTTGTTCGGGTCGCTCCCAAGCTCTGTATACCCACCTCTCATCGCTCTGGAACATGCGATTCTGTGAATACCGATCAACCCGCCGCTTATACCTCCGAATACGGTTCGCCCATGCATAAACTTTCTGCTTCAGGAAGTCGATGCGCTCTGTGACACGGGACATGTATTCTTGAGGACTGATTTCAGTCCCCGAGAATGCCCGCCTCACAAAGCGCATCACTCGTGGTCGTGTATTGCCCTCCCTGAAGCAGTATAGTTTGCCGATGAGTACCCTGGCCCCGTCGATACGGCGCTCGATCCTGTGCTGCCAGGCTGGTACAGCTGGTTTTGGTCGAGTAGCTACGTCACAATTTGGGAACTTGACATTAGCTACGCGACATGCCGCAACAGCCCCACAGAACAGGATCGAGTGTGTATCAACGAGGTTCTCGCTACTCTTGAATATATTTTTGAGTTGCGAGTCCAAGGCACACACCAGCGCCCTATTTTTCTTATGCATGGGTAACCTTGGTAATCGAGGCCTAAGTTCGGTAGGAGTGGACCGATATTCATGAAGCGCATTCTCCAGAGCGCTCCTCAATCGATCGTTGCACTGGCTACTTACCGTGGCAACCCTATCATCCTCCTCTACAACAGCAGGGTTCGACCGCGGTAGTATTGCGTCAATAGCTGTCACTTGCACCGCGGTTTGTGTCGGAGTAAAGACGATACGGTTGCTCAGTACTTCTGAGCGCAGCCTATCAAGCGCGGCGTCGTCCAACCTGTGACTGCGTTGGATGACCCGCACCTGATCCGATAGTCGTTGGGCCGAGACGTTGACGGTTGGTTCAAGATCCTGGAACAGAGACAGCATCCTAACACGGTACGCAGTGAGGTTAGTTCCCCCCTCTGTAGACCCGTAGTATGCGCGCATGACGTTCTCGTTAATGGATTGAGTCCATTTCATGCGCTGCACACAACCACCGGTAGCGGGGACCCGGCTCGGGGCCTGTTGGTCCCTAAGTCCCAAGCTCTTCGGTGGCCGGCCTCTCCTCGCACGACGTACTGGTGGTAGCGACGTCGGCGGGGAGAAATATTCGTCGCTCGAGCTCGACGCAACTGCCGCAACCGGTGACGCTGGTGATCCGGTGTCCGGCGGCGGCGAGGCGGAGGTGAGCGACGAGTCCGGGGTTGGTTGGTGTGCGCGTCGTGCTGCTGCTGCTCTCGTTAACATCATTTATGGTCGTCGTTAATCATCTACACATTTATTTGTATCTTCGTATAATTAATTTTGCGTTTTTTCTTTCATGACATCTGTCATTCATTGTCATAGTTCATTGTTCTTCATATTTCTATTAACTTAATGAAATGGTGGAAGTTTTAATTTATTAAATAAATATATGGTTTCATATTTCTTTCGGATACAGAAGAACAGCCAAAAATGCAGTGTTTTTTTCAAAAAATATACGAAATAAACTGCGTGTTTTATAAAACGACGTATATGTCATCGAGAGTTGCCAGATTCTCTTATATCTTTCTCTTATTATTATTATTATTATTATTCCTTGCAACCTTGTATAATGACCAGTTCTCGTCAGTACGATCCCTATTAAATTTACAGAATGCTCGGTCCCTACGTCATTAACATAGTTAACATAGTTTTAAGTTACATACACTGACAAAAATTGTTATTAGTATGTCTATTTATTCTTATGGGTCTTTGTTATCTGAAATAAATGGTTTATTATTATGATTGTTTATTAATTTTACAACATATCTTTATATTTTTAAATATTTCTTGTATAAAAACAATATAAATAGAAACATATGAAAATATAAAAAATTGTAGCCCACCGGTATCGGGAACAGCTGAGTCCAAACTACCGGCGGTCAGGGCTCCAGAGAGAGGAACCTCCTAACAATACGAGCCGTATCGAGGAGTACCTACTGCCTTCTGAATCAGCCCCTCGATCCAACCGCCTAAAGAGAGCTTCAATAGACGGTCATCGAAGCTCTTGGCTATAAGGCCATTGGCCGTCACGACAATCGGCACAATGATAACCGAGTTCATATTCCACATGTCGCGAACCTCGTGTGCCAAGTCGAGATATTTTATTTGCTCCTCTTTC
Source organism: Xestia xanthographa (assembly GCA_905147715.2). NCBI lineage: Eukaryota > Metazoa > Arthropoda > Insecta > Lepidoptera > Noctuidae > Xestia > Xestia xanthographa. The sequence goes on from LR990654.1 coordinate 29,938,685, forward strand.
TCAGCTTTCACGAGGTTCTCGTCATGTGGATTGTTAACATCGATTATAATTACGCGGCGCGTTGATCGGTCTATCATCACTATGTCAGGCTTATTGGCGACAATAGTCCTGTCAGTAATGATAGATTGATCCCAATTATTATTATCTATACTAATATTATAAAGAGGTAACATTAGTTTGTAAGTTTGTTTGTTTGTATGTAGGGGGTAATCTCCGGAAGTAATGAACCAATTTTAAAAATTGTTTCACTGGTAGAAAGCTACATTATTCGTGAGTGCTATAGGCTTTTTTTTATTTCCGTACTCCCACGGGAACGGGAACTACGTGGGCGAAACCGCGGGACGTCAGCTAAAAATATTTAGATTTTGATGATGAGTGTTCTCCCGGTAGCTGCGTGGCGGACAACAGCCTGGGCCGCGCGCGGCAGCACGTGGAGGTGTCGGGGCGGCCGGGCCCGGCGCGCTTCACGTCGGCCCCACTGGCGCGCGCGCACTCTCGCTACGTGCTCGCCTTCGCCGTCGACAGCTACCCGCCGCTCGACGAGCTGCGCCTCCTGTACCGGCAGCTGGCTGTGAGTGTTTCAGACAGTCCATAGTGTTAGTAGTAGTTAGCCGTGTGGTATCCGGCAGAGTAGAATAGAACCAACCCATTACACTCACGGGTGTCGTATAAGGCGACTAATGTCTGAGGCAGAACACCTTGCGCCTCCGTAGACCTGAGAATGGGCAGCAGCGTTTTCTGTTAGTCTTTCATCACTGCGATCTCCAATCCGCCTGCCAAGCGTGGAGATTACGGCTAATTCCTCCCATCATGGGAGAGGCTTATGTCCAGCAGTGGACGTTATGGGCTGTTGTTGTATAGTGTTAGTAGCAACAAAATAACTTAATAACTAGTGTTAGTATTAAGGAGATATACTTAAAATTTTAATTGGTATGGATCTTCACCCAGTGGCGCAGCAGAGGGGAGTCCCACTAATTTAAGAACACGCTCAGGAGACTATTGGTGGCAGTGCGTAGCAGGCCGGCTATAGAGGCGGTTCTTTTTCTTATAATGGCGTAAAAATCGTCTGTGCGCGCCTCCGCAAACATAGTGGACGCACTGCAACGCCATGACAGCCCCAACAGTATCCTAAACGATTGGACACGCAGATCGCTGTATGTCCTCTGCGTAAACACAGCCCGACTATTTTAAACGCGAAAACTACGCACGTTTCAGGAACGCGCCTTTTTTGCGCCGTAAATGCCGATTTTTGCGTTTTTATAGATGCAAACGCGCGCAAAACGCAAGACAAACGCGCGTGCAAAGCGCGTTCGAAACTCGTTTGAAGTGCGTACAAATGGTCAAAGCCAGCGTTAGCAGTGTTGTCTCAACCGACGCCATTGTACAACTGACGAGGAGTCTCTGACCAAATCGCGGAAGCTACGAGCGACTACAGTGCGTCTGTATCGCTGTATCTGCGCGTATACGCGCAGTAGATGCGCTTTTCACGATCGCCCCGTGTGCTTAGGTAACAAGGTTGAGTTCAAATCTCGTTCGAAGCGCGTATACGTGCGTCATCTGCACGTCGTCTGCGCGTTTAAAATACGCCGTGTGCTTAGGCCCTTAGCCAATAATCACCACCTTAATTGCGTAACACCCTTTTCTATTATCAGTATCACTAAAAACGAAATATTTACCATGTTTACTATTTGTTTTGACATTATATGCCTAGACTGTTAGGAAAAGCTATTGAGATAACCAAGTATAAAAACTTTAACCGGGAGGATATGTTTCAACTGTGTAAAAACTGAAAAAGTGCCGAAAAAATTCGCGAACGAACGCAGTGAGTTTCGTGTGTCGGGAACAGAAGCTCTACTCCCTAACACTTCGTCCGTATATTCGGATGTATCTGTGTCTCTCTAACTCGCACTCATCTGCAGACGTGCGCGAGAGAGACTGATAGATCCGAATTTTCGGACGAAGCGTTAGAGAGTAGGGCCGCTGAATCGTGTTGTGAGTGACAGTGGTAGTGATAAGAAACAAGCAAGACGGTAGACCGTTTTGTCTGCTCATAAACACCCACCCGCAATAACTTCAGCATATCTGTGATCATGGTGCTTCCAACAGCGCCGACATATCGGGAACTCAAACAGTGGCGTACCGTGAGTCACTGTCGCCCGGGGCGGAGTCATAATTTGCCGCCCTTTTGTCGTCGTAAAAATAATTAGATTTTGTTTAGCAAGAAATCTGATAATGTCCAGTATCCTGACCAATACTAGTCTCCAGTTTTGCTCTTCTTTGACAATCACATTTTGTGCTTCCTTGTCGATCGTTGTACCAACTTGAAATCTTATCTCCAAAGATATCCATTTATTGAAGTTATCATTATGTACTGGGCTAGATTCAGGTTCATGTACCTACTTTGGGATTTAGTTTCCACCACTTTTTGAAACCATTAATACTGTTGAATCCAGCAAAAATAGAATAATGATTCCTTAAAAGGGGAATAGGCCATCCATGTTCTCAGAATCTTCGCCATTTGGTAAAGTTCTTATTACACCTTTGGGCCCCTTGGTAGAATCTAGAGGTCCTGGCCGAATCACTTCAGCAAACTTACAGTCAAGGTTCTGTACTGTTTTGTAGCCTCAAGTCACAAGTAGTGTTCGAAGGTTATCGGGAATCGAAATAGGCCAAGTTCCAATATCTTTGTAATCGCTGATGGATTCATCCTGACTGTCAAAATCCCTTCGACGTTTCCGTCTTCCACAAGCAATTGCGATTGCTCACCACACCAACTTCAGCTGGTTTATTGGGTTTTCGACTTGAAGTGGCACTAGTACTAGCTTCTCTATCACGTTCAAATACAGCTTTTTGAGTAGTCAATTCAACCTCACCTTCAAGAGTATATTTTTCCGCCCTTCTAATGGTGTCGCCCGGGGTGGTCCGCCCCTCCGCCCCCCCCCCCCTCGCTACGCCACTGACTTAAAAGAAATAGTAAACATGGAAATAATTCCGTTTTGATAATGTTAGTGACCATGTCAATTTAAAAACATAAACCCTGAAATTCGTAATACACAGTGTCATTCCATCTAATAAAGAGCTGTAATTTATAAAAAATTAGTTCTCTATATAATCTGTGGACATGACGTTCGAATGGGACGGGCAACTTGTGGAACTAATGGCGCTAGCATCGCATGGACCAAACATCGTCATATTTCAAAATAGTTTGACCTCATTGGTCAGATTGGGTCTAAGCTATGGACGCGCCATCTACAATCAGCTTTGACCAGCCTTCCCCATTTAACATGTGTTCTGTACGTTTGACATTAGGGCACTGACGGGTGAGGCGTTCTTTAAGAAAATACACATTAACCCGTATGCTCCCGGCCGTGCCTCCAGAGGCACGGTGCATTGTTATTTTAATTATGTCTGTAATTGCGGGTATTGAAGTGTTAAATATATTTTAAAAAATCCGACAAAAAGTCCACTAAGGAAAGAGGAATTTATCTATGAATTCCAACATTTCTGAGTAGAGAGTAGCGCGTAATGTCGTTTTCGCGGCAAGTCTAAAAAATATTGTTTCTGAGAATCTGTTCTTTCATAGCCGAGGACCTAATTACTCCTCATTTTATTTCCTTACAACAACAACAACAACAACAGCCCATAACGTCCACTGCTGGACATAAGCCTCTGCTCCCATGATGGGAGGAATTAGCCGTAATCTCCACGCTTGGCAGGCGGATTGGAGATCGCAGTGATGAAAGACTAACAGAGAACACTGCTGCCCATTCTCTGGTCTACGGAGGCGCAAGGTGTTCTGCCTCAGACATTAGTCGCCTTATACGACGCCCGTGAGTGTAATGGGTTGGTTCTATTCTACTCTGCCGGATACCACACGGCTTATTCTACTCCTGCCCTTATCCCAATTTATTTGTAATCGGCGCAGAATATCTTATCTTCCATAATTCTCTATCATCCGTCATCTCAGCAGACTCCTTTCTAACCATATCATCCTTTGAGGCCTAGTCACTCACTCAAACCCCGTCTCTTCCAGATCAACGAATCATTCCAGCAGCCAGGTCGCTGGCACGACGTGGTCATCCCGGCGCCGGAACCGGCCGGCTCCCTCACGCACAGGGTCACCCATGAGCTGCGGGGCCTGGAGCCCGGCGCCGTGTACGAGGCTATCGTCCAGGCTAAGAACAGATACGGCTGGAACGAGGTGAGGGTTCGCTGACAGGTCTCGCTGATGGTGGCGGGTGTGTCGGGGCATTTAGTTCCCTTCAATCTGGTTGAGTTGAATGGCGCTGGTACATGCGTCATGTTCGTGTACGGGCGCTGTCAGTTGGGACTGGTCATCTCTTAAGAGTCCTATTACATTTTTTTGGTAAAATTCATGATTTTTGATGCAGTAATTCTCAGCAGTTGTAAGATATTTTAATTATTTGGTTAAGAATAACGATAGTGCCATTCTCTTTCTTGTAAGTTGGGAGATACACATTTTCATTTTTCTTTTCCTGTAAATTACTATTTATAAATATTTTACGAACTCAGTTTGCAAGAAAAACCGTCGACGATGGAACTTTAACGCTCAAATTCACATAGTTACATTCAATTCTTATAAAAGCTAAAATTACAAAAAGATAAGTTGAATGTTTTACTTGTTTATTGGAGTTTTAGAATATCTTTAAATTCCTTGAGTTTTCACGGAAAAAATCGTAAAGAAATAGTAATTTAAGCCATAAATGTCTTAATTCAGCGTCCATTATATTCCAAATAAACTCAATTTTATCAAACAAATTAATATGATATAAAACTTCGATCTACAATGAATAAGTTTCATTAGTTTTCGTTTGTCAATATAATAAGACAAAAGTACAATAAATAAAATTAAAGTACCTACTATAATTCTCAATTCAGTTCGCTCCTCAGTCTCATGTCAGTCTCGTCTCTAATATTCTTCAATATCAAACGAAAATCGTCCAAATATCGCTATTATTATCGAGTCGTGGACGCCGCCGAAATAATTTGATCCAGGAAGTAAAAATCAAAAATTTGCCTATAAAATGTAATAGGACTCTTAACTGCCACGGTTCGGTTTTAATTATCTACTTTATTTATAAATTTTTGATTTTATCTTATAATCTATTACTCTGGACGATTTTAATGTGCACGTCTTTCTACATCGTTCTCACATAAATGTATAATCTCAACATGAATGATGTAACCAAGATTTTGTAACAATATTTTGATTTAAAAGAGTGTCCATGGAGTTTCTTGCCCGTTCTTCTCCATAGATATCTACGCTAGGGAATGGGCAACTACAGTACTTTCTCAAGTTATTATGTCTTGTGACTGGGACTGTAGCTTTGTTTTTTTTTTTGTATTTTTGACATTCAAAAGTGCCGTAATGGTCTAATTGAAATAAATGCAAGACCTCTGATTTTTCGGATTCATGTGCGTATTGCAATTATGAGCTCATGGCTAAATAATAACAGCCGCTCGGGTCGATCTTTAGGTTAAGCCGTGCTTGCCTAGGTGTCTGTGGATGGGTGACCACCTATTACATACCGAGTTTCCTCCCTGCCTCGGAAAGCACGTTAAGCCGTTGGTCCCGGCTGTCATTTGTAGATCTTTGACAGTCGTTACAGGTAGTCAGTGGCCCATGAAGTCTGACAACCAGTCTTCGTATTATCCAGTACTAACTGGGTTGTGGAGTTCAGATAGGCAGTAGCTCCATGTAAAATACTGGTATTCAGCTGCATCTGATTAGACTGGAAGCCGACACCAACATGGTTGGGAAAAGGCTAGGCAGATATTGATGTGCGTATTGTAAAACGATCGCTTGCTTCGGTGAGGGAAAACATCGTCACGAAACCAGTAGGTATGCTTGAGAGATATTTCTCGACGGCATGTAAAGTCAAGTCAGAGGCCCATAGACGGCATAATGACTCTGACACCAGGTTAGGCACTGACCACGCAATAAAGGAAACCATCATCATTGAGCACACCATCGTTTGTGAAACAGCACCACATTTACACTCCAGGGCAGAGTCATCCACTACTTGAGCCGGTTTTCTGGAACCTGGAGTCTATTTAAAGACTTCCAGGTCAGCCTTGAAATCTCGTGTCATGTAGGCCTATTACGTATCTTTCCGATATCCAGTGACTATCAAGATTCGGTTGTACACCGAACTTTGATGACAACCGAGAATTTAAAAAATTTTGTATTACGTAGGATTTCACATAGTAGATATCACTTTACGGTGACTAACAGCCCGGGTACGGTGTAACGTCTTTCACGAAAGCCACTTCAAACTCAGTTGTCATCAATTTGATGTCCACTATGCTTATATAATCGCAATATTAGAAGAATCGATACGAAAGCGTCTGTCAAAATGAGTTACGGTGACTATAAGCCACGATGACAACCAATGACGTCATATTTGATCGCGACTAGTTATACATTATACAAAACTAACCTTTTAACAGCTAATTGATGGACACTGAGGCCAGTTACTATTATTTCGAGGTTTCAACAGAGACACTTATTAAGGCCTGCAGGGCAGAGTTATCCACTTGACCCGGTTTTTCTTGAACCTGGACTCTATTTAAAGACTTCCAGGTCAGCCTTGGAATCTCGTGTCTCGTGAGCAGGGAAATTTTCAGCAGGTGACCTAAATCGGCCTTTTACCAACTATGTTTGGGTCGGCTTCTGAATAACAGCATTTTACATGGAGCAACTGCCTATATGACCTCCACAACCCAGTTAGTACCGGGTAATACGATACCCTTTGGTAAGAATGGTGGTTGTCAGAGTTCCGGGCCTCTGATTAAATAGACAGAGATATCTGCAAATGACAGCTGGGACCAATAATTAAGGTGAACGCAGACTTAGCCGCACCGCACGCGCCGCAGTCTCCGCATTCGAATTTTTCTATGCAATCTCGCACACATACATAGACACAGATTGCACACAGACACAGATTACATGGAACTTTATACGAAGAATTGGAATGCGGTGACTGCGGTGCAGCTAAGTCTGCGTTCACCTTTATTCACGAATTCCTCTCACAGATGAAGAAGGTATCTCATCATCATCCAGCATAACACATACAAAGAATAAAATAATGTTAAAGTTAAAAAATAATTAATTAATTAATTAATTAATCAATAAATTATATTTTGTACTACTTATCTGGTGACCACGACCACGAGTCCGCCAGGAAATTTTGATGTGTAGGTAGGTAGGTACAGTCGTGGTGTTTTTCCGCCTGACTATTTAAACCGAACCACACCCCCTTAGAGTTTAGGCCTATTATGAAAGCGTCAACTTAGGCGCGCAAAATAACAATAACTCTCGTTTGGCGTGAGTAGTCAGTGCGCTCGGCCGATCGGTATTTTTCATTCATTTTTACTATCTATACAAAGTCAACGGGGCGGGGCTAGAGAGGGTTTCTATGTTGCAAGTGCAAGCAAAAATTACCTTAGTAGTGATCAGGCGGGAGTGTCCTCGATAGTACCTACTTATGTAGGAGAAAAAAAATTACTTGTGATATCCTTCCCCATGTGACATCTACCAACCCGCACTGGGCCCGCGTGGTGGATTATAGCCCGTTCCCTCTCATAGAGAGGAGGCCTGTGTTCCAGCTGTGGGAACATTATAAACTGATTATGCGTATTTGTTACAGGTCAGCGACATTTTCCAGTTCCACACACTGGGCGGGACCCACACAGCGCACGCCGACGAACTAACTCCCATGTTCTCAACATCCTCTAGAATTCAACTTGCTCGGTCTCTCATTCTTGCCTTATACACCTTTTTTAAGCAACTCATGTAATCGCCTACCATAACCTCAGTTCTGATTCTTCTTCAGTGTGGATAAGGGATGGAGCTAGACGACCTGTATAACTCCATCTCTTTCGCACACTGAAGTGACGTTTACAAGATGGTGGAGCCGACCAATAAGCAATCTCCGTTTGACAGTTTGTTTTTTATTTTATTTAAATCGTGAAACGATGAGACACCAACGTTTTTAGTGTTAAGCTTTTTTAAGAGTTGTGAGCAGCTGTGTTTTTTGTAAAAATGCGCCATTTTGTTTTTGAATATGTATTTTTATTGCGGCTGTGTGATTTGCGCGCGATTTCGATGTGGGGTTTTTTTAGGCGGAACTTTTTTTTGCAATGTATTACAGTTTTGTTAAAGGCTTTGAGTTTACATCAGAAAGGTTACATAACACTAGGTATATGTTAGTTTATATTAGATGCCTGTTATTATCTGCTTACTTCAAAAATAATGTAATAAAAACTACGCTTCGCGATCTCGCGATTATCCCAAAAACCGAATTTTAACACAAAATAAATTGTTTCAAGTTATATTACTTTTACACCGCTACTAGAATAATGTTACGAAACTAAAAACAATTTCGTTTTGACATGCCGTCATCAAAACCGCGCGCGAGTCATTTGAAAAATCGCGGTCATCGACGCTTATATTAGTGTTACCATACCTCGATTCTTACTACCATTTTGTAAGAAGCGCATAAACTTTACGGTTCCTTGGAAAACAAATATTTTTTATATTGTTTTTACAATTTAAACCTTACTTTCATGACTTACGCACACATAATTTGTTATCCTTTTAGCTAAGTTATTTTTTTAGGTGCACACGGTGATTGTTAGTCGTGTTTTAGTGGCAGTAATATAGCAAAAAGTCGCTTTGTCCTTAAATATGTAAAAATATAGAGATGTCTAAATTTTGTTGATGCATCACTGGAAATTTCAGATAAAAACAAACTGTAACTGACTTTTTAAAATATATGCCGAGGAAATAATACCTTTCTGGAGTGAATAACACTAAAATAAAGTGTAAAATATAGGTATCTCTACATTTTGTAATCTTTAGACGCTGTATTTTTTTAGGTGTTTTTCGTTATCTAAGGAAACCTAAACAATCTAGTCGTAACATAGTTTAATATATAATTTCGCATAAACAGACGCTTTTATCATAATCTTTTACAAACATAATAATATTTTTTACTAAATAACATCCATGTAAAGTGAATTTACTAATATATGTAGTTCATAATTTATTCTAAGAGTTTCCCAAAAGTAATTTAAAGAGAACAAGCTTGTAAATGACAACAGAACACTAGCGCCACAAACTTATCTGATGCGGTGGATAAAAATGGAACTAATGACATAATTAAAAAAAATACATTCTAGATAACAGCGATTCGTTATCGTGATGGAGAAATCAAAGAAATTGCTACTAAATAGTTAATGTTAATCACCATAAAAGTCGTTATAGAAATACAAAACGCTTTGAAAGCGATTGACACGTCTATGCCATAGCTCTGTCATTTTTTGACAGCACTGCTGTCATCCCGCTAGATAGGTTTGTGGCAATTTTATGGCAGCGCTATTTGGTCACATCATATGGGTTGGATAAAAGAAGACATGATTTTGATAAACAAAATGCGATTTAGACTAAAAATTACTGCCCATATTTGCGGTATAATGGACGTCGTACATCGAAACTAAGAAAAATATCTTTAAAATGAAGAAATACATAAATACATTTTGTACTATTTCGAACAGCTAATAATGTCTGAATTCGTATTGAATTATTGACATACTAAATTTAGATGTACTTACATGTAAAAAAATACTGTACACTATGGAGACTTAACCACACGAGCCATTTACAAAAACAGAGATTATTCTACTACTCACCACCACCACGTCACCTGAAAATTGAAAAATCGATAAAAAAAAAGTTTCGCGGGCTTTACCTAGTGCATTTGATTCTCCATAATAGCTTTGGAATTTTTAAGTACGGTGGATACTCTAGTTAGGAACTTAAATCGGTGCGTTCACAAACATTTTAATGACACCATATAACAATAAATCCAAGACATCAATCTCTAAAAAAAATCACTTTATTGTGGGCCTGAAACTATTTATTTTCAGTTAATTGCCAAATTCGATTTTTAGTTGATTTGAAATCAATAAAACTCAAGATTCACAGATTCTCAGATTATAGACAGTACATAGGCAGGCGCATATTTTTTTGTAAATTATTTTAGTTTGATAGTTTCGATGTATGTTATCCATTGCTACACCCACTCTGTCCCCGTGTAAGCGCGAGTAGGCTCCTAGTTATCATTTTAAGTCAGCAATAAATCGTGTTAGTGATAAATGCTATCTTTAGAAGTAAAGTAAAGTGTATTTTTATGTTTATTTTCGAACGTTTCATGCGGTTTTGTGTCGGATTGGCGGTGTTGGAGGTTTTAGACAAGATTGACGAAGACAATCATGAAGATATTCTGATCAATCTGATATTGATTACCATTAGACACTAAGCTTTTACCAGAAATTAGGAAAAAAAACGGCGCCCGTAACTTTTAAAACATGAAATTAAAATGGAGAAGTGACTTCTTAAAATGGCCTGATATTTCAACCCAGTAGGTGAGAGGTCGCTTTCATTGGCTTTCCAACAGAGTGCATAGGCACGTAACGTAAACAAATCAAAACCAAAGTTTTATGATAAAGGATGAGGGTTAATTTTAATGAGATAAAGAAAAATTAAACAAGGTAACGAATATTTTTTTTTTTTTTGTGATATTGGGCTGATGACCGCAACTCCACGTCCAAACATATTACCGCACTTACAGAAATGAAACAATTATTCAAATATTTTATACCTTGTCTAAATCCACCACACCACTAATAAGAGCGATGTATTTCGAAGCTAAATTAGTTCTCATTAACGTAATTTAGGTGCAATATTAATTTTAGCGTGAATTCGAAAGCAATATTTGGACACATCACTAGTTTTTTGTAAGAAAACAAAGCTATTGAACAAATTTATTGATTCTGGGCTCAATGGGTAATATTAAAATACAATATTGAAGGTGACCACAACAGCAAACCGCTGGCACAAAGCCAAACGCAAACGCATCGACTCCGTCGCAGCATTTTGCAATAAATTGTTCCTTTGGAATTTTATTTAGTGCATTTGCCACAACAGTAAGAAAGAAACTTGTTAAAATGAATTTCTGAAAGAACATTATTGGGAAGGACTTGAAAAACGAAAAAGTTGCAGGCACAAAATGATAATTATAAGTAAATATCCTGCCTAAACTTTTACGGCTTAATGTGCTGATATTATTACCCATTGAAACGAGAATCCCTTACTTTAATTGTAATTTATATTAATTTTAAATTGCGTGAAGTGTTCAGAAGAACGTACCTGATTTAGATACTAATTAGAATTATTAAAAAATTTCGTTTATAAAAAGGATATATTTTTGTCCCTTTTATTTACTTAACTAAAAAAAATATGCTTTTTTATAAACCTTCCCGTTCTTCTGGACTCTTAATAGCAATAATCTATATCTTAATTAATTTGAAACCATTAAAAATAATCACTGCCGTCATGATGAATTTTTATACCAACTTTTTTGTAATTATTTTTAGGACTTAATTTCTCAAACTCATTAAATTAATGTAATTAAAGAAAAAAAATAATCGGCCATAATTCTTTTTAACGAGAATTTAGATGTAATTTTTTTTAGAAAAAAAAAAATACTTGGTATAATATTACTTATATAAAAAATATTATATAGTTTGAGTGAAAATTGTAAATTTGATGGGCTGTAGAAAATCGCCTTTTTATTTGAGAAAATAAAGAAAACTGAACCCTGTATGTAGTAAATAAACGTGTAAGTTTATTATAATTATGTGTTTTATTGCCATTAACTTAATTCTGAAAGTGCTGAAAAGGTAGCGACATCTATGACGCCATACATATAAACTAAAAATCCTAGATCACGCAGGCTGAGTAGAATCTAGAATTATTCTAACCTGGTATAATTTGTTTCAATATAGAAACAATAATAGTCAGCATGATTGTGTCAATTATGCGCAATGCGCTTGGGGCATGGAACACGACGTCGCGCGTCGGCGTCGTGACGACGAGGATGAAATGATAAGTTCCCTACTGCTTTCGTCTCGAAGATCAGATTAGCTTCATCAGTGACCAGGGTATGCCTGAGTCGGTGAATCTGACAGATGCAAGAGGGTTCATTTCGGAAGGTCGATGCGATCAGGAGATTAGAGTGCCTTAAGATAGAGTCAAAGAAGCGCTTTGAAAGGAGTTTCATGAATTGAAGGATGGTAGGCATTTCGAGGTCTAAGTGTGGGCTCTCATAGGCGACAGAAGGGGGAAGTGGGTAGATCAGGGCTGGGCGTGAGCAAATATGATGCCAGCATAAGTCATAATGGGATGGTCATACTGAGGTATAAGTTGCACTTGTCCGTAATACGGACACTAAAATATTGGTTATAGCTCTAAAAGCTTAGAAGATTAGAAGTAGAAAATAAAAATATTTAGCTGGCAACTTTCTAACGAACGCTTGTCTCAAAAGCCTACAACTTGATTAAATTTTTGACATTATGAAAAATCTTCTTTTGACAATGACTTTGACAGTTGTTTTACTTGTTTTGTATACAAACACCATTTTCTCAATTTATTGGCAAAATGAATTAAAATGTCTATAGTTACGTTAAAAAACGAGTACAATGAAGATATACTAGCCTGCAGAGCTTGTTTGGCTACAAATAGGAAGTTGTACAGCATACATCAGGATCAAGTTTTAAAAGCTTACAAGAATCTTACAGGACAAAACGTAAGTTAAAAAAATCATACTGTAATCGTGATTTTGATCCACATTCCAGCATCATCATCATCATCACCCAAGGCCTGAATTCACCCACTGCTGGGTATAGGCCTCTATTCTAGTGCCAATCTTCACGTTTTTGTGCCAGCCTCATCCAGTTTTCCCCCATTGTCAGTTATGTCGTCGGCCCATCTCGCCGCTAGAAGACAACTTTTCAGCATACCATAAGTTAAACATAAACTCATGAATAAGAATAAGAAAATTTTATTTGTAAACATAGGTAGTTACAGTGTGTGAGATGTTACAATGTAGAACTTAGATTCTCTATGTTTTGCCGTGAAGCGTACAATTAAGAACAGACAAATGTATTGATATAAAACAATAAATTTTTCAGTAAGTCTTCCATGCAATCATCACGAAGTAAACGCAAAACTAAAATAACAATTTATCAAAACTTAAAAAATTAGAAAAGTTAACATAATTCAAGATTAGATGTCGAGTGGTAAAGAAAAAACAATTAAACAGAGGTCAATATAAAATTTCATTAAATAATAGATGTCAGATACTAGATTGGCTTAACCGATGTCAGTAAAAAATGTCAAAGATTCAAACATATTTCGTAAAAAATGTGGTACAATAAATATGATTCCTATACTCTCCAAAGGACCCACATTTTATTTAAGGCTCATTTAATATGGGGCGAGCCTATTGCCATCAACCGGGCACAAATCCAGCCTTTATTCTACCACTGAAACGTATGTGATGTTATCATTAAATCTTATTTCAGGTATCTCCCTATGACACATTACCGCAATACATTTGTAACTACTGCTCCATTCTCTTGCTGAAGTATAACACGTTCAGGGATCACTGTCAAAGAGCTACAATCTATTTAGAAGATGCAAGAATAAGGAACAAACATGTATGTATTTTAGCCGTGTGGTATCCGGCAGAGTAGAATAGAACCAACCCATTACACTCACGGGTGTCGTATAAGGCGACTAATGTCTGAGGCAGAACACCTTGCGCCCCCGTAGACTTGAGAATGGGCAGCAGCGTTTTCTGTTAGTCTTTCATCAGTGCGATCTCCAATCCGCCTGCCAAGTGTGGAGATTACGGCAAATTCCTCCCATCATGGGAGAGGCTTATGTCCAGCAGTGGACGTTATGGGCTGTCGTTGTATGTATGTATTATTATGATGGTTTTTTGTTTGGTATGGGACCGTTTAAGTATTACCACTATAGGGCGGCGGGGGGTCTATGCTTTGCTTATTTTTGATGACATGGGGGGTGAGGGGGTCTAGATGGTGATTACGTCAGCAGTAATTATTTACTTTTTTACACATAAATGGCAACCCACACATTGTCTATGCTTGAAAACCAAACGCATTTTCGGGGATTCCCACAAATAATTAATATGTTTAGGTACTCGCTTAGAACCGAGTAGCTAAGCTTATTTTCTTATTTCTAGAAGTATAACTGCTGCTCATGAATCAATAAAATAAAAAAAAACAGAATACTTACATTAAAAGAAAAATGCATATAGGTACCAATGTGTAAGCATGGGGGGGTAAGAGCTTTGCTTGACTGCTGACAAGGGGGTGGGGGGGAGTAAATAATTGTAACAAATCTGCTTACGTAATACTTGAACGGCCCCTATCTCGTAAACCGGTAACTGTGTTGTGGAAGTAGGATAGGCAGTCACTTTATGTAACATACTGTCTGCATCCAGTTGGACTGGAAGCAGGACCCAATATAAGGTGGAAGTAACACCAATGCTAAAACGATTACCTACCATGTATTCTATATTATGGGAGAGCAGCGGTAGCCCAGTGGTGGCGGCCCTGACTTACGAACAGTAAGTCGTGGGTTCGAACCCAGACAGGCGCATTACTTTGAGTAATTTATTTTATCACCACTGCTCTCAAAACGGTGAAGGAAAACATCGTGAGGAAACCGGCATGTACTAGAACCAAACATTCGATGACATGTGACACCTAGCAACCCGCACTGGGCCCGCGTGGTGGATTATAGCCAATGACGTATTATATATAGACACGTCATGAACCAACATCGCGGCGCTTAAAAACGGCGAAAATACTAGAACTACTGAAAGAGAAAGAAAATATGACACCGAACGGCGGGATGCCTGTTGCGAGAGGGAGATAAATATACATCTTCAGTCACGTCACAGGATTTATTAAATTATAAACAAACGTAGCGTCGCGCGACAGGTTGGTGCGTAACTAAGCGCGATGTGGCTAATTGGCTTCATTTCATGTTGTCATTTTAGAGTGCGGACAACGTATCTATAGTTTATATATCATTGATTACTTATACTTAGCCCATTCCCTCTCATAGAGAGGAGGCCGTGTCCCAGCAGTGGGAACATTATAGGCTGATGATGATGATGATGACCATGTATTCAGTATCATCATCCTGAACCGGGAACCGACATAGACATTTTTCATGTTCTATTTTTCTTTTTTTGTTTGTTATTTTGACCATACCTAACCTGGTGTAAGAGTTATTATGCCGTTCATTGACTTGGCTTGGCTTTTAATGTCAAACATTAAAATAAAAGAAATAAAATTGACTCCATTGGTCACATATTTTCTTTTTGTTCTCTAAGTTCCTTTTGTAAACAAACTTGAATCAAAATGATTGTATGTTAATAGATAGATTTTACATTATAAACCTTATTATTTGAAAAATAAGCACCTTAATCATCTTTTACAGGTAACATCAGAGTATTTAAACAACTTCCAACCCTACCTACAATACAAAACATCAGAAAGCAAACAAATAAACATCAATGAAAACGACATCTCTAATGAACACCTTCCAAACTTGAAAAGTGATGACAAGGATGATCATTCTGACTACTATGATGACCACTGCACATACTCATCACCATCATATACTGAAAACATAAAAATATTCCCTGAAGCAGCCACTAACAAAAATGATCAATACGCATACTCCTCGTTGAATACAGAAAGCCTAAAAATATATGCTGAAACAGTCAAAATCAAAATTGAAAATGACTTGCCAGAAAATCCCCCCAAAACTACCAACAAAAAGAAAAAAAGTACAGCTCTAAGGAGGAAAAGTACCAAAAAGTCCGAGGCAATAAAAAAAAAAGGAAAGTTTTTTGAAACCAAAGAGAATATGTCCGATTTTGAGAAAGCATTCGATGTTGAAATTACTGTATTAAGTGAAGATCAGCAAATGAAAGACGTTTTGGATAGAAAGTCTAGCTCGAACTACTTACATAGCCCTTATAAATGTGAATTATGTTTCAAAGGATATATGGGAGCCGACATTTTGAATAAACATGTTTTGTCTCAGCATGATCCGGTAAGTTTATGTTATCATAACATATCAGCACTTAGGTCTTGAACACTTGACCAAAAAAGTGGGGTGCTATAAATTTAAAGTATCTGTGTGTCTGCCTGTTAATATTATTTTTCCATTATGAATTTTCAAGAAAACATATAGCGGTTAAGATAACTTTATTAGTGTAGCAGTAACAGTCGTTGAACTTGGGTGTTGGATAATTATGAACCAAATACAAAATCCTTAGAATAAATCCTTTAAAGTGACTAAGATGAAGTAGTTGCTTGTTTATAACGAACGGGTAAAGACTTGCATTGAAAAACAAAATCTAAAATATAAAACCATATTAAATTATCATTAGTTTCACAAAACTGCCGCTAGATGTCGCTGTACCAACGAGTTCGTTCCATATTGCGATAACGGGCTACTAGGGAACCCTACACTGTGCGTGGCCCGACACGCACTTGGCCGGTTTTCTTGTGCCAATCTTCGCTTTTCTGCTATAAACGGTGTTTAACTCTTCGCTTTTTCTATTAAACGGTGTTAACTCTTCGCTTTTTCTATTAAACGGTGTTTAACTCTTCGCTTTTTCTATTGAACGGTGTTTAACTCTTCGCTTTTTCTATTAAACGGTGTTTAACTCTTCGCTTTGTCTATTAAACGGTGTTTAACTCTTCTCGTTTTCGAGGCAAAATAAATTACATGAACAAATGACTGTTGTTTTTAATTTCCAGAGCCGTGGTAACGTGGTGTGTGAATTCTGTCAATTCCGGTACAAGGATCGACGAGGACTAAACCAACATCTAAAAAGCCATCGACTAAAGTTCTCTTGCAAACAATGCTCATATATTTCCAGAACCACGTAAGTACTGAAAGAAAAAAAAAGTATTTATTTGTCTTGCACTGGACAAAATAACTGTTGAGTGGGTTTTGGGTGGGTTTGATTCTGTTATAAATAATTTCCAAATCCACTACTTTAAAATTGCTGATTTCAGAATTCATGCACTAAGTATATAAAACTGTTCATCGAGGAGCTCGTGGTTAAATAATAACAGCCGCTCAAGTCGATCTTTAGGTTAAGCCGTGCTTGTAATTTGGTCTGTGGATGGGTGACCACTCATTACATACCGATATTCCTCCGTGCCTCGGAAATCACGTTAAGCAGTTGGTCCCGGCTGTCATTTGTAGATCTTTGACAGTCGTTACAGGTACTGAGTGGCTCGAAAGTCTGTCAACCAGTCTTACCAAGGGGTTTCTTGTTACCCAGAACTAACTAGGTTCTGGAGGTCAGATAGGTAGTCGCTCCATATAACATACTGGTATTCAGCTGCATCCGGTTAGACTGGAAGCCGACCCCAACATAGTTGTGAAAAGGCAGGCAGATGATATAAAACTGCTCACCATGCACGCAGCGCAGTCAACCTACAAACTTCCTTCAATTTTTTTTTTTTCTGATTATTGTAATTTTGGTGTGCAAGTTTAAATAAATTCAGTGTAGCAAAAATAGCCGTGTGGTATCCGGCAGAGTAGAATAGAACCAACCCATTACAGTCACGGGTGTCGTATAAGGCTCGTAATGTCTGAGGCAGAACACCTTGCGCCTCCGTAGACCAGAGAATGGGCAGCAGCGTTTTCTGTTAGTCTTTCATCACTGCGATCTCCAATCCGCCTGCCAAGCGTGGAGATTACGGCTAATTCCTCCCATCATGGGAGAGGCTTATGTCCAGCAGTAGACGTTATGGGCTGTTGTAGTAGTAGTAGTGTAGTAGCAAAAATTAAGTGATTCAATTAAAAGGGACCCACGGAGCGCCATCCCAACAATTCATTGATGGGGGTGGTTTCAGATTAAAGTAGCTTCATGTGCTTCTGTACTTCATCAAATATGGATTTGATGCGTTTTTTATATTCTTACAGGTTCAACGCAAAAGAACATTTTAAAATG
The DNA here is from genome assembly GCA_905147715.2 of Xestia xanthographa. Lineage (NCBI taxonomy): Eukaryota > Metazoa > Arthropoda > Insecta > Lepidoptera > Noctuidae > Xestia > Xestia xanthographa. The sequence goes on from LR990654.1 coordinate 29,956,627, forward strand.
CATGGAGGACAAATGCACGAATGTCGGCATTGTGGGAAATCTTACGAGTAAGTTTTAAATGATTGCACTGTTTCTTTATTTCAGTAATAGCCCGCGCCTATCCGGTAAGACTGGAAGCCGACCGTAACAGAGTTGGGGAAAGGCAGGTCACGAAGACAAGGTAGCGAACAAAAGCTAATGATATTAATAAAATCATTAATTTGTGCCTTCAGAAAGCTGTCAAGCCATCTGTCCCACTTACGTATACACCATCCGTCTGAGTTCATCTGGTGCGACGTGTGCGGAGAGGCTTTCATAGGCGCCTTCGGTCTGAACGCGCACAAGAAGAGGGCGCATCGACATGTATGTATGGATTGGTTGTTCATTAATTTAGTTATTGTAAAATATGCACATTTATCAACGCTAGTTGACTCGCCAACGCACTACCGCTCAGTCCGACAGTCTGACAACGACCGACTCCCCACCACGTGGACCGGTACTTATAACCGAGCGACGTGTGCGCCCGAGGCAACGTCACAATACTATTATTGGTTTGTAGTGCGATATATATTGATATCTACATACACTACAGTTCTGTATTTAAATAATAAAAATAATAGGTCTAAAAGAATACTAAACAAAGCCGTAAGGCTTGTTCTCCCCATAATTGCGATGATTTTTTTGTTAACTAGTTACCGAGATATTGGTGTCGATTCTGTTGTGCACAAACTAAACTAAATTTAGGCTATTGCTATCTTTTTCTCTCTTGTAAAACGAGAAAGAGATGAACGTAATTTAGAGCTGTCAAATTTAGTGGGTACTAATATTTCTATACAAATGAAGGGTGCACGTAAAAACATGTCGACTAAAAACACGGTGAAGCGCAAGGCATACACTAGTTTGACATCGTCTTTTTTAAACTTTCACGATCAAAACACATTATAAAACACATATAAACGGGTATTTTCGCGAATTTTTACCTTTAATATTTGCCCGACGTTCCGACTTCAGTCTTCCCGCGACCACGGCTGGTGCAATCCGGTCGAAACGTCGGGCAAATATTAAAGGTAAAAATTCGCGAAAATACCCGTTTATATGTGTTTTATAATGTAGTTTGACATCTCTAACTTAGTTCGTAGCTATAGCCGTCCTTTTCTCGCACAGCCTTTTAGTAAAAGATGCTATAGCCTAAATTAAGTTTAGTTTGTGCACAACAGAATCGACAACATTGAGGGATCCAACTTTTTCACAAGCATACAAGTTTTTAATGTTAATTCAATGCATCTATCAGAACAGTTTTTTAAGTAAGTATGTTACATTGAGTCCTACCTTAAACCATGATTTTCACCCCAAAAAAAGAATCTTTTCCCAGCAACAATAAAATTCTTGTGCAGAGTTACTTAGTTTGATGTATAGAACGCTTGGTTGTCGGCTTCGTGATGAGGTTGTTTACATCTTGTAAACAATAAAAATATTGGGTGTAAATAAGCTGTCAAAGTTGATGATTATGTGACTTTTTGTGCAAAAGAATATTAGGAAAACATCGTGAGGAAACCTGTATGCCTGAGAGATATTTCTCGACGGCATGTAAAGCTAAGTCAGAGGCTCATGGGCGGCATACGAAACATAGAGATGGAAACGGATATCCGGTAACTATTCGGTATTCAGCCTAGATATCCGGTAACTATTCGGTATGCGACCCAAATTTTAGTATCCGGCTGGATACCGGATAGTAACTCATTATCTACCGGATAGTACTTTTCTTTTTGGGGTGAAAAATCATGTTTTGTGGTAGAACTCAATGTAACGCACTCAAAACATTGAGCTGATGGACGAATTGAATAGTACGGGGGTCGTGGAGGTGTTAAAAGTAAAAATCTTACATTAAAAACTTGTATTTAAAAAAAAAACTTGTCAAAAAGTTGTAACTTTGACCCCCAATATCTCCGCAACAAGAAGGTTCCCAGGTATGATGTAGAACAATCAAATGATCGCAATGACGGGGAGAACAAACAAGTGCCTTTCGGCTTCGTTAAGAGGTGTTTTACACCCTTTATGTATAATAAGTATGTATTTACAAACAAAAAGTGTATATGTAGTATATCAACTATTTGGTGTCCACGACACAAGCCTCGTTGCTTAGTGTGGCACTAGATGGCGCTGTGTGTTCATGTCCAGCGATATATATATATATATTTTTTATTTAAGTTTTTTTTCTTACCACAGCTCCCCCTCCCCTCCACCTGCCCGTCTTGCGACGCGCACTTCGTGGACAGCACAGCGCTGCAGCGACACTCCGCGCTCGGCGTCTGTAGCGAGCACACGTGTCCACATTGTGGGGACGCGTTTGTTGAAGCCTTGCACTTGAGAGACCACTTGCTGGACAAACATCGGAGTTGTAAGGTGTATTCTTGTGAGAAGGTTAGTTGATACTTGTTTCTTCTCCATAGAGATCTACGCTAGGGAATGGCAACTACAATACTTTCACAGTTTTTATGTCTTGTGACTGGGACTGTGGCTACATTTAATTTTCATCTTTGTTTCGACAATTCAAAAGTGCCTGTAACTGGCTTATTTGAAATAAATGCTTTGATTTTTTGATTTTGTTTTATAAGGATTCCGTAAGGGTAAAAACGGGAGTTGCGGGACTGTTCGAAAGAGATACCGCGGCCCCGGAACACAAAGGGCGATGAAGGAACATGGATGGGTTTCAGTCAGTAAAAGTCTGACACTCCCTCCTACTCATACCTACATATACAATGGAACTCTTCAAAAATAGACGGCAAATCTGCCGTGATTGCTGCAATCGCTTGGATGTTTATTGTTTATCATAAACAGTCGGTGGAAAAAAAAACGAAATCAAAGAAACAAGTCACCGACTTCTGAAGCTAAAGTTATTATTCTTTTTTTTTTTGTGTGTTTTTGAAGTCGGTTTTATTTTTAGCAAAAAAGTTTTTTTGCATTATAAAACTCGCATTTAGCTCCTGTAGTCCCCAGAGAATGAAGATGATTTATTTGGTTCACAGTGTGACAAGACGTTTTCCCGTGAGTCGTTATACAGCGCGCATTACAGAAGAGTGCACGTCGAGTCGAAAGATAAAGCGAGTAGGAAGACTGACAGGCCCTGGGTCTGTGAAGTGTGTGGGAAGACTTTACCGGTTAGTGTGGTCATGTCTTTATTTATTAGAGTTCCGTACTACAGTCTTTTTTTTCAATACTTTTCATTTCTGTAATTTGCTTTTAATTTTATTTTATTTTTTAGTTATTTTTTTTTTTTCTAAAATTGTTTTTGTAGCACGTAAGTTTGTCTATTTCTATGTTGACATTAGTATCTAAGCCAAATAAAATGGGAGAGGGCGCTCACTCCTGACATACAGGTACACCTAGTTCGGGAGTCAGAGGCTTCAAATATTTTATGTAACTTATTATGTCAATAAAGAATTTATTATTATTATTCTGCAAAAACGAAACCCTTATGGGATCACTTTGTTGTCTGTCTGTCAAGACCCTTTTTCTCGGGAACGCGTGGACGTTTCAAGCTGAAATTAATATCAAATACTCAGGTCTGCTACCCCTTGGGGGCCGTTCAAGTATTACGTAAGCAGATTTATTACAATTATTTGCAAGCAAAGCTCTTACCATCTCCCCCCCCATGCTTACGTAAACCTTGGTGTAATTTTTTGTAAGTATTTTAATGTAAGTATTGTTTTATTTTATTTTATTGATTCATGAGCAGCAGTTATAATTATAGAAATAAGAAAATAAACTTAGCTACTCGGTTCTAAGCGAGTACCTAAACGTATTCATTATTTGTGGGAATCCCTGAATATGCGTTTGGTTTTCAAGCATAGACAATGTGTGGGTTGCCATTTATGTGTGAAAAAGTAAATAATAACTGTCACCATCCCCACCCCCATGTCATACAAAATAAGCAAAGCATAGACCCCCCCGCCCCCCTATAGTGCTTACGTAATACTTGAACGGTCCCTTGGAGATTTGATAAAATCAAACTTTTAAGTCAACGCGATCAAAAGATTTGACCGTTTATGTCGCATATTTTGCGAATTCACAAGGGATTCAAAACCTGTAGGGTACTTTCCGTTGACCTAGAATCATGAAAGGACATGGTCTTTTTTGGTACTTTATTCTGAGATAATCTAACCACTGTAAAGAAAATTAACACAGATAATACTGCACAATAGACTGCCTAATCTCAAGTTTCAAGCTGGAAATTGCCTGCATTTTCAAGAAAATAATGTCCAAAGATGTACTATTTAGTGTAGATTTAGAGAAGTTTTAATAATGTCAATAGATGGCGCTGTGCTGAGTTTGTGCCCAATTCTAATTTATTATTACAAATATGCACTGGTGGTATTCTTATCTCTCTTTTATAGATGATGCACTCTATTTTTGCACCGAATAATACACTGAACACAACGCACGCAGTCAAATCACTAACTGTCTCAACTGTCTGACGGACTTATCTATCGTGACATTGACATCTAGCTTTTTTCAAATGTCATTCAACGCAGCTGTTCCGAATTACGCTGAATGCATTCTTAAGTATATTTGCTCAAAGCTTTGTGCTTTGAGCAAATACATGTCGGTAGGTACAAATTGTTTTTCATTTTTATTTCTCATTATATTCTCGTAACCATTCTTATTACTTTGATTACCAAAAATGCGTTTCAGTTCGACCATCCTCACAATTCTTAGTTAGCGCTGCGATAGGATAGGAACGTAAAACACGGTGTTACCAAAATCTACCTGTGTTGCACTGTGAACTAAAAATAAAAGAACTTAAAAAATTAATATCTTTATTTTGCAGGATATTTACGTGATTAGGATTTAGTTAAGTTAAATTATATTTTATCCTCTTCCAATTAATACAGTAAAATCTGTGGTTGCTTTCAATTTGAATAAAGTACCAAGCTTCATACTAATTCAGTTTTGTCCTTTGGCAAAAAGCAATGTCTTACAGCACATGTAAAGGAAAAAAAATCTGAAAACCGTAAATGTGTAGTTAAATAACAAAATACCTACAAGTTTATACGGAACCCGCGGTTCGCGAGTCCAACTCGCACTTGGCCGGCTGTTTTTTTTTTCATAATATTCTATATATTTTTTCAGAATAAATGCGTATTACTGTACCATCAGAGGAACCACACGGGCGAGAGACCCTACCATTGTACGCAGTGCCCCAAAAGTTTCACCATGAGGAAATTGTTGCAGGTAAGCTAGTGCCTGCTGGTGATGGACTTGGGGACGTCCGTCGGCTAAGGGGTCATCCCTAATCACGTGATGTTTTTTAGCAACTTTTTAACCATGAGAAGTGGCACTTCGCGCAACAATTAATAGGAATAGCGACTCTCGCTACTAAGCAACAAAGTGCAATTCAGCTCGCATAAGCGCTCAGCGGGCCTAAAATGACCACTTTAGCAGAATCATAATGCGAAATGCATTTATACACTTTAAAAAAATGAAATCTTTAAAACGGACTTTATGATCACAACCATAAAGTCCATTTTAAGAAATTACATTTAGCAGAATCATAATTTAATTCACTAAAAAATTAAATCCTTAAAACGGACTTTATGAGTATGACTATAAAGTCCATTTTAAATATTTAAATTTCTTAACGTGATTCATATTAGGATTCTGATAAAGCGGCCATTTTAGACCCCCAGTTCTAACGCGTAACTCGGTCGCTGTCTGGCGCGGAGTGACGCGCTAGCTGAGGCACTAGGGTTGTCGGCTTGCCGCTGCTACTATAATATTTAGGTATCGCTTACCTACCTAACTGACCACGTAGTCTATCTATGTTTGATGCGTATTATTACACGGTCAATTAGTTAAATAGACAACGAATTTTTTAAAAACAATGAAAACAAACTAATCTTTAGACTACATAAATACCTCTTCGTTTAACATTCCTCATTAACTGACAATAATAATATTTTCACATTTTGCGTTAATTAAAAAGTTCGCAGAACAAAAATATCAAAAATTCTGGTTGTTTACATTTTCACTATACTAATTCTTAATTATCTCCTATACGCGAGGACCGATTTACATGATTAAAACGGATAAAATGGTTTTAGACCTAGACCTTTCATTTGACACCAAAATCATTACGATATCTCAACAAACAAACAAAATAATTTTCAAGTTGCTCTCGTAATTTATCCAACATGTATGAAACGTGTAACGCGCGCGCGTGTCTTCTTTCGCTTGCGGCAGCCTTCTAGATTGGCCCTTGCGCAAGGGCCGCCGCCTGTAGCTATGTTTTTAATACCTACACGCGGAGTGACACAGGCCTGCCATGGGGAGGGGTCCCCATGGTGATACGTGGTGAGGTTTTAGACTACCTCCTTCCTACCCAAAAACATTTGTGTATTTTTTTGGTAACTTTAAAAAAATCAGAATATTATCTTTAAATACAGGTTATCAGGTCTGATCTAATTTAATTCTGGAAAATTAAGCACCGTGTTAAAAAAGGTCCCTCCCTACAGACAATTTGGAAATAAATAAATAAATATCGCTGGACGTTACACACAGCGCTATCTAGTGCCACACTAAGCAACGAGGCTTGTGTCGTTGACACCAGATAGTTGATATACTACATAGATACTTTTTGTTTGTAAATACATACTTAATATACATATAAACATCCATGACTCGGAAACAAATGTCCATGCTAATCACATAAACATTTGCTCCGACCGGGATTCGAACTCGGGACCCTAAGAACGTAAGGCAGCCTTACTACCGCTGCGCCATTCGGGTCGTCAAATCGCGCGTTCAAAGAAAAAATAAATATGTACAATTTGGTTTACATTTTACAGTGTAATTTGTTGGTTGTTGTAATTTATAACATTGTACAAGTTATTATTTATGAATTAATGACATTGTGTATCGGATTAATTTTTATTTTATTTTATGAAATTGTTTAGGGTATTATTTTTATTTATTATTTCGAAGTTATGACATTGTCCAAGGTTCAGGTCGGACCGGGTTCGGGTCGGGTTTAAGGTCCATTCGATTTTATTTTCTTTTCGACTCTGTGCTGTGGTATTAATTGAATTTTATGAAATTGTATAATTATAAACTTTGCATGCCTGAATTGGTACAATACAGTGGACTGCGCATTCGCTTGACATCTGGAAATGTATAAAATGTACTGTGTTGAGCAATAAATATTTAAATTTGAACTAAATAATAAAAAAAAGTGTTTATTGTTTCTCATACAATTGTTCTACAGCACAAAATTGAGGCAGCCCCTTTAAGTTATAAGGATACTTGTGTTGGGGTTACCTCGCAACTTCCCATTGGGTTACGGTTGAGACATAAATAAAATTAATAAAGGATATTTTTAGGTTCAAGAATGTTACAAAATTAGCAAGTTCAGGTATGTGTAGTGTTAGTGGGTGTGTGTGGTGTGTGAGTGTTTGTGTGGTGTGTGAGTATATTGTGTGCGTGTGTGAAAGGTGGATATGCCGTGTGTGGGTGTGAGTAGGTGTGTGTTAATGATTGATCGTTTTATGTATGTTAAAATTGGTTACAAGTATTACTTTAGCAGAAATTCTGGTTAATAAAAGTTCAATTTCATCGTACGTTTGTGATTTAAACTGATTACTATTTACGACTATTTTTGAACTGTAAACCAAATAGCTTGTTCGACCGTAGTACATGAGAAATTCCTGATGGAAAAACCCGATAACACTTTGCCTGTCCCGGGAATCGACCTCAGGACTATACTCGTCAGTCGTGCTTACAACTACTAGTCCGACGAGCATTTATTTAAACGTTATTTTTACTTTTGCAGTCACATTTAAGGGTACATACTAGCGACCGACCGTATGCTTGCAAGATATGCCCAAAAGCTTTTAAAGGATTATCGGCTTTAAGAACTCATGAAAATGTAAGTTTTTAGTATTATTTCAATGAGAGCAGCGGTGGCCCAGTGGTGGCGGCCCCGACTTACGAACAGTAAGTCGTGGGTTCGAACCCAGACAGGCGCATTACTTTGTGTAATTTATTTCATCACCACTGCTCTCAAAACGGTGAAGGAAAAAATCGTGAGGAAACCGGCATGTCCTAGAACCTAACATTCGAAGACATGTGACATCTACCAATCCGTACTGGGCCCGCGTGGGGAATTATAGCACATTCTCATAGAGAGGAGGCCTGTGTCCCAGCAGTGGGACCATTACAGGCTGATGATTATTTCTATGAAGTGTTTTACAGTATTTTACATGCAGGAGCTCCCTGCCTTTTCCCAACTATGTTGGGGTCGGCTTCCAGTCTAACCGGATGCAGCTGAATACCAGTATTTTACATGGAGCGACTGTCTATCTGACCTCCACAACTCAGTTAGTACTGGGTAATACGATACCCCTTGGTAAGACTGGTTGTCAGACTTTCAGACCACTGACTACCTGTAACGACTGTCAAAGATCTACAAATGACAGTGGTGTCGATTCTGTTGTGCACAAACTAAACTTAATTTAGGCTATTGTTATATTTTACTAAAGGCAGTGCGAGAAAACAGCGGCTATAGCTATGAACTAAGTTAGAGCTGTCAAACTAGTTTATGCCTTGCGCTTCACCGTGTTTTTAGTCGACATGTTTTTACGTGCACCCTTCATTTGTATAGAAATATTAGTTCGAACTAAATTTGACTGCTCTAAATTACGTCCGACTCTTTCTCGTTTTATTAGAGAGAAAAAGATAGCAATAGCCTAGATTAAGTTTAATTTGTGCACAACAGAATCGAAACCAGTTTGTACTAATTCAGGTATTTTTCTTTTTTCAGATACACTCAGGCGGTCAAATGAAAACATTGAAGAATAATATAATAAAGTGACTCATCCTCACATCTGCATTTCAAGAACAATGTAATATGGTATATCCACATTTCTCGAGAAGGGCAGCCTATTATTTATTTAGGGGGGAAACTATAATGACCACCAAAATTAACTTTGTGACCACTAACATCTATCACCTAAAATATCAATTGATCACCAAATTTAGTAAATTGAGCACCAAATTTTAATGAGGGTCGAATGAGCGAGCGAATAGACCCCGCCATACCCTTCGTGGTTATTTTTTACTAGCTGACGTCCCGCGGTTTCCCCGCGTAGTTCCCGTTCCCGTGGGAGTACGGGAATAAAATATAGCCTATAGCACTCACGAATAATGTAGCTTTCTACCAGTGAAACAATTTTTAAAACTGGTTCATTACTTCCGGAGATTACCCCCTACATACAAACTTACAAACAAATGTTACCTCTTTATAATATTAGTATAGTTAAACCATTCATAAGTAGTCCCGACCGGGTATCCCTCGACTCGGATGCAAGAGCATAACAGTTCAATTTCTGGTGGTCATTAACTAAAAAAATAATTTTTTGGTTCTAATTTCACGATAAAATTTTTTTGCCGTTACATTTTGCTAAATCTGGTGGTTCGTTAATTGAATGCCTTTATTTAGTAAGATAATTGATGTTATTTATTTACATTAAATAAATATTATGCTAAAATCATTCATTGTTTTAGTCGCAGGGCTAAACTAAACCCCTAACTAAACTGAAACCTAAAAACTAAACTAAAAAAATGCCCACTCACACTACTTACTACACACACGCCCATTAATTCATTTTAATTAGATTTTAATTAATTTATTAAATAAATAATATCTTTATTTTCAGACCAAAGATCCATAACAAATAACAAATTTGGCACTTACTAACGACATGCGAAACTGTGTATTTATTTATTTTGTTGAGTCGTGTGGTATCCGGCAGAGTAGAATAGAACCAACCCATTACACTCACGGGTGTCGTATAAGGCTCGTAATGTCTGAGGCAGAACACCTTGCGCCTCCGTAGACCAGAGAATGGGCAGCAGCGTTTTCTGTTAGTCTTTCATCACTGCGATCTCCAATCCGCCTGCCAAGCGTGGAGATTACGGCTAATTCCTCCCGTTATGGGAGAGGTTTATGTCCAGTAGTGGACGGTATGGGCTGTTGTAGTTGTTGTTATTTTGTTGCATATACGTTGTCAGGTTTACGGAAACGGACATAGAAAGTACTGTTCCCGAGAAAACAACAATAACGTTATGATAATTATCATAACGTTATTGTTGTCTATTATATTAGATGGCGCCACGTGTCTTTCAAACCATGTTTTTTTTATATATTGCTGGAAATTACACACAGCGCCATCTAGTGCCACACTAAGCAACGAGGCTTGTGTCGTCGACACCAGATAGTTGATATACTACACAGATACTTTTTTTTTTTGTAAATACATATAAGTATGTATTTACAAAAAAAAAGTAAAAAAAAATAAAAAAAATATGTATAATAAGTTATACATATTTTTTTTTTTTTTACTTTTATTAATCAATAAACACTGTTTACAAATATTTTATACAACTTAAACATACCACACAAACCATCGTGGGTTTAACAGTGGTATGCCAGACACGGCAACTCGGTGCCATAACACATTACTAATCAGTACCTACAATACAGCATATTATGTATACGTACTTACCTACGCTCTGTAGTGTATGAGCTACTACGGTACGTGCGCAATCCGAGCGCAACCGGGGCATAGGGTGCGGCGCGGGCGCACCCGCCCCACCCCGCTCGCCCGCAGTGATGTAGTCAACACTACCCTGCAGGCGGGCGAGGCGAGGCGCGCCGACACACCCCACACCCCGCTCGCCCGCAGTGATGTAGTCAACACTACCCTGCAGGCGGGCGAGGCGAGGCGCGCCGACACACCCCACACCCCGCTCGCCCGCAGTGATGTAGTCAACACTACCCTGCAGGCGGGCGAGGCGAGGCGCGCCGACACACCCCACACCCCGCTCGCCCGCAGTGATGTAGTCAACACTACCCTGCAGGCGGGCGAGGCGAGGCGCGCCGACACACCCCACACCCCGCTCGCCCGCAGTGATGTAGTCAACACTACCCTGCAGGCGGGCGAGGCGAGGCGCGCCGACACACCCCACACCCCGCTCGCCCGCAGTGATGTAGTCAACACTACCCTGCAGGCGGGCGAGGCGAGGCGCGCCGACACACCCCACACCCCGCTCGCCCGCAGTGATGTAGTCAACACTACCCTGCAGGCGGGCGAGGCGAGGCGCGCCGACACACCCCACACCCCGCTCGCCCGCAGTGATGTAGTCAACACTACCCTGCAGGCGGGCGAGGCGAGGCGCGCCGACACACCCCACACCCCGCTCGCCCGCAGTGATGTAGTCAACACTACCCTGCAGGCGGGCGAGGCGAGGCGCGCCGACACACCCCACACCCCGCTCGCCCGCAGTGATGTAGTCAACACTACCCTGCAGGCGGGCGAGGCGAGGCGCGCCGACACACCCCACACCCCGCTCGCCCGCAGTGATGTAGTCAACACTACCCTGCAGGCGGGCGAGGCGAGGCGCGCCGACACACCCCACACCCCGCTCGCCCGCAGTGATGTAGTCAACACTACCCTGCAGGCGGGCGAGGCGAGGCGCGCCGACACACCCCACACCCCGCTCGCCCGCAGTGATGTAGTCAACACTACCCTGCAGGCGGGCGAGGCGAGGCGCGCCGACACACCCCACACCCCGCTCGCCCGCAGTGATGTAGTCAACACTACCCTGCAGGCGGGCGAGGCGAGGCGCGCCGACACACCCCACACCCCGCTCGCCCGCAGTGATGTAGTCAACACTACCCTGCAGGCGGGCGAGGCGAGGCGCGCCGACACACCCCACACCCCGCTCGCCCGCAGTGATGTAGTCAACACTACCCTGCAGGCGGGCGAGGCGAGGCGCGCCGACACACCCCACACCCCGCTCGCCCGCAGTGATGTAGTCAACACTACCCTGCAGGCGGGCGAGGCGAGGCGCGCCGACACACCCCACACCCCGCTCGCCCGCAGTGATGTAGTCAACACTACCCTGCAGGCGGGCGAGGCGAGGCGCGCCGACACACCCCACACCCCGCTCGCCCGCAGTGATGTAGTCAACACTACCCTGCAGGCGGGCGAGGCGAGGCGCGCCGACACACCCCACACCCCGCTCGCCCGCAGTGATGTAGTCAACACTACCCTGCAGGCGGGCGAGGCGAGGCGCGCCGACACACCCCACACCCCGCTCGCCCGCAGTGATGTAGTCAACACTACCCTGCAGGCGGGCGAGGCGAGGCGCGCCGACACACCCCACACCCCGCTCGCCCGCAGTGATGTAGTCAACACTACCCTGCAGGCGGGCGAGGCGAGGCGCGCCGACACACCCCACACCCCGCTCGCCCGCAGTGATGTAGTCAACACTACCCTGCAGGCGGGCGAGGCGAGGCGCGCCGACACACCCCACACCCCGCTCGCCCGCAGTGATGTAGTCAACACTACCCTGCAGGCGGGCGAGGCGAGGCGCGCCGACACACCCCACACCCCGCTCGCCCGCAGTGATGTAGTCAACACTACCCTGCAGGCGGGCGAGGCGAGGCGCGCCGACACACCCCACACCCCGCTCGCCCGCAGTGATGTAGTCAACACTACCCTGCAGGCGGGCGAGGCGAGGCGCGCCGACACACCCCACACCCCGCTCGCCCGCAGTGATGTAGTCAACACTACCCTGCAGGCGGGCGAGGCGAGGCGCGCCGACACACCCCACACCCCGCTCGCCCGCAGTGATGTAGTCAACACTACCCTGCAGGCGGGCGAGGCGAGGCGCGCCGACACACCCCACACCCCGCTCGCCCGCAGTGATGTAGTCAACACTACCCTGCAGGCGGGCGAGGCGAGGCGCGCCGACACACCCCACACCCCGCTCGCCCGCAGTGATGTAGTCAACACTACCCTGCAGGCGGGCGAGGCGAGGCGCGCCGACACACCCCACACCCCGCTCGCCCGCAGTGATGTAGTCAACACTACCCTGCAGGCGGGCGAGGCGAGGCGCGCCGACACACCCCACACCCCGCTCGCCCGCAGTGATGTAGTCAACACTACCCTGCAGGCGGGCGAGGCGAGGCGCGCCGACACACCCCACACCCCGCTCGCCCGCAGTGATGTAGTCAACACTACCCTGCAGGCGGGCGAGGCGAGGCGCGCCGACACACCCCACACCCCGCTCGCCCGCAGTGATGTAGTCAACACTACCCTGCAGGCGGGCGAGGCGAGGCGCGCCGACACACCCCACACCCCGCTCGCCCGCAGTGATGTAGTCAACACTACCCTGCAGGCGGGCGAGGCGAGGCGCGCCGACACACCCCACACCCCGCTCGCCCGCAGTGATGTAGTCAACACTACCCTGCAGGCGGGCGAGGCGAGGCGCGCCGACACACCCCACACCCCGACCGCCCGCGCGCCGCAGGTACAGTATAGGAAACATATCGGATATTATATCTAGTAAGTACGTTTATAGTATATATAAACATCCATGACTCGGAAACAAATGTCCATGCTCATTACACAAACATTTGCTCCGACCGGGATTCGAACCCGGGACCCTAAGAACGTAAGGCAGCCTCACTGCCGCTGCGCCAATCAGGTCGTCAAATATTTTTTTTTATTGAATCATATTATTGTAAAAACTTCCGAGTTTCATTGTCAAATTCTAAATTAATATCTATTTAAGTCGCGAGGTCGTGAGGTCGTTCGTTCGTCGACCATTCATCATCATTTAATAAAATAAAAAAGTAAGATAGAAAATATTTTTTTATTACATATTTGGATATCTATACATAAAAAAAACTTAATTTTAAAACAAACATTTCTTAATTTCAGTGCTTTTGTTGATAAATAATAATATTAAAAACACGGTTTGGTATTAACTTCGATTTAAAACTAAAATAACCTAGACAAGAATTAAAGATAAGTAAGGTAATAGATTAGAGATGCAACGGATAGTTGTTTGGCCGGATACCGAATAACGGATATTCGGCGAACAGCGAGGCCGGATGGCCGGATATTCGGCCGCCGGAGCTCCGGCGGAGAGTAAGTAGTTCTCTGAGGCAAAATTGTGACATGTTTAGCGGCGTACAGCTGCGGGCAACGCGATTGCATCATTTCGTGCGATTTTGGGTCTCATCGGGACTCATCGAGAGTGCTTGTATTCGTGAGATAATGACAAGCGTTATTATTCAATCAAGTCTTGGGATTGCTTGATTGTTTGAATGAAGTGGCAGATGAAAATAATAGCCAGTGTCCTGATCCAGAGAAAAATGCAATAGCAAACGAAATTGACGACTATTTAAAGACAGTTCGGATTGATCGCACCCGTGACCCTTACACTTGGTGGTCGGTTAATTCGAAGCCGTATCCACATCTGACGAAATTTTGCTAAAGTTTGTCTTTCAGCTCGCATGTAGCAGTGTTTATAGCGAATGGTTGTTTTCTGAGGCAGGTCTGGTCTATGAAAACAAACGAAATCGCCTGATGCCTATGAACGCCGAAAATTTAGTTTTTATCCATCATAATTTGCCACTTGTTGATTATAAATATTAGTTTTTAACTTAAATACATGTAACTTTTAATAAAACTTATCATAATTGCTAGCTGTTGTCTTATTTCATTTCCGTTTTAAAGGATTTTTTAGAAAATTTATGCATGTATATGGACTAACTCACTGGTAGTAACTCATTATCCGGCGCCGGATAATGAGTTACTATCCGGTATCCGGCCGGATAGTAAAATTTGGCCGGATAGGCCGGATACCGAATAGTTACCGGATATCCATTGCATCTCTATAATAGATACATATTTGACGTTTTTATATTCACAAATAACGCTTGCTTAGGGTATTACATAAGATACAAGGTGTAAAAAGACCTCATCATGAAGCCGTCAACCATACATTCTGTGCATCAAACTAAGTAACTTTACGCAAAAATTATTGCTGGGAAACGACTTTTTGTTTTGAGGTGAAAAGTCATGTTTTGTGGTAGAACTCAATGTAACGCACTCAAAACATTGTGCTGATCGATGGATTGAATAGTACGGGGGTCGTGAAGGTAGGTATTTTAAAAATTTGCATTAAGGGAACTACAGGAGCTAAACGCGAGTTTTATAATGCAAAGAGCATATGATTCACTGCAATAAACAAAACCAGAAAAATATATGATATTCCTCAGGACATATGCTAGTATGAGTGTTTTGAAAACATAATAAAAACTAATTTTACTCGATAAAAAAAAAATCACGAACTTACCTCTAAAACATTCTTTTAACGGGTAAAAACCATACTAAAATACATGCGATCATTCTGATTTTTTGGCAAATAATCCTACAAGCAACATATTAGCATCATAGTATTTTACTTTTTTAGTCCAGACAATAGATTTTTTGTAAATCGCAAAAAAACACTCATTTCTCACTATTCGGCCGCAGTGACTGACGTAACAACCACTTTGTAGTGCAAGCTGATTAGAACTTTATTCTAACAGAATTTAAACGAAGTTTGAACCACCAAAAATAGAGTTGATAATTTAGCTCCTGTAGTCGCCTTAAAAAAAAACGTGTAAAAGTTGTAACTTTGACCCCCAATATCTCCGTAACTAGAAGGTTCCCAGGTATGGTGTAGAACAAAAAAATGATCTCAATGACGAGGAGAACAAGTGCCTTTTCCAAAACGTTCTTATGCACAAATACAAGGCATTTTTAATACATAAAAGAGTTTTGTAATTTATGCATATTCCCTATTAGACACTTGAAATTTTCAGAATGTGTATTTCTGATGCCGTTATAACAACACATAATATACATTAAAAAATAAAGAGGGTACCTACTAAGATGGTACGGAACCATCCATGCGCGAGTCCGATCCGCACTTGACCAGTTTTTTCAGGAACAGGAACATTAGCGAAGCGCATTCAACTGTTTATGACAATATTTTCTCAAATACTATATTATCTTGAAAAACCTTATTATTATTCTTCGTAAACCACTTCGTAAGTTATTTCTCTTGAGTCCACATCTTCATATAAAATTTCACCTTCTTCTACTTCCTCTTTAAATACTACATCCGGTTTGATGAAATGCACTTCCGTTTCCGCTTTGGTACCTTTACCTGCTTGGCTTATACTTTGAACTGGAAATAAGAGAAAAAAAAGTCGGTATACGGGCGAAAGTTTTACGTGACAACGACTTTGAGTTTAGGTGGTGGTGGTGGTGGTGGTGTGTATGCCTATCTCTCTCACTCTCTCTCTCTCGCTCTGTCTCTCTCGCTCTTAGGCGGGCTAACTGTGCTCGAGTGGAAGGGACGCGTGCCTTTCACTTTTTATGTCTGTCTCTCTCGCTCTTAGGCGGGCTAACCATGCCCGAGTGGAAGGGACGCGTGCCTCTCACTCGCTCTCATTGTGAGCGCATAACGTGAGCGGAGCGTAACGCAGTTTCTTGAAGTGTCACCCGGCAAACCAATTTATAAGACGTTGTCACGTCAAAAAATATTGCTTATTGATTTTACAAGAATAAATAAATAAATATTGCTAGACATTACATACACCGCCATCCACGACACACTCAGAGACTTGTGTCGAGGTCACCAGATAGTTATGCGAACATTTTTTTTTTAATAATTTTAGTAAAATATTCTTTTTTATTTTTAAATGTTTTTTTTTTAAAGAAATATTTAAAATATAATCTAACTAACTGACGTCCCGCGGTTTCACCCGCGTAGTTCCCGTTCCCGTGGGAGTACGGGAATAAAATATAGCCTATAGCACTCACGAATAATGTAGCTTTGTACCAGTGAAACAATTTTTAAAATTGGTTCATTATTTCCGGAGATTACCCCCTACATACAAACTTACAAACAAATGTTACCTCTTTATAATATTAGTATAGATAAGATGTTAAAAGGAATAAAGAAAGTAATAATAAAATTGTAAATTGAAAAGAAACATTTAAATTGTAGGAAACAGATGTTTTTTTTTTCGCGAATCAGGGTTTGGTCCCATAGTAAAAGTTCTTCATAATAATGAGTACAATGAACGAAATACGGTGTATAATATTATAAAGGCAAAAGTTTATACAGGGTGTAAAAGACCTCATCACGAAGCCGTCAACCAAGCATTCTGTACATCAAAAATTTACTCAAATGTGACGTCACACGAGTTTTCGACGCACTGTATCGTCTTCATTTTTTGTTTACGCGAAAAAAGAAAAATACGTAAGTAAACAATATTTTTTGAAATTCTATCTGACGGACTAATTAGATTTTTTTTGTCATCTACCCTATTATCGACATCGACGCATAAGCTAACGCTCCGGGCATTAACCATAGTTGGTGCCAGTTAAGATGAGAATAGCGGTCATTGCCCTTTCCCTAACATGTCTTCGTACGAACCAAAACAAATAAATCATGTATCATTTTTCATTACAAAAAATGTTGATCACGATAGATGACGATTCTAGACTTGAACAGGCTTATTTTTGGTTTTCAAAGTTAAGAAGTTTAATAAATGTAGGTGGGTCAATGACCGCTATTCTCATCTTAACTGGCACGAACTATAGTATAACCGTATCTCACCAGCGGTAGTATCCTCATTATCGATGACCCTCAGTATCGCTTCCCTCAACATCTCACGCTCCTTAGGAAAGAGCAATGACCTTTAATTCCTACTTATCTGGCGCAGACTATAGTATAACCGTATCTCACCAGCGGTAGTATCCTCATTATCGATGACCCTCAGTATCGCTTCCCGCAACATCTCGCGCTCCTTAGGAAAGAGCAATGACCTTTAATTCCTACTTATCTGGCGCAGACTATAGTATAACCGTATCTCACCAGCGGTAGTATCCTCATTATCGATGACCCTCAGTATCGCTTCCCGCAACATCTCGCGCTCCTTAGGAAAGAGCAATGACCTTTAATTCCTACTTATCTGGCGCAGACTATAGTATAACCGTATCTCACCAGCGGTAGTATCCTCATTATCGATGACCCTCAGTATCGCTTCCCTCAACATCTCGCGCTCCTTAGGAAAGAGCATCATCTGCCTAGCCTTTTCCCAACTATGTTGGGGTCGGCTTCCAGTTTTACCGGATGCAGCTGAATACCAGTATTTTACATGGAGCGACTGCCTATCTGACCTCCACAACCCAGTTAGTACCGGGTAATACGATACCCCTTGGTAAGACTGGTTGTCAGACTTTTTTTTGGGCCTCTGACTACCTAACGACTGTCAAAGATCTACAAATGACAGCCGGGACCAACGGCTTAACGTGCTTTCCGAGGCACGGAGGAAACTCGGTATGTGATGGGTGGTCACCCATCCACAGACCAACCTAGGCAAGCACGGTTTAGCCTAACGATCAACCCGAGCGGCTGTTGTTATTTAACCACGAGCTCCTCCAAAGAGCATAGCAGAAAGAGCAATGACCTTTAATTCCTACTTATCTGGCGCAGACTATAGTATAACCGTATCTCACCAGCGGTAGTATCCTCATTATCGATGACCCTCAGTATCGCTTCCCGCAACATCTCGCGCTCCTTAGGAAAGAGCAATGACCTTTAATTCCTACTTATCTGGCGCAGACTATAGTATAACCGTATCTCACCAGCGGTAGTATCCTCATTATCGATGACCCTCAGTATCGCTTCCCGCAACATCTCGCGCTCCTAAGGAAAGAGCAATGACCTTTAATTCCTACTTATCTGGCGCAGACTATAGTATAACCGTATCTCACCAGCGGTAGTATCCTCATTATCGATGACCCTCAGTATCGCTTCCCGCAACATCTCGCGCTCCTTAGGAAAGAGCAATGACCTTTAATTCCTACTTATCTGGCGCAGACTATAGTATAACCGTATCTCACCAGCGGTAGTATCCTCATTATCGATGACCCTCAGTATCGCTTCCCGCAACATCTCGCGCTCCTTAGGAGAGAGCAATGACCTTTAATTCCTACTTATCTGGCGCAGACTATAGTATAACCGTATCTCACCAGCGGTAGTATCCTCATTATCGATGACCCTCAGTATCGCTTCCCGCAACATCTCGCGCTCCTTAGGAAAGAGCAATGACCTTTAATTCCTACTTATCTGGCGCAGACTATAGTATAACCGTATCTCACCAGCGGTAGTATCCTCATTATCGATGACCCTCAGTATCGCTTCCCGCAACATCTCACGCTCCTTAGGAAAGAGCAATGACCTTTAATTCCTACTTATCTGGCGCAGACTATAGTATAACCGTATCTCACCAGCGGTAGTATCCTCATTATCGATGACCCTCAGTATCGCTTCCCGCAACATCTCGCGCTCCTTAGGAAAGAGCAATGACCTTTAATTCCTACTTATCTGGCGCAGACTATAGTATAACCGTATCTCACCAGCGGTAGTATCCTCATTATCGATGACCCTCAGTATCGCTTCCCGCAACATCTCGCGCTCCTTAGGAAAGAGCAATGACCTTTAATTCCTACTTATCTGGCGCAGACTATAGTATAACCGTATCTCACCAGCGGTAGTATCCTCATTATCGATGACCCTCAGTATCGCTTCCCGCAACATCTCACGCTCCTTAGGAAAGAGCAATGACCTTTAATTCCTACTTATCTGGCGCAGACTATAGTATAACCGTATCTCACCAGCGGTAGTATCCTCATTATCGATGACCCTCAGTATCGCTTCCCGCAACATCTCGCGCTCCTTAGGAAAGAGCAATGACCTTTAATTCCTACTTATCTGGCGCAGACTATAGTATAACCGTATCTCACCAGCGGTAGTATCCTCATTATCGATGACCCTCAGTATCGCTTCCCGCAACATCTCACGCTCCTTAGGAAAGAGCAATGACCTTTAATTCCTACTTATCTGGCGCAGACTATAGTATAACCGTATCTCACCAGCGGTAGTATCCTCATTATCGATGACCCTCAGTATCGCTTCCCGCAACATCTCGCGCTCCTTAGGAAAGAGCAATGACCTTTAATTCCTACTTATCTGGCGCAGACTATAGTATAACCGTATCTCACCAGCGGTAGTATCCTCATTATCGATGACCCTCAGTATCGCTTCCCGCAACATCTCGCGCTCCTTAGGAAAGAGCAATGACCTTTAATTCCTACTTATCTGGCGCAGACTATAGTATAACCGTATCTCACCAGCGGTAGTATCCTCATTATCGATGACCCACAGTATCGCTTCCCTCAACATCTCACGCTCCTTAGGAAAGAGCAATGACCTTTAATTCCTACTTATCTGGCGCAGACTAAAGTATAACCGTATCTCACCTGCGGTAGTATCCTCATTATCGATGACCCTCAGTATCGCTTCCCTCAACATCTCACGCTCCTTAGGAAAGAGCAATGACCTTTAATTCCTACTTATCTGGCGCAGACTAAAGTATAACCGTATCTCACCTGCGGTAGTATCCTCATTATCGATGACCCTCAGTATCGCTTCCCGCAACATCTCACGCTCCTTCGCCTTGTTCCGCCTCGTCTTACTCTTGTAAGGAGCCGGCATCTTGAGGTGCACGGTGTTCACATGGAGCTTCATCGAGTTGGACTGAGTGAAGAACTTGCCACATTCTGGACATTCATATGGTTTTATACCGGTGTGGACCTGGAACATAAAATGGTGGAATTTAAAGAACCTACTTTTGTGCACTACCCACTAATCGTAATATTTTTACAAGCTTTTATTTAAGGGCCTATACCGTCAAATGGTTGAGCATGATCCTCCGTAACGCCTAAAATACTGCAGCATTAATTTTGAAATAAATATATGGTAAAGTTGAGGATTAATGTTAAGTCCTATGTGTGACGAAAACATAATCTTTTCTCGATAGAAATAAAATCCTAAGTAACCTCCAAATCGAACAATAAACCGCTGGTAGTATTCAAAAAGTACTTCGAATTAGATCATGAAACTTTTTATACTAACTGAACTAACTATAAAACAGGTCAGAACTTGTTTTAAAAAAAAACAAGTTCAGGAAACAGGACATATTGACTGCAACAGTCTTTGTTTTCTTCTTTTCAGTTTTTATTTAAAGTTATTAGTTATTTTTTACGCAGTCGGGTTTTTTTTTTACACTTTTTACTTAGAGTCATATATACCATTTTAAAATCCTCATGATGAGCCCTTTATCGAGCCGTTCAGGCCTCAGAGCGTGCCAAACAATTATACATACATACTCTCGAAAAACATAACCCTCCTGCTGGCGCAGTCGGTTAAAAATAGCCCAGTCTGGGTCTGCTACCACCATAAGTAAAGCTAATAAACACTCACTCGGTCATGTCGTAGCAAGGCGGCCTTATTACTGAATGCTTTTGGACAGATCCCACACTCGTACGGACGCTCACCAGTGTGGGTGCGAATGTGGATCTGAAATATCAAAATCAAAGCATTTATTGAAGTGAAATCTTCTTTAGGCGCGTTGAGCACTTTTTGGGTGAAGGAAAAACATTGAACTCATCGTCACGTAACGTGCAGTCACGCTTCGTAGCACTCGAAGCATCCTATACGGCGTAGCACCACATTAGCATGCGCGGGGCATAACTAGTGCTACGACTGGGGCGGGGCCTGTGTACTTTTTATTTTCACTTCTATCGGCAGTCCCCAATTTCAAGTAGGCCAGTTACAGGCACTTTTTTAAAAATCATTCTACCTCCAAGTACTAACAAATTAAGATCCTAAGTTGCTACTTAAAATCTTCAAGTCATAATTAATCAGGAATGGCTCAATCTAGAACACAATCGTGAGTATTAGTATAAATACGTGATAAAAAAGCACGCGACGCGCGAACACTGTATGACATCTGACATTTTGGAAGACCTTACTCTACACAAGCGCCTCTAGCGGCGAATTCACAAGCGAAAGTCCCCATTCAAGTAAATTCTGTCTATAAATGAAGTTAGTGTAAAACAAGCAGTGTATGAGATATCATCAACTGCCCAACTATGTCGGGGTCGGCTTCCAGTCTAACCGAATACCCCTTGGTAAGGCTGGTTGTCAGACTTTTAGACCACTGACTACCTGTAACGACTGTCAAAGATCTACAAATGTCAGCCGGGACCAACAGCTTAACGTGCTTTCCGAGGCACGGAGGAAACTCGGTATGTGGTGGGTAGTGGGTCACCCATCCACAGACCAACCTAGGCAAGTACGGTTCTTATTTATCCATGAGCTCCTATAAAACAAGCGGTGTATGAAATATTTGAGTGAAATTACCTGTAAGAACAGCGGCATGGTGAAACTTTTGGAGCACTCCGTACATTTGTACGGTCGCTCCCCGGTGTGGACGCGCTGGTGATACTTTAGAGCTGCGTTAGACTGTAACGAGAAATAATATGATTTAGTATTAAGTAATAGGGAATATGAGATATGGGGATATGTCTGAGGCAGAACACCTTGCGCCTCCGTAGACCAGAGAATGGGCAGCAGCGTTTTCTGTTAGTCTTTCATCACTGCGATCTCCAATCCGCCTGCCAAGCGTGGAGATTACGGCAAATTCCTCCCATCATGGGAGAGGCTTAATGGGCTGATGTAGTAGTAGTAGTAGTGCGGTTTCGAGCGTATGTAGGTAGTTTTACTACTGTCCATATTTATATTGTGGTGCAGGTGACAGCTGAAGTGACGTTCCTTTTCAATCTTGAAAGTCACCTTGATTCACAATCATGACTGTATGTTTTAGCTGCACAGTCACGATTGCGGCAACTAGATCTATGATGCCGTCACGCTCATCACAATAATGAATATTTTTTTTATTCATATAAATCAATAAAATACACTGCCATCAACCCAAGAAAAGTATTAAAAGTTAACTTCAACTACTGCTTGTCGCTCAAAAATAATATTAAACTCCTGAAATTTTCTACGACAGTTCAAACGTCCGTGACTGTCGCGGCCATGATGTGACGTCATTTACCTCAATCTGCCTTGCTTATATCAAATTTTTTGGCCTTATTATATACAGTAATTTTACTAATTGTATGTGCTTTATTCAAGCAAAAATTGCGATAACGATATTATAATAAAATCTTAGTGAAACTTTAACTAATTTTCAAATAAAAGTGTTTTTTTGACATATAGACTTTGACGTCACTACCAGCGTTATCGAGGACCACGCGTTTTGAAAGTGCGTTCCGTTTCACCTGTTAAAAACATATCATAATAAAATCACAGTAAAATCATAGTGAAACTTAACAAATTTTCAAATAAAAGTGTTTTTTTTTACATATAGACTTTGACGTCACTACCGGCGTTATCAAGGACGACGCGTTTTGAGAGTGCGTTCCGTTTCACCTGTTAAAAACAAATTATAATAAAATTATAGAGAAACTTAACAAATTTTCAAATAAAAGTGTTTTTTTGACACCGACTTTGACGTCACTACCGGCGTTATCGAGGACGACGCGTTTTCAGAGTGCGTTCCGTTTCACCAAAAACATGTTACATAAAACAATAAGTGATGTTTTAGAAACTTAAACAAGTGTGTGTGTGTGTGTGCATGTTTTTGTGCGCCCAATACAAGGCATTTTTAACACTCTCCCTGCCGACAATATATAAAGCTTTTTAAGTTCAGGAGGCCATGGAGGTCGCCGGCGGGTCCCAAATTTGCTGATTGTGAACGCCGTGAGTCAATAGTTAAAATTATTACAAGAGGCCGTGGGAGCCGCCGGCGGGTCCAAAAAAAATCTTTCAAGACGCCGTGGGATTCGCCCTGACCTCCCGAATTCAAATAATTTTTACAACTACTGGCGTGCTGTTATGGAAACGCTAATAAAAGTATTAAGATCTGTACAAAATTTTTTGGGGGTCGCCGGCGGTTCCCATGGCAGGGAGAGTGTTAATAAATAAAAAGAGTTTTGTATTTCTTTCATATTCCCTATTACACAACAACAGCCCATAACGTCCACTGCTGGACATAAGCCTCTCCCATAATGGGAGGAATTTGCCGTAATCTCCGCGCTTGGCAGGCGGATTGGAGATCGCAGTGATGAAAGACTAACAGAAAACGCTGCTGCCCATTCTCTGGTCTACGGAGGCGCAAGGTGTTCTGCCTCAGACATTAGTCGCCTTATGTTCAGGCCTTAACGCCTTCAAGAAAAACAATAGCAATCTCCGATACGTCCAATTGCTATAAGATTCTACAAGGCGCATATTTTACCTGTCAAAATTGATATGAAAATGTCATCGTTCACTTGCCTATCAACCAGGCCCATGTAACAATCTCTTTTTACAATATACTTATTTTTTGCGATTCTTGGGACTTTTAATTGGCACCATTATATCCTCCAAAGATATAACATGGTGGCCCATGAGGGGAACAAAAAGTAATCCGCGGAAATAAAGAAATTTCCAACTAAATTGGTACGAGTACGACACGCGCGCAGCGGCAACGAACTCCAAGATTTGAAGCCTTGCAGTGGAAGAACAAACAAGCCACGGGTTCCAGCGTATGGAGGACTGCCCTCCTGGTCAATACAAGCAGCCAGGATTCGAGCAGTGGTGCAGCCAAAGCATCACATCGAGCAGAGCGTCGACGTGTCGCCTCAAAGTTAAGTGCCCATCCTTTGTCTAAAATCCATCCATTCATCCAAAATACCCATAATACCTATTAGAATATTGAGAATAGCATTCCATTTGTGTAAATTAAAGATTTTTCGTGCATATAATTGCCGAAATCCCCAAAGAATTGCATCAAATATTTTTTTCCATGTACCTTCAACAAAAATAAAATTGTTGAAAAGTCTAGAATAACGTTGGATTTCTTTGTTATATCATAACGAAATCGAATAAAATATTATTTGAACTATCCTACTTCGTTATTAAATTAATTTCTTTTTTAAAAACGCTCAGTCAACGACCTCGTATAGTAATTTCAGGTCTTCGTTCTGGCTTTTAGGCTTTTAGTTTTGTGTAGTGTGCCGACTATTCCAGGTCACGCCTCGTCGAGCGATACCGGCCATCCGGCAAGGTCAAACGAACTTCCCGGCCGTCCGGTAGGCGTGCAGGTGATCGCGCGCACCCGGCTTCCATAACAGCCGGTGACACCGAAACGAGGAACGTGAGCCCATTCATTTTCTTTATTTATTCACAATGGCTGAAGAAAGTAAGCAGCGTTTTAAAGAATTGTTTACAAAAAGAGCGTCCGCCAAAGGACAGATTACTAAATTTAAAAATTATTTGAGCAGTATTGCTAATGAAGATGAGTTAAATGACATTCAATTGACAGAATTAAATTTAAAGCTTGCAAAGTTTGAGTCATTATCTCTTAAGGTTGATGATTTGCAAAGTGAAATAGAGGTTCTGATTCCTGAAAACATTGCGGCTGAAATTGACGAGCGCGATAATATTGAGAGAGAAATAATAATGAACATAGCCACTGCTAAGAATTTGGTTGCCATGTTTTCTCAAAAAAATGAATGCGAACAAAGACGCAATTCTGTTCATAATGCTTCAACTTGTTGTTCAGAAGATCATCACAGTGTAGGGTTGAAACTCCCTCAGATTCAAGTCACAAAGTTTAACGGTGATTATTTCCATTGGTTAGAGTTCAGAGACACTTTCGAGAGCTTAATTCATAACAATGATAAGATTCCCGACATTAATAAATTTTATTATTTAAATTCATATTTACAAGGCGACGCCGCCAGAATCATTACTAATCTGGAAGTGTCCGCAAAAAATTACTCGGAAGCATGGAAGCTGCTTTGTGACCGTTACAATAATAACAGAATATTAATAGATCATCACCTTAATTCATTGTTGAATATAAAGCAACTTCCCCGTGAGTCAGAGCGATCTTTAAGATATTTAGTTGATCATATATCAAAAAATCTACGCGCTTTGGTCAGCCTAGGCCAGCCAACTGATAATTGGGACGTTATAATAATATTCATACTGTCATTTAAGCTGGATAGTCAAACATTGTTGAAGTGGGAAGAGTATCGTAATGGCATACCAAATACGAAACTAAAACTAGAACAATTCTTTAAATTTATCACAGACCGAGCGAACGTACTCGAGTCTGCAAATCGTAGTAACAACTATTCTGACAATATTATGGCTTCGAAGACTCCTACGAATCCACAGCGTTCTGCTCCTAATAATAAACAGTCAAATCATAATAATAATAATAATCATCATGGTCAAAGAAAGGGTCAGGATAGTACGGTTAAATCATTTGCAAGCACTAGAAATAATAATAAGAATAAAGGGTCAAATGGTTTTTCATGTATCATTTGTGACGAAGGTCATAGAATCTATGATTGCCCAACATTCAAGGCTAAGGGTATTGATGAAAGAATGACGGATGTTGCAAAATATAAATTGTGTACAAACTGTTTAAGACAGGGTCACTACGTAAAGGACTGTCGCTTCAGGTCCTGCCAAGAGCCTGATTGCAACGAGAGACATAATAGCTTGCTACACCGTCCGCCAACATTGGCAAGCCAGGTCACCACGGTCGAAGAATCAAGTGAAATAGTAGCTAGTTATTGTGATAAAAACACCAGTCAAATTATATTATCGTCTGCCATGGTTGAGGTATTGAATCCATTTGATCAGCAAAAGATCAAAGTTCGTGCTTTATTGGATTGTGGCAGTCAATCCTCTTTTATAACTGAGTCCCTAAAGATCAGGTTGTCATTAAAGCCTCATCCCATTGACACTATAAAGGTCATTGGCATAGGCAACACATCTATAACGAATGTTATTGAAAGTTGTAATATTAAATTACAATCAATAAACAGTCAATTTAGCATAAATTGCTCATGTTTTGTTTTAAAAGAACTGACTGGTCAATTGCCAAGGATCCCCATAGATGTCAGCTCATTAAAGCTACCTGAAAATATTCAGCTGGCTGATCCCAAATTTTATGAGCCAGCCAACGTTGATGTTTTGATAGGTGCGGACCTATTTTGGGATATTTTAGGCAATAAGCAGTTTTCCTTAGGAGTTAATAATCCTAAGCTTAGAAGTTCACAATTAGGATGGATAGTATCCGGTCCCATTCATTCAGTGATGCCACACAAAAGGGTACACTGTAATCATGGTATAATTTCCAGAAACAATGATAAGGACGATACTATTGAAAAAATGTTAACTAAATTCTGGGATCTGGAAGAAATTCCTGGAAAACCAATTACGAGTGAAAATGAAAGTGAGTGTGAAAAACACTTTCTCAATCACACAACAAGAACCAGTACAGGTAGATTTTGTGTAAAATTACCGCTTAGAGATACTGCTGATTGTTTAGGCGATACTTACAAATTAGCTAAGAGACGCTTTATTAATACGGAAAAACGGTTAAAACGAAACCATTACTTAAAATTAGAATATACCAAATTCATTAAGGAATACGAAGAATTAGGACATTTATCAGTCTTAAATGTTAATTTAAATGATTGCTTGAGCCCAAGTTATTACTTGTGTCACCACGCAGTTCTGAAACAGGAAAGCGAATCGACTAAGGTTCGTGTAGTGTTCGATGGTTCCGCTCCCTCCACTTCCGGTTGCTCTCTGAATGATATATTAATGGTGGGTCCAAACGTACAAGATACTCTGTTTTCTATCTTGATACGGTCTAGGCAATACAAGTACTTACTCACCGGAGATATAGAAAAGATGTATCGCCAAATATTGGTGCACGAAGATGATAGGCGTTTACAGCTTATATTGTGGAGAGGAGAGGAATCTGAACCCATCCAGACGCTTATGCTCAATACTTTGACTTACGGAACAGCGAGCGCAAGTTACTTGAGCACACGCTGTCTGTGGCAGGTAGGGCAGAAACAGAATAATGACCTCATTAAAGACATTATTCAAAAGGACTTCTACGTTGATGATTTAATAACGGGTTCGAATGATTCAGAACAATTAATATATATACATAAAACTGTATCTGAAGCATTAAAGTCAAGTTGTTTCAATTTAAGAAAGTTTAAAACTAATCACCCTTCCATCTTTGATAATGTTATCATGAATGAGCAAGATAAGTTAATTTTTAGTGAGTCGTCAAGTACACTAGGGTTGGGCTGGACGCCTTCTACTGATACCTTACACTTTCCAATAAAGGGATTTTCACATGATAACAATCAAATAATAACAAAACGATTTATCATGTCAAACGCTTTCAAGGTATTTGATCCATTGGGTATATTAAGTCCAGTTGTAGTGAAACCGAAGATAATGTTGCAAAGACTTTGGCAACAAAAACTGGACTGGGATCAGCCAGTCCCTCAAGAGATAAGAGACGATTGGATTAAGTTTTCTGAAAACATAAAATACTTGTCTTGTTTACATGTGCCAAGGTTAGTTCTAGGTGACTCATTTAAATACATCGAGTTACATTCATTTAGCGATGCATCACAGTATGCGTATGGTGCGTGTATTTACATGAAAACGATTAGTTTTAATGGTGACGTCACGGTCAGATTATTGTGCGCGAAGTCAAAGGTGGCGCCATTGAAGCCTACCACCATACCCCGCCTAGAACTGTGCGCGGCCTTACTTGCTGCTAAACTTACAAAATCTGTAATTACCTCTCTGCGATACCAGCCGGATAAACTAGTGCACTGGTGCGATTCGACTGTAGTACTGTGTTGGATTCGTAGCGATGTCAATAAACTAAAAGTGTTTGTAGCTAATCGTATTAATGAAATTAAGGAACTAACGTCTACTAAAGCGTGGCGATATGTTCCAACCGATTCTAACCCTGCTGACTTGATATCAAGGGGAGTAGATGCTAAACGTTTGATATCAATGACACTGTGGTGGACAGGGCCTAGTCTTTTATTAAAAAATGAATCTGAATGGCCTAAGCTCAATACGGTCAATGACAATGATTCGGAAAATGTACCAGAGTTAAAGATACATTCGACAATAATTGATCAATCCGTTATTGATTTTGATAAGTATTCATCTTTAACTAAGTTACAAAGATCATTTGCTTATGTTCGTAGATTTATATTTAACCTTAAAAACAAACATAATAAGCGCGTAGGTATATTGTCGGCTAATGAGCTGCGTGACTCATTGTACTCGCTATGCGTTATCTCTCAAGGCCAGATGTTCCCTATTGAATACGATCTATTAGTGAAAGGTAAATCTTTAAATAACAAAAGTAAGTTATTATCGTTGTCGCCGTTCTTAGACGAACATAAATTAATTCGAGTCGGTGGACGATTGGATGAGTCAGTTCATTCTTTCGAAAAGAAACATCCAATTTTACTTCATGCGTCACATAGATTAACTAAATTATATTTCAAAAGAGAACATGTAAGGAATATGCATGCTGGCCCACAATTATTGTTAGCGTCTGTGCGAGAAACAGTATGGCCAATCAATGGTAGGTGTCTTGCGAGACGCACAGTCAATAATTGCGTAAGATGTAGACGATTACGAGGCGTTACGTTACAACCTAAAATGGGTAATTTACCGCCCCAGCGCATAACACCTGACTATCCCTTTATATCAGTTGGCTTGGACTTTGCTGGCCCGTTTTATATTATCAATCGTAAAGGCCGTGGTAATCGTGTAGTTAAATGTTATTTATGTCTTTTTGTTTGTTTGCGTTATAAGTGCATCCATCTGGAAGCTGTCAGCGACTTAACGAGGGAGGCATTTATAATGACACTCAGGCGGTTTATAGCTCGTCGAGGTAAGCCAACGGAAATATTCAGCGATAACGGAGGCAACTTTGTAGCTGCTGCCAAAGAAATAGGAGCGTTCATAAAAGATAACCACGAGCCTCTGTCTGATTTTGCAAGTCAGCAATCAATTACTTTTAAATTTATTCCGGCTTACAGTCCTCATTTCGGTGGCATATGGGAAGCCGGGGTTAAATCGGCAAAGTACTTTTTAAGGCGTGTTATTGGCGATAGCCACTTCACCTTTGAAGAAATTTCAACTTTGTTTACACAAGTGGAAGCGATTCTCAATAGTCGTCCCTTGTGTCCACTCTCATCCAGTCCTAACGACCTCCTTCCCCTCTCCCCAGGGCATTTCATCATTGGCCGTTGACCGCTCTGCCAGCACCCAACCTTGTGGAAGTCAAAGAAAGTCAGCTGCGACGGTACCAGCGTCTAGAGAAGACACAGCAGCATTTTTGGAAAAGGTGGCAAAAAGAATATCTGTGCGAATTGCAACAGAGGACAAAATGGCGAGCAGATACATCAAAGCTGAATGTTGGAGATATGGTACTCCTAGCAGATGACAATGCGCCCCCTCTTGCATGGAAACTGGGACGCGTTCTTCGCCTTATATCCGGATCTGATGGGATATCCAGAGTAGCAGACATCCACACCAACAAGGGCTGCGTGCGACGGTCACTAGTACGGCTCTGCAGACTTCCCACGGCAGAGGAGATTAAGGATTGAAAGAGATCTTTCAATGGCCGGGAATATGTTCAGGCCTTAACGCCTTCAAGAAAAACAATAGCAATCTCCGATACGTCCAATTGCTATAAGATTCTACAAGGCGCATATTTTACCTGTCAAAATTGATATGAAAATGTCATCGTTCACTTGCCTATCAACCAGGCCCATGTAACAATCTCTTTTTACAATATACTTATTTTTTGCGATTCTTGGGACTTTTAATTGGCACCATTATATCCTCCAAAGATATAACACCTTATACGACACCCGTGACTGTAATGGGTTGGTTCTATTTTACTCTGCCAGACACCACACGGCGAAACGATCGCTAGGGAATGGGCAACTACAGTACTTTCTCAAGTTATTATGTCTTGTGACTGGGACTGCAGCTTTGTTTTTTTTTTGTATTTTTGACATTCAAAAGTGCCGTAATGGTCTAATTAAATAAATGCTTTGAGTTTGAGTTTGAAACCGCACGCTCACACTAAAATGCGCATCGACGGGGTCCCCGAGCGGACGTCGCAGTGCTGTCAGTAGCGTGAGCCGCGCCGAGTCCAGTGGTCATGTATAAGTTTATATCTCCCAATCTTTTTAAAAATGCCACGAACGTATTGCGTGTGTTTGAATTTTTTACACAATTCAATTCATTAAGAAAGAATTTCGAACGTGTCATAGCAGAAGAAAGTATTTTTCTGTACTTAAATAATTTGTAACGAAGATATTTTTTTAAGTAATAAAGGTATTTTTTTCAAGTAATAGTTTTTTTTAATTCCTAGGTACAGTCCCCGGCACGTAGCTTGGCAAGAGTCGTTAGATGTGCAGAAGTCGTTTTTTAGGTCTCTTTGGTAGTCAAGCGGGACGCGGGGTATGAAGTAGCGCCGATCCAAGCGCGCGATTGGTGCGTCAGTCGACCCCTGCCTCCCGCACCGCGTCTACATTCCGTTCGCTCTCGATTACACTTGCGGCCACGAGTACCACTACTACCCTTTGTTTTTGTTACGAGTTCAGTTTTAGTTTTAAATTAAGTTTTTGTTACGAGTTAATGTTATTGTTGTTGTTTTAAATTTAGTTTTTGTTACCAGTTGTTGTTATCGTTTAAATTTAGTTTTTGTTACGTTTTTTACAATGCCAGGACCAAAAAATGCATCAGTATTATGTTTAGGAGGACCAAGGAGTTTTCCCTGATTTAATGAAATACAGTAAAGTCATACCTCTTTTCAAATCCGGGGACAGTAAAGATACTAATAATTATAGACCTGTATCCGTGTTACCAGTTTTTAGCAAGGTTTTTGAAAAAGTAATGCTTAATCAAATGCTCTATCATTTTAACACCAACAGAATCTTACATGATCAACAGTATGGCTTCACCAAGGGACGTTGTACAACTGACGCCGGTGTAACCTTATTAAAGCACATATTTACTGCGTGGGAAGAGTCTCAAGACGCCATTGGAATTTTTTGTGACCTCTCCAAAGCGTTTGATTGCGTAAATCACGACACATTACTTTTGAAACTTGAGCATTACGGACTGGGTAAACTTGCACTTAGTTTGGTAAAATCTTATTTGAATGATAGACAACAACATGTTCAAATAAATGGTGTTAATTCACAGGGGTTAAAAGTAAAAATGGGGGTTCCACAAGGCTCAATATTGGGTCCTTTCCTCTTTCTAGTATATATAAATGATCTACCCTATTTACTGAAAAACCAACCTCAAAATATGGTGTTATTTGCTGATGACACTTCCCTAATTTTTAAGATAAATAGGCGGGCCCAAAATCTAGATGACGTGAATAATGCCCTACTTCAGGTCCAAAATTGGTTCACAGCAAACAATTTGGTATTAAATGAAAAAAAAACCAAATGCATAAGATTTGCTTTACCGAATGTTAAAAGTAGTGATTGTGATATAATATTGAATAAAGAGAAACTTGAATTCGTAGATGAAACGGTTTTCCTGGGGATTACGCTTGATTCAAGGCTACAATGGGGTTCTCATTTGACATCTCTTGCGGGGCGGCTAAGTTCAGCAGCCTTTGCCATTAGAAAAATCCGTCAGTATACTGATGTAGATACCGCTAGACTGGTTTATTTTAGTTACTTTCATAGTATAATGTCTTATGGCATTTTGCTGTGGGGACGGGCTGCTGATATTGAGTCTATATTTATTCTGCAGAAAAGAGCCATCAGAGCCATATATAATCTTCGTAGGCGCGATTCTCTAAGGGAACTGTTTAAGGATATTGGCATCATGACGGTACATTGTCAATACATCTACGAAAACATAATGTACGTCAGAAAAAATCTGCACCTTTTTGGTAAAAGGGGTGACAGACATAATTACAGTACTAGAAATAGGGACCAACTAGTTCAGCCAGGTTTCAGACTCGCTAAAGTAGACTCATCTTTCATGGGGTACTGTTTGAGATGCTATAATAAAATTCCACAAAGTATTCTTGAACTGAATGAGACGAAATTTAAAACATGCATTAAACGCACACTATGTAAGCAAGCATATTACAAGTTGAGCGATTATATCGATGATAAAAATGCTTGGCTCAATGCTGGTCCTGCTCCACATGGACAGGGGCGCATAAATTGATAGCATTAAATTGTATTGTTGGAGCTGCTGAAGATTGTACAACTATCTTTGCATTGTATGGAATCAATCTCTTTAGTATTATATAAATGCATAGCCCATATTGTGTGAGTACTATGTACTAGAAAGCTATCATTCGCTGGAAGCCTACGTCTTTTTTTGACTTGAATGTGCCCTGGCGGTTTGGAGTATGTCATGCTCACTCTATTGTCTCGCTGATGGTGGCGCATGTGTCGGATCATTTAGTTCCCTTCAAAATGGTTGAGTTGAATGGTGCTGATCCATGCGTCATGTCCGTGAACGGGCGCTGTCAGTTGTGACTGGTCATCTCTTGGTTGCCATGGCTTATTTGAATGAATTATTTTGAATTGTATTTTTTTTTTTGTTTGTGTTTTTTTGCTGTGGACACTTTTACCGTGCACATCTTGCTACATTGTTCTCACATGGTGTACCATCTCAACGTGGATGATGTAACCAAGATTTTGTAACAATATTCTGATTTAAAAGAGTGTCCATGGAGTTTCTTGCCCATTCTTCTCCATAGAGATCTACGCTAGGGAATGGGCAACTACAGTACTTTCACAGTTTTTATGTCTTGTGACTGGGACTGTAGCTACATTTAATTTTCATCTTTGTTTCGACAATTCAAAAGTGCCTGTAACTGGCTTACTTGAAATAAATGCTTTGATTTTGATTTTGATTTTGATTTTGAGAATTAGAATTAGAATTTATTTATTTGTAAGAATGTAGTTTTACATAGTATGATGTTAAATTTTTTATAAGTTCTATACACTCTACCACAATATGTGGTGTACAAATATTAAACAATTAAATAATAAAATGTCATTCATAAAACTAAGTACATTAAATGTCAAGATTTGTGATACAATATGTCCAGGATGAATTAGTATTATTATAATTATAGATTTAAAACCAATGTCAAAATTAAGTATGTCATCTTGGATTGTTACAATATTCCATATATTCGCCAATGTCATAAAAACAATTATCTAATAACCAATTTGTCAACTTTTTCTTGAACATAGGGACAGGAAGTTCCTTAAATGAGTTAGGTAACTTGTTATACACCTGAATGGCATTTACATACACATTTCTCCTAAAAATTTGCAATCTACATTGAGGTACATTTAGTTCATGTTTGTACTTATTTCTAGCAGAAGCCTTTTTGTGGCTCACTTCTGATTGCATGCGAAAATAATGAGGGTTTTGCTTTACTAGCATACATAGTTCTTTGATGTACATGCAGGGTAAAGGTAAAATGTGAAGTTTTTTAAATAAAGGTTTACAGCTGTCCAAAAACCAGGCGCCAGATATTGCCCTAACACACTTTTTTTGTACCCGAAATGCCATCAAAACTTCAACTGAATTGCCCCATAGTATTAGGCCATAAGACAACACAGACGATACATATCCGTGATATGCAGTGACGGCCGCGGCTACGGACACTGTTGACCGAAGACGTTTTATTGCGTATACGAATTTGTCTAGCTTATCGCATACGTAATTGTTGTGTGATTTCCAACTGCAGTTTTGATCCACTATTATGCCCAAGAATTTTGTGTTTACTACCTGTTCTAGGATACTGTCTTCATATTTTACACTAAGATTCTGAAAGTTTGATTTATAAGTTTGAAATTGAATTAGTTTTGTTTTATTTAAATTGATTTTTAAATTGTTGTTATTAAGCCAATTTACTATATCTTTGATTGCTTCATTAATTTCTTGTTCCAATTTAATTTTGTCATTACATTTTATTATTAGTGTCGTATCGTCAGCAAATAATATCGTTTCGTGTCGTGTTGCATTGGGAAGGTCATTAATATACATCAGAAATAAAAACGATCCCATCACGCCACCTTGGGGCACTCCAACTGCGTTGGTTTTGTAACTAGATTTATATTCTACTTTGTTTCCATCAATTACTTTTGAAATTTGCACACATTGACGCCTATTAATTAAGTACGATTTAATCCAGTCATTCGCTTGGCCCCGTATGCCATATTTATCCAATTTCCTTAGTAACAACTTATGATCCACGAAGTCAAAGGCTTTACTCATGTCTAGAAAAATTGCTACTACAGGTATGTTGTCATTCATTGCCTCAGTTATTATTTTTATTAGATTAAAACAAGCTAAAGACGTGGTGCTATTTTTTCTGAATCCAAATTGCTCCCGCCTTAGCAAATAAAACTTATCCACATAGTCGTCTAGCCGTTTTAACATTGTCTTCTCAAATATTTTTGATATTATAGGAATTAAGGAAACAGGTCTATAGTTTGCCATGTCAGTTTTATCACCATTCTTAAATATTGGTTTGACTATAGAGTATTTTAATGCGTTTGGAAATATGCCTTCTAGGAATGACTTGTTAATTAGGTAGCTCAGCGGTTTGCATAGGTGATTGGCACAAGCTTTTATAATTTTGGTACTTATTTCGTCAAAACCGACTGACGCAGTATTTTTTAGGTTTTGGATTACCCTGAACACTTCGAATGGATCAGTAGGCTTTAGAAATATTGTATTATTCTGGTTAATGTCCATTGTTCTATTTATAGCGTCAATATTATATGTAAATTCATTATTATTTGTCAATTGGATATAGTATTCGTTAAACATGTCACAAATTTTTTGAGGGTCAGTAATGTTGTCGGTTTTTAATCCAATTTGTTTTATGTCATTACTTTTTTGTGTGTCACCAATTTTTCTATTTATAATATCCCAGGTAGCCTTGCACTTGTTTTTCATATTCTGTATGTATCTTTTGTTGTGAATTTGTTGAGATTTATTAATATAACATTTAAGTATGGCACTATATTTTTTATACTTTTTCTTTAATCTATTTTTGTTTGTTTTAATATGAATACTTTTTAAATGTAAATAACGTTTCCGTATACATGACTTTTTTAAACCTTTCGTCAACCACAGGGTCTTATTTTTTCCATTCGACCTTTTTATCTTTTGTTTGGGAAAACATCATTCATAAAACAGTTGTAATGTCTCATGAAAAACTTGAAATGCATCTTCTAAATTATCCATAAGATACATGTCTGAGAATGAAAGTGCCGAAATACAGTCGCAAAATTTTTGTATATTTTCTTCATGATAGTCCCTTTTGTACTCAAACCAACTTAGCATACCTTTAGGGTTACTAGTCGGCACTGTTAGGGTTTGCCCTGTCTCATGATCCGATAGAGCAAGGTGATGAACTTCACCTTTAGCTTGCTTGATATTGCTTGCAAATAGATCTAAACATGACTGTTTTCGAGTTGGTGTTTTTATTTGCAATTCAATATTGAAATTTTTCAACAACCCTAATAGTTCCTGGCAACTTTTATTTGGTTTAATTGTATCTAAATTCCAATCACCACAAATAATTACCTTCTTTGATTTCTTTGTTATTCTAATTAGTAATAATTCCAATTTTTCTAAAAAAACTTTTGGTTTGCTATTTGGTGTCCTATAAATACAAATAATGATGATTTGATTAAATGTTAATTCTATTCCTGTACATTCAAAATTAAAATTACATGCAATGTCATTTGTTAATCTATCTAATCTAATACAAGTCATCTCATTCTTAATGAGAATACATACCACCTCGTTTAGTATCTCGACAGTATGAAGCGACGAGTTTGTAACCAGGAATTTTTAGAAGTGATTCTGATTTGCTTTTAATAAATGATTCACTCAAACAAATTACGTCGATTTCCTTATAATTCAAAGAGAATTCATTAAGTGCCACCGTTATTTCATCTATTTTATTAAGAATACCTGCAATGTTTTGATGAAATAGTATCAGACTGGGTTTATTGTGAGATACGAAAAAATGGTGCGTTTGATGTAAGAGAAGGTTCTTTTATATTTGACTGCCTAGCAACGTCCATTTTATTGAATAAAAAAGGGATAGTTCCTTTCTTATATGGTATTTTTGGTTTGTTGCGTTTGGTTTTTAGGTTTGAAATAGTATGGAATGGTACCCTTCTTATTTTTCTTTGGTATTTGGGATGTGGACAGCTTATTTTCAATGCTAACACCTGGCTTTAATGGATGTTTCGTTTTATTAGAAAAAGTCAAGAATATTTCATTGTAGGTCATAGAGTCTATTTCTAAATTAATCTTAGAACTAAGCATACTCGTAAAGTCATTCATTTTATTCATAAAAACATTTCTATTATATAGGCGAATCAATTTACAGTTAATATAATTTCTTACAATCAGATGCAACTGTCTGTTAAGCATGTATTCATTGAGATATGGGTTGTGTTGTACATTTGTTATGAAAACCTTTTGCTTTCGAAATATGTATAATATATTACTTAAATTCGACACATATTTGCATACATTCTTTTCACATGTTCCAAAGCAGAGTATTACAATGTCTTTTTTTGTGACATATTTTCACACGTTCTTAATATTTCGCAGCTTGTGGCCGATGCTTTTACCATTCCGAAGATGCCATAATCGTCATTCCATTTACCTTGCCTATTCACAATCATACTTGCAGCAAGATTTTGTGCTTGTTCGTCGCCAACGATGTAAATCATTCTTCTTTTGTTCTCGTTATTATTTTCATTATTTTTGTTTACCTCTTCGGTTGCGGAACTAGGCTTCATTTCTTTTTGGTCACAGTCACTTTTAACTATAGTAGGCAGGGTCCAGGTTGAGAGGCTAGGTAGATTATTAATCAGATGTTCAGTTTTGTTGCAGTTATTTGTTAGTATGTCTGCTCTGATTTGATCCGACATTTGTCTGACTAACCGTTGTGGAATGCTGTTTGTATGAGTTTTAGGTGTTTCGGTCTGGGTTATTCTACCCGCTTGTTTGATTTGGCCACGAGATAGGCGTATCTTAACGTTTGTCAGTTTGTTTATCAGCGGTGTTAAAACCTTGTTTTGTGGTGTGAATGGTGTGCACGCTGGGCTCATTGACAAAGATTCACTTGACACTTTTTTAAGGAGATGTATTTGTTTGTTGTTGTCCTCTAATTTCTGCTTAAGAGTGTTGCATTCGTAGTTAAGGTTTGCGATTTCTTCATGCGCGGCAGTAAGTTCCAAACGAAGATCTATAATCTGTTGGTTTAAATGCCGAACGTCATCCCGGCTATGGCCTGCACTTGTAGGCATACTTTTCGTCGACAGATCCAATGTCTCCGTATCAGATACTTCAGCTAAAGTTGAGCTGAGCAGTGTGCGATCCATGGTTATTGTAGATAGATCGCATTCAGATTTATTTCTTCTGATCGTGTTTTGTCTTCTAAATGTAATGTTTTCCATGACAAATGAACTTCGTGTTATTGTTTTTCAAGCCACAGATGAGTAATGGTCACAGATTATAAAAATGTCAAGATGTTTCGCTGTAATCCAACTGAGATTTAATACTGGCAACAATTGGTAAATTGCTTCGTCGGTAAAACAGATTAACTTTTAAGTATCTGCTATTGATCACAGATGGCGTTACCGTGTTTTTGCTAGCTTCTGTTAACGGATTCGTAACAACAATATTTGATAGCAGTTCGTATTTAGCTACATAATTCA
This sequence comes from Xestia xanthographa, assembly GCA_905147715.2. Taxonomy (NCBI): domain Eukaryota; kingdom Metazoa; phylum Arthropoda; class Insecta; order Lepidoptera; family Noctuidae; genus Xestia; species Xestia xanthographa. The sequence goes on from LR990654.1 coordinate 29,995,092, forward strand.
GTTAAGAGAAACACAAATCATCGGGAAATGAATCTGTGTTTGATTGCCCTAGCCTTTATAGCTTGGTTAACTCACAGTTTTAGGTCCACACTCGATAACAGTATTTTCCAACGTTTTGTATTGCATTATAGGGAAAAGCAGTTTATTTGAAATCCACCAAGTTTTTGTTGAAGATAACAACCACAGCACTGTATTGTCTCCTTATGCACTGTTATTTTTGATCTTTGTCCACGATTGATGACTTAATAATTTTATTTAAACACTTTTATCTATATCTTTTTATTTATAACACCTTATAAAAGTCACGAATTCCTCTGCTTTGTTTAACTACATGATTAAAAATAAATGATGGCAATAACCAAAAATGACAATCAATAAAATTTAAGTGACTAGTTTTATGTTCCACTAAGTGTACGATACGCGAACTTGCCCCCACTCCGCCAAAACCTTGCCAACTTACGTGCCGGATACTGTATATTACACGCATTTTCGGGTTGACACGCGGTACAGTTCACAGCCGCTCATGAGCCCTGCTAGCGCGCGCCCGCTCCGACGAGCGCACGAAACGTTATCGTCCAGCCGCGCCTCGCTCCCGCTAAAACTAGTAAAAGGTTACGCCATAGCAGCGTTAACCTACGGATTTGTCCGTAGATGTACGGACTTTAGGTCTTGTCTACGGACATACGGATTTTAGTCCCAAATCTACGGATTTTTGTTCGATTGCACCCACCCGATCCAAACAATAGTATACATATTCAAATTAAATAAAATTTTGCATAAAACGAAACCTGCAACTCTGAACAACAGTATACTTACAAATGTTACAGATAATGAGAATTGTGAGAGTGAGACCGACAATAATAATGATTATTGATCAATAAAAATTAAAAACTACTATTAAAAAAATGTCGTTTCCTTTGTCTTTTCGATTTTCTCGCAGATTTTTTCAATTTCTTTACCGGCAAGGAATTTGGTTTAAGGTCAGTCCACCTATAAATAGTCAGGTTTAGCTTTAAAAAAGTTCCGTCCACAGACCTACGGATTTTTAGAGGCAATTTACGGAAATCTACGGATTTTTGAGAGTAGCCCTACGGATTTTTAAAAATTGGTTCTGGCAACACTGCGCCATAGTGACAAAGTTAAAGATCTATAGTTCTACAAGTTGTTGTGTGTGTTAAACTATCGTCTTTTGTTGAGATTAACCGACGCCATAAGATAACCATGCCATAAATACTATTTAAATTGTATTTTTACATATTATTTCAATTCGATCAATTGATCACAACAGAATAAAAATGTTTTAACAATAAAACAACATCAACAATATTCTAAGGGACAACCCTATGGCTTCAATGGAGCGTAGGTAATTATTGCATCAAATATGCTTAGTTTCACTACCGTCCATATTTATTCTGTGCCTGCACCTTCCTTGGGCGAAAGGACATGAACATGCTAAAAAAATAACAAATGTCCACGGTGTATCAAACGACGTTTTTCAAAACATTTTTAAGAAATAAAAGAATGAAAAATATTTTTGTCATGAATTATTAGCACACGTGCGGGAAAATGAAGAAAACGCACGCGTTTGAAATTCATTGCATATTGTACCTAATCGTAGTGCGATAAGAAGAACCCGTTTCGAGGAAATGTATTAAAAAATCTTTTTTTTTTTTTTTTTATTACTTCTACGGCCCTTCTCAAATCTGTTTGTACTTGGTAATCTTTGTATTATATTTATAAATAAAGCGATAAGTCACCGATAATGACATTCTCGCTATCAAAAATAAGAATAAGCCTATTATCCAGACTCTGGCTTTTTGCTACTGAGAACGAGAAATTCGTTCGTCGACAATCTTATAAAAGCCGATGTAACGAAACCATAGCGACTTCTAATTCGACTACAACGCCATCTAGTTGCGTTTCAGGTACTAATTTGGTTAAAGCGATGAATGGTGTCGATTCTGTTGTGCACAAACTAAACTTAATTTAGGCTATTGCTATCTTTTACTAAAAGGCAGTGAGAGAAAAGGACGGCTATAGCTATGAACTAAGTTAGAGATGTCAAACTAGTTTATGCCTTACGCTTCACCGTGTTTTTAGTCGACATGTTTTTACGTGCACCCTTCATTTGTATAGAAATATTAGTTCCAATTAAATTTGACAGCTCTAAATTACGTCCGTCTCTTTCTCGTTTTATTATAGAGAAAAAGATAGCAATAGCCTAAATTAAGATTAGTTAGTGCACAACAGAATCGACACCAATGTCTCCCAGAGTAAAGTGGTCTTGTTGTCTTCCATAAATCTACACTTATTTATTAATTTATTAAATAATAATCTACACCAGTGGTTCCCAATTAGTTTTCGCTGCGTACCACTTCAAAAAAGACCTCAAACCTGCGTACCCCTTATTGTACCAATGATAAATAAATTAAGAAGTCAGTTTAAATACCATTTATTATCTTCAAATTACAGTACAATAGTGAAAATCATAATAATATGATGTATCGGCGAAGACGCTAATGTGACAAATAAAGCGCCCTAATTTGAAGTACTTTTTGAACACAAGCGGTTTATTGTTCGATTTGGAGGTAACTTTGGAATTTATTTCTATCGAGAAAATTTTATGGAATCGTGTTTTCGCCAAACATAGGACCTAACATTAATCCTCAACTTTACCATATATTTATTTCAAAATTAATGCTGCAGTATTTTAGGCGTAACGGAGGATCATGCTAAGCGATTTGAGGTAGTATAGGCCCTTAATAATATTAGTGTAGATCAGTGTTTCCCAATTACTGGTACGCGTACCCCCAGGGGTACGTGAAGTTGCATCATGGGTTGGGTACGCACGGCGGCGATCAGTAAAAACAAGAACAATTTCAGACAAAGACAAACGTGCCAATTTAGATGTTTAGTGTCGGACCGCTGCGGTGCCGAAGCGGTGCGTTTGTCGTACTGCGTACGTGCGGTTATGGTTTTTCATAGAAAACAAACGTGCGGCAGCAGTCCTACATCCCGTCTATTGTCGAGCGTTCGCGGTATCGCGACGCCGCACTGTTGCCGCACCGAGCGTTTTGTATGAAAACAAATGAACGTCCGTACGCAGTACGACAAACGCACCGTTTCAGCACCGCAGCGGTGCGACGTACGAAACGTAAAAATTGAAAGCGCCCTTAGATCATGAAACTTTGCATACAAACTGCAAAGCAACTATAAAGCAGGTCTTATGTTTTTTATTTTTTCCAAATAACGAAACTGTCGGCGCCTCACATATGCGTGGACAACCGCGGGGAGGGCGCGGGGCGCGGCGTACCGAACCCGGATACGCGAGCGCCGCTGCGCGGCCTTCCACTCACTGAGCTCACAGACGTTGGCCACTCCGGGCATTTCTTTGTACGGTCTTCATAAGTTGATTATTAATGTTAATTTTGGTATTACACCTATATATATATACAGTCCACTACTTTTATTACAAAGTCCCACCGAGTCTATTCATTGGTCCTACGATTGCCGTAAATAATTACCGGTATTGCCGTAATTAACGCCGTCAACATCATCGGTCGTCGTGTTCACCTGTGCAGACTGACCGCGCACGAACGCCACGCGGTACGACCACGAAGATTGAAGCGAAGAAGTCGTTCCCGAAGCAGCCTGCATCGTCATCGTGGGAGCTCATGTCATACTTACGGGAGTATAATACTGTATTTGAGTGAGTCCGTTCCAATTAGTTATTTTTCTGCTTTCTTTTCATGCCGAAAAAATCGTCTTTCTATCTTCTCATCTTTTATATTCATACAGTGTTTCAAAATTAGTGCTTTCCCATTATTATCCATATCACTGCTTGTAAAACACGCATATTTTGTAGCAAAACGCGTACTAATTAGCTGATTTGCACGACGTTAACACGTGTTGACCGCTTGACCTTGACAGTGATTCTCGAATCCTTTCACTTATTATACGTACAGCTGTTTTGTCGTTTTTTATCTATTAAGCTCATTAGCGTTAGTGCGTACAGCTGTTATTTTTTACTCAACAATGTCAGATAACGTAAAAACATTGATCAAGAAACGTAGTTCAATTAAATCGAAGCTTACTATTTACAGCAACTATTTAAATTTAATAAAAAGTAGTTCCGCAGTTTCTGAGTTGCAACGTTTAGATTTAGAGGAGCGTTTTAATAAATTCGAAAACTTACACAGCGAATTTGACGCCTTTCAGACACAGATCGATGTGCTTTCCGATGACGACGAGTCTGCGTTGGCTGAGCGTGAGGACTTTGACCGTCAGTTCTTCAACCTGGTGGCACTCACGCGCAGCTTGCTCGGTGTCTCGGCCAGCAGTGCAGCGTCGGAGGCGGGCTTCAAAGATGCTGACTCAGGTGCACATATTTCATTTAGGAATTCTTTTGTTCGTTTGCCAAAGATAGATTTGCCTCATTTCGATGGGAACTACCAATGCTGGCTTGAGTTTAGGGATACCTTTGGGTCATTGATTCACGACAACACTAGCATAAGTGACGTCAACAAGTTCCACTACTTGCGAGCTTCACTCCAAGGAAACGCGGCTTTAATAATTAAAAATATAGATTTTAAAGCTGACAATTATACATTAGCGTGGGACCTGTTGTGCGAACGGTACAATAACGACCGTTTATTAGTGAACAACCACTACCAAGCATTGTTTGATGCCGAACCAATAACAAACGAGACAAGCGCTTCCATCAGAAACCTTGTCAACGTCATTAACAAAAATATTAGGGCACTTACAACATTAAAAAGGCCCACACAATATTGGGATGACATTATTATTTATTTCATGGTTAAGAAATTAGACGCAACAACGGTACGTGTATGGGAAGAGCACAGAAACACTTTTAAAGAAGATCCGACTTTAACAGAATTTTGTTCATTTTTAAGCAGGAAAGCGGACTGGTTAGAGTCAGTGGAGTCCAATCACGGTACTACTGACAGGAATACTGTTCTCGCTTTGAACAATAGCCTTAATTCCGACAAAGCTGATTCTAAGCCTAACCAAACAAATAAAAAACTAGATAATCCTAAAATTAATAAAAACAGTAAATGTCCACTTTGCTCCCAAGCACATACATTATTTAAATGTGAATCTTTTAGAAACTTGTCCATAGAAAATCGTTTACAAAAGGCAACACAATTTAAAGTGTGTATTAATTGCTTACGCTTTGGACATAATGTAAACAAATGTAGATTTTCACATTGCAAATATTGCACAAAAAAACACAACACGCTTTTACATTTAGAATCAAACGAGCCCAAACTTGCTTCCAATCCATTGCCTTCTGCCATGCCTTCTGCTTCACCTTCTTCAAATGTGTCGCTTTCAGCCAATTCCATGCAGCTTGCTACTTCTGCGCATGTATTACTGTCCACAGCGATGGTGAACGTGACTGGCGTGACGGGTAAGAAGTACACTGCGCGCCTACTACTGGACAACGGCAGTACGGCGAACTTTGTTACGCAGAGCTTGTCAGAGAAGCTGGGTTTGTTACGACGCGGTACGAGCACCAAGGTAACGGGTATTAACAATCACATATCCACCAGTACACAGTCTTGTCACCTCTCAATAGAGTCTTTATGCTGTGCCTTTACTGTCGATATCGAGTGTCATATTTTGCCTGAAATCACAAAGGTTCTACCGTCATCATTCGTACCTATTAAACACGTCCCTATTCCTCCAGGTCTTCAGCTAGCAGACCCGAACTTCAATGTTCCGTCGGTCGTAGACATCCTGGTAGGGGCTGAAGTTTTCTGGAATGTCTTAGGTAGCAAAACAATAGACTTAGGGAAAAACCTACCTAAATTATGAGAGACCAAGTTAGGATGGTTAGTTTCAGGTAGTATTTCGCGCCAATCATGTTTTTCCGCTAATCTTTTTTGCCATCATTCCAATGTCACTCCCGACCTCACTTATTTTTGGGAGCTTGACAACGTCGCTTCAAAACATTCACTCTCACTTGAAGAGAGAATGTGTGAGCAATCTTTTGCTCAAACCACTGTTCGTAATGACAGTGGGGGATTCGTCGTCACTATGCCTTTAAAAGGGGATCCTAGTACATTAGGTCATTCTTTTACTAATGCTAAAAATCGTTTTCTTTCCCTTGAACGGCGATTTAAACGCGATCCATTATTTCAAAATAAATATAACGAGTTCATGAGAGAATATGAGCGCCTAGGTCATATGACTTTAGACTCAGACTGTTCTTCTCCACCAGAAAACTCCATGAATAAATATTACATTCCACATCATGGAGTTATTCGCAGTTCTAGCACCACTACACAACTACGCGTAGTATTCGACGCATCAGCTTCGACCAGTTCGGGCGTGTCGCTTAACGACATTCAGATGGTCGGTCCCGTAGTTCAAGACGATCTGTTTTCTATTTTAACACGTTTTCGTCAGCATAGGTACGTGGTCTCAGGTGACGTAGAGAAAATGTACAGGGCCATTGAGTTAAATCCAGTCCAAAGACCTCTTCAAAAAATAATTTTCAGGTATGAACCTTCAGAACCTCTTAGGACATACACTTTGAACACGGTTACCTATGGTACCGCTTCTGCACCCTATTTAGCCACTAAGTGTCTTGTTAGTCTGGCTGATAACATTGAGGATAGTCGTGTCCAATGTGCCATACGACGTGACTTCTACGTTGATGACTTTCTTAGTGGAGGGGATACCATAGCTGATACTGTTGACATTTCAAAAAAATTACATTCGGTTCTAGCATCTGCAAAATTTAATTTACGTAAATGGCGGTCAAATAATCCTCAAATTCTCAAACAAATCACACATAGCAACGAGTTACATAATACTTTACATTTTTCTGAGCAAGGTCCAAACTCATCTCAATCTAAAACTTTAGGTCTTAATTGGGTTTGCGACTCAGATTCACTTACTTATAATATAAATATCCCCTCCACTACTAAAGTCACCAAACGTCATGTCCTTTCTGTCATCAGTATGATCTTTGACCCACTAGGCCTCGTAGGTCCGTGCGTCGTCGAAGCAAAGATGATCATGCAGCGTCTATGGCTAGATAAATATGACTGGGATGACGAAGTATCGCTTGAAATCAAAAACCTTTGGTCTACATTTGAAGGCACAATAACAGCATTAAACAAATTAAAAATACCTCGTTGGGTTTTGCGTGAAGACTCTATTACGCATGAAGTACACGTCTTTACCGACGCGTCCGAGAGGGCGTATGGCGCTTGTGTGTACATTCGGTCTTGTAATGGCAGTGGATCCATAGGCGTACAACTTCTAGTCTCTAGAAATCGTGTAGCGCCCATCAAACCAACGACGATACCGAGGCTTGAACTTTGTGGAGCTTTGTTGGGTGCAAGGCTGTGTACTAAGGTTCAGGAATCACTTACAATGCCCATTCATAAATGTAGATTCTGGTGTGATTCAACCATAGTCCTGGGTTGGCTCTCTACTCCTTCAAACCAATTAAAGCCTTTCGTCAGACACAGAGTCAACGAAATACAGGAAAGTACATGTGGTCATACCTGGAGCTACGTACCGTCGAAGGACAACCCGGCGGATCTTGTTTCCCGCGGTCAGAGGGCTGACGTTCTCATAAAAGAACCTCTGTGGTGGTCTGGACCCTCATTTTTACAGCATAGTGAAAATGAGTGGCCCAGCATGCCAAACACCGGGAAGGATAGTCTGCCGGAAGTAGTGACTCATTTAATTAGTGGTGATAGCAACAATCATTCATTGAGTAGTAATCATTCAGACCTTACCTTTCATTCATCAATCATTCATGCTTTATTAGTAAAGTATTCTAGCCTAACAAAAATTCAAAATATATTTACATATGTACAACGTTTTATTTACAATGTAAAAAATAAAAGTAAATTGCAAGGTAATTTTTCAATAACAGAACTTGAAAATTCATTAAATTTAATTATACACCATTCACAGCTTGAAATGTTTCCTGAAGAGTATAATTTGTTAAAGTCTGGACAAAAATTACCACGCAAAAGTAGATTGCTTCCTCTGACACCGTTCATTGACAATCATAACATCATCCGCGTGGGCGGGAGGCTCGATAACTCCCCCTACGATTTTAAGGTAAAACATCCTATTGTTTTATGCAGTAAGCACGTACTTACAAAACTTATATTTCAAATGCAACATTTAAAGCTTGTGCACGCTGGTCCACAGTTGTTATTGTCTCACATACGACAAACTTATTGGCCTCTAGGTGGTAGAAACTTGTCTAGGTTTGTCGTGAATAAATGTCTTAAATGTTTCAGACACAAGGCTCAGAACGTACAGCCTATAATGGGTCAACTACCGAGTTCAAGAACAAATCTTGAGTTTCCTTTTTTGAATTGTTATGTTGACTATGCTGGGCCAGTATTGGTGGCCAATCGTAAAGGCCGAGGATGCAAACTTACAAAATCCTATATGTCCATCTTTGTTTGCTCGGCAGTAAAAGCCATACATTTGGAGCTCGTCACCGACCTCACTACTGAGGCCTACATGGCCGCTTTAAATCGTTTCGTGGCGCGTCGTGGCAAGCCTCGAAGCATCACGTCCGATAACGGGACTAACTTGGTAGGCGCATCAAATGAGATGTGTAGGTTCTTGCAATCATCAAATGTTGCATCTGAAATGGCGCAGGAAGGCATTGAATTTATTTTCACGCCTGCTTATAGCCCTCATTTTAATTCATTGGCTGAAGCTGCTGTAAAATCATGCAAGCATCATTTAAAACGGTTACTGCATCTTACTCACTTCACTTTCGAGGAGATGGCTACCTGTCTCACTCACATAGAGGCGGTGTTGAATTCACGCCCTCTTACTCCTCTTTCTTCTGACCCTAACGATTTATCGGCGCTTACTCCCTTTCACTTCCTAATTGGACGGCCATTCTTATCAGTACCATATCCTCAGTTGACTGAAGCCAACATCACGCGGCTGGATCGTTGGAAGCGGATTCAGCTCATCAGGCAACATTTCTGGGGACGATTTCATAATGAATATACCTCTCTGCTGCAGGCGAAATCGAAGTGGTTTGATTCCAGAGGTGAAGTGAAGCCGGGGTCATTAGTCCTGATCAAGGACAAGACGACGCCACCTCTGCTCTGGTCCCTGGGTCGGGTCACGAAGACCTATCCCGGCGTAGACGGGGTCACGAGAGTGGCTGAGATGAAGACGAAGCGGGGCACCATTCGCCGTGCTTTCAACTGCATCTGCCCCCTACCAGTCGAAGATTGAAGACTTCTCTTCAACCCGGGGAATATGTCGGCGCCTCACATATGCGTGGACAACCGCGGGGAGGGCGCGGGGCGCGGCGTACCGAACCCGGATACGCGAGCGCCGCTGCGCGGCCTTCCACTCACTGAGCTCACAGACGTTGGCCACTCCGGGCATTTCTTTGTACGGTCTTCATAAGTTGATTATTAATGTTAATTTTGGTATTACACCTATATATATACAGTCCACTACTTTTATTACAAAGTCCCACCGAGTCTATTCAAAACTTTGATTTTATAAAGAATAAAAACCACTCATTTCGCACTATTCGGCCGCAGTGACTGACGTAACAACCACTTTGTAGTGCAAGCTGATTAGAACGTTATTTTAACAGTTTTAAAAACGAAGTTTGAACCACCACAAATAGGGTAGCTAATTTGAGGTAGTGTAGGCTCTTAAGAGGTGAAGTAATATTTGTAAGTTTAAAATAGTTTTTCCAATTTCGAAAATTCTTGCACTAATAAGAAGTTCCGTGTTCCGTGAGTAGCCGTGTGGTATCCGGTAGAGTAGAATAGAACCAACCCATTACACTCACGGGTGTCGTATAAGGCGACTAATGTCTGAGGCAGAACACCTTGCGCCTCTGTAGACCAGAGAATGGGCAGCAGCGTTTTCTGTTAGTCTTTCATCACTGCGATCTCCAATCCGCCTGCCAAGCGTGGAGATTACGGCAAATTCCTCCCATCATGGGAGAGGCTTATGTCCAGCAGTGGACGTTATGGGCTGTTGTAGTAATAAGAAGTTACATTATCCCCGAGTGTCGTAGGGATATTTAAAATGTTCTCGTGGGATTATTTTCCATAATATGAGCGAAGCTGGAGACAAAAGCACCTACTGTTTTGTCTCTGCATCAGCCTAAGGTAGACAGGTAGAAAATGCCCAAGGCATTAAGTCCGCCTTTGTACGTTATGTGCATAAAGTTTTAATTAATAAATAAATAAAAGCTAGTCCAATTAAGGCGACTACAGGAGCTAAACTCGCGTTTTATAATGCAACAAACATATGATTCACTGCAATAAACAAAACCAGAAAATGGATATTCTTCAGGATATATGCTAGTATGATAGTGTTTTGAAAACATAATACAACTAATTTTCTTCGATAAAAAAAAAATCTTTTAGCAAGTAAAAACCATACTAAAAAAATACAAGCGACCATTCTGTTTTTTTTGTAAAATAATTCTACAAGCAACATATTAGCATCATAGTGTTTTATTTTTTTAGTCCAATCAATGGATTTTTTGTAAATCGCAAAAAAGCACTCATTTCGCACTGTTCGGCCGCAGTGACTGACGTAATAACCACTTTGTAGTGCAAGCTGATTAGAACTTTATTCCAACAGTATTTCAAACGAAGTTTGAACCACCACAGAGCTGCTAATTTTAGGGTTAGAAGGGCCTTAAACATCAAATAACTACAATAACTTACAGCATATCTCTTCCCGCACACTTCGCACACAATATTCTTTGCGTTGTATTGAGCTTTGGTCTTCTTCTCCTTCTTCACTCTGGTCTTGAGAGGCTGTCCTGCCGGCTGAGGTGTCTCTTCTACTACATGTTCGAAGATCTGGAAGAAGTAACATTACATTAATAGGCTAGTTTCCACCACCAATAAATTCCAAATCTATTTAGTCCGTCAGAGTATTGGAAAATAATGGACACGTATTTTTTGTTTTTGTAAATCAATGAATTTTGCAAAGATAAAACGCATCAAAACTCGGGAGTCGGGGGGCTCGTGACGTCAGAACGCACTAAGCATAGCACGACGTGACGTATTGCGAATTTTAAAAGCATCGTATCTTCGTCAATTTTGGTTTACATAACAAAAGAAAAAATAGGTGTCAAATATTTTTTGATAATCTAACTGACGGACTAATTAGATTTTTTCAGGACACAAGCCTATTTTTAGCGTGTAAAATTGGTTGTGTACATTGTTCAAATAAATGAATATTCAAAATTTTGTAATTCTAAATTAAAATTAAGTAATAGATTTTCCGGATGATTTTCGGTATTGTGCGCATAAAATGTGTTCTAATGCTAATCACATGGAAGTGTTAGATACAATGTATCGCAGTTTGGTAAGCATTTTAAAGGAAGGTGCCGAACGTACTTATTTATGTAAACAGATGCGTCATAATAGCAAGAGATACATACCTGGTTGGAACAAATATGTTCGTGACGCTCACAGAGAGGCTCGACTGTGTTATCAAACATGGTTGTTTTATGGTAAACCTGCTAGTGGTTATGTTTACAATAAAATGTGTCAATCTAGGAAAGCCTTTAAGACCAATCTGAAATATTGTCAAGATAACCAACAGCAGATAAAAATGGATATTTTAGCCAAACATCACACTAATAAGAAATTTGGATCATTTTGGAAATCAACAAATAATTTGAATCCGAAGTTGAGTCCCCCTGTGAGCGTGGCGGGCGTACACGAGGCGACGGATATAGCCAATGCATTTCGGCGTCATTTCCAGATTGAGTCACCTCTTACTAGACCTGTGCAGGTGTTTGATGCTGAAGGCAACTCTGGGGACATTACTATTATTTTTACGGCACAAGAAATATCAGCCATCATAAAGAAAATGGAGAGGGGTAAATCCCCAGGTCATGATGGCCTCAGCATCGAGCACCTGAGGTATGCGGGGGGACACTTGCCGCGTGTGCTGGCTTTATTTTTTAACCTGTGCGTTAGCCACGGTTACTTACCTGATGACGTAATGTATACAATGGTAGTGCCGATTGTGAAAAATAAAACGGGGGATGTATCTGACATATCCAACTACAGGCCCATTTCTCTGGCCACTGTCGTAGCAAAAGTGTTGGACAGTCTGCTTGATAAGCAATTGGCTAAACACCTCGAACTACATGATGCCCAGTTCGGTTTTAAGCCTGGGCTGTCAACTGAGAGTGCAATCTTGTGCCTCAAGCAGACTGTGCAATACTACACAGACAGGAAGACTCCTATTTTTGCTTGTTTTCTGGATCTGTCACGTGCATTTGATCTTGTATGTTACGATGTTTTGTGGCGTAAACTCGAATGTGAAACTACCTTACCAGCTGAAATAGTGTCGATATTTAAGTACTGGTATAGTAGTCAAAGCAATAGCGTGAAGTGGAATGGTTCGCACTCGGACGTGTATCGGTTGGAGTGCGGGGTGAGGCAAGGGGGGCTCAGCTCACCCAGGCTCTTCAACCTATACATGAACCAGCTGATCCTCGAGCTCAGCAGCACCAGTGTCGGATGTCATATTGACGGTGTGTGTATTAACAATATTAGTTATGCTGACGATATGGTGTTGCTGAGCCCATCGATCGGTGCTCTGAGGCAACTGATCGCTATATGCGAATGCTATGCGGTGAATCATGGGCTCAAATATAACGTCACAAAGAGCGAACTAATGGTTTTTAAAGCAGGCAGTGTGACATATTCGTGTATTCCAACTGTCGCTCTTTGTGGAGAACCACTGCGAAGGGTGGACAAGTTTAAGTATCTGGGCCACTGGGTCACTGAAGATCTTAAAGATAATTGTGACATTGAAAGGGAACGTAGGTCGCTGGCTGTCCGTTGTAACATGCTGGCTCGCAGGTTTGTACGTTGTACGAAGCCAGTAAAAGTAACGCTTTTCAAAGCTTACTGTCAGTCCTTCTACACGTGCAGCCTGTGGGTCAACTTTACTCAGCGGACATACAGCGACCTACGCGTTCAATACAATAATGCACTGAGAGTGCTGCTGCGGCTGCCGTGGCGCAGTAGTGCGTCAGGGATGTTTGCAGATAATAATATTGATGGTTTTGCCGCCATTATTAGAAATAGATGTGCATCCCTGATGACTCGTGTTCGCGGCAGCACCAACAGTATTCTCAGTGTATTCGCAGATCGGTGGGATTCCCTGATGGTGCGGAGGTGGATGCAGCTCCATGCTGAATTGTAATTGTTCATTTTCATCTGTGTCTGTACCCTACTAACACTAGAACTTAAGTCAAATTGTTACTAACCCTATGGACTCCGGTCTGAAATAAAATCTTTCTATTCTATTCTATTCTATTGTGCATTAAATAAAAAAAAAATTATACATACTATCTCTCCCTCCTCAGCCACTCCTGTCCCGACATAGTCATGTTCTTCAACATAGCCTTGTTCTACAACATAGTCCTGCTCCTCAACATAGTCTTGCTCCTCAACGTAGTCTTGCTCCTCAACATAGTCTTGCTCCTCCTTGATCTCGATGTGGGTATCACCGTAGTGCTTTATGCACGCTTGCTCGGTGCTGAATATGGCCTCGCACTGTGAAGAAGATGTACAATCAAAATAGTTTTCGACGCACAGTATAGTCTTAATTTTTTGTTTACATGAAAAAAGAAAAAATATGAAATCTATCTGATGGAATAATTGTTTTTTCCATCAGATAGATTTCCAAAACTTAGATGTATGGTTCAGGTTGGTTGTTTCATATGGTGAAAAATTGGCATGAAATAGCTTGCTAATTGCTTCTAAAAAACAATATTTTAACAATGGTATCATTTACGGTGTTAATACTTAGGTTTGATTGGATGGTGGGACAAGTTAGACAAAACGCAACACCAGTTTTGTCCACAAAGACATGTTTTTTTCATGAAATAGTCATTCAATGGAATATGAACTTAGAAGGTTGTGTTGATTACAAAGATTATAATTGTAAATACATTTGACCAGTTGCAAAACATATTTTAATAAACATACAACCTGATCACAACTGGCAATTTGCAAAAAACTAGCTGACTGGTGAGACAGATGCGAAGATTAATAAAAGGCAAGTGTTACTGATTTCCTTTTGAGAGTGATTGTGTAATAAAAGAATGTAACTTGAAGAGCATGAGATTCAAGTTTTGATCTTCCTCCATCCCAGAGCCCGACAACTGAATTTAGCCAAATTTGGGTATACTACTAAAACATACATCTCTGCTAACACCTTCGGGGGTAAAAGGCGTGATGTTATGTTATGTAGTTGATTTAGGACACTGCACTAGAGGTGTGCACTATCAATTATTTGCCAGTAGCAAGCGTACATCAACACGGCAACTGCCAAAAATGAAAACATCGAACACGGAACATTTTCCATCAACCCATCAACCTTTGATTCGCCCAAGTCCGAACCATCCAGAAAACTGTTTTTTCAGCAGATTCCTTCACAAACTATAAATAAACACATTCAATTCGTACTTACAACACCACATTTGTATTCTTTTTTCTCTTTTTTCAACGAGTGATCTCTCTCCAAATGTCCTTTCAATTCTTCTTCAGTGGGAAATGTTTCACCGCATTCACAGATAATATAATGGATGCTCACGAAAGAGCAATAGAACATATCGTCCGACATAGCGAAGATATTTCAAGCACAGATTAGTAATTTTATGATAAAACTGGTGTCTGGTATTAATTTTCTATGCCGCGGCCATTTTGGATTCTATTTTCTGTGAGGGAGGTGTTCGTGTTCCTAGTGATGTGTGCGGGATTTCTTATTATCGATATTTTGGACGACAGCAATTTGACGAAAAATGATCCAGGTCGCGGCACGTAAGTCTAGCGCTGAACGAAACGTGAAGGGGATATCTGCGCATGTTATACGACTGGAGAGCCAATCGGCGCAACGCACGCCCCCAGACATTCTTATTTTTTACTTCTGCGCAATAAAGTTCACCGCTAGACTTTCGTGCCGCGACCTGTAGGCGATTTAAATTGATAAGCGAAAATATTAACAAATTCTGTAAATCGATTTCCATTTCTATAACTAGGACTAATGCAACAAACACACACGTTTGGAATCATTCAGCGTGAATCACACAGAGAGCACCCGTTTTCTGTGTGATTCACGTCACGAGATAATTACTCCCAATCAATCCCGTGGTTGACCCGCGCCCACGCACTGTATGTGTTGCACTTTACATCATATTTTTTTTTGAAGCATCATTATTTTTCAGTAGGGCTTTGGTTTATAAGTCATCTCATCCATCCTATCGCACTAGAAATCACACACACAACACACACACACCATCATCACACAACCAAACACATCAACAACAACACAACAACACACACACACACATCAACTCAACAACTCATCACATGAACTTAGTAGTCAGTTGAGTAAAATACCTTGGATTACTCCTAGACCAACGCTTTGCATGGAGACTTCGTAATATCAAAACTAAGGCTATGGTTCCACTGAAGCGGAGCGATTCACAAATCACATGGCAGGAGTGGAGAAGAGATGTGGATTTCAAGCCATGTGATTAGTGAATCGCACTCCGCTCCGTTTCAGTGGAACCGCAGCCTAAAAGACGAGAATTCAAAATTCAAAACATTTGCCCATCCTACTTGAAAAGTGTAGACAACAAACTACTCATATCAAGAGTGTCCTTAAGCCTATCTGGATGCATTGGATACAGCTCTGAGGCAGCGCTTACGAACACTAAAGAGTTGTAAACTTTAGGACCTGCGAGTTCAGTCTTTTTTTACTATCGACTAAATATTAGTCGATAGTAAATAAAAAATAATAATTTAAAGAAAAACAAAAAACCCGACTGCGTAAAAACTAATTTAAAAAAATACGTGAAAGAATTAACTTAAATAAAAACTAAAAAGAAAGAAACAAGCCCAGTAGTTTAGAATTCTGTTAAGTAATACTAAATAACTACATAATTGAAATAGTTTTATAATCGATACACACATAAAACAAATCATAAATTCTAATGCAGAACAGAACGACTCACAGTCGGGGCCCATTTAAATTTTACCAATCAAATCTTCCCAAGGGGCCCCGTGTGATCCTAAACAGAATTAGCGAGAATGATTGCTTTGTTAAACAACTTTAAATCGTTATATATCCTAAACTATTATTTAAAATGAAAAATGATAAAAGGAACCTAAAGATGATTTTAAAATACCTATTCAACGATACCCCACTTGACATAGTTCATCAACTTTTATTTTTTTCATTTTGACAATATGGCGTCTGGTTGTCGCTGTGGTGAATTTTGATTACTGTTATGTCTTTAGTGACACTCGCAAGGTTAAGACGAATCGATTGACGTAAGAATTATCAAAATCGGCCTACGCATTTGGTCTCTAGAACGCCACATAGAAACAAACATACATACATACATAGACTGATAAACACATTACCCTCCTTTGCGTCGCGCAGTCGGGTAAAAAAGACTCAGTTTCTGGAAAACACAACACTATCTTAATGACGTATGTATAATTGTTTTACATCGATTAACCTATTTTTTTCGCTAAAAGAGCATTTAATAAAGTTATTGCATCTAATTAATTGGAAAACATTTTCTCATTTGATAATTTACTGTAATTCCAAACTAAATTTACTATTTTAGTTTAAAAATACCCTTCTTGACTTGACACTTTGTTGAATGCCAACTATTTTTCTTATCTGTGATGATTCTATAATCTTCTGTGTGTTAATTTATTATTTGATTCCACTCGTACTATATTATTTATTTTGGTAAATTATTCGTTAGTTTTGTGTGAAAAATGCTGTGAATTTCATCAAATATCATGGAAGATTTACTAGCATGTCGGGTATGCCTAGCTACCGGTGTAAATCTGTACGATATGTACAAATACAAACTCAAAAATCTTTTCGAAATATTCAGTGGTATTCAAGTAAGTTTGTTGTTTTTTTTTGTTTATGTCTGATTTATAGCTTTGTTTACATAACAAGGCATAGGATTTTTTTTGTACGTCCTACTATCGCTCTTAACCTAGTTCGTCTAGCTATAGTGATATTTCGATATATTCGAATATTACAAAGTTTCAAAATCATTTAATTTTCTGCTACACTTACCACCAAAAATTCGAAGACATGTGACATCTACCAATCTGTACTGGGGCTGCGTGGTGGATTACAGCCCACTCCCAGCCCCGGATCTTGAAATTTTTCGAGGCGGGGCAAAAACTAAGAAATGCCGCCCCCGCCCGTCTATATTTTTATTTTTATCATTATCATTATTTCAACCATCAGACGCCTAATGATGGCCATAGGCCCAGGGGTGGACCGTGAGTTTGTTGGGCCCTGGGCTAATACTACTTGGGGCCTGGCCAAGGGCGTCGCCAGCTTTTGGGCCAGAAGGGGGGCCTATCGGAAGGGTGCGATTTGTAAGTTTACTATTTACGGATGTAGCTGAAGTGCATATAGCCACTTCAAAAACGTTAGCACCTCCGTGACCTCGGATTGGTTAGTTTAGGTTTTGAAGAGTTATTTGAAAAGGTTAGGCACTAAATGAAAATTAGATTCTTAAATAGATGCTACTAAATCAATTTAGGGAGACAATTTAATGAGAAAGAGGAACTAAGACTCTAAGAGCGAGCTCGAAAATTTTAACATCCTACTTTGGACAGATTAGAATTATTTCGTCACTTCATACAGGAGTTACTTGGTTGACTTTCAAAGTTAAGATTTAAGAAGAACTTGACTGCATGAGCGAGCGAAGCGAGCTCGAAAATTTTTTGACACCTTGCTTTGGACAGGTTTGAATTGTTTTGATCCTTCATACAGGAATTACTTGGACGACTTTTAGGCAAAGTCTAAAGAAAGTAGTCTAAAAAGCAAGCGAAGCCAGTTCGAAAACTTAACAGTTTACCTACCTTGGACAGGTTAGAATTGTTTCGAACTACCGGAGTTACTTAGGTGACTTAAGGACAAAGTCAAAATTCAAGAGAAATTAGGCTGTAAGAGCGAGCGAAGCGAGCTCGAAAATTTTACGTCTTTCCTCAGAAGAGAGAGATCTAAATCGATGGGCTAGTATGCATATGGGGTGTCTGCAGGGCGCTCCTTCTTCTTCAACAGGAACAGTTTTCCAGTCTTCAACAGAAATCAATGAGTTGTATCGTTACAACTCATCATTATCGCAACTTTGACCATATTATGTCTGCCAAGCTTGAATTTGCCGCCCCCTAAACTTGCCGCCCGGGGCATGGGCCCCGGCTTGCCCCCCCCTAGATCCGGCCCTGCCCACTCCCTCTCATAGAGAAGAGGCCTGTGCCTCAGCAGTGGGAACATTATACATACTGGTTAAGTTTAATTTCCAATTAGTTTCTCATTGCTTTAACAGCTAAATACTTGGCATTATTATAAGTAATAAATCTGCTTACCAGTAAAACAGTTCATCTGAGATCCATGGGCTAGTGATGTACTTTCATTCTCTTTCATATGTTTTTTCCATACATTTCTTTATGGTGTCATTCATTTCTTCATTAGTCACCTCTTTTTTAACCATAATTTACAATATCTGGCCATCATTTCTTTGATCTTCCACTACTATTCTTGTAGCTAGCGCCTTGGTACATCATTTATAGTGGATGTCACTCGGCTTCACCCGCATAGTTCCTGTTCCCGTGAGAGTACGGGGATAAAATATAGCCTACGTTACTCAGGGTGAATGTAGCTTTCTAATGGTGAGAGAATTTTTGAAATTGGAGCAGTAGTTTTTTAGTTTATTCATTAACAAAAATACAAATCTTTCCTCTTTAGTGTAGATTATGCGCGCACCCAAGGAGTGGTATTCCCTGCCTGTATTGGGTTCACAATTTAAAAAAAATCTCTAATTTGACAGGTGTCACCAACTGACAACTACCCACAATACCTGTGCTGCTACTGCAGGGCTTTACTCCGGAAGTGTGACGCCTTCAGGGAGAGATGTCGGAGGGCTCAGGAGCTCATGAAGTATGCCGAGATGAAGAGTGGGCTGGTGAGCATTGTCTTGTTTGTGTCAGTTACCAACGGGACCCTGTTACTAAGTCTCCGCTGTCCGTGCGTCTGTCAGTGGACTGTATGTCATGACCAGTAATAGGTAGACAGTTGAAATATTCACAGAATGTGTAGGTATTTCCGTTTGCTCTATAACGACAAGTAATAAAAATAAATTGGAGAAAATATAGTGACCACTAAAAATAACTTTGTGATCACTAACATCTATCACCTAAAATATCAATTGATCACCAAATTTAATAAATTGAGCACCAAATTTAATAAATTGAGCACCAAATTTAATAAATTGAGCACCAATCGCGCTGGCGCTGCGGTGGTGAGGCTGCCTTACGTTCTTAGGGTCCCGGGTTCGAATCCCGGTTGGAGCAAATGTTTGTGTGATGAGCATGGACATTTGTTTCTGAGTCATGGATGTTTATATATATATCACGGCAGGGAAAGCTTAGAGGAACACTGTCCCCAAATTATTGGCGCCATTCGCCACCATATTGTCTTTCAGTCATCACATCGCCTTGCGATACGATTCTTCATTGTTGATAGATAGGTAGATGGGTATTTGAAATCACACACAGCACTTGACTCAAATTCCAAACGTTTATTTCTATTAAACCATAAGTACAGAAACTGATTAACTTTCTAGAGTTGAGTCGTCCATTCGCAAATTATTATGGTTGAGGAGAAGAAACTCTTCACACTATTTTAAATTGTATTACAGATCGTTCACTTCATTAAACACTTAAAATTACTTAGTATTTCAATTGTTTTTGCTAATCGTAAGCTAACGTGACGGATCGTTGCTCCCTGTGTTCTGAGTGGGCGGAAGTCCTCCACACAGTACAGGTAACTCATTACATAATAAATTCATTAAAACTTACAAACAATACTAGAGTAATTCATAATTAATTATTTTAATAATTAAACAATACCAATATTCACAAATGCAAAGGTTTTATCAAGTTAAAGCTAATTAGTCGCTTCAATACTTTTTACAACAATATTCAATCTTGTTTTAAAACCATTTCCGGTACATCAAAGTATTTAGTACAAAGAACACCTACGAAGTCTTTCACTAATAAATCGTTCTGTAAAATAATCTTGTTACTTTTTAGTTTGTAATTAAATTAGATAATCTGATTTAGTTGTAGTTTCAAATTATTAATTGATTTATTGATCAAATCGTATTCGGCCTGTAGTGTTGCCTCATAAAAATCTTGTGTCAAAATGAACAATAATAATTACAAATCCAATGTCATAAAATACTTGCTTATCATAATTTTAACTATAGATTTAGCTAAAGACTTACTGAGTCTTTAGCTAGACTTTTGTTTAATAAATTACTATTTGAAACCACGAACTATCTAAGTGCTAGTTACGCCAATAGATGGCGCTTAACTCATTTGTCAAGTGATGTAATAACTGTACCACGAAGCAGAGATGGCAGGTTCATGGAATAGAATTATGAGTGTTAATAATTAGATTAAATCTTAGCAGATAGAGCCTCTTGCGGCGACATATATAATATGTATTTACAAACAACAAGTATCTATGTAGTATATCAACTATCTGGTGTCCACGACACAAGCCTCGTTGCTTAGTGTGGCACTAGATGGCGCTGTGTGTTAATGTCCAGCGATATTTATTTATTTATTTTAAATTGCAAAAAAATAATTATTTGAAGTTGTAACACCGAAATTCGATGCCCTGCTTACGTTTAACTCATACATTTTTCATTTAAATTTCAGCTGACAACTTCCCAAATACACTCAATAGCGGTCTCCAATCACACGGGCCTCCCCCTCTTCATATCAACCCCAGAATCAACGACAATAACGGAAGTCCTGATCAAAACTGAGGGACCGCTTCCAGATGTAGTGTTCTTTAAAGAAGAAGTCGACTTTAGTGATGAAGAGCCTCTAGCTAATAAGGTGAGTTTGAGTATAGTGTCATTTGGGTTTGACGCAGAATGTACACTAAGCCGTGTGGTATCCGGTAGAGTAGAATAGAACCAATCCATTACACTCACGGGTGTCGTATAAGGCGACTAATGTCGAGGCAGAACACCTTGCGCCTCCGTAGACCTGAGAATGGGCAGCAGCGTTTTCGGTTAGTCTTTCATCACTGCGATCTCCAATCCGCCTGCCAAGCGTGGAGATTACGGCAAATGCCTCCCATCATGGGAGAGGCTTATGTCCAGCAGTGGACGTTATGGGCTGTTGTTGTTGTTGTACACTTTCCAAAATGTCTATAGTCTGAGTTTCCACCAGTGATGAGAGTTTTATGCGCATTTCTCGCTGCACATCCTCGTACATCTGGTGGAATCGCAGCCTTAGGGGCCGTCTATCACGTGAGGCTCGAAAGGGGAGGGGAGGGGTTTTGGCAAAAGTCAAAATATTCAAGGGGGAGGAGGGGTGTACCTATGAAAATATCACGTGTCATTTTTTCGTCAAACATGCGTATCCGGTGATTATACTTTATTAAGTACCTGTATTTAAAGATAATACTCTAAAATTTTTAGATTCTACGCGTTTACGAATTACCGCGCTTCTATTGTTCGAGCGCAGACTTATGTTTCATTACAACATTTTTGTGCATTAAATCTAAGACAGTGACAAGCAAAACAACCCTTAACTCAAGCCCATAAGATTCATCAGATTAAGCAAAATTTGTTGAAATTATAGATGCGATATTTTTTTTTTTTTTTCCTGAGTGCGTTTGTAACAATTTTTTTTTTTAATTATATAAACTTATGTTATTAAATAGAAGAAAACTGATCCTAAACTCAACACGACATCGTTATTTTGTGTGGAGAGGCACTGTAAATTATTTTTTACAATATTATAAGACAATATTTTCGAATAAAATACTACTATTTATTTGAAGATGAATGAGTAATCTATCTGTTGTAATTATTAGTTAAGTACATGTGATTTAGTTGCATTTTTAAAGCTTCCGAAAAACTGCTTATCTTTTTAAGTTTTGGTCAGATATGCAAACGCGTCCTTAAACCTCACCACGTATGACCAAGGGGGGGGGGGGGGGGGGGGTGGTTAAAAATGCGAGATACGCGAAGCCGAAAGGAGAGACGCTTAGGGACTGTGGTGTATTCACCGAAGCAGTGCGGAGATGTTCATCGCACGCCGCCCACGTCTCTTCACATCTCCGCTGTGCGCCTGGTCGCCGGGTACCTACGGCGTACTCTCTACTCAACAATTTCCTCTAAAGCTAAGCGAAGCCGCGCTTGCCTAGGTTGTCCGTGGCTGGGTAACCGCCCATTACATACCGAGTATCCTCCGTACCTCGGAAAGCACGTAAAGCTGTTGGTCCCGGCTGTCATTTGTAAATCTTTGACAGTCGTTACAGATAGTTAGTGGCCCGACAGTCTGGCAACCAGACTTACCAAGGGGTATCGTATTATCTAGTACTAACTGGGTTGTGGAGGTCAGATAGGCAGTCGCTCCATGTAAAATACTGGTATTCAGCTGCATCCGGTTAGACTGGAAGCCGACCCCAACATAATTGTGAAAAGGCAGGCAGATAATGAAGATTAATTAATAATTGTTTTTTTTTTTATGTTTTGATTAATAATTATGTTGTTAAATTATAATTGTGTTACTTGTATGATGAATGTGATTCTTTTTAATTTTTATTTTGTTATTTCCAACACAATGTCAATGGGGGGTATCGTTTTTGAGCTCACCAGATGGCGCACTGTCGAGTAAGGTCTTGTCAGTAATTCTGTTTAATACTTTAAAGCACCAATAACTTTGTAAAAAAGTTTATTTTAATACGTATAACAACACAGTGTAAGCTAGGTATATTATATTTACAATATTCTTCCTAAAATTAGCAAGCATGAAACATTTAAAAATCATTCTACCTCCAAGTACTAACAATACTATTATCATAATCTTCAAGTCATAATTAATCAGGAATGGGCTCAATCTAGAACACAATCGTGAGTATTAGTATAAATACGTGATAAAAAAACACACAACGCTTGAACACAGTATGACATCTGACATTTTGGAGGACCTCAGTCTACACAAGCGCCTCTAGTGGCAAATTCACACGCAATAGCCGCCATTGTTTGTGAATAAATTGAATTGATTGGTTCTCGTCTCGTCTCCGCTTCGGTGGAGTCCCCCTTTTTCTGAGATTGCAAACGTGATGTTATATGTCAATTATAGGTGAAGAAGAAGGAACAAGACATGGAAGTGGAAGTGCCTCCTCTAGATAACGATGATGATGACGACTACATGGACAGCAGTGACCGAATAGAGTGCGGTGTGAATGTGGCGCCTGGGGGCGGCTGTGACGCGGACTTCGATGTTCCTTGCAATGAGATTGAGGTGAGTCTTAAGATTTACTTAAGCTTGTTAAACTACCTCAAATGGCTTAGCATGATCCTCCGTTACGCCTAAAATAGCTTATACTGCTTATACGGCTTATACTGAATTTCTTTCTACAAATTTTTATTTTCTGCTTCGATAGAAGCCTAGATATAGTCCACAAGATACCTATTAGTTCAAAAAATTCAAAGATATATGTCTAACAACAGCATAATCAATCACGCACGAGCTATTGTCAAAATTCTCGCGAAAAGTATGGCGGGTTGGCCGCTCTTAATGCTAAGTACTGTTACGAGCTGGGTACGGGATAAATTAATTACTACCGATTAAACACTTGGATAACTTTAATTAATTACAAAACACTTCAAACTCAATCACAAGTACACCACTGATCACTATTCACTTAGATATCGCACTTACTAGATCACTTTGATTCGCTCCGTACTGTAGCCAAAATAATACTGCCCGCTCCCGCAAACACGTCGACTATTTATATGACGACCGAACGTTTGAGAAAGATCCAGAATCTTCTAGACAATTCATACTAGGTCATTGTCCTACGAGAAACTTCCACAACTTTTGTACAAAGGAAAGAAATAGGTACTTTATGTCCTGGGCGTACGGTCGAAATTACAATGACAACTTTCTGATGTATATTATAGGTAGTTTGCGAATTTGTACCTACATCATTCGATACATACCTACTACTACCTACCTACTTACTTAGTTGTAGGTACCTACTATTAGAAGCTACTTATATTGTAGGTATGGCTACGACGTAACACTGCCCCCTCCTTAGACATGCTCGTCCCGAGCATCATTAGGCCCGTAGTATCGCGCCAATCGGTCTACATGGACAATCTTAGGCGCACCTCGTGGACCCTTCTGTATTCGGTAGGTGACATCGTTGATCCTAGTCACGACTCGGTATGGTCCTTCCCAGTTTGCTTGTAATTTCGGAGACTTCCCTTTGCTCCGTACTGGGTTATGCAACCACACCAGTGAACTCTCGTCGAAACCCCTACTATTTGCTTTCCGGTCATAACGGGTCTTCATCTTCTCAGACATCTGTTGGCCGGATTGTCTAATATGCTCATAAACATCATTCAACTTGTTACGCAAGTCATTTGCGTAATCTGTTACACTGCGTGGAGCATCAGGGGGAGTTCCAGTGATTAAATCTGCTGGCAACCGTAATTCCCTTCCAAAGTTCGCGAAGGCGGGCGTCACAGTCGTACTTTCGTGGACTGCGCTGCGGTAGGACAGAAGAAACGGCTGTATGTGCTTGTCCCAATCCCTTTGTCTGCTTTCCACGACTTTTGCCAGATATCTTTCCAACGTTTGGTTGAATCGTTCCACCATTCCATCAGATTGTGGGTGGTAAGAGGTGGTTCTGGTTTTGTGGGTACCCATTAATCGACAAGTCTCCTGAAATACTTGCGATTCGAAATTCCTTCCTTGATCGCTGTGTATTTCTAAGGGTACTCCAAAACGACAGAAGACTTCCTGAACCAATTTATCTGCGACAGTTGTAGCTTCTTGATTAGGAATGGCGAAGACTTCTGGCCACTTTGTGAAGTAATCCATGACCACCAAGAAGTACTTGTTTCCGCTCTCACTTTCTGGAAATGGTCCCGCAACGTCTAGTGCTATCCGTTCCCAAGGGGCTCCAACGTTGTACACTTTTAATGCTCCTCTGCTGCGTGTTTGGGGTCCTTTCACGGCCGCACAAGTGGTACATTTGCGACACCAGTCCTCCACATCATCTCGACAGTGGATCCAGTAAAAGCGTTCTCGAATTTTTAGTAAAGTCCTTTTTACCCCCATATGTCCTCCCGAACATCCATCATGGTACAGCCGTAAAACATCCGGTACCTTAGCTTTAGGGACAACCATTTGTAGATGACAGCTGTCCCCTCGAGCGTTTTCCCATTTACGGCACAAGACTCCATCCTGGATCACCAAGCTGTTCCATTGCGCCCAATAACTCTTCGTGATGGAACTCATCGCAGCCACATCACTCCACTTGGGTTTAGGAGCACCAGCTTTGATCCACTCGAAGATCGGTTTGATGTCCGAGTCATTTTGCTGAGCCTGCTGTAGGGTTTCTTTCCATTCATCGCTGAGATCCATTCTAAGCATCCTCACGGGCACTACTTCCTTAGTCTCTTGCCGGGCACAGTGCTTACAGTCTTCAGGACAAGGTCTTCTCGACAGGGCGTCTGCGTTACCGTGAGTTCTTCCACTGCGATGTTCAGTTACGAAGTCAAACTCTTGCAATAGCTCCATCCATCTCGCCACTTGCCCTTCTGGATTCTTGAACTGTAATAGCCACTTCAATGCAGCATGGTCAGTTCTTAATTGGAATTTACGTCCCAACAAATATTTACTGAAGTGCTGCAATGTCTTTACTACGGCGAGTAGCTCCCGTCTTGTAACGCAGTAATTTCTTTCTGGTTTGGATAAAGACTTGCTGAAGTAAGCTATCACAACCTCTTGGTTTCCTTTCCGTTGAGACAGCACGCCCCCAATTCCAGTATTACTTGCATCTGTGTCAACTATGAAGTCATTTTCTGTGTCAGGATATCCCAAGATAGGCGTATTGCACAGACGTTTCTTTAATTCCTGAAATGCAACGTCGCAGTTCTCGTCCCAACAGAATTGCCGCTTTTCCTCAGTGAGTTTGTGCAGAGGTTTTGCAATGTCGGCAAAATTCTTGACAAACCTTCGATAGTAGGAGCACACACCCAGAAATGCTCTGACCTGTGTCTTGTCTTTCGGAACTGGCCAATCCTTGACGGCGATTACTTTTTCTGGGTCTGTTTGAACACCTTCCCCCGAAACTATGTGTCCTAAGAAGTTCACTTGTTTTCTGAAAAACGAGCACTTTTTCGGACTTAACTTAAGATTTGCTGTTTGGATTTTCGACAGCACTTGGTTGAGGTTTTTAAGGTGATCTTCAAATGTACGGCCCACGATGATTATGTCGTCTAGATAGACAAGACATGCGTCTCCAATCAATCCGGCGAGTACTTGCTCCATCAGCCTTTCAAACGTTGCAGGAGCATTGCACAATCCGAATGGCATAACTTTAAACTGCCACAATCCCTTCCCTGTTGAGAATGCAGTTTTTTCCTTATCCTTGGGGTCTATTTCTACTTGCCAGTAGCCACTTTTCAGGTCAAGTGTGGTAAACCACTTCATACCAGTCAGCGTATCCAGTGTGTCATCGATCCTAGGCAGCGGATAGCTGTCCTTTTTCGTGACATCGTTCAGTCGTCCATAGTCCACACAGAAGCGCATACTGCCGTCCTTTTTCTTTACCAGGACCACAGGAGAACACCATGGACTCGATGAAGGCTCTGATGGTCAGGCTGTTCCCGTCATGTGCTTGCGAGATCAAGATTCTCGGGGCTCTTTCAATACCAGCCAGCACCCGCCCCCCAGTCCTGGCATTTACTCGTTTCCCTGCTGTGGCTGGGCAGTCACTTCAGCCACCCTTCCTTGCTGATCTTCTCGCGGGGTGTTGCGCTTTGGACAGCTTGACCGAAGGTGACCCCTTTCTCCACAAGTGTAGCACCTAGGACTGTACCCTTGCGGGCGCTCGCGTACCGGTGATGCTACAACCTCCCTAACGCGGTGCGTTCGGTGGTCTTGCCTCACTGCCTCTACTTCT
This sequence comes from Xestia xanthographa, assembly GCA_905147715.2. Classification (NCBI taxonomy): domain Eukaryota; kingdom Metazoa; phylum Arthropoda; class Insecta; order Lepidoptera; family Noctuidae; genus Xestia; species Xestia xanthographa. The sequence goes on from LR990654.1 coordinate 30,022,188, forward strand.
AAAGCATGGGCTAAGGCGTCCTTCAATGTTTCATGATGCCCAAGTCTCACGGCGGCTCTAACTTCTAAGTCACGTATTCCATCAACGAACGCTTGTACCAGATTCCCATCGATCAGTGCAGGGGCAGACTGGTATGCTTTCCGAACCAGCTTTTCAACTTCCAGGGCCCACTGCTGTAGGTTCTCGGCACTACGTTGAACACGATCCTTCAACTTAGCACGAAATACGTGCTCCAGGTGCGCGTCGCCGTATCTGGACTCTAACGCCTCCAGCAGCTGCTCGTAGGTTACATCCTTACCGAGCGCCTCAAGAATGTTTAGGGCCTGGTCTCGGAGGCCCAAGGTGAGCGCGGTCATGGCTTGCGATTTTGTCCATCCATTCGCCTTCATAACGGCCTCAAATTGAATTTTATAAGCCGACCACGAAGATGTTCCGTCGAATGGAGGCACCTTAAAGCCCCGCGCTGAAGGTGCAGCAACTACTGAAGCCACAGTCACGTCTCCAGACTTCAGTTCTCCCAAAGCCTTCTTCACTCCAGCGATCTGAACTTCAGCCTCTGAGATGCGATTCTCGTGCTGGTGTACCTGGTCCTTCATAATCTTGAGCTCTTTGCCGAAAGTTGCATGAAGATCCTTTATGAGGATCATCTGTTCTTCTTGACGGCGAGCCTGCTCCTCTTTATCTCGTTGCAACTGCTCTTGTAACTGGCGAGCCTGGTCCTCTTGACGGCGAGCCTGCTCCTCTTGACAGCGAGCCTGCTCCTCTTTATCTCGTTGCAACTGCTCCTGTAACTGGCGAGCCTGGTCCTCTTGACGGCGAGCCTGCTCCTCCTTATCTCGTTGCAACTGCTCCTGTAACTGGCGAGCCTGCTCCTCTTGGCGGCGAGCCTGCTCCTCCTTATCTCGTTGCAACTGCTCCTGTAACTGGCGAGACTGCTCCTCTTGACGGCGAGCCTGCTCCTCTTGACGGCGAGCCTGCTCCTCTTGACGGCGAGCCTGCTCCTGCAGCAGCGCCATTAAAGCTGACAAGTCTGGCGCTACTGATGCTGGAGAAACTCCGGATGGACCAGCGACTGGCACTGACGTAGGCTGGACTCCACCCGGTGTCTGTGTCGGAGAGTCTCCAAACCGCCTTTGGTCCATGTCCTGCTGTCGCTGACTCCTGGTACGGATACCGTCCGTGTTGTCCTTTGGTAGAACTGGCATAATTTATCCCTCACTTCTGGCACCAAATTGTTACGAGCTGGGTACGGGATAAATTAATTACTACCGATTAAACACTTGGATAACTTTAATTAATTACAAAACACTTCAAACTCAATCACAAGTACACCACTGATCACTATTCACTTAGATATCGCACTTACTAGATCACTTTGATTCGCTCCGTACTGTAGCCAAAATAATACTGCCCGCTCCCGCAAACACGTCGACTATTTATATGACGACCGAACGTTTGAGAAAGATCCAGAATCTTCTAGACAATTCATACTAGGTCATTGTCCTACGAGAAACTTCCACAACTTTTGTACAAAGGAAAGAAATAGGTACTTTATGTCCTGGGCGTACGGTCGAAATTACAATGACAACTTTCTGATGTATATTATAGGTAGTTTGCGAATTTGTACCTACATCATTCGATACATACCTACTACTACCTACCTACTTACTTAGTTGTAGGTACCTACTACATATTAGAAGCTACTTATATTGTAGGTATGGCTACGACGTAACAGTACTATGTGTGACGAAAACACGATTCCATAAACTTTTCTCGATAGAAAAAAAATCGCTGGTAAGTATTCAAAAAGTACTTCAAATTAGATCATGAAACTTTGCATACTAACTGAACTAACTATAAAGCAGGTCTTATGTGCTTTATTTTTTTAGTCCAATCAATAGATTTTTTGTAAATCGCAAAAAACCACTAATTTCGCACTATTCGGCCGCAGTGACTGACGTAACAACCGCTTTGTAGTGCAAGCTGATTAGAACTTTATTCTAACAGTATTTCAAACGAAGTTTGAACCACCACAAATAGAGTTGCTAATTTTAGGGTTAGAAGGGCCTTAAGCACACTCCTCTCTCTTAAGTACACCCTTTATTTTTATTATTTATTTATTGCTTGTTTATGTATGTTTTATGTTAATTTTTTCCGCCATTTTGTACGCCATAAATTGGCAAAACTTAGTGCACACATTTTAGACGATATACTATCTGTAACCATACCTATGTTTTACAAAATAAATGATTGATTGATTATAAAAATCCGTGGTATGCGTATGTCACACTTTCTTTGATTTTAAGTTTTGTTAACGATTTTTTTTTGTTTACAGGTAGTATTTTTAACTCAAGAAGAACAGCTGAAAGAAATACTAGAGAGAAAAGACTCGTATAACTATATAAACTCTTTTTATAAATGCGAACATTGCTATAAAGGATTCATTCAAGATGGGACGTATAAGAATCATATGTTGAGGCATGATCCGGTATGTATTATTTTTATAAGTAATTTAAATATTTCTTTCTTTCTTTTCTTTCACCCAAAGGAAAACGCCCATTCTTGGCCACGTTCTGCCCACCAATGTGCTAAGTACAAAAAACATACCCATTTGTTTGTTTTTTGAAGAAAAAAATGAATGAAAAAAATGAAAAAGCGTTTATTCGAGGTGACTTCATAATACAAAAAATGTTACTTCTACCAAACTGTAAAACAATTTGTTGGCAGATGTAGCTCCCATATAAAACATTCTGCTTATAAGTTACTACTTTAAGTACTTCTCCATCAATAACAAGAACTAAGTTTAGTTTTAGTTAATGTTTAGTACATTAACTAAAACTAAACACTAATATTTTACAATAGCACAAAAGGCTGACCAATAGTGAATTGAAACGCCAGTACAAAATTCTAAATGCTAATAAATAAATAAAATAAATTAAACTTTATTTTAGACTAAAATCCATTGGTTGTCGTGGTCGTTTTAATTAAGTAGGTATTTTAATTTAGTTATTCGCACTTATTTCATGATAATACAAAAAAAAATAATCTATACTAATATTATAAAGAGGTAACATTTGTTTGTAAGTTTGTTTGTAGGGGGTAATCTCCGGAAGTAATAAAACGATTTTAAAAATTGTTTCACTGGTAGAAAGCTACATTATTCATGAGTGCTATAGACTATATTTTGTTCCTGTACTCCCACGGGAACGGGAACTACGCGGGTGAAACCGCGGGACGTCAGCTAGTATTTTTATAAATAAGTGTAATACGTTTTATGTATGTATGTATTTATTGTATATATGTAAATGGTACACCACAGGCTACCTGCAGTATTGTCTCTCTTTCCCCCTTAAATCCATCCAAAGGTTGTCTTTAAAAGATCGCTTTTAGCGACAAGACCGCCCATTGTGTCACCCCTTTCTAAAACGTTCTACATTTGTATCTGTAATTTTTATGGTGTAAGTACATAATAAAGAGTATATTCTATTTTTAACTAAAATATTGCTATTACTTATTTGCAATGAAACCTCCGGAATTAAAAGCCGAATTAATCAAGAAACTCAATCGGTTATTGCCCCATCTAACACTTCCGATCGTTGTTAATCCTAAAAAAATAAAAATAAAAGTCCAACCGAGTTCTATGTACAAAATAGTGTTTGTTTCTTCATCTGTGATGTCAACCCTAAAATCTATAGTTGGTGTATTATAATACACATGTAAACGGGTATTTTCGCGAATATTACATTTAATATAAGCCCGACGTTTCGACCGGATTGCACCAGCCGTGGTCGCGGGAAGACTGAAGTATTGGAGGTGCCGCCACAGCTAAGCGAAGGTGTTTATTCAACTACCCTCACTTGATCTTCATAAATGTTAATAAGGGCCGGTTCACACTACACTAACAGTGTCCGCATACTGAGATGATTTCACTTGACGAGTACACTTAGTGATCACTGGATTCCAAGCGGGAGGGAGTCTGAAGCCGTCTTCGCGATTGAAATTAGGATTCTTCTTGATCTCTTCTTTTTTGAAGATCAAGTGAGGGTAGTTGAATAAACACCTTCGCTTTGCTGTGGCGGTACCTCCAATACTTCAGTCTTCCCGCGACCACGGCTGGTGCAATCCGGTCGAAACTTCGGGCTTATATTAAAGGTAAAATTCGCGGAAATACCCGTTTACATGTGTATTATAATGTGTTTTGTTGGTTTCTTTCATGGGCGTCATTTGGCCAAAACCTCTTCATCAAATGGGCATTTCCCTTTCGCCAATTTTATCTAATTCTCATGTAATAGGGAATATGCATGAAATACAAAAGTCTTTTTATTTATTAAATGCCATGTATTGGCGCACAAAAGCATTGTAGTATAGTTCGGTTCAAACTTAATGGCGGCTCGGAAGTTAGCTGCGAGTGACGGTCTGCGCATTATACAGACAAAACGATGCGTCATCTGCGCTCCGTTGATACCTAATATTGTTGTCTGCGCAGCTTTACATTAGATGTTCCGAATCGCCATAAAGTTTAAAGCGTTATTCCTGCGCAGACCGTCACTCGCAGCTAACTTCCGAGCCGTCATTAAGTTTGAACCGAACTATTGACTTGTTTAGGTTTCTAAAACATCACTTATTTTACAATTTATTGTTTTTTGTAGCATGTTTTTGGTGAAACGGAACGCACTCTCAAAACGAGTCGTCCTCTATAATGACGGTAGTGAGTGACGTCAAAGCCTGTGTGTCAAAAAAACACTTTTATTTGAAAAATAAATAATATATAAAAATAAAAATAAATTTTATTATAATATTGTTATTGCAAGTTTTTGGTGAAACGGAACGCACTCTCAAAACGAGTCGTCCTCTATAATGACGGTAGTGAGTGACGTCAAAGCCTGTGTGTCAAAAAACACTTTTATTTGAAAAATAAATAAAAATAAATTTTATTATAATATTGTTATTGCAAGTTTTTGGTGAAACGGAACGCACTCTCAAAACGAGTCGTCCTCTATAATGACGGTAGTGAGTGACGTCAAAGCCTGTGTGTCAAAAAACACTTTTATTTGAAAAATAAATAAAAATAAATTTTATTATAATATTGTTATTGCAATTTTTACTTGATAAGAGCACATACAATTAGTAAAATTATTCTACTAAGCGCAAAAAAAATAGCAGAAACAAGCCAGATTGTGGTAAATGACGTGACATCATCGCCGCGACAGTCACGGACGTTCGAACTGTCGTAGAAAATTGTAGGAGTTTAATATTATTTTTAAGTGACAAGCAGTAGTTGAATTTAACTTTCAATACTTTTCTATGGTTGATAGTTCTGTATTTTATTGATTTAACTTCCCTATTGCGGCGAGCCTATTACATACCTATATCCAGACTTCGTGGCCGCTACTGAGAAATTATTTCAGGAACGTTATGGCAATCCAATAAATTTGATTTATTTTATTTCCTCATAAGCAATGTATCGTTACCGTGGCAAAACGTACGTAGCAAACGGCAAGCGCGACGACGAGATCGATGAACTGTCAGTTTGCGGACGGCTGTCCCTTACGGCATGTACACATAAACACGTTTCGACGTCGCAACGTGGTATTCTACGACGTCGCATCGTGGTAATCTACGACGTCGCAACGTGCCACGTTATCGCAACGTGTCACGATTTTGTCGTATGGTCGGTCGCTGTAAATTTCGAAAAATGAATCGCACTCGATAATAACAAATGAATGCGGCAAGATTAGTTTCAACGATGTCGTACCGTGCATCTGCAGACCTATTACGTATCTTTCTGATATCCAGTGACTATCAAGCTTCGGTTGTACACCGAACTTTGATGACAACCGAGAATGTCATAATATTGGTATTACGAGTACGTATCGCACTGAGTGGTATAGTATTATGTTATACTTACGCTTCATATTCACCATTCATAATACTATTCATCATCCTTTTTATTTGTTTATATTTCTACACTCAGCAAATCGATTTAAATACGATTCTTTAACTTGGAAATAGCTGAAATAAAATATTATTATAATTTTCATGTTGTGATATTTACGTCAAGCGTCAAATTGTCAAACTGTCAGTTAGTTTTTTAATTCTCTTTCTGCTCAGTCTATGGTCTAGCTCTATGATTTCTCTTTTTGGTTTGTATAATTTAAATTATTTTTATCAATATGTGTTTAGCCATTATATTTTGTAGATTATTACAATTGTTTACTAAATAACTTAATATTAAATTATATTATAAAATTATTTACGCACTCATGGATATGTCCTGGCCGACTACACTTGTCAGTTGAGATGATGGCGACACTAAGAAAACTAAGATTTGAAAAAGGAAGACTACTTTGGGAGAAACGAGCTGACGGACGGTGGAAAGGTCTACTCTGAAATCTGATTTGAGGAGTATCAGAGAGCAGCTTGGTTTTGGCGGTGAGATTCTTAAACTGCCCAGGGGATCCAACGAAATTTTCTCCTGGGACTTCTACTCCCGATGTTCGGAGGCTAACTACGTGCCTGTCCGTCTACTGGTCTCGCAGGGCTGTCCTACGTCTGGCCCTGAGTTCTGCACTGTCTTGCTGCTGAGCTGTCCTAGTGAACTCTGAGATCTACGCTGCCGCCGTTTCTACTGCTTCAGAGCTTTACTTCAAGGTTACTCCGGTATCGACCTGCTACCCTGACGCCTGATCCCGTTCTTACAGTGTGGTAAACTCATTATTGTCCATCTAAGTGCATAAACTTTAAAACTGAGTGCGTGCTAGGTAGTTTTTTATAAGTAGCTGTATTTTTTATCTTTCCCCTTTATTAAAATTTAATTGAACAAGTCTGCTTATCCATTTATTTTAAATAGGAGCAAGTAGATCTGTTACAGTGGATATCACTTAACGGTGACTAACAACCCGGGTACAGTGTAACGTCTTTCACGGAAGCCACTTCAAACTCAGTTGTTATAAATTTGTTGTCCACTATGCTTATATAAACGAAATAATCTAAGTATCGATTCGAAAGTGTCTGTCAAAATGAGTTACGGTGACTATCAGCCACGCTGACAACCAATGACGTCATATTTGATCGCGACTGGTCATACATAATACGAAACTAACCTTTTGACAGTTAATTGATGGACACTGAGCCCAGTTACTATCATTTCGAGCTGTCAACAGAGATACGTACGTAATAGCCCTACGTGGCACGTTGCGACATCGTAGATTACCACGATGCGACGTCGTATCGTGTTTATGTGTACAAGCTGTTGCTGTATAGTTAGTTTAACAACAACAACAGCCCATAACGTCCACTGCTGGACATAAGCCTCTCCCATGATGGGAGGAATTTGCCGTAATCTCCACGCTTGGCAGGCGGATTGGAGATCGCAGTGATGACAGACTAACAGAAAACGCTGCTGCCCATTCTCTGGTCTACGGAGGCGCAAGGTGTTCTGCCTCAGACATTACGAACCTTATACGACACCCGTGAGTGTAATGGGTTGGTTCTATTCTACTCTGCCGGATACCACACGGCTTAAGGCGAGGCATCGTTCTAAAACCGGGCACGCGCGCATCGGGACTGAGCGGGGGACTGGGCGTCTGAGCGGGGCGAGGATTGCTAGCTTATAACTTAAAGGACGTAAACGACAAAATGGTTTTTGTTATTTAATTCAGTTGGGAACGATAATTTCAGAAATTCCTTCTATAATTTTAAAGAGTATGTATAGGCTCATCTACGGAGAAAGTTAAGAGGCTTAAATTGGTCCCGTTTGCCCATTAAATGTGAATCTCTTTTTAAAAAGAGGTATGTTTGATATTTTTTTCTCTGTTACAAAAGTTAATTAATCATGTATTGAAAACTAACAAAATAAGGGTTTTATCATGAATTATCAGGTCACCAACTTATATTTTCATTTGTTTTGTAATTACTGACAAAAATTGAGATCATTGACTACATGATTTCCAATGCGTCCTCTTAATAGTTAGTTTACTTTAACAAATAACCTTTTATTTTTCTGATTCTTCCCCAGTCATACGGCTCAGAAACATGCCCCATATGCAAGACTCGCTGGCCTAACTCCCGTTCCCTTAAATCCCACACAACGACCGCCCATGAACGGAAATACATCTGCAAACTATGTAATCACATCTCAAAGAGTAGCCATAGAGCTAAAGAACATCTGAAATGGCACAAAGGCCATAGGTTTGTCTGTAAAATATGTGGAGCCATGTTTTCTAAATCAACCAGTCATCTAACGCATCTGAGATTACAGCATCCGACTAAGTTCTGTTGTGAAGTGTGCGGTGAAAGTTTTTTGGGAGAGATTGGTCTGAATATGCATATGAAGAAAAGTCATAGAGGCAATGAGGTGGGTTTATTTTTTGTTTTTTATTGATTTACTAGCTTCTAAATAAATAAATAAAGGGTGTAAAAGACCTCATCACGAAGCCGTCAACCAAGCATTCTGTACATCAAACTAAGTAACTTTACGCAAACATTATTGCTGGGAAACTACTTTTTTTTTTGGGGTGAAAAATCATGTTTTGTGGTAGAACTCAATGTAACCCACTCAAAACATTGTGCTGATGGATGGATTGAATAGTACGAGGGTCGTGGAGGTGTTACATGCAATGTATTTCACACGCGTGCGTTTTTGCGCGGGAATGAAAATTGCCACAGATAACTATACCTATACTTAGTCCAAATTGGTTCAATGCCTATAGTCTGAGGTGAATGTTTTTTTTTTTTTAATTTCGGCAAAGCACTACGGCATAAATATTTTTTGAATATTAAAATTGTGTTTTTATATAGAATATTATAGATAAACATGATTATTAAAAACTAATAGTTATTTTTATACACAAATTGACATTTACTTGTGTTCTGAATTCAAAAATTTAAAATAAATCATTTTTTTTTTATATTAGGCTGTTTAACGGCTTCATACCTTTGCTCATCCTTTAACCTGGCGATACCAGAGCGCGAAAAAAAAGAAAATTAAAATCATAGTTTCTTAGTTCGTGACAAAAATATTTTTCATTATATTTTATTTTATTTCTTCGTTCAAAAGTGTATTGAAAAACGTCGTTTGATACACGTGGACATTTGTTATTGCAGTTTACAGCTCGGGTGTTATAATTCCGCCTCGAATGCAATAACAAACTTTCTCCACTTGTATCAAAATGTACTATTATTTGTACGGATATTAATTTGTGTTGTTTTTCTTTTTCAGAAAATAAACTTAAAACCAGAATTTAAATGTGCTGTTTGCGAACAGTATTTTAAGAATATGGAAGCTATGAAACACCACAGCAATAGCTACGAAAATGGTATCTGTGATGGCAGTCTCTGGTGAGTTTATAACATTACATCATGCTTGTAGGTCTCGACGGGTGGGCAGAGGGGTACGACACCCATATTTGACGACCCGGATGGTGCAGCGGTAGTGAGGCTTCCTTACGTTCTTAGGGTCCCGGGTTCGAATCCCGGTAGGAACAAATGTTTGTGTGATGAGCATGGACATTTGTTTCCGAGTCATGGATGTTTACATGGATTTACAAACAATAAGTATCTATGTAGTATATCAACTATCTGGTGTCCACGACACAAGCCTCGTTGCTTAGTGTGGCACTAGATGGCGCTGTGTGTAATGTCCAGCAATATTTATTTATTTATTTGTCGACAGCTCATGTTTCCAATGTGGTGACAACGTACCGACGCAGGACGCTCTCAGGGAACATTTGAAAACGCACGACGTTGGCGTCAAATGTGAAGAGGTGAGTGTGATATTTAAATAGACTACAGACTCAGGTCTCGCAGCAAGGTAAACCTGCTCAGGTGGAGGTTCATTATGGAATCTGGAGTGTAAATGTAATGTAATCTGAGGAGCTCGTGGCTAAATAATAACAGCCGCTCGGGTCGATCGTTAGGTTAAGCCGTGCTTGCCTAGGTTGGTCTGTGGATGGGTGACCGCCCATTACATACCGAGTTCTCTCCGTGCCTCGGAAAGCACGTTAAGCAGTTGGTCCCGGCTGTCATTTGTAGATCTTTGACAGTCGTTACAGGTAGTCAGTGGCACGAAAGTCTGACAACCAGCCTTACCAAGGGGTATCGTATTACCCAGTACTAACTGGGTTGTGGAGGTCAGATAGGCAGTCGCTCCGTGTAAAATACTGGTATTCAGCTGCATCCGGTAAAACTGGAAGCCGACCCCGACATAGTTGGGAAAAGGCTACGCAGATGATGATGAGTGTAAATGTAGTGCTGTTCCACTAACGATTGAGCACTTGGCCCTTCTAACCCTAAAATTAGCAACTCTATTTGTGGTGGTTCAAACTTCGTTTGAAATACTGTTAGAATAAAGTTCTAATCAGCTTGCACTACAAAGCGGTTGTTACGTCAGTCACTGCGGCCGAATAGTGCGAAATGAGTGTTGTTTTGCGATTTACTAAAAATCTATTGATTGGACTACAAAAATAAAACACATAAGACCTGATTTAAAGTTAGTTCAGTTAGTATGCAAAGTTTCATGATCTAATTTGAAGTACTTTTTGAATACCAGCGGTTTATTGTTCGATTTGGAGGTAACTTTGGAATTTTTTTTCTATCGAGAAAAGTTTATGGAATCGTGTTTTCGTCACACATAGTACATAGCATTAATCCTCAACTTTACCATATATTTATTTCAAAATTAATGCTGCAGTATTTTAGGCGTAACGGAGGATCATGCTAAGCCATTTGAGGTAGTATAGGCCCTTATTATTGTGTCCTGCGTGTCCTGTTGTTTGTTCACTACAGGAACTGATGGACGCTACAGAAAGCGTCAAACTAGTAGCTTAGTTCTGGGCCGACGCAATAGGGAATATGCACGTAGTTTTTTCTTCACTTATATCAATAAAATACAATACTATCAACCCAAGAAAAGTATTAAAAGTTAAGTTCAACTACTGCTTGTCGCACAAAAATAATATTAAACTCCTGCAATTTTCTACGACAGTTCAAACCATAGCTGTCGTGGCCATGATGTGACGTCATTATCCACAATCTGCCTTGTTCACGTCTAATTTTTTTTTGCTTTATAAGTAAAAAATGCAATAAGTAACAATATTATAATAAAATTTTAGTGAAACTTTTAGCACTTTTCAAATAAAAGTGTTTTTTTGACACAATGAACTTTGACGTCACTACCGGCGTTATCGAGGACAAGACACCAATCTCAAAAAAAAACACTATTTTGGGCCTGAAAACCCGATTTATTTTCAATTAATTGCCAAATGCGATTTTTAGTTGCTTTGAAATCAATAAATAGTCGAGTCATTGAGTTGAATAAACAGTGACGTCACAGTTTGCTATTGCTACACAAAATCTATGAGAGAACCGCGTTTTGACAGCTCTTAAAAAGTATCTCAATTGATTGGTGTGTCATCTACACCATTGTAACGATGCCAACCAGGCAGTGGATTAATAAAACCCATATTTTTCTATTATACTCTATTATACAGGTGACTAACTCTTCGCTTTTCTGTTATACAGGATGTTTAACTATTCGCTTTTTCTGTTATACAGGCTGTTTAACTCTTCACTTTATCTGTCATACAGGATGTCTAACTCTTCGATTTTTTCTGTTATACAGGATGTTTAACTCTTCGCTTATTTCTGTTATACAGGATGTTTAACTCTTCGCTTATTTCTGTTATACAGGATTTTTACCTCTACGTTCGTTTTTGCTATACTGGGGGTTTACCTCTTCTTTTTTTCTGTTATACAGGAAGTTGAACTCTTCGCTTTTTTCAGTTATACAGGGTGTTTAACTCTTCGCTTTTTTCTGTTATACAGGATGTTTAACTCTTCGCTGTTTCTGTTATACAGGATGTTTAACTCTTCGCTGTTTCTGTTATACAGAGTGTTTAACTCCGCTTTTGTTACAGTGCAACAGGAACTTCGCCCACGAGCGCTCGTTCTCAATCCACTACCAACGAGTACATCTAGGCATTAAGCTGAAACACTACAAACCTCGCGACAAGATCAAGAAGACGCCCTGCGTCTGTGAAATATGCGGCAACAAGTGTATTGTGAGTCACTCTTATGTCTATACGGATAAGATATTATAAAACTTATGTAAACGGATATTTTCGCGAATTTTACCTTTAATAAAGGGTGTAAAACACCTCTTAACGAAGCTTAAAGGCACTTGTTCTCCTCGTCATTGCGATCATTTTTTTGTTCTACACCATACCTGGGAACCTTCTAGTTACGGAGATATTGGGGTCAATGTTCCAACTTTTTGTCAAGTTTTTTTTAGTTAAGTACAAGTTTTTAATGGAAGATTTTTAAACACCTCCACGACCCCCATACTATTCAATCCATCAATCAGCACAATGTTTTGAGTGCGTTACATTGAGTTCTACCACAAAACATGATTTTTCACCCAAAAAATGTCGTTTCCCAGCAATACCTAATTTTTACGTAAAGTTACTTAGTTTGATGTACAGAATGCTTGGTTGACGGCTTCGTGATGAGGTCTTTTACACCCTGTGTAAGCCCGAAGTTTCGATCGGATTACACCAGCCGTGGTCGCGGGAAGACTGAAGTATTGGAGGTACCGCCACAGCAAAGCGAAGGTGTTTATTCAACTACCCTCACTTGATGGATGAAGGAAGGATGTAGTACCATTCCAGGTTTCTGGTGTTTATAAAAATTGACAAATAAACAAGTCCGCTATAACGGAGCACGGAGTAGACTCAGGACCCAACCACTGGATGGAGTTACACAACCCAAAAATCCTTGCCAATGAGAAGCAGTGGCGAAGGTTCCATACAACTCGATTCCTACCGGATTCCCTTTGAAAAATGGCACAATCAGTATTCTATAGACATATAATTATAATCACATTAACCCTAGATAGATAACCTACGTCGAATCGACGTATTCGATTTAAAAAAATCTATATATCTCGTTTGTTTTTCGCGTCACTAAATTTGCCGTTCCCGCCAGCTCAGTGGGCCCTCGGAGCTTGCAGGACATACCCTTATCGCTCCGGTAAGTGCAATACTTTCGTCAATATTTACCTACCGTACGTATGGTTATCTTTAGTGTCATTATTTTGACTTTGGGTAAAATGTGTTTTTGTGACTTTTTTAGGGTTCCGTACCCAAAGGGTAAAAACGGAACCCTATTACTAAGACTTCGCTGTCTGTCCGTCTGTCTGTCCGTCTGTCCGTCTGTCTGTCACCAGGCTGTATCTCATGAACCGTGACAGCTAGACAGTTGAAATTTTCACAGATGATGTATTTCTGTTGCCGCTATAACAAAAAATACTAAAAACAGAATAAAATTAATATCTAAGGGGGGCTCCCATACAACAAACGTGATTTTTTTATAATAACTGGTACGGAACCCTTCGTGCGCGAGTCCGACTCGCACTTGGCCGGTTTTTGAGAATCAATGTACATATTTTTTATTTATTATATAGGCTACGATAAAGAAAACATAATGACGTCACAAAATCGTGCAACCGATGAAGAAATCAGTCGCTTGTTGCATGAAACAAGCGACGAAGAGATTCAGGGGTCGGACAGTGAAATCGATAACAATTCATTAGAAAATGAAGTACAGAGTGATGACCTGAGCCAAAAAAAAGAAAATATTGTGCCTTCCTGTCCATCAAAAATTAGAAGAATGACAAAGTCTATGTGCGACAGCTGCAATAATCCCATTTGTGAAGAGCACAAGTCCAGCAGTGCCTGTCCTAAGTGCCTTTGAGGCGAAAGTTAATAAAAAGTTTCATTTACTTAGGTTTTTTATAAAATAGATATTACAAAAAGTTGATTTTATAAAAAAAATATTTTCAATTATAAGACTGACGGAGGGATTCCTAAATGTTTAAGTTTTGTTGAGTAAGAAGTACCGTGTTTTGTTTTTTATTTTATTTTTCCAATAAAAAAATAAATTAACCATAATTTTTTTCATTTACTCACAACATAATTACATACATTAACACATATTACCACATTCATAAGCCTAGTGTATACATAATCCAAAATATGCCCACTCAAACATACGCACGTCGAATCGACGTATGGTTATCTTTAATGTACAGAGAAATATGGTTATCTATCTAGGGTTAAGGATACGTACTCCGGCTTACCCTTTTACAAAATTGACCCTTCGCTACTGATGAGAAGCACTACTATAAGAGAATGGTTCGGGAAGCGATTGAGATCAAGAAGTATCCTAATTTTAATCGCGAAGACGGCTTCAGACTCTGTCCCGCTTGGAATCCATAGTGATAACTAAGTGTACTTGTCAAGTGAAATCATCTCAGTATGCGGACACTGTTGGTCTAGTGTGCTGTCCTAGTGTGAACCGGCCCTAATTATCATTTATGAAGATCAAGTGAGGGTAGTTGAATAAACACCTTCGCTTTGCTGTGGCGGTACCTCCAATACTTCAGTCTTCCCGCGACCACGGCTGGTGCAATCCGGTCGAATCTTCGGGCTTATATTAAAGGTAATATCGCGAAACCACCCGTTTACATAAGTTATATAATATACTGATAAGGTTCAGTTTCCTTTGCAACTTTTGTTGATAGTTCTTGTCATACTAAAAATGAAATGAACCTAATTCATATTATGTTAAAGTCGCTTCACGGAGCCTCCAACCAAACATTCTGTACATCAAAATTACGTTTTACGGTAAACCTCAATGTAACGCACTCAACACATTGTGCTGGTAAACGGTACATGAAGTATTTAAAGTAAACTTATAACATTAAGAACATGTATTAAAAAAAAAACTTGTGAAACAGTTGTAATTTTCACCTCCAATATCTCCGTAACTAGAAGGTTCCCAGTTATGGTGTAGAACAAAAAAAATATCGCAATGACGGGGAGAACAAGTGCCTTTCGGCTTCGTTAAGAGGTTTTTTTGAACCCATTATTTTACTGCAATGTTTTTCAACCTGAAGCCTTTGTAGGGGGGTCGCAAGAGGTCGAAAACTACCTCAATAAACAAAACAATGAAGCCTATAAAGATAGTAAGACAATGTTAACTAAAGGATCTAAACATTTGTATGTGCATAATAAATTAACAAAATAAAAACTTATCACCTTATTGAGGTTTCGCTTCCATTGTGGATCCGTTTTTGCTACATCATTGAGAATTAAATCGAATTCAAAATTAGAAAAAAATGTGTTAAATTCATATATTTATCCGAATCCTAACTAGGATTTGGATAAATATATGTATATAACGCTTTTTTTTCATTTGCATAATATTATGCAAATGCATAAAAAAATTGAATGGATTTAATATTTGTAATATAATAAAATAAATTAAAAAAAAAGCGAAGGGTCGGAGGTCGCCAATATGTTTTCATCCTGTGGGGGGTCGTGTCATGAAAAAGGTTGAAAAACACAGTTATACTGAATCCTAAAAATCAAGCTGCATCTCTACCTATCCCCGCGGGAAGAACAGGCATGATGTTCCGTTATGTTTAAAACTACTTTTTTGTTTGACAGTCCAACGCAGCTTTGGTATACCACCAACGTACCCACACTGGAGAGAAACCTTTCCAATGTATCGAGTGCCCGAAGAAGTTCAGCATATTCCAGAGATTACAGGTAATGTTCATCGTCATCATCATCATCATTTCAGCCGAAAGACGTTCTCTGATGGACATAGGCCTCCCCTACGTGTCGTCACATGTCCCGGTCCCGTGCGACTCGCATCCAGCGGATCAGACGTCCACTGCTGGACATAGGCCTCCCCTACGTGTCGCCACATGTCCCGGTCCCGTGCGACTCGCATCCAGCGGATCAGACGTCCACTGCTGGACATAGGCCTCCCCTACGTGTCGCCACATGTCCCGGTCCCGTGCGACTCGCATCCAGCGGATCAGACGTCCACTGCTGGACATAGGCCTCCCCTACGTGTCGCCACATGTCCCGGTCCCGTGCGACTCGCATCCAGCGGATCAGACGTCCACTGCTGGACATAGGCCTCCCCTACGTGTCGCCACATGTCCCGGTCCCGTGCGACTCGCATCCAGCGGATCAGACGTCCACTGCTGGACATAGGCCTCCCCTACGTGTCGCCACATGTCCCGGTCCCGTGCGACTCGCATCCAGCGGATCAGACGTCCACTGCTGGACATAGGCCTCCCCTACGTGTCGCCACATGTCCCGGTCCCGTGCGACTCGCATCCAGCGGATCAGGCGTCCACTGCTGGACATAGGCCTCCCCTACGTGTCGCCACATGTCCCGCTCCCGTGCGACTCGCATCCAGCGGATTAGACGTCCACTGCTGGACATAAGCCTCTCCCATGATGGGAAGAATTTGCCGTAATCTCCACGCTTGGCAGGCGGATTGGAGATCGCAGTGATGAAAGACTTAACAGAAAACGCTGCTGCCTATTCTCTGGTCTACGGAGGCGCAAGGTGTTCTGCCTCAGACATTACGAGCCTTATACGACACCCGTGATTGTAATGGGTTGGTTCTACTCTGCCGGATACCAGACGGCTACATTCGACACGGCCTAGCTGTGTTTACATACAGAATTAAAAAAATACACGCATGCAAGATCTTAAATAAGAGTGGCTCACGACATGACAGCCATTTCTCATGGCGTGCAAATATTTTCTTCACATACAGAATTAAAATAATACACGCATGCAAGATCTTAAATAAGAGTGGCTCACGACATGACAGCCATTTCTCATGGCGTGCAAATATTTTCTTTACATACAGAATTAAAAAAATACACGCATGCCAAATCTAAAATAAGAGTGGCTCACGACATGACAGCCATTTCTCATGGCGTGCAAATACTTTCTTCACATACAGAATTAAAATAATACACGCATGCAAGATCTTAAATAAGAGTGGCTCACGACATGACAGCCATTTCTCATGGCGTGCAAATATTTTCTTTACATACAGAATTAAAAAAATACACGCATGCAAAATCTTAAATAAGAGTGACTCACGACATGACAGCCATTTCTCATGGCGTGCAAATATTTTCGGTACAATGATTATTATTTAATAAATGATTTTTAAATTTTAAACGTTATTCATTATACGTATATAGCAATTTATTAAATACAATTTTTGAAGTGAAAACTTCTATAAGCGCGTTGAGCACTTTTTGGGTGAAGGAAAAACATTGAACTCATCGTCACGTAACGTAACGTGTGGTCACACTTCGTAGCCGTTCGTAGCACTCATAGCATCCGCTACGGCGTAGCACCACATAGGCATGCGCGGGGCATTACCAGTGCTACGACTGGGGCGGGGCCTGTGTACTTTTTGTTTTCACTTCTATCGGCAGTCCCCAAAGACTGCTCCGATTTTTTTAATAGAATAAATGATTTTTAAGTTGTACACTTATTTATTAAAATTTTTATTCAGTCACAATTAAAATAAATAAAATAAATTAAGTTTTTTGTGATTTATTATGAACGGATAAGTAAACTTCACGTTTGTATTGGACCTGTCACAGATGGAAAGGAAAGGTGTTGCCACAGCATAATTATTTCCATTTTAAAGTTGGTGTTGCAATAATATTAATTAAAATCAACAACATTGTTAATAGATCCACGTCCGCACACACACGGGTGAACGTCCGTTCAAGTGCTCCAGTTGTCCGAAGGCGTTCAAACACAAAGCTGCTCTCAACAGACATGACCGGGTGAGAAACTATAGTTGGTGCTAATTAAGATGAGAATAGCGGTCATTGACCCACCTACATATATTAAACATCTTAGCTTTGAAAACCAAAATAAGCCTGTTCAAGTCTGGAATCGTCATCTATCGTCTATCTTCAACATTTTTTGTAATGAAAAACGATACATGGTTTATTTATTTGTTTTGGTTCGTACGAAGAGATATTAAGGAAAGGGCAATGACTGCTATTCTCATCTTAACTGGCACCAACTATAACAACTACAACTTTTGAATTAGTTACTCACAAACCGAAACTTCACAAGAAGTTTCGATTCGACACAATAAACTTTTTTTTCTATTTGTAGATCTTATAATAGAGTATTACACCCATTTTTGATTCTATAGTGCTAATGAACCACTACAAAATTCACAAAAAATATATTCAATGTTTAAGTGCCCTAAAAATACATGTAAATTTAACATTTTCAAATTTCGCGCGTAATTTGACGAAAACGCTGCACGCGTGGACGCCATATTGCTCTGTGGTCATGACGTCAGTTGGCTGTGTAAACAAATGCAGTGATATTTGAAGTTGACAGTTGACACTTCTATGTTTACATAGCCGTATGACGTAATAACATGGCGACTACTATAATGGTGTTATGAAACAGATTAAAAAAGCTGAAACCTTTGAATTGAATTTTAAAATTTAGTTTGCTATTTTATCAAGCTATCTCAATAATATATTTTTTGACTTTTTCTCATGTAAGTAGGGTAAAATACCCTATTTCAGAAAATATGTTTTTAGGGTTCCGTACCCAAAAGGTAACCATTAGGACCCTATTACTAAGCCTCCGCTCCTGTCTGTCAGTAGGTTGTAGGTATCTAATAAACTCATGATCCGGCCAATCTGTTGCCGCTATAGCAACAAATATTTAAAATAAATAAAACATTTTATAGGGCTCAAAAGCAGCGGTGGCCCAGTGGTGTTGGCCCCGACTTACGAACAGTAAGTCGTGGGTTCGAACCCAGACAGGCGCATTACTTTGTGTAATTTATTTCATTACCACTGCTCTCAAAACGGTGAAGGAAAACATCGTGAGGAAACCGGCATGTCCTAGAACCTAACATTCGAAGACATGTGACATCTACCAACCCGCACTGGGGCAGTGTGGTGGTGAATAGCACATTCCCTCTCATAGAGAGGAGGCCTGTGTCCCAGCAGTGGGAACATTAATAGGCTGATGATGATGATGAGGTCTCCCCTACTAGCATAGTACGGAACTCTTCATACGCGAGTCCGACGCTCAAACCGTTACCACGTATTGAGGACATCATTCTGAACCCTCAGGATGTAAACAACTTCATCACGAAGCCGTCAACCAAGCATTCTGTACATCAAACTAAGTAACTTTATGCAAACATTACTGCAGGGAAACGACTTTTTTTTTGGGGTGAAAAATCATGTTTTGTGGTAGAACTCAATGTAACGCACTCAAAACATTGTGCTGATGGATGGATTGAATAGTACGGGGGTCGTGGAGGTGTTTAAAGTAAACATCTTATATTAAAAACTTGTATTAAAAAAAAAATGTAAAAAATTGTAACTTTGACCCCCAATATCTCCGTAACTAGAAGGTTCCCAGGTATGGTGTAAAACAAAACAATGATCGCAATGACGGGGAGAACAAGTGCCTTTCGGCTTCGTTAAGAGGTGTTTTATACCCTTTATTAAATTATTAAGTACATTAAATAAAACTAAAATAAAATTATGAAAGTATAACCACAATATGATTGTATTAACACGTCATGCAAACGAAAAATTTCATTATTTGATTTATTTTCAATTTTATTTCATTTTTTTATATTTTATTTTCACAGGTACACTCAGGGGCGAAGCCCTACCAATGTGGTCACTGCGGGAAGACATTCTCCCAGTCCAACTCAATGAAACTCCATGTGAGGACTGTCCACCTCAAGCTCCCAGCACCTTACAGGAATAAACGAGGAAATAATGACGATATACTAGATAATGAGATCAGTTGATATTGTGAAATCATTATGAAGAAGTCACGCAGTGGAAGTCACAATGGAAGCCGGAACGGTGGAAGTCGAAGTCTGCCCGCCAGTCTCAGCCATGTTTCATCATCTGGTTAGAGACTTTCGGAAACACGACTTTTTTAACCGACTTTAAAAAAGGAGGAGAAAAATAGAAAAATAAATAGAAAACTTTTTTGCAAAAAATAAAACCACACATAAGCACTAAATCAATCAAACAAGAGTCACTGACTTCTTAAGCTTGACCTTTGTTTGATTGACTTGGTGTTTTGGTCACCGACTTGTGAATTTAAAGTTATTTTTCACCTTTTGTATTTTTTTTTTGAAGTCGGTTTTTTTTTGCAAAATGTTTTTAATTCTAGTGTTCGTTCGTGTCAGACAAGTTTCGTTAGCTAATTTATTTTTACAGTCGCCGATAATACGACAAATGAAAACTAGTTCATTGTTACGAATATTATTAAACTATCAAAGAAATCGTAACATCGGATTAAAAAAAAAAAAAATCAAAAGATACTAAATAGCTTAGAACTGCTAACGAAATACAACACCGTTTATAACTATTGATTCACTAATCATTTGTACTAATTCGCTATTGACACCAACATTTAAGGCGATTACAGGAGCTAAATTTGCAACTCTATTTGTGGTGGTTCAAACTTCGTTTGAAATACTGTTAGAATAACGTTCTAATCAGCTTGCACTACAAAGCGGTTGTTACGTCAGTCACTGCGGCCGAATAGTGCGAAATGAGTGTTTTTTTGCGATTTACAAAAAAATCTATTGATTGGACTAAAAAAGTAAAACACTATGATACTACTAAGTTGCTTGTTGAATGATTTGCCAAAAAAATCAGAATGATTTGCATGTATTTTAGTTTGGTTTTTACTCGTTAAAATAAATTTTTAGAGATAAGTTCGTGATTTTTTTTATCGAATAAAATTTGTTTTATTATGTTTCCAAAACACTACCGTACTAGCATATATCCTGAAGAATATCATATATTTTTCTGGTTGAGTTTAATGCAGTGAATCATATGCTTTTTTGCATTATAAAACTCGCGTTTAGCTCATGTAGTCGCCTTAACAAACTTCTTAATTTTGAAAACCAAAAATAAGCCTGTTCAAGTCTGGAATCGTCATCTATCGTGATCTTCAACATTTTTTGTAATGAAAAACGATACATGGTTTATTTGTTTTGGTTCGTACGAAGAGATATTAGGGAAAGGGCAATGACTGCTATTCTCATCTTAACTGGCACCAACTATAGCTAATTAATCTACAGCATGTAGACAATGCTGAAAATGGAAAATATATAAATATCCTGTTAGTAAACTACTGAATATATTCAAATTATTTTTTGTATGCGAACTGATACGTCATAAACACGCAGTTTAATTAATTGTCTAATGAATAGACGATGATTAACCTTCAACTTGAAATCAATAATCAAAATACATTAAATAAGTAAACAGATATCTAAGTTAATAAAAATATATTAAAACATAATTAATTTGTTTTAATGATTTCCTAAATGTATTTTAGTCGGAAGTTGAATAAATATTAATTTATTGAAGTGTTGGTTTCTGTTAAATTTACATACATTTCCGTTTTTTTTTTTAATAATTCCTGTGAGTAGTTGCAGACTCCTTACTTCTCGGATGGACCTTTGAATAAGAGAGGTCTACTATGCCATATCGAATGCCAAATAATCGAATATCAATTAATCGACCACTATGTGTCTAAACACACTATGCCGAAGCTACGCGACCGAAGTTCGGCATGATTACGCCTGCAATGCTATTTGAATTAATGACGACACTTAGTGCCGAAATTACGTAGCGTTATAGCGTACTTACAGCCGAACTTCGGTCGGGTCGATAGGTGTAAAATTAGTGGCAATTCGGCGGCAACGTATTTTGTAGCCGTGTGGTATCCGGCAGAGCAGAACAGAACCAACCCATTACACTCACGAGTGTCGTATAAGGCTCGTAATGTCTGAGGCAGTGTTCTGCCTCAGATATTACGAGCCTTCCGCCTCCGTAGACCAGAGAATGGGCAGCAGCATTTTTTGTTAGTCTCTCATCACTGCGATCTCCAAACCGCCTGCCAAGCGTGGAGATTACGGCAAATTCCTCCCATCATGGGAGAGGCTTAAGTCCAGCAGTGGACGTTATGGGCTGTTGTTGTATTCTGTAGAGCACACAATAAACGCGACAAAAGTTCGGTGCGATTGCCGACGAAGATCCGGGGCGGGGAGCAGCGGAAGGCGGCAGGCATGCCCGCGCCCCGCGTGTTAGCGCAAGTTGGGTAACTGAATTTCTGCCGCGTAAGTTCGTCACTTATGGTGTGTCATATCAGCCGAATACGTCGGAACGTAAAATCAGCCGCGGAACTTCGGTCGCGTACCTTCGGCATAGTGTGCTTAGACACTAAATCGAATCGAATGTCTAAATACTCGAACGTTCATAATATCGAATGGTAAATTGGTATATTATTGGGTTTAAAGTTTACATTTCATGTTTTTCTTTTCATTTAATTTATCATGTTTGTTAGAGAGATTTGATTCATATTATTGACCCTATCAATTGATGTCACATAAAAAAAACCGGCCAAGTGCGAGTCGGACTCGCGCACGAAGGGTTCCGTACTTACCATTATTTGAAATAATTTTATTCTGTTTTTAGTATTTATTGTTATAGCGGCAACAGAAATACATCATCTGTGAAAATTTTAACTGTCTAGCTGTCACGGTTCATGAGATACATGCCTGGTGACAGACAGACAGCGAAGTCTTAGTAATAGGGTTCCGTTTTTACCCTTTGGGTACAGAACCCTAAAAAGTACCTACATGATGATATTTTGTCGAATTTTAGTCGGTTCGGTTCCCGAGTGTGGCTTCCTTTGAGTAAATTTTTTTATCTCCAGTATTAAGAGTACTTCCCCTGCAGATTACATTCTGTATAAAAAGTTCCTGCCAAGTTACGAACCCACGACCTACGCCGATACTCAAGCCAGGGTCATGACCACATTAATTCGTAATGAATGCACATATTCGTGACAACATAATAGTACCCAAGTAGTGTTGTGCAATACTACTATAAGTTATAAGAGTAACCTGATTGTATAACCTTCGATCACAGCGGCCGTGGAATGAGGCGAACTGGTTGAGTAGGGACGGGAGTGTGGCCTGAGTTGTCGATATCGATGGTTTTGGTGAAGCTAGGAGTGTTCGAATTTTGACTAAGTACGTGCTGGAAAAGGCTAGGGTGTAAAACACCTAACGAACGTAACGAAGGCACTTGTTCTCCTCGTCATTGCGATATTTTTTTTGATCCACACCATATCTGGGAACCTTCTAATTACGGGCGTATTGGGGGTCAACGTTCCAACATTTTGAAAAGTTTTTTTTTTTTATTACAAGTTTTTATTGTAAGATTTTTACTTTAAACACCTCCACGACCTCCGTACTATTCAATCCATGCATCAGCACAATGTTTTGAGTGCGTTATTGAGTTCTACCACAAAACATGATTTTTCACCCCCAAAAAAAAAGTTTTTCCCAGCAATAATTGTTTCGTAAAGTTACTTTGATGTACAGAATGCTTCGTAGACGGCTTCGTGATGAGGTCTTTTACACTGTATATATATAAAAAAAACGCAATTTGTCGATTAAAATAACATCCCCTACCGTCAAGTCGAGGACCTAGTTCAATTTAATCTTGGACTCTCTAAGTAGGTATATCTCTATCTTTAAAAAATCCTGAGCCTCTAAGCCCTAGAGGCTCGGGATTTTTTAAAGTTTTTCTGTAACTCTTCAAAATTAGTAACTCTCTCTCTTCTACTTTTATTTAACCAAGTATTTTAGATTCTTAGAAAAACTTCAGCTGCATCTGTAGCTATTAAACTTAAACCTTACTAATTCATTTCTCTTACACCTTTCTGCATGACGTGCATGGAGTGTAGTTAAGCCAGGACAGGGCGAAACAAGATTCTGTTTTTTTTATTAAGTTATTAAGGCTACTTAGGTTTTCTGTCCAAATATTTTCATCGCCTTGTCAATAAAAGTGTCCTCCTGTACTTTTTTTCCTGTGAACACTGAGTAGGTATGCACGGGCCGGTTAGCTTCGCGTCTCCCATGGGCCGTTATAGCAGGGAAAGGGTTACTATAGAGACTCCAATGTATCCAAAGCAAAAATTATCCTATTGGAATCGAACCCAGGATCTAATCTCAGCAGTCGCACCTGCACCACACACCAATGAGGCAAATAACCAGTCGAGAAGTATCAACCGCACCTAAAATTTGATTATTTTAAAGATTTGAACGAAACAAATGTGTAGTTTCTGGATGTATGCACAAACATTAAGTACCTACCTAATTTATCCGAAAATATCCATATAAATTCGAGGGCGCTCAGACGTATTATGTCCTTTGCGTTCAAAAGCATTTCTTTGTAAATAGGTAGATTTAGTAAAAGACAAAAGGAAACCAGTCAAATTTGAGGTGAGTGCTAAAAGTTTCAAGCTCTCTACGCTCGCTCTTGAATCCAAATTTGTTTTCGATTGATGAGTTTTTTTTGTATAAATCGACAAAGTTACTCCTTCAATCTAACATATCCGAGGTGGAATGCAAAAAAATCGAGATGTTTTCATGGAACTGAAGGTCTCTGGAAAAAAATCCTGCCGGCGGCCATGTCAGCTATCATAACGTAACAATAAATAAATCAAAGCCCACAACAGAAAGATATATCCCTATAACATCTATCGACAAAATTATCGATAAACTTTCACGCACTCAGCCCAACACTACGGCATTAAGATCAGCGGTAATCGGCAGTCCGACTGGATACACGGAGCTTTAAACACAGCATCAATATAATATATTAGTGATAAAGACATAAGTGACAAGGAAAAATTGTTAAATAAATGTGTTGGATATTTCGTGAATGAGATGCAAAATCTGGTCTACTACTTTTGAGCAGTCTTTAAAGAAAAAATAAATGTAAGTAGGTACCTACATATTCTTGTTCATACTAAGTTACTAACATTCAAAGGTTCGTGGCTTAATTAATAATCACAGCCGCACTGCCGATCTTATAGGTTAAGCAACTCTTGCCGAGGTCGATCAATGGATGGGTGACCAAATTCTACGAGATCGAGATAAGAATGTTTTAAGCTATCACGGTTCATAACTATCCCGTAAGTGTCATTTTAAGTTGACATCGAGAAACTGTCGAGATTAATCATTGGTAGTGTACCGAGTCTGACCGTAGTTAGAAGCTTGAAAGTCCTGGGTTGTGGAGGTCAGATAGGCAGTCGCTCTATGTAACATAATATACAAGACGTAAACAACCTCATCACGAAGCCGTCAACCAAGCATTCTGTACATCAAACTAAGTAACTTTACGCAAACACTATTGCTGGGAAACGACTTTTTTTGGGGTATAAAATCATGTTTTGTGGTACAACTCAATGTAACGCACTCAAAACATTGTGCTGATGGATGGATTGAATAGTACGGGGGTCGTGAAGGTGTCTACAGTAAAAATCTTACATTAAAACCTTGTCCCTTCAAAAAAAACTTGTCAAAAAGTTGGAACTTTGACCCCCAATATCTCCGTAACTAGAAGGTTCCCAGGTATAGTGTAGAACAAAAAAAATATCGCAATGACGAGAAGAATAAGTGCCTTTCGGCTTCGTTAAGAGGTGTTTTACACCCTTTATTTGGTATTCAGCTGCATCCGGTTGGACTGGAAGCCGACCCCAACGAAGTTGGGAAAAGGCTAGGCAGATCATGAAAATAATAATATAGTAGGTAGGTGATTCTTTGTCATGTTATGAATCACTAGCGAACGTCACGCGGTACAACCCGCGTAGTTCCCGCAGTTTGGCGATAAAATATAGCCTATGTTACTCAGGGTGAATAAAGCTTTCTAATGGTGAAAGAATTTTTGAAATCGGCGCAGTAGTTTTTGAGTTTGTTAATGAGGGATTTTCTTTTTAGCTCTTCCCTAGTCGCTGGATAGATGGCGCTAGGAGTAAGTATGATAATGCAAGGAACGGAACCCAAAAAAACTGATTTTAACAAAGCGCGAGAAATGTTGGTTATATTCGGAAGGTTAACAAATGAAAGTGTCAGTCAACGAGAGTATGTGACGTGACACAATGTTTTTTTTTCAAGCGTTTTGGCTTTGGCATAGTAAGTTCAACGCCATCTATAGAGTTCTTGGAAACTACGTTTTTTTTTAAAACCTCAAAAGGAAAACCTCTCATTACAAACATACATACACTGTACACACGCACAAAAATACAAATCTTTCCTCTTTAATATTAATCTATATTATAATTAGTGTAGATTTACATACAGAGTGCAACTCAGCACACCTTATCCGACTGCCTCGTTGGTCGAAAGTAGCAAGCATGACTGCTGGGGTCCTTCTGGGTTCGATTCCCGGGTCGGGCAAATGTTATTGAGTTTTCCATCAGAAATTTCTCAGTTGCAGCCACGGGGTCCGTATTTGTGCCTTGTTGATGGGAATAGGCTTGCCCCTTATTACATGGAACTTAAAAATATAGCTGGCGAAATGTGTGGGTGTACTGTTAGCAACAGCCCATAACGTCCACTGCTGGACATGAGCCTCTCCCATGATGGGAGGAATTTGCCGCAATCTCCACGCTTGGCAGGCGGATTGGAGATCGCAGTGATGAAAGACTAACAGAAAACGCTGCTGCCCATTCTCAGGTCTACGTAGGCGCAAGGTGTTCTGCCTCAGACATTAGTCGCCTTATACGACACCCGTGAGTGTAATGGGTTGGTTCTATTCTACTCTGCCGGATACCACACGGCCACACCACTATTAGGTACACTTCTGTCTAAACCTTTATGAAATTCAATTCAAGCGTGATGTTATGTCATGTTATAACAGCAGCATGCTTGTGTTCCAAGAAGAGGGATAAACAGAGCTGTAAGTACGCGAAGTACACTCATGATTTGACACCTCTTTCGCAAGCGAGGGGGTCGCATCGTCGCGGGCCTGTGGGCTAGCTCGCCGTCCGTCCGTCTCACGACGACAGGCCGTGTCGACAAGCAGGAGTGTTCCACGCGCGCCTCAAAGAGAGTCAGCAATAGGAAGGGGTCCGCAAGGGCCGATGCCTGCCGGGGTTGCGGGACTGTTCGAAAGAGATACCGTGGCCCCGGAACACAAAGGGCGATGAAGGAACATGGATGGGTTATAGTCAGTAAAAGTCTGACACTCCCTCCTGCTCCGCCCAGAGCGGGAGAAGACATTTGATGATTACCCATCCGAAAAAAAAAGGGGTCACATCATGACCATCCACTCCCTCTCATAAAGAGGAGGCCTGTGTCCCAGCACTGGGAACATTATACTCTGATTATGCTTATCGCTGCTTACCCCATAAAGAGCACAGACATGCTATGGTGATTGTGATTATCATAGAGATCTACGCTAGGGAATGGGCACCTACAGTACTTTCTCAAGTTATTATGCCTTGTGACTGGGACTGTAGCTTTGATTTTCTTTTTTGTATTTTTGACATTCAAAAGTGCCGTAATGGTTTAGTTGAAATAAACGCTTTGAGTTTGAGTTTATTGATTATCGTTTCTGTTCCCCTTATCTCAATTAATTTGTGGTCGGCGCAACATATCTTCTTCTCCCACACATCTCTATCACTCGTCATATCATCAGACACCTCCTCTCTCACCATATCATCCTTCACACAGTCCATCCATCGTTTCTTTGGTCTTCCTCTACTCTTATACCCATCCACATTCATACTCAAAATTATATTTACTGATGTTATTTTGATGTCTTAAATAACTTAATATTAGGTTCTGTATGGTGTCGGACGTAAAGAATAGCACCATCCCATATCTTCCCGTGGGTGTCGTAAGAGGCGACTAAGGGACTTACCAGAGAATGGGCAGCAGCGTTCTCTGTGCTGTTGTAACAACCGTACTGCGATCGCCAACCTGCCTGCCAAGCGTGGCGATTATGGCAAAAACCCTCTTTGGGGGAGGCCTATGTCCAGCAGTGGACGTCTTTCGGCTGAAATGATGATGATGATAATAATATAAATATACTAAAGTTTGTGAGAGCGCATGGATGGATTTTTGTATTGTAAGGGCTGGTGTCCGCAACTCCACGTCAAAACGCGTATTTTGCGTGCGGGTGGGAAACTATTCGATCCATCCCAATTCCCCGGGAAAGGCCAGCAGCGCCCCAATATTGCTGACTATCTCGCGGAGAGTACCTGGGCACCATGGGTTACCGAAGTACTTTGCCCTGTATAAATATCGCTGCACAAATAAATATCGCTGGACATTACACACAGCGCCATCTAGTGTCACACTAAGCAACGAGGCTTGTGTCGTGGACAATAGATAGTTGATATACTACGTAGATACTTTTTGTTTGTAAATACATACTTATTATACCTACATATAAACATCCATGACTCGGAAACAAATGTCCATGGTCACCCCACACAAACATTTGCTCTTACCGGGATTCGAACCCGGGACCCTATAGTAAGGCAGCCTCACTACCACTGTGCCATTTAGGTCGTGTATGTTGCAACCACTGGGCAGTGCAGAAGCACGTGGGCTGCTGTCTCGTCCTCCTCCATGCAGGCACGACACAGGGGCTGTCTGTGACTCCTATGACAAAGAGGTGTTTATTAAAAGAGCCGTGTCCAGTAATGGCGGCTGTAACTGTGCGCAGCTGTGGTTTGGTTAACCGCAGCACGCGTTTGGTGAAGCCGTCGATAGTAGGAAGTGCTTCCTTGGCCTGCCTACACTCGCCGTGGTCTAGCCACAGCTAGTGGTGTATGCAGACTGTTAGTTACCTCTTTCACGCAAAAACTACCTAACGTTGAAATCTGGCACACAGATAGTTTCATCATCAACTTCCTGGCGTTATCTCATGTTATTTGAGGTCGGTGCAACTGTTTTTTTGTTCCATTCTCCCCTTCGTCACGATATCTGTTTGAGACCATACCTGGGAACCTTCTAGTTACAGAGATATTGGGGGTCAAAGTTCCAACTTGTCCACAAGTTTTTTACGTTATAACTTTACTATAAAATCTTTGTCCATCCATCTGCAATAGTACATTACTGCAGAATCCAGTAAGTAAGCCTTCCTGGCCAAGTATGAGTTAACCGGACCGAACCGCAGGTGAGGTCCGGTTATATACGAGGCCAGGATGGCTTTCTTACTGGTTGAGGTTTGTATAATACTTTTCTCAAAAATGAAAGAAAGTTCAACAACAAATTCGTTTAAACACAATTGTCCAATGTGAAATCCCGCCAGTCGTTGTTTTTTTTAATACAAAGTTTGCGTTTAGTTTTGGAAATTGTTCTATTTTTACATTACATGAATACTTATTCTATTAAAAAAATGTAAATTATTGTTTTTGAAACTCCATGTTAATTTTAGAATGGAAAGTTTTATCCAACGTGATTTATAAACTGAAATTACTAAATACAAACATAAAATCCCACACTATACTTCTACAACATTACTAAGTACAAAACGCAACGCATACTTTTTCTGCGTCGCGTTAAGTGTCACAGACTATAAAATGGCTATTTAACATTGACTTGATTTCTTTCTATCTCTATGCTATTTAAGGCTCCAAAAATATATGTATCTCATAAAATGTCATAGCAAAAAGAGAGATAGATATATATTGGGAGCCTTTTCTAAGCAGATCCAAAGAGGATGACCTATTGTCCAGTAAGTAAATTACATACTTACTTACTGGACAGTTGGAGATTCTAAATTTAAAATCTCGCTTCTTACTGGACAGTTGTGAATAAGTCTCCGGTAGAGTTCACTTTCTGGATACTTTTTAGAGATGTTATGGCAACATTACATACCATTTTTGAGAAAACATACTTATCTGTCGAAATCTGGGTGTATTGTACGAATCTGCGTACCCCCTTCAGAGCATACAGGCGTGCGATTGCAGCAATGACTACGGATTTACCGTCTATTTTTGAAGAGTTCCTTTGTATATCTCCGAAGATCAGCATCAGATCTTCACCAAATTTAAATGGGACCACCTCAGGAGTATATTCTTTCAAATAAAAAAAGAATTTTGAGAATCGGTTTAATCGGTCCAATGGGGGAGAAATCGGGAAACATAACTAAAAAAAAATACATAATACACACGAAAATATTATAACCTCTTCCTTTTTTGAAGTGGGTTAAAAAAATAGTTTCCTAGCAATAATTTTTGCATAGAGTTACTTAGTTTGATGTACAGAATGCTTGATTGACGGCTCGTGCAGGGTCTGTTTTGTACTCCCTGTTTATACAAGTACTTAGACAAACACATCCACCGTGACTCAGTGGTCACACTCACAAGGTTTGCGAATCAGTGATCCTGAAATCCCGAGTTCTATTTCTAGTTCAGTGTGCTTTCCGGCAAAGGGATATCTCACCACCAAGTTCCTTAATCCGTGCTAATAAACAACAGTTACTGAGAAGTTGCTTACCAAAATGTCATTCATCATCATTTCAGCCGAAAGACGTCGACCATCTCAACATGAATGTTGTAACCAAGATTTTGTAACAATATTCTGATTTAAAAGAGTGTCCATGGAGTTTCTTGCCCGTTCTTCTCCATAGAGATCTACGCTAGGGAATGGGCAACTACAGTAGGTACTTTCACAGTTTTTATGTCTTGTGACTGGGACTGTAGCTACATTTAATTTTCATCTTTGTTTCGACAATTCAAAAGTGCCTGTAACTGGCTTACTTGAAATAAATGCTTTGATTTTGATTTTTGATTTTGACGTCCACCGCTGGACATAGGCCTCCCCAAAGTGTCGCCACATTAACCGGTCCCGTGGGACTCGCATCCAGCAGATCAGACGTCCACTGCTGGACATAGGCCTCCCCTACGTGTCGCCACATGTCCCGGTCCCGTGGGACTCGCATCCAGCGGATCAGACGTCCACTGCTGGACATAGGCCTCCCCTACGTGTCGCCACATGTCCCGCTCCCGTGCAACTCGCATCCAGCGGATCAGACGTCCACTGCTGGACATAGGCCTCCCCTACGTGTCGCCACATGTCCTTCACGCAGGTTATCGGTCCACCTAGTGGGAGCGCCTTCCAACGCAATCGCCGTTCGCGGTCACCACTCCAGAACTTTTCGGCCCCATCGGCCATCCGTTATGCAAAAGCGTATTTTGTGTAAAATACTTATTGCTATTTTGTCTGTCCTATCAGATGGAGACGCCGGCACCGGAGACATCTTCAAACACTGATGCCGAAGAGGAGTATTCCGAAGGAGTCAGAGATGTACTGGTGAGTCACAGTCACACAATTCTCTCCATTAAAATACACACGCGCTTTGTTTGGCTTTAGTGTTGGAAATAAACCAAAACTTTAAACGCCTCTTCACTACATATATTATAAAACAAAGTCCCCCGCGCGCCGAGTCTGTCTGTCCTATGTATGCTTAGATCTTTAAGGTGATTACATGAGCTAAACGCGAGTTTTATAATGCAAAAAAGCATATGATTCACTGCAATAAACAAAACCAGAAAAATATATGATATTCTTCAGGATATATGCTAGTATGATAGTGTTTTGAAAACATAATACAACAAACTTTATTCGATAGAAAAAAATCACGAACTTATCTCTAAAATTTTCTTTTAAAGAGTAAAAACCATACTAAAATACATGCGATCCTACTGATTTTTTGGCAAATAATTCGACAAGCAACATAGTAGTATCATAGTGTTTTACTTTTTTAGTCCAATCAATAGATTTTTTATAAATCGAAAAAAAAACACTCATTTCGCAATATTCGGCCTCAGTGGTTGTTACTGACGTAACAACCACTTTGTACTGCAAGCTGATTAGAACTTTATTCTAACAGCATTTCAAACGAAGTTTGAACCACCACAAATAGAGTTGCTAATTTAACTCCTGTAGTCAAACACAAGGTGTAAACGTAGGTAAGGTACCCATCACGAAGCCGTCAACCAAGCATTCTGTACATCAAACTCTACGCAAAAAATATTGCTGGGAAAGGTAAATTCTTTTTGGGGTGCAATAACACTCAAAATGTTGTGCTGGTGGATGTAATAGTAAAGGTCGTGGAGGTATTTAAATTAATAGATAAATCATTTAAAATAAAATCAGAGATGTCTTTGGGGACTGCCGATAGAAGTGATAACAAAAAGCAGGCCCTGCCCCAGTCGTAGCACTGGTAATGCCCCGCGCATGCCTATGTGGTGCTACGCCGTAGCGGATGCTACGAACGGCTACGAAGCGTCACCGCACGTTACGTTACGTGACGATGAATTCAATGTTTTTCCTTCACCCAAAAAGTGCTCAAGGCGCCTAAAGAAGTTTTCACTCCAAAAACCCGTCTATCGCTCGTATTAAATAGTTTTTAACGAAAGTAAACTCTTCCTTTCTTTATCGTGTGGACTTATCCTGGTGTCAGAGTTATTATGCTGCTCATAGGCCTCTGACTTGGCTTACATGCCGTCAAGAAATATCTCTCAGACATGCTGGTTTCCTCACGATGTTTTACTTCACCGAAGCAAGTGATAATTATACAATACGCACATGAATCTGAAAAATCAGTGGTGCGTATCTTGGGTTCCAACTTGATACCATAGGACTTGACAGGTTTAGCACTGGCAAAAAGTAGAATACCTACTTATTAGGTATATCATCTCCCTGCAACCTCCCCTGTCAACCGTCCACCTCCTTTTTCCTTCATATCATTCCTCACACAATCCATCCATCGTTTCCTTGGTCTTCCTCTTCCTCTCCATCCGTCAACATTCATCACTCTTTTAGTCACGTTGGAGATTTTAATTCTTATTTTACAACACCAACATTAAATGTAAAACATTATGTAAATAGTGGCAACACTATTCCCTTCCATCTGCAACACTGATACAATATAGAGGTGCATTGTTTTACTTGTCATATTTTATTTTATCATCTTCCTCGGCACCAATATACCAGCACCTCATCAGCTACCGTCTATCTAAACACAAGCTACACATTGGTCCTTCGAGCCGGATATCGATTCACTTTCAACTTTTCTCTAACTGCCGCAACTTTCAAACTTCCTCTAATATACACTTTCCTTATTTCATCCATTCTTGTCACACCACACATCCACCTCAACGTTCTCATCTCCGCTACATGCAATCTTTTTTCATCCATCCTACTTAGGTATACCAACCGAAATATTTATGCTCCGAAACTTCGGATCCAAGTTATAAATCTTTGTGTATTAGGAAGTAAGCACTCGTATCGGTAACTACTTCCGAAAAGCCACTTTAGATCCGGTTGGCATTGACATTAACTTTATCTCACCTTCACTTTTATTACGAGCTCTATTCATTAAAAACCTTGATTTAAAACTCTTGGCGGTGAACACAGAACGATTCAATTCTCATTAATATCATTCGGAAATGGTTTTATTTATTGTTTATTTCCTAAATAGTTGAATGGCTGACTTATTTCGGAAAGGAAACGGTTTGGATTTTACCATTTTATTTTTCCGCCATTTTGGATATCATGGTCAAGGCGGTCTTGTCACCAAACAGGCATTGCCAAATTGATAATGAGAGGTTTTCTTTTTGGGTATTGAAAAAAAAAATAGTTTCCAAGAACTCTATAGATGGCGTTGAACTGACTACGTTACTTGGTGCCAAAGCCAAAACGCTTGGAAAAAAACATTGCGTCACTTCACATACGCTCGTTGACTGACACTTTCGTTTGCTGAAGCTTCCGATAACCATTACATCCAAGTGAAATGATGCAGTAACTTATCAAGTTCAGCGCCATCTATCCAGACTAGGGAAGAGTTGAAAAAGAAAATCCCTCATTTTAAAGAGTTTCCTTATAATATACCGAATTATCGCAAAACCATAGGTATCTATCATAGGTTTTGCACCAATTTTAGCGAAAAAACAGGCGTACGTGGTGACCGAAGAAAACTAAAAACGCCTGCCAAAGTTTTAACTGCAATAATAATATATGGGTGTGAAAGTCCTCTAACAAAGACGAAAGGCACTTCCTCTCTCCGTCATTGCAATGACTTTTAGGGTTCGGTACCTAAAGGGTATCAAAGTATCTATTTCAAGTAAGCCAGTAACAGGCATTTTGAATTGTCGAAACAAAGATGAAAATTAAATGTAGCTACAGTCCCAGTCACCTGCTACGACTCCATGACGCGTGCTCGGTTCCGCCGGCCTACGGCCCGGTGCCCATGCCGCCCATAAAAGAAATTCTAAGCTAAGGTTTCGTTTCATTCCATTATAAAATAAATACTCATATCCACGCACAGAATAATACAAAACTTACACGCATTGAACGCAAGTGCTTCCGCGTGACTAAATTGTGGGGATCGCTTCGGCTAGACGGCGCGCGGCACACGGTAGTACCTATAGCAACATTTTATGGCAATCAAACGGTGCAGGTGTATTTAGGTAGAAATAGCTCAATAATTTGCTCATCAAAATTGGGTGATCAATTTACTAAATTTGGGTTAATAGTATTAAAGTGCAGTTATGACTGAAATAAGTTGTACCCATTGTAATTTTAGGTTTTCATTGCTGATTGGTATTATTTTAGGTAATAGATGATAGTGGTCACAAAGTTATTTTTGGTGGTCATTAAATTTGTCCCCTTTTAAAAACACTTTAAAAAAACTCGTTAATGTTTGTGTGTTATTTCAGTTAAATCTGCCGGAGGATGAGGGGGAGGGGCTGGGCTTCAGACTGACGAGGACGCTGTGGGATCCATACCCCTGGGTAAGAACATATTATTGTGATATCATAAAGTAGAATCAGTGCCGGATTTACCATAGAAGCTGAAAAAGCTGAATCTTAGGGCGGCAATATTCCCTAATATTGCCGCCCTAAGCTTGGGCGGCAAAATTGGCCCAAAAAAAAATTTGCACAGAAAAAAAGTAATGCTGCGGACACGAGGTGGGGCTGCGGTGGCGGAGGTGTGGCCGCAGCAGCTGCTTCCCCACTCGTGCCACCTCGGGAGGGCCTACCGCTGCCGCTTTGTCTGTCTTCGTGTCCGATACGTACTTAATATACTGACAGCATTTTTCAAGGTTTACTAAAGTTTAAGAAAAGGGTTTCTTAGCTTAAAAATATACCCAAAAAGTTGTAAAAATAATCTAGAAACTATTATTTCCTAAAAAAAAGGAATTAACATTATTGTGAACAGTGTATCTTATTTTAGACGTCAGTAGGAGCGGCAAAATTTTTATAGCTTTGGGGCTGCAAATGTGTAAATCCAGCACTGAGTAGAATGGAAGAAGATACAGGGTGTAAAAGACCTCATCACGAACCCCTCAACCAAGCATTCTGTACATCAAACCAAGTAACTTTACCCAAAAATTATTGCTGGGAAACGACTTTTTTTTTTCGGGTGAAAAATCATGTTTTGTGGTTGAATTCAATGTAACGCACTCAAAACATTGTGCTGATGGATGGATTGAATAGTACGGGGTCGTGAAGGTGTTTAAAGTAAAAATCTTACATTAAAAATTTGTTTAAAAAAAAACTTGTCAAAAAGTTGTAACTTTGACCCCCAATATCTCTGTAACTAGAAGGTTCTCAGGTATTATGTAGAAAAAAAATGATCGCAATGACGGGGAGAACAAGTGCCTTTCGACTTCGTTAAGAGGTGTTCTACACCCTTTATAAACCTTGGTGTTTTTGCAATGTTTCAGGTTCGTGAGGTGACTCCTGGCGGTAGAGCAGACCACGCAGGGTTGAAACCAGGAGACTGTATCCTGCAGGCTGATGGTAAAGACTTGCTGGGACTGCCTGTACGTATTCAACAATAAACTTTGAAATTATCTTAGTATAGTTCGGTTCAAAGTTAATGGCGGCTCGGAAGTTAGCTGCAAGTGACAGCCTGCGCCTAGCCTAGAAGGTTCCCAGGTATGAAGTAGAACAAAAAAATGATCGCAATGACGGGGAGAGCAAAGTGCTTTTCGGCTTCGTTGAGAGGTGTTTTATACCCTCTAAGTATGTATTTCCAGAATTACATACATTATTATACATTATACAGACAAAACGATGCGTCATCTGCGCCCCGTTGATACCTAAAATTGTTGTCCGCGCAGCTTTACATTAGATGTTCCGAATCGCCATAAAGTTTAAAGCGTTATTCCTGCGCAGACCGTCACTCGCAGCTAACTTCCGAGCCGCCATTAAGTTTGAACCGAACTGTAGAAACTATCAGGTCGCTCGTCCTGTTTGCCACCCAACATCTTGTTTATTCAAGCCCAGAGATAATGAAGTGTGTAATATGAAAGTTACATGGATACGATTTTCTTAGCGTGTCGATGGCAATCAAAATAGACTTGGCCCAGAACTGAATCACAAGTTAGGCGCTTTCTGTAGCAGCTATCAGTTCCAACAACAGGACACGCAGGACTTGATAATAAGTGACCCATCGTTTGTGGAACAGATCCACATTTACACTCTAAGACAGAATCCACAAATCTCCATTTTGATCAGATTTTTCTTACTACGGCCAATCTAGGTCCGTGGTCTATTTAAAGACTTCCAGGTCAGCCATGGAAACTCATGTCCAGGTGGGAGATTTTCAGCAGGTGGAACGAATGGGTTTGGTAAGGATGCAATACCTCGCCGCAGCTTTAGTCTTCGTCGTCTTCATCATCATCTGCCAAGCCTTTTCCCAACTATGTTGGGGTCGGCTTCCAGTCTAACCAGACGCATCTGAATACCAGTATTTTACATGGAGCGACTGCCTATCTGACCTCCACAACTCAGTTAGTACTGGGTAATACGAAACCCCTTGGTAAGACTGGTTGTCAGACTTTCAGACCACTGACTACCTGTAACGACTGTCAAAGATCTACAAATGACAGCCGGGACCAACTGCTTAACGTGCTTTCCGAGGCACGGAGGAAACTCGGTATGGGTGGTCACCTATCCACAGACCAACCTAGGCAAGCACGGCTTAACCTAAAGATCGACCCGAGCGTCAGTTATTACTTAGCCACGAGTACTCGGTATGTAACGGGTGGTCACCCATCCACGGACCAACCTAGGTAATCACGGCTTTACCTTTAGATCGACCCGAGCGTCTGTTATTACTTAGCCACGAGCACTCGGTATATAATGAGTAACCACCTATCCACAGACCAACCTAGGCAAGCACGGCTTAACCTAAAGATCGACCCAAGCGTCTGTTATTACTTAGTCACGAGTACTCGGTACCTATGTAATGGGTGGTCACCCATCCACGGACTACCCTAGGTAAGCACGGCTTAACCTAAAGATCGACCCGAGCGGCTGTTATCACTTAGGCACGAGCTTTTTTGGTATTTCCGTAAACCCTATAAAATATACAACATACAGGGTATCCTTAGATTTACATTATAACGAAATTCAAATTGAAGAAGTCCTGGACACTAAGTTCTTAGGCATAAACTTAGACAGACACTGTAACTGGAAAGCTCACACAAATCGCATCTGCTGTAACTTAAATAAATTTGTCTTTGCATTAAAAAGGCTCAGGAAATTGTCAAGCATACAAACTGCTATGGCTGCGTACCATGGCTACGTTGGGTCTATCATCAGGTACGGTCTGCTCATATGGGGTAACTCATCGTTCGCCAAAAGGGTTTTTATAACCCAAAAAAAATGCATAAGAGCCATATGTGGAGTTTGGCCGTTCGAATCATGCAGACCTCTATTTAAAAAATTAGGTTTACTCACTCTCACTAGTCTATATATACTAGAAGTGGGAATATTTGTAAGAAAACACCTAGATCTCTATACTAAAGCATCAGAAAATAAAAGATTTATCTCAAGAGATCCTACTCGTCTTGCTGTAACAAGATGCAGAAGCACACTTGTTCAAAATAACTGCTATAGTATGTCTGTCAAAATCTACAACAAAATACCTAAACAAATAAGAGAACTTCCATTTCATTATTTTAAGAAAAAACTTAAAAAATGGCTGTATAAAAATGTATTCTACACAATTAGTGAGTTTTTAGCCTTTAAGCCCAACTGTACATAAAGGTTTCACTGCATGTGCTAACCTAATATAATATATTTGTTTTTTTTGTCTATCATCAAGTGGAAATTGTTTTACAATAAACATTATGTGAGTTTTTAGCCCTTAATTAAGCCCAGCTATAATACTTATTGCGTTGTTTTAGTTTAGTTTTTATTTAACAATATTTACATGCTGAATTATAGCAAGCGGAATATGTAGAACTTATGCATCTATAACACCTCAATGTACCATATTTCACGTAAATAAAGATTATTCTATTCTATTCCATTCTAAACAACCTCATCACGAAGCCGTCAACCAAGCATTCTGTACATCAAACTAAGTAACTTTACGCAAACATTATTGCTGGGAAACTACTTTTTTTTTTGGGGTGGAAAATCGTGTTTTGTGGTAGAACTCAATGTATCGCACTCAAAACATTGTGCTGATGGATAGATTGAATAGTACGGGGGTCGTGGAGGTGTTTAAAGTAAGAATATTACATTAAAATTTTGTATTTAAAAAAAAACTTGTCAAAAAATTGCAACCTTGACCCCCAATATCTCCGTAACTAGAAGGTTCCCAGGTATACTACTACACTACAACAGCCCATAAAGTCCACTGCTGGACATAAAGCCTCTCCCATGATGGGAGGAATTTGCCGTAATCTCCACGCTTTGCAGGCGGATTGGAGATCGCAGTGATGAAAGACTAACAGAAAACGCTGCGGCCCATTCTCAGGTCTACGGAGGCGCAAGGTGTACTGCCTCAGACATTAGTCGGCTTATACGACACCCGTGAGTGTAATGGGTCGGTTCTATTCTACTCTGCCGGATACCACACGGCTACGGTGTAGGTGTACGGTCCCCCAGGTATGGTGTAGAACAATAAAATGATCGCTATGACGAGGAAAACAAGTGCCTTTCGGCTTCGTTAAGAGGTGTTACCATTATAGCCACGAAGCTTTTTTAGTCTTTCCGTAAACCCTATAAAATAAACAACATGTTTCAGGTGGGACAGGTGGCTGGTCTGATCAGAGGTGACGGCGCGGGTGGTGGCGTGTGCCTGCTCGTGTGGAATTGTGGAGTGGATCCCAAGGATGACCCCGAGGTAACGTTGCTTTCCAGACAATGTAGATGATTCTGTTGTGCACAAACTAAAGGCATACAATTAACGAACTACCAGATTTAGCAAAATGTAACGGCAAAAAAATCACTTTTGATTGCCAAAATTAGTAAATGATCACCAAAATTAATCCCCATTTTATCGTGAAACAAAAATTATTTTTTTAGCTAATGACCACCAGAAATTGAACTGTTATGCTCTTGCATCCGAGTTGGGGGAGACCCGGTCGACGGAGCCACGCTTTGCGGGGCTCCTACTTCTGAAAAATTTATAAAAAATAACCACGAAGAGATGGCAGGGTATTTTTGTCCGTTTAAGACGGCTTAATGACGTCCACAGAAGGTTCTATATTGGTCCATTATGACGTATTGTAGGGTCTAAACTACGTCTACGTTACGTCATATATTAGTCCTGAGGTGAACAGTCATAAAATGACGTCGTGAGGCTGTGGCATATGTACGTCATATTCCAGGGACGTGTGACGGCATAATGACGTCGAAATGCTACCTGGGTTGATATTTTTTTAGGTGATAGATGTTAGTGATCACAAAGTTATTTTTGGTAATCGATATATTACCCCCAAACTAAACTTAATTTAGGCTATTGCTATATTTTTCTTTCAAATAAAACGAGAAAGAGACGGGCGTAATTTTTTTGTTCTAGGATATGCCGGTTTCCTCACGATGTTTTCCTTCACCGTTTTGAGAGCAGTGATGATGAAATAAATTACAAAAAGTAATGCGTGTCCGTTTCGACCGCGAGGCCATGGCGTTTTTTTTTTAAAAAAAAACTATGCCAAGTTTTTGTAAAAGTTTGTAAAAGTTGATTCCCAAAACCATAAATTTGTCAAAGTTATGGTTAAAAAGTTATAAGGGTTTGAACGTGAAATAATTTCTAATACATTAGGCGGAAAGTTTTCTGTAAACAATAAGTCATGGTCACCCTATCGAAACATTCAAAACGTTATTACAGGGTTTATATTATTAAAAAAATATACTTTTTTTGCCTACTATCGTTAGTTCTACTTAATTAGGTTTTGTTTACAAAAAAATCAAGCTAATACTTACTTTCTTCGATAAACAATCACGACTTATTTCTAAGCGATACCGTACTACAGCTCCTGAAATATAAACCTAGGATTTTTTTGTGTATTTTTACGAATTTTGACAAATTCAAATCTAGGTTTTACAAAAAATTTCAGACCTCTGCGATGCTTCTTCAGCGAAATATTGGCAATAACGTATTTTTCACCGTTTCAATGGCGCGGCCCCCATGGCCGCGCCATTGAAACGGTGAAAAATACGTTTTTGTACTCTTACAGCACCTAAAATATAACCCGAGGACTTTTTGAAGTATTTTTACCAGTTTTGACAAATTCAAATCTGTGTTTTACAAAAAACTTCAGACCTCTGCGATGCTTTTTCAGCGAGATAACGGCGATAACGTGTTATTCACCGTTTCGATGGCGCGGCCATGAGGTTTTAGTCTTGCAGCTCCTAAAATATAAACCTAGGATTTTTTTGTATATTTTTACAAATTCAATCTGTTATTTACCAAAATTTCAGGTCTCTACAACGCTTAGTTTTAAAGATCTCCGTGGCCGCGTGGTTCTCCGCGTTTTGATGGCGCGGCCACGTTCAAACCCTTATAACTTTTTAACCATAACTTTGACAAATTTATGGTTTTGGAAATCAACTTTTACAAACTTTTACAAAAACTTGGCATAGTTTTTTTAAAAAAAAAACACCGTGGCCGCGCGGTCGAAACGGACACAGTAATGCGCCTGTCTGGGTTCGAACCCGCGACTTACTGTTTGTAAGTCGGGGCCGCCACCACTGGGCCACCGCTGCTCTTATGCTGCTCCGCTGCTCCAAAATGTTTAAACTTTCTTTCCTAAATTTAAAAGCTTTTGCGAGAAATAACGATTGTGACTTGGAGATAGGATCTTTTCCATAAAAATATGAGTTCCAGAATACTTTGTTCGTAACATTTTGCAAAAATAATTTGTGTATTTCTCCTTTTTTTTGGGCTTCGCCGCACTCGGCTTCAAAGGGCCACTAAAAAAATTGATACAGGGCCCCACTAGGTTTAGCTACGCCACTGCATGAACTGCATCTAACTAAAATAAACTTGTCTCCCAACAATCCCTAGCTGCTATGGAGCTGTGGCGGTGGCGTGCGCGGCGAGAAGTCCCGGCGAGCCCTCGCCGGCGTCGTGCGCGCGCTGGCCTGCTCCGTGTGCGCCTCCACAGCGACCAAGCCGCTCACCTGCGCCCGATCGCATGTGTA
Source organism: Xestia xanthographa (assembly GCA_905147715.2). Classification (NCBI taxonomy): domain Eukaryota; kingdom Metazoa; phylum Arthropoda; class Insecta; order Lepidoptera; family Noctuidae; genus Xestia; species Xestia xanthographa. The sequence continues at coordinate 30,063,372 of LR990654.1, forward strand.
TTGTGAACGTGAGTCTTTTCATTAACGACAACTTGTTAAGACTGCATTCACGAGGCGTACGATGCCAAAAAAGGGGATTGCTACGTTTAATTGCGCATATGAATCGCTACAAACGTGCGCAAGAAGCGCGGTTGCGTCACATCTGCGCGTAAATATCGGTGTATTATTTTATACGCGGCGTTTACGTTGCCATAAAATGTCTTAACGTGTGCTAAGGTTTGACTGTGACTGAATTCGTCATCTGCGCCGTGTGAATAGGCCCCTCAGGGGCCATCCGTAACTACGTCGCACGCTAAGGGGAGGCGGGGGGTCAACCAAAAGTGACATTGTGTGACAAGGGATGGGTGGGGCGGGGCCCTAAATGTTGTGACGCCACATTTCAAAATAAAATATAAAGGGTGTAAAACACCTCTTAACGAAGCCGAAAGGCACTTGTTCTCCCCGTCATTGCGTACATTTTTTTTATTCTACACCATATCTGGGAACCTTCTAGTTACGGAGATATTGGGGGTCAAATTTATAACTTTTTGACAAGTTTTTTTATCAATACAAGTTTTTAATGTAAGATTTTTACACACCCTTCACGACCCCAGTACTATTCAATTCATCCATCAGCACAAAGTTTTGACTCAAAACATTGTGCTGATGGATGTAACGCACTCAAAACTTTTGAGTGCGTTACATTGAGTTCTACCACAAAACGTTTTTTTCACCCCAAAAAAAAAGTCGTTTCCCAGCAATAATGTTTGCGTAAAGTTACTTAGTTTGATGTACAGATTGCTTGGTTGACGGCTTCGTGATAAAGTCCCTTTTAAACCCTGTGTCCGAAAAACCTAAAAGTATTTCTAACTCTGTATCTACAAGTAAAATTGCAAAATATTTGACGTTACACTATTCCCGATGTTTTTTTAGATGTCAGTTTTTTTTGTCAATATTTATTGTATTTGATTCCAGACTTGTAACAACATAATATTATCTTATTCCCAGCATGTTGGACCCGGCTGGAACGTTGCGCTCTCTGCAGAGAAGCTTTACCGTCGAAGAACTCACCATACGCGAGGAACCTAGTGGCTGAACAGGTAAAAAACAGTAGTAGAGACACAGAATATATATTAGTACCTTACGGTACAGAAGTTTCACTCCCGAGTTTAGGTATGATAAACGCAAGCGTGCGGCCACCGCACTAGTCTCAATAGGCTTGCACTCGCTCGACTTGTCGCACACGCAGCGCACGCACCCGCGAAACAAAAATAAACTGTTAATACCGTAAAGTACCTCTGACAGCCCTAGCAGATTGAAGCGAGACGGCGGACAGTTATTGTACTATGAACGCTATGCGCAATGCAAAAGGTTGAAATTAGCTTGTTTTCCAGAATAGTAGGTAAATATCTCGGGGTTTTTGCTCCGCTTGTATGGAAGTGAGACAGGCCTGGTAGAGATTCTGACCATTAGGTTATGGGTTCTATTCTCGGGTCGGACAAGGAGCTATTGCATTTTTCCATCAGGATTTTCTCAGAAGCTGCCCGGTGTCTGGAATTGTGCCCAGTTGATGGTATTAGGCTCGTCCCCTATGACATGGAACTTAAACATAACTAGCGCAATGTGGGTATACTATACTATTAGGTACATCACTGACTAACCCTGCAGGGATTATAGGCGTGATGTTGTTTTATTTGTTTTAATGTTGTCATTATGGCTACACCAGACTTAATGAGAGGTTTTCTTTTTGAGGTATTAAAAAAACCGGCCAAGTGCGAGTCGGACTCGCGCACGAAGGGTTCCGTACCATTATTATCAAAAAATGGGCAAAAAAATCACGTTTGTTGTATGGGAGCCCCCCTTAAATATTAATTTTATTCTGTTTTTAGTATTTGTTGTTATAGCGGCAACAGAAATACATCATCTGTGAAAATTTCAACTGTCTAGCTGTCACGGTTCATGAGATACAGCCTGGTGACAGACAGACGGATAGACGGACAGACAGCGAAGTCTTAGTAATAGGGTTCCGTTTTTACCCTTTGGGTACGGAACCCTAAAAAAACTTAGTTTCCAAGAACTCTATAGATGGCGTTGAACTTACTATGATAGTTGGTGCCAAAGCCAAAACGCTTGGAAAAAAAACATTGTCACACGTCACATACTCTCGTTGACTGACACTTTCATTTGCTTAACCTTCCAATTATTACTCAGTTTTCTGGCGCTTTGTTAAAATCAGTTTTTTGAGGTTCCGTTCCTTGCATTATCATACTAACTCCTAGCGCCATCTATCCAGCGACTAGGGAAGAGCTAAAAAGAAAATCCCTCAAACTATGATTTGAAGTTTTTTCGGCGTTCTCATGCTAAAATAGTTCTATGCTTTTCAATAGGGAATATGTATAAATTTTCTTTTTGTTATTTCGATACGAATGAAGTACTATAAAAATAATGACAAAAAGCGAAATCAACACATAAATCGGCCAAACAGCACAAAAGTTATGAGTGAATTTCTCAGGCGAAAAATTTACGCGTCTAGGCTGAAATCGCAATGCTGCTTTACAGATAATGCAACGATTTTTTTTTCTCAGAATTAAAGTGTCATGGATCTAAATGAAGCCACTTAAATTATATTTATAAGACTATTACTTTTTATGAAAAAAATCGGTAAATGATGAATTATCAATTTCTGTGTCTTGTCCACAATCACTTTCATACACAGCATTTACCTCTCAGGAAGATAATCTCCAACATTTAAAGGAAAAAGTATTTTGATTGCGTTAAGTATAATGATTGACCTATATGACGTTAATTAGTTTTGAATGTTTAGACTCATAGTTAATGAGTACATGTCAACGGTAGGTTTGTCCAAGCGAAATTACTAATTTCTATGGTCATTTTGTTTCACCGTCCTGAGCTTCCACCAATGAGTTTAAACGAACAAAAAATCCCTGCTCGGCAAGAGACAGTAGTGCGCTTACGTGCAGTAAGAATGGTAGTGCACCATATCGCCAGGTCTTTCCGCCAAAAATTTAAGAACATGATTTCAGTTTACTCGGAACGTAATTTTGCAATTTCGGTGATCAGGTTAGAAATAAAGGTATCACTTTATGCATGCTAAGTAGCCTTTGGTACACATTTTAATATTTTAGAAAATAATAGTCATAGCCTTGATAGTTTCTTGTAAAAAAAAAAAAATAGCCACGTTTCCAATTTCTGTGGGGAAATTTCTGTGGTTTCCGTGGCATTTCGTGGCCCACGGAAATTACACGACTACACAGAAATTGTACCAATCAATTATTGTATTAATGTTAATGAACATTTTTGAAAAGAATCAATACTTGTTATGCCGAAATTACTTTGACAGAACTAGGTCCTTTGCCCCCGACATTAAAATAAAATTGTATTACTATTTCTTGAAAAAGTCATTCAATTGGATTTACTGAACTTTGAGGGTTGCATCCTCCGGGAGCTCCTCCTGGAAGCCTCGATCATGCAGGCCTGGGTGACATCACCGGCCAGACCTGCCGACGTTGACAATGAGGCAAGGTGGTTCCAGGAGGCCATGTCCGACATCTGCGACGTGCGCAGATGTCGAGTCCCCAGCATCTCCTCATGGGCCAGGGATCTGGCCCGCGAGGAGATGCTGGGGACTCTCGAAAGACATCCGTGGGGGCGCCCTTACAAGATGATGCGGGATAAACTCCGCACCTGGGCCCCCCTACTGACTCAGAGTCTCCGGCCTGAGCTCGTGGAGGACATGGTGAGTACTCTGTTCCCTTCGCGAGGGGAACATTGCTCCCCGCCTATGGCTCCACCGCCTGCGATGCTGGAAGCGGACCAACAGGACGACGACGAAAACACTCCGGAAGTGACTGGGGTAGACCTGAGAGTGGCGGTACGTAGGCTCAGTGTCAAAAATACCGCCCCGGGACCCGACGGCTTGCCTGGCAAAGCCAGGGTCCTGGCCTCGGAGGCTCTCGGGCCCCGACTAGAGGGGCTCCTAAGCGCATGCTTGAAGAGAGGCCAGTTCCCGCTTCGTTGGAAGACGGGAAAGCTGGTCCTCATTCGGAAGCCGAGGCACCCTGCGGAATCTCCGTCCGCATACCGGCCCGTGGTGCTGCTCGGCGAGGTGGGCAAGCTCTTTGAAAGAGTAATTGCAAACCGCCTCGCCGAGCACCTTGCGGGGTCGGGCCGGATCTTGCGGAACACCAGTTTGGTTTCCGCAAGGGGCGCTCTACGGTGGACGCCATCATGTGTGTGAGAGCCCTCACGACGGGGATGCGGTTTCCCGGGGTGGGGTTGTCTTGGTAGTGTGTCTCGACATCGCCAATGCCTTCAACACCATGCCCTGGAGCTGAAACTGGGACGGACCGGGGCTGCCTTCAGGCACTCCTGCCCAACCTGGGAGGGGCAAACGTCTCCTGCTGGAGGCTCTACGCGGGAGTCGTGCGGTCCATGCACATGCAGTCGTGGCCGGGGGCCACGTGGTGGGCCTGTGGACGGTGGGCTATGGGCTAGCTCGCCGTCTGTCCGTCTCATGACGACAGACCGTGTCGACGGCGCGTTCGTGTTCTACGCGCGCCTCAAAGAGAGTCAGCAATAGGAAGGGGTCCGCAAGGACCGATGCCTGCCGGGGTTGCGGGACTGTTCGAAAGAGATACCGTGGCCCCGGAACACAAAGGGCGATGAAGGAACATGAATGAACCCATTCATGTTAGTCAGTAAGTCTGAAAGTCTCCAAGTCCTCCTGCTTCGCCCAGAGCGGGAGGAGTCATTTGATGATTTCCCATCCTCTTCATAGAAGTATAAAACATAATCAGTTCCTTAATTGCTAATTTTGTAAGACTGATTTATGCAAGTACACCACGTTGTATTTTTAGAAATGCTTATTAAAATGATCGTTTGTGACATGTGATTTTGTGATACATGGGTTACATGCAGGTGTTCATTACATAATTACGACGATAATATATATATATATATATATATTAACGACGATATTCGTATTATATCAGTTTTTCATTAAACCTTATCTTTCTTTACTTATTATTAAAAAACAATGTATATACATAATAATTCACAATTTCGGTGCAAACGCAGAATTTCTGTGTCACCAATACAATTTCGGTGGCAATAATAAAATTTCTGTGGCTCGCCAATTTCGGTGGCCCAAATAACTCTCTAAGTAATTTAATTATAATATCCCCTTTCAGAAAATGTATATATAATGTGGATATGTTGCGCTTTATTATTAGAGTTTTTCAAAAAAACCTGAAAATGAAAATGTCTATGGAAATTAGGTAAAAAATCTAGTTGTTGAAATTGACTCTTATAACCATTTAAACTTTTGTTTCTATCTCTTTCTCGGGTTTTGTACGTCGATGCAGCGAATGACGTCATTCGCTGTATCTGACCTCTCTGTCTAATCAGTAGTTTCAAATGCTTATAACTTAGTATTTTTTTTAAATATTAAAAATAATTTCACTTTGCTATTTCTGATGTTAATACGCTTTGTTTAGAGTGATAAAAAAAAATCATGCATATACCCTATTATCTATCTAAAAACTCTACTTTATCATTACAGGTTTTCGAAGCAATAGCAACAGAATACGAGTTAAAAAACCCAAAAACGAAGCGTCCAACACAGACCTCATCAGCTTACACATCACCGAACCGATCACGCAACTCATCACCATCACCGAGCCGCAGGGGACTGTACCAACACTCAATGATGAACAAATACAAGAAAACCGTACATTTCACCGAAAAATTCGGCCAAACATACGCCTCAGATCCAAATATACACAGATCTTTACACACAGCTGAAATAAGAACGACCGTTACACCAAATCCTACCAATTTGGTAGAAAATTCCCAAGCTGGCAACTCTGGTGGGAATGTTAGCTGTCAATGTCAAAGTGATATCAGTGTGCCGAAGATTCATGTTGAAACTGTGGATTCTGATGGGAATAAATGTGGGGGTAGTGATTGTTCTAGTAGCTGTCAAAGTTTGAGTTTGCCGCATAAATTGGTGGCGAGATTGAGGCAGGCTTGTTCCCTTGCTGACTTGAATAATGTTGGACAATGCTCGCTTTCGAGGTCTTTGAATAGCTTAGGTGATCACTGGTAAGTTAAGACAATTTAACTTTAGGAATTAAATTAGACCATAATAGAAGTTGACTGAAAAAAAAACAATGACTATAAGAATGACTTCCTGGGTTCAATTCTCTGGTTCTCTGGGTTGAGCAAATTATTTTTGTAATCGCGAAGGAGCAATTTGATCAACAGTCTCAGAGTAATTAATTTTTTTTTTTTTGCCAGCTTTGGTGTAGAGTATGACCAGCACTAAAATACCATTTTTGTTTTTCAGTAAAAACTGCCATCACGGATCATTGGATAACTTGAAGAATAATTGCGATTCTATCTGTGGTAACTATAAAATAAAAAGCTTTTATTCCTTTTCTTTAAATAAAATATAAATATAAAAATATAAAATATTTCACCTCCATCATTAAAATGAGACTGGTTTGACAAAATATCCAAATACATAGTAGAAAAGATTTTTTGGTCTATGGCAACAAAAACAGATAAAGTAATATGTATGCGCTAGGCCTTAAGGTGAATGCTCCAACCAGCTCGCAAAATTCAAATTTTCCAACGTTTTTTGCAATTTGCAGGCGAGTGCTAGGTTGTATGTTGATTAAAATATTATTCGCGGGTGTAAGACGTATGTAGTTACAGAATTATAATCATCAATACAACCCTCCAAGTTCATAAAGGTGTAGGAACTAAAAAAAAGCAGAAAAAGTCATTTCTACACCTTTGGTTGGAGCATTCACCTTGCGCATGAGCATGCCACAAGGCGTTCTGCCAGTCAACCTTTGGGTTAAATAGGACAACAATAACTACAGACTGATTATACTGCTGATACTAGGTAATACACATGATATAAACTTTTTTGCAAAAAATAAAACCGACTTCAAGAAACACAAAAAAGTGAAAAATAACTTTAGCTTCAGAAGTCGGTGACTCTTGTTTGATTGATTTCGTTTCTTTTTGTCACCGACTTCTGAAGCTAAAGTTATTTTTCACTTTTTTGTGATTCTTGAAGTCGGTTTTATTTTTTGTAAAAAAGTTTTTTATTTTTCCATTTTTAGTTGTTCCCAAAAATTTGCCATGAATTTATTTGGCATTGTTAACAATACATGTCATGGTAATAGGCGTATCCCCAATATATGGAACTTAACATACCTTTTTTTTCGGATGGGAAATCATCAAATTATTGCTCAGGGCGGAGCGGAAGGGAGATAGATAGATAGATTTATTGATTTGCCTGAAATATGGTATTTTACAGATTTTATAACAAATAAACAATAGTTCTTCATATTCCGCCAACTATGTAAATTCGGCATGCAAATTTTTTGACAATACAAATGATTCTAATTAAAAAAAAAGCAATTAAATTCCAATGTCAAAAATAAAATAATTACTGAATCAAGAATTGTCTATAGTATCAAATTACAAATATCAAATAAAAATCATTAAATTACAAATTTTCTAAAAATAATCTTACAAAAATGCTAACTAAAGAAATTCAATTACAAAATATGTCAATTGCTTAAAATAAAAATGTCAAATATAATTTACATGTCATGCAATTCTTCCCTTTGTCCTAAAATTCATAAATTCGTTAATACTATAAAAACAGTTTTCTATAAGCCATGCTCTGAGATGCTTTTGAAATAAGCTGGTTCGCAGTTCTCTAATAATCTTGGGTATATTATTAAATATCTGTATTGCCATTCGACTCGTGTTTTTATGGCAGTACGCTGTTCTACATCTTGGCATTGCTAATTTTGTTGGATCCCTTGACATTTTGCCCACCTTATTTATAAACATTGAGGCTATCGGCTCTACTAAATAGGTGAGGATGTTTTTTTACAAATACTCCCATTTCCAGTAAGAGTGTCAGACTTTTACTGACTAAAACCCATCCATGTTCTTTCTTAGCCCTTGGTGTTCCAGGGCCGCAGTATATCTTTAGAACAGTCCTTTTTGCTGACATCTCTGAGGCGTGCAAGAAACACGAACGAACTGTCGAAATCTGGCTGTATTGTACACATCTGCGTACCCCCTCAGAGTATACAGGCGTGATGTTACGTCATGATGTTATATAAACAATAAACATCCAAGCGATTGCAACATTTACGGCACATTTGCCGTCTATTTTTGAAGAGTTCTTATTGTATATCTCCGAAGATCAGCATCAGAAGGGGAACAACGGGGACACGGGAAGCAACACGGGACGCACGGGGAGCATTGAAATAAAAAAAAGAATTGTCAAAATCGGTTCACCCAGTCGAAAGTTCTGAGGTAACACAAAAAAAAACAGTCGAATTGAGAACCTCCTTTTTTGGAAGCCGGTTGATAAAGGGTGTAAAACACCTCTTAACGAAGCCGAAAGGTACTTGTTCTCCTCATCATTGCGATCATTTTTTTGTTCTACACCATACCTGGGAACAGATTCTGAGATATTGGGGGTCAAAGTACCAACTTTTTGACAAGTTTTTTTTTTTAATACAAGTTTTTAATGTAAGATTTTTACTTTTAAACACCTCCACGACCCCCGTACTATTCAATCCATCCATCAACACAATGTTTTGAGTGCGTTACATTGAGTTCTACCACAAAACATGATTTTTCACCCCAAAATAATCGTTTCGTTTCCCAGCAATAATTTTTGCGTAAAGTTACTTAGTTTGATGTACAGAATGCTTGGTTGACGGCTTCGTGATGAGGTCTTTTACACCCTTTATTTCCATATTTTCAGACGCACCAGTATTTCTGTTGCCCGCGCCACCTGTCTACGTGCTTGCGTGCGATCATGGCAAGAAATAATTATTATTTTGTTTGTTTTGTATTGTTTTTTTTAATCAATAAATTATAATGACAATGGCTGTTTAATAAGCTTTGTTTCATTTCTAAAAGAGTCTGAAAGTGGCACCAGTGGCTGAGAAGTTGTGTAGTAGGTACCTAATCGGTTGTCGAGGAACATCAACAACAAAAACAACAACAACACAACATACATTCAACAACAACATTCATCAACATTTCATCATCAAACAATTGCAAATCTGTTTAGTCCGTCAGTTAGAGTATTGGAAAATATTACACGTATTTTTTGTTTTTGTAAATCAATTAATTGACAAAGACAAATGAAACGCAGCAAAACTCGGGAGTCGGGGCTCGTGACGTTAGAACGCACCAATGGAACGCACTAAAAATTATAGCACGGCGTGAAGTATTGCGAATTCTAAAAGCGTCGTATCTTCGTCAATTTTGGTTTACGTAACAAAAGAAAAGATACGGGTCAAATATTTTTTGATAATCTAACTGGCGGAATAATTATATTTTTTCAGTAAGAAGCCTATTGAGGACAATGTGGTGATTACTGTCATGTTTTTAGTGACACTCGTAACATGACAAATCTAATTGACATAAGAATCATCAAAATCGGCCCGTGCGTTTGGTCTCTAGAGCGACACAAAGGAACAAACGTACATAAAATAATGATAAATGATGTTTATGTTGAAAGTATGTTTTTACACACACTTTACACGTCATTTTTTTAAAACTAAATAGTTTTGGTGTTTCGTTCCTGACTACTCTGAGAAGAAACAGCCGAAACAAACTCAGAGGTCATAGTCCCTTTTGAAGTCCAGACAATCTTGCTCAATTCACATGAGGATTATGCGGATTAGTGTCCGAGATGGTCCTTTGAAGAAGGAACCACACAGATTTCAGTGGACCTTAAGGAAGGTATAACCCTCCTCAGTCACGTAAAAACAATACTTGGCGATCATTTGGCGTATTGTTTACCTCTAGAATATTTTAAATAATCACTTTTATATTAATTATTTTAACTTCATGTACAAGAGTGATACATAGGCGGACTTAGCATTCTCTACCAGTCAACTTTTAGGTCAAATATGACGACATTGTGATAGAGTACAAAAGAATAGCTAGGTAGCTTATACTAGTTAGCTTGTCAATAATATTTGCTTCAAAATGTCAAACTTGGTACATTTATTTGGGGGAAAATATAATGACCACCAAAAATAACTTTGAGACCACTAACATCTATCACTTAGAATAACAATTGATTATCAAATTTAGTTAATTGAGCACCAAATTTATTTAGGTTGATGACAAACTAGTTTTGCCTAGGCCGACTTGGGGCACCCCGAGTTATTTTTTATAAACCATTCAGTAGTAGCAGCCCCACAATGCGGGGCTCCGTCGACCGGGTCTTCCTCAACTCGGATGCAAGAGCGTAACAGTTCAATTTCTGGTAGTAATTAACTAAAAAATTTTTTTTTTGGTTCTAATTTCACGATAAAATGGGGATTAATTTTGGTGATCATTTACTAATTTTGGCAATCAAAAGTGATTTTTGCCGTTACATTTAGCTAAATCTGGTGGTTCGTTAATTGTATGCCAAATAAAAATGATTTTATATTAAAAAAATGATATATTTTAAAAATAAAATTTTATTTATTTCAGACCAAGTAATTCTCCATAGTTGTTAGTAACTAACGTCTTAAAATTACGTTAGTATTGCATCAATCAATAAAAGTCAAATACATAACTAATTCAAATTTTAAAAATTCTCGTGTTATTAACAAAGGAAGACTACGTTAGTATTTACACTCTCTCGTTCTCTCTACTTATTTTTCTACGTTATACATACATTATAATGTTACAATAATTTCCTAACAGTCCTGTTTAAAATGAATGAGTCACACCAAAACATTAAAATATTAGTATAAAAAGGTACTGCATTTAATGTGCGTACTCTTGCAAATAATAATAGTTTTTGGTTCATTGGTATCGGCCAGGATTTTTAAAGGTACGGGAAATAGTTTCATCGCTTTTTTAAATTTGCGTTTTTTCGCGCGCTACTGCGATGACGTCACGCTGCGAATGTTATGTCCGATTGCGGGTGATGCGGAGTGAAATTAAATAAAATTTGATTTATAAAGTGGTTCGCACTTATAATTTAACTCCACGAATGTTAAAGTTCATAAAATTTGATTTCTAAAGTGGTTTGTACTTACTATTTCGACTCGCATCTCGCAGCATGACATCACACGTTAGTCGTATTTTTCCGCGGAGGCAAAATCTGTGTATTTTTTGAAGATAGGAAAAAAAAACAGATTTTTTTTTTTCGAGTTACCTATTTTTTAGACAAGCTGATAGCAAAAAAACATTGGTGTGACTCGTCCAAACAAAGTATTGCACTACTAAGCTAGATTCCGACAAACTAAGTTTGCCTTGCCTTGTAGTCAAGGCGCTCACGATCATTTTCTTAATTTTAGTCTTATGTGGTGTCCAGCCACGGGTTTGCAAATTAAATCACTTATACATTGTACATTCTTGATGTCTCCGGTGACGTGGTATCGCCGCAAAATATACGCCAACGTGGTCTTCATAGCCATCATAGAGTATTGTTTACCTGAAATTGGTAAAGGAAAGTAAAAATCACAAAATTCAGAAAAAAAGAAAAAGCCTGTAGAAACCTACTTTTTGGCAAGCTGTATTTAAAACTACAAATGTTAGACCAAATAAAATAATAGGAAACATAAAATATTCATGAAAGTAAAAATATGATTTTTGTCTCAAATTATCAATTATAATTCCCTAAAGTCAAACAAACTTTTAAAACGTGACAACACCATCTTCGGCATAAATATGTTCAATAATCAATAAAATTGTTTGTTTATAGACGTCACTACCCGAGAAGCGACCGCTTGCGCCCTTGTGTTGCCATAGAACTTTCCTCATTTTAGTACATATTATTTAATTTTTATCGGGGTATATTTTTTACTTGTTGTCGAAAAAGGATTACTTATATAGGATCTAATCTCGATATCTAATAATACTCTCATGGATCGGATAGGGTTTTTTAAACTATCTATCTGTTGTTGACCATGACAACTCTTCTTTATGTATTTGTAGGTACAGTATATGTATTTTATTTCGATCGTTAGAATTCAGTATCGCTTGGTTGACGGCTTCATGAAGAATCCGTTTAGAGTAGATTTATAAGTTTATTAAATGAGCTATATAATTGCAATTTTTTATGTATATTTGATTTTTTTTGTGTGCAATAAAGAATAAGAAAAAGTTTAAATAGAATAAAAAAAAATGCCAGCTTTGCTGAGCGTTGTAGTCAAGAAGAAAGCTTTTCCTAGAACTCAGTGTTGCCAGGCAGATGACCAAAAAGGAAGATAGAGTGTTGTCATTTAATTAAACTATAATTCTACCATTTTCAATCATGTATTGAACACCATGTCAATAATTTGGATTATATGCAAGCAGATGGGGTTAAAAGATAATGAATACATACCGACACAGTTTCGTTTGCCGATACTGAAGGTGGCGAACGCGTTAGGGTTGTCAGGTAGGGTAGCAGAGCTCAGCCATCGCTCCGGGTTGAACTCATTCGCGTCTGCGCCCCACACGGGGTTACGGTTCATGGCGTACAGTGAAATACCAATGGTACTACCAGCCGGCAGTGTGTAGTTCTCTGAAATTGATTTTTTTTTTTATAAATTGTTACGAAATAAAACAAGATTCTAAAAAAAAAAAATCATCATCATCATCATTTCAGCTGAAAGACGTCCACTGTTGGACATAGGCCTCCCCCAAAGGGGGGGTTTGCCATAATCGCCACGCTTGGCAGGCGGGTTGACGATCGCAGTACGGTTGTTACAAAAGCACAGAGAACGCTGCTGCCTTTTCTCTGGTAAGTCCCTTAGTCGTAGATTTTACATGGAGCGACTGCCTATCTGACCTAAGCTTAAGCTCCATCCGGTAAGACTGGAAGCCGACCCCAACATAATTGGGAAAAGGCTAGGCAGATGATGACTGATTTCTGTACACAATCGAATCTTGGATTGCTACATTACAGGAAGTGTTTATTTGTAACACGATGCCCAAAATAAAATCTTGGATTGCTACATTACAAGAAGTGTTTATTTGTAACATGATGCCCAAAATAGAATCTTGGATTGCTACATTACAGGAAGTGTTTATTTGTAACATGATGCCCAAAATAGAATCTTGGATTGCTACATTACAGGAAGTGTTTATTTGTAACATGATGCCCAAAATAGAATCTTGGATTGCTACATTACAGGAAGTGTTTATTTGTAACATGATGTCCAAAATAGAATCATGGATTGTTACATTAGGGGTCATCCAATAACAGCACACGTTAAGAGGGGGGCGGGGGCAACGAATTGTTACATTGCGATTTACGTGACAAGAGGTGGGAGACGGCACATTTCAAAATCGAAATATCTAATTTCCAACTTTGTAATTTGTGTCGTTTGGCGTACAGGGCACGCCATCGCGGTCAAAAGGTGAATGAATGCGGTTTAGCAGTCGAGAACCGCCGAAGTTGTCCTTCGAGATGCTATACCTACATACAGAAGCACGCTTCTGATGTTATTTAGCCACACTGGTGTCGATTCTGTAGTGCACAAACTAAACTTAATTTACGCTATTGCTATATTTTACAACAAGGCAGTGCGAGAAAAGGACGGCTATAGCTATGAACTAAGTTAGAGATGTCAAACTAGTTTTTGCCTTGCGCTTCACCGTGTTTTTAGTCGACATGCTTTTACGTGCACCCTTCATTTGTATGGAAATATTAGTTCCAACTAAATTTGACAGCTCTAAATTACGTCCATCTCTTTAACGTTGTATTAGAGAGAAAAGGATAGCAATAACCTAAATTAAGTTTAGTTTGTGCACAACAGAATCGACACCACTGTTATACAGCTGAACATACTTAGCTTGACAGCCGCTTCACTGCATTTAGCTATTCTTGGAACTGGTGGGTATAGTCTCAACGTCTCCTTCAGTACCGCTTCCAAATACACCAGCTTTGGTAGATCGAGTTTGGTTAAGTCTCCGTCATCATCACCGAAAACTTCTTGCAGTCTGAAAAATATTTAAATAAGAAAAATGTTTTAAGAGTCCTATTACATTTTTTTCGCAATTTTATTATTTTTACTCCCTGGATCAATTTTTTTCGATCGGCGTACACGAGTCGATAATAATAGCGATCTCCGGATGATTGTCGATTGTTATTGACGAAAATTAGAGACGAGACTGACATGAGACTGAAGAGCGACCTGAATTGACGCAGAATTATAGTACTTCAATTTTATTTATTGTAATTTTGTCTTATTATATTGACAAACGAAAACTAATGAAACTTATTCATTGTAGATTGAAGTTTTATATCATATTAATTTATTTGATAAAATTTAGTTTATTTGGAATATAATGGACGCTGAATCAAGACATTTATGGCTTAAATTACGCTTTCTTTACGATTTTTTCCGTGAAAATTCAAGGAATTTAAAGAAATTCTAAAACTCCAATAAACGAGTACAACATTCAGCTTATTTTTCAGTAATTTTAGCTTTTATAAGAATTGCATGTAACAATGTGAATTTCAGCGTCAAGTTCCATCGCCGACGGTTTTTCTTGCAAACTGAGTTCGTAAAATATTTATAGTAAATTACACGAAAAGAAAAATGTGTAACTCCAACTTACAAGAAAGAGAATGGCACTATTGTTATTCATAAGCAAATAATTAAAATATCTAACTGATGCTGGAAATTACTGCGTCAGAAATCATGAATTTGTGTAAAAAATGTAATAGGACTCTTAAGGCGTTTCAAATGAGAATATTCAATAGGACTGACCTCGCGCCATTTTGTCACTCCAATGACCTCTGTCTTCAAAAACAACGGGCCATAAACAGGTTTGTTGCTTAGGCGCAACGGAATTTTATTATTATTTAGAATAACTAGTCTTGTTTGTTCCCACTAGTACTGGCCGCGAGTACTGGCCGCGAGTACTGGCCGCGAGTACTGGCCGCGAGTACTGGCCGCGAGTACTGGCCGCGAGTACTGGCCGCGAGTACTGGCCGCGAGTACTGGCCGCGAGTACTGGCCGGGATTACTAGCCGCGAGGACTAGTGGCATGTGTGTATACCAAAATACGGATAGATGAATACATACTCATTAGAAATTCTTGCTTGGACATCTGGGTAAGATCCCACCAAAACCAAGCAGAACGTCATAGCCCTGGTTGAAGAGTCATAAGCGGCTCCAATGATAGTGTCCAGGTGTTCCCTGATCTCTTCATCCGTGAATGTTTCTTGTTTTTCGCCTGCTTCCAGCAGTTGGTCCAAGACGGACTTGTAACCTGAAATGTTTTTTGTTAGTGGGTACTATGAACTTAGAAAATATATATACCTACTACAGAAAGGGTAAAACACTTCTTAACGAAGCCGAAAGGCACTTGTTCTCCTCGTCATTGCGATCATTTTATTGTTCTACATCATACCTGGGAACCTTCCAGTTACGGAGATATTGGGGGTCAAAGACCCAACTTTTTTTACAAGTATTTTTTTTTAAATATAAGTTTTTAATGTAAGATTTTTACTTTAAACACTTCCACGACCCCCGTACTATTCAATTCATCCATCAGCACAATGTTTTGAGTGCGTTAGATTGAGTTCTACCACAAAACATGATTTTTCACCCCAAAAAAAAGTCGTTTCCCATCAATAATTTTTGCGTAAAGTTACTTAGTTTGATGTACAGAATGCTTGGTTGACGGCTTCGTGATGAGGTCTTTTACACCCTGTACTGTATAAACAAATACTTAAACAAAATTGAAGTGTCCGTTTATTCTAGCTAATCTCCAAAACGGCTGGGCCGATTTTGACGGGACTTTTACTGGCAGATAGTTGATGTTTTAAGGAGCAACTTAGGCTTTTGTTTACAAAATCCATTTCAAACAGGGAAGTAATAATTATTTTTATAATAATTTACCCCGACCAAATTTTTCAGCAGCTAGTACTTAATAATTCTTTGCGCGAATCGTGGATCTAAAGTTACCAGTAGGTCTATTACGTATCTTTCTGATCCAGTGACTATCAAGCTTCGATTGTACACCGAACTTTGATGACAACCGAGAATATCATAATATTGATATTACGTATCGCACTGAGTGGATATCACTTTATGGTGACTAACAGCCCGGGTACGTTGTAACGTCTTTCACGAAAGCCACTTCACACTCAGTTGTCATCAATTTGTTGTCCACTATGCTTACGTCATCAATTTGTTGTCCACTATGCTTACATAATCGAAATAATATAAGTATCGATACGAAAGTCTGTCAAAATGAGTTATGGTGACTATCAGCCACGATGACAACCAATGACGTCATATTTGATCGCGACTGGTCATACATATTACGAAACTAACCTTTTGGCAGTTAATTGATGGACCCTGAGCCCAGTTACTATCATTTCGAGCTGTCAACAGAGATACGTAATAACCCTACTGAACCCACGTTTGTCCTGCTTGCGATCACTAAAGGTGAACGCAGACTGAGTCGCACTGCAGTCGCCGCATTCGAATTCTTCGTATAAAGTTCTATACAATCTGTGGTTGTGAGCAATCTGTGTCTATGGCTGTGTGCGAGATTGCATAGAAAAAATCGAATGCGGCGACTGCAGTGTGGCTATATTTGCCAATAAGGATTTGTTTGAATTGGTACAAGTTTTTCAAGTTTTATCTACTGTAAATACCTCCACGACCCCCGTACTATTTAATGCATCCATCGGCACTGGGTGCCTTACATTGAGTCCTGCCGTAAATCTTGTTTTCAACGGAAAAAAGCGTTTCCCGCCTATAATTTTAGCGTCGAGCTAAAGAATGCTTGTTGACGGGTTCGTAAAGTGTGTGTTTACACCATGTAGGTATGTTATTTTATTACCTGGTTTAGTCTCCTTCATAGAGTCTTCATAGACGTTGAGTTTCCGCTCTGATTTACGTTTAGTAATAATCTGAGGAAAAATACAAGAAGCAATGTCAGTTGACAATACAAACATGAATTAGTAGTCCACAAGAAACTATTATTTTATTGTGACCTTATACAATGGTGTCGATTCTGTTGTGCACAAACTAAACTTAATTTAGGCTATTGCTATATTTTACTAAAAGGCAGTGCGAGAAAAGGACTGCTTTATTTATGAACTAAGTTAGAAATGTCAAACTAGTTTATGGTGTCGATTCTGTTGTGCACAAACTAAACTTAATTTTCACACGGTGAACACACGGTGAAGCGCAACGCATAAACTAGTTTGACATCTCCAACTTAGTTCATAGCTATAGCCGTCCTTTTCTCGCACTGCCTTTTAGTAAAAGATAGTAATAGCCTAAATTAAGTTTAGTTAGTGCACAACAGAATCGACACCTATGCCTTGCGCTTCACCGTGTTTTTAGTCGACATGTTTTTACGTGCACCCTTAATTTGTATTTAAATATAGTTCCAACTAAATTTGACAGGTCTAAATTACGTCCGTCTCTTTCTGGTTTTATTACAGATAAAAAGGTAGCAATAGCTTAAATTAAGTTTAGTTTGTGCACAACAGAATCGACACCAATATGTTAAATAAACTCAGGGGGCAGTCCGGTCGCATCTCGGTTATTGACGTCATGAAAAACAATTGACGATCGATAATAAAATTCTTATGCCGAAGATAGTGTTGTCACGTTTTAAAAATTTGTTTGAATTTGGGGAAATGGTGGTAAATTGGGACAAACATCGCGCATTTCAAAATTTATTAATATTTTTACTGTCACGATTTAATGTTTCTTATATTTGGTATTATCCATGGTATACCTGCCTAAATGCCCCTTTTGGAACGGACTGGGTTTTTTAAACATAATTGTATACGTATTAATAAATTAACTTAGTTACCGTTTCCGTAATAGATTTCAACGTTTTCACAAGTTCGGTTTGTTTCTTCGCCAAAGAACTCATATTGAAAATAAGTGGTAAGTGCAACCAAACACTTTGGAGACGGTACCACAAATATCCGTAAAATTTATCAGTTAAAGTTGCGTAGGTCTCAATAGTTACTTCCTGGTCATAGTCATTTGGTCTCACTCCGATTGTTGTTTCTATGAACAATAAACAAAAAATTATTATTTCTGAGCAATGACGTCATCTTAAGGCAAATACATGAGCTAAACGCGACTTTTATAATGCAAAAAAGCATATGATTCACTGCAATAAACAAAATCAGAAAAACATATGATATTCTTCAGGATATATGCTAGTACGATAATGTTTTGAAAACAATACAACTAATTTTATTCGATAGAAAAAAATTACGAACTTGTCTCTAAAAAATTCTTTTAACGTGTAAAAACCATACTAAAATACATGCGATCATTCTGATTTTTTTTGGCAAATAATTCTACAAGCAACATATTAGCATCATAGTGTTTTACTTTTTTAGTCCAATCAATATATTTTTTGTAAATCGCGAAAAAATCACTCATTTCGCACTATTCGGCCCGCAGTGACTGACGTAACAACCACTTTGTACTGCAAGCTAATTAGAACCTTATTCTAACAGCATTTCAAACGAAGTTTGAACCACCACAAACAGAGTTGCTAATTTAGCTCCTGTAATCGCCTTAACTCTTTCATCGCCAGAGCTTTAAACGCACGCGCGTGCTCTTCACGCCAGGCCACAATTACACCGCAAATACTTACAAAAAAACCGGCCAAGTGCGAGTCGGACTCGCGCACGAAGGGTTCCGTACCATTATCTATATAACATTAGACAAAACGGCAAAAAAATCACGTTTGTTGTATGGGAGCCCCCCTTAAATATTAATTTTATTCTGTTTTTAGTATTTGTTGATATAGCGGCAACAGAAATACATCATCTGTGAAAATTTCAACTGTCTAGCTGTCACGGTTCATGAGATACAGCCTGGTGACAGACAGACGGACAGACGGACAGACGGATAGACGGACAGACGGACAGACAGCGAAGTCTTAGTAATAGGGTTCCGTTTTTACCCTTTGGGTACGGAACCCTAAAAAGAATAGGGATTTCAAAACTATTTTGTTTTATTACAAAATGGCTCTTGACCTCGATCATGCCGATGGATGAGGTCTATTGATGAAACGAGCGTGCCCATAAGTCGTGCACCGCACATTTTTTTTGTCACGTATTTGTGTCGTTAGCGAACAGGGCACGTGTTTCCTTGTCACGTTTAGGTGACGATGGCGTTCAAAGGTTAAATATAAGCCACCGTCAGAAGGACCGGTTTCATTGCAATGGGGTATATTTTAATGAATTAAATAGACGTCAATAATCTGTAACTCTAGAGCATTGATTTTGTCAATCAGATTTTATATTAATTGTGTATTTAACGAGTTCTGATTTTTTTACTAAAGTGGCGCTAGTGTACATGGGGGAGCCCTTTAAGGTGAAAGCACCAAGACAGCCCGCGAAATTCAAAGTTCTTAAATATTTTGTAATTTTCAGTTCAGTGTCAAGTTGTATGTTGATGACTTTTTTTTTATGAAATAGTTATTGAATGGAGATTAATGAACTTAGAGGGTTGTATTAATGATTATAATTCCGTAACTACGTACGTGTTACTTGCACGACTCAGTTTTCATGAACTTAAAACCTAACACTGACCTGCAAATTGCAAAAAACCGTACGAATAAAAAAATTAAAAAACCCGTAAACCCGCGTAAAAAATAAATAATAACTGAAATGGCTCGATAAAGGGCTCATCTTGTGGATTTAAAATGGTATATCTAGGTAACTAAAAATTGTAAAATTAAAAAACCCGATTGCGTAAAAAATAACTAATAACTTTAAATAAAAATGAAAAGAATAAAACAAGTTCAGGATACAGGACATATTGACTGCAACAGTCGGGACCCAAATTGGATGAAATGATTTTAGTCTAGATTATTTAATGACTCCCGACTGTTGCAGTCAATATGTCCTGTTTCCTGAACTTGTTTTATTCTTTTCCTTTTTATTTAAAGTTATTTTTTTTTTTTTACGCAGTCGGGTTTTTTAATTTTACAATTTTTAGTTACTTAGATATACCATTTTAAATCCACAAGATGAGCCCTTTATCGAGCCGTTCAGGCTGCAGAGCTTGCCAAACATTTGAATTTGGTGCCAAAAGTCTGCCATATTGTTATTTATTTTGATATACCCAGTGTCACTCTCACAGTAAATACGAATCTAATGACACCTCCCAAGCTAAAATCCATCGAGCCGTTCAGGCCACAGAGCGTGCCAAACAATTATACATACATACATAAATACTTACATACACACATACTCTAGAAAAACATAACCCTCCTTCTGGCGCAGTCGGGTAAAAACCTTAATAAAAATAGAAAGTTCAAAGTACTTACTATACACGGCTTTAAGTACATTTCTTAACAAGTACGGAGTTACATCAAACGGGTCTTTGTCTACTTGAGGCGCTAGTTCAGAAACTAGGCGCCTTGCTGTAGCGCTGTACTCTTGCACAAATGTATTCAGTATTTGCTGGTTGAATGCTGGATTCAGTAGCTTACGGTGAGGCTTCCATAATGTTGCTAGAATGATGAACATAATTAATTTTAACTTTATTAAAAAATATAAGTTGGAACGTTAAGGGCTATATATCCCTCAAATGGCTTAGCATGCAGAATTAATTTTGAAATAAATATATGGTAAAGTTGATGATTAATGCTAGGTACTGTGTGTGACGAAAACACGATTCCATAAACTTTTCTCGATAGAAAAAAAATCTAAAGTTCCTCCTCCAAATCGAACAATAAACCGCTGGTATTCAAAAAGTACTTTAAATTAGATAACGAAACTGCATATACGAACTGAACTAACTATAAAACAGGTCTTATATGTTTTTTTTTTTAGTCCAATCAATAGATTTTTTGTAAATCGCAAAAAAACACTCATTTCGCACTATTCGGCCACAGTGACTGACGTAACAACCGTTTTTTAGTGCAAGCTGATTAGAACTTTATTCTAACAGTATTTCAAACGAAGTTTGAACCGTCACAAATAGAGTTGCTAATTTTAGGGTTAGAAGGGCCTTAAGTTGACGTATGAGTCGCGGCGTGCCGTCTATAGCCACTACAGCCTGCAGTTTAACAGCAACGCGAAGGCCTCAGACATGAAGTCAGCGGAAATGGCACGGCAAAAAAAAAACTGTCGGTTAAAAAACCTTGTCCGATCCGTGAGAGTATTATTATGTATTGAGATTAGAGTCTATTTGTAATCCTTTTTGGCTAACAAGTAAAAATAATACTCCGATAAAGATTAAATGAAATGTACTAAAATGAGGAAACTAACATGGCAACACAGGTTGCGGGCGGTGACACGTGACACTACGGCTAGCTGCTTCTCGGGTTGTGATGTCATAGACAAATGGGACTTAACAAAGCTGGCGAAATGTGGGTGTACTATTTCGATACACCTCCGCTTAAGAGCGGGCCTAACGCCAGGATAAATTCTGATTTCCCCCGCGCGTCTCGCTACACCCGCATTAGTGCCGATAACAAACACGGGCGGCCGCGGCGCCACGACGCGCGAAGCGCGGGACCAAGCTTGCGTAGTGTAGCGGGTAGGGCGTAGTATATGCAAGCAACACGGTTAAATAAAACCACTTTTTTTTCTTATTTTTTTTTGTATTCATTTTTTAACACCGCTACAATACATTCCTATGTTGTTTGTATGTCGTGAAATAAAAGTTTCGACTTTTGAGTACTCCATTTCATCTTAATTTTTTCTCCATTTCGTTTTATCACCACGCCTGTTATTTTGACGACCCGATTGGCGCAGCGGTAGTGAGGCTGCCTTACGTTCTTAGGGTCCCGGGTTCGAATCCCGGTCGGAGCAAATGTTTGAGTGATGAGCATGGACATTTGTTTCCGAGTCATGGATGTTTATATGTATGTATAATATGTATGTATTTACAAACAAAAAGTATCTATGTAGTATATCAACTATCTGGTGTCCACGACACAAGCCTCGTTGCTTAGTGTGGCACTAGATGGCGCTGTGTGTAATGTCCAGCAATATTTATTTATTTATTTATACTTGAAGGTGGTTTTTTTTTTGTTTTTTTTGGCCCATGAGTGCCATACGCTCGACAACATAAACAAACACATATTAATGTCTACAATTTTTGCACAAATACCAACTAAAAAGAAAATGTTATATTATAAATACATTAAAAACGATAACAAAAAGTAAAATGATGAAATAATAAAATAAATAACATTCGATTTTTTAATAACTTATAAAATTTATAAATACTGTGACCATTAATAAGAGCAAAAAGGCATTCATAAACACCAAACATGACAAAATCCAGAAATGTATAAAATTGATAACCATAATAAAATTGAGGACATACCGTACAATAAGAATCAATAATAAAAGTAAAAATAATAGAATGTATAAAATTTATGACATTGGTAAAATTGAATAGGTAACGAATAAAAATTGATGAAATTAAAAAAAAATAAAGATAATATATTGATAACTATGCTAATATTTAAAAATGCATAAGATTGTATTAATGATACCTATACATGATATATACCTAATTGATAAAAACATTGATGAAAATTGTTTTAAATTGATACATCAAGACACAATAACAAAAATTATAGAATGTGTAAAATTAATAACATTGGTAGAATAAATATTTATAAAATACTGTGCCCGTTAATAAAAAGAACAAAAAGGCAATAATAATAAAAAGCACAAAAGATAAAATCGAAATTTTTGTAAAATTGATAACAAAAATAAATTTGATGACATACACTAAGAATCAGAAACAAAAAGTAAAAATGGAGGAATGTGTAAAATTTATGAGCTCAAAATGAAAATCCCAGGCGGCCAGAACATTTTTGGTTTTCGATCATGGGTGTCGTTTTCATAGTTTTTGTCTAATTTTGACCTCATTTTCGTATTCAGCGACCCCAAAAGGCAAGATGGTGACGGGAAAAAAATGTGGTTTTTCCATCATGGGTGTCATTTTTATGGTTAACGTGGTCACCGATAACGAAAATGAGATCAAAATGAAAATCCAAGATGGCGCCCAAAAAAATTTATTTTTGCGTCAACCCCGAAAACCATGAAAACGACACCCATGACGGAAAATCAATAATTTTCCTGGGCTCCATCTTGAATTGTCATTTTGACCCCATTTTTGTAATCAGCGTCCTCGAAAACCATGAAAACGACACCGATGACGGAAAAACCAAAAATTTTTCTCGGTGCCATCTTGGATTTACATTTTGACCTCATTTTCGTAATCAGTTTCCTCGAAAACCATGAAAAGGACACCCATGACGTAAAATCAAAAATTTATGCCGGTGCCATCTTGGATTTTCATTTTGACTTCATTTTCGTTATCAGTGACCCTAAAAACCATAAAAACGACACCGATGACAGAAAAACCAAAAATTTTCTTTGGCACCATCTTGAATTTTCATTTTGACCTCATTTTCGTTATCAGCAGTGATAGGAATAGGTAGTGCTTATTAGCCTAAACTTCGAAGAACAGAGACAAGAATCGGAGACTTCCTTAGACCACAGAATAGATAATAGTACTTGCTTAGACTGTATTTTTTTCCGGGACATCACGTAAGTACCTACACCAAAAAATAATGTTATTTGGAATAAGTAATTGGTCTATGTTTACCTAAAGTTAGCGACTAGACATAACATAACACAGTCGTTACAACCATCAAAATTTCTGAAAGTTTTCTTTTTTTAAGAACATTTTGGAAACGACTTCTTCATCATAAAACTATGAAACGCTATCTTTGTCAAGGAGCCGTACACGTTTTGAAGTAAATCTCTACTTTCTAGCTCACTCTCGGCCACGTTTGTTGAAATTTCTAAAGTTCAAGTGATTTATTATTTCAAAAACAAAAGGTATTTGGATTTTATCTTACTAAAATATATTTCTGATGTATATTTCAAAATTCTAAAATAATAGCCGGGTTACATTGTTTAGTAACACACTTAAACTTTAAAAACATCATTTAATCTTTATTGCAACGAAAGTACAATGGGCGGACTTTTATGGCTGCGCATTTAGTTATCTACTCTTAGAATTTACAAAAAAAAACTCGTCGTGGTCGCATAATAAAATATAGGCTAAGGAAGTCTCCGATTCTTTTCTCTGTTCTTCTTCGAAGTTTAGACTAATAAGCACTACCTATTCCTATCACTGGTTATCAGTGACCACGTAAACCATGAAAAAGACACCCATGACGGAAAATCTAAAATTTTCCTCGGCGCCATCTTGGATTTTCATTTTGACCTCATTTTCGTTATCAGTGACCACGTAAACCATGAAAACGACACCCATGATGGGAAAACCTAAAAATTTCATCAGCGCCATCTTGGATTTTTATTTTGACCACATTTTCGTAATAAGCAACCATGAAAACCGTGAAAACGACACCCATGTTTGAAAAACCTAAAATTTTGCACGCCGCCATCTTGGATTTTTATTTTGACCTCATTTTCGTTATCAGCGACTCCGAAACCATGAAAATGTCACCCACGACAGAAAAACCAAAAAACCAACTTCAAGTATAAATAACAGGCGTGAATGTTTACAGAGTGAACCTCAGTGGTCATTAAGTCGCGCAAAAGTCCAGTCGCGCAAGTGTCTTTCGCGCAAGTTTCTTGATACCTACTACCTACCTACTACCTACCTACTACCTACCTACTACCTACCTACTACCTACCTACTACCTACCTACTACCTACCTACTACCTACCTACTACCTACCTACTACCTACCTACTACCTACCTACTACCTACCTACTACCTACCTACTACCTACCTACTACCTACCTACTACCTACCTACTACCTACCTACTACCTACCTACTACCTACCTACTACCTACCTACTACCTACCTACTACCTACCTACTACCTACCTACTACCTACCTACTACCTACCTACTACCTACCTACTACCTACCTACTACCTACCTACTACCTACCTACTACCTACCTACTACCTACCTACTACCTACCTACTACCTACCTACTACCTACCTACTACCTACCTACTACCTACCTACTACCTACCTACTACCTACCTACTACCTACCTACTACCTACCTACTACCTACCTACTACCTACCTACTACCTACCTACTACCTACCTACTACCTACCTACTACCTACCTACTACCTACCTACTACCTACCTACTACCTACCTACTACCTACCTACTACCTACCTACTACCTACCTACTACCTACCTACTACCTACCTACTACCTACCTACTACCTACCTACTACCTACCTACTACCTACCTACTACCTACCTACTACCTACCTACTACCTACCTACTACCTACCTACTACCTACCTACTACCTACCTACTACCTACCTACTACCTACCTACTACCTACCTACTACCTACCTACTACCTACCTACTACCTACCTACTACCTACCTACTACCTACCTACTACCTACCTACTACCTACCTACTACCTACCTACTACCTACCTACTACCTACCTACTACCTACCTACTACCTACCTACTACCTACCTACTACCTACCTACTACCTACCTACTACCTACCTACTACCTACCTACTACCTACCTACTACCTACCTACTACCTACCTACTACCTACCTACTACCTACCTACTACCTACCTACTACCTACCTACTACCTACTACCTTCCTACCGGTTAATTCGGACGGGTTGTATATATTTAAAATAATTTCGGACAAAAACAATGCACATAAATCAATCATCCGTTTATTTTGCGTTTACTATTGAGCTTATGCACGTAAAAAATACATAGTACCTTCGACTTCGGCAATCAGCCATCATTTGAGTCTTCAACTGTTTTAGTTATCGCTTTTCAATTGTATTTTTCTTGTTACCCATGTTACACAAAAAAAAAATTGATTCAATGATATTATTAATGGCGAATTGGCGCGGAGCAAAGTGACAAAGACTACCCGTCTCAACAGAGCGAGGGCAACTGATCGGTGAAACAAAGTAAACAAACTGATGTCTCAAGCTCGCGTCACGCGGGACGGAAGACTGCGTATTACGCGGAATAAAAATGTAGTAAGCGCCAAATACTTTAAGTCTGTTATCTCTTAAAATAGAAAATATTTTGAAAAAATGCCAAATGTCAGCTATAGGTTATACATGAGTGATAATATTTATCTAGTTTATGGTTCAGTAACATGCACCAAAATAGAATAAAAACCAAAAATGTTGAAAATTAGAGGTAACTTTGTGATGGTTTTCTATCGAGAAAATTTTATCCTATTATGTTTTTCGCCAATGTCAACCATCACATTCATAATGAAGTTTCCTGACATATACTTTTTTTCCAATTGGAACATGATTTACTACTCTAAAAATCTAATCCAAGATTGAAGATTTTGCTTTAGGCCCGCTCTTAACCCTCCATCATAACATTACAGGCGTGATGTTATGCAGTTTTAATAAATGAGCTTCTTTATTTAGTTAATCACTATAATAATAAGTTAACTATCTGATGCCCGCGGCTTCACCCGCCCGCAAATTTTAAAGGGTGTAACACAGGCACTTGTTCTACTTGTCATTGCGATCATTATTTTTTCTACACCATACCTGGAAACCTTCTAGTTACAGAGATATTGGGGGTCAAAGATCCAACTTTTTGACAAGTTTTTTTTTTTTAAATACAAGTTTTAAATGTAATATTTTTACTTTAAACACCTCCACGACCCCCGTACTATTCAATTCATCCATCAGAACAATGTTTTGAGTGCGTTACATTGAGTTCTACCACAAAACATGATTTTTCACCCCAAAAAAAAATATCGTTTCCCAGCAATAATTTTTGCGTAAAGTTACTTAGTTTGATGTAAGTATAAAATGCTTGGTTGACGGCTTCGTGATGAGGTCTTTTACACCCTGTATACTAAAACCTTTCTCTTGAATCACTCTATCTGTTAAAAAAACCCGCATCAAAATCCGTTGCGTAGTTTTAAAGATCTAAGCATACATAGAGACAGAGACGCGGGCGACTTTGTTTTATAATATGTA
The DNA here is from genome assembly GCA_905147715.2 of Xestia xanthographa. Classification (NCBI taxonomy): domain Eukaryota; kingdom Metazoa; phylum Arthropoda; class Insecta; order Lepidoptera; family Noctuidae; genus Xestia; species Xestia xanthographa. The sequence continues at coordinate 30,090,394 of LR990654.1, forward strand.
GTGATTAAAGGTGAACGTAGACCTAGCCGCACCGCAGTCACCGCAATCGAAGTCTTCGTATGAAGTTCTATGCAATCTGTGTCTGTGTGCAATCTGTGTCTATGTGTGTGCGAGATTGTATAGAAGAATTAGAATGCGGTGACTGCGGTGTAGTTTAGTCTGCGTTCACCTTTAACAAGCTACCACATTGCTTTTAAAGGATGTAGGGACCAGAGAGCGGGAGAGGATGCCATAGACTAATCACCTTCTTTTCTTTAAACATAGCATCTGCCGGGCGTCCCGTGGGGGCGGGTTAGCGGGTTAATTATAAGAATAAATTCGCACGCGGTATTCGGAGCGCCCTCAAGCTACTACAAGAGCATGCACGCGACCATATATCAAGGTAGTTAGGGTTTATATTAAATTGTTGTCTTCAAATGCGCTCCGCTACGCCTCCAGCGGTGTGCGCTGGGCCTAAAGCCTATTCCTCTATCGTCATAATTCTCCCGCTCTTATCGAAATATTATATTATCTGTGCCTTAGCCCAATTTATTTGCGGTCGGCGCAGAATTATCTTCTTCTTCCAATTTCTCTATTAACCGTCATCTCAGCAGACACCTCTTTTCTAACAAAATCATCCTTCATTATCGGATTCCTTCTATCTGGCAGAATCTTGATGCTCCGAAATTTATTTGGCATAACACACTTGGCATAATCTTCTTTAAACGAATATTTTTAAGGCATAACAAAATATTTAATATAGTTATTGTTTGGCCGAATGTTTGTATGTCCGAATTTACAATGGCATACTTTTAAGATGGCATAATTTTATTTGGCATAATTACCTTTGGCAATGTTCATATTCCGCATAATTTCGTTTAGAATAATGTTTATTCAGAACCACGATTATTTGGTACAATTTCACTTGGCATACTATGAAGATGGCAGAATTCCATTTGGAATAATTTTATTTGGCATTATTGCCATTTCTATAAAATAGCATTTTTAACCTTATGTTACGCTAAAAAAGTTAGTGACAGAAACGAATCGCTCCAAAACCGACTCCACGTAGTCTTGTCTGCCCTACCCCTAGAGTGTAATTTAAATCCGCGAAGTTTTATTAGTATGGTAAGAAATACAAAATTAAAAAACTATGTATTTTTTGTTTTGTGATAGATCAGATGAGGCTTTCCATTATTTTGCAAATGAAATGTATGCCAAAAGATGATTCTAACTGTAAACTTTCTGTAATATGATAGTTCTGCCTTTTAATGACTATCCATATGAAATTTATGCCAAAAGATGATTCTGACTGTGAACTTTCTGCGATAAGATGTTTCTACTTTTAATTCTTATGCATATGGAATTTATGCCTAAAGATGATTCTGTCTTACAAAATCATGAGTTTTGAATGTATGATATATGAGTGTCTGCCACACGATTTTCTGCGAAATGAAGTTTATGCCATCTACTGTTATGCAAAGTAATATTATGACATAAAAAGTTCTGCTATAAAGGGTAGACCCTTCATTATTCTATTACTCAATAATTGTTAAAAATAAACTAAGTACATACCATTTGCTGTAACAAGTCCCCTATCGTACAGCTCTTTTCCAAAACCGTATATGTATGGTTTATCCATGCACGTGTTAGCAACTAATAGACAGTCTTCTATGTCGGATAACACTGCAAAAAATGAAATAATAAATTAATGTGAAGTAAACTACAAATGTCACTTACGGGATATCTTCCGTGATTATTTATTATTTTGAGCTCCCGATATTTCGACGCTGTTGCAAGCGCCATGATCGCGGGTTAACTGGAGAATGCGGGTGGCTGGAAAATTGAATATGCTCAAGAGTAGCAGTCAGCAACATAATAAGGACTCCACAAAACCTAGTGATACTGTGAGTGTTTTTTGCCGTGACTTGGTGTCGAGTTCCAGTAGTGCGTGTAGCAAAAGACAAAGAAAGAGGGTAGACAGATTTGTCTGCTCCTAACAATTTTTTCCAGCCCCCCGCATTCTCCAGTTAACCCGCGATCATGACGCTTGCAACAGCGTCGAAATATCGGGAGCTCAAAATAATAAATAATCACGGAAGATATCCCGTAAGTGACATTTGTAGTATAGCCGTTATGAACCGTGAAAGCTTAAAACAATGTGAAGTAAACTTAAAATAAATTATACATAATGATTAACACCTTCTACATGACAAATTGACAGACAATGCACACAGCCTTAAGTTTTGTTTTTTTTTGTGAATCTCGCAGTCAACCTAGGAGGTAATTGACAATCCAGTGGGTGCCTTGAGTGTGCCTCCTGCCAGGGTAAAAAACATCTTACAAACTAAGCGACTACACGCTAAGGGCACCCCTTGAGGGTTTCGAGCCTCGGCTTAGGGCGTCGCTGGAGGAGGACAGCAAGGGGACAGGCTGGATCTGAGTGGTGTCATTAATTAGGGACTGATTTTGAACTACTGGCTCAGCCACGCGGGCTGGCACGAGCGAGGGTCGGGGAGAGCCTTATTAAGTCACGGATAAATTAAATATCACGATTTATATTTTAGATGTTAGTTCTTCATTTGTTTCATAGATGACGCTCTGTAGTACTTTTTGTACTATGTTGCTGTATTACTTTCTGTACTATTTTGCTGTAGTACTTTCTGTACTATGTTGCTGTAGTACTTTCTGTACTATGTTGCTGTAGTACTTTCTGTACTATTTTGCTGTAGTAATTTTTGTTCTATGTTGCTGCAGTACTTTTTGTACTATGTTGCTGTAGTACGATTTGTACTATGTTTCTGTAGTAATTTGTGTACTATGTTGCTGCTATACTTTTTGTACTATGTTGCTGTAGTACTTTTTTCACTGTCCGCTAGACACTTCTAGCACCAGAGGAGGTCTGCAATGAGACCGGCTCGGGTACTTGCGTTACCTACGTTCTGGTTAGTTGTAGCTGCAGGACTCAGGAGGGGCCACTATATGCGCGACATTTCTATACTAAGTAATTACTAGCTTCGCCTGCGTGGAAATCGATAATTTCCCACGGGATCTTATTACAGTGCTATAAATAAAGTATCTGATGTGTTTATCCAGGTTATGAATTGTCTGTCTGCTAAATTTTATCCAAATCCGTTTAGTAGTTTTTGCGTGAAAGAGAACTAACAAACATACAAACTTTCACATTTATAATATGGCATGTATTTAACGCGGCGACAAACTAATCTGATTAGGGGTTTTAAAAATAATTACAATGGGTAGCAAAAATAATACGTTGGCAGCTACAGTGAAGTAGCATTTTAAGTATAAAGTAGCAGCTTTATATAGCTTTGTTTAAATTTAAATTTGAAGTGATTTTTTGGTGTGGCAATTGAATTTATTGTTAGGCGACAACTTGACGGCGGATAAAAAGTAGAAAATAGGCTTTCATAAATTAAACAATGAGGTTGTTTATAAAATTAACTGAGATTTAGAACCTGCTACGACTCCATGATGCGCGCTCGCTTCGCTCGCATATTGAATAACACTCTTTGACTTCTGTCCCCAAAGTGCCGGGCCTCCGCCGGCCTCCTTCGTCGGCCTACGGCCCGGTGCCCATGCCGCCCATAAATGATTGCTTAAATGAAAATTTGAAATGTTAGCCGCCCAGTCATTATTTTTAATACCTCACCAATTATTTCATTGGCCCTGTTTAATATATTTGCTAACTTATAGTAGCAGCCATTATTTAGTTTTTATAGAACCTTGACTTTTGTAGCTCATTTAATATGATTGTGCTAAAAATATTTAATCGCTACCAAGTTATATTTTTTGTAACCAAGTAGTTAGTCGCATAATAAATTGTTATTCGCCTGAAATATAATTAGCCTTATAATATTAGTGTGATGATATCCTGCTGCGCACCGATCGCCAAACGACGACGCGGCGAGACGCTAGCGAAATAGGCGACTACAGGTCGCGGCACGAAATTCTAGCGCTGACCGTTATTGCGCAGAAGAAAAAAATAAGAATGTCTTGGGGCGTGCGTTGCGCCGATTGGCTCTCTAGTCGTATAACATGCGCAGATATCCCCTCCACGTTTCGTTCAGCGCTAGAATTACGTGCCGCGACCTGTATATCGCGGGTCATAAATGTATAACTATTAGAGCTTTGTTGTGCAAAAGTTGACTCATAATAATTATGATATTAGTTCATATCCAAGAAGCGCAAGCGCCGCCGGCTGAAGTGGTAGGTCAGGGTTTTGTATGTTTTATCATCAACACCGTGACTTTTTCGTCGTCTCACAAAGGCAGTCCACTTCATGTATCCTTGACTACTAAACATTCGTAAAAAATATAGGTATTTGGATTTTAATAAAAAAATAAATATTATTCAATAATATGATATGACGCATGACGTAACACGTTGTTACAAACACTCTGTTGTAGGCGCGGTCCGAGCCAATGGCGACCGACTCGTTCATTCGTAAAAAATACTCTCCAAAGATATAAATCTCGATCAAACTAAGATAAGAGCTATTCTAATGTAATATTAAAATAAATAATACATTAGAATGACATTAGAATGTTTTACCATTAATTTAAGATAATGGCTCTTTAAAAAAAATCGTGCCTATGTAGATGTAGGTATAAGTATCAGTGGTTCAGGTATTATTATGTCGAAAACATTGCGTGGACAACCTTTGTAAGACGACTAAAAGTCTTTCTAACTGCAAAACGTGGTTGTATTGATGTTTAGTTTTCACTGTGCGATAACACACAGGTTAAGCAAACATGATTGTCTTCTCTTTGGTACCTACCTATTGTTCGTCGTTTCTTTGAGCTCCTTGAGTTTTAAGTCGAGCTACGTATGATAACTGACAAATGCTTGCACTGACTGGACAGGTCCACTCAAATCTATGTGGTTCTTTCTTCAAAAGACCATCTGAGACGCTAATCTGCATAGTTCTCATGTGAGTTGACCATTATGTCAGGACTTTGACATAATGGTCAACTCACATAAGGTCATAACCTCTGATTTTTTGTCGGCGTGGTTCCGGCCTAATCGAGTTTAAAAAAAAAATTGACACGTAAAAGTGCTCGTAAAAATCTATTTGCATTTATTATTTTAAGCAATTTTTATTACTTAAGTTTAAAAATAACTTTTAGAAAAATAAGAATGACTTGGCAACTACGGTAGACGAGGTTTTTTATTGATAAGTAGGTATATTATGTAATATGTCGCAGTTTTTTCATAAAATTAAGTTTTTGATCAAAAACCTAATTTTATGAAAAACCTGCGACATATAGACGTGAACAATCTTATTCCTTCATAGCAGGGTCCGGAAACGTTATTGAGAATTACATTTTTAAAACGATTGTAGATCATTTTGTTTGGAATGAAAACGAATTGAGAACGTTTAAGGCGAACGTAGACCTAGCCGCACCGCAGTCGCCGCATTCGAATTCTTCGTATAAAGTTCTATACAATCTGTGTCTGTGTGCAATCTGTGTCTATGTCTGTGTGCGAGATTGTATAGAAGAATTCGAATGCGGGGACTGCGGTGCGGCTAGGTCTGCGTTCACCTTTATTCCACAGGGTGAAAACCGGTTTATTCCGCAAGACGGAGCGGCGCGTCACGCGGTAAACATGAACTTGTTTAGTTGAATCGGGTACCATAAGTAATAGTTATTTTCATTTCATAATACATTGCATCATTCATTCCGATCCGCGTCTGACGTATTGAAGCCGCGCGGACGTGAATTATCAACTGAATGAAATGCGTGTTTATTTGTAGTATCATCGTATCGAACCCAAAAAATGGAAAAAAATGGTTTATTAAAACGTTGTAATAACCAAGAACGATTTAAATGTTGTTTTGTTGTTCGTCAAAAACGTTTTTATAAAGTTCCGTTCGACTTCAAACGTAACTAATCTTGAAATTTTACCTAAATATTTGCTATTACTTACGTCAAAAAAAAAAAATTTTTTTTTCACACAAAAACTGCGCAAGAACAACAAGACAGAGTGACAGGCCACTTTAGTGGTCGGGAAATTTGAGCAGGTACGGTATGAGCAAAAAAATAAAATTGAAATCTGTTTGTAATTTCAAACAAATAGCGTTTTACTGAATGTATATTAAGAAATTATATAGGCTAAAGGTGAAGACAGACCAGCAGGCCTATTACGTTCTGTTGACAGCTCGAAGTAACTGGGCTCAGTGTCCATCAATTAACTGTCAAAAGGTCAAAAGGTTAGTTTCGTATTATGTATGACCAGTCGCAATCAAATATGACGTCATCGGTGACCATCGTGGCTGATAGTCACCGTAACTCATTTTGACAGACGCTTTCGTATTGATTCTTCTAATATTTCGATTATGTAAGCATAGCGGAAATCAAATTGATGACAACTAAGTTTGAAGTGGCTTTCGTGAAAGACGTTACACCTTACCCGGGCTACCGTAAAGTGATATCCACTCTTTGTTACGTAATACCAATATTTTGACATTGTCGGTTGTCATCAAAGTTCGGTGTACAACCGAAGCTTGATAGTCACTGGAGATCAAAAAGATACGTAAAAGCCCTACTGCAGGCCTATTACGTATCTTTTTGATATCCACTGACTAACAAGCTTCGGTTGTACACCGAACTTTGATGACAACCGTGAATGTCAAAATATTGGTATTACGTATTACACAGAGTGGATGTTACTTTGCACGAAAGTCTAGCGGTGACCGTTATTGCGCAGAAGTAAATAATAAATGTCTTGGAGCGTGCGTTGCGCCGATTGGCTCTCCAGTCGTATAACATGCGCAGATATCCCCTCCACGTTTCGTTCAGCGCTAGACTTGTACCTCCGTACAAGTCTAGCGCTGAACGAAACGTGGCTAGTGGCTTTCGTGAAAGACGTTACTCCTAACGTCTTTCACGAAAGCCACTTCAAACTCAGTTGTCATCACTTTGATGTCCACTATGCTTACATAATCGCATTATTAGAAGAATCGATACGAAAGCGTCTGTCGAAATGAGTTACGGTGACTATCAGCCTCGATGACAACCAATGACGTCATATTTGATCGCGACTAGTCATACATGATACGAAACTAACCTTTTGACAGTTAATTGATGGACACTGAGCCCAGTTGCTATCATTTCGAGCTGTCAACAGAGATACGTAATAGCCCTGCTGGCCGCACCACACGTGCCGCAGTCCCCGCATTCGAATTCTTCTATACAATCTCGCACACAGCCATAGACACAGATTGCACACAGACACAGATTGCATAGAACTTCATACGAAGAATTCGAATGCGGCGACTGCGGTGCGGCTAGCTCTGCGTTCTCCTTTATTACCTACACGGTTGGATGAAATTCGGCACACAGATAGCAGGTATATAGCTTGGAATAACACAATATAGAATACTTTTTATCTCTGTAGTACAATCCCGTGGGACAAATACCGAACTCCACGCGGGAAATAGGGAAAACTTTATTTGATTGCATTCCACATGTAGTTTGTGTATTCGTGGAGCTTGTGGCTTAATAATATCAACCACTCGGGCAAGTGGATCTCCTGTCTAAGCCTTGCTAACCAACCTAGGCAAGGTTGATCCGTAAATGGGTAACCGCCCATTACATAACGAGTTTCCTCCATGCCTCGGAAAGCACGTTAACGTGAATGCTCCAACCAGCCCGCGAAATTCAAATTTTCTAACGTTTTTTTTGCAATTTGCAGGCCAGTGCTAGGTTGTATGTTGATTAAAATATTATTCGTGGCTGTAAGACGTATGTAGTTACAGAATTATATTCATTAATACAACCCTCCAAGTTCATAAAGGCGGAAAATGACTTTTTCAAGGTCAAAGTCATTCCTGCACCTATATGAACTTGGAGCATTATATTGATTATTAATCAACATACAACCTAGCACTGGCCTGCAAATTGCAAAAAACGTAAGAAAATTTGAATTTCGCCCCAGCTGTCATTTGTAGATCTTTAGCAGTCGTTACAGGTAGTCAGATGACCTGAAAGTCTGGCAACCAGTCTTACCAAGGCATATCGTAGGTATTAACCAGTGCTAACTGGGTTGTGGAGGTCAGATAGGCAGTCGCTCCATGTAACATACTGGTATTCAGCTGCATCCGGTTAGACTGCCCCAACATAGTTGGGAAAAGGAAGGCAGATGTTGGTGCTGTAGTTTATGTATTCTGTGGTAAACTTATAATTAGATCACATGGACACTGTCGAGTGTCGGGCACAACAAAATGACTGAGTTAGGATAGAACAAGCATTTGTTAATATAACATTACATAACAAACTACTTTAGTATAATAATGTTGTAGGTATTTTCTAAGATAAACTTATAAACCATGCCTAGCTCATCCCCAACTATGTTGGGGTCGGCTTCCAGTCTAACCGGTTGCAGCTGAATACCAGTATTTTACATGGAGCGACTGCCTATCTGACTTCCACAACATAAAATGAATTAATATAAATTATAAACAGGTATCTATTGAGAGATACAGGAACTTAGTTAATTTTTATTTATATTATTTTGTAGATATCTATGAATATTTATAAATGTAAAACATACTCTATAGAAATGTGTCATGGAGATAATACGAGGGACAATTTGTCCACGAATAGTTTGCAACAACCCATGGACGTCAACCAATAGATGAAAAAACAACACAACAACCAATGAACAGGAACGGCCTTTCTATCCGGGGCGGACAAATATAGTCTCGTGGCGCACACGGCTAGTATCACAGATCATAGACTTTTGTTTCTATGATCTGTGGCTAGTATATAAATCATCATCTGCCTAGCCTTTTCCCAAGTTTATTGGGGTCGGCTTCCAGTCTAACCGGATGCAGCTGAATACCAGTATTTTACATGGAGCGACTGCCTATCTGACCTCCACAACCCAGTTAGTACCGGGTAATACGATACCCCTTGGTAAGACTGGTTGTCAGACTTTTTGGGTCACTGACTACCTGTAACGACTGTCAAAGATCTACAAATGACAGCCGGGACCAACGGCTTAACGTGCTTTCCGAGGCACGGAGGGAACCCGGTATGTAATGGGTGGTCACCCATCCACAGACCAACCTAGGCAAGCACGGCTTAACCTAAAGATCGACCCGAGCGGCTGTTATTATTTCTGTGGCTAGTATCTAAATGTTTTCGTAATAATCGAAGGAATTTCAAAACTATAAACACAAATATTACCCTGTTTTTTAAATTCCTGAATTATTCCCGTTACTTCAGGATTGATGTCGGAAGTAAGTAAAAAAAAATAGCCTATAACGTGGAGTGAGTACCTATTCATCTTCATCAACTGCCTAACCTTTTCCCAACTATGTTGGCGTCGGCTTCCAGTCTTACCGGACGCAGCTGAATACCAGTATGTTAGGTACAATCTAGTTAAACAGGGTGTAAAAGACCTCATCACGAAGCCGTCAACCAAGCATTCTGTACATCAAACTAAGTAACTTTACGCAAAAATTATTGCTGAGAAACGACTTTTTTTTTTGGGGTGAAAAATCATGTTTTGTAGTAGAACTCAATGTAACGCACTCAAAACATTGTGCTGATGGATGGATTGAATAGTACGGGGCGTGGAGGTGTTTAAAGTAAAAATCTTACATTAAAAACTTGTACCTATTTAAAAAAAATCTTGTCAAAAAGTTGGATCTTTGACTCCCAATATCTCCGTAACTAGCAGGTATGGTGTAGAACAAGAAAATGATCGCAAAGACAGGGAGAACAAGTGACTTACGGCTTCGTTAAGAGGTATTTTACACCCTTTATAAATACACGCACTACTTTAGATTTTGAAAAAAAAAAAACCATAAGCTTACCATAAACAGGATGTGGACCGAACCGCAACTGTATGACTCCACCCTTCGCTAAGGAGTAGTGATATACTTCTCTTTCCTTGCGCCACAGTTCTGGAATTCAATAAAGAATACTATTTTATTACGAAGAGATGGCGGGACCAGCTGGACAAATTAGAGGTCTACATTTGAGGATTGAAAGAACTGGTAACATCTAGAGAGACGTGACGCACACTCGGGGTAATACCACTACAGTCATTATATTCTAAAACAAAATTCTCCGCCGCAGTTTTTGAGCTACTACTGAACGGTTTTTCATACGCGGTTTTCACCAATAGACTAGATGTGGTAGCGATTCATGAGGAAGGTAAGTATATAAATTGTCAAGGTTTTGTGTAAATTAGTTGAAATATGACGATAATTGTTGGAAGTGTCGGAAAGAGTCAATCTGCCTTTTTTTCGGATGGGAAATCATCAAATGAATCCTCCCACTGTGGGCGCAGCAGGAGGGAGTGTCAGACTTTTACTAACTAAAACCCATCCATGTTCCTTCATCGCCCTTTGTGTTCCGGGGCCACGGTATCTCTTCGAACAGTCCCGCAGCCCCGGCAGGCATCGGCCCTTGCGGACCCCTTCCTTTTGCTGACATTTCTTTGAGGTGCGCGTGGCGCAGGCCCGCGCCTACGGTGGCCGGGGGCCACCACGTGGTCCCTGACGCCCGGTGAGTCAACCGCGGCGACCGGGACGTGAGGTTCTCTCCCTCTCACGTTCCGCCACCTCCTTCAATCCGCCTACTGGGAGTTTTCATCGAAAACGGTGCCTCGACAGACAAAACATGTTGGTATAATATGCTCTATTACCCGTATGAAGCTGGGTTGGGTCGCTATCGCTAGTAAGTAACATTAGTATGTATTTATGTAAGGTTAAAGGGCTAAATATACATACAAGTCCGAGATTAGACCTGTCGTACTGTATGGATCGGAATGTTGGGCTGTGAAGAAGATGGATGAAAAACTATTGCATGTAGCGGAGATGAGAATGTTGAGGTGGATGTGTGGCGTGACAAGAATGGAGAAAGGAATGAGTATATTAGAGGAAGTTTGAAAGTTGCGTCAGTTACAGAAAAGTTGAAAGGGAATCGACTGTCTTGGTATGGGCATGTGATGAGGAGGGAAGAATCCAATGTGACTAAAAGAGTGATGAATATCAATGTGGATGGGTGGAGAGGGAGAGGAAGACCAAGGAAACGATGGATGTGTTGTGGAGGAGTGATTGTGAGGGATGTTACAAAAAATAAATCGTGACGGTTGACAGAGAAGAATGGAAGAAAAAAACGTGTTGCGCTGATTCCAAGTAACATGGAATATGGGCAGGGAGACGATGATGTATGGTATTGAGACTGGTAACATTGCCATTTTGCATGGCAATGCACGAAGTATTATATTATCTGTGGCAATTTTTAGTATCTGGGCTCCTATTTCTGAGCGCGGGACTGTAAGGGCCTATACTAATACTACCTCAAATGGCTTAGCATGATCCTCCGTTACGCCTAAAATACTGCAGCATTAATTTTGAAATAAATATATGGTAAAGTTGAGGATTAATGTTAGGTCTTATGTTTGGCGAAAACACGATTTCATAAAATTTTCTCGATAGTCAAAAATCCCAAAGTTACCTCCAAATCGAACAATAAACCGCTGGTATTCAAAAAGTACTTCAAATTAGATCATGAAACTTTGCATACTGACTGAACAAACTATAAAGCAGGGCTCATGTTTTTTATTTTTTCTAAAAGACGAAAATTTGATTTTTTATAGAATAAAAACTACTCATTTCGCACTATTCGGCCGCAGTGACTGACGTAACAACCGCTTTGTAGTGCAAGCTGATTAGAACTTTATTCTAACAGTATTACAAACGAAGTTTGAACCACCACAAATAGAGTTGCTAATCTGAGGTATTATAGGCTCTTAAGGCTGATGCTCAAGGGTAGTCCGCGAAATTCAAATTTTCTCACGTTTTTTGCAATTTGCAGGCCAGTGCTAGGTTGTATGTTGATTAAAATATTGTTCGCGACTGTAAGACGTGTGTAGTTACAGATTTATAATGATCAAAATCATCAATACAACCCTCCAAGTTCATAAAGGTGTAGGAATGATTTTGACCTTGATAAAGTCAATTTTACACCTTTATGAACTATGAGGGTTGTATTGATGATTTGAGAAAATTTGAATTTCGCGGGCTACTCTGGAGCTTTCACCTTAAGTAACCTAACACGAAGGGAATGGACCCCGCCAACCCCTTCGAACCTAACTTGTCCGAGTCGGGTGCCCCAAGTCCGAGGTAACTCCACACGCTCTTGCTTCCTAAGTTTTTTTTTTTGTTTTATTCATTACCCTTTTGCCTACTTAATGAGTTTTATTTTTAGGAAATCGCGCATTTATGCAAAATGTAAAACGATTTTATTTCAATGGTCCAATCAAAATTTACATAATAGGACAAGTATAAATTAAAATAAACAAAAAAACTAACCTAAAATATAAACTTAAAAATGGCGTCAAAAAACTCCTCCACAACGCTGTCAACTGGTAATGTTGTAATAGAATAAAGATAAGTTTTTATGTGAATTTTTTGCCCTTGAAGTTATCATTGTGAAATGACAAGACGTGTTTTTTGCCAATCGTTACTTGACAAATGAAAAGTTGTATAATTAATTATTTTTTATATTAGATCATAATTTTTTATTTGGATTCAGTATCATATACTTAGCAGTACATTATTTTATAACAAACTACAAAAGATATAAAATAATAATAAAACTGGTCAAGTATCAAAATAGGAAACGAATTAGGCGTCAAAAAATTCATCCACAATGTTGTCAATAGGAATAGTGTCCAGAAGGCTGGCAGCTTTGCCTCGTTGGATGGCAATGCTGATTCTTTGGCCAAAAAAAGGACAGCCCTCTGGCCGGCCACATGAAAGTAGATCAGCCGCTTAGCGATTTCCCAAAATACTAGGTGGGCACTCGTACCCCATGGCCAGTGATGGCCCTAGTGTTTAGAAAAAAGAAAAATAGTTTTTTGACGTCAGTTATTAAGAGCGGCCAACCCGACATACTTTTCGCAAGAATTTTGACTATAGCTCGTGCGTGATTATGCCGTTGTTAGAGATATATTTTTGAATTTTTTGAACTAATAGGTATCTTGGGGACGATATCTAGACTTCTATCGAAGCAGAAAATAAAAAATTGTAGACACAAATTCAGTATAAGCCTCCAAAAATTGCTGTTTTGCACAACTTTTACCTCAACTTTGGCCGTTCATAATGTACTTAGAAATTGTAAAAGTAAAGAAAGCATCCTGATAGAAGCCTTGCAAATGTAGTGGAGATTCTAAATAACAAATATTTATTTCACATACTTGTAAGACTAATTCAAAAACACGTATTTCCTGGAACAAGTTTTATAATTTTTCGAACAATATTTTTCGTTCAATGTCCTCGCGTTAGGCGGTATGAGGTACGCGGGAGGCAAGTAGTGCGGGTTCAGGGCTAGGTAAGACAGGGGAGTTGAAAAAATACCACCGCTGTGGCTCTGGATGAAACAACAAGCTTTTCGACCATGCTCGCGTTGACGAAAGGCGGGCCGGGAAGGGCCCTCTTAAAACACACCCACACATAAAAAAAAATACAAAATAAGGAGGAAAACATAGTACCTATGTGCTGCGCGCCTCACGGCTGCGCCAAAAACGTCCATTTCAGCATTCATGACAGACAGGTGATGCTGTCTGACGCTGGTCTTCCAAACACATTGCTACCAATTAAGTTATTGTGTTTGCGCCGGTTGAAGAGCTCCTGCAGCAGTCGCCCCAACGCAGCCCACCGTGCTGCTGCTAGGAAGATGGGATGGCGCAACGGTTTCGACGCAACTTGCATCCCACACCAAAGGCTTACCCAACTTCCATGGCATTATGGTCATACCATCAGCTCTTAACCCATCGACGCGTGCTAAACCATTGGGTCCTAAGACAGCTGGCACCCTAGTGGTGGCAAGAGCAAGACGGATGAGATCATTAATGCTAGCGTGCAGTGCAATCCGAACTGCACTCTTACTGCAGGAAAGGCCATGGTATCCGAGGCAGTCTACTGCTTCACCACATTGATAAATGCGCAATGTAGAGCCTCAAAGGGAGCACCCGATCGCAAACATGTAGCGAGGCGGAAGATTGTGTCACCTAACATAGTGCCTATATTAGGTGACGGTAGTGCCTGAAGCCAGAGGCCCGACTCCCATTCACCCACAGCCAGCAGGCGGTCACGCAGCAGTATTGGTAGATGTGATAATAAGTTTATTCCGTACCAACCTGCAGAGCTACCCATCCCACTGTCTGAGAAAACGGGTTCTTGGGCCTAACCACCGACCAGGAAGAACGCCAGGGAAGTGGCTTGTCCATCCGGACTTCCCTGGCGTTCCCTACGTCGTCGGTCAAGCACGGCACTTCTGAGTCAACCAGGGAGAGAGTAAACACTTTCCTGGTTAGCTTTTCAGTGCTGTGGATAGATGACAGTAAGGCCAGTAAGCTTACACTAGAAATTTTGCGGAAGCCAAGGCCACCAAAACGAATTGGCAGGGTAGCTTGCTGCTTGCAGCCACGCTCGGTCGTCCGGGGGCCACATTAAGAATGGATTTTAATGTGTTGCGAATAATTTGGTAAATTTTGTCCAAAAGTTGTGGTTTCTTCCAAGGAGGAGAACAACGGAGAAAATGTATAAAACTTGGACCAAAACAGCAATATCTGATAAGGGTGAATGCCGAATGTAAATTAATTTTGGAAAGTCCATCCGAGGTATCATTAAAATGTTTTTATTTTGTCTTTTTGTAATGTATCTATACTAATATTATAAAGAGGAAAACTTTGTTTGTTTGTTTGTAATGAATAGGCTCAAAAACTACTGGACCGATTTAAAAAATTCTTTCACCATTAGAAAGCTACATTCACCCTGAGTAACATAGGCTATATTTTATCCCCGTACTACCACGGGAACGGGAACTACGCGGGTGAAACCGCGGGACGTCCGCTAGTTACTCATATAGATTATTAGATGACATAGATTATCTCTAGTAATAATTTTTTTTTGTTCATCATTGTGTTTGATTTTTAACCGATTTCTAAAGAAGGAAGATATATGTATATATATTTTTTTATGAAAGTTCGCTGATATCTTCGTCGTTTATGAACCGATTTAGATGATTATTTTTTTGTTGCAGGGGATATCCCAAGGGTGGTACCATGATAAGGAAACCAGGGTCTGATGATGAAATCCCAGAGAAATCGAGGGTAAAATCGTAAGTACTCGTGACTAGTGCGTTGGTGATTTTTTTCATTCAGTATTTTAAAGCACTACTATTTAGCAGGTCTATTTCGCAGGTCTGGAGTTGATCTGATGATGGAGCCGAAAGACAGTTGAGGGAACTCCTCAACGATTTACAGCAATTACCTGGTGTTTAGGCTTGACTAATTTGTATTGATGAGAACTTTACACCTAGATGGGTTGTGACTGTCATTAAGGGTCTGATGAAGGACAGTCAAGGGAACTCCTCAACGTTTTACAGTAGCTACCTTGTGTTTGGACTATGTTCATTTCTATTGATGAGAACTTTGCACTCATGTGGTTATAAGTGCCATTACAGTTCTGAGGATGGAGACCATAGATAGTCGACGGAATTCCTCAATTGTTGGGCTTACTTCAAATTAAAGTTTGCATAGCAAATATTTGTATAGGATACATTGGAACTAAAAATGGAAAAATAAAAACCTTTTGCAAAAAAATAAACCGACTTAAAAAAAAACTGAAAAATAACTTTAGCTTCAGAAGTCGGTGACAAGAAAACTAAATCAATCAAATAAAGGTCACCGACTTCTGAAGCTAAAGTTATTTTTTTGTTTTTTTTTTTTAAGTTGGTTTTATTTTTTGCAAAAAGTTTTTTAATACTATTGAATTTTAAAACGAGATGACATTATTATTACTGACCCTTTGACTACAATTTACTTTTTATTTTATTTTATTTCTAATTGACATTTTATTTCTATTATTGATTATTTACAGAAAATTTGACGAAATATTTATTATTAATCTTTTCAACACAAGTTGTTTTTAATTTTATTGCATTAATCATAGAAAATTACGATCATTCTCAGAAGATCGATGTCATTGATCTTTTTATAATAATTTGATTTTCGTTTTTCCCTTTTTTTGACCATTTGTTTAATAGTTTTATTGATTGTTTTAAATTGATTGTGGATTATTATCGTTTTTGAATTTGTGACTTTTTTTGTTTTTGTATAATATATTATGTGACTATACATGTTTTTTTTTATAATCTTAGACATTTTTTCGATTGTAATGTTTTAATGGTACTATTTTATTTTACAATTTCTACACAATGTAAATATATTGTTCTAAAATAAATGACATGAATTTTTATTTTGCCATAGGTATATTTTTTTCTAAAATATAATAGGAGATGCAGGGAATTTTCTTCTAAAATTTTGATTTCTGGGGCCAATAGATTTAAAATCGTTTAATATTTGTGTAATTTATTTTAGGAAAAATGACAGGACATCAGAGGACGAGCCTATTGCCATCAATCAGGCATAAATTCAGACCATGGCTGCAGCTACTGAGAAATGTAATAATTATAATTTATTTTTAAAAAAATTGTCGGGTCGTCCCGTAGAAAAAGTGGGGCTGTTCTGATTCTGGGTGATGACCAGCAATTTTTACAAAACGCGTCTCTCTTAATACAATGTTAAGCTTTAAGCTCAGCTGATTAAGCTTTCACGGACGGCTTTTTCGGGTGCACAAAATAATAAACAATCACAGAAGTTATCCCGTAAGCGACAGTATAAGTTTACATCTTTCAACTCGAATGCGTAGCAGTTAAAAGTAAGGAAAATATAATTTTGGATCTTACCTAAAGGATTTGCTACCAACATTTCAATTGCGTGTCCAAGAATCGGCAGAGCACCAGGGTATACCGGAGGCGAGGGAAGACGTGGCTTCATGGACCACCATATTGCGAACACCGTGCACCACAGTAAGATTAAAATCAACAGAAACATTATGAGTAAGTATAAGGATAGAATGCCGGTCACCTCTGCATACATTTCTTTTATATTAGGTTCTGTTTTAGGGGTCTTTACATGCATAGAAAAAACTGAGAAACTACAAATATATATCACTTTTGTTGTCGTGTCCGATCGTATGTCACAAGGACGTCTATCGAAATTTTTTCACTACTTCTTTATGTGACAAGCATATATTTTTTTCCTTTTTTTTTAGGTCTTAATTTTGTCTGCAATAATTGTAAAAAAAATAATTGTTAATATTAATAAGTTATGAAAGAGTGGGGTCTACTAACACAGTCAATTAGACGCCTAAAAGGAAAATAAAATCACTAGTTTGTGAGAAAAACTAGGCAAAAACAATAAATTATTTTTCATTTTCTTAAATATTTATTGAGAGTCACATGGTGTTTTTGATTTGTTATTAAATTTTAAATTAATTCTGTGTAGCATTTTAAAGAAATAAATCAACTGTCCATAATTTTTTACTAGTGCGGAACCTTATAACGTTTTTTAGAATTATATAAATGTTTAAGAGTCCTATTACATTTTTTAGGCAAATTTTTGATTTTTACTTCCTGGATCAAATTATTTCGGTCGGCGTACACGAGTCGATAATAATAGCGATATTTGGACGATTGTCGATTGATATTGACGAATATTAGAGACGAGACTGACATGAAACTGAGGAGCGAGCTGAATTGAGAATTATAGTAGGTACTTTAATTTTATTTATCAATATGTGTTTTATTTTCTATAATATTTACATTATTTACATACTAAATCTATAATAGAAATAAAAATATTTACAAGTATTTTATTTATTGTATTTTTGTCTTATTATATTGACAAACGAAAACTAATGAAACTTATTAATTGTAGATCGAAGTTTTATATCATATTAATTTGTTTGATAAAATTGAGTTTATTTGGAATATAATGGACGCTGAATTAAGACATTTATAGCTTAAATTACTATTTCTTTACATTTTTTTCCGTGAAAACTCAAGGAATTTAAAGGAATTCTAAAACTCCAATAAACAAGTAAAACATTCAACTTATCTTTTAGTAATTTTAGCTTTTATAAGAATTGAATGTTTTTTTGTTTTTTTTATTTGAGTTTGAGCGTTAAATTTCCATCGTCGACGGTTTTTCTAGCAAACTGAGTTCGTAAAATATTTATAGTAAATTACACGAAAAGAAAAATGAAAATGTGTAACTCCAACTTACAAGAAAGAGAATGGCACTATTGTTATTCTTAAGCAAATAATTAAAATATCTTACTGCTGCTGAGAATTACTGCGTCAAAAATCATGAATTTACGTAAAAAATGTAATAGGACTCTTAATACCTGATTTTCATGTTGTATTCAGAAAAAACTAGTTATATTTGTAATTAAAACTAATTATAGTTCAATTAGCATTCAGATAAAAAAATCGCACCAGTAAACAAGTTTTGGTCTCTGAAAATAGCATCTATCGATCAACGCATAAATTATCACCAGTTAATGCTGCCGAAACTACGTTTAAGGTCATCGCACACTTTACCGGCACCGCACCGGCACCGCTCCAACCCAGCAATTAACTTACCATTCAAATTAGAGCATTAAATTGTATGTCGTATAATATATTTCACAAAGTCAATATGAAAAAGTCGACGGCAAGACGTCAGTGCGCTTGCCGCTACCATATAACTCGACTCGCAGCTCGCGTGCTGCAAGCGAGCGGGCAGCATGCTTACAGCGCGTTGACAGCGTGTTTACAGCAGCGCGCCTACTCCGAGTCGCCAGCGAGACAACGTCGATCAAAAATGCCATATATAACAATTGTTGTGTTTGCAGTTACAGCACGCTTGTCGCTTTGATTTTGATCTTGTCGCTTACTCCTTGCTTGTATCTCGCGGACGCCGCGTAGTTAGCGTGCTGCCTGCGCTGGCGGCTAGCCGTAGCCTAAATTAGAGGCGACCCGTGCTGCAGCTGTGCAGTTGCGGTGCCGGTATACTGTGCCATGACCTTTATGTAAATAATTCATATTATGCCGGTTGATTGGACACTATAATAATATTTTTTTTATAGTGTTTTGTATAGAAATATTTAAAAATGTATAAATATGTAATATCACTATCCCTACATATTATAAAACAAAGTCGCCCGCCGCGTCTGTCCCTATGTATGCTTATGCCCGTTTTCACCGACATCCCCTATACTACCACCTATGTATGGGACCCTTAGCTTAAAAGCTCCCTTAAACTAGCCCCTAAATAAAATTGTGTTTCACCATCATTTCTGTCGCCTAGCTAGGGGACACATAACTATGTGACGTTTTGTTTTAGATAATAGTGACGGATTTGTTTTTGAGCTTATCGATACTTTGAAACATGACAGTTTTTTATTAAATTCTCTTTATTATACACCTAAATAGATACAGTTATTAATGAATCATGACCTGATAGCAGTATCAGATATGATTTTATTCACATTTTCAATTAATTTCAAATTTTCTTGAAAATTTACTCTGTGCATACCTAATACGATACCTTGCGTATTATCTGTGGTCAAAGTATTTTGTTTTTGACACTTGTCATAAGTCATTCATATTTCGTGAGATTTGAAATTGTTTGTTGTGTGTTCAGCGTTGCGTGTTCTTTTTCGAGATTGTGAATAAATAAATAAAAATATATTATTTTTTTTGTACGTTTATGGACACATTAAAGTTTTTAAAGGTCCTTACTAGATACTTAAAAACTTTAATGTGGGAAGTACTCACCTAATTTATCAGAAAATTCTAAGGCGTTTTTAATATTTTCCAACAAATATAACACTGAAGTTTTTTAAACCGGATGAGTTTTTTATCACTTTCCAAAAAAAAATGCTAAATTAGGTGAACGGAGTAGATGTTTATGTCATAGGTACCTACCTAGTTTTATTTTTCTTTTTTCCACAGCTTAGAAAAAAATTGATCCATCATCAAAAAACGCTACAAATTTCATGCAAACTTTTCTTAATAGAACAAAGATCGAGAAATTAAAAAAAAAAAAAAAAAAAAATTGAATTTTTCTTTTTTTTTTCGCAAAAATAAAAAACTGTTTCATTTGCTTCTTTCTATTCAGTTCACTTAGTATACCCATTTTTTTTGGAAAATGAAAAAAAGTCACCTGTATTCCTCCGATTAATAAAGTCAGTTTCCTCAAAAATATCCATGTAATTTGGTCGTTTCGATATACCTATTTTTGGTCTACGGCTGTTATTTACATTTATAGCTTTGAATATTGTAAAAATAGTTTCTAAATTTTCAAAAAGTTCATTATCAAATATCAAAAATCAGTATCCATATTCGTGTTTTGAGAGATCACTTAAGTGCTGGTTTATGGGCCCAAATTTCGACCACGTAAATTTAGGGGACCTTTTAGCGTTTAACTGACTCCTAAATGTTGGTGAAACAGAAACCATCCCCCAGCGGTCCCCTATCTATGCTTAGGGGATCCCGTAAACTTAGGGGATGTCGGTGAAAACGGGCATTAGATCTTTAAAACTATGCAACGGATTTAGATGCGGGTATTTTTAATAGATAGAGGGATTCAAGAGGAAGGTTTTAGTATATAATTTGTCAAGTTTTTGTATACATTGGCTAAAATATAATGTGTGAGACTGCACAAATAGACTCACGATGTCCGCGATTACGCGGAGCCCTAATCAAATAATATTTGTTCAATTGACAAAGGAAAAACAACTATTCAACTATTAGATATAACTTACCCATCACGTTGGAACCGGAGATGTGGCGTATTCTCTGGTCACGTCTTATCTGGGTGGGGTGTAAGTATAACTGTGGTTTGTGTGGTGTATGTGAAGTCATGTAAGATTCGACGGTTCCAAAGGACGCCCACAGCGCGTATCGTCGACTCCCGGATCAAACCTTCAGATCCCACACGTGGCACTTTTCACCAATGTCCAACTGAATTTTATCCCGGTTTGCTAACCCAATCGGGGATGTACAATAGTTCAGCACTGAATTTAGGAAATTACCGGCGTCCAAATGGCAAAGCCGGCTAGGTACTTAACCAACAAATTACTCGCGGTCATGACCCAAAATGGCGAGATTTCTCAATTTTCACTCAATTATCAACAAAATATCAAACACCGATCAAGATGGTATCGGATTACCATTAACTCAAAGTTTCAATCAATAATTACACGACAGCCGCGTGCATCAAAAATACAAGACCACGGGAGCAAGCCTTTTCCAAACCAATATGGCACTGACAAGCAAACGTCATCGCACAGACAACGAAACGTAATCTGTCAAACGTCAAAAAGGTGCGTTCAGAAACTTGGTGGATGAAACATCTACCCTCCCCGGACGGGCCGTCCCGTCCGCTAATCAATTGGCAGTCTTGACAAGGTTGCGACCGCTCTCTTCATAACCGATCCATCCACTAAAACCTCAGCAAAACGAGGTACCCCGTCGGTGCCAGCCACCAAATTGAGAATGCGCCCCCGGCGCCAATACAGAGGCTTAAGGTTGGCATCCTTAATAAGGGCGAGGTCTCCTATCTTGGGCGGATGAGTTTTATCAGTCCACTTGACGCGCTGCTGGAGGATGTGCAGATACTCTAAGCTCCAACGCTTCCAAAAGCTCTGAGTGAGCTGTTGCACCAACTGAAACCGCGATAGCCGATTTTGGCTCACATCAACAAAAGGGTACTCAGGCAGAGCGACAAGTGGCTGTCCAATCAAGAAATGGCCCGGGGTTAGAGCCTCCAAATCGTTAGGGTCCCAAGAGAGCGGGCACAATGGACGCGAATTTAGTACCGCTTCAATGCGACAAAATACCGTAGCTAATTCCTCAAAGGTGAGAACGGTGTCTCCCAACAATCTCCGCCAGAGTCCCTTTGCCGCTTTCACCGCGGCCTCAAAAATACCCCCCCAATGGGGGCAGGCTGGCGGGTCAAACAACCAAGTGACCCCTCGACGGGCCAATTTGTTACCAATGTCACTTCTTTCAAATAGTTACTTGTACCCTTGTAGTTGGTACCGCAATCAGACCTGATCAGAGAAGGTAACCCACGGCGAGACGTAAATCTATCCAAAGTTGCCACAAAGGCCTCCGTAGAGAGGGAGGATACCAGCTCCAAGTGCACTGCCTTAGTTGACAGGCAGACAAATACGCACAAATAAGCCTTGACAATTTTACTGTTGCGAAGGGTAGACGTCTTTATCGAAAAGGGACCAGCAAAGTCCGTTCCTACGCCTGCAAAGGGCCTCGCCTCATTGACACGATCAGCAGGCAAGTCTCCCATCTGGGGCTGCATCGTTGGGGCCTTAGTCCGATAGCACGGTATGCAACGGAAGACGATGCTACGAATGGTACGACGAGCCGACAAAATCCAAAACTCTCGCTGCAGAATGGCCAACAGCGCATTGCATCGTCACATTAAGAACTCGCACGCCGGTGCGAGTTCTTAATGTGACGATCAGTCACCAACAATTTAATCAAATGGCCCGCCTTGGGCAACAAAATGGGGTGACGGACCCCATAAGGAAGGCTAGAGTGCCTCAACCGTCCTCCAACACGCAAAAGACCCGTTTCATCCAAAAAGGGGTTCAACTTACTAACGGCTCCCGACAACTTAACTCTACCGGACTTCAAGGTCTCGATCTCCTTCTCAAAGTGTACGGCCTGCACAGAGCGAACCCACAGGAGGAGTGACTCCTGTCGCTCTTGAGGAGAGAGAACCGGTGACAGGCGCTTGTCCCCTGGATTCCTAGCATTGTGACCAAAACGCCTGATCCACGAGGTAACGTTCAACAATTTGTCGAGGGAGCTGTATCGGTTCAACAAAATATCAGGATCAAACGGAGGGTCCTTCGTCCCAACAGCGAGCACCTTAAGCCCGGGCAAAGGATCCGACATCAAAACTGGCGTTCGAGGCCAATCATCCTCGGGGCGAGTCAGCCACTCCAGTCCCCACCAAAGAGGGTGCACAATCAGGCGGGGGGCTATGCACCCACGTGAGGCTACGTCGCCGGGGTTCAAGTCTCCAGGCACGTGCCTCCAAATCAAAGGCGTTTCGGAATTTTGTATCTGTGACACTCGGTTCGCAACAAAGACCTCCAAGGAGTGGACGGACGTCTTCAACCAGCACAAAACAATTTGACTGTCCGTCCAGGCGTAAGAATTCCGAATGTTCACAGATCCACCTAAAGTTTGTGCAACGTGATTCAAGAGACGCACAAGAAGCGCCGCCCCTGACAACTCTAGCTTAGGGATGGTCAATGCCGTCCAGAGGGGGGCCACCTTGCTCTTGGCCATGATCAGTGACAACTTCACCTGGCCTGTCGCGCTGACGGTGCGCAGATAAACAACAGCTGCATAACCGTGCGAAGATGCGTCACAAAACCCATGAAGGGTAGCAGTATAGTTCCCAGGGGGGAGGACAGCGCGTGGTAACGCGACCTCGTTGACCGCAGGAAGTGCGGATACAAATTGGAGCAATCTTCCAAAAGGGTTTCCCGAAGTGGCTCATCCCAACCAAGTTCCGCGGTCCAAAGGCGCTGGAGAAAACATTTCGCCCAAAACAATACCGGGCATATCCAACCATTCGGGTCAAAGGTTCTCGCGACAGTAGACAATACCAGTCGTTTAGTCCAAGTGTGTGGTGACTCCAAATCGACATCATACGTAAAGGTGTCTTGGACTGGTCGGTACTGAACGCCGAGAACGGCCAACATAGCAGGGTTGTCAGCATTTTCAAACAAATGAGGATCCTGCTTATGATCCTCTTCCACATCTTCCAACAGTGCTGGCGAGTTGGACACCCACTTACGCAACTCATAGCCAGCGGAATCCAAAATTTGAACCAACTCGTCACGCAATAGGATAGCTTCCTCAACCGTGGAAGCCCCAGTGCAGACGTCATCAACATACAAGTCCGTTTTCAAGATGGCGGACGCCCGAGGGAACTTCAAGCGTTCTCGGTCCGCGAGCTCCCAAAGCGAACGAATAGCAACAAAAGGGCTCGATCGAAGGCCCTACGTATTCGTGTTGAGCTCATAAATAACCATGGGGTCCCGGGGATTCTCTCGCCACAGGATCAACTGATAACGTCTGTCATCCCGAGAGGGATCCTCGCCGAGAGGTGGTCGAACTGCAACAAAAGGCAACCGTGTTACGAGCCGACCGGAACGGAGTCGACCTGTGTTGTTCTGATAGAAAAACTCGCACTCCTCATGTTCCGGGTTCAAGCGGGCCACTTGCGGTGGCTCCTCAACCTCCCAAAACCTCTGAACAGCGTCAGAGAGAGCGGAGCCACACGCCAACGCAAAATCAGGCTCAGGTGGAGGGGCAGCCTTCAACACTGGGCCCATCACCGCAAAGCCAAAGATGGTCGAGACAGCCACCAAACCGTTCGGCTGCAAGACTTTCATATTACCCAACAATATTCTCCCTAGTACATCGGAACCCAATATCAAATGAGTTGTATTAGGGGAATCAAACCGGCGGTCAGCCAAATCCAGGCCTGACGTCAACCGGACAATATCAGGCGACAGCTGACGTTGGGGATGACAGCCCAAAATACTCGTCAGAACAATGGCCGAAGGAAAAAACTTAGGGTCCAAACAACTCACAGGAGTGAGCCCAAATAAGGTTTGTCCCTCAACAGTCGGGATAGGTGTTTCGCCTATTCCATTAATCGTGCCTGAAAAGGCACGGACATCCAGGCTCACCCGACCCGCTAACCAAGACGACAAAAGGCAACCCTGGGCTCCCGTGTCCAAAATGGCACGGACCACAACAGAGTCCCCCGTGGGTCCCTAGACCCTGACCGATGCCGTTGGCAACAAAACCGTGTCGATCTGGGGAGGTACGTTAGCGGGACAGGCGCCAATTTCCTAGCAATGCCTGGGCGGCGACCGATCGCCGCATCCAGGCTGGGGTCTATCCCGGTGAGGATAGTAATCAAACTCCTCGTCCGCGCGATGTCCCGAGCCGCGCGCCATCGCTGGAGGGGCATATCCCACTTGACGCCTGAGTGGCGGGGGGCGCGTCGCCAAACGGGGACGTTCCGCCAACGGAGGGGAGGGAAGGCGGTGCTGGTCTGGCCAATGTCGCCTACCAGCAGCTGCATAGTCGCCTTCACGAGGGGAGGTCAATCGGCGGTCGCGCGGCTCCCGATCAACTGGCGCGGGGGGTGGAGTACGGCGGTCAAAGTTGCGGGCCCCTCCTCGATTCTGAACCGGCGAGCGAGGAGCCCGGTGCTCATCTCCATTATACCCCCCCCCCTGCGCGAACCCCCATCAGAGGCTGGTCTGTCAGAGCGGTTCGCGTTGGCGCACAAAACTTCCAGATGTGAGCCCCTACAAATTGAACAAGGGCGGGGGTTGGGGCAATCCCGATGAAAATGATTCCCCAAACAAGAAAAGCACAGGCGGCGTGCATTGGCAACTCGGCGGCGGGCACTCACGTGCAACTCCAAGAAGGCCGCGCAAGTTGGTACGCCATGTCCCGTGGCCTTACAATAGCCGCAAGCAAGATAACTCTGGGTGCCACCAAAACGGGGGGCAGGGCGGCTATCACCAGGCCCGACAGTCCTAGTCCGTCCCTGGGCCCTCGGCCGAGAGGGCGGTTGGCTTGACCCCGTGGCACCACGAGCGTTGTCGAGGAAACGACACTCATCCTCCAAAAATTTGACGAGGTCTTCAAAGGGGGGAAGATGGGTGGCACTATCCCCACCATACTTCTGCTCAAAACGGGACCTCAAGTCTGACGGAAGCCGCTGCAACACTAGGTGCACCAAAAAATAGGACCAATAGTCCACCGGCAACTCCAATCGTTTCAAGGCGTTGGTTGCTGCAAGCAATGGATTCAATAGGTCAGCACGCAACGCTGACATTCTGGTGATGGCCGGCAACCCCAAGATCTGGTCAATATGGACATCAGCCAGGCAACGTTTGTTCTGGTATCGTCGGGATAGAAGTTCCAGAGCGGTGGGATAGGCCGAGTCGGTCACCGGCAAGTGCTGCACCAAGGCTCGAGCCTCACCTCCTAGGGCTGACAACAAATAAGCCAACTTCTGGGCCGGTCGGAGGTCAGAGCGCGAATCAACCAAACTGTCAAACAGGTTCCTGAAGCTTAACCAGTGGTCCAAGTGACCGTCAAAATGTGGCAGCTCCAGGGTAGGCAGTCTACCCAAAAGTCCAGGGCCTGCAACAACAGAGGTCTCTGTTTTGACCTGGGCAGGGTCCCGACTCTTCAAAATTTCCCTGGCGCGCATACTTATTATGTCACTCAGGTTCAACATCTGGTCATAATCCGCAACAACCTTATCACGGGCTGCTTGACCCAATGTTTCCAGGTCCAAGTCCAAACTCAATTCATTGAAGCGAGCAAACAAAGTGTCAACCGCACTCAATCTCGCGTTCAACTGCTCATACCGGGCAAGCGTGGCCTCTTCCTCGACGCTCAGCGGTTGCAGCAGCAGAGGCAAACCATCTTAGCTGTGCTGTGAGGTCAATCCACCAATGGCTTGGTTTACAGCTTTCAATGAAACCATTGGGACAAATATCAAGTAAACAAATTAAATTCAATTAAATAATCAACAGGAACAATTTTCCCGGACCCAACTACAATTTAAACCAAATAATAAAACTTAGTTTGAATTATTACAAGTTCAAATCCGACCCTGTACAAGCAATACCTTGTTTATACAATAACAAATTAAAGTACAAGCCACAAGGGACACTACATATCATAATATATATGTCAAACAATCTATGTTGACTATGTTTAATTTGAGTCAGGCTGACGGGCAACAAATCAGACTTCTCAATACTTTTAACTCGACAATAAGTGGTGAATTTAACAATTAAACCACGCTCTGCTACCAGTTGTGTGAGACTGCACAAACAGACTCACGATGTCCGCGATTACGCGGAGCCCTAATCAAATAATATTTGTTCAATTGACAAAGGAAAAACAACTATTCAACTATTAGATATAACTTACCCATCACGTTGGAACCGGAGATGTGGCGTATTCTCTGGTCACGTCTTATCTGGGTGGGGTGTAAGTATAACTGTGGTTTGTGTGGTGTATGTGAAGTCATGTAAGATTCGACGGTTCCAAAGGACGCCCACAGCGCGTATCGTCGACTCCCGGATCAAACCTTCAGATCCCACACGTAGCACTTTTCACCAATGTCCAACTGAATTTTATCCCGGTTTGCTAACCCAATCGGGTATGTACAATAGTTCAGCACTGAATTTAGGAAATTACCGGCGTCCATATGACAAAGCCGGCTAGGTACTTAACCAACAAATTACTCGCGGTCATGACCCAAAATGGCGAGATTTCTCAATTTTCACTCAATTATCAACAAAATATCAAACACCGATCAAGATGGTATCGGATTACCATTAACTCAAAGTTTCAATCAATAATTACACGACAGCCGCGTGCATCAAAAATACAAGACCACGGGAGCAAGCCTTTTCCAAACCAATATGGCACTGACAAGCAAACGTCATCGCACAGACAACGAAACGTAATCTGTCAAACGTCAAAAAGGTGCGTTCAGAAACTTGGTGGATGAAACATATAATGATATTTGTTGGAGGTGTCGGAAAAAAATAAGCAGTCTGGGAGCTTTCAACGAAAACGCTGCTTAAACCCTTTGAGATAGAACAAAATGATGTATGGTGAAATTATTATATGACCTATCTTATATAGGTCTACAGAAAAGTCCGCGGTGGCATAAGTATTATATCTCTTAAGAATAAGATACTCATACTTAAAAAAATATCCAATTAAAAAAAAATGGGCAATTATAAAGCGGTAATTGGAAAGCTATTTGAACAAATACGGTATTAATCCTTATAATTTTAAATAAGTTAGAGGTTTAAAGCATTTTATGCACATTATTTAACTCTTAACACCATATCGCCGGGTTAGAGGCAAAACCAACTATCATGATTTTTTGCAGTTTTTCACTTTAATATACCATTCGAATCAGTATTCGATTCTCTATCTAATGGTAAAACCAACTAAACCGCAAGACTTACCGTTTCCGAGTTACTGAATGTAAAAACCGATTAAATAGATAATAGACTGAACTAAGAAACGAATAAATAAAGATAGTGTATTTTTAGAGAATTAAAAACCTATAATTCGTATTATTTTGTCTAAATATTTCGAAATATAGATGCAAAAAATACCAAACTTTTTTTGTAGTTTTTAGTCCTACAATAATGTCAAAGAAAGGTCATATTCATTAATGGTAAAAAATAATATCTTGGATTAGCTCCTTTTTGTTCTTGAATATTCAAACTAAATAAATATAGTCGTTTTTGGCATTTGGTTTTTTGATTTCTGTTTAGCAAATTGCCTAGAAGCAAAACCGATTAAATTATGCATTTCCCTGCGCTGCCGCTGTCGCTGCTGACTACAAACCAGATGCATCACCCACAATCATCGGTGATGAGACTATACATGCCCCGGAAGTGCGAAGGTCGAGGCTTACTAAACGCGAAGCCCCTCCACAACCGCGAGGTGTGCAGTCTCCGAGAATATTTTTTAAAAGCCGAGGTGGGTATATGCCCCGAGATGTGATCGCAGTGGACCAAGGGACTCACCCCGCTGTCCATGGCTAAAGAAAACTGGCGCAAACTTGAAGTACTTACTACAGGCAAAACTTTCGGTTTCCCGAAAATGTCAAAGAAGCGAAGCCGGACGGTAAGAAGTCTACATCAGGCCCATGTAGGGACCGGTAAAAGCACTCGTGAAGCTATTTGCCCAGCCACAGCTCTTGCGGTCATTCGTGTCTAATGCTTTAGGGTTGCGCCAGTTTTCGTTAGCCAGGGACAGCGGGGTGAGGCCTTTGTAAACTGAAACCACATCTCGGTGCATCTCCACGTCGTCGGCTTCTAGGAAGTATTTCCTGAGACCTCACGGTTGTGCAGGGTCTTAGCATTTAAGAAGCCTCAGACTTTCACCCTGGAATATACCACGCTCGATCCTTATCGGTTCGTTCCCCTGGATCTGTCGACATCCTGAATAGCGAAGAACCGTTCTCCAGTGCCCCATACATGACATCAGGAAGGTACGTAGAGTTGCATCTACTTTATACAACTCCAGCACCCTCATGGGCCATGTACGAGGCACAGAATCACAGCCCTTCTTGCAATCTATCCAACATGTAGACCCCTTCGGAAGTGCGAACATGTTGGCCATATCAATGAGGAGCAGCTCCTTAGTACCGCAGGACCCGTTCCTACGTCCATTCTGAGAGGCAGACATGAGAATCGCAGTTGCGAATAAGGAATTTTTACTCCTTTTTCGCAACCAGTTGCGAATCAAGAAAACTTTACTCTCAATATGTTGGTTGATTTTAGCTCTCAAAATGGATGTAGGAACTGTATAGACCGTTGGTAGATTAGTGATTGGTCTATAATTTTTCGGCTCCGCAGTACCACCCGATTTATGGTGCAGGAGGGAAATTCCTGTCGTCAAGAACTGGTGCAGCGACCCTGACTCGTAACGTTGATTGAAACTGAGACGTCAAGCGAGTGTGCGATCTTTGGAACCACTTGATCCAGAAGCTGTGCAGTCCGTCCGGCCCTAGAGATTTCCAGTTAGGCAACGGACGGACTTCACGAGCTACGTTGGAGGATGATGGTGATTGCTCCCATTTCTGGTATTGGATCACACGCTTGTTCAACCTCCCGGGTCTAATCGCCCTCAGTGTGACTGGCACCAACCAGATGCTGCGCCAGAATGAACACATGGAGTCATCATCCGGCAGACGCGTGTCAGTTACATCTTGGTCCGGTCGCTCCCAAGCCCTATATACCCACCTTTCATCGCTTTAGAGTGTATCGCTCTACGCACCGCTTGTAGTGACGAATACAGCTTGCCTATGCACAGATCTTCTGCTTCAGGAAATCGATACGCTCTGTGATGTGAGCCAAGTAATATCCCGAGAACGCCGGCCTCACAAAGCTCATCACTCTAGGACGAGTATTCCCCTCCTTGAAGCAGATTAACTTGCTGATGAGTGCTCTAGCCTCACTGATATGCCGCTCAATTCTGCACTGCCAAGCTGGAACAGCAAATTTTGGTCGTGTAGCTCTGTCGCTGTTGGGGAATTAATCGTGAGCTACACGACATGCTGCTACAGCTCCACAGTACAGGTCTTTGCTACTGTCATAGCAGTTTGACAGCTGCGAATCTAGAGCACACATCAGCGCTTTGTTTTTGTTGTGCATAGGCAAACGATGTAGACGTGGTCTAAGTTCAGGCGGTGTGGAACGGTACTCCCGAAATGCACCTTCCAAAGTGCTTCTCGATTGTGCGTTGCACTGGGTACTCACGGATATTTTAGTTAGGATGGCAGAGTGATTAATTATTTTAGAATTAATTTCTAAAGGCCAATTATTGTTTGTATCGATTACGAAGCTTTTATGTTCATACAAAGTAAAAAAATAATAATAAAAATAAATGATTCTTGTTGTGACCTGTCGGTTTTATTTTCCGAGGGTTTCTCGTACTGGCTAATACTAGCTAGTAATGGTAGTAACACAATTTGAATGATTTAAGCAACACAAATCAGTAACTTATTATGTTAGTACAATTTAGCATTCTACATTCGAAACAGAAAAGCAAAACCAACTATTTTTCGTATTTTTTTAAATTGTTTCAAAATGAATGATTCTAGAGTCCGCCGTAATAGCAAATTATGAAAACAATACTTAAACTCACGTAAATGCGAAGTCTGTTAAGACACAGGACCATTACTTTTTCAGATATGCCGTATTTGCACTCTAGAGGCAAAACCAACTAAATGGGGGGGTTTATTTATTTATTTAATATTTTTTGTACGAATGGAGTAAGTTTTTGTGTTCAGTATGTAACTGTTTGAAACTAAGATAATTATAGAACACGCTCATACATTTGCCACTGATATAATTGTACTACTAAGGACTTCATTTTAATAGCAAACTTTCCAAATGCTCTTACGGAAAATTTTAAATTGACTTTTTGGTCTAAATAGTTGGTTTTGCCTTTAACCCGGCGATATAATTTAAACGAATATTTTAGGAGTAATCGCAAAAAATTTACGGACGCGGGAATAAAATTCAAGCACCTCGCTTCTCAAGCCCATCCTCCTACCTCCTAATCCTATCCTATTTCCTACTAATATTATAAATCTGAAAGTTTGTGAAGTTGTGTTTGGGTATTAAAAAAAAAAGTACTCTTTTATTTAATATTCTTCTTAAAGCACTTGAAAATTACAGCTCATAAAACATAAATAAAAAATATTACTATTAAACTATTAAATTTACTTGCTGAATAATAAATAATAGTACATTTTGATACAAGTGAAGAAAGTTTGTTATTGAAATCGAGGCGGAATTATAACTCCCGAGCCGTAGGCGAGGGTGTTTTTGAGCCGAGAATTACAATAACAAATGTCCACGTGTATCAAACGACGTTTTTCAATACACTTTTGAAGAAATAAAATAAAATAACGAATAATATTTTTGTCACGAACTATGAAACTATGATTTAAATTTTCTTTTTTTTCGCGCTTTGGTCTCGCCAGGTTGAAAGAGAGGCAATGGTATGAAGCTGTTAAACAGCCTAATATAAAAAATAGATTTATTTTATATTTTTGAATTCAGAACACAAATAAATGTTAATTTGTGTATAAAAGTAACTATTAGTTTTAAATAATCATGTTTATCTATGATATCCTATTTATAAACACAATTTGAATATTCAAAAAATATTCATGCCGTAAAGACGCGTAGTGCTTTGCAAAATTAAAAAAATAACATTCACCTCAGACTATAGGCATTGAACCAATTTGGACTAAGTATAGGTATAGTTATCTGTGGCAATTTTCATTCCCGCACACGTGCGGGAAAGTGGAAAAAATCGCACGCGTGTGAAATACATTGCATGTTGTACGTAATCGTAGTGCGTTAAGGACCAGTTTTCGAGGAAGTGTATTGAAAAATTGTTTATTACCACAAAGTTCAAGTACATTGCACTGTTTATAGATTAAAGTTCATAATTTAGCATTCGAAAAAAAAAGTACAATAGGTTCAACCCTGTCCCCTAAACTAGGCTAGGCCTGTATCTTAGGGGGCAGTGTCCGGCTATGCTATGCTGCTTACATAATTATTCTATTGTGGCAGACGTGCCAGTGGACTGTGTCAAATGGGCGCTTTATAATGATCTTGTGGTAAATTATATGAGAGTGAGAAAGTGAAGAGTGAATGATGTAGATGTAAGCGTTTGATGATTGTGAGTGGGAGTGTTTGGGGTGTTTTGTGCTTGTCGTGTGTGGAGAGAATGAAGTGAGTGTGTGACATACACTCACTTCATTCTCTCCACACAAGATGTAAGTGTTTGATGATTGTGAGTGGGAGTGTTTGGGGTGTTTTGTGCTTGTCGTGTGTGGAGAGAATGAAGTGAATGTATGTCACACACTCACTTCATTCTCTCCACACACGCTCACACACACCCACCCTATACTCTCGTATAGCGTGGGTGTGATATGTGAGTGACATAATGAGTGAACGTTTATTACGTGATGTAAGTTAGAAGTGATTCCGTATTATGGTAATCTTACACTTATGTAATCTTACACATTTGGATGTTAACTTGATTCATGTGCGCACTTATGACGTAAAATTGGTGTCTTGCAAACTTAGTTTTATGTTGGATGCTGGGAATTATATGTTTACGTTTTTTGGGGTCTGGGGGAGCCAAACTACCATGTGGCCTAAGAATTGATTGAAGCACAAATAGCTGTCGTACAGTCAAGACCTTGCAGTCTGCATAAAGTTGCGCTGTTGGATATCAGCGTGGTTTCTTTGTCATAACTTTAAGGACTGCTCTTTGTGCCCTTTCAGCCCTCAGGAGACCTGTCTTCTTGGCTCCACCCCACACATTGATGCAGTACCCTAGCACTGATTGGCACACAGCAAAATATACCATTTTAAGAATATTATGATCAGCTGACCCCCTGCCTGAGTGATTTGAAGACAGAGATAAGGAGCAATGTTCGGGTGGTGAGTGTGTCTAAGTGTTTGTCCCATCTTAGTCCGTTGTCTATATGGATGCCGAGGTATTTTACGCTGTCATCTCTTCTTAATTTTGGACAGGAGCAGTATGTAAGGAGACTTGTACATGAGTGTGCCGTTAAGGAGAAAGTACTTGATGGTTTTAAGTTGCAGCGGATAGCGAAAGGAACGTATAAGGTTTTAGAGAAATCGAATGTCAGTAGATTGGAGTTAAACCAACGCATGATTCTACTTAGGGCAGATTCAGCGTTGCTTTTTACAGCTTCCCAAGAAGGACCGTGGACGATAATTGCGGTGTCATCTGCATAGGTGTATATGTTGCAGTTAGGGAGCGTCATGTTGCAGAGATCGTAGTTTATATAAATTTGAAACAATGTCGCTCCTAGTATGCTACCTTGTGGTACGCCGTAAGTCACTAACTCCTCGTCACTTAATTTGTAACCAATTTTAACTTGTTGACTACGGTTATGAAGGAAGTCTGAGAAAATCTCAAGCACCTTACCACGAATACCCAAAGATTCCAACTTTGAGATAAGTTTGGGCACAGAAACCGTGTCAAACGCTTTAGAAATATCTATGAAAATTCCTAGGCACTCCGTATTTTCGTCGAGTTTTGGATGTTTGTTATTCAGGCTCTAACGGATGAACGGATCTGGCTGAAATTTGGTATAGGGATAGATTATAACCTGGAATAAGACAAAGGCTACTTTTTAGCCCTGGAATAGGTTCCCATGGGTTCCGGTGTAGTGGGTGAAATATGTATTAGATATAAGTTAGTATTGTATGGTCTGACAGTAGTCGGGAATAAATCGTCTTAGAGGTAACACGTGTCTCATTGCTCTGTCCCCTTTCCCCGCACACCGCATGGCGACCCTGCCAGGCGCTCGCGCATCGATGTAACGCGTTTTGGCGTCCGTGTGCTCTACGTGACCGGGCCCTAGACGCAGAATCAGCAGTATCGTTCGAGTGCTTCAATATTGAAACAATGGTTTTTTCCACTGCCACTTTTGAGAGCGTGCGCGACGTTACGAACAATTTATCGAGTGTGAGACTGTTTGAAACAACGATAATTCTTCGTAAAAATGGGCAAATCCTACTCTAAACAAGAGGAAAAAGAGGTTATCATTACCCAAAATGCTGTTGGTGATAACGGCGCTACCGGTGTACGAGAAGATCATCTCTACACAAACAATATACTGCTGAGCATTATTCTGGCTTTCGTTGGGATCGTAATATTGTTTATCCTGCTCAAATATTACAAGAAATGCCATCGAGGATGGATGCGGAAAGAACTTCGTGCTGAGCTCTTCCAACGAGTCCAGAGACGATTGTCGGGCCGTAACCAAGGCCAGGCGCCCCGGGATGAAGAAGCAAATATCTGAAGTCATCAGCATGTCGTGGACCCGTCAGTAACCGATTATCATGAGTGCGTAGGTACATATAGTGTGGAAAAAGGCAAAAGTGAGAAGTGTTAAAGTGAGAAGTGTCAAATGGTAAAAAGGTGCAAACGTGGTCACCCGTTTAAAAACTTAGTTATATGGAAATAGAAATACGTAGTATTTTAGCAAAATTAGAAGATATAAGAATTACTTTAAGAAAATTAGGTCCCAAAAGAAGACAAGAAAAGATAGGGTTAGAAAAGATAGAACAAGCAAAAACTCAATATACAAATTATAAAAAGATAATAAAAGCTATAGATAGTACTCACTTGTCAGAAGAGTTATCGAAATACATTGTAGATGAATTAGATGAGAAAATACTAAAATCGTTTAGCCGAATATTAGAATTTAGTGTTAAACAATTGGAGCCAGAGACCCAAAAAATGGCAGAAAAATTTGAATTAAAAGAAGTAGGAAGTCTAATTCCGGTTTTAGATGGAAAGGAGGAAACCGTCGAAAGAATGATAGAAGGCATCGAGATGTTGGATAGTATTTACAAAGACGAAAATAACAAGAAGTTGTTGATTTCATTCGTATTAAAAACACGATTAAATAAAGTGGCTAAACTAAAAATTAAATCAGATTACAGCACTGTTTCAGATTTAGTAAGTGACATAAAGAAACTTTTAATAACGAAGAAATCAGCCAATTCCTTGTTAATTCAATTAAATAATATGCGACAAAACGAAATGACTGTTGATGGTTATGGTAATAACATCGAGGAGTTGTTTACCGATCTCACAATTGCACAAGCTAAGGAAAACCAAAAAGCTAGTGAAATTTTGAGACCAATAAACGAAAGCTTAGCAATTAAAAAGTTTGCAGATGGCCTAAGGAATAAGAGGTTAAGCACCATAATCGCTGCGCGCAACTACACCGAGCTCAAAGATGCAATCCAGGCTGCCAAGGACGAGGAGCCGGACCAATCATCGTCGTCAGGTATGATATTGAATATTAGAGGTAAGTTTAGAGGTAGAAGAAACCAGTATCCTGTAAGAGGCCAGTGGAATAATCGCGGAAATAACGAGTGGTGGAATACTCGTCATAACTTTGGAACAGGTAATAATAACAATCATTTTTACAATTCTCGTGGACAGCAAACGAATTATCAGCGAGGACGAGGGCACAGAGGCCGTTCTGGTACGTATCGTGGCCGTCGGGGCGGCCCACGTAATCATCAAAATGTGTACACATGCTCAGATAATAACCAGCCAAATAATAATAATCAATCAAATCAGATAGAAAGTAATAATACACAGCAACAAAGACAAGATTCGTCAGAATTTTTTCGAGCATAACTTATTAACTTGTGATGGTTTAACAACTTTGCAGTTAAAAGTTGATGGAAAAATATGTACATTTTTTACTAGATACCGGTGCAAGTTTATCTATTATTCGTAAAGACAAAGTCCCCCGTAATATAAAATTAGCATCCAATAATATAGTTATAAGAGGAATTTCCGGTTGCATAAATACAAATTATGTTGCTACGATAAACTTAGAGTCACACGACGGTGTTATGTTTCAATATGCGTTCCACGTATTGAACGATATGCCTTGCCATGCTGACGAACTTTACAAACAAATACACAGAGTAGCATTATAAAGCTACATATGAGTACAGATAGCAATATTTATTTAACAATGCCGGCCAGGAGCGAGTCTATTCACTTTCTAAATATAGATTCTAGTTTACAATCGAATAAGGAATATCTTGTTGTTCCAAAAGAGCTTAAAAATAACATATTTTTAGCGTGTATTTTAGTTAAACCACATAACGGTAAGATACCGGTGCGGATACTTAACGTGAGTGATAACGACGTAAAGTTGCCGATGTTTAAGCCAGAATTAGATTCTGTGTTAAACTATGACATTTGTACTTTCATCAAACCAAATAATTCGGTAGACCGAGTTAAAAAATTGTTACACACTTTAAAGTTAGATCACTTAAACCCAGACACTCGTAAACAAATAGAGTGTATTTGTGCGAAATATTCAGACATATTTCATTTAGACGGAGATAAATTAGGCACAACAAATATAATGACACAGTCAATTGAGCTGAAGCCAAACACAAAGTCAATTTACGTAAAACCGTATAGATTACCACATTCGTCGAAACCGGTGATCGATAAGGAAATAAAGAAAATGTTGGAGGATGACATTATAGAAACAACTAGTAGTGACTGGAATAGCCCAATCCTTCTAGTTCCAAAAAAAAGTGGCGATAAAGAAAAGAAATGGAGATTAGTTATAGATTACAGAAAAGTGAATAATGTAATTCAAGACGATAAATTTCCTTTACCGCATAATATAACTGACATGTTAGACTCATTATCAGGTGCCATGTTCTTTACACATTTAGATTTGCAACAATCGTATTATCAAGCTAAATTAGACTTAAATAGCAGAAAAATAACTGCTTTCACCACAAGCTCCGGTCAATACCAAATGAAAAGACTACCAATGGGTCTTAAGATATCCCCGAGTGCTTTCTTTCGCGTGATGTCTATAGCGATGTCAGGGTTAAATTATGAAAAAGCATTTATATACATGGACGATATTATAGTGTATGGACGTAATATGGAAACCCATAATAAAAATTTAATTGACGTATTCGAAAGGCTCAGAAAAGTAAACTTAAAAATTAATCCCCAAAAGTGCGACTTTTTGAAAACAGAACTATTGTATTTAAGTCATATAGTATCGGCGGAGGGAGTTAGTCCCGATCCAGAAAAAAATAGGGTGTTGGAAAGTTATCCAGAACCACAAAATTCAGATGAAGTACGGCGTTTTGTTGCATTCTGCAACTATTACAGAAAGTTCATACCGTCTTTTGCGCAAATAACAATGCCGTTAAATAAATTAAGTAGAAAACATGAACCATTTAAGTGGACTTTAGAATGTAAACAAGCATTTGAACATTTAAAACAGGCATTAATTTCCCCACCTATCTTACAGTACCCAGATTTTTCCGATGACAATGAATTTATACTACAGACAGACGCTTCCGGCATTGCCATAGGTTCAGTTTTGTGCAATAAAGATATGCGTCCAGTTGCTTATGCCAGCCGACCCTTAAACAAAGCCGAGTTAAATTATCCGACTATTCAAAAAGAATTATTAGCTATTGTATGGAGTGTCAAGTACTTTAGGCCGTACCTATTTGGAAAAAGTTTTACAATTATGACCGATCACAAACCGTTAATATACTTATTTAGCATGAAAGACCCGTCTAGTCGCTTAATAAAATTTAGATTACAGCTTGAAGAATACAATTACAAAGTTGTTTACATTCGTGGCAAAGATAACAACGTTGCAGACGCACTGAGTAGGGTAACCATAACATCGGACGAAATAAAAAACTTTAACGAAACAATTTTAGTAATGACAAGAGCGCAAAAGAAAAAAATTGAGAAACAGGAAAAAGAAGTTAGTAGTAAAAACTGCGTTGAAAACACTGGTTTTCCAAATATTTCCTCCCAAATTCCAAGGCCTGATCAACCGAGGATAGGAGAAATATTTAGAGTTCCTTGTGATACCGTTGAAATGAGATTAATTGAATGCAAGGAATTAGAAAAATTTAGGAAAAATAAAGAAATAACAAAAGAAAAGGAATGTTTTGTATACATACAAAATAATCAGATAATATACATAAACCTTAATTATATACAGCGAAT
This sequence comes from Xestia xanthographa, assembly GCA_905147715.2. NCBI lineage: Eukaryota > Metazoa > Arthropoda > Insecta > Lepidoptera > Noctuidae > Xestia > Xestia xanthographa. The sequence continues at coordinate 30,128,523 of LR990654.1, forward strand.
CTCGCGAGACGAATTTGCAAATATATTAAGTGATTTTTGTAAAGAGATAAAAGTAGAAGAAATATGTGTAATTAGAACGGAAAACAACGCGTTGTTCATAAAAGAAATATTAAATGAAATACAAAGTAGGCAAATATGGGCCGGCCCACGAATAAATGTTCTAAGAAATGTTAAGAGAATCGTTGATAACGATGAGAAAACTATAATATTAAATGATTAACACTTATTACCAACGAGCGGACACGCGGGTGTTCGTCGGATGGTTAATAATATAAAAAAGAAATATTACTGGCCAGGACTTGAAAATAGTGTTAGGGAATATGTTAAGAAATGTAGTAAATGCCAGAAAATGAAATATTCAAAGAATATAAAAGAGCCAATGGTTGTGACAACAACGGCAAATACTGCATTCGAAAAAGTTTATCTTGACATTGTCGGTCCCATGGATACCGACGTCGAGGGATACAATTACATACTGACGATCCAATGCGAGCTTACCAAATATGTTGAAGCATATCCGCTACAACGTAAAGATACGGTGAGTGTTGCACGAGCTTTTGTAAACTATTTTATACTTCGTTATGGCATACCCAAGGTCATCGCTAGCGATCGAGGCGCAGAGTTTATGTCTACAACTATGGAAGAGGTATGCAAATTATTACATATAACTAAGTTGTGCTCGACAGCTTATCATCATCAGTCTATAGGTAGTTTAGAAAACATGCACAAACACCTTGCTGCCTTCTTGAGAATACAGTGTAACGGACATCCAGAGACGTGGAGTCACTGGCTCCCTTACTGGTGTTTCGCCTATAACACATCGGTACATAGTACTACAAAATACTCACCATTCGAACTTGTATTTGGAAAACAATGTAACATTCCCAGTAATTTGAAAGACACTGTAGATCCATTTTATAATCCAGATAACTACATGTTAGAATTAAAATATAGGCTTCAAATGGCACAGAAAGATGCAAAGCAATATTTGTTAAAAAATAAGAATAAAAGGAAATCAGTGTACGACAAAAATGTCAATAGTATTAGTTATAGCAAAGATGACTTACTTTTAGTGAAGAATGAGACAGGAAATAAATTAAGTGAACTGTATAAGGGACCGTACAGTGTAGTAGAAGACTTAGGAGTTAATGTCAAAATTAGTATTAATGGAAAAAGTGACATTGTCAATAAGAATAGGACTAAACCTTACATAGTATAAGCATAAGAAATAGATAGTTATTAAGGAAGTATTGTATGGTACCTACATTACTATAATAAAAAAAATAAAAAAAAATAAAAAATATGTAAAAAAAAAATTGTAAGTTACATTTTTTTTTTTTAATTAAACCCCCGTGGTGTAGTGGGTGAAATATGTATTAGATATAAGTTAGTATTGTATGGTCTGACAGTAGTCGGGAATAAATCGTCTTAGAGGTAACACGTGTCTCATTGCTCTGTCCCCTTTCCCCGCACACCGCACCGGGAACGGGATCAAAATTTCATGATTACTTTTGGTCGCGATAATCGACATCCGCGCGTGCGAAGCCGCGGGCATCAGCTAGTAATGAATAAAGGATAATAATTTTATTTCTTTTACGAAAAGAACTTATACAATAAATAATTAATAATAATAACTTATATAATTACACTAGAAATAGGGACCAACTAGTTCAGCCAGGTTTCAGGCTTGCTAAAGTGGATTCATCTTTCATGGGGTACTGTTTGAAATGTTACAATAAAATACCTCCCCACATTCTTCAACTGAATGAGACGAAATTTAAATCTTGTATAAAACGCACACTATGTAGGCAAGCATATTATAAGTTGGGGGATTACATTGATGATAAAAATGCTTGGCTAAATGCTGGTCCTGCTCCACAACCATAGGTGGGGGGGGGGGGGGGGCAAACTAATTGTTTGTACTGGTCGGGCATTATTTGAGTCCATCGTCACGTAAAGAAGAAGATGAAGAATTGATTCCCATGTTAATGTATTGTGGAAGCTGCAGAAGATTGTAAAAATATACTTGCATTGTATAGATTCCAGTTCTTAGTATTATATAATTGCATAGCACATGTGTGTGAGTACTGTGTACTGTTCAGCCACCATTTACATTTATTTATCTTTTATTGACTTGAATATGCCTTGGTGGCTGAGAGAATGTCATGCTCACTAAATGTCTCGCTGATGGTGGCGGGTGTGTCGGGTCATTTAGTTCCCTTCAATATGGTTGAGTTGAATGGCGCCGGTACATGCGTCATGTCTGTGAACGGGCGCTGTCAGTTGGGACTGGTCATCTCTTGGCTGCCAAGGTTCATTTTAATTCATCATTCATCATTTCAGCCGAAAGACGTCCACTGCTGGACATAGGCCTCCCCCAAGTGTCGCCACATTGAACGGTCCCGTGCGACTCGCATCCAGCGGATTCCCGCAGCCTTCACCAGGTCATCGGTCCACCTAGTGGGAGGCCTTCCAACGCAACGTCTTCCGGTTCGCGGTCGCCACTCCAGAACTTTTCGGCCCCATCGGCCATCCGTTCTGCGAGCAATGTGCCCTGCCCACTGCCACTTAAGTTTGGCAATTCTTCGGGCTACGTCGGTAACCTTGGTTCTCTTGCGGATGTCTTCATTTCTGATTCGATCGCGCAAGGAAACTCCGAGCATAGCCCTCTCCATTGCCCTTTGGGTGACTTTAAGCCTTCTGATGAGGCCCATTGTAAGCGACCACGTTTCGGTCCCGTATGTAATCACTGGCAACACACACTGGTCATAGACTTTCGTCTTGAGACACTGCGGTAGGTTGGACGAGAAGATACCGCGCAACTTCCCGAACGCTGCCCAGCCGAGATCGGCTCGGATTCGACGATTGACCTCTTTCTCGAAGTTAGACCTACCTAACTGGACCGTTTGTCCCAGGTACACATAATCGTCTACCACTTCGAGTGTAGAGTCTCCGATCTTGATAGGAGTGGGTGTGACATGGGCATTCAACATGACCTTGGTTTTGTCCATGTTCATTTTAAGACCCACTCTTCCGGAAGCTCTACTGAGGTCATCGAGCATTGTACTGAGGTCCTCCATGGTCTCAGCCATGACCACTATGTCGTCGGCAAACCGAAGGTGAGTGATGTACTCGCCATTGACGTTGATGCCTAGCCCTCTCCAGTCCAGAACCTTGAAGACATCCTCCAGTGCAGCAGTAAACAGTTTCGGAGATATGACGTCTCCCTGTCTCACACCTCGCTGCAGGAGGATAGGTTCTGAGACTTGGTCTTGAAGTCGGACTGACATGGTGGCGTTTTTGTACAAACACTTCAACACCTCGATGTACCGATAGTCGATTTGGCACCGTTGGAGAGACTGCAGTACAGCCCAGGTCTCGATCGAATCGAAGGCTTTCTCGTAGTCCACAAACGCTAAACAGAGAGGCAGGTTATACTCTTCGGTCTTCTGTATAACTTGCCGCAGCGTATGTATGTGGTCTACGGTGCTATAGCCTTTTCGGAAACCGGCTTGTTCGGGTGGCTGGAAATCGTCAAACCTGCGCGCGAGACGATTCGTGATGACTCTAGAAAACAACTTGTAGACATGGCTTAGAAGTGAGATGGGCCTATAATTCTTCAACCGGGCATTGTCCCCCTTTTTGAAGAAGAGCACCACCACACCCCTGCACCATGCCTGTGGCGTTTTTCCCTCAAGTATGACGGAATTAAACAGCTTCTGAAGGGCCTTAAGTACCGGTTTTCCACCCGCCTTCAGGAGTTCGGCCGTAATTCCGTCATCACCCGGTGCCTTGTTGTTTTTGAGCTGCTTCAGAGCCATCCTAATCTCGTACAGGCTGACGTCCGGAATGTCTTCAGTATAGTGTCGGGTCAGTCTAGCTCTTGGGTCGTTTGCTAGATCTACGACGGGTTTGCTAGTTGACGTGTACAACTGTCCATAGAAGCTCTCAATCTCCCTCAGAAGCTCCGGTTTGGCGGATAAGATCCTACCATCGTCGGTCTTCAGTTTCGTGAGCTGGCTCTGCCCAATAGCCAGATCTCTTGCAAATACCTTGGAGCCTTTATTCCGCTCAATCGCGTCTTTAATACGCTCGGTATTAAAGCGGCGGAGGTCGCTCTTCAAGGATTTAGAGATCCGTCTATTGAGCTGCCAATATTCACACGCCTCGTCTGAAGACTGCAGGATCATCTCACGCCGCTCCTTCATGAGCTTGAGAGTGTGATCGGAGAGCCTCTTGTTCTGATCTGTACGACGCGCCTTGAAGAACTTAGACCCGGTCGTATGGACAGTTTCCACGAACCCATCGTTGTACTCGTCCACTGAGCTTCCTAGGCACTCGAAACGGTTGTGGAGTTCAAGCTGAAAGCTCTCGGGGTTTTGGATTTGGATCTGTGCTGGACGGAGCGTAGACTTCATCAGTCGATACCTTTCAAGCTTGATATTGATGTTCAATGTGCCTCTTACCATGCGGTGATCGCTCCCGGTTTTCACCGAATTGATCACAGAGACATCATTGAACATTTGCTTCTTGGTTGACATGATGAAGTCGATCTCATTTCTAGTTGCACCATCGGGGCTCTGCCAGGTCCACTTTCTGTGCTCACGCTTTCTGAAGAAGGAGTTCATCATATAGAGGCCCTCCTTCTCCATAAAACTAGCCAGTTGGTGACCCCGGCGATTCCGACGTCCAACTCCAAATTGCCCCACTTGCAGCTCATCGCCGTCTCGTTTGCCCAGTTTCGCGTTGAAGTCCCCCATGACAACTGTGAAGTGAGTTTTGGAACCATGCATGGCTTTAGAGATATCCTCATACATGGTCTCCACTTCGTCGTCGGGGTGTGCCGAGGTTGGGGCGTAGACCTGTATGACCTTCAGCGAATATCTTGAGGATATTCTGAGTATAAGGTACGCCACCCTAGTCGACACACTCTCGATCTTCACCACGTTGTTCACAAGGGACTTGTGGACGATAAACCCAACACCACCCTGGGATTGCCGGTCACCCTCGCAGAAATAGAGCAGGTTGCCGGATTTCAGGATTATCGTGTCCTCCCCCTCTCTTCGGACTTCAGATAATCCCACAATACTCCATCGCAGCCTGCTTAATTCCTCTTCGAGTTCCGCTATCTTCTCGTCGGTCCGGAGTGTGCGCGTGTTATATGTTGCCAGGTCTAGTCGTCGGTATTGGCAGCCGGATCCCTTCCGGAGATTCTTCGCACCCCTTGCCACGCCGTAGCCTCGACCGCTGCCGTAGTTTAGGGTAGACGGGCTGCCGGGCACTAGGGGCCATTTTTGTGATGCGCTATTCATTTGGGGGGGTTTTTTTTCATTTTAATTACTTTATTCATAAATTTTTGATCTAATCTTTTACTCTGGATGCTCTTAGTGTGCACGTCTTTCTACATCGTTTTCACATATATGTATAATCTCAAAATTAATGATGTAACCAAGATTTTGTAACAATATTTTGATTTTAAAAGAGTGTCCATGGAGTTTCTTGCCCGTTCTTCTCCATAGAGATCTACGCTAGGGAATGGGCAACTACAGTACTTTCTCAAGTTATTATGCCTTGTGACTGGGACTGTAGCTTTGATTTTCTTCTTTGTATTTTTGACTTTCAAAAGTGCCGTAATGGTCTAATTGAAATAAATGCTTTGAGTTTGAGTTTGATTACAAATAAAATGCTTTGAACAGCTGTAATTGTACACAAAAGTTTTAGCATCTGTAGCCGAACTAGGAAGAACCTGTATTTCGGCTTACAGCGCCATCCCATAATAATGTCGATTCTTGTAAGCATACATTTAACAATACTTTTGAATATACGTACTCTTATATGAAGCTTTATTGAAGCTTATTATAATAGTGGTATGACAACTACTATGTCTCATGCATGAGCTGTTAGGTATGAAATATGAAAAAAAACTTCTTGTATATTATATATTTCTTCTCCTAAACAATATGTTTTTTTTTTTATATCGATCCAAAATCCCATAGCAAGTTTTTGAAAAAAAAAGCTTTACCGTGGTTTTTTGTACTTACACTTCTTATATTGAACTTTTGGATTTTAATTAGTGGTTGTTACGTCGGACACTGCGGGCTGAATAGTGCGAAATGAGTGGTTTTTCGCGATTTACAAAAAATCTATTGATTGGACAAAAAAAATAAAACACTATAACAGTATCATGTTGCTTGTAGAATTATTTGCCAAAGAATCAGAATGATCGCATGCATTTTAGTATGGTTTTTACTCGTTAAAAGATTTTTTTAGAGATAAGTTCGTGATTTCTTTTTATCGAGTAAAATTAATTGTATTATGTTTTCAAAACACTATCATACTAGCTAGCTTTAAATCCTGAAGAATATCATATATTTTTCTGATTTTGTTTGTTGCAGTGAATCATATGCTTTTTTTCATTATAAAACTCGCGTTTAGCTCCTGTAGTCCCCTTAAAGACCGATAATGCTCAACATCATCTGCCTGCCTTTCCCCAACTATGTCGAGTCAATTACCAATCTCACCGGATGCAGCTGAATACCAGTATTTTACATGGAGTGATTGCCTATCTGACCTCTCCACAACCCAGTTTAGTAGGCAAATACCACTTGGTAAGTCTGGTAGATCTTTGACAGTCGTTACAGGTAGTCAGTGGCCCAAAGTCTCAACCAGTCTTACCAAGGGGTATCGTATTACCCAGCCTAACTGGGTTTTCCATTCGCGCCGTGTATCATGATCTATTTGAGTCAGTTTTGAGATTCGGAGTCATACTCTCACTAGGGCAATAGTACTAAGAGGGACAAGGTATTCAAAGACCAAAAACGTTGCATTAGATCAACGACTAGTCTTCTTGTCTCAATACCGACGGTTTCAAGTCACTAAAATTACGCATCTTTCTAAAAATTATTCGGAATAGCGAAAAATACTCAAAAGAGTCTCTAGCCCGATTTCGATCAAAACTACATCCACGCCTACTTGAAAAACTCACCCTGTATACATACTTGAAGTTGCAATATTTGTTAGTACAAACACCTTTTTACCCTAATTGACGATAACGTAGTACACTTCCGGGATCTGTTAGATCGCAATATACAAATCTAATGTTTACAGGTAGGTACAAAACAGTATTATTAAGAAAAAGCTTCTATCAATGGGGCCAATCATCTACACGATATCCCGAAATACTAGGTGGGCACCCAGAACCAGTGGCCCTAGTGTTTCAACCCCAAACGGCTCAAACGCGACTACCAATTAAGTTACTGTGTTTATGCCGTTAAGAACACCTGCAGCAGTCGCCCCAGCGCGGCCCACCGTGCTACAGATAGGAAGATGGGATGGCGCAAGGGTTTCGACGCAAGTTGCATCCCACACCAAAGGCCTTCCCAACTTCCAAGGCATTATGGTCATACCATCTGGTCTCTTCCCATCGACGCGTGCCATGCCCTTGGGTTTTAACACAGCTGACACCCCGGCAATCCGAACTGCTCTCTTACTGCAGGAAAAGGCCATGGTGTCCGCGGCAGTCTACTGCTTCACCATATTGACAAATGCGCTAAGTGGAGCCCCAAAAAGAGCGCCCAATCGCAAACAGTAGCGAGGCGAAAGGTTGTGTCACCTATCCATATCTGGACAAGCCACTTCCCAGGCGTTCTCTACGTCGTCGGTCAAGCACGGCACTTCTGAGTCAACCAGGGAGAGAGTTACAGCCTTATTCATAAAAAATCCTTAATTGAGGTTTGATCGGTCTATTAGTTAGCAGACTGATTAAGCTTGTTAGACGGTTGCCAAGAAGTATTATTCATAAACGCTTGCTCATTAACTAGCAGACTGCTAGTCTGCTAGTTAATGAGCTGCTGATAGACGGATTAGACGCGTTATATTTGCCATCTTGTCAAATCAACGACATTAATAGGTAATGTTAGATATGCTTATTTCTTTGCGCCCCCAAACATCTTATTGCAGTAAGAACCTGCAGCTCTAGTTTCAGGCTGGCGCCTCTCCAGTCCTTGGTGAGGTCCGCCCTCACCAATTGAACAATAAATTGGACAGTCCCCTTGTCAAACGGGTACCGTCGCCGAAGTTCTATATTGGGCAGATCCTTTATAGGATATGCCTTTTGATTATACACCTTGCGACGCCATGGTTGTGGTTGTTAATTAACAGCTTCCATAGCCCGTATTGCCTGGATAGCTTGCATTGTCACGAAAAGATAAAATTTGACGATACAACACCAAGATCAACTTTAAAAAAAAGCGAGATGATTGTTTTCCCGCTATTTCCGATCCGCATGTTAACTTGTGTTGTACCTAAATGCAAAAAGCCGTAACTATGTTAATCATCCAAATTTTTTTTTTCATATTTATCGTTAGTACTCCGTGTATCATCTTAATACCTAATTAAGAAGATTTTTAAATACAAATTCCTGAAAATAAATTTTCCTGGGTTTTTTTAATCTTTGCGTAACCCTCCCTTCCCTAAAATTATCTTCGTTATGGTTTTTTGCTCTTGTCAAAGTCAGCTGTTCAAATTTGAGACGGCCATTTTGTGACTTAGCAGAGCCTTGGATCAACGGCTGATTAGCGTTAAGAGGGCCCTTCCCGGCTCGCCTTTCGTTAACGCGTGCATGGTCGAAAAGCTTGTTGTTTCATCCAGAGCCACAGCGGTGGTATTCTTTCAACTCCCCTGTCTTACCTAGCCCCAAACCCGCACTACTTGCCTCCCGCGTACCTCATACCGCCTAACGCGAGGACATTGAACGAAAAATATTGTTCGAAAATTTATAAAACTTGTTCCAGCAAATACGTGTTTTTGAATTAGTCTTACAAGTATATGAAATAAATATTTATTATTTAGAATCTCCACTACATTTGCAAGGCTTCTATCAGGATTCAGGATGCTTTCTTTACTTTTACAATTTATTAGTACATTATGAACGGCCAAAGTTGTGGTAAAAGTAAAAATAAAAATAAAAACAGCAATTTTTGGAGGCTTATACTGAATTTGTTTCTACAAATTTTTATTTTCTGCTTCGATAGAAGCCTAGATATATATACTCCAAAAGATACCTATTAGTTCAAAAAATTCAAAGATATATGTCTAACAACGGCATAATCACGCACGAGCTATTGTCAAAATTCTCGCGAAAAGTATGGCGGGTTGGCCGCTCTGGCTCTAACTTTTTATGAATGAGGCAGTTAAAATTTTCCTGGTTAGCTTTTCAGTGCTGTGAATAGAGCACAGTAAGGCCAGTGAGCTTACACTAGAAATTTTGCGGACGCTAAAGCCACCAAAACGAATTGGTGGGTGGCTTGCAGCTACGCTCGGTCGTCCAGGGCCACAAGAACTAATGTTTGTATGTTGCGAATAATTTGGTCAATTTTGTCCAAAAGTTGTGGTTTCTTCTAAACTGGAGAACAACGGAGAAAATCACGGATATTGTCCCGTAAGTACTTCAAGTGCGGTGAACGTTTATGTGTAGTGAAAAACCGTGAAAGACTAAAAGAGTGAACGGAGAAAATATATAAAACTATGACCCACATATGTTGTGTACATATTTGTTGTATGAAACAGCAACATCTGATATGGGTGAATGCCGAATGCAAATTTTTTGGAAGTCAGCCGAGGTGTCATTAAAATGTTTGTTTTTTTTTGTATTTTTGTTTTTATTAATGTATTAGGTACTCCTATAGATTACTAAATGACAAAGATTGTCTCTAGTAATAAATTTAAATTTTATCGTTGACATTTGAGTCTTACTAATTAAATTTTAAAACGAGATGACATGTTATTACTGACCTTTTGGCAACAATTAGACGAAATATTTATTATTAATCTTTTCAACAGAAATGTTGTTTTTATTTTTATTGCTGTAGTCATAGAAAATTAGATGTCATGATCTTTTTATTTTGATCATTATGTTGATCATTGATTTTCGTTTTTCCTTTTTTTTGACCATTTGTTTAATAGTAATTTTAATTGTTTTAAAATAAATTGAATGTGGATTATTATCGTTTTTGATTTTTTTCGTTTTTTATTTAATTTGTTTTGTAAATTTTTTTTTTTTTAATTTGTGACTTTTTTGTTTTTCTAAATGTGACTTCAAATGTTTTTTATTAAGTATTATCTTTGACATATTGTAATGTTTTTATGGTACTATTTTATTTTACAATTTTTACACAATGTAAATATATTGTTCCAAAATAAATGACTTATGAATTTTTATTTTGCCATAATTTTTTTTTTCTAAAATATAACCTAGGAGGTGCAGGGAATTTTCTTCTAAAATTATTATTTGTGGGGCCAATAGATTTAAAATCGTTTAATATTTGTGTAATTTGTGTTTATTTAGGTGAAATGAAAGGACATCAATTTTTACAAAACGCGTCTCTTTTAAGGCCCTTCTAACCCTAAAATTATCAACTGTATTTGTGGTGGTTCAAACTTCATTTGTAATACTGTTAGAATAAAGTTCTAATCAGCTTGCACTATAAAGCGGTTGTTACGTCTGTCACTGCGGGCCGAATAGTGCGAAATGAGTGTTTTTTTGCGATTTACAAAAAATCTTTTGGACTAAAAAAATAAAACACATAAGACCTGCTTTATGGTAAGTTCAGTTAGTATGCAAAGTTTCATGATCTAATTTGAAGTACCTTTTGAATACCAGCGGTTTATTGTTCGATTTGGAGGTAACTTTGGATTTTTTTTCTATCGAGAAAAGTTTATGGAATCGTGTTTTCATTACACACAATACCTAGCATTAATCCTGAACTTTACCATATATTTATTTAAAAATGAATGCAGTAGTATTTTAGGCGTAACGGAGGATCATGCTAAGCCATTTGAGGCATATATGGCCCTTAATACACTGTTAAGCTTAGCTGATTTAAGCTTTCACGGACGGCTTTTTCGGGTGCTCAAAATAATAAACAGTCACAGAAGATATTCCGTACGCGACAGTATAAGTTTACATCTTTCAACTTGAATGCATAGCAGTTAAAAGTAAGGAAAATATAATTTTGGATCTTACCTAAAGGATTTGCTACCAACATTTCAATTGCGTGTCCAAGAATCGGCAGAGCACCAGGGTATACCGGAGGCGAGGGAAGACGTGGCTTCATGGACCACCATATTGCGAACACCGTGCACCACAGTAAGATTAAAATCAACAGAAACATTATGAGTTTATGAATAAAATGCCTGTCACCTCTGCATACATTTCTTTTATATTAGATTCTGTTTTAGGGTTCTTTACATGCATAGAAAAAACTGTAGAAGCAAACAAGTAGATCACTTTTGTGTGCGTGTCCGATCGTATGTTTATTTATTATTTATTTATTTAAACCACACATACTTAAGGCTGTCTATCGAAAACTTTTTCACTTGTTCTTAAGAGCCTATACTACCTCAAATTAGCAACTCTATATTTGGTAGTTCAAACTTCGTTTGTAATACTGTTAGAATAAAGTTCTAATCAGCTTGCACTATAAAGCCGTTGTTACGTCAGTCACTGCAGCCGAATAGTGCGAAATTAGTGTTTTTTTGCGATTTACAAAAAATCTATTGATTGGACTATAAAACACATAAGACCTGCTTTATAGTTAGTTCAGTTAGTATGCAAAGTTTCATGATCTAATTTGAAGTACCTTTTGAATACCAGCGGTTTATTGTTCGATTTGGAGGTAACTTTGGATTTTTTTCTATCGAGAAAAGTTTATGGAATCGTGTTTTCATTACACACAATACCTAGCATTAATCCTGAACTTTACCATATATTTATTTTAAAATGAATGCAGTAGTATTTTAGGCGTAACGGAGGATCATGCTAAGCCATTTAAGGGCCTTGCAAATATGTTTTTAGATCGTCTTTTTTTAAACTAGACGAGGCTGGTGATTCGTACCTGACTACTCTGAGAAGAAACAGGCGAAACAAACTCAGAGGTCATAGTATATATAAATATTTTTTCCCCCACATGTACCGTCATAGTGACAAGCATTTTTTTTTTTTCTTTTGTCTTAAGGGGCCGGGGAGCATGAATTTGTCCATACAAACGTAATACCAAAATCATTTTCAGTTTGAGCATATTTCCACCTTAATATGCTGTTATTCGGAACAAGATGGTAATTACCTAGGTTTCTACGTTTCTTTTTTTTTCAAAATACTTACCAAAAGCGAAATGCAAACAAATTGAATATCTCACATTTTTACAGTTTAAATACGATGTTTTCATCTCATCTGTTCTATATTAAAAACGGTAGTATTTGTAATATTGTTCAAATCGAAACATGTGTTATATTGTTAAGTTAAATAATATTTAAAAAAAAATGGAAAAGCATTGAGTTTTCATTCATCATTTTTGGTATTACGGCACGCATCCAAATTAATCACAAATGTTCATCGGAAGTCGTGCTATCGCATCAAGCATTGAGCTGGGGCGGGGCGCAGGGCGCGGGACAGAACATTTGGATGTGTTGAGTATAGTGACAAATGTAGGTGAATGTGTGCGTGCGCACCTCTTCACCCGGCCGGGCCGGGCAATTGGTTTGTCAATTTTAGACGATTACTTGATTGCATTGTGCGTGCGTATTTGTTTGCCAATTGTATCGTAATATTTCTGACACTTCTTGACCTATGCTACGAATTTGGATTTAGATTTGCCTTGTGATTTGGAATCGAGTAACCTACCTACCTACTTTATTACGACTTTTGTTTTGTTTACGGACTTCGATATTTGCTTACGATTTGGTTAAATTTAGGTTACAAAACAGGTACCTTCATAAACATAATTATATAAAGGTTAGCAACATGGACTCCAAACGTTGGAATGTATCTCACAGTAATTATCTACCTACCTTTTTGTTTTCATCATTTTTTTAAACTCAGACCAAGAAAATGCCTGCCTACCTACACATATTTTTTCTCGTTCATAATCGAAATTATACATTACACTCATACGCTGGGTTAGTACATACTGAATTAGATGTGTTTAGGATTCAAATGTCCGACTAATAGGTTTCATTCATAATCATAACGTACCTAGGTACCCTTACGTTATGATTATGAATGAAACCTATTAGTCGGACATTTGAACCACCTACCGACTAAATAAATATTATGTTTTATTTTACAAGCTTTGATATAGTTTCACGTGTCCCGATGTTTGTCTGTAATCTGTAAGTAATCAAATCTTGCAAGTAAAATTTGATCCACTTCCCGATTACCGATTGAGCTGAAATTTTGCACGCATATGTAGGTAGGTACCTACGAGTATATCGCGTTACAATGCTATAGGTGGCCATAGGAATTCTGTAATGTAACGACGTAACCCCATCGAGTTTGAACTTGTTTGATTCGTCGTGACGAGTACTTTGTCTTTAGGTTATATCCAGGGTCTGATGATGGAGCTAGGTGTCCATGGGAACTCCGTTATAAAACGACATAACCCCATCGAGTTTGGGCTCGTATGATTTGTCTTGACGAGTACTTTGGTGCTAGGTGGTATCCAGGGTCTGATAATGCAGCTGGAAGGTGGCCATGGGAAGTCCGTAATAAAATGACATAAACCCGTCGAGTTTGGGCTCGTTTGATTGATCTTGAAGAGTAAATTGGTCCTAAATGGTAATCAGGGTTTGATGATGAAGCTAAAAGGGGGGCCAAAGCATCTCCGTAATAAAACGACGCAACCGCTTCGAGTTTGGGCTCGTTTGATTCGTCTTGATGAGTACCTACTACCTACCTACTACCTGCCTACCACCTGCCTACCACCTGCCTACCACCTGCCTACCACCTGCCTACCACCTGCCTACCACCTGCCTACCACCTGCCTACCACCTGCCTACCACCTGCCTACCACCTGCCTACCACCTGCCTACCACCTGCCTACCACCTGCCTACCACCTGCCTACCACCTGCCTACCACCTGCCTACCACCTGCCTACCACCTGCCTACCACCTGCCTACCACCTGCCTACCACCTGCCTACCACCTGCCTACCACCTGCCTACCACCTGCCTACCACCTGCCTACCACCTGCCTACTACCTGCCTACTACCTGCCTACTACCTGCCTACTACCTGCCTACTACCTGCCTACTACCTACCTACTACCTACCTACTTTTAGGTTCTAAGATACTTATGCCGGTTTCCTTACGATGTTTTCCTTCACCGTTTTGAGAGCAGAGTTGATGAATTACACAAAGTAATGCGCCTGCCTGGGTTCGAACCTACGACTTAGGCGCGGGCAGTATTATAAGTACTAAGTCTATGGGCGCGGGACAAATACAACACACGGTATATCGTCACATCCTCGTCAGCGCAATGATATACCGTGTAGCCTAAATTGCACTTTATTTCCATGCATTTTTATTTTTAATTATTATTTTTTTTTTTTTAAATTTGAATGGAATAGGAAGCCGCCCGCGCCATGTCCGCGCCCGACGCCTCTTGTATTAATTTGTCCCGCGCCTTACTGCGGGCCTAAAAAGACCACTTTAGCAGAATCATAAAGTATTTCACTTTAAAAAAATTAAATCTTTAAAACGGACTTTATGATCATGACTATAAAGTCCATTTTAAGAATTTACATTTAGCAGAATCATAATTTAATTCACTAAAAAAATAAATCCTTATAATGGACTTTATGTTCATGACTATAAAGTCCATTTTAAGAATTTACATTTCATAACGTGATTCATATTAGGATTCTGATAAAGCGGCCATTTTAGACCCCCTGTTCGTAAGTCGGGGCCACCACCACTGAGCCACCAGTACGTACTTTTATTTCAGATTTTCAGGCGAACCGTATACTTATTCGTTACCTACATTAGCCATTAATCTAACATTTGAGATAAAAACATTGTAGACAGATTTCCTAAAAACGCATTACTATTCTGCACATACACTAACGATTGCACAAAGTAACTAACAAAAATAAAGCAAATAATGAACATGATAACTACTAAAAAGGTAAACACCAAACACTATTAACACACGCATAGGTAAACACTATTCACACACGCTCACGCGCGGCTACGCAACGGGCCGGGGAGTGTGAAACAGAGACAACAATATTTCAACGTGTTTTTGCCTTCGCTTCGAATTGTAGTTGCGAGCGGATGGCGCCGCACTCTTAAGAGCTTATACTACCTCAGATTAGCAACTCTATTTGTGGTGGTTCAAACTTCGTTTGTAATACTGTTAGAATAACGTTCTAATCAGCTTGCACTACAAAGCGGTTGTTACGTCAGTCACTGCGGCCGAATAGTGCAAAATGAGTGGATTTTATTCTTTATAAAATCAAATTTTCGTCTTTTGGAAAAAATAAAAAACATAAGACCTGCTTTATAGTTAGTTCAGTTAGTATGCAAAGTTTCATGATCTAATTTGAAGTACTTTTTGAATACCAGCGGTTTATTGTTCGATTTGGAGGTAACTTTGGGATTTTTTCTATCGAGAAAATTGTATGAAATCGTGTTTTCGCCAAACATAAGACCTTTACCGTATATTTATTTCTAAATTAATGATGCAGTATTTTAGGCGTAACGGAGGATCATGCTAAGCCATTTGAGGTAGTATAGGCCCTTAACTTTGTCTGCAATAATTATAAAACAAAATTGTTAAAATTTAATAAGTTATGAACGAGTGGGGTCTCTTAACACAAATATTAGACGCCTAAAAAGAAACTAAAACCACTTGTTTGTGAGTTTTTTTTTTTGTGTAGCATTGTAGAGAAATAAATAAACTGTCCATAATTTTTTACTAGTGCGGAACCTTATAATATATTTTGAGTTATTTTTATATTATGTATGTGTGAAATCACGTGTGTTAAAATCAAGTATTAAACCTGATTTTCAATTTCTATTCAGAAAAAACTAGTTCTATTTGTAATTAAAATTAATTATAGTTTAATTTGCTTAAAAGGCTTAAAGTCACCCAAAGGGCAATGTAGAGGGCTATGCTTGGAGTTTCCTTGCGTTATTGAATCATAAATGAAGACATCCACAAGAGAACCAAGGTTACCGACGTAGCGCGAAGTATTGCCAAACTGAAGTGGCAGTGGGCAGGGCACATTGCTCGCAGACGGATGGCCGATGGGGCCGAAAAGTTCTGGAGTGGCGACCGCGAACCGGAAGACGTTGCGATGGAAGAATTGGAAGACCTCCCACTAGGTGGACCGGTGACCCGATGAAGGTTGCGGGGATCTGCTGGATGCGAGTCAAAATGTTTTAAGTGAGAAGTGAGTTACACTGAGTCCAACCGAAAATCGTGATTTTTCACCCAAAAAAAAAAAAACATTTCAAATCTAAAACTTATGCGTAGAGTTACGGTACTTAGTTTGATGTACAGAATGCTTGGTTGACGGCGTCGTGATGAGTCTGTTTATACTCGTATACTTTCATAAGAAGGAATCTGTCACAATGGGGGCTATCGTTTTTGAGCTCACCAGATGGCGCACTGTCGAGTAAGGTCCTGTCAGTAATTCTGTTTACTACTTTAAAGCACCAATAACTTCGTAAAAAAGTTTATTTTATTTCGTATAACAACGCTGTGTAAGCTTTAGATATATATTTACAATATTCTTCCTAAAATTAGCAAAAATGAAACATTTAAAATTCATTCTACCTCCAAGTACTAACAATATTATGATCTTATGTTGACTTTTAAAATCTTCAAGTCATACTTATTCAGGAATGGCTCAGTCTAGAACACAATCATGAGTATTAGTATAAATACGTGATAAAAAAGCACGCAACGCGCGCTCTATGCCATCGGACATTTTGGAGGACCTCAGTCTACACAAGCGCCTCTAGTGGCAAATTCACACGCGATAGCCCCCATTGAGTCCACTATCTTATTAAACCAATACGTTGAGCAAGTCATTCTGCCAGTGCTGGATTTACACATTTGCCGCCACAAAGCTATAACATTTTTGCCGCTCCTGCTGACTTCTAAAATTAGATACACTGTTCACATAAAGTTAATTCATTTTTTTTAGGGAATAATCTAGTTTCTAGATTATTGTTACAACTTTTAGGGTATATGTTTAAGCTAAGAAAAGCAAAGCTTTGTTTTTACTGCACTACTTATTAGGTGTGGCGGCTAAGGAAGATAGGTAGGTAAGGCCCGCTACTGGTACCATTCACCTGTCAACGTCAAAATATCCAAATGTTGCCAGTAGTTTGTGGGCGGCGCACAATGGTCTGGAAATCAAGCTCCATACTCATAGAAACTTAAAGTCAGGAATTAAAAAATCGGAGCAGTCTTTGGGGACTGCCGATAGAAGTGAAATCAAAAAGTACACAGGCCCCGCCCCAGTCGTAGCACTGGTTATGCCCCGCGCATGCCTATGTGGTGCTACGCCGTAGTGGACGCTACGAGTGCTACGAACGGCTACGAAGCGTGACCGCACGTTCGCTACGTTACGTGACGATGAGTTCAATGTTTTTCCTTCACCCAAAAAGTGCTCAACGCGCATAAAGAAGTTTTCACTTCAAAAATAAAAATAGCAATGGCTTTGAGAAAAAAAGTTTTGTGTTTTTTTTATGATTGGGAGAAACCCCTGGAGGACATTTTTTTTAAACTAAATAGAACTGAAGGGCTGATGCTCATACGTGCTATTGTACCATACACGGCGATCAAGATGACATCTAATTTATACGCCTTTGGTTGCCGCTTTGCACGTAGCATTTTTTTAATTTTGTGTTTTTGATATGAGATTTGTATACCTAACGTCGTACGAAATCCTATTCATGAATTCCAACGGTAGATTAGGTATGTAGGTACCTATATTAAGTATCTGCATAGCGGACACGAAGACAGGCGAAGCGGCAGCGGCAGGCTCTCCCGAGGCGACACAAGTGGGGAAGCGGCTGCTGCTGCCCACCGCCGCCGCCGCATCAGCCCCATCTCGTGTCCGCAGCTTTACTTTTTTTCTGTACCAAATTTTTCTTTGGGCCAATTTTGCCGCCCCCCTAAATTTTGCCGCTTTAAGCTTCAGTTTTTTCAGCTTCTATGGTAAATCCGGCACTGCATTCTGCGTATTCCGAGCGCGACGAGAGGAAAGTTTGATATCATAATGCTCATCAAACATTCCACCAAAAACACCCGAAAGTGTTGCGTATTTGGAGCAGTTGTTGAGAGTGGAAGTGTTAAAAATTTCTATCTGTTTGGTGATTACCATCTCCCCGACATATAGATTGGTTAGCTACTGAAGGTTCATGTTCTACCATACAAGATTTAAACAACAGCAACTCTCCAATTTGTAGACACATAAGCATTTTTGTCATATTGAAATAAAAATCAAAAATTCAAGTTAAATTATTTTAAACTAACACCTTAAATTAATTTAATTAAAGAATTGCCAAACTTAAGTGGCAGTGGGCAGGGCACATTGCTCTCAGAACGGATGGCCGATGGGGCCGAAAAGTTCTGGAGTGGCGACCGCGAACCGGGAGACGTTGCGTTGGAGGGCCTCCCACTAGGTGGACCGATTACCTGGTGAAGGTTGCGGGAATCCGCTGGATGCGAGTCGCACGGGACTGTTCAATATGGCGACACTTGGGGGAGGCCTATGTCCAGCAGTGGACGTCTTTCGGCTGAAATAATGATGATGATGAATGACCTTAAATCAGGAAACTTTACTTAAGTACCTACTTACAAAAATAGTTTAATTAGAATAGAATCTAAGGCTATATAGAATCTAGGCTTTTTTATTTTTTTATTTATTTTAAGCGTTATATTATGTCAATTTTTAATTCCTTTCAGAATAATAATATAAAAAATTCGACTGGAACGATTTTAGATTTGGTGATCAGTAATAATAAATGTTCTGTATAACACCCACTCCGTTCTTTCAATTTAGGTAATCGAGCCATGACACATAAATCTATTCAGAGGTATAATTACTTTAAGGCGAATTACGAAGAAATCAATGGTGATTTGGACAAAGTTATGGGCAGTCTATAAGAGGGGGGGGGGGAGGTTGTTGTTGTAAATACATTTTATGAAGTAATTTTCAGAGTCATTAAGGCTCATATTCCCTTACCATCGGTCAAGTCATCTAAATATCCGGTCTAGGTCTCACCATCATTGATGACATTTATTTAAAAATAAAGCTAGGCGTGGTGTAAATGGAAGGTGTAAGTATCAAAATTTATCAGATTACGAACAATTTTCACTATACAGGTCGAGATTTCATACTAAATCTGAAAAATGTTATAACATAGGTGAAGTCAGTTGAGGATAGTCTAAAACTAACACTAAATATTTCTGGACTTTTATATCTAACCGTAAATCCACAGCTTCCACTCCTTTTATTATGCATTATGAGGGACAATCGTCCAACAATTCAGAAAAAATCTGTAATCTCTTTTTAATTTCTTCCATTCTGTGTATGAGCCTTCCACTCTCAACGATGTGCAGCAGCAGCCTTCGACGATGCTAAGAATAGTCGTCTCATTAGCAGCCTTGTGATCAGTATTGAACAAGTGCACAGTGCTTTGAAATCCCTAGATTGTTCTAAAGGACCTGATGGTATCCGCCACTTTTCCTTAAAAACATCGCTGACACTTTAAGTCTCCCGCTATTTAACATTTATTATCTATAATAATAATAATAAATTTATTCAAAATAATAATAATAGTTTGAGCCAAGGAATTTTCCCAGAAGTGTGGAAACGAGCCAATGGTGCCGATTACCTTGTTTACAAACTAAACCAAATTTAAGTTCAGTGCATCTTTTTCTTTCTATTTCATTAAGAAAAGGACAGAAGATAAATTTTAGTTATGTTCTGTCAAATTAATCAGCGCCATACAAGTTTTAGACGCGATTAAAAAGTTGACTACTAAAATTACATCAAATTACGTCAGGTGCTGACTAATTTGACAGGATTAAACTAATATTATCTTCTGTCCTTTTCATAATAAAATAGAAAGAAAAAATGCATTCAACTTAAATTTAGTTTAGTTTGTGAACAAGGGAATCGGCACCAATATCACCCCTGTCCATAAATCTGGTCCAAAATATGAAGTTGAGAACTACCGTCCTATTTCCATTCTGTCGATCTTGCCAAAGCTTTTCGGGAGGCTTGTCCACAATCAGCTGTATCTGATTATTCATGAGAAAAGATCTACAAATACTAATTTGATTGAACACCGATTATTTATTCAATAATTTAGACAGACGTGTACAGGTGGACTCTATTTATACTGATTTCCGTAAAGCCTTTGACAAGGTTGATCATAAATTGCTTTTAGGCAAATTAACATTTAACGGCATTCGTGGGGACATGTTTCGTTGGTCCACTTCCTATGTTACAAATAGAACGTAAAAAGTGATAATTGGAATGGAAACCATTACTTGTTCTGGTTTCCATTCCAAATCCATAACTGTTTCATCAGGGGTCCCTCAAGGCTCGATGCTTGGTCGTCTGTTATTTATCATATTTGTTAATGATATTGACATGTGCTTTCTTAATTTTAAATTCTTGCTTTACGCGGATGACCTTCATGTCTTTAGACCCATCAAAACAATGCTTGACTGTCATCTACTTCAACAAGACCTCAATCGTCATACAAATTACTACACTAAAAACAAACTCCAACTTAGTATCTCTAAATGTTGTTGTATTAGCTTCACTTAAAATAAAAACACATTTAAATATCCCTATGCAATACACAGTGTAACTCTGGCAAGGTGTTTGGTCCGCGACCTGGGAAACCACTTGGAAACGTGGGATACTACTTGAAAATAAACTACACTTAGATGCACATGTTCATAAAATTGTTAATAATGTTTATCGCATGTACGGCTTGGTGATGAAATCAGCCAAAGAATTTAGGCACCATAATGCATATTTAGAGGGTGTAAAAAACCTCTTAACGAAGCCAAAAGGCACTTGTTTTCCCCGTCATGCGTCATTGCGATCTTTTTTTTTGTTCTACACCATACCTGGGAACCTTCTAGTTAAGGAGATATTGGGGGTTGAAGTTCCAAGTTTTGTAAGTTTTTTTTATAATACAAGTTTTTATTGTAAGACGTTTACTTTAAACACCTCCACGACCCCCGTACTATTCAATCCATCCATCAGCACAATGTTTTTAGTGCGTTACATTGAGTTCTACCACAAAACATGATTTTTCACCCCAAAAAACGGCTTCGTGATGAGGTTGTTTTCACCCTGTTTATCTGTATCGAACACTAGTTAGGTCTCAATTAGAATATGCAGTGCCTGTGTGGAACCCTTACTACAATAAATACATTGAGTGTGTAGAAAGCATACAACGTAAATTTTTGAAGTCTATGCATTATCGCTGCTGTTACTTACGACTCTAACAGTTCTGTAGACAATGGTATTTATTCTGTTGTGCACAAACTAAACTTAATTTAGGCTATTGCTATCTTTTTCTCTCTTACAAAACGAGAAAGAGACGGACGTAATTTAGAGCTGTCAGATTTAGTTGGAACTAATATTTCTATACAAATAAAGGGTGCACGTAAAAACATGTCCACTAAAAACATGGTGAAGCGCAAGGCATAGTTTGACATCTCTAACTTAGTTCATAACTATAGCCGTCCTTTTCTCGTACTGCCTTTTAGTAAAAGATAGCAATAGCCTAAATTAAGTTTAGTTTGTGCACAACAGAATCGACACCAATATCAATTTTAAACATTTTTCGTAACAGTAACATAATGACATCATGACCATTTTTAATTATTGACATTATCGTATTCTTTCTTTGAGTTCAAGGCGTACTTTTCTTGAAACTACATTTATATATGACCTATGCAATAACTCGTAATTATGTCTAGACATTAGTAACAAGTTGTGTTATATTGTTGACAGGGACGCGAGATACGCGCACGACCTGCCCGCTTAGCATGAACGCCGTAGACACGAAAGAACAATGATTACCTAATCTTTTGTTCATCTGTCATTGAATCGACAAATTGACAGACGAACAAAAGATTTGTCGATTCTCTTTCGTGTCTACGGCGTTCATGCTAAGCGGGCTGTATTCGCTACTAAGTATTACCAGTCGTAGAAATGCCAGCTTGCGTGAATCTCATCGTCGCCTTACGAGCAATTTTAATAAGAATTTCTGTAATTCGGATCTGTTTGCTTTACCGCAAGGAAAGTTTAGACTCATGTTACTTTAAAGTATTGTAAAAATAGGATTATATTGTATATTGTTGATTGATACTTTTTTTATTTTTTACAATGCTAATCTTAAAATTTACCATATTGTCTCATTGTGTATCTGTGGAGAACGTTGGTTGATTTCACATTTTTATCATTTGTATCTTATCTTTTTGTAATTCTTAATGTGTCACGTAATTGTTTGTTTTCCCGAATAAATAAAATAAAATAAAATATGCATCCAGTAAAAAGCTGTTATTTTGAAATTACAAACAGACATACTATGTAGAGTAATAGATACCTATATCATGGTGGTTTCACCGGAAAGGATACTCCGCAGCGCAACCACTTTAAATAAAAGTTTACGTCGAAACTGGAGACATAGATTTTTTTCAAGGACTAGAATTTTATAGACATTCCATAGATTTTTTTGAGTAACATTATACTTGTTAAAGCCAAGGTGGTTCCGCCAGGGAGCACGACACGGACCAACGGCTTAACATGCATCATTTCTTGCATATTCCCTATTACACTACAACAGCCCATAACGTCCACTGCTGGACATAAGCCTCTCCCATGATGGGAGGAATTTGCGTTATCTCCACGCTTGGCAGGCAGATTGGAGATCGCAGTGATGACAGACTAACAGAAAACGATGCTGCCCATTCTCTGGTCTACGGAGGCGCAAGGTGTTCTGCCTCAGACATTACGAGCCTTATACGACACCCGTGAATGTAATGGGTTGGTTCAGCGACAGGTTGCATAATGCGCAGCGATAAACATCTAATTCATTCGCACTACAATATGCAAAGCTCAATGGATTTAGGAAATGAGCAAGAGATCGACGTACCAGAGATAAACCTAAACGAACCATTAAGAAGCAACAGTCAAATTGCAAACATAACAAACATGGAAATTGAAACACATGAAGAACAACTAAAGGGTCATAAGAGAAAAATTGAGCTGGTTAAAGAACAGCAAGACATCCAAATAGTTAGTTCCGTGGAGGCGGCGCAACATCCTATGTCCTGTACGGCTGTATGATAACCTGTGCAACAATATTCAGCATATGGGTATACTTTCAAATAAAAGCACGCTGCCTCTGTCTACCTCAAGGAAGCAGAACAGCAACGCAGGCGCACCAGGAAGAGATCGAATGGTACCAAGTCATACTCAACGGGATCTTCCTGCGAAAGGACAAACAAATGCACTAGAAGAGGCCCCCGGACATCTTCCTAACAGCAACAAGGTGGATCGCGAAACGTCGCCAATACCCGTTAGCGGCGAGCGTAGAACCTGCTAATAACTTTATTTACATACTTTGTGATAATACATTTTATTTGTTATTTGTACTTTTATAGTTGGCAGGATGTACGAGCATCGCCACATGATATTTATTGTTTTAGTTTTTACCTGAACTAGCAGTTGCTAAATTCACAGATTTATTTACATTCGCTGACTAGGCTATTACGCCCGCCACAAGTCACCTACTTTTTGTATTATATATTTTAATGTTTTACATAATAAACGGTCAATCATTTACGGACACAAAACAGTGATTTTATTCCCTGTACACATCCCGTGTGATTCGTCCATCTACATACAACATCTCAGTGTGCGGAGCTGCTGCCCGTACAGGGCCCCAAGTCTGCTATTTTTATAAAATTCGTCATTCCATCACGACGCCATTGTCATTTTGGTAAAAGTTCGTAGTCTGCTAAGTTCATAATGATAGATCACTGGTATGTCAATGGTCTCGTAATAGAATTGTGTTGGAATGACATTGTTGTATTGCCATTTTTAAAACCCGGTGGTAGAAATGATTTTCGAAAAACTACTATTAAAATTGAACATTTATTCATGCCAGATTTCATTTTATATATTTTTACATACTATTTATTAGTGTTTTATGCCATCTGAATTAATAAGAAGTTCGTAAATAGGAAAAAACATTAAAATGTTCAACGCGGATTAATGTAAAACTTAATATTTTATCTGTTTAGATGTCAAAGTCAAATGTGACATTATAGTTTACTCACGTGTATCTGTTTTTGTTTCTAGCGGCCAGTGTTTTGTTATTGTATTTATTTTTATTTGAGTGTTCTAGTTAGATTTTTGTTTGTATATTTTAACCCCTAATTGGAGGAGCTCGTGGCTAAGTAATAACAGCCGCTCGGGTCGATCTTTAGGTTAAGCCGTGCTTGCCTAGGTTGGTCTGTGGATGGGTGACCACCCTTACACACCGAGTTTCCTCCGTGCCTCGGAAAGCACGTTAAGCTGTTGGTCCCAGCTGTCATTTGTAGATCTTTGACAGTCGTTACAGGTAGTCAGTGGCCCATAAAGTCTGACAACCAGTCTTACCAAGGGGTATCGTATTTCCCAGTACTAACTGGGTTGTGGAAGTCAGTTAAGCAGTCGCTCCTTGTAAAATACTGGTATTCAGCTGCATCCGGTTAGACTGGAAGCCGACCCCAACATAGTTGGGAAAAGGCTAGGCAGGCAGACGATGATTTTAACCCATAGGTAACATGCATTCACAATCTTGCCTGCAGTTGTTGAACTCTATAGGCTGCTTTACGCCGGGGCAACGCTATGCGACATTGCAGCATGCCACAAGGCCACATGCTACAATAATTTAAAATGTTGCACATTGTGGCAAGAATCGTGTGGCTTGGCAACACCTTGCGTCATGCTGCTAAAGTTACTTCATCAGCCATATTCTACGGTGTCTTGTCCCCTCGATCAATCAAGTTGGTAGACCAAAACACTCCAATAAAATATACAGCACGATGCTTTGAAAAAGGCACGATGTTGCCTTGGCGTAAAATACGCTGCCGCATACCGCAATTGCCGCATTGTATCGTTATTTGTAACACACCCTAAGACGACGCACGCCACAAAAAGTAGCATGCTGCAATGCCGCACAGTGTTGCCCCCAATGATATTCTAAAGGTAGCTTTACGCCCGGGGGCATCACTGTGCGGCATTGCAGTGAGCTACATATTGTGGCGTGCGTCATCTTTTGGTATGATGCAATGGGACGGGCAACTTGTGGAACTAAGGGCGCTAGCATCGCATGAACCAAACATCGTCATTGGTTGATAATCTGTCAATGTCATTTTATATTTCAAAATAGTTTGACCTCATTGGTCAGATTGGGTCTAAGCTATGGACGCGCCATCTACAATCAGCTTTGACCAGCCGACCCCATTAACCACGGTGTGCGGCAACTGCGGTATGCGGCAGACTATATTACACCGAGGCAACATCGTGCCTAGATAATTTTCAAAGCATCCCAAACATAACCTTTAAACTGTATGACGCACCAAGATTGTGGCATGGAATCCATAGTGTTTGGATAGAAGCTGCGACAGTCTGATACATGACGCAAGTTGTTGCAACGCCACACGATTCTTACCACAATGTGCAACATTTTAAATTATTGTACCATGCGGCTTTGTGGCATGCTGCAAAGCCGCACTGTGTTGCCCCGGTGTAAAGTGTAAACTAGCCATAGTAAACAGATATGTTATTTACACCTACAAAACCACGGAAAAAAGTGTGCCGCGGGGCAGAGCCAGCTCACATACACGCAGTAACGCAGAATAAAGGCAAAACAGGCCAATTGGCACGTTTTCGACTCTTCACGATTGCGCGCTCACAACATATCTGTTTAATAGAATATCTGGTTGCCCCGGTGTAAAGCAGCCCTATGTAAAGCATGTGTACTGCAAACACCTGCAAAAAATCAATTTACTTTTTTACCTAGCTGCATTTAGGTAAACGTAGATTAACTTAGATTTAATTACTGTTCTTGACATAAACAAGAAATAGAGCATCTAAAATAAAATAAGAAATTTATTCTATTTTTTATTCTAATAATCACTCATGAGTATATAGAACAATTGCTTAGAATAATGCTCTCTAGATAACGCTCTTCGTCAGTCCAACACGATCCTATTGTCATTTTGGTAAAAGTTCGTAGTCTGTAAATTCATAGTGATCGATCATTGTTCGGACAATGGTCTCGTGTTGTAATGACATTGTCGTATTGCCATTAATCTAAGACACGTTAGTAGAAATGATTTTCGAAAAACTACTATTACATTTGAACATTTATTCATGCCAGATTTCATTTATTTACATATTATTTATTAGTGTTTTAAGCCATCTGAATTAATAAAAAGTTCGTAAATAGGAAAAAACATTAAAATGTTCAACGCGGATTAATGTAAATTTAATATTTTATCTGTTTATGTCAAAGTCAAATGTGGCAGGCATTACTGTTTACAGACGTTTATTTGTTTTTGTATCTAGCGGCCGGTGTTTTGTTATTGCATTTATTTTCATTTGATTGTCTAGTTAGATTTTTGTTTGTATATTTTTACCCCTAAGACGACCCACTGACCGAGAAGCCTATATTTATTGATTTTATACAAAATGATGATAATTGAGCAAATTTCGGCTCCACTTGATTATTTGGAAAACCACCAATGAAGGGCGAAGTTTATCGAAGGTAAAGATCTTGCAATTATTTGTTTTGACCATTAACGCCCCACTTTATGGGCAAAGTATGTCGCCCGATGTTACAAAATATTTTTTTTTATAGAAATAGACCATGTACCCTCTCGAAGTTGCTCAATCAAGGCTGGATGCTATTGAAGCCAGGAACGAGGCGACTTTAAAACATGCTCGGGCAGGCCATCAACAACTCAGCCGCTGCATTGATACAGCTCCACCACAGAAAAAATGGTGAACCATAGAGGCCACTGTGTGCCAAAAAAGGTAATTACTAATTACTGTTGATTTATAGGTAAGTCATTCACCTTTATGTAATGGTTTCACCCAAAATCGGAACTTCTACTCATTGTATGTGCTACCAACATACCCACAATAAGTATTATGGAGCATTGAAAACAATACAATAAAAATTATAATAATTAATATGACCCCTCCATCTAAGCTTATAAGCTTGTGTTAGCGCTAGGTTACACAACATGCAATAAAAGAAGTTGCAACTTTTGTATTAAACTTAATTTTGTTTTCACACAAACTCTGCAGAATTATAATGTCATGATAAAATGATTAAATGAAACAGTGTTTATAAAAAGAGTATTAATTTATTTTAACCTATAAGTATACCCGTAATTACAGGAATAACAATGTTCTGTTCCCGGGCTTGAAACGTTAAATCATATTTTGTAAATACTGTGGTCACTGTGGATCTGTAACAAAGAGTTAAATCATTTTATTAATACTTAGAGCATTTTCGTACTTCATTCGAACATTAAGGTAGGTTTACAGTACATACCTGCTAATTTAATTTATGCATTTCTCCACAGTTTGTCAAGAAGAGCCTGCTGCAGTGCCCGACCTTCAAGAAGATCCCGATTCACCCTTTGATGGTTTTGATAATTAGGTGCTGCATTATTATTTTCCTCCTAAATTAAAAGACAGATTAGTGATTAATGACTTAACTGTTATTATTTTTATTAAAAGGTAATATTTGTGATTTGTTATTCAAATGATGATTAAAATTAAAATATTGAAGATCTTTTTGATTTGTATGAAGACTGATTTTGATTTGTTATTAATAAATTAGAAATTGTAACTTGTCTTTTGTTTTATGTAGTACCTATATTTACATTTCAGGTTTTTCAATTGAGTTGAAATATAAATTTAAAATGTTAAATAAATATTTAGTTTATGAGAAATAAAGTTTTTTTTTTTTTTTAACATAGCAGTATTATTTTAAATTCCATCTTCATTCTAAAATAGTGGAATGTAAATCACCTGTTGCAAGCCAAGTACTTCTAGATAAACTTCATCAGGTGGCAACGGTGCTCTTGCCATTTATGTATGGAATGTTGTGCAATATGTAACATGCATTCACAATCTTGCCTGCAGTTGTTCGACTATAATGTAAAGCATGAACTGCAACCTGAAAAAATCAATTTACTTTTATAAGTACAACCGCAGGTAACTTAACTTTTATTTAATTAATACTGTTCTTGACATAAACTATTGCATCTAATCATTGTTATTGAGTATCTAAAACAATAAATTGCTTATAATAATGGGTCTTTACCTGAAACATGCTTCTAATACGCTGATGCAATGGGGAATGAGTTCTTCAATTTATTAACCTCCATTATGAGTTCTTTCCAAGGCGAAACGACTTTACAAATTCCGCCTCGGGAATATCTTAAAAGGGTTCAAATAATCCCTTTAGGCTCAAAACGTCTACTCTCCCAAAACGTCCATCATTCGCGTCAAGCGAAGGGCACGACGACGTCTTCTGCATTCCGCCCATCTTCTTTCTCTAGCATCCACTGCACAGAACACATGATCCACTGCGTTGGCTAGCTCGAGAATATTTTGTTCGTAGTGAATTAATTGTCTCCATTCAATATTCCACAAACACGATCGAAATAAAAGCAATGATTGCACAATGACGTTCCACTGATAGGTTAGTGATCAAAAGAACTGTCAAAACTTTAGCAGATTACCGCTTTATGTTAGTCATTGTGTACGAGATTACCATTCTAAAACAGCGGTTGTTCATTGGAAAGCCATAATGACGCCATTATATTAGTAGATTACCAAACTTGTCAAAATCAACAAATAGAAGATCAACGATAGATCATTCTGACACTATTGTAATAGCAGACTTGATTTGCGTTGGCTGGCTCGAGAATATTTTGTTCGTAGTGAATTCATTGTCTCCATTCAATAATCCACAAACACGATCGAATTAAGGGCAGGTAGTCCCAATTTTCCCAATTTTACATAACTTTGATTCAATAGTAAACAAAGAAATAGTGATTTTTTAAAGCCAAAAAAAATAGATATTATAGTTGACTATATTTACTAAGATAATTTGTGGTTCAAAACATGATATCAAAAACTTCACTCGATGAAAAAAAAATCCGAACAGGAGCCTAATTCGAATATTTTTTTATGTTTTTCTTATTTTACTTGGAAAATATGAAAGTTTTACTTCCAAAAAAAATATCTAAGCAAAGTTAATAACATATAGAACGATTATTTGTGGTTAATTTTTTCAAAACAATTTAATCCTTTTAATAATAAATTATTATATAAGAAAACGGCTTGCGCACGTGGATTCAGTCGCCCGCCAGGCCTTGACGAGGTAGGACCTATGTCCCTTTTGCTGGCGCACGGCTGTCCCGTCGATTTATCGAACGATTTATTTAAAGAACGTAGTGTAATTATAACAGTACAGTCTTTTTTAACCGACTTAAAAAAAGGAGGAGGTTTCACAATTTGACCGTAGGATAACTTCGTCGTTTATGAACCGATTTAGATAATTCTTTTTTTGTTGGAAAGAAGATATTCCAAAAGTAGTACCATGACCATGAAACTGGGATCTGATGATGGCATCTCAGAGAAATCGAGGGGAACCTTTGAACATCGTAGTGCGACTAGTGCGTTTGTTTTTTTGTTCATTGAGTATTTTAGAGCACTACTATTTAAAGAAAGTCTGGACTCGATCTGATGATGGAACCCGAAGACAGTTGAGGGCACTCCTCAACGATTCACAATAATTACCTGGTGTTTGGGCTTGATTAATTTGTATTGATGAGAACTTTACACCTAAATGGGTTGTGGTCATCTTTAGGGGTCTGATGATAAAGACGAAGGACAGTCAAAGGAACTCCTCAACGTTTTACAGTAGCTACCTTGTGTTTGGATTTAATTCATTTCTATTGATGATAACTTTGCACCCATATGGGTTGTAAGTGCCATTGGTCTGATGATGGAGACCATAGACAGTCGAGGGAATTCCTCAACGAACGAGTTTACAATCTCACGAGATAGATTATAATCTAACGGTATTTACAATTTTACGGTGACACATACAACAAATAAAGCATGTGTCTCTTCGTGATATAAAAACAATGTAAGAAACCTAGTCAAATTGTTCGCGACAAGTGTCTCAAACAGTGTTTTTATATAGTCTATAGAAAGAACGTTCGAGAAAGTACGCTATTGCCGTGTTTGTGATTCTTTGTCGAGTACTTTCTGTTATTATTAGTTTTAAAAGTAAGTAGGTACAAATTCCCTCGAGAATAGTCTCGCTCGTCACAGGTGCGCGTACGCAAACTACTTATAAAAAACATCGAGAAATGTTAATTTAATTTCGACCGTACGCCGAGAGCGTAAAGTACCTACTTCCTTCTTCCGTTCGAGTTATTTATTATCCTTTTGTTTATAGTTTCCTTTGTATTTTTTTGTTAATGTTTTTTGTTCATGCTTTTTGTATGAATTAAAAGATTGTCTAGCGAACAAATACTACACAACACACCGCTAGAGGATTCGCGAATATTTTTTGTGTGTCTGCTAATAGTATGAAAGCACAGCGCAGGCACCGCATAGTAAGTTTTGTTTTCGACATTGGAACAGTCAGTTTTGTTTACGACATTCAAGCAGTCAGTTTCGTTTCGATATCCGAATAGTTAACAGTTCTTTCCGATTATAGTTTCAGCTCAGTTGTTCCAGTATTGTCTGCTTGTAGTGTCTTACCATACTCAAATAGTGTTTCCTTTCTTCTCCATCTACAATAATAGTGCAGTATTTTCCAAACCCACCTCTCCGTTCCACGAAGCTAACGTTTACACCCGGAACTTTCGGTACAGGGCGGTTAGTGGCTCAGATTTGGTTCCGTTATAGTTTTTGAATTTCCAAACACGAGTCCACCCGTCTGGTACACAAATAATTGAATAAATTACGACTTGCAGCAATTTGCATTTACAATATCTATTCAAATTAATTTATTACATTTAAATGTTAGCTTTTCGCAATTACTACCTATTATAATAAATCAAGCTGACAATTTAATAAAATAAGTTGACCTACTGCCTACATGACACGCTTACCTATACTGTGACACTTCGCTCAGCTTTGGGTTCAAGTCGGCGACGCGTGTGCACGACTCGTTTCGCGTAAAGGGTGGTAGCGTTAAATACCTACTTTGCTTGGCGTAGACGGCCTTAAAAACCATGACCGCACAATGACGTTTCAATGATAAGTCAATGATCCAAAGGAACTGTCAAAATGTTAGCAGATTACCGCTTATGTCAGTCATTCATTTGTCATTGTGTACGAGATTACCATTCTATGCCATTTCTTTCAATGGAGTGTCAGTGGTTGTTCATTGGAAAGCCATAATGACGTCATTATATTAGTAGATTACCAAACTTGTCAAAATCGACAATTATGAGACCAATGAACGACTATTCTGACACTATTGTAATAGCAGACTTGAGGCCCAGTTCTATTCTACTCTGCCGGATACCCCACGGCTTATTATATTAGATTTATTTTATTTATATAAACTACCTTTTTAACCCTTTGAACTTTTGACGGCCATTTTGCGCACTTTGCGCGTATTCGCAAATCTTTTGAGGCCCTTTTGGGCTGTCTTTTCTTCAATTTAGTAGGCATAAATTAGTAATTGGTACCTACTACGGCACTACTTGAAGAACCCAAACCTGTATGATTAAGTACCTTTGTTTAAATAAATAAATAATTTACTTATATTAATAACCCGTTCCTGCTTCGCACTGGTAGTAGAGAATTATGCCTAGGTACAAGTTTAGTCTGTCGTATAGGATCGCATCAGCTTGATGCGTCGAATATTACTTATGTGGATTAGATATAAATGTAGATTATATTATTTATTTTATTTTTATTTATTACTGGACATGTATGAAACCTAGGAATTGTACAAAATTCCTAGGAAATATATCTATACAGTTCCGAGCCTACTTAAGAAATGTGTAAATAGTGTTTCAAATATTCTATAGTACACACATTTCCTGTGAAATGTATGGATTTCTTAGGAATTGTATGCAATACTGAGATGAAACTAGGAAATGTATAAAAACGAATCACCATCATCATCATTTCTGCCGAAAGACGTCCACTAATGGACATAGGCACCCCCCAAGTGTCCCCACAATGACCGGATCCGTGCGTCTCGCATCCAGCGCATCCCCCCAACCTTATCACCAGCTCATCGGTCGTAATGGGAGGCCTTCCAACGCAACGTTTTCCGGTTCGCGGTCGCCACTCTTCGGCCCCATCGGCGATCCATTCTGCGAGCAATGCCCTGCCCACTGCCACTTAAGTTTGGCAATTCTTCAGGCTACGTCGGTGACCTTGGTTCTCTTGCGGATGTCTTCATTTCTGATTCGATCACGCAAGGAAACAACTCCCAGCATAGCCCTCTCCATTGCCTTTTGGGTGACTTTAAGCCTTCTGACGAGGCGCATTGTGAGCAACCACGTTACGGTCCCGTATGTAATCACTGGCAATACACACTAGTCTTAGACTTTTGTCTTGACTCAAGACAAAAGTCTAAGTCTCAGATAATTATGCTATAATTATTATAGCATAATTATCTGAGGCAATGTAAAAAATTTCGAGCTTGCTGCGCTCGCTCTTGAAGCCTAGTTTTTCATGAGTCTTAACTTTGTCTAGCCACAAGACAGAGCCGAGAGTCAAGCCTACCGCCATAGCGGCGGCGGCTATAAGAAAGAGGTCCAGGTAACTCCAGTAGGTCGGTAGGAAAAGTGTTAAAATTTTCCCACCCATCCACAAACCAACCTAGGCAAGCACGGCTTAAGGCGGTGGTATGCGCGAACGACCTTGAGGATCTGGGCGGAGCTAAATATTTTCCCCGCGCTCCCCGTTACATTTTTACGCGCGCATACTGTGACTCGCGCTCTTCGCAGGAGGCCGCGCTGTGTGCGTTTCGATGGCGCGACCACAGCATTTTTGTTTAACTACTACGACAAGATTTTGTAATAATTTGTAAAAGTTGATTCCCAAAACCATGAATTTGTCAAAGTTATGGTTAAAAAGTTATAAGGGTTTGAACGTAGCCGCGCCATCGAAACGCGGAGAACCGCGCGGCCACGGAGATCTCTAAAACGAAGCCTTGCAGAGACCTGAAATTCGGGTCAATAACAGATTGAATTTGTAAAAAAATTGTAAAAACATAGAAAAAAATCCTAGGTTATATTTTAGGAGCTGTAAGACTTGAAACCCCATGGCCGCGCCATTGAAACGGTGAAAAACACGTTATCGCCGATATCTCGCTGAAAAAGCATCGTAGAAGCATGAAGCTTTTGTAAAACCTGTTTATTTATTTATTTATTATATATTTATTTATTTAATTCTTTAACTGTAGTACGGTATCGCTTAGAAAGAAGTCGTGATTATTTATCGAAGAAAGTATTAGCTAGATTTTTTTTAACCCGTATGCTCCCGGCCGTGCCTCCAGAGGCACAGTGCATTGTTATTTTAATTGTGTCTGTAATTGCGGGTATTGAAGTGCTACACAATGGTGTCGATTCTGTTGTGCACAAACTAAACTTAATTTATGTAATTGCTATCTTTTTCTCTCCAATAAAACGAGACAGAGACGCACGTCATTTAGAGCTGTCAAATTAAGTTGGAACTAAATTTCTATACAAATGAAGGGTGCACGTAAAAACATGTCGACTAAAAACACGGTGAAGCGCAAGGCATAAACCAGTTTGACATCTCTAACTTAGTTCATAGCTATAGCCGTCCTTTTCTCTCATTGCCTTTTAGTAAAAGATAGCAATAGCCTGAATTTAGTTTAATTTGTACACAACAGAATCGACACCAATACCTAAATATGTAGAACTAACGATAATAGAAAAAAAAATATAACCCCTGTAATAACGTTTTAAATATTTCGATACGGTGACCATGACTTTGTTTACAGAAAACTTTCCACCTATTGTATTAGAAATTATTTCTCAAGGATTCTAAAATTAATAAAATGAAAAGTCGTATGTTTATTTCCTATAAAATATTTTGTTTTTGTATCTTATTGTTTCATTTTAGTGTATTTATTTTTATTTAAAAATACACTTAACTCACAGGTTATTCAGATTATTAATTTAGATGTTTTTTCAGCTAAAATATAATATATAAAATATCTTAAGTGTAAGACAGTAAACAATCAATGATTTATGTGTTTTTTTAAAGAAATAAACATGTTTTTGTATCTTATCGTTTCATTTTAATTAAAATTTGAATCATTGAAAAATAATTTCTATTGCAATAGGTGTAAAGTTTACTATAAAAATAAGTCATGATCAACCTATCGAAATATTCGGAACGTATTGAAGGTTTTAAGCGATACCGTACTTACAGTTCCTGAAATCTAGGACTTTTTTGTATATTTTTACAAATTTTGACAAATTCAAATCTAGGTTTTACAAAAAATTTCAGACCTCTGCGATGTTTTTTCAGCGAGATATCGGCGATAACGTGTTTTACACCGTTTCAATGGCGCAGCCATTGGGTTTTAGTCTTACAGCTCCTAAAATATAAACCTAGGGTTTTTTTCTATATTTTTACAAATTCAATCTGTTATTTCCCTAAATTTCAAGTCTCTGCAAGGCTTAGTTTTAAAGATTTCCATGGCCGCGTGGTTCTCCGCGTTTTGATGGCGCGGCCACGTTCAAACCCTTATAACTTTTTAACCATAACTTTAACAAATTGGGAATCATTTTTTACAAATTTTTGCATAATATTGGTTTGTTTTTTTACCCGACTGCGCCAGAAGGAGGGTTATGTTTTTCGAGTGTATGTATGTATGTGGGTATATTTCTTTGGCACGCTCTGCAGCCTAAACGGCTTGATGGATTTTAACTTGAGAGGTGTCGTTAGATTCGTCTTAAACATGAGAGTGTCACAGGGTATATCAAAATAAAAAAAAAAAACAAAATGGCGGATTTTTGGCACCAAATTAAAATGTTTAGCACGCTTTGCAGCCTGAACGGCTCGATGGATTTTAGCTTGAGAGGTGTCGTTAGATTTGTATTTACTGTGAGAGTGACACTGGGTATATCAAAGTAAAAAAAAATGCGGATTTTTGGCGCCAAATTCAAATGTTTGGCACGCTCTGCAGCCTGATCGGCTCGATAAAGGGCTCATCATGAGGATTTTTAATTGGTATATCTAAGTAACTAAAAAGTGTAAAATAAAAAAAATCATTAAAAAAATTAAAAAACCCGACTGCGTAAAAATAACTAAGTAATAACTTTAAATAAAAACTGAAAAGAATAAAACAAGTTTCGGCGACAGAACGTATCTGCAACAGTCGGGAGTGTCGGGACCCATTAAATAATCTAGACCAAAATCATTACATCCAATATGGGTCCCGACTGTTGCAGATACGTTATGTCGCCGAAACTTGTTTTATTCTTTTCAGTTTTTATTTAAAGTTATTACTTAGTTATTTTTACGCAGTCGGGTTTTTAATTTTTTTTAAATGATTTTTTTTTTTAAAAAAAACGCCGTGGTCGCGCCATCGAAACGCACATGGCAGCGCCATCGCGCCCTTAGATTCAATTTGAAATGCTTTCAAAAGTAAATACATTGTAAGATTATAGATTGTATTGCTATTCCATCGTTACTATAATGTAGCTACCAGTACCTACTAGGTATGCATTAGGTTCGCTGGTTCGCGGTCCGAACAATTGAATTGTTTGTTTGTTGGCATTGAATAGGCTCCGAAACGACTGCACCAATTTGAAAAATGCTTTCACTGTTGGAAAGCTACACTATCCTCGGGTGACAGGCTATATTTACTACTTTTGTTAGCTTGGGTTTTACCTGTTAAAACAAATGTATGTGTTAATGAATAAAATAAATAAATATTATATTTTCCAAAAAATTGAAATTCCAATAATGTAACCCAAGGTGTAAAAAAAATACCTAAAATATTCTTTACATCGCGTACGCTGCAAAAAAGTATTGATGATAGAACAAAATAATGTACTACGACTTTGCAGAACACATAATTATTTACAGAGAGTGTCACAACAGCATATCGAGCCTTTTCAGGAAGAAGATCGTAACCGCCATTTTGTATATTTTACAGGAGAATGTTTTTTTTAAATATTTCTCAAAATATTTATAGCATCATTTGAAATTTTAACTTGATGTTATAAGGGCACCTCCTTATTAATAAATAATAAAAACAAATAATAAAACAATAAAAATATTAAAACAGGTTTATTATTATTTTAATATTAAAACAAGTTTTTTAGGATTTTTGGCGCTTACGATGTTCTTCCTGAAAAGGCTCGATATGTCTAACTATTATAGTTATGCCACAATAAGTGTTAATTTATTGAAAAAAAAACATACAGTCGAATTGAGAACCTCTTCTTTTTGGAAGTCGGTTGAAATATGAATTGAAATGTCGCCGCTAGAAAAGGCTATTTATTTGTATCGTGGTATCAATCCTTATCAAAATAAAATACTTTATATTCAAGACTGCTTCAATACCTCTAAATTACTTTTTAAATTATCCAATTCGGATATTCCATTCAAAAGATATCACGAGTTTAAAAATCGAAATCTATCTATTACATATATGTACACACGGTAGGTACACGAAAAATAAATAAACTTCACAGTAAAAATCACTGAATTAGTCTTATAGCAAGCGTCCAAGCGCGCAAAATAAAATACCTTACTTGCAAAATGACTATCTGACTATGACTACATAATAGAACTAGAATACTAAATCGCCCATGCGAAAATCGGGGCATTATAATGCGAGCGAGCGAGCAGAGCAGCACAACCACAACCTCCACGTCCGACGGTCCGAGTTGCACTGCCGCCCGTCGCCCGCGCACGGACCCGCCTATTCTGCTATTATAGAATGCATGGAATAATTAATTGTAGCCTAATAAATCATTAGATCAACATTCCAATTGTACCGTTTGTGAAGAAAAACGTGACGAATATTTGAGTGAAAAAAAATTACTAAATTTTAATGCCGTTTAGGAGTAGTTACGAAATGTCTAAGAAAAAATGCTTCACTTTGATCATTTTTTTCATATAGTAATAATAAAGTTAGAATTATTTCAATTGTACCAATTAAAGTTAAGAGTCTAATAAGCAACATATATTTTTTTTGAACATAAATATTCACTCATCAAAGAGGAGTTACATGGAGAAAACCTGTCGTTAGCAGATACCACCGCCTTAACCTAACGATCGATCCGAGCGGCTGTTATTATTTAGCCACGAGCTCCTCTCTACATAATATACATACTTTTCAATAAAAAACCTCGTCTACCGTAGTTGCCAAGTCATTCTTATTTTTCTAAAAGTTATTTTTAAACATAATAAAATAGATGCAAATAGATTTTTACGCATTGTTTTTACGAGCACTTTTACGTTTCAATTTTTTTTTAAACTCGATTAGGCCGGAACCATGCCGACAAAAAATCAGAGGTTATGTATGACCTTATGTGAGTTGACCATTATGTCAGGACTAAATAAACCATAGTTTATTTTAAGTCCTGACTTATTGGTCAACTCACATGAGAACTATGCAGATTAGCGTCTGAGATGGTCTTTTGAAGAAATAACCACACAGATTTGAGTAGACCTGTCCAGTCAGTGCAAACATTTGTCAGTTATCACGTAGCTCGACTTAAAACTCTAGGAGCTCAACGAATTGACGAACAATAGGTAGGTACCAAAGAGAAGACAATCATCTTTGCTTAACCTGTGTGTTATCGCACAGTGAAAACTAAACATCAATACAACCACGTGTTGCAATGAGGGATTTTCATTTTAGCTCTTCCCTAGTCGCTGGATAGATGGCGCTAGGAGTAAGTATGATAATGCAAGGAAAAGAACCTAAAGAAACTGATTTTAACAAAGCGCGAGAAATGTTGGTTATATTTGGAAGGTTAAGCAAATGAAAGTGTCAGTCAACGAGAGTATGTGACGTGACACAATGTTTTTTTTCAAGCGTTTTGGCTTTGGCATAGTAAGTTCAACGCCATCTATAGAGTTCTTGGAAACTAAGTTTTTTTTTAAAACCTCAAAAGGAAAACCTCTCATTGCAAAGTTAGAAAGACTCGTCGTCTTACAAAGGTGGTCCACTCAATGTTTTCGACATAATAATACTTAAACCTACATCTAGGCACGATTTTTTTTAAGAGCCATTATCTTAATTAATGGTAAAAAATTCTTATGTCATTCTAATGTATTATTCATTTTAATATTACATTAATAGCTTTTATCTTAGTTTGATCGAGATTTATATTTTTGGAGAGTATTTTTTACGAATGAACGAGTTGGTCGCCATTGACTCGGACCGCGCCTACAACAGAGTGTTTCTAACAACGTGTTACGTGATTACGTCATGCGTCATATCATATTATTGAATAATATTCATTTTTTTATTAAAATCCAAATACTTACCTATATTTTTTACGAATGTTTAGTAGTCAAGGATACATGAAGTGGACTGCCTTTGTGAGACGACGAAAAAGTCACGGTGTAGATAATAAAACATACAAAACCCTGACCTACCACTTCAGCCGGCAGCGCTTGCACTTCTTGGATATAACTTATATCATAATTATTATGAGTCAACTTTTACACAACAAAGCTCTAATAGTTACATATGTACTGCGATATACAGGTCGCGGCACGTAACTCTAGCGCTGAACGAAACGTGGAGGGGATATCTGCGCATGTTATACGACTGGAGAGCCAATCGGAGCAACGCACGCCCCAAGCACGGTAATATTATGATACAGTACTTTAACTCGGCCGCATGATAGAAATAAATGCCTACAGCCGCGCGGTACGTAAACATGCGTTAGGGCTGCCCGTCTCCAGCATTTTAATTACATTTGCCTACTTTCTGTTTCTATTTAGTTTTGTGATTGTAAATACCCTTTTTATATAAATAAATGAAATACTTTGTATATTGAATAGGAAGTGTTCAATAAAAATGCGTGTTGTTTTTTGATTGGTAGATTTAATTTTTAAAAACATGTTTTTGTTTGAAGAACAAATCGGGCTTACAAATTTGCGACCGAAAAATATTTGCGCCTCGACTGAGTCGTACGAAATGCTTTATTATTAAATTTTAAAGTATAGGCACCGAAGTTTTAACACAAGCGTAAGTAGGTAGGTACCTACCGTATCATGATTCATTCAGAACCGCATATAACTACCTATTTCACTCGTCTCAATAACTTTCCGTTACTCTATTCGCTTTATTTATTAATCCAAACACCTTTTTTTTCGTGAGATAAAAGGAAATACTTATCCATTAAAAAGACACACATTATGTACCTACCTACTAGTAAGTAAAATTATTTTATAGTCTTACCTTTCAGAGTTTCCAGGTACTTTAAAAAAACTTATGTCTGGATGCGTTATTGACGAATTCATACAACCAAAAACAGCACAATATTTCCTACTCGTCATATTAACTGATTTTTAGAGAAAAAATCGCGCGGTTATTGTTAAAAAAACAACACACCGTCCGTTCGACACTGCGGTACAGCCGTGACTGTCTGCGCCCCAAGCGCACCCCAAAATCGAGGCGCGTAGGTATAGCTCGCGTTTCGTCCGTTTCTATGAAGTTGGAGTACTGTGTCATAATATTACTGTGCCCCAAGACATTCTTATTTTTTACTTCTGCGCAATAACGGTCACCGCTAGAGTTTCGTGCCGCGACCTGTAGTCGCCTATTTCGCTAGCGTCTCGCCGCGTCGTCGTTTGGCGATCGGTGCGCAGCAGGATATCATCACACTAATATTATAAATGTGATAGTTTGTATGTTTGTTAGTTCTCTTTCACGCAAAAACTACTAAACGGATTTGGATAAAATTTAGCAGACAGACAATTCATAACCTGGATAAACACATCAGATACTTTATTTATAGCACTGTAGTAAGATCCCGTGGGAAATTATCGATTTCCACGCGCGCGAAGCTAGTAATTACTTAATATAGATATGTCGCGCATATAGTGGCCCCCTCCTGAGTCTTGCAGCTACAACTAACCAGAACGTTTCGTAAGTACCCGAGCCGGTCTCATTGCGAACCTCCCCTGGTTCTGGAAGTTAAAAAAGTACTACAGCAATATAGTACAAAAAGTACTACAGCAACATAGTACAAAAAGTACAACAGTAATATAGTACAAAAAATTACTACAGCAATATGGTACAAAAAGTACTACAGCAACATAGTACAAAGAGCGCATCCAAGTTTTCCTTTCCACAAAGCCTTGTTTATGTTGTTATGGTGTGTAGTGTATTAAGGTAGGTAACATAAAAAATAGTCTCCACTGTTTGTAGTCGCCTGTTGCACCTCTATCCCCGCTGATGTAATTATATTTCCGATCGCTATGTATGAAATGTATACGGGGTGTAAAAGACCTCATCACGAAGCTGTCAACCAAGCATTCTGTACATCAAACTAAGTAACTTTACGCAAAAAATTATTGCTGGGAAACGACTTTGTTTTTTGGGGTGAAAAATCATGTTTTGTTGTAGAACTCAATCTAACGCACTCAAAACATTGTGCTGATGGATGGATTGAATAGTACGGGGGTCGTGAAGGTGTTTAAAGTAAAAATCTTACATTAAAAACTTGTATTTAAAAAAAAAACTTGTCAAAAGTTGTAACTTGGACCCCCAATATCTCCGTAACTAGAAGGTCGCAACGACGGAGAGAACAAATACCTTTTGGCTTCCTTAAAAGCTGTTTTACACCCTTTAGATTTCCTAGGAAAAGTGCATAATACAAAGTAGATTATAGATTTCCTATCTATTTTTATAGGAATTGTACACATTTCCTAGGAATTGAATACAATGACGGATTACATACTTTTCCGTTAACGTCTACAATAATTTATTTGAAGTATTTCAATGTATTTTAGTATTATAAATTTAAACTAAAATATTGCTATAAGTATGTACAACATTTATAACTTCTGCTTTATTACGTGTAAAGACTTAACATAGTTATTAAGTTTAGATGTTACACGTATCCAATATAAAATTGTATCCTTGAGAAACCAGTAACTTTTAAAGTTTGACCTTGTGCTGAATGGGAATCGACATTTATTTACCTACTAGCGGACGTCACGCGGTTTCACCCGCGTAGTTCCCGTTCCCGTGGGAGTACGGTGATAAAATATAGCCTATACGGATTCGGAAGAATCCCTCTAAGTAATGGTAAAAGAAATTTTGAAATCGGTCCAGTAGTTTTTGAGCCTATTCAATACAAACATACAAAAATACAAAGGTTTCCTCTTTATAATATTAGTATAGATAATCGAGTACAATTATAAATTTAAATAAATTAAACTAACATAAAGTATACCTAACCACTACTAACAAGTTATTTGCACACCTGTTAAGGTAGGATATGGCTTATGGCGGTTCCCCGAGCAAAATTAGCAACTCTATTTGTGGTGGTTCAAACTTCGTTTGGAATACTGTTAGAATAAAGTTCTAATCAGCTTGCACTACGAAGTGGTTGTTACCTCAGTCACTGCAGGCCGAATAGTGCGAAATGAGGGGTTTTTATTCTTTATAAAATCAAATTTACGTCTTTTGGAAAAAATAAAACGACAATTATGTTCATTATTAAATTGCCTATCCATTAGTATAAGTAGCAAAACTAAATAATGGTTACTTTACGAGGAGTAGCATTTTTTAAATCATTATTTCTCATTTCTGTGGTTTCGTTTTGAGGGGATTTATTAAACATTAAGCAACTTAAAAAAGAAAATGACACGACAAGTTTGGAGTCAAGAATATGTAGTAATTTAATGTATTTTTTATTAGTTGATATTTCTTTTGGATAAAGGGGAGTAGGCTCCAAAAAACTGCTCGCTCAAGGTCATTTGCTCGGGGAGCCGCCTTAAGGTTGAACTGCGCAACATATTTTCCATACAAATTTCGGGGGGTTATTACTCCACTGTTTGACATGGTACATCTAAAGTTAAACATGATATCGTTTTGTCTCATTATTAATTGTGTCTGTGCGGAAACAGAATAGTAAAATAAAAAGCCATTCAAAAGTTACGAGCTACCAAAGATTCATTTTTATTGCCAATTTTAACGTAACTTTGGGCGTAAATTAGTAATAAAAGAAGTGTCAAATTTCCAAAACAAAGTCGGTACCGACACAGCACAATTATCGAAAAATTCAATAAATTTTATTTGATAATGTTTTATGCAGTGGTTTTTTCATAAAATTCGATTTCCCAAAAGCCTTTTCATATTTTTTACGCGCGCCTTTTACTATGAATTTTCGTGCATCTCACTGAATAATATTTCCTCCGGTGCGGTGCGGGAAGGCGACACGCGATATTGACATGTCCTTCGTTTGATAGAAGAACAAGACCTATATTTCTGTCCTTTTCATTTCATGCATGACGTCAGTGACGTGTCATTTGTTTTTCGCTGAAGTTGAAGGGTCTGTGCATTTTTATTGCACTCCTATAATTTGTGCGTTTCGATGGCGCGACCACGGCATTTTTTTTTTTAAACTGTGGCAAGATTTTGTGAAAAAAAATAATTTAAAATTAAATTCATGAATTAATTAATTTCAATTTTAAATTTCACATTCAGAACATTTTGAAGGTGATAAGCGATACCGTACGTATGCTCCTGAAATATAAACCTAGGAATTTTTATATTTTTTTTACAAATTCAATCTGTTATTTACCTAAATTTCAGGTCTCTGCAACGCTTAGTTTTTAAGATTTCCGTGGCCGCGCGGTTCTCCGCGTTTCGATGGCGTGGCCACGTTCAAACCCTTACTTTTTAACCATAACTTTGACAAATTTAAGGTTTTGGGAAATTTGAACCACGTACATACATATTTTTACTAAATCATGGCATAGTTATTTAATAAAAAAACGCCGTGGTCGCGCCATCGAAACGCACACCCTATAATATGGTGTAGCGACCTACATTTTTTAGAAACTCTATATACATAAAACCTTCACGATATAATTTTTACTTTTCTTCTGATCTGTCACTTCTCTGTCTTGTGTTGACTAAATTTACATGGAATTATGAACATTTTTAATTTAATTTAGTTAGTGTACAACAACCACTAAATTGGTGACTCCGACGTGATACGCCCTGAAAAGGAAATCCTAAACTTTATCAGGCCAAGAGATCCACAGTACCACGATGACAATATAAAGCAGTCGTCTGCCGACCAACGTCCAGACTCTGCTGGCTTCACAGCCATTTATTTCTCTCGAGGGATTAGCAGACCTGGCGAACAATAACAAACAACATAGTTATACAATATTATTGTTACCACTAATCTCGCGAATTATGTAGTGACGATGACGTTATAAGTTGATGGTAAAATTTTTAAAGAAAAAGTTTATTTTATTCTTTTTAGCGCATTTAAATAAAAGGTCAGACGAAAGTATTATATAACTTCGTTTTTGTTCGGAACGGTTCGGAACGCTGAGTATGTGCGTACGAACTAGACGCGCGTGAAGACTAGCGTCTAACTGCTCATCACTGATACTATCTCTGTCGGGCACGATGCCAGGTGAGACAGCGTGCTTTTTGGCCACGCCCACCAATGAGTTCGAGCCCGTGTGATGTGTCACCTTAAGAGCTTCTGTTG
The DNA here is from genome assembly GCA_905147715.2 of Xestia xanthographa. Taxonomy (NCBI): domain Eukaryota; kingdom Metazoa; phylum Arthropoda; class Insecta; order Lepidoptera; family Noctuidae; genus Xestia; species Xestia xanthographa. The sequence goes on from LR990654.1 coordinate 30,172,156, forward strand.
TATGTTTCACCTCATACCCATATTGACGCAAATAAATGATTTGATTTGATATTCGTCAAAAAACTCCTCAACGATGATGATGAACTCAAGTTGATAGTTCCTTAGTTCTTTCTTCTGAACATTACAATTAATATTTAAATAAAAACATTAAAATATAAACGAAATATATACTAACGTGTAAGTTGTTTATACCTACATATAATAGACCCCTCCTGATCAGAAGGTTTATGTAGCTAAATGTCCAACAGCGTGAAACATCTAATGAGCGGGAAGTCTAATTAGCAAAATGTCCATGTAGCTATACGTCCAACTATCAGATGGCACACAGCCAATTTGCTCCGAATCTGCTGGACCAAATCAGGTGAAATTTGGTACGATGGTGTAATCCTATGACCCAAACACAGACGTGCAAAGTAGGTAAATAGTCAATAATAAATTAAGTCAATTTATAAATTAAGTCCCAGATACTCCCTCAGAGAAAAATTTAAAGAGATTCTTATTCTTACTGTGCCCTTTTTCTTTTTTTTTGTTTTTTCTTATTGTGCCCTCTCAGTTTATTTATGTACGCACACAAAAAAATATTAATTTGTTTAAAAGATACAATGATATCCACAACATAAATACGCATTACATTCAACATTCATTGCATTACATTTTTTTAACAAATTTGTTGTTCCTGCAACGAGACTCAAAAAATAGGGGGTCAATCAATGACGTATTATATATAGACACGTCATGAACCAACATCGCGGCGCTTAAAAACGGCGAAAATACTAGAACTACTTATAAGCGTGAAGAAAGAGAAAGAAAATATGACACCGAACGGCGGGATGCCTGTTGCGAGAGGGAGATAAATATACATCTTCAGTCACGTCACAGGTTTATTAAATTATAAACAAACGTAGCGTCGCGCGACAGGTTGGTGCGTAACTAAGCGCGATGTGGCCAATTGGCTTCATTTCATGTTGTCATTTTAGAGTGCGGACAACGTATCTATAGTTTATATATCATTGGGGTCAATGCCAATGTATACGTTTTTACAATAAACTTCCGAGCCATAATCAAACACTAAGCCTAAATAAATTCAAATCAAATCGTTTATAAACGGAAGTTATGCCTGAAGGCCAACTATCATGTTTAATATCAATTCCTTTCTTTTATTATAGGTACACTTTGATATTGAATGATTTGACATGAATACCTACTTAGTTCAATAATTTACTATTTTTTACTTTATTTTATTTTATTTTATGTGACATGTGTGTTGATTTAACATGAATACTTATTTTGTTAAGTATTTTAGCCGGGTGGTATCCGGCAAAGTAGAATAGAACTAACCCATTACAGTCACAGGTGTCGTTTATGGCGACTAATGTCTGAGGCAGAACACCTTGCGCCTCCGTAGACCAGAGAATGGGCAGCAGCGTTTTCTTTTGGTCTTTCATCACTGCGATCTCCAATCCGCCTGCCAAGCGTGGAGATTACGGCAAATTCCTCCCATCATGGGAGAGGCTTAGCACGTAAAGTAAAGGCAAATGCTGCAATAGCTACATATTACCAATACCAAATAGTGTAGTGCAGAAAATTGGAATCAAGGAAATTTATTCTTCACTAACTGAAAATGCAAATGACAGCGACTGTGTGAAGGTTATCATCTTTAGCCGGTTAGTAGGCAGTTCTATTTTGTGATTACAAAAATAAATCCTTATTTCTGTTTACATTATTGTTGTTTTATTTCCAAATAACATTTAGGGGGAGCAACTAGCACGGTATTGGTTGAGTTGAATTAGTGGTTTACTGGTGGGCCATGAGGCCACATTTGGTGGGTTCGTAAAAATAAAGTTGACAACATCAGGTAAGGTGTCTGGAGGAAGTTGGGGGCACCTGTTTATATACTAAAGATTATATCAGGCTATCGGATCCCCTTTTTAAGCAAACCACATCTAATTCATCCCTTGAGAATTCTGAAAAGATTTCACACAACGAATTCAAAATAAATCTTATTTCAATTAGAGAAGTTAATCGATCAAAATGTTTTAGAAAAAGCTTCATCAACTCCGAGCTTTGTCTCAATAGTTTTTCTTGTACTAAAAATGGAAGGGACGTTTTCGTTTCGCCCGGTCTTCAATTTAAAATTACTAAACAACTATGTCAAAATAGACAAATTTCGATTGGTGGACATGTACAAAGTCCCCGACTTCCTCCAACCACAGGATTGGTTAGTGGAAATAGACCTGGAAAATGCGTATTTTCACTTGATACAGACGTTTCCTCAGAGCAATAGTATCGGACTCGGACCTACTTTGGCAAATGACCTGCCTCCCCTTCGGATTAGCCACAGCTCCCAAAGTTTTTGCCAGCCTGACTCAGCCCCTCTTGAACCTCACATACGAAGTCTTAGACGAAATAGATCGTTATCAAGCTCTCATTAGGCTCTCATATTATTATAAAGCAAATATTAAAAGCCACCCAAAGCTAAAAGTCCGATTAGGGACAAGGTGATATGTTGAAAAACATGTGTTTTTTCTATTTCGTGTAACTTGTTGAGTATGTGGAATACGGATTTAACATTTTGGTATATGCTTTTTGACTCTTTGGTCTAGTATCGTGTAAAAGGAATACACGATTAAATGAATTTTTCTCGATGCAAAAAAATTGCAAAGTGTTATCTAATTTTTTACTTTTTTCGACATCATGGTGTAACGTTTAAGGATTATTCAATGAAATTTACTTTAAAACATAGATAATTATTGTATCAAACTTTACTCAAAGTAGTTTTAAATTTAATTCTTTATTTTGTTAAAAAAGGAGTAAATTCGTTTTGGCACATACGTCGTTTTACTCCGAGCGTACGCACATTATAGCCATCTCTCTTCTTTTGCGTTTCAAAAGTAATTGCATCACTTTCGCTCACTTAGTAGAGCAGTCGCCCGGTGCGAGGTATCGATGTAGGCCCTTAATGTTTTAATTAGATTCTTGGTTGACAAAAGTACCTCCAAAATGTCATTGTTCGAAATTTCTAAACGAACTGCGATTCCTTTTACTGTGCTCCGGGCGCAGAGTCCATGGCCTTACATTAATGAGTATAAATAAAGAAAACTTTCTAAGCAGTGATGATTCTATTGTGTTTTGTCCGATTTTTGGTTCAAAAAACCGGCCAAGAGCGTGTCGGGCCACGCTCAGTGTAGGGTTCCGTAGTTTCCCGTCCGTCACAATAAGTGTTCCCACTTATGAGTTTAAAGGTGGGTATCCATTATGTAAAAATGCTTGCATATACGAATATACTACAAACTTAGTCCAGAAATTATTTTGTACAACTTTTTGTCTTTTTTGTACAAAAACTGTTGTTTCCATCAAGTTCAAAATGATTTTCCTAGAAAGTCCTTATAAAGTTCTACTTTTCAGATTTTTTTCATATTTTCTAAACTTATGGTTCAAAAGTTAGAGGGGGGGGACACATTGTTTTTTACTTTTGGAGCGATTATTTCCGAAATTATTGACATTATCAAAAAAATATTTTAGAAAACCCCTATTCATTTTTAAATACCTTTCCAACAGTATATCACACGCTAGGGTTGAAATTAAAAAAAAAATCACTTCCCACTTTACATATAGGGGGGCTACCCTAATAAAGCATTTTTTTCCAATTTTTATTTTACCACTTTGTCGGCGTGATTGATATACATATATTGGTACCAAATTTCAGCTTTCTAGTGCTAACGGTCACAGAGATTAAGCGAGGACGGACAGACGGACGGACGGACAGACATGGCGAAACTATAAGGGTTCCTAGTTGACTACGGAACCCTAAAAACTAACAATAACATATAAGCAATCCGGTTGACGTTTTCTGAAATGCGAGTCAAACTCAAACATTGACCCAATTTATTTTGACAAATTACTTGAGTACTTTAATGGTCGAAGAGGTAATATTGAGAGCTTATTTATTAGCACACGGGGTGAACCCAAACCAGCTACCCGCACTATCATAGGAGGCTGTTAAAACAAGCTGGAATAAACACTAGTCCAAGTAGTGTACGATCGGCAGTAGCTTCGGCTAGTTGGTCAAATAATATTCGCATTGACCATATTTTGGAGAGAGGAAATTGGCGTTCTGCCTTGACATTTCACAAATATTATAAAAAAAGAAATCAAGGATTAGGTAGGTACCTACAAGTCTACAAACGAATCAAGTCATTCAAATCAGATCAGTAATCTGTTTCAAATGTGGTTTCAAACGATATGATTTCCTTATTGCTAATATCAATGTAGTGTTATAATAAAATTATAGACATAAGAACTAATTCTGTTGATCTAATTTAATAATTAAATTTATAAGTAAATAACTTTGTTGATCACATTGGCGTTCTAATTTAGTCCCAATCCAGTAGTCGATAACAAACACTTCTCAATTTATGGTTAGAGAAAGGTACAGTCAGAGCATAATAGAACAATTTTACCTAAAAATAAAATTGAAATTAAGCATACTTACCTTTCTCTAAGCCAATTTATACTTCTATCTGCTGATTCATAATTATAAATGTACCTAAGTAATTGACACCCTTAGCAATCGGGCCTATACTATATTTTTTTTTTTTTTTTTTCGGATGGGAAATCATCAAATAACTCCTCCCGCTCTGGGCGGAGCAGGAGGGAGTGTCAGACTTTTACTGACTAAAACCCATCCATGTTCCTTCATCGCCCTTTGTGTTCCGGGACCACGGTATCTCTTTCGAACAGTCCCACAACCCCGGCAGGCATCGGTCCTTACGGACCCCTTCCTTTTTGCTGACTCTCTTTGAGGCGCGCGTGGACCACGAACGCGCCGTCGACACGGCCTGTCGTCATGAGACGGATGGACGGCGAGCTAGCCCATAGCCCACCGTCCACAGGCCCGCGCCTATGGTGGCCGGGGGCCACGTGGTGGTGGCCCCCGACGCCCGGGGCGTCTCCCGCGGCGGCCGGGACGTTGAGAGGTTCTCTCCCTCTCACGTTCCGCCACCTCCTTCTCTATCATTACTGCTTCGCAGAAGGAGGTGACGGCGTCCCATTCCGTCTCGCTCCGGACCATGGCTTGCACCAGGGCCGGACGCGAGAGGTCGCCGCCGCCGATCACCGCTTCGAGGACACGGCGGTGCTCCGCCCACGCGGGGCACATCTCCACCGTGTGTTCCACCGTGTCCTCCGGTCGATCCTCACAATGGAAGCACCCGGGCGTTTCCTCCCGCCCGATTCGGTGCAGGAACCTCCCGAACTCTCCGTGTCCGGTGAGGACCTGCGTCAGGCGGAAGGTGAGGACGCCGTGGCGTCTCTCAAGCCACTCCTCAAAGAGGGGACTTATCGCCACTATTGTGGCGTGCCCTGGCTTATACTACCTCAAATGGCTTAGCATGATCCTTCGTTACGCCTAAAATACTGCAGCATTAATTTTGAAATAAATATATGGTTAAGTTGAGGATTAATGTTAAGTCCTATGTTTGACGAAAACACGATTCCATAAAATTTTCTCGATGGGTCTACCCTTTAAAGCAGAACTTTTTATATCATAATATTATGTTGGATAACAGCGGATAGCATAAACTTCATTTCGTAGAAAATCGTTTGGCAGACACTCATTTATCATATATTCAAACCTCACAATTTTGTAAGTCAGAATCATCTTTAGGCATAAATTTCATATGCATAAGAATTAAATGTAGAACCATCGCAGAAAGTTCACCGTCAGAATCATCTTTTGGCATAAATTTCATATCGATAGTCATTGGGTCTACCCTTTATAGCAGAACTTTTTATTTCATAATATTACTTTGCATAACAGAAGATAGCATAAACTTCATTTCGCAGAAAATCGTTTGGCATACACTCATTTATCATACATTCAAAACTCATAATTTTGTAAGTCAGAATCATGTTCAGGCATAAATTTCATATGCATAAGAATTCAAAGTAGATCCATCTTATCGCAGAAAGTTCACAGTCAGAATCATCTTTTGGCATAAATTTCGTATCGATACGCATTAAAAGGCAAAACTATCATATTACAGAAAGTTTACAGTTAGAATCATCTTTTGGCATACATTTCATTATGCATAATAATGGAAAGCCACAAAAATATCACAACACAAAAAATTCATAGTTAGAATAATTTTGTATTTGTTACCAAAATAATAAAATTGTTTAACACATTTTTTTTTCGGCACAAACATACGACGGTAATGTTAATTGCTGCATATTTCTGATCAGGAAAGCATACGTCATGCATGCAGCAAGCATGCAGTATGCAACCATGCAAATCAGCATACACCATGCATGCAGTCAGCATGCAGCATGCAAGCAAGCATGCAACATGCAGAAGGCATGGTTTCTGTCACGGCTCCGGCGCTGCAGGGTTCCGGCGGTCCTACGCGAGCTTATCGTCGCAGATATGTTTTACGCTCACCACCGTAGCTGAGGCTGGCCGGTGAAGTCGGCCAGCAAGCTGAAACTTGCGCAGCGTGCGTTGAAACCACCTGCTCCTCAGCTCACGGGCCGCCTCACCCCTCCACGCCCACGCGGATTTAAATTACACTCTAGGGGTAGGACAGACAAGACTACGTGGAGTTGGTTTTGGAGCGATTCGTTTCTGTCACTACCTTTTTTAGCGTAACATATTGTCTTTTTAGGACAATATTTTAAATCTAATTTAAGGTTAAAAATGCTATTTTATAGAAATGGCAATATGCCAAATAAAATTATTCCAATTGGAATTCTGCCATCTTCATAGTATGCCAAGTGAAATTGTACCAAATAATCGTCGCTCTAAATAAACGTTATTCTAAACAAAATTATGCGGTATTTGAATATTGCCAAAGGTCTTGGTGGTTCTGCCATCTTAAAAGTATGCCATTGTGAATTTGGGCATACAAACATTCGGCCAAACAATAACTATATTAAGTATTTTTATGCCTTTAAAATATTCGTTTACAGAAGGTTATGCCAAGTGTGTTATGCCAAATAAATTTCGGAGCATCAAGATTCTGCCAGATAGAAGGAACCCATAGTCATTAAAAGGCAGAACTATCACTAACTATCATATTTCAGAAAGTTAACTGTTAGAATCATGTTTTGGCATACATTTCATAATGCATAATAATGGGAACCCTCATCTATCACATTCACATTACAGAAAATTCATAGTTAGTATAATTTCGTATTTGAGTGAATTTCTCAGGCGAAAAATTTACGCGTCTAGGCTGAAAACGCAGTGCTGCTTTACAGATAATGCAACGATTTTTTTTCTCAGAATTAAAGTGACATGAATCTAAATGAAGCCACTTAAATTATATTTATAAGACTATTACTTTTTATGAAAAAAATCGGTAAATGACGAATTATCAATTTCTGTGTCTTGTCCACAATCACTTTCATTCACAACATTTACCTCTCAGGAAGATAATCTCCAACATATGTAGGAAAAAGTATTTTGATTGCGTTAAGTAATGATTGACCTCCAAGAAGTTAATTAGTTTTGAATGTTTAGACTCATAGTTAATGAGTACATGACAACGGTAGTTTTGTCCAAGCGAAATTACTAATTTCTATGGTCATTTTGTTTCACCGTCCTGAGCTTCCACCAATCAGTTTAAACGAACAACAAATCCCTGCTCGGCAAGAGACAGTCGTGCGCTTACGTGCAGTAAGAATGGTAGTGCACCATATCGCCAGGTCTTTCCGCCAAAAATGTAAGTACGTGATTTTAGTTTACTCGGAACGAAATTTTGCAATTTCGGTGATCAGGTTTTAAAAGGATTTTTGAAAGAAATAAAGGTATCACTTTTATGCATGCTAAGTAGCCTTTGGTACACATTTAAGATTATAGAAAATAATAGTCATAGACTTGATAGGTTCTTGTAAATAAAAAAAAATAGCCACGTTTCCAATTTCTGTGGGGCAATTTCTGTGGTTTCCGTGGCATCAGGGTGCCCACGGAAATTACACGACTCCACAGAAATTGTACCAATCAATTATTGTATTAATGTTAATGAAGATTTTTCAAAAGAATCAACACTTGTTATGCCGAAATTACTTTGACAGAACTAGGTCCTTAGCCCCCAACATTAAAATAAAATTGTATTACTATTTCTTGAAAAAGTCATTCAATTGGATTAAATGAACTTTGAGGGTTGCATCCTCCGGGAGCTCCTCCTGAAAGTCTCGATCGTGCAGGCCTGGGTGACATCACCGGGCCGAGGCCATGCCCGACATCTGCGACATGCACATATGTCGAGTCCCCAGCATCTCCTCGTGGGCCAGGGACCTGGCCCGCGAGGAGATACTGGGGACTCTCGACAGAGATCCGTGGGGGCGCCCTTCCAAGATGGCGCGGGATAAACTCCGCACCTGAGCCCCCCTATTGACGCAGAGTCTCCGGCTTGAGCTCGTGGAGGACCTGGTGAGTACTCTGTTCCCTTCGCGAGGGGAACACCCCCCCCCCCCGCCTATGGCTCCGCCGCCTGCGATGCTGGAAGCGGACCAATAGGACGACGACGAAAACGCTCTGGAAGTGACTGGGGTAGACCTGAGAGTGGCGGTACGTAGGCTCAGTGCCAAAAATACCGCCCCGGGACCCGACGGCTTGCCTGGTAAAGCCAGGGTCCTGGCTTTGGAGGCTCTCGGGCCCCGACTAGAGGGGCTGCAAAACGCGAGAAAGGCCAGTTCCCGCTTCGTTGGAAGACGGGAAAGCTGGTTCTCATTCGGAAGCCGGGGCACCCTGCGGAATCTCCGTCCGCATACCGGCCTGTGGTGCTGCTCGGCGAGGTGGGCAAGCTCTTTGAAAGAGTAATAGCAAACCAACTCGCCGAGTGTCTTGCGGGGACGGGGCCGGATCTTGCGGAACACCCGTTTGGTTTCCGCAAGGGGCGCTCTACGGTGGATGCCATCAAGCGCGTGAGAGCCCTCACGACGGGGGATGCGGTTTCCCGGGGTGAGGTTGTCTTGGCGGTGTCTCTCGACATCGCCAATGCCTTCAACACCATGCCCTGGAGCTGCATTAGGGAGGCACTCTGGTATCACCGGGTGCCGACCTACCTTCGTCGTGTGGTTGAGTCGACTTTGAAGTACCTAGGACTCGTCCTCGACAGCCGGTGGAACTTCGCGGAGCACTTCCGACGTTTGGCCCCCAGACTGGAACGGACCGGGGCTGCCTTCAGGCGGCTCCTGCCCAACCTGGGGGTGGGGGGGGCAAACGCCTCCTGCCGGAGGCTCTACGCGGGAGTCGTGCGGTCCATGTACATGTAGTCGTGGCCAGGGGCCACGTGGTGGGTCTGTGGACGGTGGGCTATGGGCTAGCTCGCCGTTCGTCCGTCTCATCGACGGCGCGTTCGTGTTCCACGCGCGCCTCAAAGAGAGTCAGCAATAGGAAGGGGACCCCTTGTAAGGACCGATGCCTGCCGGGGTTGCGGGACTGTTCGAAAGAGATACCGTGGCCCCGGAACACAAAGGGCGATGAAGGAACATGAATGGGTTTTAGTCAGTAAAATTCTGAAAGTCCCTCCTGCTTCGCCCAGAACGGGAGGAGTCATTTGATGATTTCTCATCCTCTTCATAGATGCAAAAAACATAATCAGTTCCTTGATTGCTAATTTTGTAAGATTGATTTAAGCATTAGTACACCACGTTGTATTTTTAGAAATGCTTATTAAAATGATCAAATCGTTTATTTGTGATACATGGGTTACATGCTGGTGTTCATTACATAATTACGACGATAATATATAAATATATATAAATTAACGACGATGTCGTATTATATCAGTTTTTTCATTAAACCTTATCTTTCTTTACATATTATTAAAAAACAATGTATATATAAAATAATTCACAATTTCGGTGCAAACGCAGAATTTCTGTGTCACTAATACAATTTCGGTGGCTATAATAAAATTTCTGTGGCTCGCCAATTTTGGTGGCCCAAATAACTCTCTAAGTTATTTAATTATAATATCCCCTTTCAGAAAATGTATATATAATGTGGATATGTTGCGCTATATTATTAAAGTTTTTCAAAAAACCTGAAAATGAAAATGTCCATGGAAATTAGGTAAAAAATCAAGTTGTTGAAATTGACTCATTTCTTACCCTAATAATAAAATTGATTGAATTTTTTTTACGCCACAAACATACCACGATAATGTTAATTGCTGCATATTTCTGATCAGGCAAGCATACATCATGCATGCAGCAAGCATGCAGTATGCAAACAAGTAAACAAGCATACACCATGCATGCAGCCAGCGTGCAGCATGCAAGCAAGCATGCAGCAGGCGTGGTTTCTGTCACGGCTCCGGCGCTGCGGGGCTGCGGTGGTCCCACGAGAGCTTATCGTCGCAGATGTGTTTTACGTTCACCACCGCAGCTTTGGCGGCGAGCGTTAAAACCACCTGCTCCTCAGCTCGCGGGCCGCCTCACCCCTCCGCGCCTACGCGGATTTAAATTACACTCTCGGGGTAGGGCAGACAAGACTATGTGGAGTCGGTTTTGGAGCGATTCGTTTCTGTCACTAACTTTTTTTTAACGTAACATATTGTCTTTTTAAGACAATATTTTAAGTCTACGTAATTTAAGGTTAAAAATGCTATTTTATAGAAATGGCAATAATGCCAAATAAAATTATTCCAAATAGAATTCTGACATCTTCATAGTATGCCAAGTGAAATTGTATCAAATAATCGTCGCTCTAAATAAAAATTATTCTAAACGAAATTATGCGGAATTTGAACATTGCCAAATGTAATTATGCCAAATGAAATTCTGCCATCTTAAAAGTATGCCATTGTAAATTCGGACATACAAACATTCGGCCAAACAATAACTACGTTAAATATTTTTTATGCCTTAAGAGCCATTTCACGTTTTCGCGCAAATTTCTAAGACTTTAGTCGCCTAAATTACCATCTTAGAGCACATCCTGGCATTTTTGAATACATCTTAAAAATAGATCAGTTTTTCTTATTGACACTTAATGAAACACATTTACAAAAAACTTATTTACTATGTAGTGATTAATCTCCCACAACTAGTTTACTAAAAAATCTTCGCAGAGTCAATTTCAGACTCTTAATTCTATCATAAATATTTATAAATTTCACTCAAAAAAATACACAAAGCATCAGACATATACTTTTGTCGACACATAATGTTCTAGAATTTCGAAAATTAATAATATTAATTAGTAAAAAAACCCTCCAAGGGACGTAAAGAACCCACATAAAAAGTTACACATACTGACATATAACGTCCAAACACTGTCAACATACGAACGCTTGATGGAGCTGGACGAGGCTCTCAAGGAAATTAAATTCGATGTGGTGGGGTTAGCTGAAACGAGACGCACTGGAAACAAAATCGAAGAACATGAAAACTTCATTTTGTGCCATACAGGCCACACACCTGGAAGATATGGCATAGGTTTTATAATAAAAACCAGTCTCAAAAATAATATAGAAAGTTACCTTGGCCTTTCAGAAAGAGTAGCCATTTTAAACCTGAAATTCGAAAGTTCTAGCTTATCCATCATACAAGTCTATGCCCCCACTTCAACAGCAAACGACGCTGAAATAGATAGCTTTTATATGACACTAAAGAAGGCTTTGGAACTGTCACACAAAGTCTATATACTGATGGGTGACTTAAATGCGAAAATTGGAATACCAAACAAAGATGAACATCTGATCATGAAAGAACACGGATATGGAATCAGAAACGAGAGAGGACAAAGATTAATCGATTTTGCCAGAGAAAACAACCTATCAATTATGAATACTTTTTTCAAAAAAAAAACAAAAAACAAATGGACCTGGCGATCACCGGATGGGACCTTTAAAAACGAAATCGATTTTGTACTGTCCAACCGTCCTCTCTTATTTCAAAATATAGAAGTACTGAACATAAACTACCCTTCAGATCATAGACCAGTAAGAGCTACAATAATATATGACACTCAACTAAAGAAAAACAGAACAAAATATAGTAATTGGCAAAATACCACAGCAAAAAGCGAAGAAGAAATTTCGAAGTTCAAAGAAAACCTAAACTCCTACATATCGAAAGATCAAATGTGCGCACAAGATATTACTTCAGTTCAAAAATATTACGATAACTTAATCAAACTCATCACCGTAAGCTTGCAAAACGCCCGAAAAGTACAAAACTCTAAGAAAAACCATAAAATATTGTCAGAACGCACACTAACACTTTTAAAAAGAAGACAAGAACTGCAAAAAAGTGATAATAAAACTAGAGCAACGAGAAACGAAATTTCGGCCCTCTATAAGCTTGTCAGCAAATATATAAAGAAAGACTACACTAACTATAGATACAAAACTATTGAAAAACACCTGAGCCAAACTGGTAGCACAAAAAAGGCATACAAAGAGCTGAAACCAAACAAAACTTGGATCGAAGGGCTAAAACGAGGCGAAATAACAAAAAACAATCGCAGTGACGTCATCAGCATCGCAACCGAGTTTTACAAGAAATTATACAGCACAAAGGACCCTAAAGACACCAATCAGGAAGACCAAGATACCAATGAAGGCAACGAATTAGATAGACCCCAAATAGAAGAAAACGATGTCATAGAGGCATTAATTAAACTAAAACCAGACAAAAGCCCGGGCTCGGATAACATAACAAACGAAACTCTAAAAATAGCTGCCCCTATACTAGCCGTACCCTTTACCAATCTATTTAACTTCATCCTCGAATCTGGAGAGACGCCCGCTCAATGGTCTGAATCTAACATCATTTTGCTATACAAAAAAGGAGATCCAAAAGATGTAGGTAACTACAGACCAATTAGCCTACTACCGAGCACTTATAAGCTATTTTCAACAATCCTCACCAAAAAAATTAGCTCAACATTAGATAAGAGACAACCCAATGAGCAAGCAGGATTTAGAAAAGGCTTCTCTACAATCGATCATATTCACACACTCGAGCTCCTTATTGAGAAATACCAGGAGAAAAGAAGACCGCTGTACTTGGCATGTATAGATTATAAAAAAGCATTCGACTCAGTGTCACATAACTTTATTTGGGAAACTCTAATAACACAGAAAGTAGAAAAAGAATACATACGAGTAATTAAAAGCATATATAACAACAGTAAAAGCAGAGTTAAACTAGAAACAGCCGGTACTTGGTTCCCTGTTACAAGAGGCGTAAGACAAGGGGACCCATTATCACCTATATTATTTATAGCCACATTAGAATCAATTATAAGTAAGCTCGACTGGAAAGAACGCGGCATAAAAGTAAATAACGAATACTTAAATCACCTACGTTTCGCCGACGATCTGGTGCTGATATCAGAGAAAGGAGCGGAACTACAGTACATGGTAGAGTCATTAAACAAAGCCAGTAAGTTGGCTGGCTTAGAAATGAACCTCTCTAAAACCATGTTAATGACCAACAGCACCAAGGTACAAATATGTGTCGACGGCGAGCCTCTTCAACATACCGAAAAATACATATACCTAGGTAAACAAATTAGCTTCGACAGCCAAAGCAACTACCAAGAGGTCGAACGCAGGGCACAGCTAACATGGAACAAGTACTGGAGCTTAAAAGAAATATTTAAGAGTAGCATGCCAACTCATCTGAAGACCAAGGTTATGAACTCTTGCCTCATACCATGCCTGACTTACGCCTGCCAGACGTGGAAGTTTAATAATAACATAATAAACAAAATCAAAACGTGCCAACGCGGAATGGAGCGCAGTATGTTAAATATTAAAAAAATACACAAAATTAGACATACAAAAATACGAAACATTACTAAAGCAACAGACAGCATGGCACAAGCACTTGCACTGAAATGGAAGTGGGCTGGGCACGTAGCACGTCTTCAAGACCAGAGGTGGACAAAAAGCTTGACGGCATGGAAGGGACCAGTGGGCAAAAGAAAAAAAGGGAGACCCCGCAATAGATGGGAAGATGAAATTAAACACACAGCGGGTCCAAACTGGATGCAAATAGCAAAATCCAGAGAAGACTGGAACACTTTGGAGGAGGCCTTTACCTGCAGAGGGGTTCTTGCGGAATAATTATGAAAAAAAAAAAAAAATAACACAAAAATCAAATTAATTATACTATTTATGTTACTAACAAATAACTTTGTAAGTTTTAATTCGGCAAGAAATAAAAGGCTTTTTTATTTTATTTTATTAATTAGTAAAAAAATAAAGTCTTAGGTCAATTTTTACGTTTTATATTGCTATTTTATCGTGTTTTTTTGGTTTGAATAAAGCGTAATTACATTGAAAAAATAATTTAAAAATAAACTATGTTCTTTTACTAAACTAATTCCAAAGTTTTATTAAAATCAATTCATTTAATCAGATACAATATAATTTTTAACATCACTCTAAATTAGAATAAATTACGACGCATAAGCGACTAGCGAGCACGGATTAGTACGGCCCGAGCGCCCATCGGCGAAGGACCTGTGCCATTTTTTTCCGCGTCCCGATTTTCGAGCGTATCTATCGTAAACGCATTGTTATACTACGACTACAACATTTTGATTTTCTTTGTATTTTTTTTCATTAGGTTGGAATTTTGTTTATTATCAAGTAAAGTATTATTTTAGTAGTTTGTAAATGAATTGTTATATTTCTGTTTTATTAGTTTTAGCAATGGGGCGTAAGGGTTGTATTTTCATTGTGTCAATATAAGGAAAGAATAAAAGAAAAAAGAAACAGAAGCGAGGTGGATATTATTTTTATTTGCAATTCATATACATAGTTATCGATCACGTAAGGTGAAAGCGCAAGGGTACCCCGCGAAATTCAAATTTTCTAATGACTATTTCATTGATGAGTTGATTATAACTCCGCAAATCCATTATTTGCTACGATCGCGAATCATATTTTGTTAAACATACAACCTGACACTGACATATAAATTTTCTTTTTAACCGACTTCAAAAAAGGCGGAGGTTATATGTTCGTGTGTATGTTTTTTTTTTTTTATGTATGTTACCTGATTTCTCTCCCATTTGTGGACCGATTTTCAAAATTCTTTTTTCATTTGATAGAGTACACTCCTGAGGTGGTCCCATTTTAATTTGGTGAAGATCTGATGCTGACCTTCGGAGATATACAATGGAACTCTTCAAAAAGAGACGGCAAATCTGTTGTGATAGCTCCAATCGGTTGGATGTTCATTGTTTATACAATATCATGACGGAACATCACGCCTGTATGCTCTGAGGGGGTACGCAGATGTGTACAATTTACCTGATTTCTCTCCCATTTGTGGACCGATTTTCAAAATTCTTTTTTTACTTGAAAGAGTATACTCCTGAAGTGGTTCCATTTTAATTTGGTGAAGATCTGATGCTGATCTTCGGAGATATACAATGGAACTCTTCAAAAATAGACGGCAAATCTGTTGTGATAGCTCCAATCGGTTGGATGTTCATTGTTTAAACAACATCATGACGTAACATTACACCTGTTTGCTCTGAGGGGTACATAGATGTGTACAGTACATCCAGATTTCGACAGTTATGGCATGTTATGTTCCATTTATTGGGGATAAGCCTATTACCATGACATGTATTGTTAACCATGTACAATTAATGCATAGCAAATATTTGTAAGTATAGGATATTACAACTAAAAATGGAAAAATAAAAAAAAATTTTTTGCCAAAAATAAAACCGACTTCAAAAAAAACAACAAACAAAAAAAACACAAAAAGAAAAGGACAAAAAAATACACTAAAAGAAAAACAAAAAAAAAAACACTAAAACAAAACCACAAAAAAGTGAAAAATAACTTTAGCTTCAGAAGCCGGTGAGAAAAACACCAAATCAATCAAAGGTCAAGTTTCAGAAGTCGGTGACAAAAACACTAAATCAATTAAACAAGGTCACTGACTTCTGAAGCTTGACCTTTGATTGATTTGGTGTTTTTCTCACCGGCTTCTGAAGCTAAAGTTATTTTTCACTTTTTTGTGGTTTTGTTTTAGTGTTTTTTTTTTGTTTTTCTTTTAGTGTATTTTTTTGTCCTTTTCTTTTTGTGTTTTTTTTGTTTGTTGTTTTTTTTGAAGTCGGTTTTATTTTTCTTAACATATAATTATATCGACATGGAATATAGAACCGTAATTACAATTTGAAGGGTTTGAAAACACTTATTTTGTTTTCATTTTAGAATGAGAAATCGCGTGAAAACAGAGGATAGTACTTTTAGAAGAGACGCCGTGCAGGGTACTAGTGGAAAGTGATTCAATAAAATTTATTGTTTTAGTTACAACTAGCTGTGCCCGCGGCTTCGCTTACGTCAGCGCGTATTCTTTTGGCATTATCAGGGAACATTACATGAGAACGTGAAGTCGTAGTATATTCCTGACATCTTCTACAAAACAACATACTAATAAACTGACTTACTGTTAATTTTAATTAAAACTTGTTAGTACTTTTTTTTTTAATACCTACTAAAGGAACTCGTACTAAATTTTTGAGGAGAATCAATTTAGATGGCCATCGACACGGAAGAAGTTTATGAACAAAGCAAATAGATGCAATTCATGATATATCATAGGTACACCTACACAGAGTAGGTATCCTTAAAAAAATTCTTTCAACTCTGAGAGCATAATCAGTCGATCAAAAGTAAGAATATGGAAAAACCTCGTTACTGTGAAATACTGTAAACGCTTGAATTTAATGTATTTAAGGAACCAGAAAGAGTATGCGCTTCGAAATGAAGATTATCATGTCTATCAACCTCCTACCTACTAAATATAATATAAAGTATAATAATAAATATGTAATAGAAACATACACATAAAAAACATATTTACATAACATATATTTGTGTTTTATTGGTTTAGAAGGGTTTAATAGATAAAAGACTGAATAAATAAATTATCGTTTTGCCTAAATCTCAAACCAAGGTGCATTACGATTATATACCAAGGCGCGTTGTGTAAGTGTGGATAGCTACGCACACATACACAAAGCTGCGGTCTTTTACCTAAACTCGAGCGTTTGAATTTTGTGAAATGGCTCTTAAAAATATTCGTTTAAAGAAGATTATGCCAAGTGTGTTATGCCAAATAAATTTCGGAGCATCAAGATTCTGCCAGATAGAAGGGACCCCGGTGTTTCGTACCTGACTACACGCAGAGAAATATCTGGCTACCTATACGAGAAAAAACGCTACTGTAACTAGAACTTCTGTTTGCAACCGTGACAGCAAGACTCGTTAGTTAACTTTACAAAAACCATTCTGTTATTATTTTTAACTATCGGTTTATTAATGACAACTATGCAGTCTGGTAAACACAAACACTTTTTTTTTTGGGTTTACTAAATACTTTGCTGTATCTACTAATGTATATGTTTAACATAAGTTATGTATGTATACTCGAATACTAAAGAAAGTCTGCGCGTATGCCAGGTCCGCACCCCCAACCCAACTATCAAAAATTACGCACCCGAATCGAGTTATCCCACATTGGGAATAATCGCGAACGAGTAGTTAACCTATCCTCCGCACTACCCCGCAGCAGTGCAATGGTAACTGGAAAGACCTCGGCCTAGGGGAACAGCCTAGTACATAACGGTTTCCTCTATGGTCTATGCCAGGTAAGATAAGTTCCCTACAGTACAACGCGAGCGTCATTCAACGGCGGAAAATCTTAACACCGCGATTGAGAAACGTGACGTAAATATACAGCGCCATCTAGTTGGCAAGTTGTAACTAACTCGTGGCGATTTTCATACATACATTGTACCGTTTACTGTTTCCAGGGTGGTTTTTACTATAATATTCTTGTTAAGCCTTAACACTACATAAAAAGTAAACCAAACTAAACGAATATTATACGACACTTGGAACGATATGTACTGCACACAATAATGTAGTTGTAATAAAAAGAATATTGTTTTAATTACAGACACACTCATAATCCACCAATAACATTGTAAATCATTAACCGGAACTAGAAAATTTAGTAACTGCGAATCCCTGTTTCATAATACATACAATCTATTATGTACATATTAACATAATTATTGTTTGAGATACAATAATTATTGATGTTTTAGTTCAATAATATTTTTTTGTGAGCTACACTAATCAAATAGTATAATGAAACATACGATTAGTAGGAGTGACTAATTAGTCGTAGAGATAACAAGGACCTAGTATTTCAGACTAGAAATGTTGTAACCTAATTTCACTATTCGATTCAGTAGTTCTGTTTGTCACCAATTTCTCTGCGTGTACTCTGAGAAGAACCGGAACTCTGAGAACTCCGGAGGTGACTGGGGTAGACCTGAGAGTGGCGGTACGCAGGCTCAGTGCCAAAAATACCGCTCCGGGACCCGATGGCTTGCCTGGCAAAGCCTGGGTCCTGGCCTCGGAGGCTCTCGGGCCCCGACTGGAGGGGCTCCTAAGCGCATGCTTGGAGAGAGGCCAGTTCCCGCTTCGTTGGAAGATGGGGAAGCTGGTCCTCATCCGGAAGCCGGGGCGCCCTGCGGACTCTCCGTCCGCATACCGGCCCGTGGTGCTGCTCGACGAGGTGGGCAAGCTCTTTGAAAGAGTCATTGCAAACCGCCTCGCCGAGCACCTTGCGGGGACTGGGCCGGACCTTGCGGAACACCAGTTTGGTTTCCGCAAGGGGCGCTCTACGGTGGACGCCATCATGCGCGTGAGAGCCCTCACGACGGGGGATGCGGTGTCCAGGGGTGGGGTTGTCTTGGCGGTGTCTCACGACATCGCCAACGCCTTCAACTCCATGCCCTGGAGCTGCATTAGGGAGGCACTCCGGTATCACCGGGTGCCGACCTACCTCCATCGAGTAGTCGGGGACTATGTGACGGACAGAGCCGTCATCTACCCCGGTCGCAGCGGAGAATGGAACCGGCGAGAGATGTCGTGCGGTGTTCCGCAGGGATCGGTCCTAGGGCCGCCCTTTTGGAACATCGGTTACGACTGGGTGCTGCGCGCCGACCTCCCTAGTGGTGTCAGCGTAGTTTGCTACGCTGACGACACGCTGGTGCTGGCCCAGGGGAGGTCGCACGAGGCGGCGGCCGAAGCGATGACACGCGGGGTTGCGACAGTCGTTGAGAGGATCCGGCAACTGGGTCTCGAGGTGGCATTGCACAAGTCCGAGGCCATGTGCTGTCATGGGCCTCGGAATGCGCCACCTCCGGAATCCTTACTCACGGTAGGAGGGGTATCCATCGGTGTCGAGTCGACTTTGAAGTACCTAGGACTCGTCCTCGACAGCCGGTGGAACTTCGTGGAGCACTTCCGACGTTTGGCCCCCAAACTGAAACGGACTGGGGCTGCCTTCAGGCGGCTCCTGCCCAACCTGGGGGGGCCGAAGGCCTCCTGCCGGAGGCTCTACGCGGGAGTCGTGCGGTCCATGGCCCTTTACGGGGCCCCGGTGTGGGCGCGTTCTTTGAGGCGGCGTGCCGCCCACTGCCTGAACGCGCCCCAAAAGGTGGTAGCCGTAAGGCTGGCCCGGGGCTACCGCACGATTGCCCGCGAGGCGGCGAGCCTCCTTGCCGGATTGCCGCCATGGGATCTGGAGGCGATAGTCCTCGCGCGCCTACACGAATGGCGCGCGGAGGCGCTACGCCAGGGGGAAACTCCGCTGCCGCGACAAATTGTCGCTCAGCGGACAGACTTCCGGCGGGATCTCATGGCGACACGGAGAGAGCGACTGTCGCAACCCCGTGCAGGGCACGCCACGATAGTGGCGAAAAGTCCCCTCTTTGAGGAGTGGCTTGAGAGACGCCACGGCGTCCTCACCTTCCGCCTGACGCAGGTCCTCACCGGACACGGAGTGTTCGGGAGGTTCCTGCACCGAATCGGGCGGGAGGAAACGCCCGGGTGCTTCCATTGTGAGGATCGACCGGAGGACACGGTGGAACACACGGTGGAGGTGTGCCCCGCGTGGGCGGAGCACCGCCGTGTCCTCGAAGCGGCGATCGTCGGCGGCGACCTCTCGCGTCCGGCCCTGGTGCTAGCTATGGTCCGGAGCGAGACGGAATGGGACGCCGTCACCTCCTTCTGCGAAGCAGTAATGATAGAGAAGGAGGTGGCGGAACGTGAGAGGGAGAGAACCTCTCAACGTCCCGGCCGCCGCGGGAGACGCCCCGGGCGTCGGGGGCACCACCACGTGGCCCCCGGCCACCATAGGCGCGGGCCTGTGGACGATGGGCTATGGGCTAGCTCGCCGTCCGTCCGTCTCATGACGACAGGCCGTGTCGACGGCGCGTTCGTGTTCCACGCGCGCCTCAAAGATAGTCAGCAAAAAGGGAGGGGTCCGTAAGGACCGCCGATGCCTGCCGGGGTTGCGGGACTGTTCGAAAGAGATACCGTGGCCCCGGAACACAAAGGGCGATGAAGGAACATGGATGGGTTTTAGTCAGTAAAAGTTTGACACTCCCTCCTGCTCCGCCCAGAGCGAGAGGAGTTATTTGATGATTTCCCATCCGAAAAAAAAAAAAAAAGGGATAGGGCAGACAAAACTACGTGGACCGGTTTTGGAGCGATTCGTTTCTGTCACTAACTTTTTTAGCGCAACATATTGTCTTTTTAAGATAACATGTTAAGATTAAAAATGCTATTTTATAGAAATGGCAATAATGCCAAATAAAACTATTCCAAATGAAATTCTGCCATCGTCATAGTATGCCAAGTGAAATTGTGCCAAATAATCGTCGCTCTAAATAAACGTTATTCTAAACGAAATTTTGCGGTATTGGAACAGAAGGGAACATTGCCAAATAAAATTCTGCCATCTTAAAAGTATGCCATTGTAAATTCGGACATACAAACATCCAAACAATAACTATATTAAATATTTTGTATGCCTTAAAAATATTCGTTTCAAGAATATTATGCCAAGTGTGTTATACCAAATAAATTTCGGAGCATAAAAATTCTGCAAGTTAGAAGGATAGAAGAAAATCCCAAAGTTACCTCTAAACAGAACAATAAACCGCTTGCAATCATAAAATACTTCAAATTAGATCATTAAACTTTTGATACTAACTGAACTAACTATATAGTAGGTCTTAAGTTATTAATTTTTTTAGTCCAATCAATAGATTTTTAGTAAATCGCAAAAAAACACTCATTTCGCAATATTCGGCCAGCAGTGACGTAACAACCACTTCCTATGGCGTCTTGAGACTCTTCCCACGCAGTAAATATGTGCTTTAATAAGGTTACACCGGCGTCAGTTGTACAACGTCCCTTGGTGAAGCCATACTGTTGATCATGTAAGATTCTGTTGGTGTTAAAATGATAGAGCATTTGATTAAGCATTACTTTTTCAAAAACCTTGCTAAAAACTGGTAACACGGATACAGGTCTATAATTATTAGTATCTTTACTATCCCCGGATTTGAAAAGAGGTATGACTTTACTATATTTCATTAAATCAGGGAAAACTCCTTGGTCTACACATAAATTAAAAATTAAAGCTAAGTAAGGGGCTATAGTCTCAAGTATGGATGTACAAACTTTGACAGACATTCCCCATAGATCTTCGGTTAGTTTGATCTTTATTTGCCGGAAAGTTTTACTACCAATCATAGGGTTAATGTGTTTAAATTTAAATTCAACCAGGCAGCCAGACACATTCGCCTTTAATAAACCAATTGAGAGTTCAGGTGAGGAAATAAGAGCCTCCGTTGTTTTTTGTGGTATATCGGTAAAGAATTTTACAAATTCTTGAGCTACTTCCTGATTAGAGCTTTTAGGACCACATGCTGTATCTAATGTGTAGCTAGTGTTACGTATTTTCTTCCTGTTAGTCTCGTTATTTATAACTTTCCAAACTGTCTTTATTTTATTTTCTGCTGTTTTGATCTTGTTGCTAATGTGCAGTGCTTTAGCAACCTTGCATGTATTTCTAAAAATGTTTGAATACGTAGCAACATACTTGTTAAAAGTTTCAGTGTTTATAAAAGGCTTAAGGCCATAAAGCTCAAATAGTCTTTCCCTACTTTTTCTGATACCTCTAGTTGCCCAATCACTAAATATGAATTTAGGGCAAATACTTTTTGTCTTCTTTTCAAAAGTTTTATTGAATTCCGTGTGAACTATTGAAAAGAAAAGATCATACAATTGATCTATATTAATATCATCAAGGCCCATAACGCTTAACTTGTTCTGTAGCAAAATATTATACCTATTTAATCTGCTAGAAGTTATAGGTCTAAACTTAATTTGAACTTTTTGCGATGGGGGTGTATTACACCTGAAGGTTACAGTTTGTCCACTATGGTCAGAGGGTAGACAATTTACTATTGCTTTATCTAAGTAATCACAATCGCAGAAAATATTATCTATACAAGTAGCAGAAGATGGAGTGACTCTAGTAGGTTCTGTAAAAGTGTTGGTCAAGTCAAATGACTTAAAAAGATTTAATAAGCGACTGCTATTTGCACATTCTTCTAAAATATTGATATTAAAATCACCACAAATAATTGTAGATTTATTACTGACTGCAAGTTTTGCCATCACATCTTCCATTATTGATTCAAACAAAGAAAAGTTTTGATAGTTTGGGGGTCTGTACACACACACAATTACATGCTTATCTAGCTCAACACAGGACAGTTCAACGCAATGTTCAACCGAGAGACCTACTATGTCATTACGTTGCTTATATTTAAAACAATTTCTTATTAATATTAGGGAACCTCCACGAAGCATAGTTTTACGGTTAAAGCAGCTACCCACCATATAGTTCTCATAATTGATAAGCATTTGGTAATCCTTAAGCCAATGTTCAGTAAAACATATAATGTCAAACTTACTATTTTCTAAAAACAATTCAATTTCTAATAATTTGGAAGAAATGCCTTGGATATTTTGGTGGAATAATTTCAAAGTGTTCTGCTGAGGCCCTTTTTTACTAACTAATTGAGTGCAAGAAGATACGTTGGTAGGATTAACAATATTGTTAATCGTACCTCCTGTTGTCTCATTTCCTAGTTTAAATTAATTTTTGGAGTGAGGCTGGAGACACCCGTACCATCCTCAGACAACAAGACCCTATCACTAATACTAATATACCCTAATTGAGAATTCTCCACGGTGACACATGGATCCTCCTCAGTACAATGTTTGTAAACATTTATAGCACTAGTGCTATATTCATTGAAAGTCACCTGTATATTAGTATTACTACTAATAGTCGCAGTGTTAATAATAGAACTAAACTTAGACATACTATTTATGTCTGTGTGAATATTATAAGCTAATAGCCGAGCTATTTTGTGTCTACATCTAATAGGTAGATACACCTTACCCCGTGTCGACTTCAGTTTACCAACAATAGTGTTGATATCCAGATATATAAGTCTGTCACTATAGTGACCTACTAAAAAATGTACATGGTTATTTAACATATGTATATAATTATTTTTTCTATTACCCAAATTTTCAAAAAATGGAAAACCACACAATATTATTTTGTTACAATTTAACTTTAACAACTCTGAAACACAGTCAGTGATGTCTTCCTTTTTAATCTTAGAACTATTACCAACACATATAGTAATGGTGGTACTAGGATCACAAACGGTCTTTGTTACTGATGCCATAATCTGTTTGTAGGTTGATCCTGGCATGCAATAATTTTGGGTACAATAACTCAGGTTATTACTGATCAATTTCCCTAACCCTCTACCTATACTATCAGAGAACATAACTGAAAGATTAGAACCAAGACTATTAGGTGAGACCAAATTACCTAAGTCAGGTATTGTATCTTGGGTGGAAATACAGTCCTGAGTACTCACAGCTAGGGACGGGTCCTCCGTTGCCTCAAGCTGGAGGGCATCATTGCTGGATTCCCTCTGACAAGTACACTGAGTGTTGCTGAGAGTCAGCGAGTCCACTTTGTCTACCAATGCATTTGTAGCAAGAATATGCTCTTTAATTTGATTTTCCGAGCATTCATATTTATTACATAAAGATTTTAGTGACTTATTAAGAGCCTCTATTTCTGATTGTAAGCGCTGAGTGTCAATTTCATAAATATTTATACTATCTTCCAATTTAATCTGATAGTTATTTAATTTATTAACTAGAGAAACACGTTCCTTCCTTAATTGAATATTTTTGGAAAGGTGTTTTTGTTGTTTCTTGTACTTATTACATTTTTTAATTATTCTATTTAATCGTGCATATTTCTTAATTTTATTTTATTTTTAAACATCATTTATCATTTATCCATTTGATATTATGACACAGTTGTGTTGTGTGTTGTTTGTTTGCAATTTTTTTCCTAATTTGTCCCCCGAAAATGACCCTTATTAATAAAAAAATATATTTATTGATGAAATGAAATGAAATGATGTTTATTTTTGTAAGTAGGTTTTTACAAACACTTTTACACGACATCATCTGCCTAGCATTTTCCCGGAAGGACTCGTTGAGGATCTCAAATATATTTTTGTTATTATTGTAAAAAAGATTTCTTTTGTAGGTACATTATTTACATACTAACTCTATAATAAAAAAAAAAATATTTACAAGTAGGTATCAAAAAGGGTTACAGGGTGTCGAAAAATTCGCCCACATCGCTATCAACAGGAAAAGTGCCCAGAAGGCTGGCAGCATTGCCACGTTGGATGGCAATGATGATTCTTTGGCCAAAAAATAGGCCCGCCCTCTGGTCACGTGAAGAGTCGACCAACCGTTTGGCGATTTCTCGAAAAACTAGGTGGGCACTCGGACCCCATGGCCCTAGTGTGTCAACCCCAAACGGCTCAAACACAATTACCTACCAATTAAATTATTGTATTTGCGTCGTTTGAGGTTTTCAGCACCTGCAGCAGCCGCCCCAGCGCAGCACAAAGTTGCGTCCCACACCAAAGGCCTACCCAACTTCCATGGCATTATATGGTCATACCATCTGGTCTCTTGCCATCGACGCGTGCCAAGCCAGTGGGTTCTAATACAGCTGGCACCCCGGCGGTGGCAAGAGCACGACGGATGGGATAATTAATGCTAGCGTTGCTGTAATATTCTAAAATAAATAGTTTTGATTTTATTTATGAAAGAAGACGAAAATTGACTATTCCCCCCTGCAGGCCTAGCCAAGTTAGGTACAAACGTTTCGTATCGATTCTCTTTCTACAATCGTAAACGCCTCGGGGCGCGGCGGCGTAAGCGATTGCTACAAAGCGCTAAATTGGTAGCCAAGTTAACACGACTGAGTTTATCGCTCGTTCTCTAATGTCTCTAGAAAAAAACCTACACCTTAGTCTATGGTGATCGTTCCTACCAAAGAGTACAGCGATCAACATTGTAGAAACGAAACGATAACATTCCATTTTGAACGATGTAAGCTTGTTTAGGAATTTTCTATTCGTTTGTGTTGATCACGTGATTTAACGTTGAGATTGAGATGTCATTCCCATAGCATTTGATTAGTTTTCTACTAGCGTTAACGATTGCAGATTGTCAACTTGCCTAAGCCTGCTGATCTCCGAAACTCAGTAGTTTCGGAGATCAGCAGGCTTAGCCAAGTTAGCCTAAATTTTGAAATAAATACAAAATATAGTTCATTGCTTTTGTACCTAGATTACAGGAGAACCTAGAAGAGTTCTATCAATTGAAAATAAAGTGGACTGGTAAACTCAATAATACTTTCACTTACGGAAAATTTGACTTTGGCAATGGTGCCGATTCCCTTGTTCACAAACTAAACTAAATTTAAGTTGAATGCATCTTTTTCTTTTTATTTCATTACTAGCGGACGTCCCGCGGTTTCACCCGCGTAGTTCTCGTTCCCGTAGGAGTACGGGGATAAAATATAGCCTATGTTACTCGTGGATAATGTAGCTTTCGAATGGTGAAAGAATTTTTTAAATCGGTCCAGTAGTTTTTGAGCCTATTCATTACAAACAAACAAACAAACAAAGTTTTCCTCTTTATAATATTAGTATACCTAGATGAAAAGGACAGAAGATAAATATTAGTTTAATCCTGTCAAATTAGTCAGCACCTGACGTAATTTGATGTAATTTTAGTAGTCAACTTTTTAATCGCGTCTAAAACTTGTATGGCGCTGATTAATTTGACAGAACATAACTAAAATTTATCTTCTGTCCTTTTCTTAATGAAACAGAAAGAAAAAGATGCACTAAACTTAAATTTGGTTTAGTTTGTAAACAAGGGAATCGGCACCATTGTACGGAACCCTTTCCACGCGAGTTCAACTCGCACTTTCTAATACTTTGGTTTTTAGGGTTCCGTACCCAAAGGGTAAAAACGGAACCCTATTACTAAGACTTCGCTGTCTGTCCGTCTGTCCGTCGGTCCGTCTGTCCGTCTGTCCGTCTGTCCGTCTGTCCGTCTGTCCGTCTGTCTGTCACCAGGCTGTATCTCATGAACCGTGATAGCTAGACAGTTGAATTCTGTTGCCGCTATAACAACAAATACTAAAAACATAATAAAATTAATATTTAAGGGGGGCTCCCATACAACAAACGTGATTTTTTTATAATAATTGGTACGGAACCCTTCGTGCGCGAGTCCGACTCGCACTTGGCCGGTTTTTTTAATACTTTCCTCGAAAACTGGCTCCTAGCGACCGTACTACGATAGGTTCAACATAGAATGTATTTCACACTCGTGGATTATTTTCATTGATCTCGAATCTCGTCACATGTCTTCAATTTTTAATTTTATGACAGTTTCCACACGATGTTTGCCATCACAGTTTTGAATGCAGTTTGGATGAAATAAATTAAGTACACCACATAATACGCCTGCTTGGGTTACTTCGAACCTAGGACACACAGAACATATTATATACCCTAACGGGCTAGGACAGCTCGTAAGTCGGGGCCCGCCACCACTGGGCCACCGCTGCTCGTCGCGAAGCCTCTATAGGGGAGGTCGCGAAAACTACCTCAATAAACAAAACAATAAAGCCTAGAAAAATAGATTTATTATGAAAATGTTAAATAAAGGATAAGTGTATAAACATTAGTATGTTCATAAAAATTAACAAAATAAAAACCTATTAGTAGGTACTCATCCATTCTAAATTATTGAGGTTTCGCTTGTTTGTCATTAACTAATTTCTCCCATCGTGGATCCCTTTTTTTTACATTGTGAATTTGAATCGAATCCCAAATAAAAAAAAATGTGTTAGAAAACATTTTGGATTGATTTATTATTTGTAACATCGTACTAGAAAAAAAAGCGAAGGGGGTCGCCAAATATTTTTTCATTACTCATACTCTGAAAGTAGGTCTGAAGTTGCCTGAGGAGCGGGTTGAAAGTAATACTTTTCAGCCCTAGGGAGAATCGTTTTCAACTGACAGCTGTCAAATTATTAAAAAAAAATGGTTCATTTTTCTATTGAACCATGTTCCAACTTTATATACAGCCACGATGTAAAATTGAAATAACATAAAGTTATGTATTAATTAAAGAATATATATATTTTAAATATCTTTATTATAATTAAGTTTCAACTATTTCTTTAAAATGACATAGATTTGGGAAAAACATTTACCATTCTTCGATGATGAAAATGAAAAATAGGTATTGGCTGAATAGCTGGCCGGCCACAGAAAAAAAAAAAAGCAAAATAGGTGGGTGGTTTTTCAATTAATTGCCAAATTCGATTTTTAGTTTGAAATCAATTAAATAGTCGAGTCATTGAGTTGAATAAACAGTGACGTCACAGTAGGCTATTGCCATACAAAGTCTATAATTAGAGAACCGCGTTTTGACAGCTCTTAAAAAGTATCTCAATTGATTGGTGTGTCATCAACCCCATTCGAATTCCGATCTTCATTAGTTTTTTTGAGTTGTATTTTTTTTTTTACTTTCCTTGTATTCGTAA
Source organism: Xestia xanthographa (assembly GCA_905147715.2). Lineage (NCBI taxonomy): Eukaryota > Metazoa > Arthropoda > Insecta > Lepidoptera > Noctuidae > Xestia > Xestia xanthographa. The sequence continues at coordinate 30,200,044 of LR990654.1, forward strand.
TGAAAAGCACAGTGTTTACCTCGGGTTAAAGACTTATTTAGTCCCTCGAACTATTAGCGCCCTCGCTTCGCTCGGGCACCAAACCCCGTCTCGGGACTAAATAAGTTACTTTCACCCCTAGGGTAACAATGTACTATTTCACACCACCTGCTCGAAAATGTCAAATTATATGTCAAGCAACCTTAACCTAAAGTGAGTCATTAGTGGCCGGGGGCACAGCCGGTCAATAATGTTGTACTGGATTTCATTATGACCCGCTGGTCAATAATGTGATTTGAATTTGGAATCTCACATGCTCAGCTAAATTGGCAGTATAGTACTAACAAACACCCTTTGGTGCCAGAAAGAGGAAAGCTATTCTCGATACCCTTACTACGCGTGGATGATATTCTCGATTTCCTACAAAATTATAACGACTGCTTCTTCATATCGTTGCCATGTTTTCGAAGACATAATATTGTAAGAATAATTAGATAACTACGAACCATTTTTTAGAAGGAATGGAATAACATTAAAACTGGCATTAATAATAACAAATAGCGTACCTACCACGCCGTAATACCGTAATAGTAATTGGCTGTAATATTAGTTAATTTATTTTAAGTAAACTGCGCTGAGATTGCTGTGGATTTTGTGAATAAATAAATGATAAAACCTATCCACTAATATTCTAATATACTACAGTCGATTTATCACATTTTATCAAAAATACTCTATTTTCACGAGCGTCTCCAATGACGTTCTAAATTTAAAATGCATACAGCCAATCATCCAAAACCATTGATATCACTCTCATGGAAGTGGCGTTTGTGTAAACTAAGCTTTATACAGGGCTGGTAGAATGGTTTTGGATGATTGGCTGTATGCATTTTGAATTTAGAACGTCATTGGAGACGCTCGTGAAAATAAAGTATTTAGTTATAGATATGTTATTCTTACTGTTTGTTTATTTAATAAATACCTACTTTGTTTTTCGTACTATGGCTATTATTTTCTCACAGTAGGTGTAAAAAGTAGAGTATCCTCCTCTGGGCTAAAGGTGTCTTTGCCTTGGGCTAGCTTGAATCCCTCGCTGCATTCAGGATTCTTGTATTAACTCCCTCGCTTCGCTCGTGAGTTAAACCCTTAACTCCCTCGCTGCACTCGGGAGTTAAATCCCGAATCCTTCATTGCGCTCGAGATTCAATATGACGCCCGTGACATAAGACACAACTTTAGCCCCTCGGTGCATAATCTACTATTTCATACTAAGGGGGTCGTGTCATGAAAAAGGTTGAAAAACACTGTTCTAGAAAAACCCTCGAACCTTCTACAGTACAGTTCGTAAGTGAGTAAAGGCTGCTTTACACCGGGGCAACACTGTGCGGCATTGCTGCATGCTACATATAGTGCCATGCTTCAGTTTGTGGTATGGCAGTATGCGGCAGCCTATTTTACACCGAGGCAACATCGTACCTAGATAATTTTCAAAGCATCGTACTGTAAATGTTATTGGAGTGTTTTGGTCTACCAACTTGATTGATCGAGGGGACAAGACATCGTAGAATATGGCTGATAAAGTAACTTTAACAGCATGACGCAAGATGTTGATATGCCGCACGATTCGGTCACGTTAAGAAACACTGGGGTTGGGTTTAGAAATTCGTAACCTGAATTTGAGGATACTGGTGGTTTAGGGGGCTCAAGGGACCTCGTCCCTAACCCTCTAAAGTAATTTTGGCTGCCGGAGTTGCGTCTAGATATTTTTAAACAAATTTCAAAATTACGTAAAATATTATTAATAATGTGTGAAACGGAACGTAATTTCTATATTATCGCCATGTTTTTAAAGTTTTTCAAGTAGGATGTATATTTTAACACGTGAAACGAAACGCAAACTGTCATCTTAAATGTAGATTTTGACAGATACGTTGGGCGTCATTCCGTTGCTTTCGAGTTATCGTAAATGTGCTCCTGTGTTTTGATTTGTGTTTTTTGAAGACTTTGGCTTTATTTTTGGACTCTGATCGAATTCGGGACTTGGGGCACCCCGACTCGGACAGGTTAGGTTAGAAGGGGATGGCGGGGTCTTTAGACCCCGCCATCCCCTTCGTGGTTATTTTTTTGTAAACCACCCAGAAGTAGGAGCCCCGCGAAGCGGGGCTCCGTCTACTGGGCTTCCATCGAGGTGAGTGGCATAGGGGAGGGAGTTTACTACCCTCCCGCACTCTGTCCCCTCATAAATTAGGTTTATTTTAACAAAAAAATGATAATAACATAACCTCAAAATGAGATTATAATTAATAAAAATAAAAAAAATGCTTTTCCGGCAGGCAAAAGTGGTGGGGGGGTCATACCCCCGCCCCCCTCCACCCCCCGCACCCCCTCCCAACCCCCTATTAATGTTACGAATTTCTAAACCTTTACCAAACACTGCGTTAATAAATCACCTACCTGTGCTAACTGCTCGGAAGCACATGAAACAAATAACTGCCCGCACAAGGATAATTTAAATTACATACTGACTTGCGTGGCGTGTAAACGTTTTAAAAAACCGTTTGACCATCGTTGCGGGTCCCCAGAGTGTACCACTTACAAACTTAAGCTCGAACAGTTAATCCTCAATACCAACTACTAAAATAATGGATAGTTTAACTATAGGACAATTAAATCTCCACAACGATAGGGTGGCGACCTCTGAGTTAGACAAATTAATTATCGATTATAACTTAGACATAGTACTTGTTCAAGAACAATACCAGAACGCTCACTTACGTCACAAAGTAGTTCAGCTGGACAGCAAAGCACGAGCCGGAATTTACGTGGCGCGTTCTTCTAACTTTACAGTAACGTCTTTGCGTAACCTCATGACGCCCCACTGTGCCGTTGCGGAAGTCTCATCAGCTTCTTTTAAAGTTTACGTTGTGAGCTGTTACTTTCAATACTCAGACCCTGTTGCACCTCATATACATAACCTCCGTCACGTCTTACAGTCACTCGCGGGCAGTAAAGTTATCGTTGGCGCTGATGTTAACGCGTCATCGTCTCTGTGGTATGGCAAGGTTAGGTCAACGGATTTCGACCGACGTTGTGCTGTTGAAGATTTTATAGCAGAAAAGAACCTATCAATTCATAATACCCCTGATGCACCACCTACTTTTTGCAGCCCAATGGGCGAATCTTGTATTGACGTCACACTTTCTAGTGCAGACGTACGATTGGATAGGTGGCGTGCCCTACCAGATGCGTCTTGTAGTGATCATCGCCTGATCGTGTACGAATTTGTTCCGAGGTCTACTCAAGGTCCATCTCATATCACTGGTAATTTTAGATATAAAAGTAAAGGCGCGAATTGGGAATTCTTTGGCTTGCTTTTTGCGTGTCACGCCAAAGACTTCACTTGTGATGGGCTGTCAGCTGAAGAAAGTGCTGAAATTATGTCAGACACCTTCACTTACTGTGCTGACATCGCCATTGGTCGCGCATCTATGAACAACATCCATAGATGTGATTGGTGATGTGACTACTTAATTGAGCAGCGGAAAAGCTATCGCCGAGCGCGCAGACATTTAAACAAGCTTAGAAAACAAAAGGTCACCGGAGACCCACTTAACTTTGCTTTAAATGCATTTAGAGTTGCCAAGTCCCGCTACAGAGCATCAGTGGAAAAGTCTAAGGGTAATTTACTGCGAAAAATAGTAGAAAATCTAGATAAAGAAGGTCCGTGGTCTCCTTTGTATCACGAGTTCAAAGCTAATCGATCAGTCGACCTGGCGTTTGTCCAGAACATCAAAGTAAATAATAGACACCCGACCGGTATTGAGGAAACAACCGAAGTTCTATTAAATAGTCTGATACCTGATGATTCGCCAGTAAATGACAATAACTACCATCAGCAGATCAGAGCGTGGGCATCTGTGCCACCTGAATCACCAACGTCAGACCTTCCATCCATTGACGAATTCATTAATGTTGTCAGGAAACTGCCTCTTAACAAATCATCAGGTGAAGATAAAATATCTAATCGGATGATAATAGAAGCGTGTAAAACAGCGGGTGACGCCATTTTATCTGTTTTCAACCGATGTATTGCAGACGGCGTTTTTCCTCGTGTATGGCGACGTGGCTTTATACGAATAATTCCAAAAAGTGGTGATAAGCCACCGGACGACCCTAAATCTTACAGGCCCATTACCCTACTGCCATCTTTGGGAAAACTCCTGGAGCGCCTTATAGTTCCACGTTTGCTGCCAGACGGGCCAAAGTTTCATAACAACCAATTCGGTTTCACCGTGGGAAAATCTACCGTAGACGCGGCACTTTCTGTTAGAAAAATTGTTAATAACTCGGAACACAAGTACGTGGTTGGAATCTTTTTAGATATTTCCGGGGCTTTTGATAACGCATGGTGGCCGATGCTACTACTTAAAATGAAGAATCGCGGCTGCTATAAAAACATATATAATCTTGTTTATTCATATTTTTTAAATGGTTCCGCGAAACTCAAACTCGGACATCATTCTATGTCAAAGTCCCTTACCATGGGATGTCCTCAGGGCTCGGTAATCGCTCCGTATCTGTGGAATTTAGGGTTCGATGATTTTCTCGCGATTCCTCTCCCACCCGGCTGTTCATTAACCGGTTACGCGGACGACGGCCTGCTGCTCATTCAGTCGAGTACTCAGGCTGGACTCGAGAATTTAGCTGACACTTGCTTGCCTACGATTAATAGCTCAGTGGGGCGATCGAAACCGTCTGAACTTTGCACCGCAAAAAACTTATCAACTAATTTTAAAAGGTAATCTTAAATCGTGGCCTAGTATTAAATTTAATAACGTTCCTGTGAAAAGAAAGCAGTCCGTGTGCTACCTTGGTTTGGTCTTGGAGAAGAATTTTTCATTCATAGATCATATAAAAACTGTCGGTGAAAAAGCTAAAAAGAACTTTTATGCCTTAACGAGAATATCCAAATCTACGTGGGGTCTGTCATTTCTAACTTTAAAGACCATTTATGGGGCTACCTATTTGGGGTGTATGTGCTACGGGGCACCTGTTTGGGCCGATAGGGCCACCATAGGAGCGGTACGACGTAAATTGCTTCAAAGCCAGCGTTTGGCTTTGATATTCTTATGCAAAGCGTATAGGACGGTTAGTACTGAAGCCTTACCGGTACTTGCAGGTGTACTTCCAGTCGATCTTGAAGTGCAGCGACGAGCTGCAATGTACTATAACGCGCGTGAGACCACGGACGCAGACTTTTTAACCCTACGTGACCGTGATAAGATTTCTAGATTATTCAAACCACAGACCGACGTCTGGGAGGAACTTTTGTCTGAATGGCAATGTAGGTGGGATAATTCCATCAAGGGCCGACACCTCCACCAGTTCTTTCCATCCGTTCGTGAACGGCTGGCCAGGACATGGCTGGAGGTTGATCACTGTGTTGCTCAATTTCTCACCGGTCATGGTAACTTTAAGAGTAAATTATTTTCCTTCAAGCTTGTTGACTCGCCTTTTTGTCAATGTTCCACATCTGACTGCGAATATGAACAATCAGCACATCATATTTTATGGGAGTGCAGTCTTTGGCAGAATGAACGCAATATTATGTTGGATAGTGTACAGGTTACATCCGGAGTTATTTACTACACAGACCTTGTAGAAACTAGAACAAATTTCCGTGCGTTCAAGCGTTTTTGCCATACCTATTATTGGAATCAAATATAACTGCTCACAACTTAGGACCCATTAATGTTAATATTTTATCCGTGGTGCTAGGCAACTGGGCCTATCCCAGTTGTAAACGTCCCTTTGCGCCTATTGGCCTTGTTTCTTTGTGTCTCCTGCTGATATGGAGGGAAGTGGAAATTACGGATTTTACGACTCCTTTTTTTTTGAAGTGACAACGTCTTATAAATTGGTTTGCCGGGTGACACTTCAAGAAACTGCGTTACGCTCCGCTCACGTTATGCGCTCACAATGAGAGCAAGTGAGAGCCCGCCTAAGAGCGAGAGAGACAGACATAAAAAGTTTATTTTACCACTCAAAGTCGTTGTCACGTAAAACTTTCGCCCGTATACCGACTTTACAGGCAACCAATTTTTTTTTTTTTTTTTCGGATGGGAAATCATCAAATAACCCCTCCCGCTCTGGACGGAGCAGGAGGGAGTGTCAGACTTTTACTGACTAAAACCCATCCATGTTCCTTCATCGCCCTTTGTGTTCCGGGGCCACGGTATCTCTTTCGAATAGTCCCGCAACCCCGGCAGGCATCGGTCCATGGACCCCTTCCTTTTTGCTGACTCTCTTTGAGGCGCGCGTGGAACACGAACGCGCCGTCGACACGGCCTGTCGTCATGTCATGAGACGGACGGACGGCGAGCTAGCCCATAGCTCACCGTCCACAGGCGCGCGCCTACGGTGGCCGGGGGCTACGTGGTGGTGGCCCCCGACGCCCGGGGCGTCTCCCGCGGCGGCCGGGACGTTGAGAGGTTCCTACTCCTCCGCTATACTTTTCTGATTAATTTCGTTGCAGGATCCAAGACAGTTAAATTCATTCTCTGGGACTTCGTCGAGCTTCATTGTCTCGGCGCTTTTCTGGTGGTCGCCACTGTTGATTCTGGCTTTCAGGAGTTACAGTGGTTTGGGAACAGTGTGGCGGGCTTGTCCCATGCCGCACGATTCTTGCCACGATGTGCAACATTTTAAATTATTGTAGCTTGCGGCCTTGTGGCATGCCGTAATGTCGCACTTTGTTGCTCCGGTGTAAAACAGCCTTCGATGGTTTTGTTAAATTAGCCGAAACCTAAACCAAAAGCAGAAACAAAACGCATCGAAAAAAAAACGAAGCTGCCAAACGCAAACCGCCATATTGTTTACATTTCCCAGATTTGTGTTGGGCAATGGGCACAGCAATTGTGTTGGGAATATTTGCGTGTGGTTTATATTTTTTTTAACTTGTAAATAAAATGGAAACAATGAGTTTATGCACTGAGGAAGATATCAAACTCGATTTTGAGCCGACGAAAGCTATTTGTCGGTGTTGTTTGACGACAGAAAGACGGATGTACAATGCAGTAATGTTTGAAGCGTTTTTCAAAGATCTTGTCGGTATAAACGTGAGTACTTAATTATTTAATGATACAAAAACCCTCAAATTTCATAATTTAACGTTCCTGTTAATTTCAAAGAGTTAAAACGATATTTTTTGTCAATAACCCTAATAAAAAAATCCGGCGGATTGACATTATTGCTCTCAATTTTCAATTTTTTTCTTTGGTAAGAGTTTTTAGCACAGCAGAGCACAATCTTGTTCTTCCTATGTATATCGAAGGGCTAACCCATAAATTTAAATTCAAAATATTTAGTTTTAAGTCAACGAAAAAGATCTGGGCTTGGAAAAATATTCCGCCACCTAAAATATGTACATGTAGGAAAAGCAATAAAAAATTGCATACCATGCACCCATACCTCTAGAATGTCATTTCCACAATGTAACGCCCGATTCTATAACTAAAATTAACTATACTCCAATTGTTGAGGTACAGACAACAAAACCTGCGTGATTAACCTCAGGACGCCCCTGGAGTAAGCCAAAGTCAAAGTTAAAATTATTTATTGCGAACTATGTGTACAATATGGTGTTAAGATATGTTAGTACTTATGACTTAGCAGCCTTTTACAAGCATTGCAATTTCATATTCGCCTGCCCTTCTCACTTTAAATTAGCATGCATTAAACATTGATAATATTTATTACTTACTTACTTATATAGAGAGCATATTTTATACTGGAGAGCAGCAGTGGCCTAGTGGTGGCGGCCCCGACTTACTTTTTATTTTATTTTATCAAATGGGAACAACAAACAGCTACATTATGGGATATTACAATATGATAACATAAATAACTAAATAATAATGTAGCCCACAGCGCTGTTCACAGATTACCATTAATGACTAAATCTTAAGTTGCTAGGAAAAGCTGTTCATGCATGACAGTTAAAACTCATTACAATTATAAAAAAAAGTATTATTCCAACTAATTACTAAATTACATAACTACTAATTAATCTAAGAGCTCAAGTGTCTCATACAGAAGGCTTCGAAACTTTTGCAAGGAGCATGTAAATATATCTATGTGTTCGAGTTCTTTATTGTATGACGCTGCCATACGCCGGATTGGTGAACGCTCGCCAGTAGTAGATCGGCAGGTGCCTATAGCAAATAGTGTACCTGCACGCACCTAGCGTCTATGAACAGTTCTAGGGACAGCATAACACAGTACATTATTGAGGTCAATACAATCAAATTTGCCATTAACAATGTTATATAAAGTCATTGCTTCTAGTTGTTTGCGTCTGGAGCTGAGCGTCAAAAGTTTGTATTTATCGAGCAATTGGTCATAAGGCAAATACGCTCTGTGACAACTATAATACATTGCACGAAGGAATTTGTGTTGTACATTTTCTAGCATATCTATGTATTTTTTATAATACGGGTTCCAGATGGGCACCGCGTATTCAAGCTGTGAGCGGACTAGAGTTTTATAAAGGCAGAGGTACGAAGAGGTCCGTTTAAAGTCATGCGTTGATCTCATTATAAACCCAAACATCTTATATGCTTTATTAATGATTTGTTCGATATGTAAATCCAAGCAGAGTTTAGCATCAAGCAATATACCCAGGTCACGTACCGAGCTTGCTTTGTTCAGAGATATACTACCTATGGAGTACACAAACCTAATAATGTTTTTATTTTTGGTAAAAGTTATATAGTTGCACTTGGGAATGCTTAGATGAAGCTTACTTGTATAACAATAGTCCGTCAGCCGGTTCGTTACGAACAGTAAGTCGTGGGTTCGAACCCAGACAGGCGCATTACTTTGTGTAATTTATTTCATCACCGCTGCTCTCAAAACGGTGAAGGAAAACATCGTGAGGAAACCAGCATGTCCTAGAACCAAAAATTCAAAGACATGTGACATCTACCAACCCGCACTGGGCCCGCGTGGTGGATTATAGCCCATTCCCTCTCATAGAGAGGAGGCCTGTGTCCCAGCAGTGGGAACATTAATAGGCTGATGATGATACTTTTATACTATTTTTATTTTGTTTTTTTTTTTATTTTTTAGTTTTAGGCAGATCCTTTTATGGGCTGACTGTTATGCTATGGTGATAATCGTCTTTTTCCAGGTAACAGACTCCGATGGCTTACCGCAGTGGTTGTGTTACGAATGTGCTACTCTTCTCCAGAAGTCGGTCAGGTTCAAGCATAAGGTGTTGCGAGCTCACACCATGCTGTACGAGTATCTTACAAGATGTGCTCCTGTGAGTATTTTTACGAGTTTATATGGGAATGTTGTGGTTTAAAAGTAGATCTGTAGGCCTTTTACGTATCTTTCTGATATCCAATGACTATCAATCTTCGGTTGTACACCGAATTGATCGCAATCACGCACCTCATGATTTTTCGGATTCATGTGCATATAGTATAATGATCACTTGCTTCGGTGAAGGAAAACATCGTGAGGAAACCAGCATGCCTGAGAGATATTTCTCGACGGCATGTAAAGCTAAGTCAGAGGCCATGGGCGGAATAAAAAGACTCGACGGCATGTAAAGCTAAGTCAGAGGCCATGGGCGGAATAAAAAGACTCGACGGCATGTAAAGCTAAGTCAGAGGCCATGGGCGGAATAAAAAGACTCGACGGCATGTAAAGCTAAGTCAGAGGCCATGGGCGGAATAAAAAGACTCGACGGCATGTAAAGCTAAGTCAGAGGCCATGGGCGGAATAAAAAGACTCGACGGCATGTAAAGCTAAGTCAGAGGCCATGGGCGGAATAAAAAGACTCGACGGCATGTAAAGCTAAGTCAGAGGCCATGGGCGGAATAAAAAGACTCGACGGCATGTAAAGCTAAGTCAGAGGCCATGGGCGGAATAAAAAGACACCAGGTCGCAAATTTATCTGTGCCAGATAAGTAGGAATTAAAGGTCATTGCTCTTTCCTTAATTTCTCTGCGTAGGTACCCCGACAATACATTATGAATCGTTTTTTATTACTAGAAAAAGTCAAGGATCAGGATAAAAGTCGTTTCGGAACAAGTTTATGTCAATATTTCTGTTTTAGGAATTATGTATTTTAATAAATGTATGTGGGGTTAATGACCTTTAATTCCTACTTATCTGGCGCAGACTATAGAAGCTTTCAAGCTCCAACTCAGTCAAAAACTGCATCCCATTGTGAACGTCAAATCAGAAACTTAAGGGCCTATACTACCTCAAATGGCTTAGCATGATCCTCCGTTACACCTAAAATACTGCAGCATTAATTTTGAAATAAATATATGGTAAAGTTGAGGATTAATGTTAGGTCCTGTGTTTGGCGAAAACACGATTTCATAAAATTTCCTCGATAGAAAAAAAACCCAAAGTTACTTCCAAATCGAACAATAAACCGCTGGTTTTCAAAAAGTACTTCAAATTAGATCATGAAACTTTGCATACTAAGTGAACTAACTATAAAGCAGGTCTTATGTTTTTTATTTTTTCCAAAAGACGAAAATTTGATTTTATAAAGAATAAAAACCACTCATTTCGCACTATTCGGTCTGCAGTGACTGACGTAACAACCACTTTTTAGTGCAAGCTGATTAGAACGTTATTGTAACAGTATTAGAAACGAAGTTTGAACCACCACAAATAGAGTTGCTAATTTGAGGTAGTATAGGCTCTTAAGTGATGTGTTAATGGTTCCAGTTCCCAATCGAAGCCCAAGATGAGGAGCTATCAAAATACGCAAGTCCTTACCTCAGTACGACGAGTGTGTTGACCATTGACATCGTCGGCAGAGGGAAGGCTGGCTACCATCAGGTCTTTGAGGTAAGTGTGTCTCTCCCATTTAAAAGAGTGAGGTTATCCGGCAGAGAACCAATAGCTTACAGAATAAGTAAGCTGAAGTGGCAATGGCCGGCCATATTGTTATGTTTATTTTCCAATAGATTTTTTTCGTCAGGACTTACACCGTCATTTACAGGATATCTTCCGTGATTTTTGTGAGCTTCCCATATTTTAATGATTTTAATAGTCGTTACTTTTATTATCAGACAACTGAGGCCCATAGATAAAATACACAAAATAATCGTAGACAATAATAAACTAACCTTAAGAGGGCCCTTCCCGGCCCGCCTTTCGTCAATGCGAGCATGGTCGAAAAGCTTGTTGCTTCATCCAGAGCCACAGCGGTGGTATTCTTTCAACTCCCCTGTCTTACCTAGCCACGAACCTGCACTACTTGCCTCCCGCATACCTCGGCTCATACCGCCTAACACGAGGACATTGAACGAAAAATATTGTTCAAAAAATTATAAAACTTGTTCCAGGAAATACGTGTTTTTGAATTAGTCTTACAAGTATGTGAAATAAATATTTGTTATTTAGAATCTCCACTACCTTTGCAAGGCTTCTATCAGGATGCTTTCTTTACTTTTACAATTTATAAGTACATTATGAACGGCCAAAGTTGAGGTAAAAGTTGTGCAAAACAGCAATTTTTGGAGGCTTATAATACTGAATTTGTTTCTACAAATTTTTGTTTTCTGCTTCGATAGAAGCCTAGATATAGTCCACAAGATACCTATTAGCTCAGAAAAATCAAAGATATATGTTTAACAACGGCATAATCACGCACGAGTTATTGTCAAAATTCTCGCGAAAAGTATGGCGGGTTGGCCGCTCTTAAGAAAACTATAACATTACCTACACGTAACGTTGTCGGCGTCGTGTTTCGCTGCGTAGTGTCTCGTAACCGTCCTCGGAAACGGGAAACATTGATAAACGACACATTTCGGCCAGAAGTTCTCTTTTAAGACGGTTTGTAGATGGCGGGTTGGAACTCGTACCACGAACGACGTAAAGTTGATGTTGTGGCGCGATTCCAACCTTTCTACCCTCAGAGTCCAGTCGGTCTTTTCTTTCAAATACTGCACGACTTACTCGATCTAAGGTGGGTGGACCTTGGAAGGCCACGCTCCTTTGAAGGCCAACGATTAAAAAGTCATAGTTATTGATTTATAAGAATATATTCCTTCTACTACACACTAAGATCCATCAAACTCAAGGCCATAGACGCGGCAAATATTGAAAAATATTGGTAGTGTTCCTAGGAAAGCCGGTGGTTCCATATAAGGCCAATCAAAAATTTGACGGTTGGCGTCGCTAGGGTACAGGCCTTACAATGAACATAGACAAATCATGAACATATGAACACTTACTTTTTAGTTATAAAGACGTACGGTACCGTTAAAGTCAAAACAATGTTTTATATTTATAATATTTATATTTACCTCTAAGGGCTAATAAACTTCTTCTTAGAAGTATTTTGGCCTTATAAAGAACGGGCCCATATGAAGGCCATTTTAAGTTAAAAAAAAGTTTTTAATTTAATTATAAAACGCATTGGCAAGTTATTTGATATCAATATAATACTCATTACTACTATTTTTAAATAATTTCCATTAATATATTCTTAGTAATGGTGTTCAAGTAATGTTCGTTGAGTTTTATAGATGTTAAAAATATATTAAGCATTTAATGTTTCGCTTAAATGAAAGAGCATAATATTATTTAGTTTTAGGCAAAGCCGATATATTAAGGATGCTCCAGGGTGGCCCGCGAAATTCAAATTTTCTTACGTTTTTTGCAATTTGCAGGCCAGTGCTAGGTTATATGTTGATTAAAAAATTGTTTGCGACTGTAAGACGTATGTAGTTAAATAAAATAAATAAAAAGCCTTTATTCTACTACCTTATTTCTAACTTACATAATAATATGAACACTAAAGAACAGGTTTAAATTAACAATTTGTTTACACTTATATTAAATTATGTTTTAAGTACCTAGTAGTCGCCTCCTCGGCGTAGGCTTCCCCCATTATCCTCCACTCATTTCTGTCCCGGGCTTGGGTCATCCAGTTCGGATCGGACCAACTTTCTCTTTGAAAATGTCTTCCCACCTTTTCTTTGGCCGACCTCTACTTCTGGTTTCATCTCTTGGTATCCATTCAGTAGCTTTCTTGGTCCAGCGGTTGTTTTCCATTCCAAGTTCATAAAGGTGCAAGAATGATTTTGACCTTGGAAAATAAATTTTTCCACCTTTATGAACTTTGAGGGTTGGATTGATGATTTTGATGAATATAATTCTGTAACTACATACGTCTTACAGTCGCAAACAATATTTTAATCAACATGACATACAACCTAGCACTGGCCTGCAAATTGCAAAAAACGTAACAAAAATTGAATTTCGCGGGCCACCCTGAAGCATTCACCTTAATTCATACAACTCTATTTTTAAGTTGAACGACTGATTTATAATATTGGCCTTGTTTGGGGCCCTGTTTCTTGCAAGGCCATTTGGAGGAGCTTTATAAAACTTAAGTTTAATACATTTTGATTAAAGCTAGGAGAAAAAAAAGTGATTTACATGGTACACAATAAAACAAAGTATTACTTAATCATTTCTTTCCTTCATTTAAATATATAATATAATTATATAAGATAATTCCAGTAAATAAACGAATAAATAGTTTTTATTCGTTAGTGTGGCCTTCCATGGTCCACCCACCTTATGTGGAGTATCGCAGACCCGAAATATACGGAAAAAGAAAGAAAGAAAACGTATTTATTTGGCTTTAGCCGCAAGTACACACAACAAAATAAGCATACAATAAAAAATAAGAAACTTAAAACTACACAATAAAAAATAAAAATACTTAAAACTAAACAGAAAAAAATAAGAGAAATAATATTGTGTGTCTCACGGCTGCGCTAAATAGGCCCAGTTCAGCAAACTGCCGAGCAGCTGGTGCCCGACGCTGGTTTTCAACTGGACCTGAGATGGTGATGTCACGGACATAAAACAGTTTTGTGGTGTTCTAATTATGTATTTGTATGTATGATGAATAGATACTTAAATAGAATCAAAATCAAAATCAAATCATTTATTTCAAGTAGGCCAGTTGCAGGCACTTTTGAATTGTCGAAACAAAGATGAAAATTAAATGTAGCTACAGTCCCAGTCACAAGACATAAAAACTGTGAAAGTACTGTAGTTGCCCATTCCCTAGCGTAGATCTCTATGGAGAAGAACGGGCAAGAAACTCCATGGACACTCTTTTAAATCATAAAATTGTTACAAAATCTTGGTTACATCATTCATGCTGAGATGGTATATTATGTGAGAACAATGTAGCAAGATGTGCACGTTAAAAGTGTCCATAGTAAAAACAAAAAATACAATTCAAAAATAAACATTAAAATAAGCCACGGCAACTAAGAGATGACCAGTCACAACTGACAGCGCCCGTTCACGAACATGACGCATGGATCAACACCATTTAACTCAACCATTTTGTAGGGAACCAAATGATCGGACACACGCGCCACCATCAGCGAGACATTAGAGTGAGCATGACATACTCTCTGGATAAATGCACTACAGCTGCGTCGTAGGCACAGCAGGGCATAGCAGCATGTTAGGTCCACTCAGTGCGGTGCTGCACTGACTTAGCCTTACATGCCGTCGAAAAATATCTCTCAAGCATGGTGGTTTCCTTACAATGTTTCCGTTTCCCGAAGCAACTGATAATTTTACAATACCCACATGAATCCGTAAAATCAGAGGTGCGCGTCTTGGGTTGGAACTGAAGACCTATAACTTGACAGGCAGATGGTCACACCACTAGACTTTTACTGCATAATATCTATACTAATATTATAAAGAGGTAACATTTGTTTGTAAGTTTGTATGTAGGGGGTAATCTCCGGAAGTAATTAACCAATTTTAAAAATTGTTTCACTGGTAGAAAGCTACGTTATTCGTGAGTGCTACAGGCTATATTTTATTCCCATACTCCCACGGGAACGGGAACTACGCGGGTGAAACCTCGGGACGTCAGCTAGTTGGTATAATAAATGATGTTATGTTTGTTTTAATTCCAGCATGAGAAACAAGTCCAGCCCTCAGGACTGGACGACATAGACATACAAGTCATCAATAAGATGGAGGACGAGATTGTTAAGGAAGAAAATGGATTCTCTGACTATGAGGACAATATCACTTTGGAAGAAATTAGGTAAGACAAGGGCCTGGCGCACACCGCTGGAGGTGCAGCGGAGCGCATTTGAAAACAACACTAACGACTAACAACTAACTCTACCTCTCTATCTCTCCCCCTCTCTCAACCCTCCCCCTTCCCCACCTCTCTCTCTCTCTCATTTTGACTAATGACCAGTGATAGGAATAGGTAGTGCTTATTAGCCTAAACTTCCAAGAACAGAGACAAGAATCGGAGACTTCCTTAGACTCATTGACTTATATATTACTGCGTAAGGACTGGGTGTTCTGTATGGTGTCGGACGTAAAGAATAGCACCATCCCATATCTTCCCGTGGGTGTCGTAAGAGGCGACTAAGGGACTTACCAGAGAATGGGCAGCAGCGTTCTCTGTGCTTTTGTAACAACCGCACTGCGATCGCCAACCTGCCTGCCAAGCGTGGCGATTATGGCAAAAACCCCCCTTTGGGGGAGGCCTGTGTCCAGCAGTGGACGTCTTTCGGCTGAAATGATGAATGATGAAGGACTGGGTGGACCGCATGTTACAATGACGCCTCGAACGTGGTCCCAAAATGGTCTTCCCTATAGCGAACTAAACTAGAACGCGTTCGGCTGTCTTCGGGAGCGGTCGTAAATTTTACAAGCAAAAATGCCAAGTTGTGTCGTGAAGGGATGCGTGAACTACGACAAAAAGCACAATAAAATAAATGATAACATTTCTTATCACCGGTAAGTTAAAAAAAAATATTATATCAACTTCTAACATTATTTAAATCAATTTTCTTTCGTATTTGTCTCAACGTTTGGCAAAGACGACGCGAAGCCGCGTAAAATTAGACATAACTTTGCAGCGGCGCGCGTTTTAGCCGATGAAATGAAAAGATTTAATAATTCGTATCATAAAATTAATTTTATATGTATAAAATAATTTTTATTGTTTATTACAAGCAAATTAAAATGTGTTTTTATGTACTTACTGGTAAAAATCTATAAGTACAGTGAAAATACGTATTTAATTTGCAGATTTCCTACTGATTCGGTGCGAAATGAAGCTTGGAGTCGTGTCATAAGACAGGAACGTGGTGAACCATATTTTAAGTCAAATAGCTATTTACGTGTTTGTTCCGCACACTTTTCTTCTTCTTCAAGTCGGTTAAAAATACCCGCTCTTACAAGGTTACGTCTAGGGGCAGACCACGCCGATTGACATCGTAGTTCATAGTAGTTCTAATAGATGGCGTTAGTGTTTCTGTATGGCGACCGTGTTCGGCGAACGGTCGGACGACCGTATCTTTACTATTTAAATCAATGCTTAGACTATATTTTTTTCCGGGACATCACGTAAGTACATCAAAAATTAATGTTATTTGGAATAAGTAATTGGTCTATGTTTACCTAAAGTTTGCGACTAGACATAACATAACACAGTCGTTACAACCATCAAAATTTCTGAAAGTTTTCTTTTTAAGAACATTTTGGAAACGACTTCTTCATCATAAAACTATGATACGCTCTCTTAGGTACGCACTCTTAGAATTTACAAAAAAAAACTCGCCGTGGTCGCATAATAAAATATAGTCTAAGGAAGTCTCCGATTCTTTTCTCTGTTCTTCTTCGAAGTTTAGGCTAATAAGCACTACCTATTCCTATCACTGCTAATGACTAACAATTTAATATAAACCTTAACTACCTTGATATATGGTCAATATACTCGTAAGAATAAATTCGCATGCGGTACTCAGAGCGCCCTCAAGCTAATACAAGAGCATGCGCGCGACCGTATATCAAGGTAGTTAAGGTTTATATTAAATTGTTGTCTTCAAATGCGCTCCGCTGCGACTCCAGCGGTGTGCGCTGGGCCAAGCTCTTACCCGCGACCTTCGTTTGTGTAAATTATTATAAAAATATTCAATCTCTATTTAAATCGGATTGGTTTTATTATTTGTTTTCGGTATATGTCTTGACATGACGAAAAGTACATTTTATTGTTTTTTTTTTTTCTTTTTCTGTAATATTTATTATTATAGGCACAACACTCAACAGTATCAAAGATTTGCAAATCTATTTAGTCCGTCAGTTAGTTAGTATTAGTTATTGGAAAATAATGGACACGTTTTTTTTTGTTTTTGTAAATGAATGAATATTGACAAAGATAAAACGCATCAAAACTCGGGAGCGAGGGCTCGTGACGTCAGAACTAGCTAAAAATTATACCAAGGCGTGACGTATTGAGAATTTTAAAAGCGTCATATCTTCGTCAATTTTGGTTTACGTAACAAAAGAAAAAATATGTGTCCAATCTTTTTTGGAAATCTATCTGACGGAATAATTAGATTTTTGTGTCGTCTCGCCTATTATCTAAAAATCTCTGTTTTGATGTTTTTCAGATCAGTAACAAAAATCACTGAGGATGACATAGCTTCACTTTTACAAGAAACTGGTCAAGTTGAGAATGTTCAGAATATTGTGATTAAAGAAGAACCGGTAGTTAGAAAGAAGAAAACTAAAGAAGTTAAAGTTAAAAAGAAGAAAAAAGAAATGTGAGTTAACTCAATGAAGTGCATTTTTAGGGTTCCGTACCCAAAGGGTGAAAACGGAACCCTATTACTAAGACTTCGCTGTCTGTCCGTCTGTCTGTCCGTCTGTCTGTCACCAGGCTGTATCTCATGAACCGTGACAGCTAGACAGTTGAAATTTTCACAGATGATGTATTACTGTTGCCGCTATAACAACAAATCTATATATTATATTATCTATACATATAATAAAACAGTAGAAAAACTGTGTCTGTACATTGAATATATTAAAAAAAAAATAATTGAGGGGGGTTTAGAAACAGGAAAAGAACACGAATCAAAAAAAAAAAATCTGTCTGTTTGTCTGTTTGTCTGTTTGTTTGTACACGCTAATCTTCGGAACTACTGGACGGATTTGAATGATTTTTTTGTTGTTGTATAGGTATTAAGTCTGGGCAAGATATAGGCTATAATTTATCATGGAAACTTGAACACCTGATGCAGAACCACAACAGACCAGCTGAACTATAAGAGATACAAAAATGGTACCAACGCAAAAATTGTTCCACGTGATGGGCATTTTCTGCTGAGAGAATAAATTTGAAGATCTGGAACACCTGATGTGGAACTCCAAGAGCCCAGCCACACTTACATAATATATAGGAATGACGTTTTAGCAAAAGTTGTTCAATCTGATGAGCACTCTCTGTTGACTTATAAAAATCGAAGATCTGGAACACCTGTTGTGGAACTCCGAGAGCCCAGCTACACCATAACACATATAGGAATGACGTCTTAGCAAAAGTTGTTCGGTCTGATGGGCATTTCCTATTGAGTTTTATTTTGGAAAAAACATAAACACCTGATGCAGAACCGCAACAGACCAGCTAAACTATAAGAGATACAAAAATGGTACCATAGCAAAAATTGTTCCACGTGATGGGCATTTTCTGCTGAGAGAATAAATTTGAAGATCTGAAACACCTGTTGTGGAACTCCAAGAGCCCAGCTACACCATAACACATAGGAATGACGTCTCAGCAAGTGTTTTTTGGTCTGATGGGCATTTCCTGTCGACTTATAAAAATGTTTAGTCTGATGGGCATTTCCTGTTGACTTTTATCTTGGAAACAAACACCTGATGCAGAACCGCAACAGACCAGCTGAACTATAAGAGATACAAAAATGGTACCATAGCAAAAATTGTTCCACGTGATGAGCATTTTCTGTTGAAGATCTGGCACACCTGATGTGGAACTCCAAGAGCCCAGCTACGCTATAACATATATACTTATAGGAATGAAGTTTTAGCAAAAGTTGTTCAATCTGATGAGCACTCTCTGTTGACTTATAAAAATCGAAGATCTGGAACACCTGTTGTGGAACTCCTAGAGCCCAGCTACACCATAACACATAGGAATGACGTCTTAGAAAAAGTTGTTCGGTCTGATGGGCATTTCCTATTGACTTTTATCTTGGAAATAAACACCTGATGCAGAACCGCAACAGACCACCTGAACTATAAGAGATACAAAAATGGTACCATAGCAAAAATTGTTCCACGTGATGAGCATTTTCTATTGAAGATCTGGAACACCTGATGTGAAACTCCAAGAGCCCAGCTACACTATAACATATATATAGGAATGAAGTTTTAGCAAAAGTTGTTCAATCTGATGAGCACTCTCTGTTGACTCATAAAAATCGAAGATCTGGAACACCTGTTGTGGAACTCCAAGAGCCCAGCTACACCATAACAGGAATGACGTCTCAGCAAGTGTTTTTTGGTCAGATGGGCATTTCCTGTCGACTTACAAAAATGAAAGATCTGGAACGTCTCGAATCGTCTCGCGCATCCCGTTGTATTCCCGTCCCTGGGCTTTTAAAATTCGACATCAGACGTTTCAGGTCTTCGATTTTGACGACCCCGTTGTCGCTGGCATAAGCAACAGGATCCGCGTACGAAGTCGCGGGCAGAAGCTAGTACTAAATATAGTCAATGGTACGGAACCCTTCGTGTGCGAGTCCGACTCGCACTTGGCCGGTTTTTTTTCTTTTTAGAAACTTTTTTTTTGTTTTTTTTTTTAAGTTGTGCTTTTGTAACTAAATAAATAAAATAAATATCGCTGAACATTACACACAGCGTCATCTAGTGCCTCACTAAGCAACGAGGCTTGTGTCGTGGACACCAGATAGTTAGTCTGGGCCAGATAAGTAAGAATTAAAGGTCATTGCTCTTTCCTTAATTTCTCTGCGTAGGTACCCCGACAATACATTATGAATCGTTTTTTATTACTAGAAAAAGTCAAGGATCACGATAAAGGTAGTTTCGGGACAAGTATATATCATTATTTCTGTTTTCGGAATTATGTATTTGAATAAATGTATGCGGGTTAGTGACCTTTATTCCCTACTTATCTGGCCCAGACTATAGATACTTTTTGTTTGTAAATACATATTATAAACATCCATGACTTTGAAACAAATGTCCATACTCATCACACAAACATTTGCACCTATCGGGATTTAAACCCGGGACCCCAAGAACAAAAGGCAGCCTCACTACCGCTGCACCTAGGGTCGTCAAAAAAACTATGATCTAGCGATTAATAGGAATAGTAAAATTATTAGGAACTAGCTATGTTTTTTTTTTACACGGAACCCTAATCCTCTTTCTAAAATAAAAGTAGCCTATTTAATAACTCCTCATAGCTAAAGCTATCTACCAGTAAACGTCCCGTCAAAATCGGTCCAGCCGTTTTTGAGATTACCCGGAACATACAGACAGACACAAATAAAAAAAATGTTTTTTTTTTATTTTAAAGACAGCGGTAATTTGAAAAAAAAAACAGCTGTTCTATACATTTTGACGATGCAGGTTTTGTATTTTTTTAGAAAATAGCTACATAGACAATAAAATAGATTTATTTTAGAACTAGCACTTCATACGTGAAAATTGTGATAGTGTGGCTAATTTGCATGATATCAATATAATTTTATAGCCTATGTTACTCGGTAAAGATGTAGCTTTCTAATGGTGAAAGAATTTTTAAAATCGGTCGAGGCGTTTTTAGTGTGCGTGTATGTATGGTCTTTGGGTTGTGTGTACGGAGTGAAATGAAATGCTGCAGAACTCTATTAATTACTTTACTGTTAAAACTTAATACGAAATATTACAAAGGAGTAGCTAATCAGATGGGAACGCGTCTATACTCTACGATGATTAAGGGCGAACTGTCGCCGCGGGGCGCTGCACGTATCATGCATGAAACGCAAACGATGTGTCAGCGCTCCTACAAGTTCTTGAGTTAAATTGTAACATACAAACAAAAAACCAAATCTTTCCTCTTCATTATATTATACAGGGTGTAAACAACCTCATCACGAAACCGTCAACCAAGCATTCTGTACATCAAACTAAGTAACTTTACGCAAAACAATTTTGCTGGGAAACTACTTTTTTTTTGGGGTGAAAAATCATGTTTTGTGGTAGAACTCAATGTAACGCACTCAAAACATTGTGCTGATGGATGGATTGAATAGTACGGGGTCGTGGAGGTGTTTAAAGTAAAAATCTTACATTAAAAACTTGTATTTAAAAAAAAAAAACTTGTCAAAAAGTTTGAAACTTTGACCCCCAATATCTCCGTAACTAGAAGGTTCACAGGTATGATGTAGAACAAAAAAATGATCGCAATGACGGGGAGAACAAGTGCCTTTCGGCTTCGTTAAGAGGTGTTTTACTCCCTTTATATTTAGTTTAGATGATGTACTGCATATGTTGTAACCGTTTTAGCTTCAGCTCTTCCAGGTTATATATTCTTTGCTGTTTAGAAATCGCTGATTTTTTTTACTATAAAGAAACCTTGTTTACAGTGAAACGCCTCTAGAGGATGGTGCGTTAGTAGAAACTAAGGCATCAATAAGAAAACATGTAGAACTAGACCCAACAAAAATCAGAATAGTCACTCTGAACCCTGAGGAACAGATCAAACACAGAGAGGTAAGCAGCATTCGCATCACGTCCGTCAAACAACAACAGCATTTACATATTTCAATTAGACCATTAAGGCCCTCCTAACCCTAAAATTAGCAACTCTATTTGTTGTGGTTCAAACTTCATTTGAAATACTGTTACAATAACGTTCTAATCAGCTTGCACTACAAAGCGGTTGTTACGTCAGTCACTGCGGCCGAATAGTGCGAAATGAATGTTTTTTTGCGATTTACAAAAAATCTATTTATTGGACTAAAAAAATAAAACACATTAGACCTGCTTTGTAGTTAGTTCAGTTAGTATGCAAAGTTTCATGATCTAATTTGAAGTGCTTTTTGAATACCAGCGGTTTATTGTTCGATTTGGAGGTAACTTTGGGATTTTTTTCTATCGAGAAAATTTTATGAAATCGTGTTTTCGCCAAACATAAGACCTAACATTAATCCTCAACTTTACCATATATTTATTTCAAAATTAATGCTGCAGTATTTTAGGCGTAACGGAGGATCATGCTAAGCCATTTGAGGTAGTAGGTATAGGCCCTTAAGGTTGAACTGCGCAACATATTTTCCATACAAATTTCGGGGGGCTATTACTCCACTGTTTGACATGTCTGTTTGACATGGTACATCTAAAGTTAAACATGATATCGTTTTGTCTCATTATTAATTGTGTCTGTGCGCCCGATGCGCGCTTGAAATACTTAGTACCAACGGTAAGCATAGAGGGCGCGACCGGCGGAGAGGCAAAGGAATCGCTGTCAACAGGCTGAAAGACAGGTGCTTGACTCAAGATGGATTCCGGATATTGATGAAAAAATAATGCGGAAACAGAATAGTAAAATTATTGCCAATTTTAACGTAACTTTGGGCGTAAATTAGTAATAAAAAAGTGTCAAATTTCCAAAACAAAGTCGGTACCGACACAGCACAATTATCGAAGAATTCAATACATTTTATTTGATAATGATTTATGCAGTGGTTTTTTCATAAAATTCGATTTCCCAAAAGCCATTTCATATTTTTTTACGCGCGCCTTTTACTATGAATTTTCGTGCATCTCACTGAATAATGTTTCCCCCGGTGCGGTGCGGGAGGGGGACACGCAATATTAACATGTCCTTCGTTTGATAGAAGAACAAGACCTATATTTCTGTCCTTTTCATTTCATGCATGACGTCAGTGACGTGTCATTTGTTTTTCGCTGAAGTTGAAGGGCCTGTGCATTTTTATTGCACTCCTATAATGTGTGCGTTTCGATGGCGCGACCACGGCATTATTTTTTTTTTAACTATGGCAAGATTTTGTAAAAAAAATAATTTAAATTAATTAATTTATTTATTTAAATATAAATTAATTAATCTGTATGGTTATTTCTTCAAAAGACCATCTCAGACACTAATCTGCATAGTCCTCATGTGAATTGAGCAAGATTGTCTGGACTTTAAAAGAGACTACGACCTGAGTTTGTTTTGACTGTTTCTTCTCAGAGTAGTCAGCTACGAAACACCGGCCCCATCTAGTTTTAAAAAATGACGTGTATAAGTGTTTGTAAACCTACTTGCAAAATAAACATCATTTACTAATGACGTCATTTCATGCATAGCGTGTCCGTGGTTTGTAGTGGATACAATCACATACATTTTCTTGTAAAGCTAAGCTTCACACACGTGTGTAGTCTTTCCGTGCGCAGTGGTGGGTTTTCGCCTTTACAGGCAGTTTTTAATGTTAGAAAAGCAAAGAATTAAAGGCATATAACTTGTGAAAGTACTGTAGTTGTACATTCCAAAGCACAGTTCTCAGTATGTATGTTTGTAATTATGTATGTTCCACCGTAATGCCTAAACTATTCATTCGACTTTGATGAATACATTTTAACCGACTTCAAAAGAAGGAGTCGATTATCGACCTTAGAGCTTGATTTTTCATTAATCGGGTTTTTTAGTTGTATTACATACGACACGAACTCTTGTTATATTCTCGTAGAATCAATAATCATTTTAATTTGGTCAATAATAATTTTAATTTAGTCAATAATAATTTTAATTTGGTCAATAATAATTTTAATTTAGTCAATAATAATTTTAATTTGGTCAATAATAATTTTAATTTAGTTAATAATAATTTTAATTTGGTCAATATTAATTTTAATTTGATCAATAACTTTTTGTATTTCAGGAAGAAAGTAAAGCGGGGTTGAAATTCCCGTTCCAATGTGACTTGTGCCATAAAGGGTTTAACTTTGAGTCGAAATTACAAAATCATATGGGAAAACACAGTCCGGTAAGTTGAAATAAAACTACTAAGTTGGTGCCAGTTAAGATGAGAATAGCGGTCATTGCCCTTTCCCTAATATCTCTTCGTACGAACCAAAACAAATAAACCATGTATCGTTTTTCATTACAAAAAATGTTGAAGATCACGATAGATGACGATTTCAGACTTGAACAGGCTTATTTTTGGTTTTCAAAGTTAAGATGTTTAATAAATGTAGGTGGGTCAATGACCGCTATTCTCATCTTAACTGGCACCAACTATAATGCTTCATATTCTAGTCGCGCGGTCCTTATGAGTGCAAGCTATGCCGCATGCACCTGCCGACGTCGTACAGCTACAACGTGCACTCGCTCATACACAACCGACGCTACGAGTGCGTCGCCTGCGGCCGCCGGATGATCGATCGATCCTCCATCATAGATCATTATAGGTGAGTTTGTTGTGTGCGAGTTTCGCTAATTAATCTTGATGGAGTTCCGCTAGCTAATTAATCTTGACGGAGTTTCGCTAGCTAATTAATCTTGACGGAGTTCCGCTAGCGAATTAATCTTGACGGAGTTCCGCTAGCTAATTAATCTTGACTGAGTGTCGCTAGCTAATTAGGCTTGACGAAGTTCCGCTAGCTGACTCATGTATTTTGGATAGGGAAGGTTAGTGACTCCAAAAATCATTATTTCATTGTTTTTGCGATTAGACTAATAGTCCTTTCGCTGTAGTATTGTGCAGAGATGAACCGTTCCTTTTCATTCTTGAACGTTACCGCGATTTACAAAAATCAAAATATTACATAACACATTTGCTCATAATTCACTCATTTCAATATCGTATTGTATCTCATTACGTACTTGTGCGTTATTGTAATGTAAAACGCATGGTTTATCAAGATGCTCCGTCTAAAACGAACGGTACTTTTTAAATCTTAGCAAAGAGCCTTTATGTCAGAAAAGTGGTCAACATTTTATGAATAAAATTAAGTTTGGGAGATGAAATACAATAAATAATTTAATTTTGTATATTAATAAATTTTGACAATAAATTACAACCATTTATCTGTAACAAAAACACGAAAATATGAATTTACTTTATTAGTAATACTGGCTGTTTTTGTGTCTTTGCCTTAAAAAAAAGCACTGATTCGCGCGCATCGCTAATTTCTCAACATGTAAAAGATTTATTCGTTTAAGAAAGTTCGAGTTTTATTTATTTCCTCGCAAATCTATACTAATATTATAAAGAGGAAAACTTTGTTTGTTTGTTTGTTTGTAATGAATAGGCTCAAAAACTACTGGACCGATTTAAAAAATTCTTTCACCATTCGAAAGCTACATTATCCACGAGTAACATAGGCTATATTTTATCCCCGTACTCCCACGGGAACGGGAACTACGCGGGTGGAACCGCGGGACGTCCGCTAGTATGTTATAAAACGTCGTATGACATACGTGCGCTTTGATAATTACAGCCTCTGCTTTCTTGTAGCCCTCGCCCACGGCTTGGGCTAGCAATATCGCCTCGGCTGTAATTTTCAACTTACCGCACTTATTATCATAATGTACTATTACCACACAGCAACAAATGCGATACTAATAGTCTGGTAAACGAGTGCTCAAAAGGGGTGTGTGGTTGGAAAAGTCGAAAGCAGAAAATCTGACTTATGAACTTCGTTTGGACTAGTTAGAAGATAAACATATTAAAAGTCCTGACCCCTCCGAGGTGAGCCCGAGGGGGGGGGGGGGGCAAAGAAGGTCCCGTTTTTTGGTTTTTTGCTTATATCTCGAAAACGATGCGTCGTATAAAATTTTGTTGTACTACATAATAAAACCTCATAAAATTCTCTACAACTTTGTTTGTCACACTTTTTATCTATCTCCAATATTAAAAAAAAATAAAAAATAAAATTACTAAGTTGTAGAGAATTTTATCAGATTTCATTGTGTAGTACAACAAGTATTCGTGCGACACATCGTTTTCGAGATGCAAACCAAAAAAAACGAACGGGACAGAGAATAATTGGACATTTTTTTAAAAATTGATCGTTTTTCGGAGCTCATACCAATTCAACGATGAGAGATAGATAAAAAATTTGAAAAGCAAAGTTAAAGAAAATTTTATGTGGTTTTATTATGTAATACAACAAAATTTTATAGGACGCATCGTTTTCGAGATATAAGCAAAAAACTAAAAAACGGGACTTTCTTTGCCCCCCTCCCCTCGGGCTCACCTCGGAGGGGTCAGGACTTTTAATATGTTTATCTTCTAACTAGTCCAAACAAAGTTCATAAGTCAGATTTTCTGCTTTCAACTTTTCCAACCACAATCATTCATTTACCAGACTATAACAAAATATGAAAATTATGGGAAATGGCGCGCAAGTTTTTTTTTTTGCACCCGTCAAATGTAAGGTTATAGCGGTGTTGTCGGTGTTTTGGGGTAGGCAGGAGTCTAAATAAAAGTCACTGCCTAGTTAGTACTCACAGTTCTATTTGGAGTAAGGTCCACACGCACAACACAAAACAGTAGAAGGAGAACAGAGAGATAGGTCACAGTCACAATAGTCACAGTTAACACAGAACACGGATAATTATACAGTTTATAGCTCACAATAAATACGTTTTCGACGGATCACAGAAAACAAGCGCGCACGCGTCGTTGCAAAGTTAGTGCCGACTGAAGGTCACGGAGAGGGCAGTCAACGATCGCGCGCTGCTCCCACCTCACTCGATCGGTACACGTCACGATGACGTAGCCCGGCCGCGGTGCGGTTCCAGTATACAGTGTCCCGACATCATCCGACATTATATTGATGTTGTCAATATAGATGCCGGTGATGTGTAATAAGTGATTATTATAAATACATGTAAATAAATCTGTTTGTATGTAAATGTTTTGTGTTGTGTAATATACAATACATGTACGTAAACTAAATATAGGTGTATACCCTACAAGGTGATTGATTACTTAGAGCCATACAGCCTACTTCAAAATTATAATTTTAGTGATAAAATACAAATAAATTTTACTTATTGGAATTATAAATAATTTGATAATAATAAATGTTTTTTCGTCTTAATTATGGACACATTAATTATCTATTCCAAAAATAAAGTACTTAAATAGATTTTCAGCGACATAAAACAACAAAGATGTTGTTGCAAAAAAAAAACTGTTTTACCCGGTTAAATTGAAAATGCTCTGTTTTCTCGCATATTATTTGCAGTTAGGTGCTAACTGAACTTTGTAGGGATAATTCTATTATGCACTAGTGTGTAATATCATTATGCACGTGTGTTCTAATTCGGTCTATGGCCTTAATAACGATGTAATAAGGCTCACTTTACGAGCAAGTGTATTGAAAATTTTTTACAGGAAAGTTTTTTTTTGTTTTACAGAACACAACACGAAGGCTTCCTAACATTATTTACCTGCCATATATGTGGGAAAGTTTCAAAGTGAGCACCAATTGTTATTTTTTAACTTCCATACTTCTCTATTACCCATAATCCACCCCTAGCCAAGTTACAAACGTTTCGTATCGATTCTCCTTCTACAATCGTAAACGCCTGGGAGTAAGCGATTGTAGAAAGCGCTAAATTAGTAGCCAAGTTGACACGACTGAGTCGATCGCTCGTTCTCTAATGTCTGTAGAAAAAACCTACACTTTAGTCTATGGTGAGCGTTCCTACCAAAGAGTTTAGCAATAACATTCTATTCTATCATTTTGAACGATGTAAACTTGTCTACGAATTTTCTATTCGTTTGTGTTGATCACGTGATTTAACGTTGAGATGATGTCATTCCCATTCATTTGAATAGTTTTCTACTAGCGTTAACGATTGTCAACTTGGCTAGGGGTGCAGGAGTCATCTTTCTTCTCGCCATATACTAATAATAAATAAAATCTTTATTCAGAATCTCAGAAGGTAAAATACAATACGAATCTTAAAACTAACATTTTAGTTATAATAATGTATGATATGATGCGTACTGAGAGCAGCGGTGGCCCAGTGGTGGCGGCCCCGACTTACAAACAGTAAGTCGTAGGTTCGAACCCAGACAGGCGCATTACTTTGTGTAATTTATTTTATCACCACTGCTCTCAAAACGGTGAAGGAAAACATCGTGAGGAAACCGGCATGTCCTAAAACCAAACATTCGAAGACATGTGACATCTACCAACCCGCACTGGGCCCGCGTGGTGGATTATAGCCCATTCCCTCTCACAGAGAGGAGGCCTGTGTCCCAGCAGTGGGAACATAACTGATGAATCTCTTTTCTCGCCGTATACTGATTATGTTTACTTTTGCAGTAACAATAAAACACATAGAGGCCATATGAGAAACCATCACAGTGGAGATAGACCCAAATGCGATCAGTGTGGCAAAACTTTCATCAATAAGGACTCCTTAGTTGAACATCAGCAGTAAGTACATATAACAAAATCATCTGCCTAGCCTTTTCCCAACTATGTCGGGGTCGGCTTCCAGTTTTACCGGATGCAGCTGAATACTAGTATTTAACATGGAGCGACTGCCTATCTGACCTCCACAACTCAGTACTGGGTAATACGATACCCCTTGGTAAGCCGTGTGGTATCCGGCAGAGTGGAATAGAACCAACCCATTACAGTCACGGGTGTCGTATAAGGCTCGTAATGTCTGAGGCAGAACACCTTGCGCCTCCGTAGACCAGAGAATGGGCAGCAGCGTTTTCTGTTAGTCTTTCATCACTGCGATCTCCAATCCGCCTGCCAAGCGTGGAGATTACGGATAATTCCTCCCATCATGGGAGAGGCTTATGTCCAGCAGTGGACGTTATGGGCTGTTGTTGTTGGTAAGACTGGTTGTCAGACTTTTTGGGCCACTGACTACCAGTCAACGATTCAAGTTTTGATTATGAATACAGAGTGTAAAAGACCTCTACACGAAGCCGTCAACCAAGCATTCTGTACATCAAACTAAGTAACTTTACGCAAACATTTATTGCTGCGAAATGACTTTATTTTTGGGGTGAAAAATTACATTTTACGGTAGAACTCAATGTAACGCACTCAAAACATTGTGCAAGACGCATTTAATAGTTAACGGGTTATGGAGGTATTTAAAGTTATGATCTTAAAAACTAGTTTTTGAAAATAAAATTTGTGACTTTTTCACAAATTTTATTTTCAAAAACTAGTTTGGCAACTTTTACTCTCAATATCTCCGTAACTATAGTCTGCGCCAGATAAGTAGGAATTAAAGGTCATTGCTCTTTCCTTAATTTCTCTGCGTAGGTACCCCGACAATACATTATGAATCGTTTTTAGGGTTCCGTAGTCAACTAGGAACCCTTATAGTTTCGCCATGTCTGTCCGTCCGTCCTCGCTTAATCTCTGTGACCGTTAGCACTAGAAATTTGAAAGAACTGAAATTTGGTACCAATATGTATATCAATCACGTCGACAAAGTGGTAAAATAAAAATTGGAAAAAAATGTTTTATTAGGGTAGCCCCCCTATATGTAAAGTGGGAAGTGATTTTTTTTTTAATTTCAACCCTAACGTGTGATATATTGTTGGAAAGGTATTTAATAATGAATAGGGGTTTTCTAAAATCATTTTTTAATAATGTCAATAATTTCGGAAATAATCGCTCCAAAAGTAAAAAACAATGTGTCCCCCCCTCTAACTTTTGAACCATAAGTTTAGAAAATATGAAAAAATCTGAAAAGTAGAACTTTATAAGGACTTTTAAGTAAAATTATTTTGAACTTAATGGAAACAACAGTTTTTGTACAAAAAAGACAAAAAGTTGTACAAAATAATTTCTGGACTAAGTTTGTAGTATATTCGTATATGCAAGCATTTTTACATAATGGATACCCACCTTTAAACTCATAAGTGGGAACACTTATTGTGACGGACGGGAAACTACGGAACCCTACACTGAGCGTGGCCCGACACGCTCTCTTGGCCGGTTTTTATTACTAGAAAAAGTCAAGGATCACGATAAAGGTCGTTTCGGGACAAGTTTATGTCATTATTTCTGTTTTCGGAATAGGGTATTTTACTCTTTAAGACAAAAAATCTAAAAGTTATTGAGATAGCATAGGCAGAAAGCAGTCAGAAAACGTTAGTTTTAGTTCATAAAATAGCAAACAACATTTTAAAATTAAATACAAAAGCTTTTTTAATCTTTTTCATAACACCATTATAGTAGTCGCCATGTTATTACGTCATACGGCTATGTAAATATAGAAGTGTCAACTGTCAATTTAAAGCATCACTGCATTTGTTTACACAGCCAACTGACGTCATGACCACAGAGCAATATGGCGTCCACTGCGTCCCGCATTTTCGTCAAATTACGCGCGGAATTTGAAAATGCAAAATTTAAATGCATTTTTAGGGCACTTAACGATTGAATAAAATTTTTGTGATTTTTTTAGTGGTTCATTAGCACTATAGAATCTAATTGACACACTTTTCAAAAATGGGTGTAATACCCTATTATGTAATTGAATAAATGTATGCGGGTAAATGACCTTTAATTCCTACTTTTCTGGCGCAGACTATAGAAGGTTCCCAGGTATGGTGTAGAACAATAGTACATTTTGATACAAGTGGAGAAAGTTTGTTATTGCATTCGAGGCAGAATTATAACGTAACGTGGTGTTTTTGAGCCGAGATCTGCAATAACAAATGTCCACGTGTATCAAACGACGTTTTTCAATACACTTTTGAAGAAATAAAATAAAATAACGAAAAATATTTCTGTCACGAACTATTAAACTATGATTTTAATTTTCTTCTTTTTTTTCGCGCTTTGGTTTCGCCAGGTTGAAGGAGAGGCAATGGTATGAAGCCGTTAAACAGCCTAATATAAAAAAATAGATTTATTTTATATTTTTGAATTCAGAACACAAATAAATGTTAATTTGTGTATTAAAGTAACTATTAGTTTTGAACAATCATGTTTATCTATGATATTCTATTTATAAACACAATTTGAATATTCAAAAAATATTTATGCCGTAAAGACGCGTAGTGCTTTGCAAAATTAAAAAAAAAAGTATAGGTATAGTTATCTGTGGCAATTTTCATTCCCGCACACGTGCGGGAAAGTGGAAAAAATCGCACGCGTGTGAAATACATTGCATGTTGTACCTAATCGTAGTGCGTTAAGGACCAGTTTTCGAGGAAGTGTATTGAAAAATAATTTTCGCTTTGACGGGGAGTACAAGTTACCTTTCGGCTTTCGTGTCTACACCCTTTTTAACATTTTGAAATAAAATGATCGTTACAGAATTCACCAAGGCATTAAGAACTACGAGTGCGCGATATGCAACAAGCGCTTCAGGACCAGAACTCAGATCAAGCATCACCAACTCGCTCATTCGGATGTCAAAGATTACTACTGCGTCGAGTGCGATGTTAGGTGAGTACCAGGATGCTACTTGCTTTTGCCTCTTCCACGGTCAAACGTCTGCCAAAATCATCTAAACTAATGAGGAAAGATTTGATTTTTAGGGACCCTATTACTAAGACTCCGCTGTCTGTCTGTCTGTCTGACCGTCTGTCTATCCCTCTGTCTGTCTGTGTCTATCCCTCTGTCTGACTGTCTGACTATCCCTCTGTCTGTCTGTCTGTCTGACTATCCCTCTGTCTGTCTGTCTGTCTGTCTATCCGTCTGTCTGTCTGACTATCCCTCTGTCTGTCCGTCTGTCTGTATTTCTCTGTCTGTCTGTCTGTCTATCCCTCTGTCTGTCTGTCCTTCTGTCTATCCCTCTGTCTGTCTGTCCGTCTGTTTGTCGGTCTGTCCGTCTGTCTTATCTGTCTGTTCGTCTGTCCGTCTGTCTGTCACCAGGCTGTATCTCATGAACCGTGATAGCTAGACAGTTGAAATTTACACAGAATGTGTATTTCTATTGCCACCACTATAATAACAAATAATAAAAACAGAATTAAATAAATATTTAAGGGAAAATATTTAAAGCAAAAAATTCACGTTTGTTGTATTAGCCCCATACAACAAACGTGAATTTTTTGCTTTAATAACGGCAACAGTTAGAGACGCTTGAAATATTCACAGAATATTCAGTTTATAGTCACTTTAAAAATAAATAACTAAATTAAAATAAATACTTTTAAGGGGGGGCTCCCATCCGGGGTTGCGGGACTGTTCGAAAGAGATACCGTGGCCCCGGAACACAAAGGGCGATGAAGGAACATGGATGGGTTTTAGTCAGTAAAAGTCTGACACTCCCTCCTGCTCCGCCCAGAGCGGAAGTCATTTGATGATTTCCCATCCGAAAAAAAAGGGGGCTCCCATACAACAAACGTGATTGTTTTGCCGTTTTGTCTAATGTTGCATAGATTACGGAACCCTTCGTGAGCGGTTCCGATTCGCACTTGGCCGGTTTTTTGTTTGTTTGTTTAACTCAAGAACTCCTCGACCGATTTTAAAAATTCTTTCACCGTTAGAAAGCTACACCTTTACCGAGTAAGGCTATAAATTATATTGATATCATGCAAATTGACCGAGATATCACAATTTTCGCGGGCGACGTGCTAGTAAATGATTAATAATAATAATTAAAAAATTTTTTTTTAGATTATATTACTAGCAGACGTCACGCGGTTTCACCCGCATAGTTCCAGTTCCCGTGTAAGTAGGGGGATAAAATATAGCCTGTTACTCGCTGATAATGTAGCTATCCATTGCTGAAAGAATTTTTGAAATTGGCGCAGTAGTTTTTAAGTTTATTCATTACAAACATACACACACAAATACAAATCTTTCCTCTTTATAATATTAGTGTAGACGAGTTTTATATAGTATAATAAGTATGTCATCATCATCATATCAGCCGAAGGACGTCCACTGCTGGACACGGGCCTCCCCCAAGGGGGGGTTTTGCCATAATCGCCACGCTTGGCAGGCGGGTTGGCGATCGCAGTGCGGTTGTTACAAAAGCACAGAGAACGCTGCTGCCCATTCTCAAAATTCTGCTGCTAATAAGTATGTATTTACAAAAAAAAAGTATCTATGTAGTATATCAACTATCTGGTGTCCACGACACAAGCCTCGTTACTTAGTGTGGCACTAGATGGCGGTATGTAATCAGTGTAATGCCCAGCAATATTTATTTTCAGATTCAAATCTTCGCACAGTCTCAGGCAACATCTGCTAAAGAGTTTAAAACATAGGGATAAGCAGAGTTTGAAGTAAGTATTGTAGTTACTATTTTTAGTACTTTAGTTATATTTTATGATGCCACGACTACTACAACAGCTCATAACGTCCACTGCTGGACATAAGCCTCTCCCACGATGGGAGCAATTTGCCGTAATCTCCAAGCTTGGCAGACGGATTGGAGATCGCAGTGATGAAAGACTAACAGAAAACGCTGCTGCCCATTCTCTGGTCTACGGAGGCGCAAGGTGTTCTGCCTCAGACATTAGTCGCCTTATACGACACCCGTGAGTGTAATGGGTTGGTTCTATTCTACTCTGCCGGATACCACACGGCTAACGGATACATCAAGCTACTACAATCTGTCAAATTTATTTGAAAATTTTAAACTTTATCGTTTAAGTATTAGATTCAAGGTTGTTTAGGAAAATTTGACAGCTTCAGGTGATTTGCTGGTTGTACGACTCTTGTTTCATCTGATTTGGCAACACTTTTGATATAATGTTATTTTCAATACACTTCCTTCGAAAACTGGTCCATAACGCACTACGATTAGGTACAACATGCAATGTATTTCACACGTGTGCGTTTTTTTTTTTTTCATTTTTCCGCACTTGTGCGGGAATTAAAATTACTGGTGGGTAAATTCACCAATTTGTAGGACGATTTTGAAAATTTATTTTATTCAGAGAAATGGGGTTTATTTATTAGTGGACTGTATGGACTATGGAGGATTCTGATTATCGTCTTGGGGAATCAAAATTACACGAATAAGCGACAATAGATTAAAAGGAGTTGGAAAATTGTCGCTCACTTACCTTGTTCTGGACCACGTGGCGGCTTCGATGGCGCGGCCGGTAGGATGAAGATTGATGGAAACACTGGTTGTAAGTGTCTTCTGGTGCACCAGGTCGCGGATGGCCCCGGGGCGCTGTTTGTATATCACGATTCCGGCGGAGGGCGGTTTGACCTGCAGGCTGGCGTATACGCAGCGCGGTCGTGTAGCGAACGTTTAGCTGTGTTGTCGTGGAGTGTCGCTCCGATCCATTTTTGATAGGCGAGCGCAAAGGGGAGGGAAAGGGATGGACATATATCGTCGCCTGTTTCTATGATCTACGTCATACGAGAGAATCAGTTGATGAGATGGCGTCACCAATTACCACAGATAACTATACCTATACTTAGTCCAAATTGGTTCAATGCCTATAGTCTGAGGTGAATGTTTTGTTTTTTTTTTTAATTTCGGCAAAGCACTACGCGTCTTTACGGCATAAATATTTTTTGAATATTCAAATTGTGTTTATAAATAGAATATAGTCACTTTTATACACAAATTAACATTTATTTGTGTTCTGAATTCAAAAATATAAAATAATTATATTTTTTTATATTAGGCTGTTTAACGGCTTCATGCCTTTGCCTCTCCTTGAACCTGGCGAAAGCAAAGCGCGAAAAAAAAAGAAAATTAAAATCATAATTTCATAATTCGTGACAAAAATATTTTTCGTTATTTTATTTTATTTCTTTAAAAGTGTATTGAAAAACGTCGTTTGATACAAGTGGAGAAAGTTTGTTACTGCAGTTCTCGGCTCAAAAACACCCTCGTCTACGG
This sequence comes from Xestia xanthographa, assembly GCA_905147715.2. Lineage (NCBI taxonomy): Eukaryota > Metazoa > Arthropoda > Insecta > Lepidoptera > Noctuidae > Xestia > Xestia xanthographa. The sequence continues at coordinate 30,234,707 of LR990654.1, forward strand.
CTCGGGTGTTATAATTCCGCCTCGAATGTAATAACAAACTTTCTCCACTTATATCAAAATGTACAATTTATCGTCAGTTTTATAAACAGAAACGAATGGAGCCTTAAACATTTTACATCTCACTTATGAACTTAAAATTTGTTACAAATCTAAACTAAAACCCACACAACTGTGTAGGGACCAAAAAAATAAAACAGAAAAAGTCATTTTCAATACACTTCCTCGAAAACTGGAACGCACTACGATTAGGTACAACATGCAATGTATTTCACACGCGTCCGATTTTTTCCACTTTCCCGCACGTGTGCAGGAATGAAAATTGCCACAGATAACTATACCTATACTTAGTCCAAATTGGTTCAATGCCTATAGTCTGAGGTGAACGTTTTTTTTTTAATTTTTGCAAAGCACTACGCGTCTTTACGGCATAAATATTTTTTTTAATATTCAAATTGTGTTTATAAATAGAATATCATAGATAAACATGATTATTTAAAACTAATAGTTACTTTTATACACAAATTAACATTTATTTGTGTTCTGAATTCAAAAATATAAAATAAATCTATTTTTTATATTAGGCTGTCTAGCGGCTTCATACCATTGCCTCTCTTTCAACCTGGCGAGACCAAAGCGCGAAAAAAAAAGAAAATTTAAATCATAGTTTCATAGTTCGTGGCAAAAAAATTATTCGTTATTTTATTTTATTTCTTCAAAAGTGTATTGAAAACCGTCGTTTTGATACACGTGGACATTTGTTATTGCAATTCTCGACTCAAAAACACCCTCGCCTACGGCTCGGGAGTTATAATTCCGCCTCGATTGCAATAACAAACTTTCTCCACTTGTATCAAAATGTACTATTCTACACCTTTATGAACTTGGAGGGTATTGATTTTGATTATTATAATTCTGTAACTACATACGTCTTTACAGCCGCGAATAATATTTTAATCAACATACAACCTAGCACTGGCCTGCAAATTGCAAAAAACGTAAGAAAAATTGAATTTCGCGGGCTACCCTGGAGCATCAGCCTTAAGTTATCTGTCATAGCCTATTACGGCTTTATGTAGCTTCTGCCATAGTGCAATAAATGTCACACGTGAAACAATTCTTCTTCTCACCACACTTGCGTCCACTGCTGGGTATATGCCTCTTGCATGCTTCTTCAATCGCTTCTGGATGTGGTATTACGCTTGGGAAATTCAAATTCAATGAATCAAGAAGAAAAAACTTCGTTTACATAATGGGTGTAAAACACCTCTTAACGAAGCCGAAATGCACTTGTTCTCCCCGTCACTGCGATCATTTTTTTGTTCTACACCATACCTGTTACAACTTTTTCATATATTTTTGATGTGGAAACTTCTTTAGGCGCGTTGAGCACTTTTTGGGTGAAGGAAAAACATTGAACTCACCTCACTTGACGTAACGTGTGGTCACGCTTCGTAGCACTCGTAGGCGATCCGCTACGGTGTAGCACCACATAGGCATGCGCGGGGCATAACCAGTGCTACGACTGGGGCGGGGTGGACTTTTTGTTTTCATTTCTATTGGCAATCCCGAAAGACTGACCCGATTGTTTTTTTTTTAAATACACGGTGTATTAAGTAAACTCCTCCACGACTCCCGTACTATTCAATCCATCCATCAGCACAATGTTTTGATTGCGTTACATTGGGTTCTACCGTAAACCGTGATTTTTCGAACAAAAACAACGTCGTTCCGTTCCCAGCAATAATTTTTGAGTAGAGTTACTTAGTTTAATGATCAGAATGCTTGGTTGACGGCTTCATGGGTCCAGCAGGGCTATTGGCTATCTTTTTGATCTCCAGTGATTATCAAGCTTCAGTTGTGCACCGAACTTTGATGACAACTGAGAATGTCTTAATTTGCTAACAGCCCGGGTACGGTGTCCTTCGCCTCAGCAGTTGACCACTCTATTTTTTATCGACTATTGTGCGGCTAAGTTCGTCAATTTGATGTCAATTAAGCTTACAAAATCGCAATAATATAACTATCAATACAAAAGCGTCCAGCGAACCATCAGCCGCGATGAGCACCAACTACGTCATATTTGATGGTCACTGGTCACTGCCAATACGAAACTAACCTTTTGACAGTTAATTAATGAATATATCCCAGTGATTATCACTATGAACTGTCAACAGAGATACTTACGCAAAAGCCCTGTTGGACTATTTTTCTCTAATATCTATGAGTTTGTCGCTATCATTAGCGTCCATCCAGGGATGTTACGATATGATGTGTCCTATTACAAAACGTCTGAGTCTTCCCTTTTCGCACAGTTCGTTTAGGTACCGTCTCATATAATTGTTGCCCCTGATACTGAACTTCACTGCGAAGAAGTTCGGACCTTAACTCGTTTAAAAAAAAATCAAAATCAAAGCATTTATTTCAAGTAGGCCAGTTACAGGCACTTTTGAATTGTCGAAACAAATATGAAAATTAAATGTAGCTACAGTCCCAGTCACAAGACATAAAAACTGTGAAAGTACTGTAGTTGCCCATTCCCTAGCGTAGATCTCTATGGAGAAGAATGGGCAAGAAACTCCATGGACACTCTTTTAAATCAGAATATTTTTACAAAATCTTGGTTACATCATTCATGTTGAGATGGTACATTATGTGAGAACAATGTAGCAAGATGTGCACGTTAAAGGTGTCCATAGTAAAAACAAAACAAAAACAATTCAAAAATAAAATTATTAAATTCAAATAAGCCGTGGCAGCCAAGAGCCGACCAGTCCCAACTGACAGCGCTCGTTCACGAACATGACGCATGTATCAGCACCATTCAACTCAACCATTTTGAAGGGAACTAAATGATCCGACACACGCGTCACCATCAGCGAGACATTTGAGTGAGCATGACATATCTCCTAACCGCCACGGCACATTCAAGTCAAGGAAAAACGTAGGTTTCCAGCGACTGATAGCATTCTAGTACATAGCACTCACACAATATGCGATATGCGGCTATATAATAATAAAGATATTGAATTTATACAATACAAAGATAGTTGTACAATCTTCAGCAGCTCCAACAATACAATTAGTGCTATCCATTAATGCGCCCCTGTCCTTGTGGAGCAGGACCGGCATTGAGCCAAGCATTTTTATCAGCGATATAATCGTCCAATTTGTAATATGCTCGCTTACAAAGTGTGCGTTTAATACATGTTTTAAATTTTGTTTCATTCAGTTCAAGAATGCTTTGTGGAATTTTATTATAGCATCTCAAACAGTACCCCATGAAAGATGAGTCTACTTTAGCGAGTCTGAAGCCTGGCTGAACTAATTGGTCCCTATTTCTAGTACTGTAATTGTGTCTGTCACCTCTTTTACCAAAAAGATGTAGATTTTTTCTTACGTACATTATGTTTTCGTAGATGTATTGACAATGTACAGTCATGATGTTTATTTCCTTAAACAGTTCCCTCAGAGAATCGCGCCTACGAAGATTGTATATGGCTCTGATGGCTCTTTTTTGCAGAATAAATATAGACTCAATGTCAGCAGCCCGTCCCCATAACAGAATGCCATAAGACATTATACTATGAAAGTAACTAAAATAGACCAATCTAGCAGTATCTACATCAGTAAATTGACGGATTTTTCTAATAGCATATGCTGCCGAACTTAGCCGCCCCGCCAGAGATGTTAAATGAGAACCCCATTGTAGCCTTGAATCAAGCGTAATCCCCAGGAAAACCGTTTTATCTACGAATTCAAGTTTCTCTTTATTCAGTACTATATCACAATCGCTACTTTTAACATTCGGTAAAGCAAATCTTATGCATTTCGTTTTTTTTTCATTTAGTACTAAATTATTTGCTGTGAACCAATTATGGACTTGAAGTAGGGCATTATTCACGTCATCTAAATTTTGGGCCCGTCTATTGATCTTAAAAATTAGGGAAGTGTCATCGGCAAATAACACCATATTTTGAGGTTGGTTTTTCAGTAAATAGGGTAGATCATTTATATATACTAAAAAGAGGAAAGGACCCAATATTGAGCCTTGCGGAACCCCTATTTTTACTTTTAAACCCTGTGAATTAACACCATTTATTTGAACATATTGTTGTCTATCACTCAAATAAGATTTTAACAAACTAAGTGCAAGTTTACCTAGTCCGTAATGCTCAAGTTTCAAAAGCAATGTGTCGTGATTTACACAATCAAATGCTTTGGAGAGATCACAAAATATTCCTACAGCGTCTTGGGACTCTTCCCACGCCGCAAATATGTGCTTTATTAAGGTTACACCGGCGTCAGTTGTACAACGTCCCTTGGTGAAACCATACTGTTGATCGTGTAAGATTCTGTTGGTGTTAAAATGATTGAGCATTTGATTAAGCATTATCTTTTCGAACACCTTGCTAAAAACTGGCAACACGGATACAGGCCTATAATTATTTGTATCTTTACTATCACCGGATTTGAATAGAGGTATGACTTTACTGTATTTCATTAAATCAGGGAAAACTCCTTGGTCTACGCACAAATTAAAAATTAAAGCTAAGTATGGAGCTATAGTCTCAAGTATGGATGTACAAACTTTGATAGACATTCCCCATAGATCTTCGGTCAGTTTGATTTTTATTTGCCGGAAAGCTTTAATAACTATCATCGGGTTTATGTGTTTAAATTTAAATTCAGCCTGGCATCCAGACACATTCGCCTTTAGTAAACCAATTGAGACTTCAGGAGAGGAACTTAGAGCCTCCGTAGTTTTTAATGGTATATCGGTAAAGAAATTTACAAATTCTTGAGCTACTTCCTGATTAGAGCTTTTAGGACCACATGCTGTATCTAATGTGTAGCTAGTATTACGTGTTTTCTTCCTGTTAGTCTCGCTATTTATGACTTTCCAAACTGTCTTTATTTTATTTTCTGCTGTTTTGATCTTGTTGCTAATGTGCAAGGCTTTGGCAACCTTGCATGTATCTCTAAAAATTTTTGAATACTTAGCAACATATCTGTTAAAAGTTTCAGTGTTCATATAAGGCTTAAGGCCATAAAGCTCATATAGTGTTTCTCTACTTTTTCTGATACCTCTAGTTGCCCAATCACTAAATATAAATTTAGGGCAAATACTTTTTGTCTTCTTTTCAAAAGTTTTGTTGAATTCAGTGTGAACTATTGAAAAGAAATGATCATAAAATTGATTTATATTAATATCGTCATGGCTCATAACACTTAACTTGTTCTGTAGGGAAATATTATACCTATTTAATTTGTTAGAAGTTATGGGTCTAAATTTAATCTGAATTTTTTGCAATGGTGTATTACACCTAAAAGTTACAGTTTGGCCGCTATGGTCAGACGGCAGACAATTAACTATGGCTTTATCTAAGTAATCACAATCGCAGAAAACATTATCTATACAAGTAGCAGAAGATGGAGTGACTCTAGTAGGTTCTATAAAAGTGTTGGTCAAGTCAAATGACTTGAAAAGATTTAATAACCGACTGCTATTTGAATTTTCTTCTAAAATATTGATGTTAAAATCACCACAATTAATTATAGATTTATTACTGGCTGCAAGTTTTGCCAGGACATCTTCCATTATTGACTCAAATAAGGAAAAGTTTTGATAGTTTGGGGGTCTGTACACACACACAATAACATTTACACACACACACACATTTACACATTATTACAATAACGTTTATTTCTTGATCCAAATTCCCGTGCAAACAAGTCTCAAAGAAGAATAAGTGTAATAGCGTCCCCTCGCACCCAGGTTCCCGTGTGCGCGCTGCCCGGCGCGCTTCGTGTGTGCGCGCGCGCTAGCAGCGCACGGCAGTGTCCAGCACGACGGAGTGCGCGCGCACGTGTGCGCCGAGTGCGGCGCCGCGCTGGCCACGCGCTCCTCGCTCAGCAAGCACCGCCACGCCGTGCACCGCGGCCTGCGCCCGCCGCCGCGCCACGTGTGCGACACCTGCGGGAAGGCCTTCCGGGTGAGTCACTACTGTGCAGCACGGACCGACGGCTTCACGTGTGAACCGAGGCACGGAGGAAACTCGAAATGTAAAGGGTCGTCATCCATTAAACGTAGTGTATTATTCGCCATTTCAAACCCACTTTTCTTCTCTGCAGGGTAAGAGCGTGCTAACGAACCACGTGCGCACGCACACGGGCGAGAAGCCGTTCGAGTGCGGCGAGTGTGGGCGCCGGTTCACGCAGAGGACGGCCATGCGCACGCACGTCAAACTGGTGCACTTGAAGCTCAGGAGAACCGCTAAGGTAAATATACAGTAGCAAAAGGACAATTCTTGGAGGTAAAGTTGGACGTGTTCAAACCGGAGCCACTACTGGAGCCCTGGCGGCAGCCTCGCGACGTGTACTTCCATGTCACCGCAGGACCTTGAGTTTGAAGCCCTAACACGGATATTGTTATGTTGGGCGTACCTTTTGGTCCTTCGAGCCGGATCCAATGAACCCGTAGTGTTGGTAGTTTCCTGATAGCGACAGTGTACAAAAAAACACGTTTCTTGTAAAAAAAAAAATATAAATCTTCAATATTATTTGTCTGTAGAATACTGACTGTCATTTTTCACAGCAGCACATTTGTGCCAGGATCACGTCATGTCTATCATAAAAATGCATTGTCACCAGAACCAAAAGTGTGTGCAAAATTTCAGCTCAATCGGTTTGGGTGAACTGGTTTGAAATTAAGTTGCAAGATTTGACGAATACATACTAACAAACTAACAAAGCAAGTTAAATAAAAGCTTGTACATAATAAATGGTTTGGTCAAAGAGTATGAGTGACGGCGTTTAACAAAAAGTATTTACAAAGCATTATGTGAGTGACAACGCCGGGAGGGGACGCCCTAGAAGGATATATTATACACAGACCGTATCGGTGAGTTTCTTCAGAAAGCTCAGATACGTAGTACTCTTCATCGGCGTGAGTGTATGACCAGCTGGGCTATTACGTATCTCTGTTGACAGCTCGAAATGATAGTAACTGAGCTCAGTGTCCATCAATTAACTTTCAAAAGGTGAGTTTCGTATTATGTATGACCAGTCGCGATCAAATATGACGTCATTGTTTGTCATCGGGGCTGATAGTCACCGTAACTCATTTTGACAGACGCTTTCGTATCGATACTTATATAGTTTCGATTATGTAAGCATAGTGGACAAAAAAATTATGACTGAGTTTGGAGTGGCTTTCGTGAAGACCGTACCCGGGCTGTTAGTCACCGTAAAGTGATATCCAGTCAGTGCGATACGTAATACCAATATTATGACATTCTCGGTTGTCATCAAAGTTCGGTGTACAACCGAAGCTTGATAGTCACTGGATATCAGAATGATACGTAATAGGCCTACAGATGTATGTACGTGGACGAGGCTAAAAGAGTGTGTAAGGATCGGAGCATGTGACGTTCTCATGGGCAATGGTGATAGTTGCTCAGCGGACTGCTAAGATGAATTTAGTATATCATCGTGTTAGTTGTATACACTCACAATTCGCCAGTTATGTATAGAAGTCCCATGTCATAGGGGGTGAGCCTATTACCGTTAACCGGGCACGAATCCGGCTCGAAGGACCAAACTTATGTTCCACACAGATTTAGCGGAAACATAAGTAACATTAATAATTGATTTAATTCACAAGCTTTATTTTAAACGTGTTATAGACACAGTTCAAGTACAATCTAGAGAGGAAAAATACTAAAAACCAGTAGTGCCGCAGAGAAATTCCAGGTTTAAAAACCGAATAATAATTTGCCCGACCCAGGAATCGAACCCAGGGCTTCGTGCTCAGCAGTCACGATTGTTACCATTAGACCAGCGAGGCCGTCAGTGGCAGTGTCAAATTCCGCCGATTAATTAGTCCTTTCATACTATTTACAGGTAAAACCAGAGCTACCCTTGGAGGCGCAGTCCCCGAAGCTGGACGTGTTCAAACCCGAGCCACTACTGGAGCCCTGGCGGCAGCCTTGTGACGTGTACTTCCATGTCACCGCAGGACCCTGAGTGTGAAGCCCTAACACGGATATTGTTAGGGTGGGCGTAAATTTTGGTCCTTCGAGCCGGATCCACTGAACTCTTAGTGTTGGTAGTTTCCTGATAGTGACATTGTACGAAAAAACACGTTTCTTGTAAACTTTTTAACTTTATTTTTGATTATTTGTTATAACGCCCGTGTTAATTCCAAGTGTCTAACTATTACGGTTCAAAAATACAGCCCTGTGACAGACATATAGACAGCAGAGCCAGCAGAGTAATAGGGTCCCGTTGGCACCATTTGGATATGGAATCCAAAAAACGACGGTTATTATATCTACTGTATTATCCCCGAACGGTAATAATAATGGCAGATGTAATGGCTTTAAAAGTACTCTTTAACGAAGCCGAAAGGCACTTATTCTCCCTGTCACTGCGATCATTTTGTTCTACACCATACCTGGGAACCATCTAGTTACGGAGATATTGGTGTCGATTCTGTTGTGCACAAACTAAACTTAATTTAGGCTACTGCTATCTTTTTCTCTCTAATTAAACGAGAAAGAGACAGACGTAATTTAGAGCTGTCAAATTTAGTTTGAACTAATATTTCCATACAAATGAAGGGTGCACGTAAAAACATGTCGACTAAAAACACGGTGAAGCGCAAGGCGTAAACTAGTTTGACATCTCTAACTTAGTTCATAGCCGTCCTTTTCTCACACTGCCTTTTAGTAAAAGATAGAAATAGCCTAAATTAAGTTTAGTTCAGAATCGACACCATTGGGGGTCAAAGTTACAAGTTTTTCTTAAATACAAGTTTCTAATGTTATAACTTTAAATACTTCCACGACCCTCGTACTTATATTTAATGCATCAGCACAATATTTTGAGTGAAATTTTTGACCCTAAATATAAAAGTCGTTTCCCAGCAATAATTTTTGGCAGAGTTCCTTAGTTTGATGTACAGAATGCTTGGTTGACGGCTTCGTGATGAGGTCTTTTACACCCTGTATCTATTACGGGTAATCCTAGAAGTAAACTTAGGTTTATCTGGGTTAACTTAGTATCACTCAAGCTTTTTGGGTAAAGTCTAAATAATCGATAAAATAAAATTCAGAGGTCCTTCTTTTTACTGGCGATTAGATGCTACCAACTTTGATGTAGCGCTTGCCCGACCTAGGAATCGAATCCAGCAGGCCTAGCCAAGTTACAAACGTTTCGTATTGATTCTCTTTCTACAATCGTAAACGCCTCGCCGTAAGCGATTGTAAAAAGCGCTAAATTGATAGCCAAGTTGACACGACTGCACCCCTAGCCAAGTTACAAACGTTTCGTATCGATTCTCTTTCAGCAATCGTAAATGCCTCGGCGTGACCGATTGAAGAAAGCGCTAAATTTTTAGCCAAGTTGACACGACTGCACCCCTAGCCAAGTTACAAACGTTTCGTATCGATTCTCTTTCTACAATCGTAAACGCCTCGGCGTAAGCGATTGTAGAAAGCGCTAAATTGGTAGCCAAGTTGACACGACTGCACCTCTAGCCAAGTTACAAACGTTTCGTATCGATTTTCTTTCTACAATCGTAAACGCCTCGGCGTAAGCGATTGTAGAAAGCGCTAAATTGGTAGCCAAGTTGACACGACTGAGTCGATCGCTCGTTCTCTAAAGTCTGTAGAAAAAACCTACACTTTAGTCTATGGTGAGCGTTCCTACCAAAGAGTACAGTGATCAACATTGTAGAAACGATAACATTCTATTCGTTTGTGTTGAACACGTGATTTAACGTTTTCTCCTAGCGTTAACGATTGTAGATTGTCAACTTGGCTATGCCTGCTAGAAGCATAAACGTCAGGTTGACTTATTTAATAATGATATTGATCTCAATAAGATTTTTCTTTACTATTTTCTTATTATTTTTAAATAACAATAAAATTATGCTTAGTTTTCAAGTGTTCATTATCTTTAAAATAAATAAAAAATTGTGTGAACTGATTGTGGTAAATAAATTAAATATGTTTTGTAAACTTGTCTTTTATTTTTTTCAAATTTAAGGCTTTCTACGTTAACTGACAAATGCTTGCACTGACTCGACAGGTCACTCAAATCTGTATGGTTCTTTCTTCAAAAGACCATCTCAGACACTAATCTGCATAGTCCTCATGTGAATTGGGCAAGATTATGTTTGGACTTCAAGAGATTATGACCTCTGAGTTTGTTTCGGCTGTTTCTTAAAGAGTAGTCAGGAATGAAACATCGGCCTAATTTAGTTTAAAAAAAATGACGTAAAAGTGTTTGTAAAAACTTACTTGCATAATAAACATCATTTATCTTATAAGGTGTCTATCTGACCTCCAAAGAATAATTAGATAAGCATTATAAATCATTTAAAAACTTAGGTTAGATACACACCCCTCTTTCTTGGTCGGGGCAAAATAACTTAATTTTATTTTTTTTGCTTTTTTATTGCATACTAGCGGACGTCCCGCGGTTTCACCCGCGTAGTTCCCGTGGGAGTACGGGGATAAAATATAGCCTATGTTACTCAGGGTGAATGTAGCTTTCTAATGGTGAAAGAATTTTTGAAATCGGCGCAGTAGTTTTTCAGTTTATTCATTACTAGCGGACGTCCCGCGGTTTCACCCGCGTAGTTCCCGTTCCCGTGGGAGTACGGGGATAAAATATAGCCTATGTTACTTGTGGATAATGTAGCTTTCTAATGGTGAAAGAATTTTTGAAATCGGTCCAGTAGTTTTTGAGCCTATTCATTACAAACAAACAAACAAACAAAGTTTTCCTCTTTATAATATTAGTATAGACAAATATACAAATTACAAATCTTTCCTCTTTATAATATTAGTGTAAGTAGATTTCTCCAGCATTGGTGTCGATTCTGCTGTGCACAAACTAAACTCAATTTAATCAGTGTCACATGTCACAGTGTAGCATAATGTCCCATTCGGGAGCATGACCATATTAAATGATTAAGAGTCCAGATTTCCTCACGATGTTTTTGATGTCCAAGATAAACTTAGAAAGTTCGTCTTACTAATATTATTAAATGCGAACGAATTTAGATAAAATTTAGCACACAGATAGTTTTTAAAACCTGGATTAACACGTAGAATACTATTATCTCGGTAATCCCATGGGACAATTATCAAACTTCACGCAGGCGAAGCCGCTGGCATCAGATAGTCTACACTAATATTATAAAGAGGAAAAATTTGTATTTTTGTGTGTGTTTGTAATTAATAAACTCAGAAACTACTGCGCCGATTTCAACAATTCTTTCACCATTAGAAAGCCACGTCTTTACTGAGTAACATAGGCTATATTTTATCCCCGTACTCACCACGGTAACGGGAACTACGCGGGTGAAACCACGTGACGTCCGTTAGTAATATATAAATTGAAAAAGTCACATTGCAACTTGCCCGGATTTGAACCCAGAACATCGTACATGAGAGGCGAGGCTTTAACCTCTGGGCTCGCTGACATCCTCAATCGCTTGGTAGGGAAATTAGAAAGGCGGTGACTACAAATTGGGATACGGACAAAATGATGATTATAATAAAAGAATAATTAGTTTCACATCAAAATATTATATTTACAATAAATATTAATTCGTAAAATAAAAATAAAATATTATTTTTAAATGTAACCCCACTACGTAGACCAATTTTTCGGTTTTATGGCGGGAGCATTGGTATAAAATATAAGCTATTTATAGAACAGATGCTATGTTAAAGGATGGACGTGACATCGCCACACAGACGAATATCACATACATAGTAATTACTTACTTACATCATTCTGAACATAGACATTTTTCATCGGTAATAAAAAAAAAACTGCTTTTCCATACATTTTGACCGCCATAGTCACATCAGCGTTAGTTTTCAATAATCAGCCAAAATTTAAAATTAAGATCAGATAGCAAAACAAAAGTGCATTTTAAATATTATTGTCGAAAAACATAAAATAAAATAATGGTGTCGATTCTGGTGTGCACAAACTAAACTTAATTTAGGCTATTGCTTTCTTTTACTAAAAGGCAGTGCGCGAAAAGGACGGCTATAGCTATGAACTAAGTTAGAGATGTCAAACTAGTTTACTTATGCCTTGTGCTTCACCGTGGTTTTAGTCGACATGTTTTTACGTGCACCCTTCATTTGTATAGAAATATTAGTTCCAATTAAATTTGACAGCTCTAAATTATGTCCGTCTCTTTCTCGTTTTATTAGAGAGAAAAAGATAGCAATAGCCTAAATTAAGTTTAGTTTGTGCACAACAGAATCGACACCAATAGCATTCATTTGAAAGTGTCCTAAAATGTCCTAAATCATAAACCTAGTGGGAATCAATGCACTTGTGTGCGTGCATGCACTACCAAATGTATGTGTGTGCTAACTGCTACCTATCTAGGTTATTGAACTGAATTGTGCTGTTTTAATATCCACACTTTTGCTTTTTAGTGGTGGACAGGAATGAAATTTATTTAAAAAAATGTTGTTTTATTTTTCATTATATCGATTCTAAACCATTTCTGAAAATTTGGCCTGTTATTGAAAACTAAACATACGTGACAAACAAGCGCGTGCCCTGTACGCCAAACGACACAAATAGGTGACAAAATGGTAGGTGAAATTGTGGTTTGGCGTGAAGGCCACGCGCGTGCGTTTATGCTGTGGCGGTCAACAAGCGCAATCAGTATAGTTCATAAACATGAATAAATTCTTAAAATTATGAAAATGTTTTATGAAAAAAAAGTACTTTTAATTAAAAAATCGAAGTATGTTTAGAAAACTCCAATTAGGAAATACGAGTTCTGTTTTTAAGTTCAGGCGCATGTGGTAGATGACACTTCAATCAATTGAGATACTTTTTAAGAGCTGTCAAAACGCGGTTCTCTCATAGATTTTGAATGACAATAGCCAACTGTAACGTCACTGTTTATTCAACTCAATGACTCAACTATTTATTGATTTCAAAGCAACTCATAATCGAATTTGGCAATTAATTGAAAAAAAAAATCGGGTTTTCAGGCCCAAATAAAGTGTTTTTTTTTAGAGATTGGTGTCTTCGAATTATTGTTTTATGGTATCATCTATCCTATTGTTAATAAAACTGAAAAATTGGTCTGAAAACCTCAATAAAGTAACTAAGCAATTATCTAGTAACATTATATATACATATTTATAACATTTATATTGTGTACTTTGTGACCCGTGGACTGAACAGAATGTATTTATTTGAAAAGTTTTGGAGGGTAGTTTGCAGTGTTAACCAGTTAAGATGAGAATAGCGGTCATTGACCCACCTACATTTATAAAACTTATTAACTTTGAAAACCAAAAATAAGCCTGTTCAAGTCTGGAATCGTCATCTATCCTGATCTTCAACATTTTTTGTAATGAAAAACGATACAATATGGTTTATTTGTTTTAGTTCGTACGAAGAGATATTAGGAAAAGGGCAATGACCGCTATTCTCATCTTAACTGGCACCAACTATAGCGTGAAACTAAAGAATAGAAACGCAGGGGTGAATCGAGAATAAACTTTTGAAGGGATTTAACATAACATCACGTCTGTAATCCTCGCAAGGTTAGGCAGAGATGTACCTAATTAGTACAACCACATGTCGACAATTATGTCTAAGTCCCATGTAATAAGGATGAGCCTATTGCCATCAACCGGGCACAAATGACTCTGTGGCTGCTACTGAGCAATTCCTGATGGAAAAACCCAATAACACTTTGCCCGACCTGAGAATCGAACCCGGGACCTTATGCGCAGTAGTCACATTTGCCACCAAACACACAGTCTCTAAATACTTGAGTTAATTAAATAACAGTACTTGCTGGTAACATATTAGTAGGCTAGTTTTCACCATCAATAAATTGCAAATCTATTTAGTCCGTCAGTTAGAGTATTGGAAAATAACGGACACGTATTTTTTGTTTTTGTAAATCAATGAATATTGACAAAGTTATAACGCATCAAAACTCGGAGAGTGGGGGCTCGTGACGTCACAACGCACTAAAAGTTATAGCACGGCGTGACGTATTGAGAATTTTAAAAGCGTCGTATCTTCGTCAATTTTGGTTTGCGTAACAAAAGAAAAAATACGTGTCAAATAGTTTTTGATAATCTAACTGACGGACTAATTAGATTTTTTCAGGACACAAGCCTATTCAATGTTAAAATCCTTTTCAAATTTTTGTTTTGATTCACCCCGCTATACTCAGTACAAAAAATTGGGCAAAATTCGGACATTTTGACTTTTAATTGTCATACTACAGGAACCTTATTAGTTTACAAATAATGTTGAGTTAACAATATTTGTAAACTAATAAGGTTCCTGTTAGCATAGAATTCCAATTCACATTCTATCGGATATTCGGATGTGACGAATATGAACATTGGTGTCAATTCTATTGTGCACAAACTAAACTTAATTTAGGCTATTAGTATTGCTATCTTTTTCTCTCTAATAAAACGAGAAAGAGACGGACGTAATTTAGAGCTGTCAAATTTAGTTGGAACTAATATTTCCATAGAAATGAAGGGTGCACGTAAAACATGTCGACTAAAAACACGGTGAAGCGCAAGGCATAAACTAGTTTGACATCTCTAACTTAGTCCATAGCTATAGCCGTCCTTTTCTCGCACTGCCTTTAGTAAAAGATAGCAATAGTCTAAATTAAGTTTAGTTTGTGTACAACAGAATCGACACCAGTACATCATTGGAACAAGGTTCATATTCCTATGAACAGTTTACTTAGGAAATCAAAGTGCGGTATGGTAATTTTGTCCTTTATGTAAACGATAATTTAATTATTTTTAATATAAAAAGCTGAGATTATTTCAGAAGGGTTGACAAATAAGTTTCACTATTAATTTGATGTACAGACAGCAGCACATTAAAGCTACCCCAATCTGACAATATTTTTTTTAATAGATTTTCAACTCTATCGCTAAAGAATTAAGTTCAAGGTTAATTGGTGAAATTTTACAGTTTCGGGTATCTTCTGTAACTATAACAGAATCAATACAATAAGATCACAGTCCAGGGCTAATTAAACTCTTTCAAAATTATGAGGATATTTAAATTACAACAGTACCTATATAAAAAAAAAATTGAATGGTTCTGCATTTAACATTTGGCTACGGAACCTGAAAGCAAGTTCATCCACTTAATTTCGGTTTAAAAGATTTTGAACCAGAGAAAAAGAAAATCATAAAAATATAAAAACAATAATTAAAGGTTTTCCAATGGTTTTATGGTACTCCCATATTTACCAAGTTTGGGAATCGTATAAACCCGTACTATAGTCTGTGCCAGATAAGTAGGAATTAAAGGTCATTGCTCTTTCCTTAATTTCTCTGCGTAGGTACCCCGACAATACATTATGAATCGTTTTTTATTAAGTACTAGAAAAAGTCAAGGATCACGATAAAGGTAGTTTCTGGATAAGTTTATGTCTTTATTTCTGTTTTTGGAATTATGTATTTGAATAAAATAAATAAATATCGCTGGACATTACACACAGCGCCATCTAGTGCCACACTAAGCAACGAGGCTTGTGTCGTGGACACCAGATAGTTGATATACTACATAGATACTTTTTTGGTTTGTAAATACATACTTATCTATACTAATATTATAAAGAGGAAAACTTTGTTTGTTTGATTGTTTGTTTGATTGTAATGAATAGGCTCAAAAACTACTGGACCGATTTAAAAAATTCATTCACCATTCAAAAGCTACATTATCCACGAGTAACATAGGCTATATTTTATCATGGTACTCCCACGGGAACGGGAACTACGCGGGTGAAACCGCGGGACGTCCGCTAGTTATACATATATACACATCCATGAATAGGAAACAAATGTCCATGCTCATTACATTAACATTTGCTCCCACCGGGATTCGAACCCGGGACCCTAAGAACGTAAGGCAGCCTCACTACCGCTGCGCCAATCAGGTCTTCAAAAAAAAAAAAGTAAATAAATTAAAAAAAAAAATGTAAACGAACACACGAAAAAAACGAACGAACAAATACGAACAATACGAATAAATGTATACGGGTTATTGACCTTTATTCCCTACTTAAACAGCGGCGCAGATTATAACTGGGTTGTGGAGGTCAGATAGGCAGTCGCTCTATGTAACATACTGGTATTCAGCTAAAAAGTAGGCAGGGCTAGTGATGCTTGCATTCTCTCCTATAATTTGCTGCCACAAAACAAAATTTACATAAAAATACTATGTTTATAACTTATTTCTACTTTGTTAAAAATATTGCACATCATAAACCTAAATATACTGAAAAAATAATACAAGTAAGGCATCTGTCCCGTCGTCTCGACTATTTTCTCCGCCATTTTGTCATCAATAAATACATTAACAATTTACCTGAGCAATGAAATATATGTAACAGTTAAATTGTTAATTAGTTTAAACTACTTTTGACCGGTGAAAACTATTGTAACAATAACTAACATTTACTTCAAAACTTAAGTTTTTTTTTTGAGACCATTTGAAAAACATCATGTACTATCGAGGACACTTCCGCCTGACCACCACTAAGCTCATTTTTGCTTGCACTCGCAACATAAAAAAGTTCTCTAGCCCCGCCCCGTTGACTTTGTGTAGAAAAAATTAATGAAAAGATACCGAATCGGCCGAGCGCATTGACGACGCACGCCTAACGAGAGTTATTGTTACTTTGCGCGCCAAAGTTGACGCTTTCCTAATAGGCCCAAACTTTAAGGGGGCGTGGCTCGGCGCCTCCGCATGATTTAAACGAAAAATAATTAAAATGGTCAGGCGGAAAAGACCCCGATAGTACTTGAGGCGTTCTAAAACAATATAATATTTTTCATGCAGAGAACGCATTTTAACTGAAGTTAAAATGCGTTTTCACATTCCTTATTCCTTATGAATAAGGATTTTGACTAACACCAGTCAAGTGGTTTTGATTGATTAACAGTTTTGACTGTAACTTATACACTTAGCAAAATTCAACAGCGATTTTCTCCTTCTATATTAATTAGCGACTGGTGACGATGACTATTTACGAAATAGGTCCAACGTTGGAACCCAACGTTGGAACGCTCTAAAAGTCGCCTTGAGCCCCGTCGTTCCATTTATGGAACGACTCTTACCAGCAAATTCAAACCTTATTTTTACTTAACATACGGTTCTAAATCGTTAGGCAATTTTTTACCTCTGGTGCCTGACAGTAGTCGATTCGAACGATGCCAAACACTATGAACTTAAAACGAGCAATTTAAAAAAAATATATATAGAAGCGCGTCGGTCTTGTCGTTGAGGTAAACATTGAGTGACAGTCAAGTTTTTTGTTAGTAGAAACGTGATTTCACGAGAAAACGCTTTTGAATTTTATAAGTGTATATATACATTTCATTGCTCGCGAATATACAGAGGCGCCGTTTTCCGATTGGACAGATACCCAAAAGTTGCCAATTTAAAAATACATAATATTATGCCACTATCACTAGTAATTTTGTTTTGTATAGCAATGCAAGAAAATATTAAATCCTCATAATTTTAAAAGTACTACTTAATATTATAATTACTGACCCCAAATCGATAACAATTTTTATACAAGGGCAGAATAAATTAGCTAGTGTTACTCGCAGTTGAGTTGGGTATCTAAATAAATAAATAAATATATTTTTGGGATCTACGCCGTCGTGTTTTGTAGTCACATGAATATCAGTTTAAATAAGCTGAAAAGTGTTTTGTTTTAACTTCAGACCAAATAAAAAGGTAAAGACGGAAGTCTGCGAACAGCAAAGTGAGGCCTGTCAAATTACGCCTCGCTCGGTTCATACACGCTCACACGCACACATTTACATCAAACTACAATAGGGTAGGTACTACAGCACCCCTAGCCAAGTTGACAATCTACAATCGATAACGCAGAAAACTATTCTAATGAATGGGAATGACATCATCTCGACGTTAAATCACGTGATCAACACAAACGAATAGAAAATTCGTAGACAAATTTACATCGTTCAAAATGATAGAATAGAATGTTATCGTTTCTACAATGTTGATCGCTAAACTCTTTGGTAGGAACGCTCACCATAGACTAAAGAGTAGGTTTTTTCTACAGACATTAGAGAACGAGCGATCGACTCAGTCGTGTCAACTTAGCTACCAATTTAGCGCTTTCTACAATCGCTTACGCCGAAGCGTTTACGATTGTAGAAAGAGAATCGATACGAAACGTTTGTAACTTGGCTAGGGGTGCAGGTCGCGGCACGAAACTCTAGCGTTGACCGTTATAGCGCAGAAGTGAAATATAAGAATGTATTGGGGCGTGCGTTGCGCCGATTGGCTCTCCAGTCGTAGAACATGCGCAGCTATCCCCTCCACGTTTCGTTCAGCGCTAGAGTTATGTGCCGCGACCTGTATATGCATGTTTTTTTTATCACTCTAAACAAAGCGTATTAACAACAGAAATAGCAAAGTGAAATTTTTAATTTTTAATATCTATAAAAATACTAAGTTATAACCATTTGAAACTGCTGATTAAACTGAGATCAGATATAGCGAATGACGTCATTCGCTGCATCGACGTACAAAATCCATATTAAATTCCGTTTATCTAGAAAGAGATAGAAACGAAAGTTTAAATGGTTATAACTTTTGTGTTGTTTGGCCGATTTATGTCTTGTTTTCACTTTTTGACATTATTTTTATAGTACTTTAACATTCCGAATCGAAATAAAAAAAAGAAAATTTATGCATATTCCCTATTAGACTACGCCTCAATAAATGCACAACATGTTAACGAAACCGGCCTCACTTCTCTGTTCGCAGAGTTCCGTCTTAACTTTTCTTTTTGGTCTGAATGTACACGACGAGGCGTAGTTTAACGGGCCTCACTTTGCTGCTCGCAGAGTTCCGTCTTTACGTTTTTATTTGGTCTGAGGTTTGAACCGAATTTGTAAAAATCTTATCACATTTTCAGCCAAATTTTTGGGAGTTTATATTCTATGTAACATTACGACCCTAAGAATAAATAAGAAAAAGACGGCGAAATCACAGGGCACACATCTATTTAGGTTTCGATACCCAAAACGTCTACGTAGGTCGTAGTGTCGCTAGCTAATTCAATTTGCCCTTACATATGGCAACACTGGTTTCTCTCAGTTAAGTCTTGCACCTTTGCACTTAAGGATGGAAGCAGCGCCGACGCACCAACGGTTATCAGTGAGTACGAACCCATAAAAATACATTTTTCATCGGTAATTTGAAATAGAACTTTTGTGGGAAACGACCGTTTTTTTTAAATGCCTATATTACCGATACAACATTTCTGGGTTTCAAAATGATGTACATTGGTGTCGATTCTGTTGTGCACAAACTAAACTTAATTTATGCTATTGCTATCTTAAATGAAGTGTGCACGTAAAAACATGTCGACTAAAAACACGGTGAAGAGAGAGAGAGCAAGGCATAAACTAATTTGACATCTCTAACTTAGTTCATAGCTACAGCCGTCCTTTTCTCGCACTGTCTTTTAGTAAAAGATAGCAATAGCAGGCCTGTCTCACTTCCATACAAGCGGCGCAAAAACCCCGAGATATTTACCTACTATTCTGGAAAACAAGCTAATTTCAACCTTTTGCATTGCGCATAGCGTTCATAGTACAATAACTGTCTGCCGTCTCGCTTCAATCTGCTAGGGCTGTCAGAGGTACTTTACGGTATTAACAGTTTATTTTTGTTTCGCGGGTGCGTGCGCTGCGTGTGCGACAAGTCGAGCGAGTGCAAGCCTATTGAGACTTAGTGCGGTGGCCGCACGCTTGCGTTTATCATACCTAAACTCGGGAGTGAAACTTCTGTACCGTAAGGTACTAATATATATTCTGTGGCAATAGCCTAAATTAAGTTTAGTTTGTGCACAACAGAATCGACACCATTATAATTGTAATGAATACGTGGCATTAGTTGGTGTGTCGGTGTACATTCCACGCAGTATTTCTCATTTATTAGTGACCGTCTTGGCGCCGGCCTTGCCTACTAGTGACGATTCGAGGGTGATTAAACCGGTACGGACATATTACAGACACTTCCATAAAGATTATACCGAATTATATTATTATCTCACTGTCTCGTGTAGGTAGACAAGCCTCACATAATGTACTGAAATATGTCAGTGTCCGCAATATGTCCGTAACTCCGTACCAATTTCCTAAACCCGGCGCCAAATCCAGTCACCATCAGTCTTTTCTACCAAAACCTCAGTGTTGCCATAATACTCAATATTATAAATCTACCAAAAAAGAAACAGTTAATAAGAAAAAACTATTAATTTTTATTTAAAGTCTATCATTAACACCTCACGGAGTGACCACATTTTTCGACGCGAAATCGGCTAGACCAGATCAGAATGGGTTTTATGTCCATGCGTCTTCTGAAGCAGATCCGCGTCGTTAAATGAGGGCACTAACTCCCCTTTTTTTTAATTACTTCGACGCGCAAGTTAATTTAAATAAAGTGCACAAGCTTATTCCATAAGCTAAGACTCAAAAAGATTTAAAATCGAATTTAAATTGCGTCGAACGGAAAGACGTTTAGTTCAAACTCACTCTACAGAGGAATACTGCTCTTATTGCCAGGAAATAAAGCCATTTTAACGTCCAATTGTTATCATCGACATACGGTTTCGTGTACGATGACATTTAAATAGTAAAATGTCGTATGAGTGAGCGAGTAAGAACCTAGTTTCATCTCGGATGAGCGGGCTTACTTTTCAAAATGTAGAGACTTGCGCTTCCGAAGTACGTTGCGGGCTTTGTCTACAGGTCAGATATGATTTTTTACGGAAACAAGTGATTGTTACAAATGAGGGATATCGTTTTTGAGCTCGCCAGATGGCGCCACTGTTGAGTAAGGCCCTGCCATTAATTTTATTTTATAGTTTACAAGTACCAGTACCATAAAAGTTTATTTTATTACGTACAACAACAGTGTAAACTTCTGATACATATTTATAATATTGTTCCTCAAATTAGCAAGCATGTATCATTTTAAAATCTTCTTCTTCCAAGTACTAACAAATTCACAATTATGAATATTTGTAAAAATACGTGGTAAAAAAGCACGCAAGGACGACATTTTTGAAGACCTTACTCTACACGAACGCCTCATTGTATCGTTACAGGTTGCTCGTTGTAATGCTCGGTTATTGGACATTTCCGGCTCAACGTATATGCACTGTGACCTTTCAATATCTATTTAAAAAGCCGTGACCAGCACCAACTTTCCCATAGGCAACATTTCGTCTTCCGTCCGACGCTTTTTTAGAAAAAGTCTAATGAATAAGAATACTTTTGCAAAAATTTGGTCCTAACTATAAGAGCTTAAACCGAGATCCTCTTGTTAGATTAATTAATACCTTTAAATCCTTGTTTGTTTCTCATTTGAAACATAATAAAAAAACGGTATGCCACATTATAATCACGAGTGACTTTTCTTTTAACTTTTTGCACGGATGAAACTCTGATCACACTTTGGCGAATCCCTCTGACGGCGCGCGTCAGTTATTTTGTGGCTCCACTCTAAGGCGCGATTTATACAGAAGAGTTTATGTCGGAAAGAGAATTGAACACGCGCTTCCAGGTGACCTCACCGTGACTCGCCCGACAAAAACAACGCTTTGCGATTTAACTATTCGGTTAATTTTAGGTTTCTTTGATTATTCGCCATCGCCATACGCCCTCGCCACGACTCTTCTCTATAAACCACGCGTTACGAGACACACGTGGAAGAAGTTGTTTACAGCTTATGAGTCACCGCGACGCGTCTTGCGGACCGTACGCGAAGTGTACAAGTGACGCGCTCTCGTCCCTCGCTCACTCGCGACCGTGACACAATCAACGCAGGCGAATTTTGTCCCCAAGCCGCACGGGATTCGCTTCAGTTCAACCAGCTTAATTTTCACTTTGCACTTTAAAAACACAACACATACACTTATTCCGCACAAGACTTTCGCCAGAATTTCAATCGGAATCGTCAGAGTCAGTTTCGCCGGATTCCGAATCGGAACTCGAGACTGGCTCACACTTGATGAATTCAATCTCTGCTCTCGCTTTTCTAGGTCTCCCTCTCTTTTTAACAGGCACGTCCTTTTCATCACCCATGACAGTTTTAACCATCTGAGATATTCTTTTCAAATGCTGCTGTTCATGCCTTTGAATATGATTGTTTAAATACTTCTTCAGCTTGAATTTCTTCCCGCATTGGTCGCAAGAATGTGGGTAGTTCGTCTCGTCCAGTTCTAGATGGACAGCGTTGTTGTGACGGCGGAGATAGTGGGCATGCGCGAATTCCTTATTACACTTTTCGCAACGAAGTTTAGGTTTAGAAGGATGCACGATTTTCTTATGCTTTTTCAAACGGATAGCGGAATGAAAGAGTTTATCACAAATGTCACATTTTATTTTAGAATCCAGAGAAGAATGGACCTGCATGTGTTCCTTCAGATACTGGTCGTTTTTAAACTCTTTCAGACATTCAGGACACGTGACTTTAGACTCCAAAGGCGGATGGATGTTCAGCACATGCCTTTTCATATGATGTCGCGATTTGAACGTCATATTACAAAAAACACACGGATGGCGTTCAACTGGAGTGTGTTGGAAGTGCAAATGCCTGTTCAAGTTCAGAGTGTTCTTGTACAGTTTATGACACAAGTGACATTTGAATTTCTCCTTGTCCTGTCTGTGACATGCTTCGATATGGTATTTTAGCTTGTAGGGTACCGCAAATTCCTTACCACATTCATTACATTTGATTTCAGGGAGTGTGTTCGGGTGTATCCTTTTAACATGCATATGCAAAGCACGTCTCGTTCGAAATTCTTGAAGACAAAACTGGCAATAGCATTTCTCGAGCTCCGAATAATGCTTATTCATCCGATGCATGTACAAATAGTGTTTATTCTTGAATGTTTTGTCACAAATATCGCAAATGACCGCGGAATCTTCGGAAGAATGCACCCGAGTTGTGTGTAAGTATAAGTTTTGGTAGTTTTTGAACTCTTTATTGCATTTTGTACAAATGTACCGCTTGATTCTTTTAGGGAACATGACAGGTTTCCAGGTGGAAAGTACGGACTCATACATCTGCCTCTGCTCCTCAGTTAGGACTTCGCTTGTGACGCTGATGTACTTCATGACAGGTGGGCTTTCTTCAGTCATGAAGCTTCCATCTTGAGGAGGTGGAGGCTCCATCTCCATCTTTAATTCCTCCATTTTCTATCTGAAAGAAAAGGGATAGTTGTGTTAGATAGATTTAACACCTGCAGAACCCACAATGCACATCCAAAATGATGTTGAGGTCGGGGCTTCTTGAACATCAATAATTACATAACATAGTCCTACAAAACGCCCGCTATTCACATTCTTCCAACTGAAAAATGCTTGCTCTTTGTTAATTAGTAAGACAGTACTACTACTACTACAACAGCCCATAACGTCCACTGCTGGACATAAGCGTCTCCCATGATGGGAGCAATTTGCCGTAATCTCTACGCTTGGCAGGCGGATTGGAGATCGCAGTGATGAAAGACTAACAGAAAACGCTGCTGCCCATTCTCTGGTCTACGGAGGCGCAAGGTGTTCTGCCCCAGACATTAGTCGCCTTATACGACACCCGTGAGTGTAATGGGTTGGTTCTATTCTACTCTGACGGATACCACACGGCTTAGTAGAAAATCAGCTAAGTAAGACAGTACAGCTAAGAAATGCGACTGGGCCGGCCACGTCTGCCGCATTTCCAACGAGCTGTGGGCTAGTGGAGCCCTGACAAATCAATCAATCTTGCTGGGATTGGCAGCATTCACTTTGTTAACGACTGTTCTTTGATTTGACATCACTTAGCTAATGACTAGTTTATTTCCTGCGCGTGTGCATTTACAGCTAATTATCGACAAATAACTCGCGCTGCATAGGTAAGCGTGGGAAGGATGCACACGTCCATGAGTTTCCTTTTGAGGAAAAGTGAAACTTCCTTTAGAAAATTTTAAAGTTTTAAGATCTGCCTAAAATAGCCAATATTTAACCCTAAAATTAGCAACTCTGTTTGTGGTGGTTCAAATTTCGTTTGAAATACTGTTAGAATAAAGTTATAATCAGCTTGCACTACAAAGCGGTTATTACGTCAGTCACTGCGGCCGAATAGTGCGATTTGAGTGGTTTTTTGCGATTTACAAAAAATCTATTGATTGGACTAAAAAAATATACCAAATAAAACACATAAGGCCCGCTTTATAGTTAGTGCAACGTTTCATGATCTAATTTGAAGCACTTTTTGAATACCAGCGGTTTATTGTTCGATTTGGAGGTACTTAACTTTGGTTTTTTTTTCTAGAAAACGACTAACGATTAATGCTAAGTCCTCCTATGTGTGACGAAAACACGATTGTTTTCGTCACACATAGGACTTAGCATTAATCCTCAACTTTACCATATATTTATTTCAAAATTAATGCTGCAGTATTTTAGGCGTAACGGAGGATCATGCTAAGCCATTTGAGGGATATTTAGCCCTTAAGAGCACTATTAATGTCTCCAACTCTTCACAGTGATAATCTACGGCTTGTACAGTCTATCAAGTTGCCATTAACTATCAAATTTCTTCAAATTATTTTAAACTATAAAATGTTGACAGTTCAGTTCAAAATCAAATGAGAAAATTTGTGGCAACTTAATGGAACTGTACATTAGTTCAGTCAAAATCAAAATGGGCATGGGCACTTATAAAACGTCGAGAAAAATGTGCACGGCTCGGGTTGGTCGTTTCCATGTAGAAGAACCGGCTAGAAACTCTATGGTTGCTCTTCTAAAACGATTTGGTTTTATATTATCATGTTACAGCATTAGTAATTAAGTGTGGAAGGACAGCGTAGGCCCGACAATAAATTGTGGCTTACTACACAAAAAACATAAAACAAGATAAAAAGTTAAAATAATAAATATCGCTGGACATTATACACAGCGCCATCTAGTGTCACACTAAGCAACGAGGCTTGTGTCGTGGACACTAGATAGTTGATATTATACTACATAGATACTTTTTGTTTTGTAAATAAATACTTATTATCAGTGATAGGAATAGGTAGTGCTTATAAGCCTAAACTTCGAAGAACAGAGACAAGAATCGGAGACTTCCTTAGACTACATTTTTTTCCGGGACAGCGCGTAAGTACATCAAAAATTAATGTTATTTGGAATAAGTAATTGGTCTATGTTTACCTAAAGTTTGCGACTAGACATAACATAACACAGTCGTTACAACCATCACAATTTCTGAAAGTTTTCTTTTTTGAGAACATTTTGGAAACGACTTCTTCATCATAAAACTATGAAACGCTATCTTTGTCAAGGAGCCGTACACGTTTTGAAGTAAACATCTACTTTCTAGCTCGCTCTCGTCCAAGTTTGTTGTATAAAGTTCAAGTGATTTATCATTTCAAAAACAAAAGGTATTTGGATTTTATCGTACTAAAATATATTTCTAAAGTATATTTCAAAATGTGCAAAATTCTAAAATAATAGCCGGGTCACATTGTTTAGTAACACACTTATACTTTAAAAACATCATTTAATCTTTATTGCACCGAAAGTACAATGGGCGGACTTTTATGGTTGCGCATGTTATCTACTCTTAGAATTTACAAAAAAAAAAACTCGCCGTGGTCGCATAAAAAAATATAGTCTAAGGAAGTCTCCGATTCTTTTCTCTATTCTTCTTCGAAGTTTAGGCTAATAAGCACTACCTATTCCTATCACTGCTTATTATACATATAAAAATCCATGACTAGGAAAATAATGTTCATGGTCATCACACAAACAAGCATCTCGGAATCTTTAAGACCTACACTGTTCAGGGATTTATTTTTATTTTTAGGGTTCCGTAGTCAACTAGGAACCCTTATAGTTTTGCCATGTCTGTCCGTCCTTCCGTCCTCGCTTAATCTCTGTGACCGTTAGCACTAGAAAGCTGAAATTTGGTACCAATATGTATATCAATCACGCCGACAAAGTGGTAAAATAAAAATTGGAAAAAAATGTTTTATTACTAATAAAACATTTTTTTCCAATTTTTATTTTAAAAAAATCACTTCCCACTTTACAGATAGGGGGTCTACCCCCCCTACTTATGTGTAAAGTGGGAAGTGATTTTTTTTTTTAATTTCAACCCTAACGTGTGATATATTGTTGGAAGGGTATTTAAAAATGAATAGGGGTTTTCTAAAATCATTTTTGATAATGTCAATAATTTCGGAAATAATCGCTCCGAAAGTAGTAGTAAAAAAATGTGTGTCCCCCCCCCCTCTAAATTTTGAACCATAAGTTTAGAAAACATGAAAAAAATCTGAAAAGTAGAACTTTCTAGGAAAATCATTTTGAACTTGATGGAAACAACAGTTTTTGTACAAAAAAGACAAAAAGTTGTACGAAATAATTTCTGGACTAAGTTTATATATTCGTATATGCAAGCATTTTACATAATGGATACCCACCTTTAAACTCATAAGTGGGAACACTTATTGTGACGGGAAACTACGGAACCCTACACTGAGCGTGGCCCGACACGCTCTTGGCCGGTTTTTTTATTTACAAGCATAATCAGCCATACTTTACTGGCAGGTAGCTGAAGTTAGAAGGAGTAACTTAGGCTACTTTTGTTTTTAAAACTAATTAGCATTCTGTGCAAAAAAATGAAAAGCCTTAAAATTGCTAACAACATCCAATTCAAATAAGGAAGTACAATGAGCTCGGACGAAATCTCACCACCAATACGACTCTTTTTGCTTGCAGCATTCGGCCGCTATTGAAGCGGTTATTTAAGCTAATCAATCAATAGCATCGCAGCATCTGATCCCTTATTTTTGTTAATGAAAAAAAGGGTCGAAAGAAAAAAGAATAATAAAAGACTAATAATAGTTCTTCTTCTTCGTGTCGATGATTCGTTAAGAGCCTATACTACCTCAAATTAGCAACTCTATTTGTGGTGGTTCAAACTTCGTTTGAAGTACTGTTGGAATAAAGTTCTAATCAGCTTGCACTACAAAGCGGTTGTTACGTCAGCCACTGCGGCCGAATAGTGCGAAATAAGTGGTTTTTATTCTTTATAAAATCAAATTTTCGTCTTTTGGAAAAAATAAAAAAAACATAAGACCTGCTTTATAGTTAGTTCAGTTAGTATGCAAAGTTTCATGATCTAATTTGAAGTACTTTTTGAATACCAGCGGTTTATTGCTCGATTTGGAGGTAACTTTGGAATTTTACCATTTATTTATTTCAAAACTAGCTGACGTCCCGCGGTTTCACCCGCGTAGATCCCGTTCCCGTGGGAGTACGGGGATAAAATATAGCCTATGTTACTCGTGGATAATGTAGCTTTCTAATGGTGAAAGATTTTTTTAAATCGGTACAGTAGTTTTTGAGCCTATTCATTACAAACAAACAAAGTTTTCCTCTTTATAATATTAGTATAGATTAATGCTGCAGTATTTTAGGCGTAACGGAGGATCATGCTAAGCCATTTGAGGTAGGCTCTTAAGGGTGGTAAACAG
Source organism: Xestia xanthographa (assembly GCA_905147715.2). Lineage (NCBI taxonomy): Eukaryota > Metazoa > Arthropoda > Insecta > Lepidoptera > Noctuidae > Xestia > Xestia xanthographa. The sequence continues at coordinate 30,262,341 of LR990654.1, forward strand.
ATGTGGAGATGGTGTACACGGGATTTTGTTTTAAAAATGGGCAGATTTCGTCCGAGTTCATGGTACCTAATATTTTCATAATCTTTCTTGCGGACAAAGGCTGTGGGGCTCAACTAGTTATAAATAAAAACTAAGTGTTGTACGATTTTCACAAGTTATTCAGTAATAATGGACTTTATGATCATAACCATAAAGTCCATTTAGGGATTTTATGTACCCCCATGCTATAAATCCCCTATAAAAGTATCTGAAACAGTTAGCTTATTGCCAACATTAAAACAACCAGTGTCATAATAACCATAATATCATCCAAACGGGTGTTATAATGTTGTACTAAATTTCATTAGGCAACTCGTTTAAAAAAAAACACACACGTTTCACTACCACAATCACATAATTAATTTTAAAAAAAAAGCTTTTTTAAAAAAAAAGCTTGGGGTGCTTTTTAAGATATTATCGAAATGATAATCCTTCTTGTCATATCTTTCAATGAAATATTTATAACTATTGACACCATGCACCCCACGCTTTTTTTAAATAAAACATTTTTTTCTTATTAACACTAATATTCATATAAATTTGTTAGAATTTTTTACACTATTCTTAATTCAAATTTATTAAAATTTATTTTCTATTTTTTAGTTTGGTTTTCTATATAAAGCGTGTTTTTTAGTTTTTTTTAAACTATTATTTATTTTCTACTTTTTAGTTTGGTTTATTTATATATAAGCATGTTTTTTTATTTTTTTTAAACTGTGTTTTAAACTATAATTTATTAAGTCAGTAACCTAGCTGAGAAGTGGGTAAATCGGGCTCCTGCTGCCTTCTTTAGATGAGGTAGCTGTTTCTCAGGTTCCCTCTCCGAAAGGTTTATCTTATTTAAAGTTGATGACTTTATCGACTGTAGATCCTAGGCTACGCTAATTACTAAATGTTATTCCGCAAAATAAAAAAATGAGATTTCTGTCCTTGTTGAGATTAAAATGCGCCCTCCACTATTTCTTAGTATGTTTAATCTGTCAAAGTTAAGATGTTATGCTATCTGTCAGTTTACCCGCGCTTTATTTCATGTCCGCTGTTTAACTCTGCTAAAATAAAACAACGTATAGTGTATTACTCTTTTATTTTCAATGCATGGAGCCCTAAACCTCAACAGGTTATGGGCCCAGAGCTACGCGAGTGAAAAATAAAGTGCGAACAGTTGTTTGGACTCGATCTGTAGTAGTGAGAGTTGCGTCGGTGCACGTGGTTTTGTACGACGACGTAAATCACGATGGATCCTGGAGGTCTTGGTTTCGCAGCTGCGAAAAGGTTCGCAGGCGACAATTATAGACAATGGAAGTTCCAAACAACACTTGCCCTGAAGGCCAAAGGGCTGGGCGACCACATAACCTCTTCGAACTCGCCGGCTGGGGCCGACGTCAAAGAATGGCAAAAAGAGGCTGCGAAGGCGATGTATATCATTACATCGAGCATGGAATTAAGTCAGATAAGCTTAATTGAGACTTGCGATACGTCGAAAGCGATATTTGACAAGCTGGACTCTGTTTACGACCAGAAAAGTGAAAACAGCAAAATGTTGTTGCACGAGAAGTTCCACACTGTAAAGTTCAATGAGGGTGACAGTGTCGCTGAACACATCTCAAAGATCGAGAATATAGCAAAGCAGCTGAAAGATGCTGGAGAGACGATCTCTGAAATAGCCGTTGTGACCAAAATACTGGGATCACTGCCCGAGCGCTATCGGATGGTGCGACAAGCTTGGCTGTCATTGGAACCAAGTAAACAAACTGTAATTAACCTTACGGCGCGCCTCTTGGACGAGGAACTGAACTTTAAAAGTAAAGAAGAAAAAGCAGAAATAGCACTTGCTGCGGAGAAACCTTTAAAATCAGTGAAGTGTTTTAAATGCAAGAAAAAGGGGCACTATGCTCGAGATTGCCGTTCTAGTTCACAACCCAGTGGCTCGAATAAGCATTTACATGCAAGTTCACGACCCAGCTCAAAACCTAGTGAATCAAAGAAAGAATCTGCTTTCACCACTCAGCTCGAGGCGAATACCATAGAAGATGAAGAGATATGGCTCCTGGATAGTGGAGCATCTGCCCACATGACATATCGGCGCGATTATTTCTCTGAGTTCAAGCCAGAGTGTAACTGTGTGAGGCTAGGTGACAAAAGTGAACTGTCAGTGCAAGGCTTGGGAACAATTAAAATAAAGAAATTGTTGGACGGTGAATGGTATGACTCCACCATCAATGATGTGCTCTACGTGCCTGATCTGAAGAGGAATTTGTTCTCTGAAGGTGTTGTAACCTCAAAAGGTTTTATAGTGACCAAAAACAAGGACTTTGCATTAGTAAAAAATAGTGATGGGAGTGTAGCCGCTACTGCTGTTAAACAAAGTAATAACCTATACAGAATGCTCATTAAGACCATCACTAAGGACTGTCAAGCAAATGTTGTCACTCTAAAACAGTGGCATGAGCGTCTTGGACATGTGAACATAAAAACATTGCGTGAAATGGTGAGAAATGGACATTTGCCTCCAGTAAGTGACCTGAGTGACTTTTTCTGTGAAGCTTGTGTACTCGGCAAGCAACATAGACTGCCTTTTAAGAAGTGCTCATCGGAAGTAGTGAAGCATAAAGTGTATAGTGACCTGTGTGGTCCTATGCCCACACCATCTGTTGGAGGGGCTCGATACTTTATTACGTTCCTGGATGCAGCATCTGGTTTCATCATTGTGTACTTTCTGAAGCGCAAAAGTGAGGCTTTGCAGGCTTTCCAGAAGTATGTACAGCTACTTGAGAATAAGTTTGACACCACAGTGAAGCTGTTACACAGTGACAATGGCAAGGAGTATTGCAATGATGAGTTTAGAAAATATGCAGCTGAAAAAGGTATTGAATTAGAATATACTGCCCCCTATACGCCGCAACAGAACGGCAGGAGTGAGAGGGCAAACCGAACTATCATGGAGTGTGCCCGGTCCATGCTGTATGCGCGACATTTACCTCTTTATCTATGGGCGGAAGCGGTGCAGGCAGCTGTATATCTGATGAACAGAAGATCTAGAGATGAGAAAACTCCGTTTGAGTTATGGGCTGGAGCAAAGCCTAGTTTGACTCATGTAAGAACATTTGGCTGTGTGACTTACATGCATGTACCTAAAGAGAAGCGAAACAAACTACAACCGAAAAGCAAGAAGCTGCTTCTAGTTGGTTATGAAGGTAACTCTGACAACTACAGGTTGTTTGATCCGGAGACAAAGAAAGTGACTGTGTCAAGAGATGTCATTTTCAATGAAAATGAGCTTCCTTCTATAAGTGATGAAAGATCTGAGTACCTACTAGCTCTTGATAGTGACCAGAGTGATCAAGACAAAAGTAAAGAATCACAGGACTATGAATATGAAGCTTTTGAGGGCTTCTATCAGAGTATGATAAGCAGAGCAACAGTAGAGGAAGAGAAGGAAAGCACAGAGATTCAAGAACAAGACAGACCAGTCGAAAATAATAGGAATGAGAAAACAGAAACAAAAGGATACAATCTAAGACAGCGGCCGCATAGAGCCATGATGGCAGAGGCTAATCTGGTTGAGGTACCGCCTAGTACTTATAATGAAGCTGTTCAAAGTGAAGATTCTGAAAAATGGATCGCTGCAATGAGTGAGGAACTAAAGTCTCATGATACATGCAAGACATGGGAGCTCGTGGAACGTTCGGCAGATAAGAAGTTGATTGGTTGTAAATGGGTTTACAAGATCAAGCAGAATGCTGATGATACCATAAGATACAAAGCTCGGCTATGTGCAAAGGGTTACACCCAAGAAAAGGGTATTGATTATGACGAGACTTTCTCACCGACTGTGCGTTATGATACCATAAGAATTATGCTCTCACTGGCAGCTAGGGAAAAATTGTATATGATTCAGTTTGACGTTAAGACTGCTTTTTTGTATGGTGTCCTTGATGAGGAAGTCTATATGGAACCACCACCTGGATTGAATACAAATGGGTTAGTCTGTAAACTAAATAAATCTTTGTATGGTTTGAAGCAGTCACCCAGGTGCTGGAACCATAAGTTTGACTCCTTCATGAAGGAAAATAAGTTTACAAATTGTGAATCTGATAGATGCTTATATGTGTCGCAACAGGATGTTCCCTTATACTTGCTACTGTATGTAGATGATGGGCTGTTGTTGAGCAAGAGTAATGAGTTGGTTGACAAGTTTGTGGGCAAGCTAAAAAATCATTTTGAGATAACTGTAATAAGCCCAAAACAATTTGTGGGATTAGAATTAGATTTTGATGAGGATGGATCTATTTTTGTACATCAGACTAGGTATATTAACAGTCTGCTGAATAAGTTTGGAATGGACCTATGTAAACCAAGTTTAGTGCCAGCTGACCCTAATGTAAAGTTGGTTAATTGTGAAGGATCAGCTGATATGCCAGATGTGCCTTATCGCGAGGCAGTAGGCTCACTTATGTATGCTGCTATAGGTAGTAGGCCAGATATTTACTACATAGTATGCTCACTTAGTAGATTTTTAAACAGTTTCAATAATGTTCACTGGGGTGCTGTTAAGAAAGTTTTCAAATATCTAAAATTAAATAAAGACTTGGGCATACGTTATGAGGCAGGTACTGAGGAAAATTCACTTAATATTAAGGGTTTTAGTGATGCTGATTATGCAAATTGTGTGATGACTCGTAGATCTGTAACAGGATATGTGTTTGTAATGAATGGTGGGGCTATCACATGGAACACTAAACTGCAAAAATGTATTGCTCTCTCGACAACAGAGGCAGAATACTTAGCTGCTTGTGCTGCCACGAAAGAAGTTGTGTGGATTAAAAATTTAATTAAAGAAATTGGTTTTACAGAAGCTAATGTAGATCTGCTGATTGATAACCAGAGCACTATCAAACTCATTCGTGGTGCTAACCTCCACAAAAGATCTAAACACATAGATGTCCAGTACCATTATGTGAGAGAAAATTATCTCAAAAATGTTATGAATATTTTGTATTGTGAAACAAAATTACAGGCGGCTGATATGTTCACCAAAAGCCTTCCAAGGCCCCAGTTTGAGTTTTTAAGGAAACTAATTGGTATGTGTAAGGGAGTGCACATTTAGGGGGGGTGTTGAGATTAAAATGCGCCCTCCACTATTTCTTAGTATGTTTAATCTGTCAAAGTTAAGATGTTATGCTATCTGTCAGTTTACCCGCGCTTTATTTCATGTCCGCTGTTTAACTCTGCTAAAATAAAACAACGTATAGTGTATTACTCTTTTATTTTCAATGCATGGAGCCCTAAACCTCAACAGTCCTGAATATTTTGTTTTGATGTATACAAGAAGCTTTTTTGTAAATCACGGTTACCGTTATATCAAGAATACTAGCTGTTGCCCGCGGCTTCGCCCGCGTGAAGTTTGGTAACTGCCCCACGGGATCATATTTATTCATATTAGAGAGATAAATAGTATCCTACATGTTAATCCAGGTAAAAAACTATCTATGAGCCAAATTTCATAATCATCACAATCACCATCTCTATCACAATCACCATCTTTATCACAATCATCATCACTATCATAATCACAATCACTGTCACAATCACCATCAACGTAATCACAATAATTATCATCGTAATCACAATCATCATCATCGTTATCACAATAAATCAACAATAACCCTGTATATAGAAGTTGAATCCGCCATCTTATCTAAATCATCTAAATCTTCTGGATCTCAAAATAAATGCTATATTCGTAATCAGCACCCCTGATGATCTCGGAATTGACACCCATATTGATTTTTAGACATTTCAAATTTTCAACCCCATCGCACCCCAACAGGGGATGATGGTATTTCAGTTACACATTAAATCTTAAAATCGCGTTGTTTTTGTAATACACCCGCTCGACCCGATACATCATACAAACAATAACCATGTTGATTTTCAGACTTTGTCACCCCATTTCCCCCCTTAAGGGGTTGAATTCTGCAAAAACCTGAATTGTCATCGGTCTTTGACGGGTGTGCAAAATTTGAATGAAATCTGGCCGTTTAAAGTGGGTCTAAATCGCGCCCTAAGAAGTCGGTTACAAACATACAAACAAACTAACAAATAACAAACAAACAAACAAACAAACATACAAGTAAAGCTAATATAAAGCATGTAAAAAAAAAAAATTGGTTAATTCGAATTCAAGTTGTATCCCGCCATTTTTGTTTGATATAAGTATTGCTGTAAGTAATGACTCTATAGCCAACAAAATCCATGCATCGAACCAAATTTAAAATTCGATAGAAAATAAAAAATAATAAAGTGGTGAATATATTCCGAGTACAACAGGATCTGCCAACATTCAACCTTATTAAGTGCATTTTAATAATTGTACGATCCAAAATGTTAATAATTATTAAGTACAATAAATAATTATATTATTACCTATACATTGTTTGTATTAAATACTCAGCAATTAAACTTTCCATGAATTCACTTATGACTTCTTACAACACTACAACACCCGATGGTTTCAGAACCTTTTTATGGAGGATTCATATCATGGATGTAGATAAAGTCTTGTATGCAATTGTGCATAATTAGGTATTAAAACAACAGTTGCATAAATAACTATTACATTTTAAACATGATTCATATTATGATTCTGCTAAAGCGTCCATTTTAGACCCCCTGTTGATGGCAATATAGTCGCCCTTTATTGAGACTTAAATAACTAGGGAAATAGGGCAGTACAAACCTACATCTCTGCCTATTGCTTTGAGAAAAACAGGCGTGAAGCTTTGTTATGTTGTGTAGCAAGGCAAATTTAAGAAAAATCGGTATTTTGAAGAAGAACCACTAAAATATTGTCGATATTAACATGAAATTAAACCAGAATGTTAAAAGTAATTTGTGTTTTTAGAAAATTTGTCCTTCAAAAACTCCGATTAGAATTAGTTCAAGAAAAAAATAACAAATACATAGTCTTGTTCAACTTACAGTGTAATTAGTTACGGCAGTGCACGTCAGATACTTTATCAATCTCTTGATGCAGCACAAAAGATTTTTTACGCTATCATATAAAATGGCTAGTGCCCCCAGGGAAAACAATTATGAACATGGCGAACAATCATGTCTTACGTAAATAACACTTGTAAATACTTCATAAATGAACTCTAGAACTTTAACTGCACATTTGGAGATATTGACGACATAGATTGATTATTATTTCTGTATTTATCGGCAACAAAATTATTATGGAAAATCTGGATTTGACACTAGTTTTGCTTTGTCAGAAAATATAAACGTCAGAGCAAAGTAAGGCAATGCGGACCAATTAGTATGCGTTTAGTTTAGTTTAGTGATGATTGACATGAGACAAAATGCTTGAATAATAATTTAATTATTTTCGTTAATAATTTCTTAGGATACAGTAAAAATGATTGTTTAAAAACAAAAACACAAAATAAATTAAGTAAACAAAAGTTTTAATACTCGACAACAGATGGCGCTGCCATAAATTATGAATTCTTCCCCACTTGCGGTCGCACCATGATTTTCTTTTACAGATTTCTACTATTTACTAAAGAAAATATCGTTTCAAACGCTTTTGATTTAATCAAACACTAATTAAAAATAAAATTATTGCGATCTTAGAACTAATAACCGTCCCACGTGTCAGCTAGCATTGCACACGTAGAGTTCCTAAAAATAGTACCATACCATTTCTCTAGCATAGTTTGTTTCGTCTGGGTGTTTTGGAAGTGAAAACATTGAAAATGCGTGAAATTGTGCATTTACAGGCGGGACAGTGCGGCAACCAGATTGGCTCAAAGGTGGGATTATAAAAAACTCTTTTTCTAATTCTCTTTTAACGATAATACTTACTTGGAATAGACGTAGGTAATCTATTTTTAAGTAATGATATACTCTTCATCTGTGTGAGACTAACGGAACACGCAGTTATTATGAGATGTGATATTTCCCGTTGATTGACTTTTAAAGTTCAATAGATCATTGCTATCGCCTATCTGTTTTTCCATTTTAAACACGTAATGCATGCCTGTCGGTAAATACAAATATATATAATAGCTATTCGTAATTAAAAACATTTTCACTGGTATGAAAATTCGCGGGCAAAATTAAAAACAAATGTAGGTATGGTTTATTTAATTACGGTTACCTACCATACATTTTTAACAAAAAAAAAACCCCAAGCGACCAAAGCCTTTCTACACAGGCGTGATGATTTTTTATTTATGATTCCGTATCAAAAGGGTAAAAACGAGACCCTATTACTAAGACTCGACTGTCCCTCTGTCTGTCTGTCACCAGGCTGAATCTCATGAACCGTGATAACTTGACAGTTGAAATTTTCACAGATGATGTATTTCTGTTGCCGCTCTATCAAAAAATACTAAAAACAGAATAAAATAAATATATCAGTGAGGCTCCCATACAACAAACGTGATTTTTTGATAATGGTACGAAACACTTCGTGCGTGAATCCGACTCGCACTTGGCCGGTTTTTTGTTATGTTTTATGTAAAAAAAAAAAACAAAGTTGAATGTCCTAAGTGTTACGTAATACACTAGCCTGGAAAAAAAACTAATGGGGCAAACTTTCTTTCTCTCGTTAATTAACAACAAATTACCATACAAAGCAAATGATGCGAATCTCAGATGTTTATCTCAAGTTCTACATCGTTATAGACCGCGCTGTCTGCTTGACTTCCTTTGTAAACCCGTGCCTTTTTCCCGTGGGGGGTAAGCAGAAACTTCAGATCGCTACCTGCTATGATCCATAAACATTTCAAAGGTTTTTTTTTTTTTTATATATATATATATTGCTGGACATTACACACAGCGCTATCTAGTGCCACACTAAGCAACGAGGCTTGTGTCGTGGACACCAGATAGTTGATATACTACTTAGATACTTTTTGTTTGTAAATACATACTTATTATACATATAATAAACATCCATGACTCGGAAACAAATGTCCATGCTCATCACACAAACATTTGCTCCGACCGGGATTCGAACCTGGGACCCTAAGAACGTAAGGCAGCCTCACTACCGCTACGCCAATCGGGTCGTCAAAGGTTAAATTATCGCCTCCTGCCACGATCCTAAATACATTTCAAAGGTACTTTAAGGTAGATGAGAGCTGTCAAAACGCGGTTCTCTTATAGATTTTGTATGGCAATGGTCACCTGTGACGTCACTATTTATTCAACTCAATGACTCAACTATTTATTGATTTCAAAGCAACTAAAAATTGAATTTGGCAATTAATTGAAAATAAATCGGGTTTTCAGGCGCAAAATAAAGTGTTTTTTTTTAGAGATTGGTGTCTTGGAATTATTGTTTTATGGTGGCATCTACCCTATTGCTACTATAAAATGGCCACGCGAACGAACAAATAATTCAAAGACACCAATCTCTAAAAAAACCGGCCAAGTGCGAGTCGGATTCGCGCACGGAGGGTTCCGTACCATTATCTATACATTAGACAAAACGGCAAAAAAATCACGTTTGTTGTATGGGACCCCCCCTTTTTTTTTTTTTTTTTTTTTTTTCGGATGGGAAATCATCAAATAACTCCTCCCGCTCTGGGCGGAGCAGGAGGGAGTGTCAGACTTTTACTGACTAAAACCCATCCATGTTCCTTCATCGCCCTTTGTGTTCCGGGGCCACGGTATCTCTTTCGAATAGTCCCGCAACCCCGGCAGGTCCCGCAACCCCGGCAGGATGGGACCCCCCCTTAAATATTAATTTTATTCTGTTTTTAGTATTTGTTGTTATAGCGGCAACATAATTACATCATCTGTGAAATTTTCAACTGTCTAGCTGTCACGGTTCATGAGATACAGCCTGGTGACAGACAGACGGACAGACGGACGGACAGACGGACAGACGGACGGACAGACGGACAGACAGCGAAGTCTTAGTAATAGGGTTCCGTTTTTACCCTTTGGGTACGGAACCCTAAAAAAATGATCGCAATGACGGGGAGAACAAGTGCCTTTCGGCTTCGTTAAGAGGTGTTTTACACCTTTTTTATTGGGTAGATCTATGATCACACCATAAAACAATAATTCCAAGACACCAATCTCTAAAAAAAACACTTTAGTTTGGGCCTGAAAACCCGATTTATTTTCAATTAATTGCCAAATTCGATTTTTAGTTGCTTTGAAATCAATAAATAGTTGAGTCATTGAGTTGATAAAACAGTGACGTCACAGATGGCTATTGTCATACAAAATCTATGAGAGAACCGCGGTTTGACAGCTCTTAAAAAGTATCTCAATTGATTGGTGTGTCATCTACATTGACTAGTTCTCAACTTCAAATTCATAATTTACAAGTAATTTTGTTTGGTCGACAACTTTGTTGGTTAGCGGTCAAAATGAAACTACCGCGCATGAGGTCCAGAGTTCGATTCCCGGATCGGGCAAAGTGTTATTGGTATTTTACATCAGGAATTTTTCGGTAGCCAAATCAAAGCATTTATTTCAAGTAGACCAGAAACAGGCACTTGAATTGACAAATCTCAAATACAAAAAAGAAATAAAAAATGAAGCTAAAACACAGACTGCTAAAATCCTAGCCCGTCCTTTTGGCTCCGCCGTAGTCGGCTAAAAATATACTACCGGTATCATTGTATGAGTGATCGCCGCCCGCGGCGAGACATGGTAATAGTAGGTACATTGTTACCCAAGGGGTGAAAGTAACTTATTTAGTCCCGAGACGGGGTTTGGTGCCCGAGCGCAGCGAGGGCGCTAATAGTTCGAGGTACTAAATAAGTCTTTAGCCCGAGGTAAACACTGTGCTTTTCAATACGAAAGTAGAAGTAGAACAAGGAAAGTAAAAATAAAAACATGAATCAACTCGAAAAAACAAATGAAGAGCGGATTGCCACTTTACCGTCATCGCCGCTTTGCCGGCCAGCTATTCAGCCATTGGTTCGGATTCCCTTGTTCACAAACTAAACTAAATTTAAGTTGAATGCATCTTTTTCTTTCTATTTCATTATGAAAAGGACAGAAGATAAATATTAGTTTAATCCTGTCAAATTAGTCAGCACCTGACATAATTTGATGTAATTTTAGTAGTCAACTTTTTAATCGCGTCTAAAACTTGTATGGCGCTGATTAATTTGACAGAACGTAACTAAAATTTATCTTCTGTCCTTTTCTTAATGAAATAGAAAGAAAAAGATGCACTGAACTTAAATTTGGTTTAGTTTGTAAACAAGGGAATCGGCACCATTAGGTACCTACCTATTTTTTATTTTCATCATCGAAAAAATGGTAAATATTTTCCCCAAATCTATATTATTTTAAAGAAATAGTTGAAACTTAATTATTAGTAATCAAAATATTTATATTCTTTACTAATTAATACTTAACTTAATGTTATATCAATTTTACATCGTGGCTGTCTAAACGTAGAAAGTTGGAACATGGTTCAATAGAAAAATTAACTAATTTTTTTTATAATTTGACAGCTGTCAGTTAAAAACGATTCTCCCTAAGGCTGAAAAGTATTACTTTCAACCCGCTTCTCAGGCAACTTCAGACCTACTTGCCGGGTATGAGTAGGTAATGAAAAGTATTTTATATTTTTCGGGAATTCCCGCGATCGACTTGGTAAGCTTTCGCGATCCCCTGTTGAACACCCCTGCCCGCGTAGTATGACCAGCTTATAGACGAAAGAGAATCAACAAATCCTTTGTTTATCTGTCATTTTGTCCATTCAAGGACAGATGAAGAAATGATTTGTCGATTCAATGACAGGTGAACAAAAGATTTGTCAATAGGTACTCTTTCGTAAGGGTTTATTAGTCATCGCGCAAGAGACAGAGCTAATCAAGATCATAATTATACAGTGGTGTTAAACGGACCTTTCACCAGAGTGACCAGAGCCGTCTCTAGCCCATGTAGCGCCCGTGTGCAAACATAACCCTAGCGCCCCCTAGTAAGCGCGCGGTCAATATGGAATGGGTACAAAGTACAAGTAACCAAAACTGTCAAATTTCCTCAATAGATAATAAACTCTATTGTTTGGAGATGAAGAAGAATTTCTCGTTTCGATTCGTCGGTTTTGGATACCATAGTTACCATAGTTGACTGTTTTTAGAATTATACAGGGTGTTCTGGTGTTTACCCTGTGGTTTACCCTAAGGGTCAGCTCACACCGAAACGCGATGCGACGCGACTCTGCACGCACACTTTGCAAGAGCGCCTCAAAATATGACTTTATTTTCTACACGATAAGATACACATTTCATTGTGAGAATTTGAATACGTTAAACCATGCAGCGCTGCGCCTCGTGATGCCCCGCGGCGTAGAGCGACGCATCGCGACGCAGTGGAGCATCGCTGGTACGCGCGGTGTGCAAGATCGGCGCTGCGCCTCACAAAGCCGCGCCTCACAAAGCCGCGCGACGCCGCGAGGCGCAGCCGAGGCGACTTGTCTCTACTATTTCCGTACAGACTTCGTGTAGAATTGATGCAGTTCGGTCGAGTGCTCGAGTGAAATTATAATGATAGACTGGGATCTTGTTATAATCGGACTTCTTGCAGAAGAGGAAGAAGAATACAAAAATAAAATTAAAAAGAAGACATCACACAGGAGTATTTGGGTGCACAATTTATGGAGAAATAGAAAAAATCATGGTGAATTTCATACCTTGGCTTATGACCACATTGCCAATTTATCCAGATAAATTTTATGATTATTACAAAATGGATCCCACGCATTATTTTTTGCGTTTCTATCACTATAGTATTTTGATGTCACATTATACAAACAGTCGTATCGCTGCACAAAAAAAAATATCGATCTCTATAATGCACCCGCCAAATACCTATACGTCATTCTCTTACGCTTGTAAATGGTAGACTGCGGGTGGACGCGGGGCAGGGCGGGTGCACGCTGCGAATGTAGACACGTTCTACTGCGCCGCGCGGCGTCTTGCTGCGCCGCGCGTTGTGTGCTGCGCAGCGAGGCGCCGTGCTGCCAACGATTTTACGATGCGCCTCGCAACGTTGCTATACGTAACGCGGCGCCGCGCGCTCTTCCAGTACGGTCGCGCCGCGTCGCGTCGCGTCTCGGTGTGAGCTGACCCTAACAAGCCAAAAGTACCCATGTTAACATGTCTGTAGAGATGTTATGTAACATCACATCAATGTCCAAATTTAGAAATTTCTTTATTCGAATTCGTATTACTCGCAATATGATTGTCGGCGTGTTTTCAAACGAATCATTGAAGCAGGTGCCGGCCGAGCGATGCGACACTCACTACTACACCAAATAAAATCTAATAATGACTAATAAGGTTTATTTTCATGTTGAAAAAAAAGTTAATATTGTAAAACGCTCTCGCGCGCTCGTGGCGCGGCTTGCTTTGGTGTAATTCAACAAATATAAACGTAAAACGGAGCTCTTTTTACGTTGGTCATTGAAAGTGCCGCGGCCGGCTAACGCGCGCGCCGGCGCCGTAGCGAGCGGCGCTCGGCGCCCCCTAGGACCACTGCGCCCGTGTGCAACGCACACCCTGCACACTAGGTAAAGGCCCTGCCTTTCACGAAGCCGTCAATCAAGCATTCTGTACATCAAACAAGTAACCCTACGCAAACTTTTTGCTGAGAAACGACTTTGTATGAGGTGAATAATCACGTTTTACCGTAAAACTCAACGTAACGCACTAAAAACATTGTATTAGTTGAATGCATTGAATAGTAAACGGGTCATGGAGGTATTTAAAGTTATAATCTTAAAAACAGTATTTAAAAAAAAAACTTGTGAAAATGTTGGAACTTTAACCACCAATATCTCTGGAACTAGAAGGTTCCCAGGTACGGTCTAGAACAAAAAAATGATTGCAAAGACGGGGAGAACAAGTGCCTTTCGGGTATTTTTACATCCGGTAACTCTCTCTTAACATTTAATATTTGTGTATTGTCTACAGTTTTGGGAGATCATATCAGACGAGCATGGCATCGACCAGACCGGCTACTACCGCGGAGACAGCGACCTGCAGCTGGAGCGGATACAGGTCTACTACAACGAGGCGGCTGATGGTACAACCCGCCATACCTACTTTCCGCGATAATTTTGACAAACGCTTGTTCGTGATTATACCGTTGTTACACATATATCTTTATTTTTTTGCACTGATAGGTATCTTGTGCACTAAATCTAGGCTTCTATCGAAGCAAAGAATAAAAAATTGTAGGAACAAATTCAGTATACCTAAGCCTCCAAAAATTGCTGTTTTGAACAGATTTTACCTTAACTTTGGCTGTTCATAACGTACCTACTCATAAATTGTAAAAGTAAAGAAAATATCCTGATACAAGCCTTGCAAATGTAGTGGAGGTTAAAAATGACAAATATTTATTTCACAAACTTGTAACACTTATTCAAAAACACGTAGGTATTTTCTGGAACAAGTTTTATATATATTACACACTATTATACACTATTTTTCGTTCAATGTCCTCGCGTTAGGCGGTAGGTACCTATGAGATGCGCGAGTGACGAGTAGTGCGTTTTCGGGGCTAGGTAAGACAGCGGAGTTGAAAGAATACCACCGCTGTGGCTCTGGATGAAACAACAAGCTTTTCGACCATACGAGCATGGTCGAAAAGCTTGTTGTTTCATCCAGAGTCTAGAGAGTAATGATGGGTGATCACTCTGCATCCACAGACCAACCTGGCAAGAGCAGCTTAACTTGAAGATCGGTCCGAGCGGCTATTATTATTTAGCCACGAGCTCCTTCACTCCAGTGCAGCGCTTTGTGTGGTCATCAGAAATCATTCTTACCATAAATATCATATAGTAACGTGAAAATTGTAATATCATCATCATCAGCCTATTAATGTTCTCACTGCTGGGACACAGGCCTCCTCTCTATGAGAGGGAATGGGCTATAATCTACCACGCGGGCCCAGTGCGGGTTGGTAGATGTCACATGTCTTTGAATTTTTTGGTTCTAGGATATGCCGGTTTCCTCACGATGTTTCCCTTCACCGTTTTGAGAGCAGCGGTGATGAAATAAATTACACAAAGTAATGCGTCTGCCTGGGTTCGAACCCACGACTTACTGTTCGTAAGTCGGGGCCGCCACCACTGGGCCAACACTGCTCTAAAAAAATTCAAATTGTACTATAAGTTCTGTGAATATATAAAATAAATAAATATTGCTGGACATTACACACAGCGCTATCTAGTGCCACACTAAGCAACGAGGCTTGTGTCGTGGACACCAGATAGTTGATATACTACATAGATACTTTTTGTTTGTAAATATATACTTATTATACATATAAATAAACATCCATGACTCGGAAACAAATGTCCATGCTCATCACACAAACATTTGCTCCGACCGGGATTCGAACCTGGGACCCTAAGAACGAGGCAGCCTCACTACCGCTGCGCCAATCGGGTCGTCCACATCATATAATTATTTTCATTTCAGACAAAGTATGGCCCTTGATTAATGTAAAATACTTTTTCAGGAAAGCGATATGTCCCTCGCGCTGTGCTGGTGGACCTGGAGCCAGGGACGATGGATGCCATCAGATCTTCGACCTACGGACAGCTGTTCAGACCAGACAACTACGTGTTTGGACAAAGCGGAGCCGGTGAGTATCATAGATATAAGGAACGTCTGAAAACAGGTCAAATGTTGAGAAGGCTGCCAAACACTAGTCTGATCTTAATAATCCATAAATAGCAATCCGTAGCATCGTATTGGACGAGTCTGTAATGATGCTATAATTGGTGGTAAATATCTAAATAAACTAGAGACCAGTGAAGAATATGATGCGCAATTGACCGCTGATCGTGAACGTCACGCATTGTCTCGCGAGTCGGAGACGTTCACGGAAAGAGAATTACGCTTGAGTTCTCAGCGTATCTACACATCGACTTCTAGGTATCTAGAGACAAGTGGGGAACGTGATGCGCGACTGACTGCTGATCGTGAATGTCACGCATTGTCTCGCGAGTCGGAGACGTTCACGGAAAGAGAATTACGCTTCGATATCAGACGTTCAGATCTTCGATTTTGACGACCCCGTTGGCGCTGGCATAAGCAACAGGTTCCGCGTACGAAGTTGCGGGCAGAAGCTAGTATCTAAATAAATAAAAAAGAAAAAAAAACATACCAAAGTCTTCAGAAAGCCGCAATCCTGAATACATGTATTCAGGATTGCGGCTTTGTCAGCAGGATTGTCAGAATTTTTTTGCAAAATGAAAATGAATCTGTAGTCACCACCACAGATATAGCACCTCGAGTTGCCGCACACACACAGTTCCCCAGATACTCATCATCGCAAAATTCCATCATATCATCATCTCATCAAAATATCACTTTGCCGGGGTAGTACTTGGCTTCGGCCCGAACTAGGTATTCTATGAATCCGGTAACAAAGCCGAGAAACGTAAAAGTTTAAAAACAAATAATAATAATAGTTTATTTCAACATGGGATTGCATCGGACTGGGATCTTCCATCTCCCCCAATCACAGGAACTCGGGGACCGAGATGACGGGGGGAGTTTGTACCTCACTCCCATACAGGATTCGCAGGGCGGAAGCATCAGATCCCGTCCCCCGATGCAAGTGTGCGACGACACCGGTGTGGTTTTATTCAGTACGAGTCTTATAAACCTCTCCGCTCTCCCCAAGGTGGAGGACATTCATTGAGGCTTCCAAATGGAGAGAGAGTAAACAGAATTTGTTTGTTATACTCCCACTAAAAACACGACTACGGAAAAATCACGCTGTACGGCTCTAATTAAATTCGCGGTTTATTCGAGTAGGTTTTGGCTTGTTACGTGTTGCTTGTTGGCTTGTTAACATGTACAACATGTATATATGTTACATCATCAATGTCCAAATATTGTTTTTTTTTTCTTTCTTATTACGACCTCAAATAAACATACAAAGTTGTGTGAGACTGCACCAGCAGACTCACGATGTCCGCGATTACGCGGAGCCCTAATCAAAATAATACTTGTCCAATCGACAAGGGGAAAACAACTATTTGGTACATTTACCCATCACGTTGGAACTGGAGATACGTGGCGTAGTCCCAGGTCACGTCGTATCTGGGTGGGGTGTAAGTGTAAATGTGTTTTGTGTTGTGCATGTGAAGTTATGTCAGATTCGACGGTATTCCAAAGGACGCCCCACAGCGCGTACCGTCGACTGCCTGGTCAAACCTTCCAAGATCACACACGTGGCACTTTCCAGTCAATGTCCAACTAAATCTTATCCCGGTTAGCTAACCCAAGTGGCGATTTACAATAGTTCAGCACTAAGTTCAGGAAGTTACCGGCGTCCAAACGACACAAAAGCCGGCTACTTAACCAACAAATTATTCGCGGTCACGACTCAAGATGGCGAAATGTCTTAATTTTCACTCAATTATCAACAAAATATCAAAAGCCGATCAAGATTGTATCGGATTAACATTAACTCAAAGTTTTAATCAATAGTTACCCGACAACAGCGTGCATAAAAAAAAACAGAAGCGAGTTTTTTCCAAAACAAAGATCGCACGGCCAACCAAAACGTCATCTGTCAAACGTCAAAAAAATGCGTTCGGAAACTTGTGGGATGAAACATCTACCCCCCCCGGACGGGCCGTCCCGTCCGCTAATCAATTGGCAGTCTTGACAAGGTTGCGACCGCTCTCTTCATAACCGATCCATCCACCAAAACCTCAGCAAAACGCAGTACCCCGTCGGTGCCAGCCACCAAATTGAGAATGCGCCCCCTGCGCCAATACAGAGGCTTAAGGTTGGCATCCTTAATGAGGACGAGGTCTCCTGAGGATGAGTTTTATCAGTCAACTTGACGCGCTGCTGGAGGATGTGCAGATACTCTAAGCTCCAACGCTTCCAAAAGCTCTGAGTGAGCTGTTGCACCAACTGAAACCGCGATAGCCGATTTTGGCTCACATCAACAAAAGGGTACTCAGACAGAGCGACAAGTGGCTGTCCAATCAAGAAATGGCCCGGGGTTAGAGCCTCCAAATCGTTCGGGTCCGAAGAGAGCGGGCACAATGGACGCGAATTTAGTACCGCTTCAATGCGACACAATACCGTAGCTAATTCCTCAAAGGTGAGAACGGTGTCTCCCAACAATCTCCGCCAGAGTCCCTTTGCTGCTTTCACCGCGGCCTCAAAAATACCCCCCCAATGGGGGCAGGCTGGCGGGTCAAACAACCAAGTGACCCCTCGACGGGCCAATTTGTTACCAATGTCAACCTGGCTCTCATTAAGAAAGTCATACACTTCTTTCAAATAGATACTTGTACCCTTGTAGTTGGTACCGCAATCAGACCTGATCAGAGAAGGTAACCCACGGCGAGACGTAAATCTATCCAAAGTTGCCACAAAGGCCTCCGTCGAGAGGGAGGATACCAGCTCCAAGTGCACTGCCTTAGTTGACAGGCAGACAAATACGCACAAATAAGCCTTGACAATTTAGACTATTGCGAAGGGTAGACGTCTTTATCGAAAAGGGACCAGCAAAGTCCGTTCCTACGCCTGCAAAGGGCCTCGCCTCATTGACACGATCAGCAGGCAAGTCTCCCACCTGGGGCTGCATCGTTGGGGCCTTAGTCCGATAGCACGGTATGCAACGGAAGACGATGCTACGAATGGTACGACGAGCCGACAAAATCCAAAACTCTCGCTGCAGAATGGCCAAAAGTGCATTGAAACCGGCGTGCGAGTTCTTAATGTGACGATCAGTCACCAACAATTTAATCAAATGGCCCGCCTTGGGCAACAAAAGGGGGTGACGGACCCCATAAGGAAGGCTAGAGTGCCTCAACCGTCCTCCAACACGCAAAAGACCCGTTTCATCCAAAAAGGGGTTCAACTTACTAACGGCTCCCGACAACTTAACTCTACCGGACTTCAAGGTCTCGATCTCCTTCTCAAAGTGTACGGCCTGCACAGAGCGAACCCACAGGAGGAGTGACTCCTGTCGCTCTTGAGGAGAGAGAACCGGTGACAGGCGCTTGTCCCCTGGATTCCTAGCATTGTGACCAAAACGCCTGATCCACGAGGTAACGTTCAACAATTTGTCGAGGGAGCTGTATCGATTCAACAAATATCAGGATCAAACGGAGGGTCCTTCGTCCCAACAGCGAGCACCTTAAGCCCGGGCAAAGGATCCGACATCAAAACTGGCGTTCGAGGCCAATCATCCTCGGGGCGAGTCAACCAAACCGGTCCCCACCAAAGGGGGTGCACAATCAGGCGGGGGGCCATGCACCCACGTGAGGCTACGTCGCCGGGGTTCAAGTCTCCAGGCACGTGCCTCCAAATCAAAGGCGTTTCGGAATTTTGTATCTGTGACACTCGGTTCGCAACAAAGACCTCCAAGGAGTGGACGGACGTCTTCAACCAACACAAAACAATTTGACTGTCCGTCCAGGCGTAAGAATTCCGAATGTTCACAGATCCACCTAAAGTTTGAGCAACGTGATTTTTTTTTTTGAGACGCACAAGAAGCGCCGCCCCTGACAACTCTAACTTAGGGATGGTCAATGCCGTCCGGAGGGGGGCCACCTTGCTCTTGGCCATGATCAGTGACAACTTCACCTGGCCTGTCGCGCTGACGGTGCGCAGATAAACAACAGCTGCATAACCGTGCGAAGATGCGTCACAAAACCCATGAAGGGTAGCAGTATAGTTCCCAGGGGGGAGGATAGCGCGTGGTAACGCGACCTCGTTGACCGCAGGATGTGCGGATACAAATTGGAGCCAATCTTCCAAAAGGGTTTCCCGAAGTGGCTCATCCCAACCAAGTTGCGCGGTCCAAAGGCGCTGGAGAAAACATTTCGCCCAAAACAATACCGGGCATATCCAACCATTCGGGTCAAAGGTTCTCGCGACAGTAGACAATACCAGTCGTTTAGTCCAAGTGTGTGGTGACTCCAAATCGACATCATACGTAAAGGTGTCTTGGACTGGTCGGTACTGAACGCCGAGAACGGCCAACATAGCAGGGTTGTCAGCATTTTCAAACAAATGAGGATCCTGCTTATGATCCTCTTCCACATCTTGCAACAGTGCTGGCGAGTTGGACACCCACTTACGCAACTCATAGCCAGCAGAATCCAAAATTTGAACCAACTCGTCACGCAACAGGATAGCTTCCTCAACCGTGGAAGCCCCAGTGCAGACGTCATCAACATACAAGTCCGTTTTCAAGATGGCGGACGCCCGAGGGAACTTCAAGCGTTCTCGGTCCGCGAGCTCCCAAAGCGAACGAATAGCAACAAAAGGGCTCGATCGAAGGCCGTACGTATTCGTGTTGAGCTCATAAACAACCATGGGGTCCCGGGGATTCTCTCGCCACAGGATCAACTGATAACGTCTGTCATCCCGGTGAATAACCGTTTGCCGGAACATCATTTTGATGTCAGCCACAAAGACTACTTGATGACAACGAAAAGACGTGATGACATCACAAAGGTCCCTCAACAATTTGGGGCCGGAGTGAAAGCAATCATTCAAAGAGACACCAGAGGAAGTCCGCGCAGACCCATCAAACACTGTGCGCAGCTTACCGGTGGATGCCTTGAGGACCGCGCGATGCGGCAGAAAGTAATGCTCAACTGACCGCCAATCCAAATTTGACACCGACATGTGTCCCAAGTCTGCGTACTCACGCATGAAATCTAAATATTTCTGCCACAGCACCGGATCCCTGGCCATACGGCGCTCCATCGCCAACAATCTCTTCTCGGCCTTAGGTCTGAACTCGCCGAGAGGTGGTCGAACTGCAACAAAAGGCAACCGTGTTACGAGCTGACCGGAACGGAGTCGACCTGTGTTGTTCTGATAGTACAACTCGCACTCCTCATGTTCCGGGTTCAAGCGGGCCACTTGCGGTGGCTCCTCAACCTCCCAAAACCTCTGAACAGCGTCAGAGAGAGCGGAGCCACACGCCAACGCAAAATCAGTCTCAGGTGGAGGGGCAGCCTTCAACACTGGGCCCATCACCGCAAAGCCAAAGATGGTCGAGACAGCCACCAAACCGTTCGGCTGCAAGACTTTCATATTACCCAACAATATTCTCCCTAGTACATCGGAACCCAATATCAAATGAGTTGTATTAGGGGAATCAAACCGGCGGTCAGCCAAATCCAGGCCTGACGTCAACCGGACAATATCAGGCGACAGCTGACGTTGGGGATGACAGCCCAAAATACTCGTCAGAACAATAGCCTAAGGAAAAAACTTAGGGTCCAAACAACTCACAGGAGTGAGCCCAAATAAGGTTTGTCCCTCAACAGTCGGGATAGGTGTTTCGCCTATTCCATTAATCGTGCCTGAAAAGGCACGGACATTCAGGCTCACCCGACCCGCTAACCAAGACGACAAAAGGCAACCCTGGGCTCCCGTGTCCAAAATGGCACGGACCACAACAGAGTCCCCCGTGGGTCCCCAGACCCTGACCGATGCCGTTGGCAACAAAACCGTGTCGATTTGGGGAGGTACGTTAGCGGGACAGGCGCCAATTTCCTAGCAATGCCTGGGCGGCGACCGATCGCCGCATCCAGGCTGGGGTCTATCCCGATGAGGATAGTAATCAAACTCCTCGTCCACGCGATGTCCTGAGCCGCGCGCCATCGCTGGAGGGGCATATCCCACTTGACGCCTGAGTGGCGGGGGGCGCGTCTCCAAACGGGGACGTTCCGCCAACGGAGGGGAGGGAAGGCGGTGCTGGTCTGGCCAATGTCGCCTACCAGCAGCTGCATAATCGCCTTCACGAGGGGAGGTCAATCGGCGGTCACACGGCTCCCGATCAACTGGCGCGGGGGGTGGAGTACGGCGGTCAAAGTTGCAGGCCCCTCCTCGATTCTGAACCGGCGAGCGAGGAGCCCAGTGCTCATCTCCATTATACCCCCCCCTGCGCGAACCCCCATCAGAGGCTGGTCTGTCAGAGCGGTTCGCGTTGGCGCACAAACTTCAAGATGTGAACCCCTACAAATTGAACAAGGGCGGGGGTTGGGGCAATCCCGATGAAAATGATTCCCCAAACAAGAAAAGCACAGACGGCGTGCATTGGCAACTCGGCGGCGGGCACTCACGTGCAACTCCAAGAAGGCCGCGCAAGTTGGTACGCCATGTCCCGTGGCCTTACAATAGCCGCAAGCAGGATTACTCTGGGTGCCACCAAAACGGGGGGCAGGGCGGCTATCACCAGGCCCGACAGTCCTAGTCCGTCCCTGGGCCCTCGGCCGAGAGGGCGGTTGGCTTGACCCCGTGGCACCACGAGCGTTGTCGAGGAAACGACACTCATCCTCCAAAAATTTGACGAGGTCTTCAAAAGGGGGAAGATGGGTAGCACTATCCCCACCATACTTCTGCTCAAAACGGGACCTCAAATCTGACGGAAGCCGCTGCAACACTATGTGTACCAAAAGATAGGACCAATAGTCCACCGGCAACTCCAATCGTTTTAAGGCGTTGGTTGCTGCCAGCAATGGATTCAACAGGTCAGCACGCAACGCTGAAATTCTGGTGATGGCCGGCAACCCCAAGATCTGGTCAATATGGACATCAGCCAGGCAACGTTTGTTCTGGTATCGTCGGGATAGAAGTTCCAGAGCGGTGGGATAGGCCGAGTCGGTCACCGGCAAGTGCTGCACCAAGGCTCGAGCCTCACCTCCTAGGGCTGACAACAAATAAGCCAACTTCTGGGCCGGTCGGAGGTCAGAGCGCGAATCAACCAAACTTTCAAACAGGTTCCTGAAGCTTAACCAATGGTCCAAGTGACCGTCAAAATGTGGCAGCTCCAGGGTAGGCAGTCTACCCAAAAGTCCAGGGCCTGCAACAACAGAGGTCTCTGTTTTGACCTGGGCAGGGTCCCGACTCTTCAAAATTTTCCGAGCGCGCATACTTATTACGTCACCCAGGTTCGACATCTGGTCATAATCCGCAACAACATTATCACGGGCTGCTTGACCCAATGCTTCCAGGTCCAAGTCCAAAATCAATTCATTGAAGCGAGCAAACAAAGTGTCAACCGCACTCAATCTCGCATTCAACTGCTCATACCGGGCAAGCGTGGCCTCTTCCAGGTCTAGACGCTCAGCGGTTGCAGCAGCAGAGGCAAACCATCTTAGCTGTGAGGTCAATCCACCAATGGCTTGGTTTACAGCTTTCAATGAAGCCATTGGGACAAATATCAAATAAAACAAATTAAATTCAATTAAATAATCACTAGGAATAATTTTCCCGGACCCAAACTACAATTTAAACCAAATAATAAAACTTAGTTTGAATTATTACAAGTTCAAATCCGACCCTGTACAAGCAATACCTTGTTTATACAACAACAAATTAAAGTACAAGCCACAAGGGACACTACATATCATAACATATTATGTCAAACAATCAATGTTAACTATGTTTAATTTGAGTCAGGATGACAGGCAACAAATCAGACTTCTCAATACTTTAACTCGACAATAAGTGGTGAATTTAACAATTAAACCACGCTCTGCTACCAGATGTGTGAGACTGCACCAGCAGACTCACGATGTCCGCGATTACGCGGAGCCCTAATCAAAATAATACTTGTCCAATCAACAAGGGGAAAACAACTATTTGGTACACTTACCCATCACGTTGGAACTGGAGATGTGGCGTAGTCCCAGGTCACGTCGTATCTGGGTGGGGTGTAAGTGTAAATGTGTTTTGTGTTGTGCATGTGAAGTTATGTCAGATTCGACGGTATTCCAAAGGACGCCCCACAGCGCGTACCGTCGACTGCCTGGTCAAACCTTCCAAGATCACACACGTGGCACTTTCCAGTCAATGTCCAACTAAATCTTATCCCGGTTAGCTAACCCAAGTGGGGATTTACAATAGTTCAGCACTAAGTTCAGGAAGTTACCGGCGTCCAAACGACACAAAAGCCGGCTACTTAACCAACAAATTATTCGCGGTCACGACTCAAGATGGCGAAATGTCTTAATTTTCACTCAATTATCAACAAAATATCAAAAGCCGATCAAGATTGTATCGGATTAACATTAACTCAAAGTTTTAATCAATAATTACCCGACAACAGCGTGCATCAAAAAAAAACGGAAGCGAGTTTTTTCCAAAACAAAGATCGCACGGCCAACCAAAACGTCATCTGTCAAACGTCAAAAAAATGCGTTCGGAAACTTGTGGGATGAAACAAAAGTTCAACATCAATTGGAAACATTTGACAAATTTGGGAAGGAAAGCTCACTGCGAGCGAGGCCCACTGTACACGGGTAAAAATATTTTTGGGAAGGCGCCGTGAGGGGGCTCCGTAGCGAGCGCTGCGCCCGTGTGCAACGCACACCCTGCACACTAGGTAAAGACCGCCCTGGAAGCGGCTGCGGAGAACACAAATGAATGAAGTCTATACGAGCTTTTATGCGTCATGTTTTTTTTTACGACGCTAATTAAAATCGCGGTTTACAAGGTAAAATCGACTTCTCATAATGTTGAAGTTCGTTGAATTGTAGCCTATGTTAGCCGGGTAACATTACAGGGTACATATTTTAAAACACCGATTGACACTAGCGCCAGAACAAAAAGTACTACAGCAAACAGAACAAAAAGTACTACAGCGCCATCTATGACACAGATGATGAACAAACTGCGAAACACGTCAGAATTCCTACATCGCGCAAGTAAAGTTATCCGCGAGTATAAAGGGTGTAAAACACCTCTTATCGAACCCTAAAGGCACTTGTTCTCCCTGTCATTGCGATCATTTTTTTGTTCTACACCATACCTGGGAACTGCACCTCCACGACCCCCATTATATTCAATCCATCCATCAGCACAATGTTTTGAGTGCGTTACATTGAGTTTTACCACAAAACATGATTTTTCACCCCAAAAAAAAAAGTCGTTTCTCAGCAATAATTTTTGCGTAAAGTTACTTAGTTTGATGTACAGAATGCTTGGTTGACGGCTTCGTGATGAGGTCTTTTACACCCTATATACATACACACACCTACACCTACCTAATACATACATACCTACCCAGACTGCTACAATCATAAGTCATACATAACCCTTCCTTTTAGCTTCGCCGTAGTCGGGTAGGTAACTATGCCAATGATATCCTAGATATCCGAACCCCGTGGTGTGATGACTGGAGATCCAGGCACAGATAACCAGATATAGCCAGTATTTTTGTTTCAGGTAACAACTGGGCGAAAGGTCACTACACTGAGGGCGCAGAGCTGGTAGAATCTGTCATGGACGTGGTACGAAAGGAGGCGGAGCCCTGCGACTGTCTGCAAGGTACCTACGTAATCACTTGGCTACTGAAGCGGCCAGACGCGTCTCTAGCCCATGTAGCGCCCATGTGCAAACATTACCCTAGCGCCCTCTAGTAAGAGCGCGGTCAAAATGGAATGGGTACATAGTACAAGTAACCACAAACTGTCAAATTTCCCCAATAGATAAAAAAACTCTATTGTTTGGAGATGAAGAAGAAATTTGTCGGTTTTGGATACCATGATGACGTATTGTTACAGGGTGTTCTGAAGTTTACCCTAACAAGCCAAAACCTGGGTAGGTTTTGGCTTGTTACGTGTTGCTTGTTAACATGTATAATAAATAGATGTTACATCATTAATGCCCAAATTTTGAATTTTTTTCATTCTTATTACGACCTCATATAAACATACAAAGTTTAATATCAATTGGAAACATTTGACAAATTTGGGAAGGTAAGCTCACTGAGAGCGAGGCCCACTGTACCTACACGGGTAAAAACATTTTTGGGAAGGTGCCGTGAGGGGGGCTCCGT
Organism: Xestia xanthographa; assembly: GCA_905147715.2. Classification (NCBI taxonomy): domain Eukaryota; kingdom Metazoa; phylum Arthropoda; class Insecta; order Lepidoptera; family Noctuidae; genus Xestia; species Xestia xanthographa. Next base: position 30,288,219 of record LR990654.1, read on the forward strand.
AGCTCACGGCGCTCGGCGCCCCCTAGGACCGCTGCGCCCGTGTGCAACGCACACCCTGCACACTAGGTAAAGACGGCCCTGGAAGCGGCTGCGGAGAACACATACGAATGAAGTCTATACGAGCTTTTACACGCCACGTTTTTTTTACGACGCGCGTTTTTGATCAGCGCACCCTCTGCGCAGTATCAACACGTTTTAACAGATTTTACACGTTGCGCTATAAGCGCAAACCTAACGCGGGTTTTATCGACTCAAACGCACGCTTGCAGCGTGTACGGATAACCTTGGGGGAGGCCTGTGTCCTGCAGTAGACGTCTTTTGCTGAAACGACGATGATAACGCAACAGCTAGTATTACGTTAAAGTCGTTCTGACAGTTCTGAGCGGTTCAAGCTATTAATTCTTTACTATATTTAGTTATTAAAACACTAAAATATATGGGCACCATTTTAATCAGCAGAGCAGTCGGACCAGAGAGTACGTAGCACAATTATAGTTTTAGAAAAAGTGAGCAACCACAGATAACACGATTAACACCACAGATAAACAATCATCAATACAAGCCAGTTCCATTCACTCATGTTACTGGGTTGTGGAGGTCAGATAGGCAGTCGCTCAATGAAAAATACTGGTATTCAGCTGCATCTGGTTGGAGTAGAAGCCGATCCCGACGTTTTTGGAGAAAGGCAGGCAGGTGAACACGATGATGTTTGTTTGCAGGTTTCCAGTTGACTCACTCGTTGGGCGGAGGCACAGGCTCTGGTCTGGGCACGCTGCTTCTCAGTAAACTCCGCGAGGAGTATCCAGACAGGATCGTCAACACTTTTAGTGTGATGCCGTCTCCTAAAGTAAGTGAAGTTCACGATGCTGGCGCGACGCGTGAAATAGGCTAGTTTCCACTATCAATAAATTACAAATCTATTTAGTCCGTCAGTTAGAGTATTGGAAAATAATGGACACGTATTTTTTGTTTTTGCAAATCAATGAATATTGACAAAACTAAAACGCATCAAAACTCGAGAGTAGGGGCTCGTGATTCGTGACTTCACAACGCATTAAAAGTTATAGAACGGCGCCTGACGCATTGAGAATTTTAAAAGCGTCGTATCTTCGTCAATTTTGGTTTACGTAACAAAAGAAAAAATACTGATCAAATATTTTTTGATAATCTAACTGACGGATGGATTAGATTTTTTCAGGACACAAGCCTATTATTATAAAAATATTTTGTTGTTGTTAACAATTTCAAGGGTTTTTATTTTTTTTTTCTTTTTCTGAAATAAAAGTCACCATCATCATCTTCCTGCCCTTATCCCATGTTACTTGTGGTCGGCGCAACACGCTTTTTTCTTCCATTCTCCCCTGTCAACCGTCACACAATCATTTACACCTTTTTCCTTCATATCATTCCTCACACAATCCATCCATCGTTTCTTTGGTCTTCCTCTCCCTCTCCATCCATCCACATTTATATTCATCACTCTTTTAGTCACATACAATTCGTCCCTCCATCACATGTCCATACCAAGACAGTCGATTCCCTTTCAACTTTTCTGTAACTGACGAAACTTTCAAACTTCCTCTAATATACTCATTCCTTATTTTATCCATTCTTGTCACACCACACATCCACCTCAACATTCTCATCTCCGCTACATGCAATCTTTTTTCATCCATCTTCTTCACAGCCCAGCATTCCGAGCCACACAGTACGACAGGTCTAATCACGGACTTGCATAATTTCCCCTTGTAACTTCTAAAATAAAAGTAGTAAGTATAATAAGTAACATCAGCTATCTACTAGTAAAAGTCCCATCAAAATCGGTCGCTTGGCCGGTTTTTTTTAGCCCTTCTTTTATATGTATTTTCATGTTTTCCCTTGTGCTAGGTGTCGGACACCGTGGTGGAACCGTACAACGCGACGCTGTCCGTCCACCAGCTGGTCGAGAACACGGATGAGACCTTCTGTATCGACAACGAAGCGCTGTACGACATCTGCTTCAGAACTCTCCGGCTCGCTTCACCTACCTACGGAGATCTTAATCATCTTGTGTCTGTGAGTATACGATCGCGTCTGTGTTCCGCAGAGGCTTGGCAGTGGTCAATTTATATTTATTTTTGTTCTAAATTCAAAACGCCACTACGATCTCCGACTCGAGATCACATCTAGGGCCGTCTTTATCTAGTGTGCGGGGTGTGCGTTGCACACGGGCGCAGCGGTCCTAGGGGGTGCCGAGCGCCGTGAGCTACGGAGCCCCACTCGGCGCGCGCGTTGGCCGGCCGCGACGATTTCAATGACCAACTTAAAAAGAACTCTGCTTTGCATACATTTTGTATAGCAGCTGGAGCTCTTCTTATATTTGTCGAAACACGGCAACAATCACATTGCGAATAATGCGAATTCAACTGTTTGGGATAGAAAATAAAGTTCAAATTGTCATGGACGAACGTCAAGCGCGCGGCATTTCTCAAAAACGTGACTACGCGTGGCGCGTGGCGCATTTTGTGTTCTACCGCTCGCTACACGTAATTTTGCGAAATAAGCCTTGGCGCAATGGTTTAGTTACGAATTTCTTCTTCATTTCGAAACAATAGAGTTTTTATCCATTGGGGAAATTTGACAGTTTGTGGTAACTTGATGTGCTGTTACTTATACTTTGTACCTATTCCATTTTGACCGCGCGCTTACTAGGGAGCATGGGTAGGTAAGGTTTGCACACGGGCGCTAAATGGGCTAGAGACGCCTCCGACCACATCTGTTTAACTTTTCACTTACCAATGTTTGTTAAGTCTATGGAAGATTATAGGTACGTAGGTACATAGGTATTGTATTCTTAAAAAAATGAGAAGACCTGACCACCTCAACATAAGAGCTGCTCGTTAATATCAGCTCCGACAACTTTAATGTGGCGTCGCGAAATAACCACAGCTGGTCAGCCGCTCGGATCGATCCTTAGGTTGTTAAGCCGTGCTTGCCTAGGTTGGTATGTGGATGGGTAACCACCCATGACATACAGAGTTTCCTCATTTGTAGATCTTTGTCGTTACAGGTAGTCAGTGACCCAAAAAGTCTGACAACTGCAGTTTTACCAAATGGTATCGAATTACCCAGTAGGTACTAAATGGGTTGTGGAGGTCAGATAGGCAGTCGCTCCATGTAAAATATTGGTATTCAGCTGTTAGACTAGAAGCCGACCTCAACATAGTCGGGAAAAGGCTAGTCAGATGATTTAATGAGCATGTGATGCGGACAATGAAGAAAATGTCGTAAGAAAAGTTCTGAGTGTGAATGTGGATGGGTATAAGAGTAGAGGAAGAGCAAAGAAACGATGGATGGACTGTGTGAAGGATGGTATGGATAGGAAGGAGGTGTATGATGATATGAAGAGTAATAGAGAGGTGTGGAAGAAGAGATGCTGCGCCGATTCAAAATGGATTGGGATATAGAGCAAGAGCAACATTACCCAAACACAGGGGGTGTTTGGGTAATGTTCTCTTGCAGGCGCGGATACAGAATTTCCTTAAGCGGGGAGGGGGTGGGCAATTTTTGTTTGATTTTACCTAAGTATCCTACGGAAAATTCTTTAAAAAAAATTATGAACTTTTGATAATAAATGGAATCAGGCGTTACTTTACAGAAATCCGTGATATGCAAGATAGGAGTTACTTAGTAGACTTTTAGATAAATTCAAGACAAAGTAGTGAGTAGAGGCGGCGCCCAAGACAATATAAATAATACTCAACTAGAATAATTAGTTTCAATTTCGTCAAACTGGTTCAAGCTTGGCTAATGACGTACATATTTGGTCCGGTTCAGGGGGGGCAATTGCACCCATTGCCCCCTCCCCCCCCCCCCCCTGTATCCGCGCCTGCTCCCTAGTAAACGCGCGGTCAAAATGGAATGGGTACAAAGTACAAGTAACCAAAAACTGTCAAATTTTCCCAAAAGATAATAAACTATAACTATTGTTTGGAGATGAAGAAGAAATTTGTCGGTTTTGAATACCATGATGTGTTGTTGACTGTATTTAGAATTATACAGGGTGTTCTGGTGTTTACCCTAACAAGCCAAAACCTACCCATGTCAACATTATATACTAGATATTACATTATCAATGTCCAAATTTTGAAATTTCTGCATTCGAATTACTACCTCATATAAAAACAAAGTTCAATGTCAATTGGAAACATTTGACAAATTTGGGAAGGTAAGCTCACTGTGAGGGAGGCCCACTGTACACGGGTTTAAACACATTTTTGGGAAGGCACCGTGAGGGGGCTCCGTAGCTCACGGCACTCGGCGCCTTCTAGGACCGCTGCGCCCGTGTGCAACGCACACCCTGCACACTCGGTAAAGACGGCCCTGAATATTAGGCTATAAACGGACCCTTGACGGCTTCGGCTACGGACCTTGATATGACCACAGACACGTATTTATCAACAGCTAACGATGTCCGGAGTGACCACATGCTTGAGATTCCCGGGACAGCTGAATGCTGATCTCCGCAAGCTAGCGGTGAACATGGTGCCCTTCCCGAGGCTGCATTTCTTCATGCCAGGTCTGGATTTTATCTTATTTCTTAAGGCGACTCCTCATCAGCCTATTAATGTTCCCACTACTGGGACACAGGCCTCCTCTTTATGAGAGGGAATGGGCTATAATCCACCACGCGGGCCCAGTGCGGGTTGGTAGATGTCACATGTCTACGAATGTTTGGTTCTAGGACATGCTGGTTTCCTCACGATGTTTTCCTTCACCGTTTAAAGAGCAGCGGTGATGAAATAAATTACACAAAGTAATGCGCCTGTCTGGGTTCGAACCCACGACTTACTGTTCGTAAGTCGGGGCCGCCACCACTGGGCCACCGCTGCTTAAGGCGACTACAGGAGCTAAATTAGTAACTATGTTTTGTGGTGGTTCAAACTTCGTTTGAAATCCTGTTATAATAAAGATGTAATCAGCTTGCACTACAAAGTGGTTGTTACATACGTCAGTCACTGCGGCTGAATAGTGCGAAATAAGTGTTTTTTCAATACACTTCCTCGAAAACTGGTCCTTAACGCACTACGATTAGGTACAACATGCATGGTATTTCACACGCGTGCGATTTTTTCCACTTTCCCGCACGTGTGCAGGAATGAAAATTGCCACAGATAACTATACCTATACTTAGTCCAAATTGGTTCAATGCCTATAGTCTAAGGTGTATGTTTTTTTTTAATTTCGGCAAAGCACTACGCGTCTTTACGGCATAAATATTTTTTGAATATTAAAATTGTGTTTATAAATAGAACATCATAGATAAACATGATTATTAAAAACTAATAGTTATTTTTATACACAAATTAACATTTATTTGTGACCTGAATTCAAAATATAAAATAAATCTATTTTTTATATTAGGCTGTTTATCGGCTTGTTACCTTTGCCTCTCCTTCAACCTGGCGAAAGCAGAGCGCGAAAAAAAGAAAATTAAAATCATAGTTTCTTAGTTCGTGACAAAAATAGTTTTCGTTATATTTTATTTTATTTCTTCAAAAGTGTATTGAAAAACGTCGTTTGATACACGTGGACATTTGTTATTGCAATTCTCGGCTCAAAAACACCCTCGCCTACGGCTCGGGAGTTATAATTCCGCCTCGAATACAATAACAAACTTTCTCCACTTGTATCAAAATGTACTATTTTTGCGATTTACATAAAATCTATTGATTGGATTTAAAAAAAACACTATGATGCTAATATATTGCCTATAGAATTATTTGCCAGAAAATCAGAATGATCGCATGTATTTTAGTATGGATTTTACTCGTTCAAAAAATTTTTAGAGACAAGTTTGTGATTTTTTTTTTATCGAGTAAAATTAGTTGTATTATGTTATCAAAACACTATCGTACTGGCATATATCCTGAAGAATATTATGTATCCCATCAAAAACATAAATGTGAAATGAGAGCCAAGTTCAATATTATGATATATGCCTTGGTTGTTGACTTCAACGACAAAAGAAGTGAAATCTAAATGGGTGCCAAGTTCAATGGTCAGTCCTGAAATTTATCTATAACAACATAAAATATCATTTTTTCTTATAACTTAGGAGAATATATTGTAGCCTAAGGTCTGACTTGGCTAGTTCACATATACGAATTATTATGTTCGGTGGTTAGTTTTTATCAGCAAACCAAATTTTCGGAATAATAAAATAAGAACCGACAGTAAGTAGAAGTAACAGGTTGAACTTGCGAAGGCTATAATATAATTCGTATTTGAAAACTAGCCAAGTCAGACCTTAGTCTACAATATATTCTCATAAGTTATAAGAAAAAATGATATTTTATGTTGTTATAGATAAATTTCAGGACTGACCATTGAACTTGGCACCCATTTAGATTTCACTTCTTTTGTCGTTGAAGTCAACAACCAAGGCATATATCATAATATTGAACTTGGCTCTCATTTCACATTTATGTTTTTGATGGGATATCATTACTTTTTGTACATACGCCATCTAGTGTCACTTTTAAATAAAGCAATGGAGGCGGCATGGTGTAGTGAGTGAGTTTCTGAGAATGATAATAGGTGGCGCTAGTGGTTGTAGAATACGGTTAGTTACGCGTAATAAATATGAAAATCTACTATAAAATATTCTTATTTATAAGTACAAAAACGGAAATATTTGGATTAAAGAAAATTAAGGGTGGTATTAAACTCGTTATATATTCACGTAAAGATCATAAAATCCACATATAGAGATTTACAGGCACTAATTAATAAGTTAAGTGAAAATTATAATAAAATGATAAAAAATTACCAGTTTCTGATTTTTTCCTTTGTATTCACCTAATTACCTATCTGCATGCCAAATTTGAACTTTCTAGGTCATCTGGAACTGGGTTATAGTTTTGATCTATAGGTCAGTCATAAAAATGACGATTTTTGGACGTTCATATCTAAATAACCGTTAGAGATATGTTTATAAAATTTGGAACACATATACATCTTGCTAGTTTCAATATATGAGCCAAATTTGACAAGTTTAGGTGAAATAGTTTTTGAGTTATGAGGGGCTCAAAAGTGGCTCCAAATGGTTCGTGTAATATTACACACTGTGAGCTGCGCGCCAGAACTTGGCTTGACACGCTCCCGCGTGTCTAGATTTTTCTGGTTTTGTTTATTGCAGTAAATTATACACTTTTTTGCATTATAAAACTCGCGTTTAGCTCCTGTAGTCGTAGCATCACACTTTTAATCCCCGAAGGAGAGGGCCGGTGTACCAAATAATACACCCACATTCCCCAGTTATGTTTATGTCCTATCTAATATGGGACGAGCCTATTGCCATTAAACGGGCGCAACTCCAAATTCAGTGGCTGCTGAAAGGAGATTGGCGAGACTGCATGTAATTCGGGAACCAGTGATATGTAGCGTACATTGTGGAAACTTATGAATAGTTATAGAACGACATACCTAAGACTAACAAAAAAACAAATGGAAAGTAGGTTACTTATAGAAGTTGGGAGAAGAAAGATATGAAAGGTAGAAGATTATAACCTAAGGCACGGACTTATTGGTTATTATTTAGTAGTAGAATGACATGAAATAGCATTTATCCGTATTACACGTAGCTGTTGAACACAAACAAACAATGGAATGATCCACAGACTATGTCCACAGATGAATTTGAAACTGACGAATTAAACACATTATACTGATGGATGGATTGAATAGTACGGGGGTCGTGGAGGTGTTTATAGTAAAAATTTTACATTGAAAACACGTATAAAAAAAAACTTATCAAAAAGTTGTAACTTTGACCCCCAATATCTCCGTAACTAGAAGGTTTCCAGGTATGGTCTAGAACAGAAAAATGATCGTAATGACAGATCAACACTTTTTCATTTTTTTATTATGAAAAGGCAACGCGATGTTACGTTATGATACTAACAAGAATAAAAACAGTTGTATTTTAGGAATAACAACAAGATTCACTTTTACTTGAGGTCATCGACCTTCCACAAAAATGACAATTTCTCTTAAAGTATTCAGAAATTTACAATAGGAAATTTTATCAATTGTGTGCTTTAGCAAGCTATAGAAAAGACAAAAAAAAATATCAAATAGACGTATAATCTAACTATCACAGCCCATAACGTCCACTGCTGGACATAAGCCTCTCCCATGATGGGAGGAATTTGCCGTAATCTCCACGCTTGGCAGGCGGATTGGAGATCGCAGTGATGAAAGACTAACAGAAAACGCTGCTGCCCATTCTCTGGTCTACGGAGGCGCAAGGTGTTCTGCCTCAGACATTACGAGCCTTATACTAACCCGTGAGTGTAATGGGTTGGTTCTATTCTACTCTACCAGATACCACACGGCTTAATCTATACATGACCGCAACTAAGTGAATATCAAACACATGCACTGGTCGTTTGGACCCGTCAAGAGATTCCCTAGCCAATGTTAGCTGACCCCGCCTCCCCCGGCCAGGCTTCGCCCCGCTGACGGCGCGCAACAGTCAGGGCTACCGCGCGCTCACCGTCCCCGAGCTCACGCAGCAGATGTTCAGCCCCATCAACATGATGGCGGCGTGCGACCCGAGGCACGGCCGGTACCTCACCGTCGCAGCCATCTTCAGGGGCCGGATGTCCATGAAGGAGGTCGATGAGCAGATGCTGACCGTACAGGATAAGAACTCCAGGTAATCATCCTTTCTGACCCGTGGAATACCAAAGTTAACGAAAGTTAACCGTGGAACACCTAGGTGACCCAGGGGTACAGAAAGTTTACCGTGGCACACCTAGGTGCTGACGACTCCGTTAAAAATAAGCCTTTGTTGAAATCTTTCTATTTCTGCCTTAAAGTTATTGATTTATCAGGTTGAGTAGTGATCATTGAATGTGAATCCTACCTGACCTAACTTCGTAAGATGTCGGTGTGTTTGAATGAGTTATGTAAGTTTTGTGAATGCTGTAATATTTTACCTTAGCAAAATTTTTGTTCTAGGCCAATTTACTAGGTGTTTCACGGTTAACTTTCTGTACCCCTGGTTCACCTGGGTGTTCCACGGTTAACTTTCCGTACCCCTGGATCACCTAGGTGTTCCACGGTTAACTTTCTGTACCCCTGGTTCACCTAGGTGTTCCACGGTTAACTTTTTGTACCCCTGGTTCACCTAGATGTTCCACGGTTAACTTTCTGTAATCACGTCGTCTTGTAATCCCCGAAGCAGACCTAACAGTATATGTTAGAGTTCCATGTGATAGAAGGCGAGCCTATTGCCATCATTCGAAGACAAACCCAGACTCCAAGGTCGCTTCTGAGAATTTCCTGATCGAAAAACCCAATAATAATAGGCTTGTGTCCTGAAAAAATCAGTTAGATTATCAAAAAATATTTGACACGTATTTTTTCTTTAGTTACGTAAACCAAAATTGACGAAGATACGACGCTTTTAAAATTCTCATTATTCGCCGTGCTAAAATTTTTAGTGCGTTCTGACGTCACGAGCCCCAACTCCCGAGTTTTGATGCGTTTTATCTTTGTCAATATTCATTCATTTACAAAAACAAAAAATACGTGTCCATTATTTTCCAATACTCTAACTGACGGACTAAATAGATTTGCAATTTATTGATGATGGAAACTAGCCTATTTGCATGTAGCCGAGAATCGACCCACATCTCGTGCTAAGCAGTTGCGTTTGCATATCCCACTACAGAGACCCAGAATTCCTACCTCTAGGGTAATGGTCATCATTATCTGGCTAGCCTTTTATCAACTATATTGGGGTCGGCTTCCAGTCTAACCGGATGCAGCTGAATACCAGTATTTTACATGGAGCGACTGCCTATCAGACCTCCACTACCCAGTTAGTACTGGGTAATACGATACCCCTTGATAAGACTGGTTGTCAGACTTTTTCGTGCCACTGACTACCTGTAACGACTGTCAAAGATCTACAAATGACAGCCGGGATCAACTGCTTAACGTGCTTTCCGAGGCACGGAGGGAACTCGGTATGGTCACCCATCCAGTGTGTGTTCGCAGTTACTTCGTGGAGTGGATCCCGAACAACGTGAAGGTGGCGGTGTGTGACGTGCCCCCGCGCGGACTCAAGATGGCCGCCACTTTCGTTGGCAACACCACAGCTATTCAGGAGATCTTCAAGAGAATATCTGAACAGTTCACTGTAATGTTCCGTAGAAAGGTAAAGTGTCATACAGGGTGTAAAAGACCTCATCACGAAGCCGTCAACCAAGCATTCTGTATATCAAACTAAGTAACTTTACGCAAAAATTATTGCTGGGAAACTACTTTTTTTTTTTGGGGTGAAAAATCATGTTTTGTGGTAGAACTCAATGTAACGCACTCAAAACATTGTGCTGATGGATGGATTGAATAGTACGGGGGTCGTGGAGGTGTTTAAAGTAAAAATCTTGCATTAAAAACTTGTCAAAAAAATGGTACTTTGACCCCCAATATCTCCGTAACTAGAAGGTTCCCAGGTATGGTGTAGAACAAAAAAATGATCGCAATGACGGGGAGAACAAGTGCCTTTCGGCTTCGTTAAGAGGTGATTTACGCTCTTTATTTATAGGTGATCGAACACTTATTCGCGCCGAAAGAAACATTTTCTCATCCGGACGACTACGTTTGAATCGTTATTATATTACACTTTTAAAACTACGATTTCCACTGATTTCCATAAAAAAAGTGTATAGGTATATTGTATTTCCATCAGAAAATCGCCTGAAGAAAAAGTATAATTTTAAGCCATGAACTATCATTTATTGCTTAAACTTTTTCTTCAGGCACTTGTGGCATAATAAACATTTTTTTTTTAAATTACAGGTTTTAAAGTATAATAAGTATTCAAACGTAGTCATACAATTTCGTAATAAAATTGTGTGATCAGTTTATGATCACGATATGTGTTTTTTTATCAAATGAATATTGGTCCCGTCGTCACATCTAAGCTTTCTTTGATTTTTCTATAAATCAAGTGACAGGTAGGCAACACAGACACAGACGATACATATCCATGATATGCGGTGACGGCCGCGGCTACGGACACTGTTGACCGAAGACGTTTTATTGCACGGATATGTATCGTCTGTGTTGTCTTTGCCTATCATACAGATATAAACACCGATAGCTACGGAAGTAGGCATATTAACCTACAGTTATACGTAAGTAAGTTGGCCCGGCACAGAGCGATATAAAATCATTTCCTTCATCATCATCATCATTTCAGCCGAAAGACGTCCACTGCTGGACATAGGCCTCCCCCAGGTGTCGCCACATTGACCGGTCCCGTGCGACTCGCATCCAGCAGATTCCCGCAACATTCACCAGGTCATCGGTCCACCTAGTGGGAGGCCTTCCAACGCAACGTCTTCCGGTTCGCGGTCGCCACTCCAGAACATTTCGGCCCCATCGGCCATCCGTTCTGCGAGCAATGTGCCCTGCCCACTGCCACTTCAGTTTGGCAATTCTTCGGGCTACGTCGGTAACCTTGGTTCTCTTGCGGATGTCTTCATTTCTGATTCGATCGCGCAAGGAAACTCCGAGCATAGCCCTCTCCATTGCCCTTTGGGTGACTTTAAGCCTTCTGATGAGGCCCATTGTGAGCGACCACGTTTCGGTCCCGTATATAATCACTGGCAACACACACTGGTCATAGACTTTCGTCTTGAGACACTGCGGTAGGTTGGACGAGAAGATACCGCGCAACTTCCCGAACGCTGCCCAGCCGAGTCCGATTCGACCATTGATCATTTCCTTCATAGATTAAATAATCAAACTAGAGTAATATTTGATAGGTATTTGCGACGATGCCTTTCGGGATGTACCCTCCTAGGTACTCAAGCTTCGTGTTCTCTGTTGCAGGCCTTCCTGCACTGGTATACAGGTGAAGGTATGGATGAAATGGAGTTCACCGAAGCCGAGAGCAACATGAACGACTTGGTGTCGGAGTATCAGCAGTATGAAGTAAGTGTATTGCACAGACGTGCACACTAAATTATAGGGTATATGCATGATTTTTTTTATCACTCTAAAAAAAGCGTAATATCATCAGAAATAGCAAAGTGAAATTATTTTTTTAATATCTATAAAAATTACTAAGTTAAAAGCATTTGAAACTGCTTATTAGACAGAGATATCCGATACAGCGCATGACGTCATCCGCTGCATCGACGTAGGTACAAAATCCATACTAAATTCCGTTTATCTAGAAAGAGATAAAAACAAAAGTTTAAATGGTTAAGTATAACTTTTGTGTTGTTTGGCCGATTTATGTCTTGCTTTCGCTTTTTGTCATTATTTTTATAGTAGGTACTTTAACATTCCATACCGAAATAAAAAAAAAATGTATGCATATTCCCTATTGTTCTCGAGTATTCTTTCCATTGTTACTAAGTTATTTCATCATCATCAGCCTATTAATGTTCCCACTGCTGGGACACAGGCTTCCTCTCTGTGAGAGGGAATGTGCTATTATAACCCACCACGCGGGCCCAGTGCGGGTTGGTAGATGTCACATGTCTTCGAATGTTTGGTTCTAGGACATGCCGGTTTCCTCACGATGTTTCCCTTCACCGTTTTGAGAGCAGTGGTGATGTAATAAATTACACAAAGTAATGCGCCTGTCTGGGTTCGAACCCACGACTTACTGTGCGTACGTCGGGACCGCCACCACTGGGCCACCGCTGCTCTGCCAGTGCTAAGTTATTTATCTACACTAATATTATAAAGAGGAAAGATTTGTATTTTTGTGCGTGTGTATGTTTATAATGAATAAACTCAAAAACTACTAAGCCGATTTCAAAAATTCTTTCACCATTAGAAAGCTACATTCACCCTGAGTAACTAGGCCCCGACTTACAAACGGTAAGTCGTGGGTTTGAACCCAGGCAGGCGCATTACTTTGTGTAATTTATTTCATCACCGCTGCCGCTGCTTTCAAAACGGTGAAGGAAAACATCGTGAGGAAACCATTTTTTTTTAATTTGTCCTAGAACCAAACATTCGAAGACATGTGACATCTACCATCCCGCACTATCCCGCGTGGTGGATTATAGTCCATTCCCTCTCATAGAGAGGAGGCCTGTGTCCCAGCAGTGGGAACATTAATAGGTTGATGATGATGATGATGAACTACATAGGTACGTCTTACAGCCGCGAATAATATTGGGGACTATATTTCTTGTCACCAAAATTTATATTTGTCATCAAGTTGTATCACCTAATAAATAGATCTATCGCCACGAAATATGTTCGTTCTCAGTTAAACAAAAAGTGTTCCCAGGTTCCAATTATCAAATTAATGTTAATATATGTGTAAAATAAGAGATGGATTACCAATAACATTGTAGTGCATTACATGAATATAAACTTCGTTCTTATAATAATAGTTTTATTACTTAAATAATAGCTTTGTGCTCAGAATGGTAGATCTGTCACCAAATAAATCGATTATCGATCCCTGACTGCGACTCGTTTTATTTGTTATTTTGTCACTAATACAGTGACAAAACACATACATTACATACAGTACATTTTATTTTGTTCAGTTATTTAATTTAATACATAGTTAATTTAATACATAAATTTATAATTTTAATGAGGTGGTTGATGACAAACTAGTTTTGCCTAGGCCGACTTGGGGCACCCCGACACGGATAGATTAGGTTAGAAGGGTATGGCGGGGTCGAATGAGCGAGCGAAGCGAGCGAATAGACCCCGCCATACCCTTCGTGGTTATTTTTTTATAAACCATTCAGAAGTAGGTCCGTCGACCGGGTCTCTATTTTCTAGTTACATAATAATTATGATTTATTGGTGATCTCTTTAAATTAGTTTGCTTAAATACATATTAGGACAAACCTTTTATATTACATACAAAAACATTTATTTGGTACTAGACCCTATATCTTCATGATTTTAGGTGATTTATTGTGGAATTGATTTTATAATGTTTGGTGACTACATTTTGGTGACAAATCTACTATTTTGAGGGCAAACCCTATTATTTAAGGAACGCAAAACTAATTAAATTGGTGATAGCTTAAATGATACCCCATAATATTTCAATCAACATACAACCTAGCACTGGCCTGCAAATTGCAAAAAAACGTAAAAAAAAAATAATTTTGGCGGAAAAAAACTTTCACGGCTTAAATCAAGAATTCATACTTTGTGTAGTTACGGTTGTCAAACAGCAGTACTAATGTAACGTGTGTGTATCTGTGGCATCGTAGCTCCTAAACGGAGTAACCACAGATGAACTGATTTTTTTTGTAGAGTTATCCTGAGTATCTAAAATGTAATTTCAGGAAGTCGGTGTAGACGATGCAGAGTTTGACGAGCAAGAAGAGGAAGCCGCCGAGGAGTACCCTGAAGAGGAGTAGCCTCTATCAATATCATTTACTAGCTTTTACCCTCGTCTTCGCTATTGATTCATTATCTGCCTAGCCTTTTCGCAACTATGTTGGGGTCGGCTTCCAGTCTGACCGGATGCAGCTGAATACCAGTATGTTACATGGAGCGACTGCCTATCTGACCTCCACAACCCAGTTAGTACTGGGTAATACGATACCCCTTGGTAAGACTGGTTGTCAGACTTTCGGGCCACTGACTACCTGTAACGACTGTCAAAGATCTACAATTGATGGTATTGTAAAGCTAAAAAAAAACAGCGCTGGTATTCTGTTATGGCCTAAAGTCATGCCAGTCAGTGGTCAGATAAAATTTATTTTTTATAAAATATAAATTGTTAATAAGTTCGGTTCAAACTTAATGACGGCTCGGAAGTTAGCTGCGAGTGACAGTCTGCGCAGGAATAACGCTTTATACTTTACGGCGATTCGGAACATCTAATGTAAAGCTGCGCAGACAACAATTTTAAGTAATAACGGGGCGCAGATGACGCATCGTTTTGTCTGTATAATGCGCAGACCGTCACTTGCAGCTAACTTCCGAGCCGCCATTAAGTTTGAACCGAACTATACAACGAATTAAGAAATAGGCGAGAAATGGAAGCTGCCGAATCGAAAGTGCCGACCGGAATAACTCAGTCCCTGAAGGATGATTTCTACCAGAAGGCTCGCAGCGCAACGGATTGGAAAGAATACGAACGGATGCAGCATGCGGCGACAGCCGATCGCGTCCGACAGGATGTCGACGCATAAGATCGAACGATCTTGCAGACGTATCCGTTTCTACGCCGAGTCAAATAGTCTTATTCCAACCGTGTTGACGTGTTCTAATTTTTGTTTTGATCCGTTCGGATACAACGACAGGCGAACGTAGCCGATCGCGCGCCGCAGTATACTTTCAGCTACGATCGCGTGTCGCTGAAAACGCCCGCGGTCAATCTGCCGTGCGCGGCTTGGTAATATAGACTTTAAATACTATATACTATACGATATAATATCGTTTAAAGATTGTAAAATCCGTTCTGATCCAATGCGATGCAAGCCGATTGATGGAAATCACCGAAAACTGAACATAATACCTATTTAGTTTCTAAGTACAATAAAATATAGACATAAGTTTTAATAATAAAACATTAAAAACTGTAGTGTTTTTTTTTTCTGAAGCCTGTTTCGACGAAATTGAACGTTATGCTCTCCTACTAAGGTCTATAACACCGTACGCTGTGTTCAAATTGGATGAATTTAATTCAAAGTACACTAAACTAACGCTTGTATCAATAAAGTTGAAAATCTATTAAAGAAATTTGACAGATTGTAGGTTGAGTTGACGTCTCGTCTGTACCTACCCTCAATTATAGAGATAAAAAAAAAACGAAGCAATTGATCAAGTATTTTTATTTAAATTAAATTTGATTTTATTCACTGGCTTGTACGGCACTTTTTTGATCAATTCTTTGCCAAAGTTATCATAATTCAAATGTTCATTAATATTAGTTAATACCTCATTTTCTGCAGATGTAAAATCAACAATTTCACAAGAAGTTCTTGGTGGATCAGAAACTGCTGTTACAATCTCTTTGTCACAAACTTTTTCAATATACATTTCAGTAATGGCAACACAATTCTTCCTGTCAAAATTCCTGGATTTTTTAAGCTTGCATTGTTTCACAGATGCAAAATCAGCTTTTCTTTTACCAAATTCTATGTTGTTTTCATTTCCCATACACAGTTTTTTGACAGCAATTTCTTTTTTATCAATTTTATGTTCTGTATCACCTGTTTCATTTACAAAATTTTCAATAACCGTGGGTTTGTTTAAATTTTTTAGTCTGGCAATGACATTTTTTTGTCTTAAAAGCAACTTTTCCCTTGTTTCTTTCAGATTTTCAAGTTCTGGTGCATAACAGACATGTAGAATGCCACCGTAGTGATTCTTAGTATCTAGCATCTTTTTAGCCACTCTGGCAGACTGTATGTCCTCAAATGATGCATGATATGTTTCAGTGAAGAGCTCCGAAGGGTACTTGGTCAAGGTGAAGTTCTGTAGTTTACCGAACCTTGTGAATAATGACTTTGTCTCCTGGCGTAGATTGAGGGATGGTACTCCAAACACGAGAAGATGCCTGGACTCATTGTTGATGGTGTAAGCCTGTCAAAGAGCAAAAGATTCTTTTAATTTATCTCATCATCTGCCTGCCTTTCCCCAACTATGTTGGGGTCCATTAACAGTCTAACCGGAAGCAGCTGAATACCAGTATTTTACATGGAGCGATTGCCTATCAACAACAACACAACAACAACAGCCCTTAACGTCCACTGCTGGCCTCTCCCATGATGGAAGGAATTTGCCGTAATCTCCACGCTTGGCAGGCGGATTGCAAATCACAGTGATGAAAGACTAACAGAAAATGCTGCTGCCCATTCTCAGGTCTACGGAGGTGCAAGGTGTTCTGACTTCAGACATTAGTCGCCTTATACGAGATCCGTGAGTGTAATGGGTTGCTTCTATTCTACTCTGCCGGATACCACACGGCTACGCCACTGACTACCTGTAATGACTGTGAAAGATTTACTAATGACAGCCAGGACCAACTGCTTACGGTGTTTTCTGAGGCACAGAGTAAACTTGGTATGTAATGTGTCCCATCTACAGACCAAACTACGTCAGCACAGCTACTAAATATATTATACTAATATAATAAATAAAATAAATGTCTGATAAATGAATGAAATATTTAAATTCTGAATAATTTACATTGCAAAAATCATTAGAATTTATCCAGTAGTTAAGTTACCAGACATTATTTTTTGGTTTCAGCATTTTCTACATGTATAGTTGACTAATTAAATAATCTAGACTAAAATCATTAGGTACATCTAATATAATTAAAGGCTCCCGACTGTTGCAGTCAATATGTCCTCTCTCCTGAACTTGTTTTTTTTTTTTCAGTTTTTATTTAAAGTTTCAGCCCCAAACCCTTTCAGTATGGAACCATAAAAACAAGTAATTGTAAGGGTAGTATTAATGTTGAAAACTCAAAAAAGCCATCAAATTGCGGACTTTTTTCTAGACTACTAGCACATGCGCGCGGCTTGGTCTGCGTGGAGTTCAGTAAGATTGACCCACAGGATCGTACTACCTTGAAAAGTATCATTTATGTATTCATGCAGGTTAAAATGCCATCGTCATCCATATGTTTGCTAGTTTTTGCGTGACGGAATAGCAAAAAAAAAACAATCCTTGCTCACAAACTTTCGCATTTCTAAAAGTAGTAAGAAGTAAGATAAGATTTTTTTTAATGGAATATTAATGCAGTAGTTCGTTTAGCATGGAAATATCGTTTTCGTCACTCACTTTTACAGCAGTAAGTTTTCTACCCTGTCTGTACGACAAGCGCGTGGCGCACAGGGCTTGTTGCTCATGCTGTGGTAACAATATATTCGCCGCGCTATCTTCGGACATTATAAATAGAACCTCATAAAAGAAATTCCGTTTTGTTTCCAAACAATCTCAATTCAAAGAACAAATCGCAAAATGCTACGGAAATACTTGACTGACGTTGACATTGAGTTTGACATTAATTTTGACATGACATTTATGATAAAGTTGCCAATGCATACATTTTTTTGCCAAGAGTATTAGTATTGCCATTTGCCATCCAACGTATCTATGTTCCAATGAATTTTAGACCTATAAGTTACGGCTAATAGCCGAAGTGCGGCTACACCTTAGATGTATCCTACTTATCTTCGGTTAGAACTAGGTGCACCCGCACACCGGTGGTTAAACTTAGGTATATCATAATCGACGGCTAGAACTAGATTTTCAATACCTTCCTCGAAAACTGACATAAATCGCACTACGATTAGGTTCAACATGCAATGTATTACACACCCTTGCGTTTTTTTTTTTCATTTTCCAACACCGTGTGCGGGAATAAAAATTGCCACAGATATACTTAAACTTACTCCAATGCTTACAGTCGGCAGTGATTGTTTTTTTTTTATCTCGGCAAAGAGTATGCGTAAAGCATTTTGGTTTTGTACAGTTGTGTATGTTTTGTACCGGCTACACCTAGCTGAAAGGCACTTGTTTTCCCCTTCCCCGTCATTGCGATCATTTTTTTGTTCTAGACCGTACCTAGAAACCTTCTATTTAGTTTTTTTTAGATAAATTTGAATAGTTACACAAAATTGAAAATTGGCTGCTCTAAAGAGACACATTCTAATGTACTGCTGAACTGGACTGAAAACCAAGTTCTAGCCTAGGATATAAATAGGATACACCCAATGATATTCTGATGAACAAAACATATGTTATACACCTACAAAACCACCGAAAAAAGTGTTCCTTGCAGCAGCGGCAGCACACCTTTTCATTTCTACATTTCACTACAGTTCAAAATGATACAAAATGGATAGCTAAAAACCAATAAGAAAAAAAGAGACATATCGTCGTTGATAGTCCAATTTCGCGTAACTTACATTGTTAAATACCGCGTAAGTATGTACACTTTCGCAAATTTTACAGGAGGGACAAAAAACTATTTTTTTTTTAAACTAATCGTCCGAATTTTGAACGAACTTGGGTATAGGACCGTTTCGATCTCCTTAGTCTACTGTACTATTTTTAAAGTCTATATTGCTAATAGTTTATTTACAAAATTACTTACGCAGTATTTCAAACGATTCTGGTTCATATACAGTACTTACGCGAAATTGTCCATGAAATAACGTAATGTCACAACAACAATAATAATATATTTAGAATATAAATGACTTAATTTAATCATAAATATTATATGATTATGAAAGAATAAAAGATATCGGCCAACAAGAATGACCAATTATCAAAAGTAATAAAAAGTCGACATCAACTATGTATGTACTGAATACATATTTTTATTTGATGTTCCTCTATAACCCTACATACTAGGGCCATCGAGGAACATCGAAAAAAATATAATATAAAGTTATGTCCTGCTAATTTCGTTTTAAAATGCAGCGCATTAGCATTCAAAGAAGGACATAACTTTACCGCCTGTAAGTCAGCAGTAAGAGCATGGATTATTTTTAGTTTTGCCTTTTCTTTTCTTCGCCTTAATGTGCTGTTGGTAGGCTTCTTCTTCTACATTGCCTGCCTTTTAGGAGGAACGGAAATCACCAGCGTTTTTCTTTGGCTGGTTAGCCCTATATCCTCTTCAAAGACATCATTAAAGAGCTCTCGTGATGCTACTGGCACGGAGTTTAATGCTGTGCAACCAGTACAACTACACAATCTCAGAGAACATAACACAATATAGGCAACAAAAAAAACGTGTTTTAGAGTGACTTCATTTTATTTCTTGTATTCTTCTCAGCAAAGCCTTTCATTTGATACCCATGTCATAAGAATTCATTAAAAAACAACTATTCTGCCATCTTTGGGAGTCTGCCTTATTAGATTTAGAATTACTTCACATAACTAACCATGTACGTATATTGTCATCCAAATTTAACATGTACGTAAAATTTCAACTCAACTGGAAACCGGGAAGTGGGTCAAATTTAACTTCTCAGATTTATTTACGTATTCCTAACAGGTGAATCTAATAAAAACGGATTAAAAACGTCTCAATTTGATTTATAATTAAGTATAGAGTAAGTGTGACATAGAACATTAAAAATAATCCAGTAATTACTTATAAAAATAATTTTTACCCAGAGCTTCACATAAAAAATACACACTCTAATAGAAATTGGCGCAGATACGCGGCTTTCGTGGCGTAACTTGTGCGTCGAAAGATCCGCGGTATTGTTATTTTTAACCGACTTCCAAAAAGGAGGAGGTTCTCAATTCGATCGGTATTTTTTTTTTTTTTTTTTTTTATGTATGTACACCGATTACGCTGAGATTTATGATCCGATTTACGTGATTCTTTTTTAGTTTCATGCGGAATAGTTGCCATTTGGTCCCATAAAAATTTTACATAGTTTGGCCCAGTAGTTTTTTGATTTACTCGTCCTTCTATTGGATGATTAAAAAAATTGTCATACGGGTCGATGCGAATCACAATCAGTTTACCTACAGCCGCGAAATCTCATTTTTGCTTTTTTTGTACATTCGCGGTATTTGACAATGTTAGTTACGCGGAATTGGACTATCAACGACGATATAGTGTTGTTGTATGTCTGGAGTGTACGCGTCCTTGTCGTACTCACGACAAAAATGTATTTCCCATCTCTTTCTTTCCTCTAAAATATCAGAATATTAAGAAAATAAATGAAAAATATTAATAAATCGAAGTATAATGCTGTGTGAGACTGCACCAACAGACTCACGATGTCCGCGATTACGCGGAGCCCTAATCAAAATAATATTTGTCCAATCGACAAAGGGAAAACAACTATTAGATACACTTACCATCACGTTGGTACTGGTGATGTGACGTAGTCCCTGGTCACGTCGTATCTGATCCTGGTCACGTCGTATCGGGATTTACAATAGTCCAGCACTAAATTTAGGAAGTTACCGGAGTCCAAATGACAAAGGCCGGCTACATAACCAACAAATTACTCGCGGTCACGACCCAAGATGGCGAAATGTCTTAATTTTCACTCAATTATCAACAAAATATCAAAAACCGATCAAGATTGTATCGGATTAACATTAACTCAAAGTTTTTAAACAATAATTGCCCGACAACAGCGTGCACCAAAAAAAGACAACGGAACCGAGTTTCTTCCAAACCAAGATGGCACGGCGAACCAAACGTCATCGCACTAACAACCAAAACGTCATCTGTCACGGATGAAACATCTACCCCCCCCGGACGGGACGGCCCGTCCGGGGTGGGTAGATGTTTCATCCTACAAGTTTCCGAACGCAGTTTTTTTGACGTTTGACGGTTCGCCGTGGTAGGGAGTCGACGGTACGCGCTGTGGGGCGTCCTTTGGTTACCGTCGAATCTACATAACTTCACATACACAACACAAAACACATTTACACTTACACCCCACCCAGATACGACGTGACCAGGGACTACGTCACATCACCAGTACCAACGTGATGGTAAGTGTATCTAATAGTTGTTTTCCCTTTGTCGATTGGACAAATATTATTTTGATTAGGGCTCCGCGTAATCGCGGACATCGTGAGTCTGTTGGTGCAGTCTCACACAGCATTAAACTTCGATTTATTAATATTTTTGATTTATTTTCTTAATATTCTGATATTTTAGAGGAAAGAAAGAGATGGGAAATACATTTTTGTCGTGAGTACGACAAGGACGCGTACACTCCAGACATACAACAACACTATATCGTCGTTGATAGTCCAATTCCGCGTAACTAACATTGTCAAATACCGCGAATGTACAAAAAAAGCAAAAATGAGATTTCGCGGCTGTAGGTAAACTGATTGTGATTCGCATCGACCCGTATGACAATTTTTTTAATCATCCAATAGAAGGACGAGTAAATCAAAAATAACAATACCGCGGATCTTTCGACGCACAAGTTACGCCACGAAAGCCGCGTATCTGCGCCAATTTCTATTAGAGTGTGTATTTTTTATGTGAAGCTCTGGGTAAAAATTATTTTTATAAGTAATTACTGGATTATTTTTAATGTTCTATGTCACACTTACTCTATACTTAATTATAAATCAAATTGAGACGTTTTTAATCCGTTTTTATTAGATTCACCTGTTAGGAATACGTAAATAAATCTGAGAAGTTAAATTTGACCCACTTCCCGGTTTCCAGTTGAGTTGAAATTTTACGTACATGTTAAATTTGGATGACAATATACGTACATGGTTAGTTATGTGAAGTAATTCTAAATCTAATAAGGCAGACTCCCAAAGATGGCAGAATAGTTGTTTTTTAATGAATTCTTATGACATGGGTATCAAATGAAAGGCTTTGCTGAGAAGAATACAAGAAATAAAATGAAGTCACTCTAAAACACGTTTTTTTTGTTGCCTATATTGTGTTATGTTCTCTGAGATTGTGTAGTTGTACTGGTTGCACAGCATTAAACTCCGTGCCAGTAGCATCACGAGAGCTCTTTAATGATGTCTTTGAAGAGGATATAGGGCTAACCAGCCAAAGAAAAACGCTGGTGATTTCCGTTCCTCCTAAAAGGCAGGCAATGTAGAAGAAGAAGCCTACCAACAGCACATTAAGGCGAAGAAAAGAAAAGGCAAAACTAAAAATAATCCATGCTCTTACTGCTGACTTACAGGCGGTAAAGTTATGTCCTTCTTTGAATGCTAATGCGCTGCATTTTAAAACGAAATTAGCAGGACATAACTTTATATTATATTTTTTTCGATGTTCCTCGATGGCCCTAGTATGTAGGGTTATAGAGGAACATCAAATAAAAATATGTATTCAGTACATACATAGTTGATGTCGACTTTTTATTACTTTTGATAATTGGTCATTCTTGTTGGCCGATATCTTTTATTCTTTCATAATCATATAATATTTATGATTAAATTAAGTCATTTATATTCTAAATATATTATTATTGTTGTTGTGACATTACGTTATTTCATGGACAATTTCGCGTAAGTACTGTATATGAACCAGAATCGTTTGAAATACTGCGTAAGTAATTTTGTAAATAAACTATTAGCAATATAGACTTTAAAAATAGTACAGTAGACTAAGGAGATCGAAACGGTCCTATACCCAAGTTCGTTCAAAATTCGGACGATTAGTTTAAAAAAAAAATAGTTTTTTGTCCCTCCTGTAAAATTTGCGAAAGTGTACATACTTACGCGGTATTTAACAATGTAAGTTACGCGAAATTGGACTATCAACGACGATATGTCTCTTTTTTTCTTATTGGTTTTTAGCTATCCATTTTGTATCATTTTGAACTGTAGTGAAATGTAGAAATGAAAAGGTGTGCTGCCGCTGCTGCAAGGAACACTTTTTTCGGTGGTTTTGTAGGTGTATCACATATGTTTTTTTTGACGGGCCGTCCCGTCCGCTAATCAATTGGCAGTCTTGACAAGGTTGCGACCGCTCTCTTCATAACCGATCCATCCACTAAAACCTCAGCAAAACGAGGTACCCCGTCGGTGCCAGCCACCAAATTGAGAATGCGCCACGGCGCCAATACAGAGGCTTAAGGTTGGCATCCTTAATAAGGACGAGGTCTCCTATCTTGGGCGGATAAGTTTTATCGGTCCACTTGACGCGCTGCTGGAGGATGTGCAGATACTCTAAGCTCCAACGCTTCCAAAAGCTCTGAGTGAGCTGTTGCACCAACTGAAACCGCGATAGCCGATTTTGGCTCACATCAACAAAAGGGTACTCAGGCAGAGCGACAAGTGGCTGTCCAATCAAGAAATGGCCCGGGGTTAGAGCCTCCAAATCGTTAGGGTCCGAGGAGAGCGGGCACAATGGACGCGAATTTAGTACCGCTTCAATGCGACAAAATACCGTAGCTAATTCCTCAAAGGTGAGAACGGTGTCTCCCAACAATCTCCGCCAGAGTCCCTTTGCTGCTTTCACCGCGGCCTCAAAAATACCCCCCCAATGGGGGCACGCTGGCGGGTCAAACAACCAAGTGACCCCTCGACGGGCCAATTTGTTACCAATGTCAACCTGGCTCTCATTAAGAAAGTCATACACTTCCTTCAAATAGTTACTTGTACCCTTGTAGTTGGTACCGCAATCAGACCTGATCAGAGAAGGTAACCCACGGCGAGACGTAAATCTATCCAAAGTTGCCACAAAGGCCTCCGTCGAGAGGGAGGATACCAGCTCCAAGTGCACTGCCTTAGTTGACAGGCAGACAAATACGCACAAATAAGCCTTGACAATTTTACTATTGCGAAGGGTAGACGTCTTTATCGAAAAGGGACCAGCAAAGTCCGTTCCTACGCCTGCAAAGGGCCTCGCCTCATTGACACGATCAGCAGGCAAGTCTCCCATCTGGGGCTGCATCGTTGGGGCCTTAGTCCGATAGCACGGTATGGAACGGAAGACGATGCTACGAATGGTACGACGAGCCAACAAAATCCAAAACTCTCGCTGCAGAATGGCCAACAGCGCATTGCAACCGGCGGTCGAGTTCTTAATGTGACGATCAGTCACACCTGTCGCTCTTGAGGAGAGAGAACCGGTGACAGGCGCTTGTCCCCTGGATTCCTAGCATTGTGACCAAAACGCCTGATCCACGAGGTAACGTTCAACAATTTGTCGAGGGAGCTGTATCGATTCAACAAAATATCAGGATCAAACGGAGGGTCCTTCGTCCCAACAGCGAGCACCTTAAGCCCGGGCAAAGGAACCGACATCAAAACTGGCGTTCGAGGCCAATCATCCGCGGGGTGAGTCAGCCAATCCGGTCCCCACCAAAGGGGGTGCACAATCAGGCGGGGGGCCATGCACCCACGTGAGGCTACGTCGCCGGGGTTCAATTCTCCCGGCACGTGCCTCCAAATCAAAGGCGTTTCGGAATTCTGTATCTGTGACACTCGGTTCGCAACAAAGACCTCCAAGGAGTGGACGGACGTCTTCAACCAACACAAAACAATTTGACTGTCCGTCCAGGCGTAAGAATTCCGAATGTTCACAGATCCACCTAAAGTTTGAGCAACGTGATTTTTTTTTTTGAGACGCACAAGAAGCGCCGCCCCTGACAACTCTAGCTTAGGGATGGTCAATGCCGTCCGGAGGGGGGCCACCTTGCTCTTGGCCATGATCAGTGACATCTTCACCTGGCCTGTCGCGCTGACGGTGCGCACATAAACAACAGCTGCATAACCCACAAAAGAAAAAAGATGCGTCACAAAACCCATGAAGGGTAGCAGTATAGTTCCCAGGGGGGAGGATAGCGCGTGGTAACGCGACCTCGTTGACCGCAGGAAGTGCGGATACAAATTGGAGCCAATCTTCCAAAAGGGTTTCCCGAAGTGGCTCATCCCAACCAAGTTCCGCGGTCCAAAGGCGCTGGAGAAAACATTTCGCCCAAAACAATACCGGGCATATCCAACCATTCGGGTCAAAGGTTCTCGCGACAGTAGACAATACCAGTCGTTTAGTCCAAGTGTGTGGTGACTCCAAATCGACATTGTTGTAATGATATCTATAATCTATGGCTAGTGCAGCCATCTATATTGTCTGTGTACCGATTTAAAATATAATTAGTCTTTGGTCTATCTTTGCAAGCAACGTTGTTTTATTTTAGGTTATGGGCCGCTCGCTCATAATTAATCGCGATTTAAAGTCTGAAACCAGTATTTTGCAGTCTAAGCAAGTGTTAAAAGACGATTTCAAGACGCGATTGAACTGTGTCGTGACGGATTGTTGTTAGAATCGCAGTGGACTAGAGTGTATCGGAGTTTAAAAATGTCAGCGAACTATCTAGTCAACGTTACCAAATTAACGGGACGCGACAATTACAGCGAATGGTGTTTCGCGGCGGAGAATTTCTTAATCCTGGAGGGCATGAAGCATTGCGTGAAACCAGAAGCAGGAAAAGAAATAAAAACTGCAGGCGACGAAAAAACCAAAGCTAAATTGATAATGACAATTGACCCGTCTTTATACGTACACGTGAAGAATGTTACAACTTCAAAAGAATTATGGGATAAGCTAAAACAATTATTCGACGACAACGGACTTTCACGAAGGATAAGTCTATTGCGGAATTTGATTTCGATTCGCCGAGAGAATTGTAGTTCGATGACGTCTTACGTGACGCAGATTATCGATACAGCACAGAAACTCAGTGGAACAGGATTCGAAATTAATGATCAGTGGACAGGATCATTGCTGTTGGCGGGATTGCCTGATCGCTTCTCCCCTATGATCATGGCAATCGAGCATTCAGGGATTCATATAACGGCAGATTCCATTAAAACAAAATTGCTGGACATGGAATTGCCAAGTCACGACGAGGGTGAAGTTAACGGTGCTTTTGCCATTCGTTCAAAGAACAAAGGAAAACAAAATACTAATTTGTCTATGGTCCGGAAAAATGATGTTGGTAACACTGGTTCATCAAAGTCAAACGTCAAGCAGATAAAGTGTTACCGATGCAAACAAATCGGCCATTACAAAAGTCAGTGTACAAGTAACGAAAACAACTCGTCAAATCAGAAAAATAAGGATAGAATGCAGTCTAACGCTTTCAGTGCAGTGTTCCTGAGTGGAAACTTTAGCAAAGATGAATGGTATATCGACTCGGGCGCGAGTGTACACCTTACAGCAAATGAAAGTTGGGTTATAGATGCACAGTATGAACAAGACAAAGAAATTGTTGTTGCAAATAGTGAAAAGGTGTCAGTATTGTGTTCTGGCGATGTAAATATTACGACTACAACAGATAACTGCGAATATGACATCATAGTGAAAAACGTGTTTTGTGTACCAACCCTAACCGCAAACTTAATATCTGTTAGCCAACTGATTACGAAAGGCAACAGTGTCACTTTCACAGAAGATGGTTGTTCAGTTTATAATCAGAAGAAAGAGTTAGTTGCTAAGGCAGTGTTAGCTAACGGAGTATACAAAGTGAATCTGTCAAAACAAGAATGTTTAGCAGCATCGGTTGTGTCAGGGCTAACATGGCATCGCAGACTAGGACACATAAATAAAGATTACTTGAATCACATGAAGAATGCTGTGCAGGGTATGTCACTTGATGAAAAAGTTGATATAAGCAAGGCCTCATGTATAACATGCTGTGAAGGAATGCAGTGCCGGTTGCCGTTTTATAGTACTGGCCAGCGAAGCAGTAATCTTCTGGATATTGTGCATACAGACATCTGTGGACCAATGGAGACTATGTCTATAGGTGGCTCGAGATACTTCTTGTTGTTTGTTGACGATTATAGCAGGATGACGTTTGTATATTTTTTTAAACACAAAAATGAGACTTTGAAGTATTTTAAAATATACAAAGCACAGGTGGAAAATCAAACCAAGAGAACAATCAAAATATTAAGAAGTGATAATGGGCTAGAGTACTGCAACAAACAATTTGAAGATTGCCTAAACAGTGCTGGTGTGATTCATCAGAAAACCAATCCATATACACCACAACAAAATGGATTGTGTGAACGATTTAACCGCACAATCGTAGAAAAGGCAAAGTGTCTCCTTTTTTATGCAAATTTAGGAAAAGAGTTCTGGGGTGAGGCCACTAATACGGCAGTGTACCTGCAAAATCGGATTGTAGCAGCAGCATTGGACAATAAAACTCCATATGAGCTGTGGACTGGTTCCAAGCCGGATATTAGTCATATAAGAATATTTGGTAGCACTGTTATGGTCCATGTCGCGAAAGAAAAGCGAAAGAAGTGGGACAAGAAGGCAATCAAAAGTATTCTCATTGGATATCCAGATAATATAAAAGGATACAGGGTCTACAATCCAGAAACTAAGAAAGTGACGACTAGTAGAGACGTGATCATCATTGAGAAAGAATCAAAATCAGATCATCTCATTGAAGTGCATGACCAGAATTTTGATTCAGTGGGGGATGATAAGAAACCTGATGATGCACAACAACAAGAAACTGAAGAATCAATGTCTAGTCATAATAATTCTGAAACTTTTGTAGATAGTTTAGAAAGTTTTGTAGACAGTCTTCAAGAAGATGATGAGACATATGTCCCCAGCAACGATGAAGACGCTGACATCACATTAAAGGATGATGGAAAAGAACCTCCGCAGTGCCGTTCCAAACGGATAAGAAAAATTCTGGAGAGATATGGATACCTTTGTGTCGACAGCGAAACATATGATGCGGCTAGCTTGTCTCTTCATGATGCTTTGAACGGACCGGAAAAGGAGCAGTGGGAGTCAGCTGTTAGAGAGGAGCTACAGTGTTTCAAGGACAATGACGCGTGGGAGTTGAGTGACGCTCCAAAAGACGGTAGAGTTGTACAGTGCAAGTGGGTGCTTCGTAAAAAATACGATAGTGAAAACAAAGTCCGTTTTCGTGCGCGTTTAGTAGCTAAAGGTTTTTCACAAGTTGAAGGTGTGGACTTAACAGAAACTTTTTCTCCTGTGGTGAGACATACAACTTTGAGGTTACTTTTTGCATTGTCAGTACAATTAGGTTTGAATACAGCCCATCTTGATGTAACAACTGCTTTCTTGAATGGCACTCTAGAGGAAACTATTTATATGCAGATACCAAAAGGCTTTCCTGAAAAAACAAAAACTGGTCAGGTACTTAAATTAAAAAAGGCCATTTATGGGCTCAAACAGTCCTCTAGAGCATGGTACAAGAGAGTAGACGAATGTTTATTAAACATGGGCTATAATAGATCTAAAATAGAACCGTGTATGTATACAAAAATGCAAGATCAATTGAAAACTATTGTTACATTATTTGTAGACGATTTCTTTATTTTTTCAAATAATATTAATGAAACTAAACATTTAAAGCAGGTATTATCTAGCCAATTCAAAATTAAAGATTTAGGAGAGATAAAGAGGTGTCTAGGAGTAAACATAACTGTTAATAAATCTCAGCAAACAGTAACATTAAGTCAGAGAGATTATATTGATCAGCTGTTGCATAAGTTTAATATGAGTGAATGTAAACCGATTCAGACTCCAATGGAAAGTAAGTTAAATGTATCTAAAAATGAACATTGTGTAAGTAATTTTCCATATCAACAAATAATTGGATGTCTTATGTATTTAGCAGTTTTAACCAGGCCAGACATTGCTTATGCAGTTAGTTATTTAAGCCAATTTAATAATTGTTATTCTAAGGAACATTGTGCATATGTAAAGCGGTTATTGAGATATATAAAATATACCAGAGATTATGGCCTGAAGTATTCTGGTAATGGGAGCTCAACACTAAAAGGTTTTGTTGATGCTGATTGGGGTGGTAACATCATTGATAGAAGGTCATACACTGGAATTTGTTTCACTTTATCTGGTTGTGTAATATCTTGGGAAACAAAAAAACAGAAAACTGTTGCTTTATCGAGTAGTGAAGCCGAATATATGGCGATTACCGAAGCCTGCAAAGAAGCGGTTTATTTGCGTAATTTACAGTATGAAATAACACAAGAACTGTATACTATTGATCTTTTCAATGACAACCAGAGTGCACAAAAGTTAACCATAAACCCAGTGTATCACAAACGAACTAAGCATATTGATATAAAATATCATTTTTGTAGACAATGTGTAGAAAATAAAATTGTGTGTGTTAGGTATTTGCCAACAGCCGAAATGCCTGCTGATTTGTTTACTAAGAGTTTATGTTCCAGTAAACATTATAATTTTTTGGATAAAATAGGTGTGCAAATTGTTTAGTAAAGTATTTATAGATTGTTAGATATAGTGGGGGTGTTGTAATGATATCTATAATCTATGGCTAGTGCAGCCATCTATATTGTCTGTGTACCCATTTAAAATATAAAAAGAATTTCCTAGCAATGCCTGGGCGGCGACCGATCGCCGCATCCAGGCTGGGGTCTATCCCGATGAGGATATTAGTCAAACTCCTCATCCGCGCGATGTCCCGAGCCGCGCGCCATCGCTGGAGGGGCATATCCCACTTGGCACCTGAGTGGCGGGGGGCGCGTCTCCAAACGGGGACGTTCCGCCAACGGAGGGGAGGGAAGGCGGTGCTGGTCTGGCCAACGTCGCCTACCAGCAGCTGCATACTCGCCTTCACGAGGGGAGGTCAATCGGCGGTCGCGCGGCTCCCGATCAACTGGCGCGGGGGGTGAAGTACGGCGGTCGAAGTTGCAGGCCCCTCCTCGATTCTGATCCGGCGAGCGAGAAGCCCGGTGCTCATCTCCATCATACCCCCCCCTGCGCGAACCCCCATCAGAGGCTGGTCTGTCAGAGCGGTTCGCGTTGGCGCACAAAACTTCAAGATGTGAGCCCCTACAAATTGAACAAGGGCGGGGGTTGGGGCAATCCCGATGAAAATGATTGCTCAAACAAGAAAAGCACAGACGGCGTGCATTGGAAACTCGGCGGCGGGCACTCACGTGCAACTCCAAGAAGGCCGCGCAAGTTGGTACGCCATGTCTCGTGGCCGCAAGCAAGATTACTCTGGGTGCCACCAAAACGGGGGACAGGGCGGCTATCACCAGGCCCGACAGTCCTAGTCCGTCCCTGGGCCCTCGGCCGAGAGGGCGGTTGGCTTGACCCCGTGGCACCACAAGCGTTGTCGAGGAAACGACACTCATCCTCCAAAAATTTGACGAGGTCTTCAAAGGGGGGAAGATGGGTGGCACTATCCCCACCATACTTCTGCTCAAAACGGGACCTCAAGTCTGACGGAAGCCGCTGCAACACTAGGTGCACCAAAAGATAGGACCAATAGTCCACCGGCAACTCCAATCGTTTCAAGGCGTTGGTTGCTGCAAGCAATGGATTCAATAGGTCAGCACGCAACGCTGACATTCTGGTGATGGCCGGCAACCCCAAGATCTGGTCAATATGGACATCAGCCAGGCAACGTTTGTTCTGGTATCGTCGGGATAGAAGTTCCAGAGCGGTGGGATAGACCGGTCGGTCACCGGCAAGTGCTGCACCAAGGCTCGAGCCTCACCTCCTAGGGCTGACAACAAATAAGCCAACTTCTGGGCCGGTCGGAGGTCAGAGCGCGAATCAACCAAACTGTCAAACAGGTTCCTGAAGCTTAACCAATGGTCCAAGTGACCGTCAAAATGTGGCAGCTCCAGGGTAGGCAGTCTACCCAAAAGTCCAGGGCCTGCAACAACAGAGGTCTCTGTTTTGACCTGGGTAGGGTCCCGACTCTTCAAAATTTCCCTGGCGCGCATACTTATTATGTCACTCAGGTTCAACATCTGGTCATAATCCGCAACAACCTTATCACGGGCTGCTTGACCCAATGTTTCCAGGTCCAAGTCCAAAATCAATTCATTGAAGCGAGCAAACAAAGTGTCAACCGCACTCAATCTCGCATTCAACTGCTCATACCGGGCAAGCGTGGCCTCTTCCAGGTCTAGACGCTCAGCGGTTGCAGCAGCAGAAGCAAACCATCTTAGCTGTGAGGTCAATCCACCAATGGCTTGGTTTACAGCTTTCAATGAAGCCATTGGGACAAATATCAAATAAACAAATTAAATTCAATTAAATAATCAACAGGAACAATTTTCCCGGACCCAACTACAATTTAAACCAAATAATAAAACTTAGTTTGAATTATTACAAGTTCAAATCCGACCCTGTACAAGCAATACCTTGTTTATACAATAACAAATTAAAGTACAAGCCACAAGGGACACTACATATTATAATATATTATGTCAAACAATCTATGTTAACTATGTTTAATTTGAGTCAGGCTGACAGGCAACAAATCAGACTTCTCAATACTTTTACTCGACAATAAGTGGTGAATTTAACAATTAAACCATGCTCTGCTACCAGCTGTGTGAGACTGCACCAACAGACTCACGATGTCCGCGATTACGCGGAGCCCTAATCAAAATAATATTTGTCCAATCGACAAAGGGAAAACAACTATTAGATACACTTACCATCACGTTGGTACTGGTGATGTGACGTAGTCCCTGGTCACGTCGTATCTGGGTGGGGTGTAAGTGTAAATGTGTTTTGTGTTGTGTATGTGAAGTTATGTAGATTCGACGGTAACCAAAGGACGCCCCACAGCGCGTACCGTCGACTCCCTGGTCAAACCTTCAGATCACACACGTGGCACTTTTCATCAATGTCCAACTGAATTTTATCCCGATTTGCTAACCCAATCGGGGATTTACAATAGTCCAGCACTAAATTTAGGAAGTTACCGGAGTCCAAATGACAAAGGCCGGCTACATAACCAACAAATTAGTCGCGGTCACGACCCAAGGTGGCGAGGTTTCTCAATTTTCACTCAATTATCAACAAAATATCAAAAACCGACCAAGATTGTATCGGATTAACATTAACTCAAAGTTTCAATCAACAATTACACGACAGCCGCGTGCATCAAAAAAACGAACAAGAACACGGAAGCAAGTTTCTTCCCAACCAAAATTGCACAGACAACCAACGTCATCTCACTGACAACTGAAACGTCATCTGTCAAACGTCAAAAAGGTGCGTTCAGAAACTTGGTGGATGAAACAATAATATGGAAAAAATAATATGATATGGTTAATATGGTATTTTTAAAATTTTTATCTAAATTCGTAGCAGCGTATCGCTCGTCGCCATGCGTGTTGCAGACTAAAGTCAATACGGCCCAATTGGGCCGTTTTCGACACTGCACGATTGCGCGCTCACCACTTATCTGCGGGTCTAAAATGACCGCTTTATCAGAATCCACGTAGAAGTATGAATCACGTTCAAAATTTAAATTCTTAAAATAGACTTTATGTTCCTATAAAAATTATAAAGTCTATTTTATGAATTGTAATTTTTTAACGTGATTCTTATTACGATTCTGATAAAGCGGCCATTTTAGACCCCCTGTATACTAGAATATCATTGGATACAGCTACCAACGGTGTGCGGCTGCACCTAAGTAGTTCTAGCCGCTATGATGAAAGCTAATCCTAGTTCTAACCGAAGATAAGAGGATACATCTAAATTTAACCGCACGTGGCCGGCTGCACCTAGTTGTAGCAGCTTGTTAAGAAGAGGTTTGCAAGCGTTAATCAGACTGGCTGGTATGGGAGATGACGGATGTTTGAATAGGTATGTTGTTAGGAACATGGTCTGTCAATGCTGTTATATTTTCTGTGTTGTCAAGTTGTAAAGAAAAACCAAAATATAAATTTCTATGTGCATATCTACATTGCCTTTTTAATAATCCACGGATAGCCAAGTCTCACCAACTAGGTGTAGCCCATTGACATATATATTACTGCGTAAGGACTGGGTGGACCGCATGTTACAATGACGCCTCGAACGTGGTCCCAAAATGGTCTTCCCTATCATTGAGTTATAATGTACTACGTACTAGAGAAGCTATTTCATACAAAAAATAGCGCACGCACTTGATGACAGCTGGGCAAGCGGGGGTTGTTATGTTCTCATAGATAACAATCAATGCGCGCAAATGCGACATAATTTTATTATTCTGCCTACGTACTTACTCAGAGAATCAATAAAAAATATTTAAACTGTAACAATATTTTAATTTCCTTTAAAGAAAATATGTTTAGTTGGTTTCTGCCGTTTGGTATAGTAATCCACAGTTGGATCAGTTTTTGCTTCGTGATGCAATCTAATTTTTGTGTATTGATTTATTATTAAAATTATACGTCAATAGTAATATAATAAATAATAATAATAAATTTTTTATTCAAAAAATGTAAGGTAAAAGTTTACAGTTTTTCTTAAATCTATGTCAAGTTCACCCATGCTTTGAGCCTGAACTAGGTAATCCTGTGTTTCAGGCGATTTGAGGTAACATTAATTGATTAAATAATCATATATCATATTAATATTATTGGTACCAATATAAAAAGGTATATAAAATTATACTATTTTAACTTAGCTAATTTAAAACTAACAATAATATGGACTATATTTACTTTAGCACAAGTAATAACTTCTCTGTATCTTCATAGGACATAGTTTGAAGAGCTTCCTTAAGGATTTTCTTGCAGTTATTGTGATTTAAGGGGTAGATGCTTCCTTTTTCATTCAGCCTGTTATAGAGTAGCGGTCCGAGGTACATATAAAAC
Source organism: Xestia xanthographa (assembly GCA_905147715.2). NCBI lineage: Eukaryota > Metazoa > Arthropoda > Insecta > Lepidoptera > Noctuidae > Xestia > Xestia xanthographa. The sequence goes on from LR990654.1 coordinate 30,322,314, forward strand.
TTGGCTGTGAAAGCATGTTTTGTACTTTTTTGAGGGCAAACTATATCTTTCCGTCTTTTTTTAGTGAAATCAGTGCTGTATGGAAGTGCTGCGTGTTGTTTTAGTACAGTGCTCATAATAAATAACTGTCGAACTGTTAGTACTTCACAAGATTTATACAGGAGGTTAGTGGGGAAAAGGAAAGGGCGGCAAGTAGCCACCTTGAGAATAGCTCTTTGAGCTCTTTCAATGGGCAATAACAGAGTTTTACTCGCCCCGCCCCATGAAGTGATGCAGTAAGTCAGAATTGACTGACATAGCGCAAAATATACTTGCCTAAGTATTTTCGGATCTGTTATAAATCGTAGTTTCTTGAATACGAATATCAGCTTACGAATTCTATTATTTAGAGCTTCCATATGTTGTTTGAATGAAAGGGTTTCGTCTATTATAATACCCAGGTATTTTATTTTGTTAGTCTTCTTAATATTGGGACACTGACACTGGCTATCTGCAGGGACTGGGCAACAATGAGCATGCAACGCTGAGGGGATATTGGATACATGCTTGCGCATCGAAAACTTAATGTAGTTTGTCTTCTCTGCATTTAGAGTTAATGAGTTAGTTTGAAGCCATTTATTTACAATATTAAATCCGTGTTGCGCAAGCTTGTAGACTTCATTTTCTGAGTCAGCCGAAAAAAGTAAAGCAGTATCGTCAGCGTAAGTTATGATAGTACCATGCTCTAGCTTTAGATTGCAAAGGTCATTTATGTAGATCAAAAACAAGGTGGGCCCTAGAATACTTCCTTGGGGAACACCAAAAAATGTGTTTTTTTGAACAGCGCTGAGTACATCACCAATCTTTACGCACTGGGAACGATCTTCTAAATAACTTTTGAATATTTTCAATTGGGTGCCTCTTACACCCATGATCTCAAGCTTGCGCAATAGAATTGGAATGGAAACTGTGTCAAAAGCTTTGGCGAGGTCCAGGAAAATTCCTACTGTGTGGTTACCCTTGTCAAGTTCTTGCGCTAGATAGTCAGTCAGATGATGTACCGCATCGGCAGTTGAAACTTTAGGTCTAAATCCAAACTGCCTTTCAGACAGAATAGATTTATCTTCCAAATATTTCAACAACCTTTTGTTTATTATTTTCTCCAATATTTTTGACATAGAAGGTAGTAAAGAAATAGGTCTATAATTTGTCACTTGCTCTTTGCTGCCTGATTTATATACAGGGATAATTACAGCTTTTTTGAGACACTCTGGGAAATGCCCTGAAGATAAACAAATGCGGAAAATATAGGTCAGTGGTGGTACCAAAATGTCCTTGAATCTTTTAAGAATTTTATTCGAAATGTTGTCCCAGCCAACTGCACAGTCTTCTTTCAAGGTCATGATTATACTATCTACCTCAGTCTCGTCAGTATCTAGCAGCGCAAAGGAATCTAAAGCAGTGTTAGAAGTTAAAGGAATGTTCGTCAGGTTTTGGGATTGACCCAGATTTTTTTCTGCTAGAGACTTACCCACATTAATAAAGAAATTATTTGCTATGTTAGCGGATTCCACTGGTGACGAGTGTGCTTGTAATAAACTTGAAGATGACTCACATTGTTTTGTAGTATACGTTGCGTCTTTAATATATTTCCAGATCTTTTTACTATTTGTTCCAGCCTTTTCCAATGCCACTTTGTCGTAGTTGCTTTTAATTTTCCTAAGAAGATCATTACAGAAATTTCGATATCTTTTGTACGAAAGTTGCAATACACCATTTTCTGGATTAGATTTAGCTTTCATATGCAGTTTATCCCTATGTTTCATACAGCGAATAAGACCTGATGTGATCCATGGTTTTATGTTGTGATTTTTGTTGGTCAACTGCGATATGACTGTGTTTTTCTGAATTGCATTTCGTAAGTTTTCAATTACAAACAACATGCAAAACTGCGGGTCAGCGGAATTATAGACTGGATCAAAATCGATGACGCGTAAATCTTCTTCAAGTCTATTTATATTCAGTTTAGAAATTTTGCGATTGCCTTGTTTAGTTAATTTGCAATTTAGGGTTAGTAGGGCAGCATTGTGATCGGTTATCGTTGAGTTAACAACAAGTGCAAGTGAAGGGAAATTCGATTTAAGCATAATATGATCCAAACAGGAGCCACTGTGATGTGTAGGAAAGCTGTGTGCTGGGAGCAGGCCATGAAAGGCGCATAGGTTGAGGTAGTCCTGAGCAGAAGCATCAGCACTTCCTGGAAGAATATTGATATTAATATCTCCAATTACAATCGTGTTTTTGATGGATGACAGGTTCTGCAAGGTCTCATTCAGAGAGTCAGTGAAATTGCTAGTATTTTTAAAAGACGGAGGTCGATATAATGCTAATATCGCAAAATCTGATCCAATTTTAACTAACAATCTGTTACAGTCGTGCATATCAGGTTCCTCAACAGAAACGTTCAGATGATTTCTTGCATAAACTATCACACCATCATTTTGGTTGTAATTTAGGGTACTTCTATACATATTATATCCCGGGATTAGTGGAATGTTATATTGTTTGGCAAGCCAGCATTCGGTTAAAACAATAACGTCACAATTTATGTTTAGCCGTTGCTGAAATGTACTAAAGCTATCAAAATTCTTAAAAACACTGCGAATATTTTGTGTTAATATGGTTAGTGGAGATTTGTAGCCGGATAGATATTGTTTGCAGTTTTCAGCTTCACAGACTTTGGACTCAGATACAGAGAAATTATCTAAATCATTAATTAAACTATTTATCATAATGGTAGTCTTAATAAGAATATAAAATAAAAAACGTCAGAAAAATACCTAATTAACGGTGCTCTTAGGCGCCTCCATAATCAACAGAATTTATGTACCTTTTTTCAGCCATTATTTTCGCCGGGCAGTCAGCAGCACCTGTGTTATGCTTGTCTGGCTTTTTGAAATGCAAGCAAGTAGCGCATTTTGGTTCGTCAGCCTTTTTTGGACATTCTTTTACTGAGTGACCTTGATCACCACAGTGACCGCAGGTATACAATGTCTGTCGACATGACTTGGCCGCATGTCCATACTGCTGACACTTGTAGCATCTTGTGACCAAAGTGAAGTCTCTCACAGGGCATGATGACCAATTTACAAAAACTCGGTCTTGTGATATCAGGGCTTTGCGTATGATGGCAGATACCTCAACAATGTAATTACATGTGTCCGAATCTTTCTTACCTGACTTATGACTTAATTTAATAAGGCTCAAAAACGTCTCAAGGCTGCAATCCTGAAGTTTTTCGGCTAGGTTCTGGTTGTACACACAGGTAAAAACCTCATTTTCTTGCATAGATGTCGGCACTCCTATAATTACAACCCTAGGCTTTCTTTTATGGGGCTCGTCGACTGTTAGGCCTGATTTGGTAAGCTGCGCCGAATGTCTCAACTTCTCAATGTCATCCTTCGTCTCGGTGCTGATGATGACACCGCCGTTCTTCGTCTTGCGCAGGCCTCTCACGTGGAGCTTCATTTGTTCAGGGCTGATAATTTTCTGGACAAGAGTTTTCGTCTCATCGCTGGTCTTCAATTTGTCACTCGGATAGATGGCCACAGAACTTACGTGACTTGGCTGGATAAAATTGTTAGCACCTTTCTTTACCATGTCAGCAAAGGAAGATCCCTGGGCAGGTTTCGTCGACTCTTCTATACTCAGCTTAAGGTTCTGTAGCTGCTGCGAAAGATCGAGTTGATTTTCCAGAGTTCTGACGGCATATTGCGATTGGAGGGCCTTAGTTTTGACGGACTGGTACATGACGGCCATCTGCGAGGTCAAGCTAGTAGATAGTGTCAAGTCCGCGCATACAAATGCTTTACTCTTTGACACTCACGTAAATATGGCCGCCGCCACGGTGACACGTTATAATTGAAAAATTATAATTCAATTACGCGTGTTTTAAAGACAATAGTTGAACTTACTGGTGAAAAATCACCCCTTGACTTTTACTTATGTTTCTGGAGTTGTTTGAACAGTATCTCAATGCACACGAAGGCATATTTTAATAAACAAAACATCACTCAAACGTGTCACGTTGCAGCAACCGCTTGGCATAGACTAAGTGCGTTGGAGTGCGCGCGCTCTAACTCGTGTTACAAACAATCCAGTTGAGGCGTCTCCTCTAGTACGTAGTACATTATAACTCAATGTTCCCTATAGCGAACTAAACTAGAACGCGTTCGGCTGTCTTCGGGAGCGGTCGTAAATTTTACAAGCAAAAATGCCAAGTTGTGTCGTGAAGGGATGCATGAACTACGACAAAAAGCACAATAAAATAAATGATAACATTTCTTATCACCGGTAAGTTAAAAAAAAATATTATATCAACTTCTAACATTATACAATTTTCTTTCGTATTTGTCTCAACGTTTGGCAAAGACGACGCGAAGCCGCGTAAAAGTTAGACATAACTTTGCAGCGGCGCGCGTTTTAGCCGATGAAATGAAAAGATTTAATAATTCATATAATAAAATTAATTTTATATGTCTAAAATAATTTTTATTGTTTATTACAAGCAAATTAAAATGTGTTTTTATGTACTTACTGGTAAAAATCTATAAGTACAGTGAAAATACGGATTTAATTTGCAGATTTCCTACTGATTCGGTGCGAAATGAAGCTTGGAGTCGTGTCATAAGACAGGAACGTGGTGAACCATATTTTAAGTCAAATAGCTATTTACGTGTTTGTTCCGCACACTTCTTCTTCTTCTTCAAGTCGGTTAAAAATACCCGCTCTTACAAGGTTACGTCTAGGGGCAGACCACGCCGATTGACATCGTAGTTCATAGTAGTTCTAATAGATGGCGTTAGTGTTTCTGTATGGCGACCGCGTTAGGCGAACGTTCGGACGACCGTATCTTTACTATTTAAATCAATGGTGTAGCCATACTTCGGCTATTAGCCGTAACATTATAAATTTGACAGATTGTACCTAGTTGCTTGATGTACTGGCATCACATTAAGCAACTACAATCTGTGAAATTTCTCTAAGTAAAAGATTTCCAACTTTATCGCTAAATCATTAGGTTCAAGGTTGATTGGGGACAGTTTCTGGTAGCTTGATGTGCTGAGGACAGAACACATCATAATATGGGGTAGATGACACACCAATCAATTGAGATACTTTTTAAGAGCTGTCAAAACGCGGTTCTCTAATAGATTTTATTTATTTATTTTATTTATTTTATTTTACAGAAGGCTTACAGACTAACAAGCAAAAAATGATAAACAGTGTAGTATTTCCAAATCGCTAATTACAAGCCTCCACACGTAGATAAAAAGAAAATACATATAACGGGGAGATTAAAAAAAAAAAAGTACAGATGACAATTCATTACATGCGAGAGAAGCTACTTAATCATCGAAAAAGTTGTGTGCCATTTGCCGTCGCAGGGACGCCACACTAGTGCAGAACAAGTCGATATCATGGTCCCTCGAAAGTTTATTGAAATCACGTGCACTCCTTATTGAAAAAACATTTTTCACATAATTGGTCGTTGTGAAAGGTACACTTAATATTGGTCGCTGACGTAATCCCATTAGGTTCGTGCGTAATCCTATTTTTGCAAGAAGTTCAGGACAGTCAATATGGCCATTTGCGACACCCATAAGCAGAGTCATGTCTCCAATATGACGCCTCATCTCCAGAGGAAGGAAGTGGTACCGTCTACAGCGGTGCCTATAGTTAACCGAGTATTGCTGTGCTCTATAATCTAGGTAACGTAGAAATTTTCTTTGGACGCCTTCAATACGGGCCTTATAGATCTCATACTGCGGGTTCCAAACCTGAGATGCGTATTCTAAATGGCTACGTACAAAAGAACAATATAAAATTTTAACCGGTTTTAGAGATCGAAAACAGGCCGTGGTGCGTAGTATAAATCCCAGAGCTTTTGATGCCTTTGTAACTATGCTATTCACATGTTGATCAAACAGAAGCTTGTTGTCCACGATCACCCCCAAGTCTCTTATGCTATTTAGCCTGCTAATTAATTCATTGTTGATAGTGTAATTAAAGTTGATCAAAGACGTACGTCGTGAGAATGTTAGGACGAAACATTTAGAGACATTTAATTGGAGTTTGTTACGTTTGCAATATATCTCAAATCTGTGCAGGTCGTCTTGCAATTGATATGCATCAGACATGTCTCTTACAACTTTGTGAATTTTCATGTCATCAGCATAGAGAAGAATATACGAATTATGAAAGCACTGCTTGATATCTGTAATGAACAATATGAATAACAATGGACCCAGAATGGAACCTTGAGGCACTCCTGAAGGGACAGAACTCCAACCAGATGTGTACCCTTGAAGCACGACAGCCTGTGTTCTGTTCTCTATATAGGATGAGAACCATCGGTACAAGTCTCCGTGAATTCCGGCGAGTAACAGCTTTTTTAGTAGCATGCGATGATCAATACGGTCGAAGCATTTGCTATAGTCGGTATAAATTACGTCAACTTGACGCTGTGCCATGCCGTTCGTAATAAATTCCTGTGACAGAAGTAAGTTGGACGTGGTCGAGCGATTCCTAACAAAACCGTGCTGTTCATCACCAAGAACAGTCTTAAAAGCCGCGTAGACATCAGTGTATACAATACGTTCAAGAACTTTGGAAAAAAGGCAAATTTTGGAAATCGGACGGTAGTTTTCTATATTTGCTTTATCGCCCTTTTTAAAGACGGGAGTGACGAAAGCAGACTTCCAAATCCCTGGAACTTTACCTTCAGACAGAGAACGCCTGAATAAGATAGTGATGGGTTCAGCCAGACTATCAGCACAAGTAACAATGAACAATGGTGGTATAAGATCTGGTCCACCTGATTTAGTTAGGTCCAAGGATTTGAGCAACTTCAATACACGTGATTGGTTTATGTCAACTGAGCTGATAGACATAGCAGTATTACTATATCGCTCACTGGAAGTACATTCATCATCAGCCGTTGTTGTTTCAGGTTCTAAAAAGGTGGATTGGAAATAGCTAGCGAAGAGGTTGCTAATATCTTGCCCTGTGTTCACAGAGGTCTCACGGTAGAACATCTCACTAGGAAATGAGCCAGCCCTCCGCTTGCTTTTAACAAACGTCCAAAAAGCTTTCGGATTTTTTACAATAGAAGCCTCAATGTTAGTCATATAGTTATCATAACAAGCCTTTTCCAACTCAATAATCCTGGTACGCAATAATGAAAAAGAATGATAATCAGATAAATTATTGTATTTTTTATATTTTTTATGATATTTATGTTTTTCTCTAATAATTTTAACTAATGCTGGAGTGTACCAAGAAGGATAAGAGGATTGTTTTACCGATTTTAAAGGTATGTGTTTATCCCTCAGTTCATACAGTTTATTATAAAATTTAGTGACCGCATCTTCTAAGCTTGTTGACAGTAGAAACTGAGGCCAATTCATTAGATCAAGTTCAGATTTTATAGCGTCATAATTGCCCTTTGATAAAATATAACGTAGCTTAGGTTTGTCGACAAGTGTATGAATTTCGACAAATTTTGTCGTGACAATTAAAGGCTTGTGATGAAGATCAAGAGGCAGAGCAAGAGGGTCCGTACATTCGGAGACCGTTACAGTGTCGTTACAAAATACAAGATCGAGTAGTCTACAGTTGACATTCCGCTCACCATTATACTGTGACATATTGAATGTTTGCAACGTATCAAAGAAATGAGTGATATGCTGAGAGGAAATATTTTGTGGTATTAACTCCCCATTAGTAGCAATGTCCCCATTACACCACTCGACATCATTTCCGAAATTAAAATCACCCACCAGCAAAAACTTGTCAAGTGGATGGGTCAAAATTAAGTTATTCAAACTATCAGTGAAATTACGCAACTGAGTGCTATATGAATTACCTAAATTCTCCTTGCATAAATAAAGCGCGCAAATATGCAAATTGTAACTTACCTGTGGTTTGGATTTTTTAAGGATTAATGATAGCCATATGTCCTCCGCAGAACTACGCCAATCCAACCTCTCAACTATTGTAAGTTCACGTTTCACTGCTATCAGAACACCTCCACCACGCAACTGACCGGTTCGGGAATAGTCACGATCACGTCTCCAAACAAGGTAACGTCCGTCAAATAATTCACTGCTGTTAAAACTATCATCTAACCACGTTTCCGTAAATATAATTATATCAAAGGAACTAAGACACACTCCGCGAGACACTATGTTTGTTTTCGTACGCAAACCACGGACGTTCTGGTAATAAATTTTAAGCGTAGACATAATTACCTTTTACTACAACTAAATAACGTATGATTATATAAATATTTGTCAAATATAAATTAAATATTACTGATAAAATCAAATTATAAGTATTATAATGCTTTAAGACGGGTAGTGGTCAAATAAAGTAATAGGCACAGCAATACACAGTGTTCACTAAAAATAACATTGTAAAAACAGCTGTTGTAAAAGGAAACAATAAGCGACGACCTGTACAGAGATAACAGCACCTCGGAGTAAAACGTCATAATTGGGGACGGCGCACGAAGGAGAATGTACTCTATAATGCGGTGAATAAGGTTCAAATTAGAATAACAGGAAGCGACATAGCAAAAATAATATTGAATTGACTTACTTGGGCACACAGTATAATGACACAAATCTAATAGGAATACGCAACTAGCACACATAAGACTGAGATTCTCAAACAACTTTTTTTCGCACTTGGAAAACACAAACTTTAAACATAATGTTATGATATCGGATTTGACAAGTATTAACAGTGAGTAATTTAAATAATTTTTTGTAGATCTTTCTCCGATTTGATAACAAGTGATGGCGACGTATCGTTTTTTCTTAAGTGTATCTTCGCGTGTTTGACCCAAACGTATTTGAAATCCATTTCTGCCGAGGTTTTTTTAGTTTTAGTAAGCAACATCTTGTTTCTTATCGTCAGGTGATCATTTATAAAGATTTTGTTATTGCCAATTAATCCAATTTTAACTGGCGATAGGGGTGAGGTCTTCAGTTCATGCCTAGCAGCTGCTATAAAATCTTCCTTTACGTAACGCTGGCAAAAGCGGACTATAATAGGTTTTATACGGTCTTTTTCACTAGTAGGCACTCGAGTGATGAAGTTAATTTGATTTTTCGAGATAGGGTAATTGACCTTAGCACCGATTTTGGCTATTATTTCAAATAAGTTTTCGTTGCCTGTTTGAGGCACTCCCTTAACTTCAATATTATTCATACGCGACCATTGATCTTTATTGTTATTGTCTTCTTCCAATTTATCCAAACGGGCTTGCAGTTGTTCGACTTGGTCTTGCACCCTCTCAACTTTCACGATACGTAGCTCCATATCATTCAGTTTACCAGTGACCTCTTTCATAACTTCGCTGTACTGATTTGCCATGGTTGTTTTGAACTCGGCAAATTCATTCCTCAATGCGACGATTTCTTCTTTCATATGCTCCAATGCGGCAAATTTCAAAGACAATGCACGAATTTCCTGCAGGACCATTGACTCAGGTTCCGGCACAGGTGTAGGTGACGACATTGGCGTAACGGGTTGTAATGCATTGCCGGCCAGTAGATTAGTGGCACTTATCTTACATCTACTGCAACGCCACGTAAGCTTTCTGTCACCAAGCTTTCGATACCCGGTCTCCGTTATTCCTGCACAATGGAAGTGAAGTTCCTGATTGCAGACTGTACAGTGAGCTCCATCAGTCAGCTGTTCCTCACAGGCGCCACACTTGAACGTATTCATAATTCTTAAGTCTTTTTTTTTTTTTGAAGATTTTGAGGTTTCACAAAGTGTTTGAGAAACGCTGGAAAAAGTACTCAATCGCAGTATATGTGGGTAATAAAACTGACCGTACGGCACCGGGCCTACGACGAGACTGATTTTATGACTGATTTTGTATGGCAATAGCCAACTGTGACGTCACTGTTTATTCAACTCAATGACTGAACTATTTATTGATTTCAGAGCAACTAAAAATCGAATTTGGCAATTAATTGAAAATAAATCGGGTTTTCAGGCCCAAAATAAAGTGTTTTTTAGAGATTTGTTTCTGGGAATTATTGTTATAAGGTGTCATCAACCAGTGGCGAAGGGTTCATACAACTCGATTCCTACCGGATTCCCTTTGAAAATGGCAAAGTCAGTATTCTATAGACAAATAATGAAGGATTTTCTTTTTAGCTCTTCCCTAGTCGCTGGATAGATGGCGCTGAACTTAGTTTGATAATGCAAGGAACAGAACTTAAAAAAACTGATTTTAACAAAGCGCGAGAAAACTAGGTTATATTTGGAAGGTTAAGCAAACGAAAGTGACAATCAACGAGCGTATTTGACGTGACGCAATGTTTTTTTTCGGCTTGGGTACCAATTAGCATAGTCAGTTCAACGCCATCCATAGAGTTTAAGTTGTTTTTTAATACCTCAAAAGGAAAACCTCTCATTACCTCTTACAAAAATGTACCCTTCGCTACTGTCATCAACCCTATTCTAGTTCAGCTTTATTTCTTCGCGGCTTCGCGTTGCGTTCGCGGTTGTCGGTTTTTGCCCACGTCAAAGGACTCGCGAACTTTTCTATGAACCGGGCGCGAACCTCTGCGAATGTGGAACTTGGAAGTTTTGCCGCCGTGATTCACACCGCGATCCGCGCCGCAATCTCACGCCGTGATTCGCGCGGGAATGTGGAGAGGCCTTAATAAAAATAAAAAATTGTAGCCAACCTTTATTCGATTTTTGAAACTTAGAGCAGCGGTGGCCCAGTGATGGCGGCCGCGACTTACGAACAGTAAGTCGTGGGTTCGAACCCAGTCAGGCGCATTACTTTGTGTTATTTATTTCATCACCACTGCTCTCAAAACGGTGAAGGAAAACATCGTGAGGAAACCGGTATGTCCTAGAACCACAAAATTCGAAGACATGTGACTGACATCTACCAATCCGCACTGGGCCCGCGTGGTGGTGCATAGCACATTCCCTCTCATAGAGAGGAGGCCTGTGTCCCAGCAGTGGGAACATTAATAGGCTGATGATGATGATGAACCTAGTGGATTTTCCACTAAAACTGGTGGTTTCAAGTTTCAACCCGGGGTTTTAGTACATTGAAAGAAAGAAAGAAAGAAAACGTATTTATTTGGCTTTAGCCGCAAATGCACACAACAAAATAAGAATAAAATAAAAAATAAGAAACTTAAAACTACTTACACAAAAAAAAAGCTAAGCAAAAAATAAGAGAAATAATATTGCGTGTCTCACGGCTGCGCCAAATAGGCCCAGTTCAGCAAACTGCTGACGCTGTTTTTCAACTGGACCTGACTTTATGCTTTACTGCATAGCGGCTTGTGGATTTTTCTAGTGGTCTATTAGAATTTAGTTTCAATGACTGAAAATGCGACCACTCAACCGCTGAGCCACGTTGCGGTATACATAATTTGATATTTCGACTCTATTTAGTTTGAGGAATGCGAATTTTGCGATTACTCTCATAGTACTGCCTCATTCCAATGCCGATGTTGAGAGACTATACTCTACCAGTATGAATGTAATATAAAACATGCAGTGGAATAGAATGAAATTAAATCTTTCAACTGCTATAATAAGAAATCGGTATCAAATAATTGAAATAATCTGAAACCGAAGATGGTGCTGACAAAAATGATTCATCTGAAGAATAAGAATTAAGTTGAATGTTCCAAGAGTTCCAACCAGTCCCCGAAATTCAATTTTTTTTGGTTCCTACACCTTTAAGATCGTGGAGGGTTGTATTAATGATTTTGATGATTGTAATTCTGAAACTACATTACGTCTTACAGCCGCGAATAATATTTTAATCAACATACAACCTAGCACTGGTCTGCAAATTGAAAAAAAACGTAAGAAATTTGAATTTCGCGGACTGGTTGGTGCATTCACCTTAATTTAAAATATGAGTAACTGTTGTTATTGAATATTTTTTTGTGTTCCTGATCTTGACTTGTTGATTTACTATTTGTATGTTGATTTATTGATTGTTATTATTACCTAATAATAAAAGAAACCAATGACTAGACCATTACAATGACATATTGTATTCTTTCGTAATAACAAAAAAAAATATAGTGGCTTCAGTGAAGAGAGTAGGGCCGTTTTTCGTTGTGGTTTTAGATGTGGTGGGTGATGTACTGTGGAGAGTTAGTTTAACTGTTGGCAACACTGGAAAACATTTGTCTGCGTGTTACGACTGAAGGACATATTGTATCCATGGTCATGAAGTACCCATACGTAAGCTTACTAGTTTTCGTCGTCTCGTTTGGTTAGAAATCTTTGTATTCTAAGTCCTGCTCTTTGAGTACCTATTGGGGTTGTTCCATTTGGACAGTAGTGTCACTTTTTGTCACCTCTAACATATAGCTACGTAAAAAATATAAGACAGGTGCAGCTACGTACCTACCTACAAAATAAAAGACAGGTCTGTATAATGATGGTATGTCGCTAGTGAAAAGTAAAACATCAATTAATATAGGTTGTGGGCTATCTACCAACGAAAAACAATAGCATTTTAAGCATTCTGTTGTAGTAATTAAATTTTCATATAGGTCATGGATTATGTGTTCTATATCTTCATGTCCTTTGCAATGATTTATTTCAATTTTTGTGTCAAATTGATACCAATGAAAAACAATAACTAGCATTTTAGGCATTCTCTTGCAGTAATTAAATTTTCATATAGGTCCTGATTGTGTTCTTGTCCTTTGCAATGATTTATTTGTATTTTTGTGTCAAATTGTGATATTTAGCAGTGCTTAGTTTTTTTTTTTTTTGAAAAAGTATTCCTATATGAGCAAAAAATTATAATGCAAAAGATGGTTTTTTAGTAGGGTCGCTCTGGGTAATTGTAAACTCGGGTGATTGGGAACGAAACGACTCGCAATACTTCTTCAATACTTTAATAAAGTATTCAGTATTACAATAAAGTTTATTGCATTCCCTAATGTGTACATAATATAACAGTTGGTGTGTTATAACAAATCAATTATGGACCTTATCAGGCACAGAAAAGTTAATTTTTAATAAAAAAGAAAAAAATAAATATAAAACTAAAATAGCCTATTAGTAAAAACAAAAACATTATGTAGATATTATTGATGTATTTCGGTAACTTATTGTGTCTTAGGTCTGAAAACTTAGGATAATTTTGTTCTTACTTTATGAATGTGATTTCCAATCTGTGTGAATCTATGTCCAGGCCTAAAAGGGTGAATTTATTTACTGATTCTTTATGGTCTGTTGTAAAATTCAATGTTTTAGAAATAATTTATTGCAGAAAATAGGAAATTTTCAAGTCGCACCAGTGTGACTACGGATCAAGTTAGATTATCCGTACTCGCACCAGTATGACTACGGAAAATTAACCATAGTCATGGTGTGGTAGTTTGGTGTGACTATGGATCGGTTATGCCCAAATCTACCACTTCTGGTTTTACAGTTACACACAAACCAAGCTGCCGCTTAGTTTATTCTGTAGCCTATTTATGTTATACGGCAACAAACCATTGTTGCCGTATAATCTTCTTTCCATCGCATTTTTCAATAGGAAATCGACTTCAAAGGTAATATCGTTGGTCCAAAACGCGTTGGGCCAGAATGTATCGTTGGTCTAAAACGCGTCGGGCCAGACTGTATCCTTGGTCCAAAACGCATCGGGTCAGACTGTATCCTTGGTCCAAAACGCGTCGGGCCAAACTGTATCACGCGTCGGGCCAAACTGTACTATAATATTAATATGACATTACATAATTTGACATTCAATAATAATTAATTTCATTTACTTGACATCAACAATTATATTGGCAACAATTTTTATTTGACAAAACATAGATATCTTGTAGACAGGTGCTATCTGACAAACTATTGTAAAAGACAAGTAGCTGTGTCGCTATCTTATTATTTTTCTATTACAGCCAAGAACTTGGCTAATCAAGTTGCCTCTGTTGATCAATGCAATATTAGCCTAAATTACTCTACCAATAGTTTGTCAACAATGAATGAATCAGTGAATCATTTAAATTAGCAATTTCGACAACGGAGGCAACCTCTTGCAATATAAGGAAGCCAGATAGTAAATCAGGCGAATGTTTTGAGAATTTTAATAGTATCAACCTGGTTCATCAAAATATTCAAGGATTTTTGAACAAAGAATTAGAAGTAGAACTTTTCATGAATTGTAATTGCATAGATATTCTTTGTATAACGGAACATTGGCTCAAATGTCACCAATTAATTTTCAATTTTAGTAATCACCAGGTTGGTAGTTCATTCAGCAGCGTAAATGCTATACATGGCGGCGCATTAATCCTAGTAAATAATCAGCTTAAGTTTAAAGAGCGCAAGGATATTGTAAGCCTATCTGTTGAGCGAACAGTTGAAATAGCCTGTATAGAATTGGAGCAGTTTATTATATTAAGTGTGTATAGACCTCCTTCAGGATTGTATGATTGTTTTGAAAAGGTAATGGATGAAGTGTTGCATAAAATCTGTAATTCTAAGAAGTCTATAATTATTAGCGGTGATTTTAATATTAATTTGTTAGAAAGTTCTGGGTTAAGTACTAAAATTTTAAGCCTGTTTCATTCATACAATCTTGAAAACAAATTTCTGGAGCCCACTAGAATAACACCGACTAGTGCCACTTGCCTAGATAATATTTACACAGATGTCATACCTACCCACAAAGAAATTATTAATTTATTAGATTCTGATCATTGTGGGCAATTGATCACAATTCCTATTGTAAGTAAGAAAGTCACTAAAAAGGATATCATTGTTAATCCAAAAACTAAAACTCGCCTGGAAACCTTTAAAACTAAACTTTTGTCTAAATTACCACTACTGTCAACTAATGATGATCCCAATCAACATTATAACGATTTTTTTAGTATGTATTGCACACAATTTAATACCACATTTATTCCTAAGACAATCTCGGTTAATAGTAACGCTTCCTTCAACGACTGGGCCACTATTGGTATTCATAAGAGTCGAAAACGACTTTATGAGCTGTATGCAGAGCGGACCTATAAAAACACTAGAGAATTTAAGTTATATGTTAAAAATTATTCTAAAATATTTAAAAAAGTTTGTTTTATAGCAAAGTCACGTTACTTGAGTTCAAAATTTAAAAATAGTAGTAATGTAATTAGAATGACATGGAATATTATTAATAGCGAAACGGGAAAGTCTTGCAACCGAAACAGTGACTACAGCCTTGCTATTGGCGATAAAATTTTAAATTCAGACACTCAAGTTGCCACAGCCTTTGAAAATTTCTTTGCGGATATTCCCGTATCGACTACTAAATCGCTAAACTCGTCACCTGCTGCTGCCGAGTCTTTACTAAGGGAAAACGTTTCAGTCTGTGATTCCGAATTTAATTTTGAATATGTCACCTGTAAAGATATAATTAAAACTTTTCACACCTTAAATGTTAAAAAGACCGCCGATCTATGGGGTCATTCTGTGGAAGTTGCTAAATCCATTATAAACATTGTAGCTCCTTCATTAGCTGTAATATTTAACGATTGTATTGACCGTGGTGAGTTTCCTGATCTAATGAAATATAGTAAAATAATACCATTGTTTAAATCGGGTAGTACATCAGACCCCACTAATTATAGACCCATTTCAGTACTACCCACCTTTAGTAAAATTTTTGAAAAATTAATTTTGGCACAAATGCAAAGTTTTTTCAATAAATATAAGTTATTACATAAAAAACAGTTTGGTTTTACAAGGGGTCGTTCAACTACTGATGCCGGTGTTGAACTTTTAGGACACATTTATAATGCCTGGGAGGACAAATGCGATGCTTTGGGCATTTTTTGCGATTTATCTAAAGCTTTCGATTGTGTTCTTCATGAAACATTAATCAGGAAACTACACCACTACGGAATCCGTAACGCCTCCCTGGATCTTCTTATTTCATATTTGAGTGACAGGATTCAGAGAGTTGATGTTAAAGGGAAAAGATCTCCCGGATCCGTAGTAAGAATGGGGGTACCCCAGGGCTCAATTCTTGGTCCATTTTTGTTTCTTATTTATATAAATGACTTGCCTTACCTCATAAAGGATAATCATGACATAGTATTGTTTGCAGACGACACTTCTCTTTTATTTAAACTCAAACGTCAGCAGTTAGTTACGGATGATGTTAATAGCGCCCTGGCGAAAGTCGTTAATTGGTTTAATGTTAATAATCTACTCCTAAATGAGAAAAAAACTAAGTGTATTAAGTTTACGATACCCCATGTAAGACAAGTGGAAACTACTGTACTAATTAAGGATGAAGAGTTAAAACCGGAAGATAGCACAGTCTTCTTAGGCATAACTTTGGATGCCAAGCTTCAGTGGGGCCCGCATATAGACAAATTGTCGAAGAAACTTAGCTCTGCAGCATTCGCCGTTAGAAGAATTCGTGATTTAACTGATTTAGAGACAGCCCGTTTAGTTTACTTTAGTTATTTCCATAGCGTGATGTCGTACGGTATTCTCTTGTGGGGCAATGCCGCCGATATTCAGACAATATTTGTTTTGCAAAAAAGGGCAATACGTTCAATTTATAAATTAAGTCCCAGATACTCCCTCAGAGAAAAATTTAAAGAGACTAGTATTCTTACTGTGCCCTCTCAGTTTATTTATGAAAACCTTTTGTACGCACACAAAAATATTAATTTATTTAAAAAATACAGTGATATCCACAACATAAACACGAGGAACAAACACAAATTTGTTGTTCCTGCAACGAGGCTCAAAAAAATAGGGGGTACGTTCAGATGCCAATGTATACGCTTTTACAATAAACTTCCGAGCCAAATTCAAGCACTAAGCCTAAATAAATTCAAATCATTTATAAAACGGAAGCTGTGCCTGAAAGCCTACTATCATGTTAATCACTATCTTGAAGATAAAAAAGCTTGGGATTAAGCTGCTCCAATTAAATTTGCTCTGTGAATGTCGAAATTTCGGACTTCGCCTGTTTATTATTGATTCCTTTCTTTTATACACTCTGACATTGAATGTTTTGACATGTATTTTTATTATTTTTTACTTTTATTTTTTTATTATTTTGATTTGACATGAATACTTATTTTATTAAGTATTTTACTTTTTTATTTTATTATCATTGCGACACTTAATGATTTTTGTGTTTTTTTTTTTTTACTTACATTCATTTGGAAAGAACTTGTTATTAATTTTATTTGATTATTGTGAATGTGGGGACCATGTGAGTCACATTTTTATTTTTTGTTTGTTTTTTTTTTTTCCCACAACTGTCTGGCAGTTTGAGTACTATTTAAGCGACCTACCCAAATGTCCTTTCTTTGGTATTGTTCGTCGTTTCGTTGAGCTCCTTGAGTTATAAGTCGAGCTTTACGTTAACTGACAAATGCTTGCACTGACTGGACAGGTCCACTCAAATCTGTATGGTTCTTTCTTCAAAAGACCATCTCAGGCACTAATCTGCATAGTCCTCATGTGAATTGAGCAAGATTATGTCTGGACTTTAAAAGAGACTACGACCTCTGAGTTTGTTTCGGCTGTTTCTTCTCAGAGTAGTCAGGTACAAAACACCGGCCCCATCTAGTTTTAAAAAATGACGTGTAAAAGTGTTTGTAAAAACCTACTTGCAAAATAAACATCATTTATCATCATTTATCATTTATCATTTACTGTATCACGCGTCGGGCCAAACTGTATCACGCGTCGGGCCAAACTGTCACGAGTACTTTTACCTCTTTTTTTTTGTGAGGGATAAGAGGGTACTCGAGACAACACTGGAGATCGAAGTGGGATCATCATCATGAACCCGTCATTCAATTTTTGCTTTTCACAATTTTACTTTGAATTTAGTATGCTCTAAAATTAACTGTAAAACTTACATAACCCAGTAACTTCAGGTTTCTTAGAAACTAACAAAACATGTCTTGGTGAACTTCTAAGGCTCATACATTTTTTTTTAAATTTATTTAATCCATATAATTCATAGTTTTACTTAAATAAAACATCTGACAAACTGCAAAGCAATTTGTCGGCAGTAGGTTTTCGTGGAATATTTATAAATATTCTATCTAAGATACAAGTATAAAAGTTAAAACTAGGTTATTGTAAAACCACTGCACTAAATCAGGGCCCCGAATGAAGGGTGGGCGTGGTCCCTAATTAGAGACGTCCATTATTACACTACACCGATTTTACGCCCTGACTCAGTCAGAGAGTGAATTTTGGAGAGGCTGGACGTTATGCCACCTATGTTAACCAACCAAAAAAAAAAAAGTCGCTATTGCTATGGGTGTCCTTGCGACAACAATGAATACTAAAGAAAAGAGGGGGAGACGAAAAATATGGGTGAAAGAATATGGAGCCAAATGAATTCCGAAATTACCTGAGAATGCCAGAAAAGGAGTTCGAGGAGACAAAAGAATACGAAGAACAAACGACCAGTGTTGCCAGAACGTTACATTTCTTACATGTAGCAAGTAATTTTTAGATTTAAGGCAAATTTCGTAACTTTTGAGAAAAACGAGATTTGTAATACTTACTAGAGTTTTATTGCAAACAGTTTACGAACGCATTTCAATTCAACGCATACAAATTGAACGATCGGTCAAACAAGCTATTTAGGTTACATTTTACAATGTAATTTGTGGGTCAAACTGTAAACCAAATAGCTTGTTCGACCGTACCTAAAACTGGTCCGTCCAAAAAGTATTTCACTCCAACTCACTCAGAGATGGCTCTAGATGGAAAACGCCATGACAAAATGAAACGTATCCTGGATTTTTTAAACTTGATTTTGCTTGAGCGTGTGCGCCCAACTTGGATCGCTTCCGCCCAACTTGGATCGCTTCCGCTCAACTTGGATCGCTTCCGCCCAACTTGGATTGCTTCCGCCCAACTTGGATCGCTTCCGCCCGATCTCCTTTTATTTTTGTGTGTATGTTTGTAATAAATAAACTCAAAAACTCCTGCGCCGATTTCTAAAATTCTTTCACCATTAGAAAGCTACATTCACCTTGAGTAACAAAGGCTATATTTTATCTCCGTACTTCCACGGGAACGGGAACTACGCGGGTGAAACCGCGTGACGTCCGCTAGTAGTTTATTATTATTACCTGGATAAACACAGCGATTGTGGGACAATAATCAAACTCCACGCGGGTGAAGCTGCGGGCATAAGCTAGTGTGTAATAAAAGATTGAAACAAAAAACAAGACAATTATTTCATCAATTTAATAAGTATTAAACAACATTTTACTTAAGTTTAGTTTTACAGGCAGGCCTCTTGCAGTTTTGCTGGTATTCTACTGTTAATCTTCTAGGTACTCTGCTCTTCGACAGGCGAGCATGTTGAACCCACTAGAGGAAAGGATATACAGTTACTACAGGGTCTGTCAATCTTACCAGTTACTACAGGGTCTGTTAATCTTACTGGTGGTGGTGATTGTGCAGAATGCCCCAGTCTGAGAGACTCCTCCCGCCGGGGGACACCCACAGAGGATTTACACATGTAAAATAAAAACCAGCCAAGTGCGAGTCGGACTCGCGCACGAAGGGTTCCGTACCATCATCTATACAACATTAACTCTTAAATATTATTCTGTTTTTAGTACAGCCTACTAACAGGCAGGGAGTTTTAATATTAGTGTCCCGTTGGGGTTCGGAAAAGATCCATTTATTTTACTACCATTATAGAATGCGTAAGGTCGTGAGGATGGATGTCAGTCATACAAAAATACTCCACTGGCTTAGCTAAGTTGACAATCTACAATCGTTAAAGCTAGTAGAAAACTAATCAAGTTGACAATCTACAATCGTTAACGCTAGTAGAAAACTAATCAAATGTATGGGAATGACATTATCTCAACGTTAAATCACGTGATCAACACAAATGAATAGAAAATTCGTAAGACAAGTTTACATCGTTCAAAATGATAGAATAGAATGTTATCGTTTTTACAATGTTGATCGCTGTACTCACGCTCACCATAGATTAAAGTGTAGGTTTTTTCTACAGACATTAGAGAACGAGCGATCGACTCAGTCGTGTCAACTTGGCTACCAATTTGGCTACCAATTTATCGCTTTCTACAATCGCTTACGCCGAGGCGTTTACGATTGTAGAAAGAGAATCGATATGAAACGTTTGTAACTAGGCTAGGCCTGCTGGACGGATTTTTTTACGACTAGTTCGAGCTTACCAAATCTGTCCCACTCCTGGGTAAAGGCTTCACCCATTCCTTCCACTTGCGGTGAAACTTAGTCACTTAAGCGCAGGCTATACCGCCGGCTACACCGCTGGCTACACCTCCCGCTACACCTCCAGCTACACCGCCAGCTGCACCACCGGTTGCACCGCCGGTTGAACCGCCGGTTGCACCGCCGGTTGAACCGCCATCAGTTGAACCGCCGGTTGCACCACCGGTTGAACCGCCAGTTGAACCGCTGGTTGCACCACCGCCGGTTGCACCGCCGGCTACACCGCCAGCTAGCGAGCCGGGCGAGTCTCTTTTCTTAGTACGTTCGTCTCTTTCGGTAGTTCGTGGTAAGAACCATAGGTACGAAAAGATGCCTCGCTCGCTCGCTCGCTAGCTGGCGGTGTGACCTGCACTTCGATTCAAGTTCTTACTTGATGAAGTGGCCGTTACTCTCACATCGACACCGTTTCGGATCGCCTTCTTCAATAACATCGCAGGAACAGTTGTTCCTGCATTCCCAGTCAAAAGTGCACATTTGACGCTTGTCCAGTGCTGGGAAAACATAGAACAATAAGTAGAAAGAAATAATTATGTAGTTAAACACAGGACATTACAGCTAGTGATGGGTCGTTGATGGTTTTTCCGTTAACGAAACGTTAACGTTGATTTACGTTTGTCAACTAGTTAATCAACTAGTTAAATTCTTCAACGAGTTTAACTTATTACT
The DNA here is from genome assembly GCA_905147715.2 of Xestia xanthographa. NCBI lineage: Eukaryota > Metazoa > Arthropoda > Insecta > Lepidoptera > Noctuidae > Xestia > Xestia xanthographa. The sequence continues at coordinate 30,343,299 of LR990654.1, forward strand.
AATGTCAACTTGCAACGTAAACCGTTCATTAATTCAACGGTTTTTATTCAACGCTGCGACGATCAATGTTAGAAACAATTTTATTCAATGTATGTAATGGAAAACGTTTGATGGTTTTACTTCTTAGATGACCTTCCCTTCATACTTTTTCATCAGGCTTAGGATTCATCATTATCATCATCATCAGCCTATTAATGTTCCCACTGCTGGGACACAGGCCACCTCTCTATGAGAGGGACTTCTAGGCTTAGGACGGACTGAATAGAATACAATTAGCTATAAACACGTAAACAAACAAACTAGTTTTTTAATTTGCTCAGTTCGTTGCGTTTGCGTTCTCGATTATTGAACGAGCCGCACGAGTTAAATTCATATTCATAAACGTCGTTGACGAATTCAACTAGTTGATTCATAAACAGTTATTAATACGTTGACAGGAGATTAACGGTTGATTCAACTAGTTCGTTGATTCAACGCCCATCCCTAATTACAACTGAACTAATAACAACAGAGGAGTGTGAGTCAGGCTCGTGTACCGAGGGTTCCGTACGAAAATCGGTTCGCTTATAGCCAATCCCTGTAAGCCAACTCCAAAAACCAACACTCAATGATGTTGAATATAGTACACAGACATCGTCCTGTACGATTTTGAAAACAATCATACAAATCTGTTTCGAGCCAGCACCTTGGTTGATTGGTTTTTACGGCACAGAGTTGGCCATCATGTTCGCTCTCAACACTCAACACAATACTTTTCTATAGCTACGCGCGATACGGCAAAATCATCATCAACATCAGCCTATTAATGTTCCCACTGCTGGGACACAGGCCTCCTCTAAGGTAACTGGTAGAAAATGCCCAAGTCATTAAGTCCGCCTTTGTACAGAGTAGAATAGAACCAACCCATTACAGTCACGGGTGTCGTATAAGGCGACTAATGTCTGAGGCAGAACACCTTGCGCCTCCGTAGACCAGAGAATGGGCAGCAGCGTTTTCTGTTAATCTTTCGTCATTGCGATCTCCAATCCGCCTGCCAAGCGTGGAGATTACGGCAAATTCCTCCCGTCATGGGAGAGGCTTATGTCCAGCAGTGGACGTTATGGGCTGTTGTTGTTGTTGTTGTACAGATAAAGTTTTAATTAATAAATAAATCGTTAATTATTTACCACTGTAATATTTTGTAGTAAAATTGCCCAAGCAAAAACTGATTTTTGCTATTATAATCACAAACACCAAGAACAAACCGATTGGTACAGGCTTCATGTTAACACTTGTCACAGAATGCCAAAATAAATGCTTTTATAAATAATATATACCATTTAAATCGATTATGTTCGCTTCAAGCTCGACACTTATTGCTACAAGAGTTTGGTTGCTTTAATAACATGTTTATTTATTTGATAGTGTACATTTTTAGTCGTAACATAATTCTACGAAATTAATATCAGCCAACATGATTTTTATCTTAGCGTTTATCAAGCTCTCTCATCGGTAAGAATGAATCACAATAGATTTTTTTAGTAAAATACACACATCAACACAGTCTAGGGATATTTTAAAAAAAGCGAATTACTATCAATGTGTTAATTATTTATATGACATGTATATATTTAAAAGATACGTTATTTAATATTCTACCATTTTTTAATAATGGTTAAGGTATAGATTAAAATTTCAGGATTTTATGGGAAAAAAATGAAGCATAGACGGAAACCGTATATGAATGAACTTTTAATTTGTGAGTAAAAACTGAAAAAAATAGAAAAATCATTTAATTTGTGTTTATAAACTTGAAGTTAGTAGTCTGAGAAAGCGCCCATGATGTTCATAACACATCGGCAACGATTCGGCATGCTCAGAACAAGGTTGTCAATGTCTTGCTGCGGAATATTGTCCCATGTCCTTCTGAGGTGCGCAAAAAGTTGATCTTCTGTAGCCAGATTTTCAGGAACTTCCTTCAGAGCTCTTCTTTGCAGCATATCCCACGCATGCTCAATGGGATTTAGATCTGGCGATTGAGCAGGCCAGTCTAAGGCCCTAACATTATGTGTATGTAACCAAGCTGCTACCGTTCTCGCCGTGTGTGCCCGGGCATTGTCGTGCATGAGCAGGAAATCTTGCCCCATTTGTGTTCTGTGGGGCAAGATTACGGGCCCCAGCACCTGTTGGACGTATCGTTCTGCCGTCATATTGCCCCACACCCAAACGAGATCCGTCCGTCCTCCAAGACGAATTCCTGCCCAAACCATAATTATTCCTCCTTGGTATGGGTGAACTTCCTGAGGGTTCTGGAGACGGCTCCATCGTCCAGGAACTCGCCCAACACGCGTCCTTCGTGAATCTGGATGGAAGCCGAACCTGGATTCATCCGTGAACAGCACATTGGACCATTGGTCACGGCCCCAGTCCACGTGGTTCCGAACCCATTCTAATCGTCGTCCACGATTGCCTCTCCGTAAAGGTGGGACCCGGAGTGGTTTACGAGAGCGTAGATTGCTTTCATGCAGTCGCCTTCTTACAGTTTGGTCACTCACAAGCACTTGGTGTTCCACTCGCAGCCTTTGGACCAATTGAGTCGCCGTTGCATTTGGTTGTGCTCGCGCAGTAATTTGCAAAAATCGGTCTTGTCTGGGGGTAGTGATGCGACTTGGCCCCCGGTGCCTCTCCGCTACTTCACCTGTGGCACGATAGCGTGTCCACAATCTTGAAATTACATTTTGATGGGTCCCTATGGCCTCAGCAACATTACGCTGAACAGATCCAGCTTCCAGCATTCCCACAGCTCGTAACATCTCCGCCCTCGTCAAATGTCGGCGTTGCATGGCTACAATACCTCAATTTTAACTTTATCTTTCGTTTAAAAATGAAAAAAAAACTGTAACTAATCGTAATTCGTATTGTTTTATAAATTTCGCACAAATGAAAATTCCCTCTCCTATACATCAAGACATTTTTATGCCACCGAAACAAAAGAATTTTCAAAAATTTGAATTTGGAATTAGTCTGAGATAAATTACAAACAAATCGGTGTATAAAAGATTCCAATGCGGCCAGTACTTTTCGAGTTATTTAATTGAGTATGAAATATCCCTAGACCGTGTTGATGTGTTATATCTTCAACAAAAGCTATATGAAGGGTGTAAAAGACCTCTTAACGAAGCCATATCATACCACTCCCATTTGTTCTCCCCGTCATTGCGATATTTTTTTTGTTCTAGCTAGACCATACCTGGGAACCTTCTAGTTACGGAGATATTGGGGGTCAAAGTTCCAACTTTTTGACAATATTTTTTCTAAAAACAAGTTTTTATTGTAAGATTTTTACTTTAAACACCTCCACGACTCCCGTACTACTCAATCCATCCATCCGCACAATGTTTTGAGTGCGTTACATTGAGTTCTAACACAAAACATGATTTTCACCCCAAAAAAAAGTCGTTTGCCAGCAATAATTTTTGCGTAAAGTTACTTATTTTGATGTACAGAATGTTTGTTTGACGGATTCGTGATGAGGTCTTTTACACCCTGTATATGCATTGATTACGATTTTGAGTACATAATAAAAACCGGCCAAGTGCGTGTCGGGCCACGCGCAGTAGAGGGTTCTGCAGTAGCCCGTTATCAGGAGTAGCAGGGTCGCTCCAGCAGTATAGCAGAAAAACAATCGCCGCCCGATCGAATTGTGTAGATGACAAGGAAACACCCAAGAAAAATATAATTAGTCCGTCAGATAGATTTCCAAAAAATATTGGCACCTATTTTTTTCTTTGGGTTCTATTCCTCAAAAGGTAAAAAAGGAACCCTTATAAGATCACTTTCTTGTCCGTCTGTCTGTCCGTCTGTCTGTCAGTCTGTCTGCCCGTCTGTCTGTCCGTCCATATGTCTGTCTGTCCGTTTGTCTGTCCGTATGTTTGTCTGTCTGTCTGTCTGTCCGTCCGTCTGTCTGTCTGTCCGTCCGTCTGTCCGTCTGTCATTCCGTCCGTCTGTACTTCCGTCCGTCCGTCTGTCCGTCCGTCCATCTGTCCGTCCGTCCATCCGTCTGTCTGTCCGTCCGTCTGTCCGTCTGTCATTCCGTCCGTCTGTCATTCCGTCCGTCTGTCATTCCGTCCGTCCGTCTGTCCGTCCGTCCATCTGTCCGTCCGTCCGTCCGTCTGTCTGTCCGTCCGTCCGTCTGTCTGTCCGTCCGTCCGTCAGTTCGTCCGTCTGTCCGTCTGTTACCACCGATTTTCTCAGGAACGGGTAGACCTAGCAAATTGAAATTTATACCAGAATCTGACATCTATAGTATATTAGGTGTGTAAAAATCAAGATCCTGAGTCAACCGGAAGTACCCTATAGGTATTGGGTCGAAAACCTATATGGTAGTTACCGTTGACCTAGAATCACGAAATTTGGCGAGAAGCAATGTCTTACAGCACATGTAAAGGGAAAAATCTGAAAACCGTAAATATGTAGTTTAATAAAAAAATAATTTAAAAAAATAAACCTGACTGCGTAAAAATAACTAATAACTTTAAATAAAAACTGAAAAGAATAAAACAAGTTCAGGAGACAGGACATATTGACTGCAACAGTCGGGACCCATATTGTATGTAATTATTTTAGTCTAGACTAGCTGTTGACCGCGGTTTCGTTCGCGTGGCAATTTTGATGTGTGAGTGAATTTCCCGGGACCGAAAATTGCGTGGCATCAATGAAATCGGTACTAAAAAACATAGTTATAATGTTCTCACATTTTTTTCCGGTTAGGTGAAATAGTAATCTATGTGTAGCATTAAATATTTTATTTCATTGGATTAATGGATACTCCAAAAAAATTAATTAAACCTCGAAATCTTTCATTGCCGTGTTAGTCCACACTTCACCTTGTTGTGTATTATTCCTCATTGATAAAAATCTATTGGATATTTATATTAAAACCTAGTTTTATTTGATACATGAATAGTTAAAGTATTGTTACGGAATACATTTATTCAAATATTTAAACAATACTACGAATTGTTAATAAAAAATCATTTGTCCCAGAACTACCGTTCATCGCCGTGTCCTAATCATGTTCAAGGATATTGTTTTACCTACGACTTGCGTCCCCCCTCCCGGTATGCTAAACGTTGCATATAAGTGCTGCCTAAGTGCTCAACGTGAAAGGACGTACACACGTGCCTGCGTTTTCGCGCCATAAATATAAGTATTCAATTTTTATGTTACTGGACATTTTTTCTTTCATCGCCGTGGATAGGTATAACTATATATTTGAATACGTTTGTCTTCATGAGTAAGCATTTAATAGAACACCATTTCTCATTATGTTAATTTGTGAAGTGTTTATTTCTTCGAATAGTTAATAGATTTTTTGTTATTTATATTTTTTGCATTGATTTTCATCGCCGTGCTTTCATTGCCGTGGTTTTCGTGGCCGAAATTTGCTATGGCAATGAAAAAAAAGACACGGCAATGAAAAAAATTTCATTGCCATGCCTTGTAAAACAATTTAGTTTCATTGTCGTGCCCAGGTATTTCATTTCCGTGACTTGTGTTTTCATCGCCATGGTATGATTAGGAGAAAAAGGACATTGACCAAAATCAGAGTCGCTTTATAGTAAAAGAGTATGGCCATAAAAATAAAGTCATAAATTATAAAATATTTTTTTAACTTCTCTTAATTCACTTGAACGAAATCGTATGTGGGGTTACTATTTTGTATTTTATTAGCTACAGTATTGGATTTTATTGCTTACTTTTTAAAATGGCGTATTTCGGTAAAATCAATGTTGCCAATTTATTAAAACCTGGGACATAATCCGTCACTCAGTTTTAAAAATAAATTCAACTATGACTTTATCCTCGTTATTTATATTTTTAATTAGCACAATTGAAATAACATATTTTCTTAGTTCACATCCTATAGATAATATTACTTTGCTAATTAAAAATCTTTCTTTAGTTGACAGTCAAGAGTGATTTATATTGACTGTTGGTAACACTATCACAATGTGATATGTGAACTGTCAATGTCAAATAAACAAAACAACACCGAACTTTTGTTTTCACTTGTGCATCGATAGTTGTTGAGTTTGTTGTGTTTATAAATAACTTATCATTGCGTACTGTTCGTGTCTTATGTCAATTCAAGTCATACTGTTGTAATGGGCTGCTGCTTTTAGTGGAAGGTACGTTACAAAACTAACCTCAAAACTGAACAGAAAATCAAAGAACAACTAAAACCCCCACAAAATAAATGGATATTTTTTTTTTTCCTTAGAAAGTACGACATAACCCCTCTTTTATATTCAATTTATGCTATCATACAATAAGTTTTGATGCGCAACGGCGGTCAGTAGAAAAATGGGCATTCTCCTTTAGTACTTGTTATTTTGAAAATGCATCTTACTTGCTACAGATCACAATATACGTTTTCTGAAGAAGCTATTTTGTTTTGTCAAGTGCAAAAATATATCTGATCATGCCTGTCTCCGAGAGGGAAAGGCAAACCCAGACAGATTGTGTAGGGAGTAAGATTTGGATAGATATTACAAAAGGAAGAATGGGAGTATGTATAAGAAAAGAAAGACTGTAGTATTAAAGTCTCTAAGTAGTGTTGCGAGTGTAATTCAACAGTCTTTGTTTATTTATTGTACTCTCATTCTTTTTTTGTAATATCTCCTTACCCAAATTTTACTCCTATACAAGTGTTGGAATCAAGACCTCTTCTAAACAATCATTTTTATTCTATCTATCTGTCTACCTCACTAGATAAAATATTTTTTTAATTGCCGTGGATTGATTCTTTCATTGCCATGGCACAGTTCTTTCATTGCCGTGGACGCTTGTTTCATTGCCGTGCACGCATGTTTCATCGCCATGGCACGAAATTTTCAATCCTGATAATATCGTTAGTTTTTGAAGTTATCTGCTAGAAATTAAGCAAGAATATATACATTATCAAAAACTTTAGTAAAAGCGTTTAATTTAAAAAAAAAAAAACTTAAGATGAAAAAAAACACGGAAATGAAGATTTTATAGGACCTGTTGAAATTCACCCGTGTATGTAAGTACGAACAAAAACCATTTAAAATCAATATTGCTTACCTCCCATAACATACGGCGTGATAATATGTAGCCTAAAGCCTTCCTTAGTTTACAAAGAACATTTTTGCTGAATTTCAATTCAATCTATCCAGTAGTTTTGGCGTGAAGCTGTACCATACACACAGACAAACGACAAAAATTCTAAAAAGTCACTTTTTGTCATCAGTTACGTTTTTCTAACAAAAGCCACTTTTTTCTCGAAAATTCTCAATGTAGGTACAGTTTTTCTTTCGTTACTATTTTATTATATGTACTTATAGATTATGTAATGAATGGGTCCGGACTATGAGTGATTGTGGTTCGTTTAAATTTTTTCACGTTATGTGTAAATAACAAATATCAAAATAGTAATTTTGCTGTACTGGTAACCATGTTACGTGGTTCAAGTGTCAATATCGGAATAAATGTTATTGGTTCGCGTATCATCATCATCTGCCTAGCCGGGGCGGCTTCCAGTCCAACCGGTTGCAGCTGAATACCAGTATTTTACATGGAGCGACTGCCTATCTGACCTCCACAACCCAGTTAGTACTGGGTAATACGATACCCCTTGGTAAGACTGGTTGTCAGACTTTGGGCCACTGACTACCTGTAACGACTGTCAAAGATCTACAAATGACAGCCGGGACCAACAGCTTAACGTGCTTTCTGAGGCACGGAGGAAACTCGGTATGTAAGGGTGATCACCCATCCACAGATCAACCTAGGCAAGCATGGCTTAACCTAAAGATCGACTCGAGCGGCTGATATTATTTAGCCATGAGCTCCACGTTTATATCTCGCTTATTGGTTTGCATATATTTCTTTAAAATTACATAAAAAAGCTATCAAAGATAATGCGATGCTCGCTTGGCGGTCAAAATTCACGCAGAGACCCAGCGGTCATTTCTTCCTAGAATGCGGATCTGAGTGCACGTCTTATTGAATGAGAACAGCGAGACGACAAAAAATCTAATTAGTCCGTCAGTTAGATTATCAAAAAATATTTGACCCGTGTTTTTTCTTTTGTTACGTAAACCAAAATTGACGGAAGATATGACGCTTTTAAAATTCTCAATACGTCACGCCGTGGTATAATTTTTAGCTAGTTCTGACGTCACGAGCCCCCACTTCCGAGTTTTGATGCGTTTTATCTTTTTCAATATTAATTGATTTACAAATACTATAACTGACGGACTAAATAGATTTGCAATTTATTGATACTGTCGTCATGCCTATTACTATAACTACCGGTATCTTTGTAATCGGGAAGGGAACAAGTGCGTAGTACGTGCAGTGTTGCGCAGGACTAGCCCCTCCGAGCGAGTGGTGCGAGTAATCGCCCGTCGCACTCGCACACTCGCTTATAGCCCAGCTACAAAACTATCGGAACTACATACTCGCTTCTCGCTGCTCGCCAGCGCGTTTCTTGTTTCCAGCTCTACTCCCTTCTCGCTCATTGTTGGCGGTGGGACATCTGCCTAATCCCATGTAATATTGGCCGAGCCTATTGCCATCAACCGGGCACAAATCCAGACTCCGCGGCTGATGTTTAGAAATTCCTGATGGAAAAACCCAATAACACTTTACCCGACCTGGTAATCGAACCCATCATGCTCAGTAGTCACGTTTGCGGCCACTGGACCAACGAGGCAGTCTCGAAATAATACAAATATTAAAATAATCTTACCAAGAGTTATCGATAAAATTTATCGATAATTTGATGCAATCCTAAACTGTAGCACCCTTATTAGGGGGTGTACTATGCCATATCGAATGCCAAATAATCGAATATCAATTGATCGACAACTATAAATCGAACGTTTAGATACTCGAACGTTCATAATATCGAATGGTTAATAAATCGAACATTTAATATATCGTCACTCCATACCGTGTGTTTAAAATATCGATTTTTTGTTGATCGAGCGATAAACGCATCGCATATTCAAAACGAAAAACAAATTCATCATCATTCATTCATTTGTTTTCATTGTTTCGAAATATCACTGTACTGAATACTTTTATACAGAGAACCAGAAACACAAATTTTACCAATAAATCACATTTTAATATTTCCGTTTATTTATTATAATCACACTTTTTCATCTTTTCTATTTTTACCCACCAGGCCCACCAGCATTGGGAACAAGGTCCGAACTGCTGGTGGTCAGGGCTCTTGAGATAGGAACCTTCTAACAATACGTGCCGTGTCTAGAAGTACTGCTTTTTGAATCAAGCCCTAGTACCAGCCACCATAAAAAAGGAAAGTGCTATTTCGATACAATGAATATGCGATGCATTTATCATCGATCAAACAAATATTCGATGTTTTGAACACTCGATGTACTGAGTGTACGATATATTGAATGTTCGATTTATTAACCATCCGATATTATGAACGTTCGAGTATTTTTAGACGTTCGATTTATAGTTGTCGATCAATGAATATTCGATTATTTGGCATTCGATATGGCATAGTACCACGGTAATATAGTACACCCCTTATTAGGTGGTTACTATAGTGCGATCTACCGTGTAATAGCTGAATTATATTCAAATATTCTATTTTTATATTCGTGATTTTTTTCTATTCATAGCTAGATAGCGCTAGATAGAGGAGCTCGTGGCTAAATAATAACAGCCGCTCGGGTCGATCTTTAGGTTAAGCTGTGCTTGCCTAGGTTGGTCTGTGGATGGGTGACCACCCTACATACCGAGTTTCCTCCGTGCCTCGGAAAGCACGTTAAGCTGTTGGTCCCGGCTGTCATTTGTCCATCTTTGACAGTCGTTACAGGTAGTCAGTGACCCAGAAAGTCTGACAACCAGTCTTACCAAAGTGGTATCGTATTACCCAGTATGAACTGGGTTGTGGAGGTCAGATAGGCAGTCGCTCCATGTAAAATACTGGTACTCAGCTGCATCCGGTTAGACTGGAAGCCGACCCCGACATAGTTGAGAAAAGGCTAGGCAGATGATAGCTAGATAGCGCTACTGACGTACGACCTATCAATATTTTTTTATGTTTTTTAGTCCCAATGTCCACTGTATACAGGGTGTAAAAGACCTCATCACGAAGCTCTCAACCAAGCATTCTGTACATCAAACTAAGTAACTACGCAAAAATTATTGCTGGGAAACGACTTTTTTTTGGGGTGATAAATCATGTTTTGTGGTAGAACTCAATGTAACGCACTCAAAACGGGTTCCTTATAACTGGCAGAATCTTGATACTCCGAAATTTATTTGGCATAACACACTTGGCATAATCTTCTTTAAACGAATATTTTTAAGGCATAAAAAATATTTAATATAGTTATTGTTTGGCCGAATGTTTGTATTTCCGAATTTACAATGGCATACTTTTAAGATGGCAGAATTTTATTTGGCATAATTGTATTTGGCATTATTGCCATTTCTATAAAATAGTATTTTTAACCAAACATTTAAATATTGTCTTAAAAAGTACCTAATATGATGAGCTACAAAAGTTAGTGACAGAAACGAATCGCTCTAAAACCGACTTTACGTAGTCTGGTCTGCCCTACCCCTAGAGTGTAATTTAAAATCGCGTAGGCGCGGAGGGGCGAGGCGGCCCGCGAGTTGAGGAGCAGGTTGTTGTAACACTCGCCGCCGCTGCTGAGGCTGGCCGGCGTAGCCGGCCAGCAAGCCGAAGCTGCGGTGGTGAGCGTTAAACACATCTGCGACGATAAGCTCGCGTGGCACCGCCGGAGCCCCGCAGCGCCGGAGCCGTGACAGAAACCATGCCTGCTGCATGTTGCATGCTTGCTTGCATGCTGCATGCTTGCTTGCCTGCTACATGCTTGCTGCATGAATGGTGTATGCTGGTGTGCATGTTTGCATATTGCATGCTGGTTTGCATACTGCATGCTTGTTTGCATACTGCATGTTTGTTTGCATACTGCATGCTTGTTTGCATACTGCATGCTTGCTGCATGCAAGATGTATGCTTGTTTGCATGTTTGCCTAGTGCTTACAGGAAAATAAAAACCACATGTTCACAATCAACTGTTTTAGAGACTCTTCTATCACATCCACATCACAGAAAAATGAATTTTCTGTGATGTGGATGTGATAGATGAGTCTTTTCATTGTTGTGCATAAGAAATGTATGCTAAAAGATGACTCTAACTGTAAACTTTCTGAGATATGATAGTTCTGCTTTTAGTGACTATCGATATAAAATTTATGCCAAAAGATGATTCTGGCTGTGAACTTTCTGCGCTAAGATGGTTCTACTTTTAATTCTTATGCATATGAAATTTATGCCTAAAGATGATTCTGCCTTACAAAATTATGAGTTTTGAATGTATGATAAATGAGTGTCTGCCAAACGATTTTCTGCGAAATGAAGTTTATGCTATCCGCTGTTATGCAAAGTAATATTATGACATAAAAAGTTCTGCTATAAAGGGTGGACCCACTCAAAACATTGTGCTGATGGATGGATTGAATAGTACGGGGGTCGTAGAGGTGTTTAAAGTAAAAATATTACATTTAAAACTTGTATTTTAAAACAGAGTTGTATCTTTGACCGTATATCTCCGTAACTAGAAGGTTCCCAGGTATGGTGTAGAACAAAAAAAAACCGGCCAAGTGCGAGTCGGACTCGCACACGAAGGGTTTCGTACCATTATCTATACATTAGACAAAACGGCAAAAAAATCGCGTTTGTTGTATGGGAGCCCCCCTTAAATAGTAATTTTATTCTGTTTTTAGTATTTGTTGTTATAGCGGCAACAGAAATACATCATCTGTGAAAATTTCAACTGTCTAGCTGTCACGGTTCATGAGATACAGCCTGGTGACAGACAGACGGACAGACGGACAGACAGCGAAGTCTTAGTAATAGGGTTCCGTTTTTACCCTTTGGGTACGGAACCCTAAAAATGATCACAATGATGAGGCGAATACGTGCCTTTCGTTTTCGTTAAGAGGTGTTTTACACCCTTTATATAAGTCTTTTTAAATCTCTCTTTGGTCAGAAAACAATACTCTGGCCAATAATAAATTCTTCTCATTTGCAATGTGCGTGTTCCTGGGCGTAACAACATAATCTAGCTACCCGTTGCTCCCTTTCAAGTTTGTGAGTCTATGTGGGGTCAGGAGCCAGCGCCCAACAGTCTGCTCGCTTACGTCGTCTCCACGGGTCTCCTGAAGATGATTTGGTACCTACTGCAACAGCCGGGAGGTGCCGATTTCGGAGCATTGCTCGTAACAACAAATCGATGCAAATGCACGTATCCGTACGTGCATTTGCAATTAACAGATGTTATGTTGCCGTGTTTAGGTAACATTCTCTAACAATTTTATCATATCAAATTGTTACCACATGTTGACTGTTTCCAAAAGTGAGGCAACATTACATAACATTTATTCACACGGCAACATATTATACTGTTACTGGAAATGTATGAAATCTAGAAATTGTACACAATTCTTAGGAAATGTGTACAATTCCGAGCCTACTTAGGAAATGTGTAAAATAATGTTTCAAAGATCCTATAATACACACATTTCCTGGGAAATGTACGCATTTCCTAGGAATTGTATACAATGACGGATTACATACATTTCCGGTGACATGTTATCAATAAATAACTTTAAAAAAAAAGTTTATTTCTTAACCAAATCAGAACAACAAGTTGATGATTGGATTTTTGTTATCGTATGTTGCTCAGTAACAGTTGGAAACGTTGCTCTACAAAGAGCAACTGCGGTGTTGATGCACCATACCAAAGATATTATTTTCAAACAACAAAAGCCATTAATATGTCAGGACGGGCACTTTTGGGACTGCCCTTGTACATTTTCTGATCTTATAATGTTCTACCCAGTTTTTCAGAAGTGTTGGACGACTCGCTGCACTGTAGAAACTGTTGGACGACTCGCTGCACTGTAGAAAGTGTTGAACGACTCGCTGCACTGTAGAAAGTGTTGGACGACTTGCTGCACTGTAGAAAGTGTTGGACGACTCGCTGCACTGTAGAAAGTGTTGGACGACTCGCTGCACTGTAGAAAGTGTTGGACGACTCGCTGCACTGTAGAAAGTGTTGGACGACTCGCTGCACTGTAGAAAGTGTTGGACGACTCGCTGCACTGTAGAAAGTGTTGGACGACTCGCTGCACTGTAGAAAGTGTTGGACGACTCGCTGCACTGTAGAAAGTGTTGGACGACTCGCTGCACTGTAGAAAGTGTTGGACGACTCGCTGCACTGTAGAAAGTGTTGGACGACTCGCTGCACTGTAGAAAGTGTTGGACGACTCGCTGCCCTGTAGAAAGTGTTGGGCGGCTCGCTGGAAACTTTTTGGAATTCCCATGACGGTTTATGGAACTTTTATTGCTTTCAAATGAAAGATGCACCATTATTTTGTCTCTTTGATGTCCGAAATTGCATTCCTTGCCCGTGGTACAGTTGGGCTAGTTTAGTTGACCGGACAGCGGGTAAAATTCTTTTTCCTTTGTACTGTTGTTGTATTAAGAGGGCCCTTCCCGGCCCGCCTTTCGTCAACGCGAACATGGTCGAAAAGCTTTTTGTTTCATCCAGAGCCACAGCGGTGGTATTCTTTCAACTCTCCTGTCTTACCTAGCCCCGAACCCGTACTACTTGCCTCCCGCGCACCTCATACCACCTAACGCGAGATCATTATAATAATAATATAATAATAATAATAAATTTATTTGACACAAAAAAAAGTACACAGATAACAGGGTGAAACTTAATATAAGCGTACAAAAAGCAAATAAATGATCAATGACCCCCATTGAACAAAAAATTTTGTTAGACATTTTATAAAACTTGTTCCAGGAAATACGTGTTTTTGAATGAGTCTTACAAGTATGTGAAATAAATATTTGTTATTTAGAATCTCCACTACATTTGCAAGGCTTCTATCAGGATGCTTTCTTTACTACAATTTGAGTACATTATGAACGGCCAAAGTTGAGGTAAAAGTTGTGCAAAACAGCAATTTTTGGAGGCTTATACTGAATTTGTTTCTACAAAATTTTATTTTTGCTTTGATAGAAGCCAAGATATAGTCCACAAGATACCTATTAGTTCAAAAAATTCAAAGATATATGTCTAACAACGGCATAATCACGCACGAGCGTTTGTCAAAATTCTCGCGAAAAGTATACAAAAGGAATATCTACGGCACCGATTTTTTTTTTTGCAATCATCCATGTAACAGTTGAGCATGGTCCTCATAAATAAACTCTCTGGGCCAAAGTTGCCTGAAAATAGTTTTTTGATTGATTGAGTTTGATGGATGTAAAGACAGACGAGAGGAACCATGTTTTATTAACAAGTAAATTCTTAGTATCTGAGTTTTGAAGACTCGCTGTATGTGGTAACATTCTGGATATCTTTGGAGCTACAGGAATTCAGATCTTCGGCATACAGCCCCCCATGGCAGCCCATGCCCAAAGGGCGCTCTGTAATAAAAAACGGGAAGCTGTAATATAGTTCATTCACCAGTTATTTTAGGAGTGTGGTGGCTCTGAATAGTGTCTTTAGTGACGAACTTGAATGAAACCATGGGGAATCATAGTGGTTACCAGCGCAAAGGAATGCACACGGAGTTCCTAAAATCCACCACGTACCTAACATCCGCCACGTTCCTAAAATCCGCTACGTCTCTAAAATCCGCCACGTCCCTAAAATCCACTTCGTCCCTAAAATCACCAACGTCCTTAAAATCCGCCACGTCCCTAAAATCCGCCACGTCCCTAAAATCAACCACGTCCCTAAAATCCGCCACGTCCGTAAAATCCCCAACGTCCCTAAAATCTACTTCGTCCCTAAAATCCCCAACGTCCCTAAAATAATCCCCAACGTCCCTAAAATCCACTACGTCCCAAAAATCCACTACTTCCCCAAAATCCACTAAGTCCCCAAAATCCACTACGTCCCTAAAATCCACTACGTCCCTAAAATCCACTACGTCACTTAAATCCACTAGGTACGTCACTAAAATCCACTATGTCACTAAAATCCACTAAGTCACTAAAATCCACTACGTCACTAAAATCTACTACGTCACTAAATCGACTACGTCACTAAATCCACTACGTCACTAAATCCACTACGTCACTAAAATCCGCCACAGCCCTACTGGGAAGGCGGCCGACACCAGATGCAACCAGGGTCTAGCCTCCAGTGGTCCACATGAATATCCCTGAACCACCTGCGGACCCAAGTGGGAAGATGTAACTTCAACCTCCTGAAGTGGGGGGCTACCTTGATTGATCACCTCCTATTCTGTCAGCTGAGCCCCAAAATATACAGCCGGGGAACGAAGCCCTATGGCAAAGTTTTGGCCTACCACACTACACTACACTACAACATCCCATTATACGTCCACTGCTGGACATAAGCCTCTCCCATGATGGGAGGAATTTGCCGTAATCTCCACGCTTGGCAGGTGGATTGGAGATCGCAGTGATGAAAGACTAACAGAAACCGCTGCTGCCCATTCTCCGGTCTACGGAGGCGCAAGGTGCTCTGCCTCAGACATTAGTCGCCTTATACGACACCCGTGACTGTAATGATGGGTTGGTTCTATTCTACTCTGCCGAATACCACACGGCTTAAGCTTGCACAGCACGGCTCAGTTTTGGCCTAATAAAATATAATGTACAAGAAGAAGAAATCTTGGTGTGAAGATTGGCCAGCTGAACTCAGCGATAAGTGCCAGCCGTTGCCAGGGTTTTATTATCGGTCTGCTACTGCCCTCTGGACCTCTGGGTCCCTGAACATCTCCACTTGTACCTTGAGGGAGCTGCCCGAAGCCACTACTGCGACTTAGGCAGTCATGCTATCCGAAATTAAAAGGGGGATCGTATTAGCCAGTACTAACAGGGTGGTGGAGGTGGAGGCAGTCGCTCTATGTAAAATACTGGTTTTCAGCTGCATCCGGTTAGACTGGAAGCCGACCCCAACATATTTGGGAAAAGGTAGGCAGATGAGCAGAGCTGAGATGATGCGTCGTCCGCGTGTAAAAGACCTCATCACGAAGCCATCAACCAAGCATTCTGTACATCAAACTAAGTAACTTTACGCCATAATTATTGCTGGGAAACTACTTTTTTTTTTGGTGAAAAATCATTCAATGTAACGCACTTTGATTATATTATAATCAAAGGTAACGCACTCAAAACATTGTGCTGATGGATGGATTGAATAGTACGGGGGTTGTGGAGGTGTTAAAATTAAAAATCTTACATAAAACTTGTATTTAAAAAAAAAAGTTGCAACTTTGACCGGGGGGGTCAAAGTTGCAACTTTTTTTTTTCAATATCTCCGTAACTAGAAGGTTCCCAGGTATGGTCTAGAACAAAAAAAAAAACGATCGCAATGACGGGGAGAACAAGTGCCTTTCGGCTTCGTTAAGAGGTGTTTTACACCCTTTAGTTTTAAGGTCTATATAAAGAAAAGTGGAGACATTAAACTACCTTACTTACCTCTCTGGACAGAAGCACATGTCTAACGGGGAATCACCCGTAGGTACGCATTTGCATCCATCTTGGCACTGGTAGCTTGCGTAGCACCAGGAGCGCTGCCTCAACTCTAGATCTGTTGGCAACATACAGATTTAAATACCGGGTGTAAACATCCCTTCACGAAGTCGAGAACCAAGCATTCTGTACATCAAACTAAGTAACTTTACGCAAAAATTATTGCTGGGAAACGACTCTTTTTGTGTGAAAAATCACGGTTCCGTACCCAAAGGGTAAAAACGGAACCCTATTACTAAGACTTCGCTGTCTGTCCGTCTGTCTGTCCGTCTGTTTGTCACCAGGCTGTATCTCATGAACCGTGACAGCTAGACAGTTGAAATTTTCACAGATGATGTATTTCTGTTGCCGCTATAACAACAAATACTAAAAACAGAATAAAATTAATATTTAAGGGGGGCTCCCATACAACAAACGTGATTTTTTTGCCATTTTGTCTAATGTATAGATAATGGTACGGAACCCTTCGTGCGCGAGTCCGACTCGCACTTGGCCGGTTTTTTTTGTCTACACGAAGCCAGTAGTTGTAAGCTTACTGACACTAGCTTGCTATCATAGCTTGAAAAACTAGCCTCTTGTAACCCGCGCATTTCAGACTTTTTGAACTGTCCTGAGCTGCTCAGTAATTGAGGGCCCGCGTCGTAGATGGACCACCCCCTCTCATGGGAAGCAGGCATGCTACTCAGGCACTTGTATTACACACAAGTATTACCTTCAAATCGTGCCTGTTTTTTTTTTTTTTCGGATGGGAAATCATCAAATGACTCCTCCCGCTCTGGGCGGAGCAGTAGGGAGTGTCAGACTTTTACTGACTAAAACCCATCCATGTTACTTCATCGCCCTTTGTGTTCCGGAGCCACGGTATCTCTTTCGAACAGTCCCGCAACTCCGGAAAAGTCCCGCAACCCCGAAAAAGTCCCGCAACCCCGGAAAAGACCTGCAACCCCGGAAAAGTCCCTAACCCCGGAAAAGTCCCGCAACCCCGGAAAAGTCCCGCACCCCGGAAAAGACCTGCAACCCCGGAAAAGTCCCTAACCCCGGAAAAGTCTTGCAACCCCGGAAAAGTCCCGCAACCCCGGAAAAGTCCCGCAACCCCGGAAATGTCCCGCAACCCCGGTTCAAATCGTGCCTTGAAGTAATGTTTATTTTAATTATTGCTTATTTGATTATTGTATTTTATTTATTTCGTTTTAATTCCTGTTTATTGCGTAATTAATGATTTTGACATTAGTAATTATGTTTTACCTAATTTTTCCAAATATAATTATGTAAGTACTAATGTCCAAAAATAATTATGTAACTAGTGTTTAAGATGTGTATGTATTAAGTACTAACAAATTAGATTTTTATGATCTGTTAATAAATGATTTGATTGATTGATTATGTCCTAGCAGTGGGAATACTATACACTGATAATGCTACGCAACATCCCCTTGTACGCCAGGTGGTGTGATGCCAGCTAGCGTTGCTTACTTACCAGTGTACGCAGCAACGGTGGCTGCCAACAACACGACTGCTACCAACGAGACTTGCAGCCACCTCATGGTGATACAATCAATTATATTGGTGAGCCACGGCGTGTTGGTACTATTATATAAACCGCCTATAGCGTCAATTATTTACGCCTTGTTCTACAATATGGGTACAGGCTTTTATTAAACTTGGCTTGTTATTATTATGCTTATTATTATTTGCCCGATTGCCATGCGCGGGGGGTGCGTGAGGGGAATGCGGTTATAAGTCTATGTACCTTTTATTATGGTTGTGGAGCAGGACCAGCATTGGACCAAGCATTTATCATCAACTTATAATATGGTGTGTTTTAGAGATGCAACGGATAGTTGTATGGCCGGATACCGAATAACGGAAATTCGGCGAACTGCGAGGCCGGATGGCCAGATATCCGGATATCCGAGCTCCGGCGGTGAGTAAGAGTTCTCTGAGGCAAGCTGTGCGTACATGTTTAGCGTCGTACAGCTGCGGACAACGCGATTACATAATTTTGAGCGATTTCTTTGATTGATTTATTTCATGTCCGTTTTAAAGGATTTTTTATAAAATTTATGCATGTCCGGTATCCGCCGGATAATGAGTTACTATCCGGTATCCGGCCGGAAAGTAAAATTTTGGCCAGGTAGGCCGGATACCGAATAGTTACCGGAAATCCGTTTCATCTCTAGTGCGTTTTATACTAGATTTACATTTTCGTCTCATTCAGTTATAGAAGTATGTTAGGAGGGTATTTTATTATAACATTAACAAGTCACAGGTCTGAAGTTCAAATCCAAAGACACGCATCTCTGATTTTTCGGATTCATGTGCGTATTATATAATGATCACTTGCTTCGGTGAAGGAAAACATCGTGAGGAACCCAGCATGCCTGAGGGGTATTTCTCGACGGCATTTAAAGCCAAGTCAGGCCCATGGGTGGTATAAAAACTTTTTTGCAAAAAAATAAAACCGACTTCAAAAAACAAAAAAGTGAAAAATAACTTTAGCTTCAGAAGTCGGTGACCTTTGTTTGATTCATTTAGTTTTTTTTTTGTCACCGACTTCTGAAGCTAAAGTTATTTTTCACTTTTTTGCAAAAAAGTTTTTTATTTTTCCATTTTTAGTTGTAATATCCTATAAAAATATTTGCTATGCATTTATTTTACATTGATAACAATACATGTCATGGTAATAAGCTTGACCCCAATAAATGGAACTTAACATACCAACTATCGAAATTTGGGTGTATTGTACACATCTGCGTTCCCCTCAGAGCATACAGGCGTGATGTTACGTCATGATTTTGTATAAACAATAAACACCCAAGCGATTGCAGCAATCACGACCGATTTACCATCTAGTTTTGAAGAGTTCCATTGTATATCTCCGAAGATCAGCATCAAATCGTCACCAAATTTAAATGCGACCATTTCAGGAGTATACCCTTTCAAATAAAAAAAGAATTTTGAGAATCGCTTCACAAATGGAGGAGAAATCGGTGAACATACATGAAATTATACCACACGACTGAAGTAAAAATCTTTATAAAATGAAAACTACTGGGCCAAACTATGTTAAATTTTTATGGGACCAAATGGAAACTATTTCGCATCAAACGAAAAAAGAATCACGTAAATCGGATCATAAATGAATATCAATCGAATTGAGAACCTCCTCCTTTTGGAAGTCGGTTAGAAACTGACACCAAGTTAAGCACTAACCCACACGATATAGAAGATAGTACTGCGCCCTCGTGGTGGAACAAAGCTCACTCCCTCTCAAAGGGAGGGGGTCTGTCTCACAGCTCACAGCAGTAGGAACACTAAAGACTGATTATACTATGCAGCATCCCTTTCTTCTTCCTAGCGTGTCGATGGCAATTTAAATTGTTTCGGCCCAGAACTAAGCCACAGTTCCTGTAGTGAACAAACAAGTTCGTGTAGTGAACAAACAAGTTCCTGTAGTGAACAAACAAGTTCCTGTAGTGAACAAACAGTTCCTGTAGTGAACAAACAAGTTCCTGTAGTGAACAAACAGTTCCTGTAGTGAACAAACAAGTTCCTGTAGTGAACAAACAACAGGACAAGCAGGACTTTAAGTGCCTCATCGTTAGTGGAACAGCACCACATTTACAATCCAGGGGGAATTAATTAATGAATCTCCTCCTGAGCAGGTTTTCCTTGCTGCGACCAACCTAGGGGTCCGGGGTCTATTTAAAGACTTCCAGGTCAGCCATGGCAACTCATGACAGGGTGGGAGATTTTCAGCAGGTGGAACGAATGGGTTTGGTAAGGATGCAATAACTCGCCACAGCTAGCATCCCTTTGGTAGCAGGCTATACGAGCTAACGGTGTTCTCAATTACCAGCACCACGAATGCGAACAACACAATGTACAGCCGGTGACTTCTGATATAAAGCTGTCGAACCGTTAAGACCATACAATCCCTATATAGCTGCTCCGTTGGGTACTGGAAGTTCTTTTTGTTATTAAGTACTTTGAGAACTGCTCGCTGGGCTCTTTCTAGGTTTATAGATGAGTTGTGTGTACTCCTCCAGATAGACATACAGTATTCTAGTATTCGCCGAGATGGGCAGACGATATTGTTGCCGTTGCGGGAATATCATGGATGAGGTTGGCGCAATAGCGTGGAGGTTGGCACAAACAGAGGCCTATTCCCAGCAGTACCTAGGTGAAGCCGGGAGCTGTGTAGATGATAATGATTCCAGTACTGATTGGCACAAGGCACAAGGAAGGATAGATAAATTGTTTTCAACAGTTTCGGGGCGCTGATTGTAACATGTAATGTCTGTCGTGTGGTTCTTATGGTGACATCTCACACCTGCATTCGCTGATTGGTAACATGTGATGTCTGTCGTGTGGTTCTTATGGTGACATCTCACACCTGCATTCGCTGATTGTAACATGTGATGTCTGTCGTGTGGTTCTTATGGTGACATCTCACACCTGCATTCGCTGATTGTAACATGTAATGTCCGTCGTGTGGTTCTTATGGTGACATCTCACACCTGCATTCGCTGATTGTAACATGTAATGTCTGTCGTGTGGTTCTTATGGTGACTTCTCAGCCGTTTTCATTACCAATGCTATAAATACACCTACTTCTGCAGTAAGACACACCACACTACTGCAGTAAGACACACTACACTACAAGTTTTATGTCTTAGGCAGGTGTTGCTCTTTCGCCTTACGGAGCACGTCGCTTTTTGGGATTATCGGTGGGTTTTTGCCTCCAGAATCTTTAACTGCCTCGCCATCTCTCGTCTTATGACCACGGCACTTGTCTTCTGAGCGACCATTCGAGTTTCTACTTCCTCGCGTCGTACGTTCATCAACTCGAATACTATCCACCCTACACTAAAAAATCACGTCAACTTCTTTCATTGGATTTTTCTCCAATATTAGTTAGTTGGACTTGAAATAACGAAGGTAGAATACTTCGATGCGATTTCAGTTGGAGTGGTCAAATTATGCATAAAAGAAAACACACAATCAACTGTCATGTTGATGGCATATTCTGTCAGCTATAGGTAATATCAGCCCACCCCTCTTGAAACTTCCAGTACACTCTACCAGAGGCTTAGGGGGAAACTGGCCTCTGGTCCGCGGCCCAGTTTACACGGATTAAAAACAGTAGTGGAAAACTCGCCCGAATGCGCGGGCCAGTTTACCACGGGAAAAAGCTATAGTGGTTAAATCGACCCATTGGGATTTCATTTCATGAGAATGAAAAAAGGTACGAAATAAAACGTAACTTGTATCAAAATATATAGGTACTTATTAATTAATTATACACCATTATTTTCAGGTCGTTCAGGAGCCGAAACCTATAAACTCGATCGATCAACCTCGATTTTTTTTTTTCAACAGAAATAACAGTTTTTTTTTTTGTTCTTTTTTTTTTAATCACGAAGAATTTGTATAATTTATACAAATATAAAAAAAAAACATAAAAGTAATATATATATTATTTTTTTTTTTTTTAAATCAAGAGAAATTGATGGTGATGGTGATTGTGGTGATTGTGATGGTGATGGTGATGATGATGGTGATTATGATGGTATTAGTGATGGTGGTTGAGATGGTGGTGGTGATGGTGATTATGATGGTGATGGTGATTATGATGGTGATAGTGATGGTGATTGTGATAGTGATAGTGATGGTGATGGGGATTATGATGGTGATAATGATGGTGATGGTGATAATGATGGTGATTGTGATGGTGTTGGTGATGGTGTTGGTGATGGTGATGGTGATTATGATGGCGATAGTGATGGTGATGGTGATTATGATGGCGATAGTGATGGTGTTGGTGATTGTGATGGTGATGGTGATGGTGATTATGATGGTGATTGTGATGGTGATGGTGATTATGATGGCGATAGTGATGGTGATGGTGATTGTGATGGGGATAGTGATAGTGATGGTGATTATGATGGTGATAGTGATGGTGATGGTGATTGTGATGGTGATAGTGATAGTGATGGTGATGGTGATTACGATGGTGATAGTGATTGTGAATGTGATGGTGATTGTGATGGTGTTGGTGATTGTGATGGTGTTGGTGATGGTGATGGTGACAGTGATTGTGATAATGACGGTGATAGTGATTACTATCACCATCATAATCACCATCACCATCACAATGACCATCACCATCACCATCACTATCACCGTCATTATCACCCTCACCGGGTTGGGTTTTAAAACGTGCTGCCTCGCTGGAGGAAATGTGATAATATTGGGGGTTCCTAGGGGTCTTACTGATACCCTTGCAACACTTTTTTTTCATAGGAAACGCAGTTTTAACCAAAAAATAAATAAAGAAAAAACCTAATTGTTAGGTTAGGAACGAACATATTTAGGCCAAAAATAAACATAATTACGTCAAACTAAACGCAATTTTTATTTTTAATTAAATACACAGACAGGACTTGGCCTCAGAACCGATACAGGGCACCCCGACCCCACGTGGTCTTGTGGTCCCTACCCCTAGAGTGTTTTTTATAATTGCGGGAGCCTCGGGAGTGTCTGGCGGGAGCGCGTCCGGAATCCGACTCAGACCAACTTGACCGGATTAGGTTAGGTCAAAAACACAAAAATATACATTTCTGGCAAGCGGAAAGGGGGGGGTGCGAGGTCCCCCTTCCCTTCTCCTACTCTTTCTCTCCCCTGAACCCCCAAAATGTACATTTGCTATGACAAAATTATTGCATCTAAAAAAAATCATTAAAAAAAACTATACATTTCCGGTTAGCGGTAGGGGGGGGATGGGACCCCCTTCCCCTCCCCCTCCCCCGCCCCCGGTCCCCGGAGCCCTATCGGGGCAGCACGCTGCAAAACTTTAACCAAAAAAACATTATATTATTTTTATGTTTATTTTTTATATTTAAATAAATTATAAAAAAATTTCGTGATTAAAAAAAAACAAAAAAAACTGTTATTTTTGTTGAAAAAAAAAAACGAGTTCGATCGATCGAGTTTATAGGTTTCGGCTCCTGAACGACCTGAAAATAATGGTGTATAATTAATTAATAAGTACCTATATATTTTGATACAAGTTACGTTTTATTTCGTACCTTTTTTCATTCTCATGAAATGAAATCCCAATGGGTCGATTTAACCACTATAGTTTTTTGAGTGCATAACCCTGGCAAAATGTTGTGCATTTGAGAGATGAGACCATAAAAAATAATTAGTGTATCATGAGGAGCAATTTGTTTAATAGTAGCAAAATTTGTGTGAATTGTAGTTTTAAAGTTATTTGAGAAAAACACATTTTGCTGGAGTAACGTTCGAAACGTTATCCTGGCAAAATCGATTTTTAAAAATTCGTTCAGCCCGGAACCAAATACATGATTAGATAGCTTTTGTTGCGTAGTAAATGTTTGTTAATAGCAAAATTTGTGTGTGGTATGGTTCTTGAGTTATTTAAGATTTTGCTGCGGTAACGTTTTGGGATTTCCCAGATCTCGAAAACGGCTCAACGCAGAAGATTGAAAAAAATACCAATAAGAGACCTTAATTTGTTTAAATTAGTTTAAACATTAGTTTTTGATTTGGTTGTCGTAAACCAATGGAATTAAATGGTTTAAAAAATCAGATAAAAACGGATTTGCAAGTAAACCAAAACACTTATAACCAAATAAACAGCTGTAAAAAATACCCATGGTAGACACTTATCACGTCAAGTAAAATAGGTTATGTAACTTTATACGATATGAAGATAAAAACAAAATTGATTAATTTTAGACTGGTCGTACTTAAGCGATGAAATACGCAGTTCCCAAAACATTAAGAAACGTGGCATACTTTAAAGAAATTAAAATGATTCATTAACATTAATTCCTGTTAATTTCAGCTTTCAATTACTGCTGTAATGAAAGTTATATCAAAAACAAGAAAATGTCAGCAATTCTCTAATAAGCCGACCAAATCGGAAAGGTCACGAAAAAGCGGCCGCACTATACATAATCGTAACCAACTTAAATGAATGGGATAATATGGATGTTTTGTTTGTACAGTTGCGTACGTACGTTGTTGTTACTGTTGCGTAGGTTGCTGGTCATGGTGTTCATTATTTTTATTTAAAAATCAGTCTCATACAAATTATTGTATATCTTTGCCTTAGCATTAACATATTGAGGAAAAAATCTCAGATAAGTTACGTACGTACTTAATTTTAATATTTAGCATAAATGTTTTTCTGTTTGTCAAGTACCAATGCTTAAACTTAAAATACAATGTTGATTCATAGTTTGTACAATTTTCCTTAAGACGGAGATAGGCACCTACTAAACACGTAGATGGTAGGTGGACTCCATTTCCCCTCGACTTACAGTATGGCATTTAAACATGAGCTTTGTAACGTGTAATTTAGTGGTTATTTCAACATTACATGTGACTGTTACAGGTGATCAACGTGTGAACCACGTGTCTTCAATCAAAATCACACTATAAATTATTTACTGAGATTATTACTTACCTTTTCAAAGTTACTTTGACTTTAAATAATGACTTATGATCCATTAAATTGTTAAACTACCTACTGTTAATTAACATGATTTTCATTAATAAAATAGAAAACTAGTAGGAAATGTGTAATATGGTACCTGCACTTCGAACATTAAAAAATCGGTTACACGTAAAACGTTTTTCTGCTTAACTGTACAAAACATCGGACACTAAGTTGCTAATTTGCGAAGACTACTCGTACGTATGGTGCGGCCGCTTTTTCGTGACCATTCCGATTTGGTCGGCTTATTAGAGAATTGCTGACATTTTCTTGTTTTTGATATAACTTTCATTACAGCAGTAATTGAAAGCTGAAATTAACAGGAATTAATGTTAATGAATCATTTTAATTTCTATAAAGTATGCCACGTTTCTTAATGTTTTGGGAACTGCGTATTTCATCGCTAAAGTACGACCAGTCTAAAATTAATCAATTTTGTTTTTATCTTCATATCGTATAAAGTTACATAACTTATTTTACTTAACGTGATAAGTGTCTACCATGGGTATTTTTTACAGCTGTTTATTTGGTTATAAGTGCTTTGGTTTACTTGCAAATCCATTTTTATCTGATTTTTGAAACCATTTAATTCCATTGGTTTACGACAACCAAATCAAAAACTAATGTTTAACCCGTATGCTCCCGGCCGTGCCTCCAGAGGCACAGTGCATTGTTATTTTAATTGTGTCTGTAATTGCGGGTATTGAAGTGTTAAACTAATTTAAACAAATTAAGGTCTCTTATTGGTATTTTTTTCAATCTCCTGCGTTGAGCCGTTTTCGAGATCTGGGAAATCCCAAAACGTTACCGCAGCAAAATCTTAAATAACTCAAGAACCATACCACACACAAATTTTGCTATTTACAAACATTTACTACGCAACAAAAGCTATCTAATCATGTATTTGGTTCCGGGCTGAACGAATTTTTGAAAATCGATTTTGCCAGGATAACGTTTCAAACGTTACTCCAGCAAAATGTGTTTTTCTCAAATAACTTTAAAACTACAATTCACACAAATTTTGCTACTATTAAACAAATTGCTCCTCATGATACACTAATTATTTTTTATGGTCTCATCTCTCAAATGCACAACATTTTGCCAGGGTTTTGCACACTAGTTTTTTCCCGTGGTAAACTGGCCCGCGCATTCGGGCGAGTTTTCCACTACTGTTTTTAATCCGTGTAAACTGGGCCGCGGACCAGAGGCCAGTTTCCCCCTAAGCCTACCAGATGACATTTTTTTTCGGTGCCATGTTTTGACAGTTTTTTTGCAGAAAGAAAAAGTTTAAATTTTTTGTCATCATCATCATCATCATCAGCCTATTAATGTTCCCACTGCTGGGATACAGGCCTCCTCTCTATGAGAGGGAATGGGCTATAATCTACCACGCGGGCCCACTGCGGATTGGTAGATGTCACATGTGTTCGAATTTTTTGGTTCTAGGACATTTCCTCACGATGTTTTCCTTCACCGTTTTGAGAGCAGTGGTGATGAAATAAATTACACAAAGTATAATGTGCCTGTCTGGGTTCGAACCCACCACTTACTGTTCGTAAGTCGGGGCCGCCACCACTGGGCCACCACTGCTCCAAATTTTTTATACACAGAAGCAAAAGCAATGTATGCGTTCTTATTTCCTCCAGGTGTAATACACTTGTAGATCACAAAATAAAACACAAATCACTTTGCTAATACTAAATTTAATAATCAATTTCAGTTAACATTTTTACACTTGTACACGTACACAATTGTTTAATCGTCGACCTCACGAGTCGACGGTCCAGCCGATAATGTGCTCCTGCGACAATTTCTGCCAAAGGTCTGATTTTGACAACCGGAAGTCAGCAGTTTAATATTTATCACAGATACTATTTAAAACGTTATGAAGTCAAAACAGTGTTTGTTAGAACATTTGCTATTATTAAATGACAACATGTACAAGGAAGTCAATGCACGCTAACACAAGTATATCTGACGCATTTTTACTATCATCTATCATCACTATTATCGCTCGAAACCCATTTTGATCGTCTTTAACAATTGTATAAACGTGACGTGAGCCAATTACGAACCACACAGTGTCATACGATCCGCAATGAGGCGAAATACATTATGTGAAGGTGGTAATATTGACCCATTGCTACCGAGCGTTCGGCTGTCAGTCTGCAACAAAATACATTATGTGAAGGTGGTAGGTAATATTGACCCATTGCTATCGAGCGTTCGGCTGTCAGTCTGCAACAAAATACATTATGTGAAGGTGGTAATATTGACCCATTGCTATCGAGCGTTCGGCTGTCAGTCTGCAACAAAATACATTATGTGAAGGTGGTATAATATTGACCTATTGCTATCGAGCGTTCGGCTGTCAGTCTGCAATAAAATACATTATGTGAAGGTGGTAATATTGACCCATTGCTACCGAGCGTTCGGCTGTCAGTCTGCAACAAAATACATTATGTGAAGGTAGTAATATTGACCCATTGCTATCGAGCATTCAGCTGTCAGTCTGCAACGAAATGTCTTTTAATTTTGACTTGTCGTAAGGCATTTTGTTTAGATGCAATTTATATAGCTTTTACATAAATTAATCACACAATAACAACTAATGGGGAGATGTTGGTCTCAGTATTTCCACGTTATATTAGAACTAGTGGGAACAAAAATTCCCATTACTACAGTAAATTTATAACATACTCACACACCCACTTTAACTCCTCAGGCACACACACTCTCACACGCTGTATTCTTTGCTATGTATAGATGTTAAATTGTAAATCCTTAATTGGCTGTAGGATTAGTTAGAATAGTTTAGGTTAAGATTGTAAAGAGCTGTGGATTTTGTGATAAATAAATAAATAATAAATAAATTTCAGTAGAACTAATGGGACTTTCTGTTCCCACTAGTCCTACGATTTAAAGTGGTACAAAATTGTAAAACTAGTGGGAAAAAAAAATCCCACTAGTTTTACCGTAGAACTTGTGTAGTAGAACTAGTGGGAATGATCCAAAAAATTAGGCACTCGTAATGATAACCACTTATTACACATCAGGTAACTAGCATCAGATGCCAGCCAGCACATTGTTGCATCCGTTGCAGTTCATCTTGATTTGTTGAATAATTGTGCAGTTTCTTAGTAGGCAAGGAAGGTAATAAGGCGCCACCTGACGTGATGATCAGAAAACTTATTGATCTATCGTTCGCTCGATTTGCAACAGTAAAGAGTACAGCCTGGATAACAAGATACATGCAGCGCCACCTATCTCAATGATGTAAAAGCTCGATGAAGTGAAGAGCAATCAATCAATCAGTCAGTTAACAGTGTGGGCTACGCATTTATACTGGTACACAGTAGGTTCAGTAGATGGCGTTGATTTAAGGTTCAATGCAAAAAGGATGAAAGTAGAATTTGAGGGTAGACAAATGGCCCAAAAATCAATATTATAGATCAATAATCCGTGTGGTATCCGGCAGAGTAGAATAGAACCAACCCATTACACTCAAGGGTGTCGTAAAAGGCGACTAATGTCTGAGGCAGAACACCTTGCGCCTCCGTAGACCAGAGAATGGGCAGCAGCGTTTTCTGTTAGTCTTTCATCACTGCGATCTCCAATCCGCCTGCCAAGCGTGGAGATTACGGCAAATTCCTCCAATCATGGGAGAGGCTTATGTCCAGCAGTGGACGTTATGGGCTGTTGTTGTTGTTCGGAAGAACGACCCAAAGTTAAAGGCACTGCAGATCGTTCAAGAACAGTCCTCTTCCACTAATTTCGAAACTTTATTACTGTTGTAATGTTTATAGCCAACGTAAACACCGGCTTTTTTGTTCCCACAATAACACTGATTCTAGTTGTTCGATCGTAATGACTTTAATTGTCCGCAATTATTATATCATGTTCTCACTATTATCAAACAATACACTGTACTTTGAGTACATTTAAGATTATTAGAAAATTTAATAACACCGCAAATCAAGTTAGGCTAGTTAACACATACAGCGCCACCTAGCGACTGTTAACAGACTTCACGGCAACTACAGAATTTTCAACATGGCCGCCAATGACCTTCTTTCCAGTAAATGTTGAAAATTAAACCTCATAGAAACCAGTATAAAACACATTTCAATGCTTTACTGTGAGAGTCTGTAGTATTTTAAGTGGTTGTGTGAAAGAAATTAAAATTATAAATTGCTAATTAATCATATTCTGGACTGAAATTTTTTAGACAACCCGTTTGCAATATATTTTTTGACATATTTAATTTGAAATAAAACACTTTTCATCCAATAACCAGCTCGGTGAAGGTCGTTCTTAAAGGGATCTTATACTATAAGTAAAGAAATATTAATAAACAGAAATGTTTTTATCTAACACTTTGTTTTTATTCCTTAGCTATAACCTAAACTTAGTATGAGTTGCTTATAATAAGAGCAGTAACTAACTACTTACTGCTAATATTCTAAGTGATTAAAGCAAAGTAAAACACAAACTCTACTTAATATATCCACAGTATTTTTAGTTACTGCTGATATCTTAAGTGATTAAGGCAAAATAAAAAACATGGTTTACTTTTTATATCGACAGTATACACAGTTACTGCTCATAACCTAAGTAAAAGTAAAACCTAAATGATAGAGCTTTACTTGCAAACCCGGGGTCACTATACTTACTGTTGTTATGTTAAGGAAGATCACTCATTTAATTGGACTTACTGCCCTTATACTTAACAAAATTTACCGGTTCCCGATAAGCTATCAAAACTGCTGTCAGCACATCTGGTACAACTCATTGCGCTCATTTAGAATCAATATTTAACTCATTTTGTCAAAAAATGCATTTACTGCTGATATCGCTAGCGCGGCAGTATTATAAGCCAGTGCGAGAAAAGGACGGCTATAGCTATGAATTAAGTTAAAGATGTCAACCTAGTTTATGCCTTGCGCTTCACTGTTTTTAGTCGACATGTTTTTACGTGCACCTTCATTTGTAAATATTAGTCCCAACTAAATTTGACAGATCTAAATTACGTCCGTCTCTATCTCGTTTTATTAGAGAGAAAAAGATAGCAATAGCCTAAACTAAGTTATTTTGTGTGCACAAAATAACTTAGTTCACATCGAACACAGACAGAAAACACAGAATCAGAATCGACATAATTGTCGCTTTTATTGCTCGGCCTTATGTTTTTCTGATCGGCTCAAGCCGATTTCACATCGACGAGTGTGGTCACTTCTTTATAATTTTTTTACAAAAACAATAAATCATTAAAAAACTTAATATTTTATTAAAATCAGATCGGTGACTGTACGAATCTTAAAACTAAAGTATGTATAATATCAAAATATTGCTTTTATTTCCTGAACTCTTAATTATTCGAGACAAGGTATAGCTGTACATGGATCATTTGGCCCGTGGCCAATTTCGGAACTAGCGCCGCCATATTGTTTTTACAATACGTATTTTCACAAATGTTTACCAGCAGCGCACCCTAATGTCAATTTTGACATTTCTTATTTTAAAATTACAAGAACGTTTAGGTACTTATTTTTGTAAATATTTAAAAAGAAACGGCATTTCATTACTCTTTTATTGTACGATAGCTGACGTCCCGCGGTTTCACCAGCGTAGTTCCCGTTCCCGTGGGAGTACGGGAATAAAATATAGCCTAAAGCACTCACGAATAATGTAGCTTTCTACCAGTGAAAGAATTTTTGAAATCGGTTCATTACTTCCGGAGATTACCCCCTACATACAAACTTACAAACAAATGTTACCTCTTTATAATATTAGTAAGATTATCTCATTTTATGCCAAAAAAACATGTTTGAGATCCGTTTTCAGTAAGCGACGATTAATTATACAAATAACATCACGCCTCTAATCCCCGACGGGTCAGACAGTGCTGCAACTAAATAGTACACAAATATTCCACCAGGTAGAAACATGTTATTTGGCAATAAAAATGAAAATATCGTACATTTTAGCACCAAAAGTCAAAATAAGGCACCATTTTAGTTATTCTTACACATATACAGAAAAAACTTAGGAATTAATCAGGTATAAAAAAAAAAAAAAAAGTTGTAGGTACAAAATTATTGAAAAATAAAAATACCCGCTAAATGACCGCTATTTTCATAACTGGCACCAACTATAGAGATGCTGCGCTAATGTTCGTAATAATATCAAATAATTTCAATCATCTCTAAAAAAAACACTTTTCAATACACTTCCTCGAAAACTGGTCCTTAACGCACTACGATTAGGTACAACATGCAATGTATTTCACACGCGTGCGATTTTTTCCACTTTCCCGCACGTGTGCGGGAATGAAAATTGCCACAGATAATACCTATACTTAGTCCAAATTGGTTCAATGCCTATAGTCTGAGGTGAATGTTTTTTTTTTTAATTTTTGCAAAGCACTACGCGTCTTTACGGCATAAATATTTTTTGAATATTAAAATTGTGTTTATAAATAGAATATCATAGATAAACATGATTATTTAAAACTAATAGTTACTTTTATACACAAATTAACCTTTATTTGTGTTCTGAATTCAAAAATATAAAATAAATCTATTTTTTATAATAGGCTGTTTAACGGCTTTGCCTCTCTTTCAACCTGGCGAGACCAAAGCGCGAAAAAAAAAGAAAATTTAAATCATAGTTTCATAGTTCGTGACAAAAATATTATTCGTTATTTTATTTTATTTCTTCAAAAGTGTATTGAAAAACGTCGTTTGATACACGTGGACATTTGTTATTGCAATTCTCGGCTCAAAAACACCCTCGCCTACGGCTCGGGTGTTATAATTCCGCCTCGATTGCAATAACAAACTTTCTCCACTTGTATCAAAATGTACTATTATTATGGGGCTGAAAACCCGATTAATTTTCAATCAATTGCTAAATTCGAATTTTAGTTGCATTGAAATCAATAAATAGTTGAGTCATTGAGTTAAAAAAATCAGTGACGTCAAAGTTTGCTATTGCCATACAAAATCTATGAGAGAACCGAGTTTTGACAGCTCTTAAAAAGTATTTAATTGATTGGTGTGTCATCTACCCCATTACATCACGTATTTAACCTAATCAGAATAATTAATTCATTACTTTCAGAGATTTCTTATAAAAAAACAAGACTTAATTATAGAAAATGGCTCATTTACTTATAACTAAATAAATATTTGTAGAGATTCAGCTAAAGTTTTAACTAATCGTGGTTTAAAAGGCTGCCTTGTTTCAATTAGCAGCTCGTTATAAAATGCTACACTGAAAAAAGCGCTCAAAAGATAGAAAAATAACGCTTGACATATAAAAGATACATCAACATTGAAATTGGCTGTAAAAATATACTAAAAAGATAGTTGTACATCAATATATTGGCCGCTAAAAGATAGATTTGGTCGTAAATATATTATAGTCTAGCATGAATATTTTCCATAAAAACATAAATTGCTACCAGTTTCAGCTGTTAAAAGATAAATTTATATAAATACTGGCTGCCAAAAGAAAGCTTAACACACGTATTGACATTAACATTAATCGTAAAAATAAACTTAATTGATATTAACTGTGAACATATAAATAGGTATAATCAAGTTCGCTGACAATCAACCGCTTTTCACTTTTATTACTTGGGGCATCAACTTCATCATCTGCTTGCCTTCCAGTCTAACTGGATGCAGCTGAATACCAGTATGTTACTGCGGTTTACTGACTAATGGTGAAAAATGGCAGACCCTCGGTGCGCTCGGGAGTACCAATTTTATTCGTCTTAACTAAAATGCATTTATATATTGAGATTGCTTGTAAAAATACACTTTGACACCAACATTAACCGTAAATAAAATACAACTTAACACAAATAATTGTGCTTAAGAGCGTTTAAACAGAAAGTGGGCAAAGTCGCAAATGGCGTCAAATATTTCGCTGTTTTAATTAATTTGGAAATGTTCTGTATGGAAATAACAAATATGGCTAACTAGTGAACAAGAATATTGATTTTGCAGAAAAAAATAAGCAGCTATTAGATGTAACAAAAGTATTTGGAAACTTTCTAAATATCTTTTTCAGTGTTATAAAGTGTATTCTAGTTGACTAGTTAGCCATATATCTTATTTCCATACAGTCAATTTGCCAAATTAAGCAAAACTAGCGGACGTCACGCGGTTTCACCAGCGTAGTTCCCGTTCCCGTGGGAGTACGGGGATAATGTAACTAACGGGGACTACTTAACTCAGGGTGAATGTAGCTTTCTAATGGTGAAAGAATTTTTGAAATCGCCGCAGTTGTTTTTGAGTTAATTAATTACAAACATACACATAAAAATACAAATCTTTCCTCTTTATGTGTATGATACATATTCGACAGCTAATTGCGACGTTGACAACTTTTTGAATGAACGCTCTTAAAATAGAAAACTTTACACAGCATCTTTCATACCGACATTTACCAACTGACCGTCACTATTTAGATGTACATCTAGTCCA
This sequence comes from Xestia xanthographa, assembly GCA_905147715.2. NCBI lineage: Eukaryota > Metazoa > Arthropoda > Insecta > Lepidoptera > Noctuidae > Xestia > Xestia xanthographa. Next base: position 30,376,930 of record LR990654.1, read on the forward strand.
CCCTTGACTGTCCTCTCAGCCGCTTGCTTGAACACATCAGGCCAAACAAACTTCTTGTTCTCTATCAATGGCATAGCTCTCTGCAGCTTCTCGTTGAAGCCTGAGTCTTCCCATTTCAAATAAGTATTCATTTTCATATGAGCTTTCAACTCCTCTGACAACTTTTCATGCTTCGTGACATCTTCTAGTAAAATTAGAATAATTCTATTTTTCCCCTCTTTTAAAGCCAAGTTGTGAGCTGCTCTAAATTCCATATTAGCGTAGGCAGAGTCTAAGAAGTTATTAGAAAGCAAAATTATAGTTTTACGACTTTTTTCAACAGATCTATTGATTTGATCCGGGATGAAATCTCCGACGAACCAATCTCTGTAATGGACGCAAGTTTTTAAACCAAAATCTTGTTCTAACTTAGGCATTAACTTGTCCAAATGGTGTCTGTCTTTGTGTGCGTAGGACACGAAGACATCATATTCTTTGTCAATATCATCTATGTCTTCGACAAAACAGCCGGGACAGAGACTGTATTTTATGATAAAAACTTGTATTTTGTGTAAATTTTTGTATATTAGTATTCCTATGATAGCTGCTATGATTATGAGGACTATGAAAGTGCCGCTGGCCACTGCAGCCGCGTGCCAGTTATTACAAAGTTCTAACGGGTTCATAGCAGATAATAATTTATCTCCACATTTAACTAAAGCTAAATCTTTGACTGTCAAACTGTCTTTTAGTACAGACAACTCTTTCGAATGCCAACAATCGCATTCAAATGGATTATTTGACAAGTATAGAGTAACATTCGACGTTAAAAACTCCATCGGTATACTTGTTAATTTATTTTTAGAGAAATCAATAACTTTGACAGATTTTGAAGGTGCAAACGGTATCACATCTAAACCAATGTTGGACAGGTTTAGTAACTGTAACTTCAAGTTGTCTAAACTAATCGGTGCGGTTTTCAATCTTAAAGACGAATATTTAACACCGAATGGCTCTAGATCTGACATATTTGACGGAACAGTATCACAGGTGTAAAGTAAATCATTTGAGGCCGGTCTCAACTCGCAAGATGAACAAGAATTATGACAGTTTTCAACCGGTAATTCACAGATTAAGTCATTAGATGATACATTTACAAATAATCGCCCTTTTAAGTGCGACGGCGCATCACACGTAGCATTTCCAAGCACAAAATTAGGTTCTGCATTAAATGGTTTGGCACCTCGAACTCTCATAGCTAGGTTATAAAGTCCACAATCGCATAGCAAGGGGTTGTCATCTAGAAGAACTGAGTTGGTCGATTCTTGGTACCCTGGATCTCCTTTTTTAAGAGTTGCGTCATACATCATTACAGAAGTGATGGTGTTGTTTCGTAAATCTACGACGAGATTCTGGCTTAAAAACTGGCATTCTGAAGCCTGAAAAGACAGAAAGATTTTAGCAAAGCAAAAAAAAAAGTAGCGTCACCCGGCCCACGGGCCGCCCTCAGAAAGCGTAGGGCTGCCATCAGACGGACCGCATCGCAGCAACCGCACGCAGTCGATATACTCAACTGCATGCAGTTGTACGTTCGACTTCGTTCAGTCACGATATCAACTCCGCGCAGTCGGCTGCAGTCGTGTGTTGTCCAAATCGCGTGCGTTGACACTACAAGACTGTAGCCGTCCCGACTGCGTGCGTCGACACTGCACGACTGTACCCGTCCCGACCGCGTGCGTCGACACTACACGACTGTAGCCGTCCCGACCGCGTGCGTCGACACTACACGACTGTAGCCGTCCCGACCGCGTGCGTCGACACTACACGACTGTAGCCGTCCCGACCGCGTGCGTCGACACTACACGACTGTAGCCGTCCCGACCGCGTGCGTCGACACTACACGACTGTAGCCGTCCCGACCGCGTGCGTCGACACTACACGACTGTAGCCGTCCCGACCGCGTGCGTCGACACTACACGACTGTAGCCGTCCCGACCGCGTGCGTCGACACTACACGACTGTACCCGTCCCGACCGCGTGCGTCGACACTACACGACTGTAGCCGTCCCGACCGCGTGCGTCGACACTACACGACTGTAGCCGTCCCGACCGCGTGAAGATATCATGACTGAACGAAGTCGAACGTACAACTGTACGCAGTTGAATATATCGAATGCACGCGGTTGCTGCGATGCAGTCCGTCTGATGGCAGCCTTAACTTCCAATCGCCCGATGTGGCTAGAATTATTTAACCTGTAGCACAAACCTAAAATAAAAGAAATAATCATCATCACAACAGCCGAAATACGTCCTCTGCTGGACATAGGCCTTCCCCAAGTGTCGCCACATGTCCCGGTCCCGTGCGACTCACATCCAGCGGATCCCCGCAACCTTCACAAGGTCATCATCGGTCCACCTAGGCCTTCCAACGCCACGTCTTCCGGCTACTCACACTTACACTGCCAGATAAAAAAAATAAACAAAAAAAACTCACATCCAATATTGTAAAATTATTCCGTGACAGATCCAACTTCTTCAGCTGGGTTAAAACTATAGCCCAATCATGAAAGATTTTTCTTATTTGATTTCCATTTAAATATAAGTTTTTTAACTTTTCTAATATACTAAATGGTGAATAGGTATAAGCTTCTTCAACATTGAAGTATCCTTCTGGGTATGGCTCTAGAGTCAAACGGTTGTTCTTCAAAGAAACGGTCTGCAGGTGTGTGGCCCCTTGGAAAGTGGTCGGCCTTATAGTCGTCAAGAGATTGTCGTCCATCGATACATAGTTCAGGTTTGTTAGACCTGAGAATAGGTAGCTGGAACGAAAAAAATAGGTTAAAAAAGATAACCACCATCACGCCATCAGAGGCTGCTTTACACCGGGGCAACACTGTGCGGCATTACGGCATGCCACAACGCCGCATGCCACTATAATTTAAAATGTCGCACGTTGTGTATGGATCGTGCGGCATGGAAACACCTTGCGTCATGCTGCTAAAGTTACTTCATCAGCCATATTCTACGGTGTCTTGTCCCCTCGATCAATCAAGCTGGTAGACCAAAACACTCCAATAAAATTTTACAGCACGATGCTTTGAAAATTATCTAGGCACGATGTTGCCTTGGCTTAAAATAGGCTGCCGCGTACCGCAATTGCCGCAAATGTTAGTTATTTGTAGCATACCACTAGATGATGCATGCCACAGAATGTAGCATGCAGCAATGCCGCACAGTGTTGCTCCGGTGTAAAGCAGCCCACGTACAGTCGAGGACTTTCATTGATGAGCCACTCGCCACTATTTTACTTCATATTTTAGCCGTGTAATGCAAATCGGGTTTAGGTTTCGGTTTTGCACTCGTGAATGTATAAACTCCTCGACTCTACATAGTCATGTGACGTGTGTATGTGTTTAATACTGTGTACAATTTAATTTAATTTAATTTGTGAACTCAAATTTTAATCTATTCTATTCTTTTAATTTTAATTAATGTAATAATTATGTCATTATGTCATGAACTCATTTTGACAGACGCTTTCGTATCGATTCTTCTAATATTGCGATTACGTAAGCATAGTGGACAACAAATTGATGACAACTGAGTTTGAAGTGGATTTCGTGAAAGACGTTACACCTTACCCGGGCTGTTAGTCACCGTAAAGTGATATCCAATCAGTGCGATACGTAATACCAATATTTTGTCATTTTCGGTTGTCATCAAAGTTCGGTGTACAACCGAAGCTTGATAGTCACTGGATATCAGAAAGATACGTAATAGCCCTACAGGGAATTGGACCCAGAACCTTATGACAACTAGACCATCGAGGCATTCAAATATTTAAAAGAAAGAAGGGATTCAAATACAGAATATTAAATAAAAATACTTACTCAGGTAAAACTTCCAAATGATTCCTGTTCAAGTTAAGATATTGCAACTTTTTCAAAGGCGAGAAAACTCTCGAACTTAATGTTGCTATTTGGTTAAAACTCAGGTCTAATCTCTCTAAATGCTTCAGATCTTTAAAAATGTTCACCGGAAGTGATGCCATCTTATTTCTGGTAAAGTCTATGGTTTGTAACGCGTCACATCCGGTCAGCAGATCCTCTGGGAGGTTGGCGCCTGAATCGGTTATTACGAGTTTTTTTAATGAGGGTAGGTTCGCAAACGAATGGCTGTGTAGTTTTAGAGGCACTTGGTTGTATTGTATTGTGACCTGGAAGAAAAAAATAAGTTTAGTCTATTATATTATGTACACTAATATTATAAAGAGTAAAGATTTGTATTTTTGTGTGTGTTTGTAATGAATAAACTCAAAAACTCCTGCGCCGATTTCAAAAATTCTTTCACCATTAGAAAGCTACATTCACCCTGAGTAACATAGGCTATATTTTAGCCCTTGACTCCCACGGGAACGGGAACTACACGGGTGAAACCGCGTGACGTCCGCTAGTTTGTTATAAAGGGTGTAAAACACCTCTTAACGAAGCCGAAAGGCACTTGTTCTCCTCGTCATTGCGATCATTTTTTTTGTTCTACACCATACCTGGGAACCTTCTAGTTACGGAGATATTGGGGGTCAAAGTTTCAACTTTTTGAGAGGTTGTTTTTTAAATATATGTTTTTAATGTAACATTTTTACTTTAAACACCTCCACGACCCCTGTACTATTCAATCCATCCATCAGCACAATGTTTTGAGTGCGTTACATTGAGTTCTACCACAAAACATGATTTTTCACCCCAAAAAAAAAGTCGTTTCCCAGCAATAATTTTTGCGATGAGGTCTTTTATACCCTGTATAATATGCTACTCCCGTCCCCCCAAATTTCACAAACTCTTCCTTAAACTTAAGGCGAAGATTTATTAAACAATGGTTCGACCTGCTGTCTTGTATAGATCAGAATGTTGGGGTCACAAAAGGGATTAAAGAAAGAATGAAAATTGTGTGTGTGGCATCAAAACATTACAAAATTATAAATAAATTAATAAATAAAAAAACAAAACTAATAACACCAAAAGGGCCTCAGCTCAGCATAATGCCAGATGGCAACACAAGGTGTACCACCTGACGCTGATTTTCAGCTGCAGCCCACGAGTGCCATACGCTCGACAACATAAACAAACACAATATTAATGTTTACAATTTTTGCACAAATAACTACTAAAAATAAAAATAAAATGCTATATTATAAATATGTCGGATATGGTCATGAGTACGGACGGGCGAACGTATCGAAAGCGCGCCAGTGATGACATCACGCGACCTACTTACCAGTCTACCCCACCATGGCGGCTTCTACAGAGTCCTGATGTTAACAACACGCGGAGAGGCGGACATTCTATGTCTGATCGCAGCGGAGTTAAGAAGTCTTGAAACTGTACCCGAATCATTGTGCCCAGTGTTAATGTGTCAAAGTGTAATGTCAAGTAATTTGTTAGACTCAGTGTATTTGTTTGAAAAGAGTAACCATGGAGTTTCTTGCCAGTTCTTCTCCATGGAAACTACCATACCGAACCGTGCAATGCGAAAATAAATAGTGTATCGCATCCAGTGTGTTTTCATTAGCACGAAACCCGTCTTCTGCCCACATAAGCTCGAGCCTAATGAAATAAAGTCCTGACAATCCCGACATCAGAAGTGGGATAAAATCGTGCTAATGAAATCATACGCGAGGACAGTGTCAATAACAATCGGTGTCAATTGTGTAAAAACCGAAAAAGTGCCGAAAAAGTTCGCGTAAAAAAAACGGACAAGAAAGAGGATAGACCGATTAGTGTGGTCATAGTCACACACCCGCAATAATTTTGGTTTATCCGTGATCATGGTGCTTGCAACAGCGCCGAAATAAAGCAGACAGTTAACAAGTGTTATTTACCATGTGAAAAAACGGGATACACGCCGATTTTTAGTGTTAATGACAATCAGTGACGGTTACTTTTTAAAATGCAGAACAAAGTGAATAGCAAGAAAGTGTTGTGGACCCGTTTAAAGAATTGTTCAGTGCCAAATTCGTGTACGTCGTACGTCATTTACGTGAGTAGTGACAAACAAGAGGATTTTCGGACGACTGCCATTAAGAAGCTGTTGCCTGTGCCGGCTGCTACAGGCATTGGGCAGCGACCGCAGGCCAGCAGCAGCTCACTGGTGTGCTTCAAGTGTGGCACGCCGGGCCACATCGCCAGTCACTGCACTGCATAGCAGGCCAGCGCTGGTCCAGTGCTGCTGTACTGGTGGAAAAGCGAGTCGACCTTTTCATCGTCAAGCCGGAATATGAAAGTACTTTGGTGAGTCGTTTTCATTTTGTTATGACTCTGGAGCAGAGTGCCAATTCTGTTTAGTCTGCCTAAGAGTGAGCATATTTATCCAATCGTTACTATAACTGGTGTAGTTCAAGGTTCAGTAAATGGTAATTCGAAGATTTTAGCCTGTGTGAGAAAGATCCCCGATCACAAAGTTCCTCAGGAATTAGATGTCATAGTTGATGACAGTGATAGTGAAACCCAATCTGATTAAGAAAGGCTTGTACACTCATACTCAAAACTGTTAGACCGCACCTCATGAGTAACATGATGGTGATGGGTCTGTGTTGGCAACACAACATTTAGTTTTCATTTTGATAGCACAAAGGCCCAGAGGCCATTCCAAAAATATCTGTCAGTGTCACTAAATGTCATCTATGTTTCATTATCTATGATTTACTGTACAAAACAAAATTACAAGAGACGGACGTATTTTTCAACTCAACTGCAGTTTTATTACAAATCGAAATCCCAACATGGTCCTTCGAGCAAAACAATAAGTAATACAGTCCACCCAGCGACAGAACGGTAAATAATCTACGTCAGTGACGGGTTTCAACCAAGAAAATTCTACTTTCGGTGCCTGACGCCGGCAGTGCTTCGTCGCCGTGCCAAGCAAGCCGCAAGCGCAATTTCCGGTGACGCCGAGAGGGATTCGTCGGCGCTCAAGCAGAACGCATCTGATTGGCTCGCGTCACATCACGCCACTCTGTAGAGCCAATCAGCGACGGGCGAGTCCACAAATTCGAGAAGCAAAGCACGCGCCGCCACGCCCGCCGCCGGCTCGCCGCACGCGCCACCACGTGGCCCCGCTGCCCGCTGCCGCGCGCCGCAAACGCGTCACATCACGCCACTCTGTAGAGCCAATCAGCGACGGGCGAGTCCACAAATTCGAGAAGCACGCGGCCACGCGCCGCCACGCCGCCGGCTCGCCGCACGCGCCACCACGTGGCCCCGCTGCCCGCTGCCGCGCGCCGCAAACGCGTCGCATCGTCAAATTTTTTCAGTTGCTGCAGACATTCAGGTTTACAGAAAAATAACGTGTTGTCTCGTGCATGTGCAGTCACACAATTTCAGTTGTAACAGCAATTTTACAGTGTGCGAAACAAGTTTTCGATTTCAAATATGGAAGGCGACCAAATTAAAACGCTCGTCAGGAAACGAGCGTCCATCAAAGGTATTATCTCGAAAATTGAAAACATATTCAAACACGAAGAGGGTTACAAGGAGTTATCCAAACAGGCGTTACTCCTAAAAGAAGAGCGTCTTCGCGAATTATTCAAGAAGTACGAAAACTATACATTGGAGATTTGCGCCATAGACCCCGAGCTCGATGATGGCGACGATGTAGAAGAAAAATACAGCAAAACGCTCACCGTCATCAGGGAATTATTGGATAAAATAAATTGTGAAAACGATTGTAAGAACGAGTTTACAAAAAGCTTCAATACAAAGTTACCTACCATAAATGTACCAACGTACTCTGGTAAGTACTCCGAGTTCAAGCCATTCATACAACTCTTCGATTCACTCATCCACAACAATCAAAATTTAGATGATGTGCAAAAGTTTTTCTATTTACGTAATTTTCTGCGAGAGGAACCTCACGATCTGGTCAAAAATCTCACCTTGTCTACTGAGAGTTACCATGAGGCTAGGAAAATTCTACTCGACAGATACGACAACAAATATAAGATTACAAATGAACATATACACATTTTGTTAGATATTGTACCTTTATGTAAGTCAACAGCAAGTAATTTAAGAAACTTTGTATCTGTTGTAAAACAACAAATTGCTGCCTTGAAAAATTTAGGACACTCTGTTGATCAATGGGATCCAATAGTACTTTGCATTCTGACTAGAAAGTTAGACTTATTGTGTAGTAGGGAATTTCAATTGGCTCGAGTACGAGATCCCACGGTTGCACACCTTATTGATTTTCTAGATAAGCGTGCACTAGCACTTGAGAATGCAGAGCGGCCACCGGAGAGATCCCAGCCAACTACAAAGGTGGCTCATGTTGCTGCTGTGAAGAAAGCGAATCCAGATACAGGTGCTCCTGCGGAGACTGTAGGAACAAGAAGCTGCTTGCTCTGTAAGTCCAACCACAAGCTTTTTACTTGTCCACAGTTTAAACTTATGTCTGCGAGTGATCGAATCAAATTTGCTACATCTAACAAGATATGTGAGATTTGTTTAAATAATCATAGTAAAAAATGCAGATATCACTTTAAATGTAATGTCTGCAAAGAAGGGCACAACACATTGCTCCACGAAGATAAAGCATCGTCTCCAGTAACATTGATGTCTGAGGCTGCCTCCGAGCAAGTACTATTGCCTACAGCACAGGTAAAACTATTAGCGAGCAATGGTACAGAGGTTCATGTCAAGGCTCTTCTAGATACTGGATCACAGGCATCTTTCGTGACCAGAGAACTTGCAAACCTATTAAAACTGCAAGTTGATATAGCCAACACTCCAGTTATCGGTATAGGCAATACTTTAAATAAATTAAAGGAGAAGGTCCATTTGGAAATACATTCCCTCACTCAGAATTTTAAAATTTCAGTCACATGCTACTTATTGGACAAAATAACTTCAAAATTACCACAAAGAAAGTTTGACTTGCATAACTTAATTTTACCTCCCAAAATTTTGCTAGCTGACAAAAAGTTCAATGAGCCTAGTAACATACACATTCTATTAGGTGCTGACATATTTTTCCAGATCCTGCTGCCGCCTGAGCCTGAGCTTCAAGCTCTTCCATCCAGCTCGGAGGCGGCTGGTGGCAGTGTCACATCACTCACATCTAAAGCTCCAGTATTAAATACAAGACTTGGTTATGTAATTGCAGGTAACACATCTACACAACACACAGAACCAGTCATTACTTTATTTTGCAAAAAATGTGATTCTGATTTAAACAATTCTATTGTTGAGTTTTGGAAGTGTGAAAGTGTTCCAGAGACCTTTCCAGAGGCACATTCTGAACATGACTTGTGTGAAAAGATATTTTGTGAAAACGTTGAGCAAGATACAAAAAACAATAAAATTCAAGTAATCTTGCCACTAAAGTTGCCATTAGATTCAATCAATCAGGCTTTAGGAGATTCATTATATTTGGCATTGAAAAGATTTCACAACTTAGAACTTAGATTTAAAAAAGATTCTAATCTTTTTAGGTTATACAAGGAGTTTATTCATGAATATTTAAAGCAAGATCATGGTACATTAATTGATATAAGTCAATATAACTTATCTACTGATCCAGTGTACTTTTTACCACATCACCCTGTACTTAGGTTAGATAAAAAGACCACAAAATGTCGGGTTGTATTTGATGGTTCTATGAAAACCCGCACAAAAACATCCTTGAATGATTTATTACTTAATGGTCCTGTAGTACAAAAGGAGCTAGTAGATGTCTTACTGCTATTCAGAGTTGATGAATATTTTTTTATAACAGACATCAAAAATATGTTTAGAAATATAAAAATACATCCCAAACACAGGTCATTACAGAATATTCTATGGAGAGACTCTCCAGATGAAAGTGTTAAATGTATTCAATTGAACACAGTTACATATGGCTTAAAGAGCTCATCCTATTTGGCAACTCGATGTTTAAAAATGTTGGCTGAAAAACACCACAACGACTATCCTATAGCTGCTTCTATTTTAAATAATTCCACATATGTTGATGATATTCTTTATTCAGAAAAATCATTGGTCGAATTATCAGCAGCAAAGGAACAACTATGCAGTTTGTTAAGCTTAGGAAGTTTTCAGTTACATAAATGGGTTTCAAATTCGCCAGACTTGTTAAAAGACATACAAAAGGATCAACAACATTTTGATGAGATTGATCTAGAGAAAAATAACACTTCTTTAAAAACACTAGGTATGAATTACAATATTAAGTTAGACTCATTTATTATATCTAGTCCAAAAACTGTCAACAGCATGCCTCAATCTAAGCGTGAAATTCTTAGCTTCATAAGTGGATTCTATGACCCATTAGGTCTTGCTGGACCTATTGTGGTAAGCGCAAAGGCTATAATGCAACGCTTATGGCAAGAAAAATTGGACTGGGATTCTGTGCCAAATTGTGAACTGCTACAGCTTTGGCACAAGTTTTATAATAGCTTGCTTACAATGCAGCCAATGCTTATACCGCGACATATAGGTGTGCATGACATAAGCTTTACGCAAATTATAGGGTTTGCTGATGCATCTAGCAATTCTGGTTATGGCTGTTGTGTATATCTAAGAGTCGTGGACTCAGTGGGTAATGTCAAGATATCCTTGCTTTGTTCGAAATCACGAATAAATCCTATTAATAAGAGTTTATCAGTTCCCCGACTAGAACTTAATGCAGCACTGTTGCTGGCAAAGCTTGTCAGCAGAGTTCATCACATATTAACTGTTAAAATGCAAATACAGGATATTATAATTTATTCTGATTCACAAATAGTATTAGCTTGGCTCAAAACTAATATAAACACACTTAAAGCTTATATAGCGAATCGCGTTAAGGTCATCTCACAACTTACACAAAAATACACATGGTCATATGTCAGCTCGAACGAGAACCCCGCTGATTGTCTTAGCCGAGGAGTCATGCCAAACGAGCTAGCCGATCATGACCTGTGGTGGAAAGGCCCTGCGTTTCTGCATTCACGTGAGTACAAGCCGCAATTAAATTTAATTTTGCCACAGGATTTACCAGAGGTTAGCGTCGACTCTGCATGCTTAAGTGCAATGCTTTGTATTACTTCTAGTGAGCAATCGTTATGTCTCGATTTTCTTGAAAAAATTTCTGAAATCAATAAAATGATAAGAGTTTTAGCTTACATCTTACGTTTCGTTCAGAATGCAAAGTCAAAAATAGTCTCTAAAAATAAACTCAATTATATTACAACTCAGGAACTTGATCTGTCATTGTCAATGATTGTAAAGTATGAACAACAAAAATATTTATCAGAAGATGTTCATGTTTTAAAATGTAAGAACACAATAACTAAAGGTAATTTAAAGCCATTATGTCCGTTTATTGATGACAGGGGCTTGATTCGCGTGGGTGGTCGATTACAAAATGCCTCCATTCCTTATACACAGAAACATCCCATTGTCTTACCTAAGGATTCGCATATCACAAACTTAATTATTGTAAGTGAACATATAAAAAACCTCCATGCGGGTTCCAAGCTTGTTCTGTCATCGATAAACCAAAGATTCTGGATTGTGAACGGTCTCAGACAAGTTAAAAAAGTGTTACATAAGTGTACTGTTTGTTTTAGATTAAAAGCAGAATCAGCAAAACAGTTAATGGGTTCTTTGCCGCCAGAAAGAGTCAATGTATGTCGCCCCTTCCAGAAGGTTGGTTTAGATTACGCTGGTCCGATCTCATTGAAAATAGCCAGGATCAGAAAACCTATAATCTCAAAAGGTTATATTTGCCTGTTTGTGTGCTTTGTAACAAAAGCTATCCATTTGGAGCTGGCCACTGATTTAAAAACAGAAACTTTTATAGCCTGCCTAAATAGATTTATATCGCGACGTGGATTGCCCACAGACATATATAGCGACAACGCTTCAACCTTCAAGTGCGCAAAGAACCAATTAAATGAACTACATAACTTTCATAACTCGCCAGTTCACCAAAGACAGGTATGTCAATATTCAGCTCAAAAGAGGATTAATTTTCATTTTTTACCTTGCTATTCGCCAGTCTTCGCTGGATTGGCAGAAGCTGGTGTTAAAAGTGTAAAGTACCACTTAAAGAGAGTGTTACTAAAGTCTATTCTTACGTATGAAGAACTGTATACAGTCATATGTCAAATTGAGTCTTGTTTAAACAGCAGACCTCTCATGCCATTATCCAATGATACTAATGATTATACTTGTATTACTCCAGGTCACTTCTTAATAGGAACTGCTTTAAATACTTATCCTGAGCCTAATGTAAACATAATAAAACAATCTCAATTTTGGAAAACTTGTAATGATATAAAAATGTCGTTTTGGAAGGTTTGGAGTAAGCATTATTTAAATTTGTTACAATCTCGCCCTAAGTGGCAAGACACCCAACCTAATGTAAAGGTAGGAGCATTGGTGATCCTAAGGGATGACAATTTGTCACCACTATACTGGCCCCTAGCCAGAGTCATAAATACTTACCCAGGTAAAGATGGCAAAGTAAGAGTAGTTGAAGTCAAAACTGCAAACGGCCACACACATAAAAGAGCTGTAATGAAAGTTTGTGTTTTACCGCTGGAATGTAGTGGTACTGGTTAATAACAATGATAATGTTTTGTCTTCAAATTTTACCTATCAGCTACATTGTTTCTATGGTAGTTAATTAGTAGGTATATGTTAATTTAGTTTAATATTGATAACATTTGCAACATAACAATTTGTATGATAACGTTTTGTCTTCAAATTGTATCTATCAGCTACACTGTTTCTAAGTAATTAATTAGTTTATGTTAATTTAGATTAATAATGATAATTATTAGGTAGTTTAAGTTAATAAGTAATTAAGTTAATTTAGTTTAATAATTATAACATAATATTGTCTCTTAAATAAAAAATAAAAATGTACTTATCGGCTACATTGTTTAACAAGTACTTTTACTTTAATTAGTTGAAGTTAATTTAGTTTAATATGAACAATTTTAGTTTCGTGTCTTATTGTTAATACTACATAATATCTTTATTACCTATATTGTCTATGTGAAATAGTAAGCTGTTATATTACACGCTTTATATTATTTTTTGTATACTTTTAAGTACTTAGCTAATTAATCTTTCAGTTGCCCCGCCAATATGTTGGCAACACAACATTTAGTTTTCATTTTGATAGCACAAAGGCCCAGAGGCCATTCCAAAAATATCTGTCAGTGTCACTAAATGTCATCTATGTTTCATTATCTATGATTTACTGTACAAAACAAAATTACAAGAGACGGACGTATTTTTCAACTCAACTGCAGTTTTATTACAAATCGAAATCCCAACAGTCTGTTATGAGTTAGACCGCACCTCGTGAGTAACACGTGGCGATGGGTCTGTTAGACCGCACCTCATGAGTAACATGATGGCGATGGGTCTGTAGGGAATCGTTGGTGCGATTTCTGTCTGTGATGGTGCACAGAGCGCTTATGAAAGTTTTATGAGTTGAGTTTGCATTGCCAAGAGTTATGGTAAAGAGAACCAGAATTTATTGTTAGAATTCCTGTGTTGTAACTTTTTGATCGGACCTTTTCTAATGTTGATCGGACCTTTTGCAATGAGAGAGCAGTTATCGCGCAATATAGTTGAAAGTTCCAATTATGACAGACTGCGAAAAGTAACTGACGTTGACATGCACGTAGGTGACAATGACGAGACTAGCCATGACGAAAATGATAACGCTGACGAGACTAGTTAAGTATCAAGTAGTCCACTTAACATTTTGAGTACCAGCATAGTAAGAGTTTTCTTATAATCTCATTTTCTAAACTAAACTATGATGATTTTAATTGTTTTGATTTTAATGGATTCACTGTTTACAAGTACAATGCTTTCGATGGACTGAAAGCATACCCGATGAATTGGGTATTGTTGTGGCCGCATCAGAAGCGCCGGAGCATGTATGAGGTGCACGTTGACTGCTTTTTATGTGCAGTATACTCTTTGCGAGGAGTAGCACTTACGCGGCTGAGATGGTTAGCTTCTGACGATGGGTTCACATTTAACGTTATGACTTGCCGATGGACTGGCAATTGAGTTTTGCTCGTGTAGAGACTCGTGTAGAGACACGCGTAGAGTCTCGCGTAGAGACACGCGTAGAGACACGCGTAGTGTGACGCGTAGTGACGCGTAGTGATGCGTAGTGACGCGTAGTGACGCGTAGTGACTCGTAGTGACGCGTAGTGACGCGTAGCGACGTGAAGCGACGTGTAGCGACGCGTAGTGACGCGTAGATTGACGTGTAGAGCGACAGTCTAATTTTCTGACGAGTTTATTATTCGAACGTCAGATACACTTTCCTATCATTAAATTGTGATTGCCAGTATGAGTATGCTCACGAACTCACGAATCACGTTCAATTGAAGAAAATACCGGTAGGGAAGTGCTTCCACACATTTTGATAACGATCATCTTTAAAAACTGAAAGCTTTGAATTATTAGAGTGCCTAAAAATATGTACAGGGTAGGCTAAGAAAGATGCCAGTGGGTCTCGTACCAGTCTATGTTGATAAGGATTTTGATGATGTTGAGCAAGCTTATGCGGTAGCAGCCTGTGTGGCAACCTGAGCCTATATGGCACTTGTAAGCCTGTGTGGCACCTGTAGGGCGGGGAGCTTTAGTGGTGTGCATACGTGGTATAAACGTAGTGCATACGTAGTGTAAACGTAGTGCATACGTAGTGCGTGCGTAGTGGATGCGTAGTGTAGACGTAGTGCATACGTAGTGCGTACGTAGTGGATGCGTAGTGTATGAGATGCATACGTGGTCCATGCGTAGCTTGCGTAGTGTGTGCGTCGCATACGTGGTCCTTGCGTAGCTTGCGTAGTGTGTGCGTTACATGCGTAGTGTGCGCGTTGCATACGTTGTGTACCACTGTTTTAGTACCCTTTCGGTTATAGTAGTGTGTTTGACCGTACCGGTAGTTATTGCGTAGTCGTGGTCCGTGGGGCGCGATGCGTGTTTGGCTCTGGCAGAGGTTGGGGTCTAGAAAGACCGTAGTGTGTAGTCACTGGGTGATGCACATGGCAGATCCATCTGATGGATGTGAGAGCAATGCGATTGCTGGTCGGCTGGAGTACCATGGCGTTAGAGGTTTTGCTTGAGGGTTTCTGTAAGCTTGGCAGATTTTAAAGCAGTAGAGTTTTAAAGGTTGATTCGAACGACTATGGTACATGGCCCATGGGTTGATCTTGTAGGGTCAGGAGTTGACCGGACCAAGAAAATTGAAAGCTAAAGGAACGATACTTGTTCGGCCTAGCTAAGTCCGGTCCAGTTTGGCTGAAGGGACGCACCTGAAGGGCAAAAAAAAGAATTGCCGGACCAGGGGGTTGATCTTGTAGGGTCAGAAGTTGACCGGACCATGAAAATTGAAAGCTAAAGGAACGATACTTGTTCGGCCTAGCTAAGTTCGGTCCAGTTTATCTGAAGGGACACACCTGAAGGGCAAAAAAAAAAAGAATTGCCGGACCAGGGGGTTGATCTATTTTCAAGTATTCCTAATTTAATCGTGTTTGAATTAGTCGACTGCCTCGTTGGTCTAGTGGTCGCAAGTGTGTCTGAAGGTTCTGGGTTCGATTCCCGGGTCTGGCAAAGAGTTATTGGGTTTTTCCATCGGGAATTTCTGAGTAACAGCCATGGAGTTTAGATTTGTGCCCAGTTGAGGGCAATAGGCTGAGACCCGATGAATCTAGAGTTTGGTCAGGAGTGACCGAGTGGAACAAAATTCTGTCGTGGACTATTTGTTTGCAGGGTTACCATCACACGAGGACGTGTGAAGGCAGGATGGCCGTGTCGGATATGGTCATGAGTACGGACGGGCGAACGTATCGAAAGCGCGCCAGTGATGACATCACGCGACCTACTTACCAGTCTACCCCACCATGGCGGCTTCTACAGAGTCCTGATGTTAACAACACGCGGAGAGGCGGACATTCTATGTCTGATCGCAGCGGAGTTAAGAAGTCTTGAAACTGTACCCGAATCATTGTGCCCAGTGTTAATGTGTCAAAGTGTAATGTCAAGTAATTTGTTAGACTCAGTGTATTTGTTTGAAAAGAGTAACCATGGAGTTTCTTGCCAGTTCTTCTCCATGGAAACTACCATACCGAACCGTGCAATGCGAAAATAAATAGTGTATCGCATCCAGTGTGTTTTCATTAGCACGAAACCCGTCTTCTGCCCACATAAGCTCGAGCCTAATGAAATAAAGTCCTGACAATCCCGACAAATACATTAAAAAACAATAACAAAAAGTAAAATTATGAAATGCATCAAATAAATAACATTGGATTTTTTAATAACTAGTAAAAGGGATGTATGAATAGTAGATTGTATCATAAGGGAGCAAAATAATATTTTTACGGCGAGGGCGCTTTTTTGAATCCAGAGCAAAGTGAGGGATTCTAGAGTAGAATCCCGAGCGTAGCGAGGGATTCTTTAATAGAATCCTGAACGTAGCGAGGGATTCAAAGTACGTCGCCCGAGCCAAAAATATATTTTGCGCCCGAGTGATACACTCTACTTTTCATCACCCACTATGAGGAAATAAAAGACGCCTCATAATTTTAACCGACTTCAAAAAGGAGGAGGTTCTCAATTCGACTGTTTTTTTAAAATGTATTTACACCTATTACGCTGATATTTATGAGCCGATTGACGTGATTATTCTTTAGTTTGATGCGGAATAGTTGCCATTTGGTCCTAAAATTTAACATAGTTTGGCCCAGTAGTTTTCATTTTATGAACATTTTTACTTCAGTCGTGTGGTCTAATTTCAACATGTAAAATAAATGCATATCTAATATTTGGATAGGATATTACAAATAAAAATGGAAAAATAAAAAAAAACTTTTTTGCAAAAAAATAAAACCGGTTTCACAAAACACAAAAACGTTAAAAATAACTTTAGCTTCAGAAGTCGGTGACAAAAAAAAACTAAATGAATCAAACAAAGGTCACCGACTTCTGAAGATCTAAAGTTATTTTTCACTTTATTGTGTTTTTTATTCACTGTCACTTGAAGAACTCATTTTTCATAACAAAACCATGAATTTCTAACAATTCATGAAAATTGACGAAAACGCAGTTTAAACGCGTTTTTAATTTGATTTCTTTTTTTATTCAGCCGGCGCGGCGGCGGCGGTGCGACTATGGGCCGTCTTTATTCAAACAATATTTGCGTTCGATTTCTTTCGGCGCTGAACACTAAGATGTTCCAAATTCAAAAAGAGCGCCGCAAAGATAATTGCGGCGCACTTATAAAGAGGATTAAAAACTCATTACTGCCCGCTAAACGTTTATTATAGAAAACACCACCTTTGGGTGCACTTAAAGGCGAACCAAGTCGTCCTTTTCGAATAGATGGGATGAAAAGGCATTTGCATGTCGCGGAGATGAGGATGCTAAGGGGGATGTGTGGTGTTACGCGAATGGATAAAGTTAGAAATGAGTATATAAGAGGTCTGAAAGTGGCGCCGGTGACTGAAAAGTTGTGTGGTAATCAGTTGTCCTGGTAATAAAATAATAATATAATAAAATAGTTTATTGCTTCAACTTAAATACCTTATTCTAGTTACAATGGGGAGAATCCATTTAAGCAAATAGTATGCTTGTTTTAGGATACTCCGCCCTTCCCCAGGTTATGTAATTGTATTTAAGTTATTAAACCTGATCATAATATTAAATGAACTTATACAATTAAAAATGCAGGAACAAAATGGGTACTTACACAGTATTGTTATATGAGTAAAAGACAAATAAAACAAAGACAAATAACGCGCTGTTCTGTGTGTAGGAGATGGTGTGGAGGTGAATGTGTATGTAGTATGTGTATGAGAGTGAGTAGTGGGTGAGAGTAAGTGTGGGGGGGTGAGGGTCATAATCCAAACTTCATACAGGTGGAGATTAATTATTATCTACGTTTTTTTTTTTTTTTTTTTTTTTTTTTTTTTTTTCATTACAATGTAGGTTTTTTTTTTTTTTTGGTAGCTAACCTTGCGACTAGTCTTGGGATCGGAATCAATGTAAAACATTAACTTCCATTAGCGCCATAAATAACATAGCGTAATATAAATATTACAGTCTCATTGATTGCACCATATTTTCCACTTCGTCATAGGTTTTTAACTTAAGCCATTTAGACAAAGCGTTTTTACATTCGCGGTAGGTTAGTGGGTATATATCAAGTTCTTTATTAAGAAAATTGTATAAATGGGATGATTGCCTAGGGAATTGCCTTTTTGCGAATGTAGACTTTACCGACACAGTAGGAGCAACCGTGTTTTTCCTTCTGCCTTTTGTCTTCTGTGGGTTGAACGATAGAGTTTTATGCTTAGTTAGAATTATATTAAGTACGTAAAGCTTTCTAACGGTCAGAAGATCCGAAATCCGGTAAAGGTTCTCAGTTGAAAACCTGAAGGGTTTAAAAAACATAACTTTCAGTAGTGACCTCTGAGCTCTCTCGAGGTCTAAGAATTTAATCTTTGTGGCACCTCCCCAGACAGGTACGCAATAAGCCAGGACGGACTGAGCAAGTGAGATGTAAATCTGTATCAGGAGCTTTTTCGAGGTGACATGTCGTAATGTTTTGAAAGTCCAGATTAATTTCCGTATTCGCTTCATTATTAATTCAGTTTGGTTATGCCAGGATAGTCGTTGATCAACCATAATGCCTAGGTATTTGGTAGATTCTACTCTATTGATTTCTGTGCAAGAACAGATTGGATTTACAGGATAATTGCATTTATGAATCTTAATTTTGAATTCTGGAGGGGGTTGAGAGGTGTTGTACTTTGTGAAGCAAATGAAGTTGGTTTTGGTAGTATTTAAGGTTAAGAGGTTAAGGTCAAGCCAGGCTGCTATTCTTGCCAGTCCACGCTCAGCAGTTAACCGGACATTGTTCCAGGTGTCACCACTGAACACTATAGCAGTGTCATCTGCGTATGAAAGAATGCGTGCATCCACAATTTTCATGCTACATAGAGCATTTATATATATAAGGAACAATGTCGGTCCGAGCACACTGCCTTGACCTACTCCGAATTGGACGATCTCTTCAGAGCTAATGGTATTGCCTAACTTAATCTTTTGCTTGCGTTCGCTTAGATAGTCTTTGAGCAAGGCGTGGGGAATACCTCTTACCCCAATTGATTCCAGCCTATCCAGCAGTGTGACGACAGAAACTGTGTCGAAAGCCTTTTGAAGATCTAGGAAGACAGCAAGGCACTTGCCTCCGCTGTCCACTTGACTGGTTACAGCGGAGGCAAGCGCCAGTACTGCGTCTTCCGTAGACATTTTTTGTCTGAAACCGTACTGCGAGGGCGATAGGAGGTTGTTTTTATTAAGGTAAGATAAGAGACGTGAGTTTATTAATCTTTCCATTACTTTTGATATTGATGGCAGTACAGATATGGGTCTATAGTTAGACGGATTAGTTTTGTCTCCACTTTTGTGCACCGGTGTTATAATGGCAAGTTTTAAGGCGTTTGGGTATGTAGCGTGTTCAAAGCACTGGTTCGCTAAGTGGGTTATAATTGGGACGACAAGGACCTGGTATGGGCATGTGATGCGGAGGGATGAGGACATGTCGTGAGGAAAGTTCTGAGTGTGAATGTGGATGGGTATAAGAGTAGAGGAAGAGCAAAGAAACGATGGATGGACTGTGTGAAGGATGATATGGCACGAAAGGAGGTGTCTGATGATATGAAGAGCAATAGAGAAGGGTGGAAGAAGAGAGCTAGATAAAAGATTAACTTACATTCTCCAGATGTGTAAGATTGTTCATTAACCCGCTCGGTAATTCCTTGATCGGATTCATTAGCAGGAATATAGTCCGCAGATTAGGCACGTGAGCCAACGAGCCAGCCGCTATCGAAGATATGTGGCAGTTAGTCAGTGTGAGGCTCTTCACGGAGTCTAGACCTGGAGTGATATAAACAAGGATTTTACTCGTTACCTTCGATCGAAAATTCCTTTAGATTAAGGGTACAATTCCAAGACACGGACCTCTGAATTATCCGAATCATGAGGGTATTGTATATGGTTGTGCAGCAAAGTCACAATCTATTGACTGATGGCATCAAGTACAGGCCACACATAAAACCAGTACAGCTGGCATCCTTACAAAAAATGAGACAAAGTATAAGACAATGCTTCTAAACTTTCTCATTTCCTTATAAAAAGTATTACTACTACAGCTACAACAACCTATAACGTCGACTACTGGACATAAGCCTCTCCCATGATGGGAGGAATTTCCCGTAATCTCCACGCTTGGCAGGCGGATTGGAGATCGCAGTGATGAAAGACTAACAGAAAACGCTGCTGCCCATTGTCTAGGCGCAAGGTGTTCTGCCTCAGACATTAGTCACCTTATACGACACCCGTGACTGTAATGGGTTGGTTCTATTCTACTCTGTCGGATACCACACGGCTAAAAAGTATTGTATGAGACAAAATCTTCTGAATTTCCACATTTCCGAAATATAAGCTGTCAAAGTTGTTCATGGCGAAGATTGTAACTTGTGAATTCGATAAAATATATTTGCCACTCACAAAGCATGCTTTAAACAAAAGAATATTGACACTTACCTCTAAAAGAATTAACACCAATTTCCTGAATATCGTTACCCCAAATATTCAAAATTTCCAAATTCGTCAGACCATTGAAGGCATCTTCAGGAATCTCCTTTAGATTCGCTTCAGAAAGCTCTAGGAACTTGAGCTGCGTCGCGTTCGCGAACACGTGGCTCTCTAGAGTGACCTGAGTACCATCAGTGATCCTGAGGTTCTTCAGACTTGGTAAGGCTTGCAATACTGAAATGGGGACCGCCTTCTCAGGACCTGAAATTATAGAAAATTTGATGGTCAAAAACTGTGTTGTGTTAGGCTGTACTAAAGGGTGTAGTGTAAAACACCTCTTAACGAAGACGAAAGGCACTTGTTCTCCTCGTCACTGCGATAATTTTTATGTTCTACACCATACCTGGGAACCTTCTAGTTACGGAGATATTGGGGGTCAAAATTCCAACTTTTTGACAAGTTTTTTTTTTATATACAAGTTTTTAATGTAATATTTTTACTTTAAACACCTCCACGACCCCCGTACTATTCAATCCATCCATCAGCACAAATTTTTGAGTGCGTTACATTTAGTTCTACCACAAAACATGATTTTTCACCCCAAAAAAAAAGTAGTTTACCAGCAATCATTTTTGCGTAAAGTTACTTAGTTTGATGTACAGAATGCTTGGTTGACAGCTTCGTGATGAGGTCTTTTACACCCTGTATTGTTATCGTCAGATTAAATTTTTCACAATGTTGGCAAATTGCGATGTAACTGGGACAAAAATCAAAAAGTAGGCATCGTGCTATCTAAATCTAATCGTTTCAAAATGTTGGTGTCTTTCTACCGATTACTTGAAAGTAAAAAAAGTAGTCATAGTACGAAACTAGGCATGTGCTTCGAAATCATGCTGACTAGGTGCAGGTCAGACAGGCAGTCGCTCCATGTAAAATACTGGTATTCAGCTGCATCCGGTTAGACTGGAAGTCGACCCCAACATAATTGGGAAAAGGCTAGGCAGATGATGAGATAATGATGATGGTCAACGATTGGTCAGATAGGCAGTCGCACTGGTGCTGTATCTACTTTGGTCAGATAGGCAGTCGCACTGGTGCTGTATCTACTTTGGTCAGATAGGCAGTCGCACTGGTGCTGTATCTACTTTGGTCAGATAGGCAGTCGCACTGGTGCTGTATCTACTTTGGTCAGATAGGCAGTCGCACTGGTGCTGTATCTACTTTGATCAGATAGGCAGTCGCACTGGTGCTGTATCTACTTTGGTCAGATAGGCAGTCGCACTGGTGCTGTATCTACTTTGGTCAGATAGGCAGTCGCACTGGTGCTATATCTACTTTGAATACACTGCCTCGAAAAACATAAGGTCGCTCAATAAATTAATTCAATGGTTGCTGGATCTAACCCATCTAAATCACGACTTCATCAAGAGTTACTTGACCCCTAGCCTACCTATTATAACACAACCTCACCTATCAAAATTCTGACTAGACTAATAGATGCGTGACCCACCCATCCAAAACCCGACCGCATCAAGAGTTGCTTGTTGCCTAATGACTCATCGTGTGCAGCTTAATAATAATATAATAACCAGACCCATCTAAATCCTGACCTCATCAAGCGTTGCTTAACTGCCACCTATCCATTTCCATGCCTCGCCCACAGCCGCTTATATCTCCTAATTACCAAGTCCGTGACATTGCCCATGCCAGCCACATTTCTCCCCTCAGGGTTGCTTAACTCCCCCCATCAAATACAAGGGTTGCTTAACTCCCCCCTATCAAATACAAGGGTTGCTTATCTCCCCCCCATCAAATACGAGGGTTTCTTAACTCCCCCCCATCAAATACAAGGGTTGCTTATCTCCCCCCCATCAAATATAAGGGTTGCTTAACTCCCCCCATCAAATACAAGGGTTGCTTAACTCCCCCCCATCAAATCCAAGAGTTGCTTAACCCCCACGTCCAAAACCTGACCTAATCCCGCCTATCCAAAACCTATCCTCATCAAGAGTGGCTTCACCCTTTTTGTGACTCTCCTTTTATAGCTTATTCTTCAAATCCCACCTAACCAAGTGTTGCTTAACCCCACCCATCTTTTTCCCGACCCCGTCAAAAGTCGCTGAACCCCACCCATCCTTTTCCACAACTCGCCTACAGCCGCTTACCTCTCTCAATCACCAAGTCCGTGATATCTCCCAAGCTAGCGACATGTTCTCCCCTCAGCGGCGCTTTTCCATCCTTCACGAACAGATACCTCGACACTGACGTCATCTGCAGCGCTTCAGGCAGGCACTCCAGGATGGAGGGAGCACAGTACTGGATCGACAGGGAGGAAAGAGGCATATTGTTGGCGAAGTTGATGACCGGGAGGTCCGCGCAGGTGAAGTTGGTGCCCTGCAAACACAAACATATTTACTTATAATAACGCCCACAGCTGGACATAAGCCTCTCCCATGATGAGAGGAATTTGCCGTAATCTCCACGCTTGGCAGGCGGATTGGAGATCGCAGTGATGAAAGACTAACAGAAAACGCTGCTGCCCATTCTCAGGTCTACGGAGGCGCAAGGTGTTCTGGCTCAGGCATTAGTCGCCTTATACGACACCCGTAAGTGTAATGGGTTGGTTCTATTCTACGCTGCCGGATACCACACGGCTACTAAATCAATCAACACGGAATTGCACATTTCCATGGTCCTAACCTTTCTCGTCACGCAGAACCGTCCTGGGCTACAGCGAGAAGCAGAGCTTGGCAGCACTGGTGCTGACAGATGAGATCTCTAATGGTGTGACAGTCAGAGTGACAAGTCATAGATTTCGAGTTCGCACCCAAGACCCGCACCTCTGATTTTTGGGATTCATGTGCATCACCTCAGCCGAAAAACGTCCACTGCTGGACACGGGCCTCCCCCAAGGGGAAGTTCTTGCCATGATCGCCACGCTTGGCAGGCGGGTTGGCGATCACTGTGCGGTTGTTACAAAAGCACAGAGAACGCTGCTGCCCATTCTCTGGTAATCCCTAGTCGCCTCTTATGACACCCACGGGGAGATATGGGATGGTGCTATTCTTTACGTCCGACACCATACAGAAGCGCGTATGTTCATGTGGGTATTGTATAATTATCACTTGCTCTGGTGAAGGAAAACATCGTGAGGAAACCAGCATGCTTGAGAGATATTTGTCGACGGCATATGAAGCAAAGTCAGAGGCCCATGGGCAGCATATATAAACTCTGACACCAGCACCCCTAGCCAAGTTACAAACGTTTCGCATCGATTCTTTTTCTACAATCGTAAACGCCTCGGCGTAAGCGATTGTAGGAAGCGCCAAATTGGTAGTCAAGTTGACACGACTGAGTCGATCGCTCGTTATCTAATGTCTGTAGAAAAAACTTACACTTTAGTTTGTGGTGAGCGTGAGTACAGCGATCAACATTGTAGAAACGATAACATTCTATTCTATCATTTTGAACGATGTAAACTTATCTACGACTTTTCTATTCGTTTGTGTTGATCACGTGATTTAACGTTGAGATGATGTCATTCCCATTAATTTGAATAGTTTTCTACTAGCGTTAACGATTGTAGATTGTCAACTTGGCTAGGGGTGCAGGTTAGACACGACAAATAAAGAAGCACCATAAATGACTTAGATAACAATAATTCATACCTCGCACATAATGTTGACGTACTCATTGTTTCTTGCGTTATAAGTGACATGTGCTTTTACGCCCACTGGACAATACACCTCCCGCTCATCCGAAGTCACGCAGTTGCAATGTTCGGGGCAGTCCAGTGCGAGCGAGAGGGAGACAGTCACCGCTAGTATCACGAGACGCATCGTGTTAACTTGGAGACGGCATCACTAGAAAGAGAGAGAGAGAAATAGGTGAGTTTGGTGACATATAATAAAAATAAATTAAAAATTAAAGGGGGCTCCCCTACTACCATGGTATGGAAACCCTTCATACGCGAGTCGGACTCGCATTTAGCCGATTTTTTGTATTATCGTGTTTAAACGTCATCAGCAGCAGGATTACGTAGACAGTTACCGATGACAGCTCGAGATTATAGTAGTGTCCATCAAATAATTGTCAAAAGGTTAGTTTCGTATTATGTATGACCAGTCGTGATCAAATATGACGTCATTGGTGCTCATCGTGGCTGATAGTCACCGTAGCTCATACTTATCGTATCGATACTTCTAATATTGCGATTATGTAAGGATAGTGGACATCAAATTGATGACAACTGAGTTTGAAGTGGCTTTCGTGAAAGACGTTACACCGTACCCGGGCTGTTAGTCACCGTAAAGTGATATACACTCAGTGTGATACGTAATACCAATATAGTGACATTCTCGGTTGTCATCAAAGTTCGGTGTACAACCGAAGTTTGATGGTTACTGGATATCAGAAAGATACGTAATAGTCCTGCAGGTCAAGTTTTTACAAAACCGAAATAATTTTAATCAATTGATATTTCAAATAACTGGACGAGTAGCGATTGTTGAACTCAAAATAACATCGAAATAAATTATTTTTATATCCTTCTTGCCAGTTAATACACAAAGCTTATGCTCGAAAGTCAATTTATATCTCTCCCTGCATGCCAAGATAAACAATTCAATTTAAAACGGCTGCGTATACTTTTACAAGCGCATCAACAACACAGAATTCATAACCTAAAAATACATCCACTTCAACTGACTTTTCGAACTAAATGTATGTTCAACGGCTTAACGTGCTTTCCAATACAAGAAGGAAACTCGGTGTGTAATGGATAGTCACCAGGGACCGAATTACCGTTACTTTTTGTATAACGTTACCAAATACCGTTATGTTAACGATAAAAAAGTAACGATATGAATAACGATACCCGCAAGTCCGTTAACGTTATCTAATAACTAAAATTAGTATCGGTAAAAGTAACGATACTTATACCGGTAATGACGCCAGCGGCGGGTGGCTTTGTATGGGAAAAGTTGCATTGCCCTTTTAAATCAGCTGTTCCATACATGCACACGCATACACGTAGGTATTGCAGTTTGCAATTTGTGTATGTAGGTAAGGTAGTATGTAGGTAGGGTGGGTAGACTAGGGTAGGTAGGTACGGTATGTATGTAGGCCAGGTGGATAGAGCTTGTAGATTAGATGATTAAAAATTAACAAACAAAACAATTACATATTCAAAAACATAATTTTAAAAAATAAAAAACCCGACTGCGTAAATAAAAACTGAAAAGAAAAAAACACGTTTAGGAAACAGGATAATATATTGACTGCAACAGTCGGGGCCCATTCAATAATCGAGTCTAAAACTAATTATAATAATAGAACAACAAAACAAATCTAATATTACAGATAATATACGGTACTAATTTGGCGTACGCGATGTTTGTATGACGTATTGACGTACTGGTCTTACTAAGAAATGAAACACTCGTAACGGCGTAAGCGCGCGAAATTTGTCGCGTTTTCGTAGGTATCTGTTTGATCGTTGTAAAATTCTAGCTGTTGCCGCTCTGATTAGCAGAGCCGAACGAAAAGATGCGCGGCGCGCGTTCGGTTTGGCAACGTCGTGCCAGTTATTGTTAGTTTTTATTGAATTAACGTTATTAGTAACGTTACTTAAATACCGGTAAATCCTATAAATTAACGTTATGTTTAACGTTAATATTTAACGTATCATAACGTTAATGTTTGGGTAATTTTACCGGTATTTTTCTGGTAACGGTAACCGTCCCTGATAGTCACCCATACACGGACCTTGACAAGCCTTAACCTTGAACTGATCGACCAGTGCGTCTGTCATTATTTAGCCAAGAACACCTTTTTTTTCGAAATCTCATCGTGCCATATTTCATCCGCGTAATGTACATACACATTGTATCAAATAAGTAAGATCCCATAAAGAACGACCTTCACCGAGCTGGTTAATGAATGAAAAGTATTTTATATCAAATTAAATATGTCAAAAAATATATTGCAAATGCGTTGTCTAAAAAATTTCAGTCCAGAATATGATTTATTAGCTATTTTTTTTTTTTTTTAAACATATCTCTGGTTTGGTTAATAGACAAATTCCATACCATTTGAAAGTATGAAGCCTATGGAATATATGCAAACGTTTTTCATACTTTTTTTATTTCTCCCATTCACATCATTAACCCGCTCGGTGAAGGTCGTTCTTTAAGTATAGATCAGTCGACGAATCCGACTCGGCTGGGCAGCGTTCCCGAGGCTGCGCGGTATCTTCTCGTCGAACTTACCACAGTGTCTCAAGACGAAAGTCTATAATCAGTGTGTGTTGCCAGTGATTGCATACGGGAACGAAACGTGGTCGCTCACAATGGGCCTTATCAGAAGGCTTAAAGTCAACCAGAGGGCTATGCTCGGAGTTTCCTTGCGTGATCGAATCAAATGAAAACATCTGCAAGAGAAATTAAGGTTACCTACGTAACCCGAAGAATTGCCAAACTGAAGTGGCAGTGGGCAGGGCACATTGCTCGCAGAACGGATGGCCGATGGGGCCGAAAAGTTCTGTAGTGGCGACCGCGAACCGGAAGACGATGCATTGGAAACCTCCTACTAGATGGAGCGGTGACCTGGTGAAGGTTGCGGGAATCCGCTGGATGCGAGTCGCACGGGATCGGTCATTGTGGCGACACTTGGGGGAGGTCTTTGTCCAGCAGTGGACGTCTTTCGGCTGAAATGATGATGATGTATGAAATATCTCCTTGACTCAAATATTTGTTACAGCTGAGTCATCAAGTTCCTTTTATTTGCTAGGATACAACATTTCACATAATCAGCGATAACACCATCGCTTTATGTATTTAATTCGTCACGTTAATTCTTTATTGCATTGCCAAGTTGCCTTATAGAAGACGCCGTATTACATAACGGCGCCGTTTTTCAATCCGGCGCGCCATTATGTAAAACGGCGTTTTATACGAATTGGCTGCGACATCCATACCAAGACTAACGATTTTCTTTTAGGCAAGTCTAAAAGCTTATAAAAACACATATTAACCCAACATTTGCAGTATTCAGAAACGCCCATAAGCCAACGTTTGGCCAACATCCTGCTCAGCAATAAAACGCGCGAACCATGACCAATAAATAAGATAATAAACGTAGTTTTAAAAATATTTTAAATATAGCATACTGGTGCTTTTGTGATAAAACTGAACACTACGTACATGTGGAGCAATCAAAGTAATTTCAAGCTTTTATTTACCGAGGGAGTAAGCAGTAGCCTGTGTAATGGATACTTTTTATAGAATAGAATAGAATTATTTATTTGTGTAAAAACATGGTACATTAATGTCTTATAAATAGGGTTGAGAACGCAGAGGAGCTCGTGGCTAAATAATAACAGCCGCAGGTCGATCTTTAGGTTAAACCGTGCTTGCCTAGGTTGGTCTGTGTGGTCACCCATCTACAGACCAACCTAGGCAAGCAGTGATGATGCTATAATTAGTGGTAATTAAATAATAATAAATGTTCCAATGGTGTTAAACTTAATTTAAGCTATTGCTATCTTTTTCTCTCTAATAAAACGAGAAAGGGACGGACGTAATTTAGAGCTGTCAAATTTAATTGTAACTAATATTTCCATAAAAATGAAGGGTGCACGTAAAAACATGTCAACTAAAAACACGGTGAAGCGCAAGGCATAAACTAGTTTGACATCTCTAACTTAGTTCATAGCTATAGCCGTCCTTTTCTCGCACTGCCTTTTAGTAAAAGATAGCAATAGCCTAAATTAAGTTTAGCTTGTGCACAACAGAATCGACACCACTGTGTACGTTAGTGCACAGTGGTGAACTATAAAACAACTAACCCTCGTTTAAGTGAACTACGCCTAGAGTATGAATGTGGTGCTGTTCCGCAAACGATGGGGCACTTGAAGGCCCTTCTAACCCTAAAATTAGCAACTCTATTTGTGGTGGTTCAAACTTCGTTTGAAATATTGTTAGAATAAAGTTCTAATCAGCTTGCACTAAAAAGCGGTTGTTACATCAGTCACTGCGGCCGAATAGTGCGAAATCTGCTCAAAAAGTGAAAGTGATGCGTGTTAAACTACCTATACAAATAGGTATCTAAGTGATGTGTGGTAAATGATAACATTATTTATAACATTCTCGTTCCTCGACAATATTGATTCAATAACTGATGGTCTAATTGTTCCTTTATGTGTTGATGACATAAACAGCTGGACATCAACATTAGGTAGAAATAATGACTTTTGCTTAATTCATGTCAACATCAGATCTCTAAAAAAACACTTTAACGAGTTATTAGTCAGTTTAAATAATAGTCTACAATATATTGATGTAATAGTTATAACGGAACCAAATATAAATTTCGAATGTCTGGGTTTTTATAAGATTGATGGGTACACAGTAAATAGTTTCACCCGCACCGGGCGAACCGGAGGAGGGGTGTTAGTGTATGCACGGGAGGGGCTCGCTGCTCAGGTGATCGAGCCGCTGATACCTGCCGAGATGTACTCCGCGGAGTGTGTTTCGGTTTCATTTAAATATGTCAACGAACAAATTTATTTAATTTCCATTTATAGGCCGCCGAAAATAAATAAAAAAGATAAAATAATACAATTTATTGACGAATTTCGTAATTTGCTTGATAACATACCGCATAATACCAAAGTGATTTTATGCGGTGACATAAATATTAACTTGCTCAAACAACAGGATAGACATGTAACTATGTATGAAGATCTATTAGCTGAATATGGGTTCACAAAATGTATAGATCGAGTCACACGTAGCGAAATTGTCATGGGTAATTTAGTAGAATCATGTTTAGATCACATTTTTATTCGAGCGCCTTTTGCACATATACAATCAGCTATAATACGAACCAAAATATCTGATCATTACCCTGTATCGGTAGCAGTAGAATGGGATCGCGCTCAAATTGATAGCCAAAGCACCACTGTACATACGAGCGCGACTGCGCAAGTCTCATACTCGCGCGCGCTTTCTGAGACTACGTCACGACGTGTCCTTGATAATCGAGCGGTGCGGGAGAAATTATCATGTGTAGATTTTGATAATCTCTTGTTGATTGAATGTCCAGTCAAATTGTATGAATCATTCAGACAAATATTTGCTGATATTTATGAGTCTTGCTATAGAAATAAAATTATTAACAAAGGAGTCCGAAATAATAAAAGCTGGATAACGAAAGATCATAAAAAACTATTGTTAGAAAGGGACAGACTTTTTGCAATATGGAGTAATGAACCAAAGAATATGGTTAAACGTTTAGAGTACACTAAATATAGGAACAAATGCTATAAAATATTAACTAAATGTAAAAATGAATACGATAGGCAAAGTATAATAGATTGTAACAATAATATAAAAAAGTTATGGGATAAAATACATGTAAGTAATGATGGGGAAGAATAAACAATCCTTAGATAGTGTAATATTAAATAACATTAAGACGCAAGGCAGTGTAAAAGATATTTGTGATAAGTTCTCGTCAACATTCACAAACGAAATTGAAAATATAAAACACAATTGTGATGCGAAATGGTTAGACAGAAGCACATATGTTAAGGAGAAGAGTATGTGTATGCGATGGCGACCAGTGAATAGTCAGGATGTAAAGAAAGTTATAACAGGCATAGATATAAATAAATCACCCGGAAGCGATCAAATACGCATGTCTGATCTTAAATATTTGGTCAATAAAGTAAGTCCCGTACTCGCACATCTAATAAACTTATGTGTAAGCACATATACATGTCCGAGCAAGTTAAAGGAGGCGATAGTGCGTCCTATTTTTAAAAAAGGTGATCGTAAAATATTTTCCAATTACAGGCCAATAGCTATATTATCAAGTGTAGACAAAATTTTAGAAAAATGTATAGTTAATCAACTAGGAGATTATCTTCAAAAAAATTGCATTATTAGTGAATGTCAACATGGATTTCAAAAGAGCAAAAGTACGACCACCTTATTATCTAAGTTTTGTGACGAAGTTAATAATAATTTAAATAAAAAACAATTTGTAGTGGCCGTATTTTTTTACTTTAAAAAAGCATTCGACACCTTAGAAACAAATACTTTATTAAATGCAATGGAGGAGTGCGGGGTGGGAGAACCACTTAACAACTGGTTCCGTGACTATCTCACTATGAGATATTACCGCGTAAAGGTGGACGAGACGTACAGCGACGCGAGGGAGGTGAGGTGCGGGGTGCCGCAGGGCGCGGGATGCGGGCCTGTATGCTACCTAATGCATGTTAACAGCTTGTGCGGCGTATTACGTAGCTGCTCGGCGTACATGTTCGCGGATGACCTGTGCGCGCTACGCGCCGGCACCGACCTCACCGAAACTTGTCGACTAGTACAGCACGACATAGACCGCGTCGTTGAATGGGCCCACGACAACGGGATAATCCTAAACGCGGATAAAACAAAGCTAGTTATAATTCGCTCACCATATTTACTACCACCTGGCGACCCACCTCCGATGTACACACATGAGTTTACTTGCATTCATAACAACCGTGTTAACTGTACTTGCAAACCTATTGTACGTGATAAATGTGTAACATATCTCGGAGTAAAAGTTGACGAAAACTTCTCGTGGTCAAACCATATTGAGTACTTATGTAATAAACTTAGAATACTACTCGGTAAATTTTACCACCTAAGCTTTAAAGTACCAAATAATACTCTTAAGTGCCTGTATTTGCAATTAGTTGACCCTATATTAAGTTACGCCCTCAACTGCTATGGACTCACATTCAAAAGTAATTTGGAAAAATTAGAAATACAACAAATTCGATTTTTAAAACTATTAGTCAGCAAGAAAACCAAAAACAAATGTAAAGATGATTATTATAAGTTATTTAAAATTTGCAAAATTCTTCCTATCAGTTTAAAACATAAGTACCTACTTCTGGTTAACAGTCATGGCAGCTGGGAGCGTCACTCGCTAGTTACCCATAACCACGCAACTAGGACAGTATCAGCCGGTAAATTTGATGTACCTAGAATAAGGAATTATTTTGGAGACCGTACGCTTGATAAAAGAGTACCTTATCTTCTCAACCGATTGCCTGCTGACATAAGAAGTCAGAAAATAAAAGACAAATTCGCCAAATTACTTAAGCAGTTCTTTCTTAAGAGTCTGTAAACCATCTTTTTAGGAAAGTGGTTTACAGATTGTTGAGTGAGAGCAAATAAGTAACTAGTTAAGTAAGTAATTATTATATTAGATTTATGTACTGTAGGTAGATAAAGTAGTTATTCCGTTCCAATATCCTGTAATCGTGTTCTATTCGTGTTCCGTTCCCGCAGACAAACCGTGAAAACGGTTTTGTGGGGCATTGTAATAAATTTAAGACTGCTGTAAACTTTCATTTAATAAATAAAAAAAAAAAAAAAAAAAAAATGAGTGGTTTTTTGCGATTTACAAACAATCTATTGATTGGACTAAAAAATAAAACACATAAGACCTGCTTTATAGTTAGTTCAGTTAGTATGCAATGTTTCATGATCTAATTTGAAGTACTTTTTGAATACCAGCGGTTTATTGTTCGATTTGGAGGTAACTTTGGATTTTTTTTCTATCGAGAAAAGTTTATGGAATCAGCATTAATCCTCAACTTTATTATATATATATTTATTTCAAAGCTGCAGTATTTTAGGCGTAACGGAGGATCATGCTAAGCTATTTGGGGAGTATAGGCCATTAAATAATAGACTCAAATGAATATGGTGAATGCTGCGTAGACCTTATAATAAGCATACATAATACAGCACTTTTATGTTATTTTCATTGTTTCACATACATTTTTAGTATGTACTGCTGATGGTGTACCAATCACACTATATCACACTAATATTATGAAAGCGAAAGTTTGATGTACTTATGGTGAGTATATTGGTTACTCTCTCACGCAAAAACTACTGAACGGATTTGGATGAAATTTAGCAGACAGACAGTTTATGATCTGGATTAACACATAGGATAATTTTTATCCCAGTAGTAAGATCCCGTGGGACAAAGCTGGTAAATAAATGTAAAGCCTAAATAAAAGTGCGCAGTTAGATTTTCAGCGTTAGACTCAGAGCCAAGAGTAAAAAATCTGATAATATACAATATTAATTTAACAGTAGTAGCTGAAAACAAGATATAGAAGAATTTTGTCTAATTAAAGATAATTAGGTAAACTTTCGTAAAGTAATGCACTAAACTTATTCTTGATTTCACCCGCGTAGTTCCCGTTCCCATAGGAGTACGGGGATAAAATATAGCCTGTCACTCAGGGTGAATGTAGCTTTCTAATGGTGAAAGAATTTATGAAATTGGCGCAGTAATTTTTGAGTATAGGTACACACAAAAATACAAACCAACAACCACAACAACAACAACAACAACACAACAACAACAACAATCAAATCAACCAACAATCAATCAATCAATGTAAACGTGTGTGTGTATGTGTGTGTGTTGCGTCTTTTGTACGTGTGTGTGTTCAATCAATGTGTGTGTGTGTATCAATCTACAATCTTTACTCTTTATAATATTAGTGTAGACATGTCTATGGGTCGTTATCAATGTTTCGAGCATCAACTTTACCGTTTAATTCAAGTGGGTCGACACAAACATACAAATGCTTGAAATAACAATCACAAAAAAGTGGTCGCAAGCATCGAACCAGATCCTGGGTTCAATTCCCAGATCGAGCAAAGTGATATTGGGTATTTCCGTCAGGATTTTTTTAGTATCAGCTACGGAGTCTGGATTTGCCTGGATTTCAACCTGGGGGTCGAAGGGTCGAAGCCTCTATATCTCGGTCGCAAGAGGTCCCGAAAACTACCTCAATAAAAATAGATTTAATAAGAAAATGCTGACTAAAGGTTAAAAACATTATTGTATGTTCATACAAATTAACAAAATAAAAACCTATTAGTACTCGTCCATCTTATTGAGGTTTCGCTTGTTTGTCATTAACTAATTTCCCATATCGTGGATTCGTTTTTGCTACATTGAGAATTAAATAAAATTCCAAATAAAAAATAAAAATAAAATTATACTTATAAATGTTTTTGAAACACATTTTCTATCGTTACTCGTTACCCAGTAACTAGGTTTTACAAGTCAGATAACCAGTGCCTCCACGTGACATACTGTTGTTCAGTTGCATCTGGTTTGACTAGAGCATGTTTTTCAACCTTTTCCATGACACCCCCTTAGTATGAAAAAATATTTGGCGACCCCTTCCCTTTTTTTTTCATGTATTTTATTATGTTACAAATATTAATTATGGGTGTTTAGTAAACTGGTCCCACACAGATAGACCCCGCGGGATCAGTCGACCTAGTGAATTTTTGAATTGGTCAACTGATCCCGTTGACCAATTTTATGATTTGTACAGTCAAGTAGAAAAGTTTCTTGATCAATATACAAAATTTTATACTTATAAATGTTTTTAAAACACAAAACATGTGACTGTTCCTAAATTACCCTAGACTGATAAAATTTTCGTTTTTCTTAATTCATGCTAATATTAGTATTTTGGTCAGTTTCCCCCGAAGGGGAAAACTGACCAAAATTTTGTAAATAATTAATATTTGTAACATAATAAAATACATGAAAAAAAAGGGAAGGGGTTGCCAAATATTTTTTCATACTAAGAGGGTGTCATGGAAAAGGTTGAAAAACACTGCTCTAGTCAAACCAGATGCAACTGAACACCAGTATGTCACGTGGAGCCACTGGTTATCTGACTTGTAAAACCCAGTTACTGGGTAACGATACCACGCGGTGAAACTGGTTGTCTGTTGGTAAATAGTATTCCCTAGGCACTTCATTTGGCCATGAAAACGCAATTTTATTCGTACTAAATGTAATCCTGAATTCATAAAAAAAAAACAAATATTTATCTATCCAACAAAGGACTGTTTTATATACCAAACACGATAGGTCAAAAGTTGATACAGTAATATAAATATAACGTTATCTACTGAATGGTTTGATAACAACTTACAACTTATTAATTAAATACTAAAAATATTGTAATAATTAATTGTAAACCCACTTACATTACATTGTTCAATTATAAACAAGAAGAACACCAAAAATACTAATCACATAAAAACTACAAGATGCACTTATACACTAAATTCAAAACACGGATTTTATTTACTTAGTAAATAAATAAATGCGGAGATTACGGAGACGTCCGCTCGCTATAACGGTCACACTGCGTATGATGGCGGCAGTACGCGATTGAGCGCACGCGCATAAAAATAATGACATTATTACGTGATAAGATAATCTACGTTCTGAATTCGATTTTTGGATGTAAACATTTTTTTTTTCATTCCAGCTCCGGTGGAATTCAAGAAGGAGAATTAATATTCCATAGACAGTCCCTCGATGGGTCCTGACCTCTAGTGGTCGCCAACGCTACTGAGCGTGGGGTCATGGGTTCGATTCCCATGTCGAGCAAAGTGTTAGCAATAGTCTCTTCTTATCCGGTACGCTCTTGACAGAGCAGTCGTGATCGTTAAGTACTCGTAGCAGTATTGGAAGGGGCAGATGTGATACACTACACGACTTTTCGCCACCGCTGCCTTCTAGAGGTCATCCTGCTGCATTCGTTAATTGAACCCCCAATGGCAGACTTGATCTGGTCAGTCCAACGCGTGGGTGACCTTCCGCGCGGTCTAGTGCCTTCTACTTTCCCTTGGACGACAAGGCGTTCTATGGACTGATTGTCACGCCGGGAAAAATGTCAGGATGCGAGTCTGATCATGATGTTAGTCCTATTACATAAGACTGACATCATGGTCATTCTCCTGCCCGCTTAGTATGAACGCCGTAGACACGAAAGAGAATCGACAAATCCTTTGTTCATCTGTCATTTTGTCGATTCAATGACAGATGAACAAAAGATTTGTCGTTTCTCTTTCGTGTCTACGGCGTTCATGCTAAGCGGGCTGCCCTTCATTACAATTTACTAGTGACCGGCGGATCATTTCTTCTTCTCCCACACTTCTCATATCAGCAGTCATCTCCTTTCTAGTCATACCATTCTTCACACAGTCTATTCATAGTTTTGTCTTCCTCTACTTAAATACCCATCTACATTCATAGTCAAAACTTTCCTTCCGACATTTTCCTCCGCATCTCATGTTAATACCACGATAACCAATGACCACACACCTTTTCAGCCACTTTTTCTTCACGCAACCTGTGTTGGAAGATGACTTATTTGCAGTTCAGCTTCGATAAAAACAACGTCTTTTGTATTCCTTACTATCACGCGTCGCTAGAAGTAGGGTCAACTCCGCGTCACATGAGCGCAATAATAAGTGCATTCAACTGCCGCGCGTTGTGCAAAGATTACAAGCAAATATGAACTTAACTGTACGTACCACGAATTGATCGGTGCAGCATGAAATTACGGGACTTTTGGGTGGATTTTATTTTTGAAGTTAGGTATTTACAAATGGTAAATAACGTAGGTCCCAGTATGCTGCCCTGAAGAACCCCGCGAGGAAGTAGAAGACCGTTACTTTAAAAACTGCCCACACGATCTGATTGAAATAGCTTAGTTTATAACCCAAAGCCTCTAGAGCTTTTCCTGTGTAAGAAAACAGTAATCGTGTCAAACGCCTTTGTCAAATCAAGTCATTTTACATTATTACCACTGCTCTCAGAGTGGTGAAGGAAAACATCGTGAGAAAACCGCCATATCCTAGAATCAAAAATCTGACATCTACCAACCACCACTGCGCCCACGTGGTGGATTACAGCATTTACATCCCATTCCCTCTCATAGATACGAGAATGGGGGGACAGCAGGAACATTATACTGTCCTTTTTTCCCACTGCTGAGAAATATGATTTGGCTAGAAAAGGGCTGACAACAGAGATTATAACTAATACAGAAGTGTATGGAACTGGAGAGAGCATCAGGACAGGGTAATACATATTGGTCCATCGTTAGTGTTGTGGTCGCGTAAGCACTGCTGCTGTACATGAGGGCCTGGCTTCTCTGTCCGGGTTGGGTGAGGTTATTGGGGTATTTCCCACTAAAAAAATTCAATAGTTCTCCGTCTACTCTGGATCTGCGTCCATTTAGAGCAATAGGCTCGCTCCCTATTACTACAACAGCTCATAACGTCCACTGCTGGACATAAGCCTCTCCCATGATGGGAGGAATTTGCCGTAATCTCCACGCTTGGCAGGCGGATTGGAGATAGCAGTGATGAAAGACTAACAGAATACGCTGCTGCCCATTCTCTGGTCTATGGAGGCGTAAGGTGTTCTGCCTCAGACATTCAGTCGCCTTATACGACACCTGTGAGTGTAATGGGTTGGTTCTATTCTACTCTGCCGGATACCACACGGCTAATTCTACGCTCCCTATTACGTGGGACTTCAACATAACTAGCGTTATGTGGGTGTACATCATACCCTTCGTAGATTCACAATATCCTTCGTAGATAATAGGCGTGATGATATGATGTTATATTGGTGGTCGTGACTGCAGTATGTCGTGTTATCAACTTGGGTGTCCGGTATTAATGTTATCAGTCGGTTTCTCCCAGCAGACATGTTTTTATTATGATCTGTTTTTTAATATCAGCCTCCAGTCAGTCTGTACCTAGATAATTGTTTGTTCAAATGAAGCATATATCAACATGTAGCGGCGGCACTACAAAGCAACATAAAACAAAAAGTAATACAGCGCCATCTATGACACGAACGATGAACTAAACTGACAATTCCTACATCGCGCAAGCAGAGTTATCCGCGACGTAAGACTATATACAAGAACCCGACAACGACTGTCGGGCAGTGGCCCACCAGACATAACACCCGTCTGGTCGGAGGATCCTCCCTTTTCTATGGGGGATGAAGAGCTTTACACCCTGTTCCATAAACATAATCATTTCAGCCGAAAGACGTTCACTGCTGGACATAGGCCTCCGTGCCTCCCCCAAGAGCTGCCACATTGATCATGTGCGTCTCGCATCCAGCGGATCCCCGCAACCTTCACCAGGTCATCAGTCCACCTAATGGGAGGAATTCCAACGCAACGTTTTCCGGAAACATTCACAGGCAAATAAAATTAAGCATATACAGGGTGTAAAAGACCTCGTCACGAAGCCGTCAACCAAGCATTATGTACATCAAACAAAGTAACTTTACGCAAAAAATATTGCTGGGAAACGACTGTTTTTTGGTGTGAAAAATCATCAGAGTTTTGATGTGTGTATACTTTGCCAGGTGTACAGAAACGAACATAGGGTAACCTTTCATCCCGAAAAAAGGACTTCACGAGGAAAACGACAATAACGTTCTTATGATAATAGATGGCGCCACGTGTCTTTCGAATCATGATTGAATTATCTAATTACAAGCAGAGTACAACCCGAATTGATTGTCGAATTCTAAATTAACGCAAGCGAAGCCGTGGGTAAAAGCTTGTGTGTGCCTGTGTGTAGCTTGTGTGTGCTTGTGTGTAGCTTGTGAGTAGCTTGTGTATAATAATAATGTTTGCATGCCGAATGGTGAAATATGGCAAAAAAACCTACTACTACCTACTTATGTATAACCCATATTTGCAAATAAATGCTATTCTATTTTATTCTATACTTCTAAAATCGAAATAATATTACAAAAAGGTAACGTTTGTAATTTGTATGTAGGGGGTAATCTTCGGAACTACTCATCCGATTCCGATATTTCTTTCACTAATGGGAAACTACATTATTCCTGAGTATCATAGAGTCATTCGTCATCTGGCGACTGTGAATCTCGCGACTGTGAATCTCGCGACTGGTCGCCTTCCAATTTTTATTTATTTTCTTGTCGTCAACTCGCGCCACCTTACCCCACCCCTTCCCTGCCGCCATGACACACGCAATAGTTAGTTATTTAAAGATATTGGTTGCAATCCGTTTGCATGTGACTGTACAGTCGGGGTGTTTTCCGCCTGACCATTCTAAAATTTATTCGCTTAAAACATGCGGAGGCGCCGAGCCACGGCCCTTTAAAGTTTGGGCCTATTAGGAAAGCCTCAACTTTGGCGCGCAAAATAACAATAAATCTCGATTGGCGTGCGTCGTCAGTGCGCTCGGCCGATTCGGTATCTTTTCATTCATTATTTCTATACAAAGTCAACGGGGCGAGCAAAAATAAGCTTAGTGGTGGTCAGGCGGGAGTGTCCTCGATAGTACTTTATAACGTGAGTGCGAGTTGACGAGAACAAAAAAATAAATAAACAATTGGACGGTGCCAACTCGCGACCAGTCGCGAGATTCACAGTCGCCAGATGACGAATGACTCGTATCATAAGACATTACAGGACGTTCCTGTGGTTCAATTAGAAAAATTTGAATTTGAATTCTAATCTCTTCTGACACTTTTGAAGTGAAAGAAGCTAGTTAAAACAATGTCATCCATGCTGTCCTCATCATCTGCCTAGCCTTTTCCCAACTATGTTGGGGTCAGCTTCCAGTTTTACCGGATGCAGCTGAATACCAGTATATTACATGGAGCGACTGCCTATCTGACCTCCACAACCCAGTTAGTACTGGGTAATACGATACCCCTTGGTAATACTGGGTTGTCAGACTTTTTGGGCCTCTGACTACCTAACGACTGTCAAAGATCTACAAATGACAGCCGGGACCAACGGCTTTACGAGGAAACTCGGTATGTAATGGGTGGTCACCCATCCACAGACCAACCTAGGCAAGCACGACTTAACCTAACGATCGACCCGAGCGGCTGTTATTATTTAGCCACGAGCTCCTCTATTCATGCTGTCCTATTGTTACAAAAATATTCGAACCCGCGACCCTGAGAACAATAACAGTAGGTTATCAGACCGTGACATTTGGTATGTCAACACTAAGATATCATAAAAAATACGAAAAGGGTATTCCCGAAAGAAAGAGCTTTTAATTTCTGATAATAATTATCTTGAGTCAGTTTTAATTTTGTGGTCGGAGGTTTTATAACAAAAATACCCAATAGGCAGTTAGTAGAAAATACTGTCATAGTTTATTTGTAAACTATTATCTATAAATAGGTAGTAAGGTACATAATTTCAATAACAGTTAGGTAGGTCTACACTAAAATTCTAAAGAGGAATGATTTGTATTTTTGTGTGTAAGTTTCATCATCATCATCAGCCTATTAATGTTCCCACTGCTGGGACACCGGCCTCTCTATGAGAGGGAATGGACTGTATAATCCACCGCGCGGGCCCAGTGCGGGTTGGTAGATGTCACATGTCTGCGAATTTTTTGATTCTAGGACATGCCGGTTTCCTCACGATGTTTCCCTTCACCGTTTTGAGAGCAGCGGTGATGAAATAAATTACACAAAGTAATGCGCCCTTCTGGGTTCAAACCCACGACTTACTGTTCGTAAGTCGGGGCCGTCACCACTGGGCCACCACTGCACTGGTGTCACGTATGTTTATAATAAATAAACTCAAAAACTACTGCGCCGATTTAAAAAATTCTTTCACCATTAGAAAGCTACATTCACCCTGAGTAACATAGGCTATATTTTATCCCCGTACTTCCACGGCAGCGAGAATTACGCGGGTGAAACCGCGTGCCGTCCGCTAGTCTTGCCTATAATGTCCGAAACAGTAGGGAGATACTGTAGCTCTCATTAACTGTCTGCCTTTTCCCAACTATGTTGGTGTCGGCTTCCAGTCTAACCAGAAATACCAGTATGTTAGACAGAGCGACTTCCTATCTGACCTCCACGACTCACTTATGCTGCATACCATGAATCACCATATAGATAAGACTGTCCTCTGAGAAACTATAAGCTACATGAATCTTGTACGCTTGTTCAGTAGGGTTGCCACCTTTTTTATGACGAATAAAGTATTTTCTTCATTTTGTTAGAACAAAAATAAAGTACACAACATAAAAAAAGAGTATTTTTCATTATTTGTCCATAAAAACGTATTTTTTGTTGCTCTTTGCGACATTTAACATATTATATAAAATTTGTCTTTCTTGAAGATATCTAGGTACAGCCTCTTTGCAATAAAAAAAATCAAAAACCAGTATATTTAGTCTCATTTTACTCATAACCAGTAACGAGCCAGTAATAATCAGTTTTACGTAAATAAAGTATTTTAGCGTACTTTATTGGTGTCGTAGATTATAAAGTACGCGTGCCTGCGTACTTTATAATCTACGACACCTAAAATACGACATCTAAAGTAGAGTATTGTCCTCTTTGTCATGTTGATGACAAAGAGGACAATACTCTATTTTAGAGTACGGGTGGCAACCCTATTCTTGAGTGACAAAATATAAAAAATACTAATCGAATTGAGAACCTCCTCCTTTTTGAAGTCGGTTAAAACTAGTCAATAGTTTCCTCGTCGCATTGGAACAAGTGCCTTGACTAGACGCATTTCTCAATATTTCCTAGTTAGGTGAATGTACCTACTAACATTAAATCTGTGCAGTTCCAACCACATGGTTTATCCGATATCCACTAATAAATTGTGTAATCACGGATCTTGCTGGCTTAAAGCGATTACAAGAGCTAAATTGGCAACTCTATTTGTGGTAGTTCAAACTTCGTTTGAAATACTGTTAGAATAAGGTTCTAATCAGCTTGCACTACAAAGTGGTTGTTACGTCAGTCACTACGGGTCGAATAGTGTGAAAAATGCGACTCCACTGACGCAACTACCACCAGTGGTGGTAGATGCGACAAATAGTTGCAACTGCCACCAGTGGTGGCGGACCGGTGGTGGCAGACGGGAATAAAGGGAAATGAGTGGTTTTTTGCGATTTACAAAAAATCTATTGATTGGACTAAAAAAGTAAAACACTATGATGCTAATGCCTAATATGGTGCTTCTAGAATAATTTGCCAAGAAATCAGAATGATTGCATGTATTTTAGTATGGGTTTTACTCGATAAAAGATTTTTTAGAGATAAGTTCGTGATTTTTTTCTATCGAATAAAGTTAGTTGTATTACGTTTTCAAAACACTATCGTACTAGCATAATTATATCCTGAAGAATATCATATATTTTTCTGGTTTTGTTTATTGAAGTGAATCTAGCCGTGTGGTATCCGGCAGAGTAGAATAGAACCAACCCATTACACTCACGGGGGTCGTATAAGGCGACTAATGTCTGAGGCAGAACACCTTGCGCCTCCGTAGACCAGATAATGGGCAGCAGCGTTTTCTGTTAGTCTTTCATCACTGCGATCTCCAATCCGCCGCACAAGCGTGGAGATTACGGCAAATTCCTCCCATCATGGGAGAGGCTTATGTCCAGCGGTGGACGTTATGGGCTGTTGTAGTAGTAGTGTAGTAGGGAATCATATGCTTTTTTGCATTATAAAACTCGCGTTTAGTTCATGTAGTCGCCTTAATGCTGACCTATTCTTCGGTTGATTGGTCATGCTATTACTAAACTTGTTAGCGTCTTAGTAACAACATCGAAAAATTATTATTTCTCATACAATCCATCCATCGTCTATTTGGTCTTCCTCTTCATCACTCTTTTGTCACATACGATTCCTCCCTCCCTCCTCATCACATGCCCATACCAAGACAGTCGATTCCCTTTCAACTTTTCTGTAACTGGCGCAACTTTCAAACTTCCTCTAATATACTCATTGGTTACTTATCCATTCTTGTCACACTACACATCCACGTCAACATTTCCAGCCTCTTTCAAGTACGAGAAGGAAAAAAACGGTGCCTTTGTAATGTGTAGCGCAGTGTAAACGTAACGTAATACGATATTTGATTTGATTTACATCGATTTTAGGAAAACAAAAATCACGAAAAAAAATGAAAAATAACTTTAGCTTCAGAAGTCGGTGACCTTTGCTTGATTGATTTAGTTTTTTTGTCACTGATTTCACCCCCATTTGTGGACCACAAATGGGGGTGAAATCGCTGAATATATATAAAAAAAAAACATACACACGAATTTTCTGTTTTTTTTTTTATTTGTGTTTTTTTTTGTTCGTGTTTCTTTCTGTACCAAGACTACGTGTATAGCGTGTACCGCGTGCATGGCGTTGACAGCGTTGAGCTATGTGAGCGCCTTATTCGAGCTAGCCACGCATGTACTAATGACGTTTATTCATGCATAGCGTGTCCGTGGGTTGCAGTCTTGCATTGGACACAGCGGCGCAGCCGTGTGGTATCCGGCAGAGTAGAATAGAACCAACCCATCACACTCACGGGTGTCGTATAAGGCGACTAATGTCTGAGGCAGAACACCTTGCGCCTCCGTAGACCAGAGAATGGGCAGCAGCGTTTTCTGTTAGTCTTTCATCACTGCGATCTCCAATCCGCCTGCCAAGCGTGGAGATTACGGCAAATTCCTCCCATCATGGGAGAGGCTTATGTCCAGCAGTGGACGTTATGGGCTGTTGTAGTGTAGTAGTAGTATTGGACACAGTCACTACATTTTCTTGCAAAGCGAAGCTTAAGGCCCTTCTAACCCTAAAATTAGCAAGTCTATTTGTGGTGGTTCAAACTTCGTTTGAAATACTGTTAGAATAAAGTTCTAATCAGCTTGCACTACAAAGTGGTTGTTACGTCAGTCACTGCGGCCGAATAGTGCGAAATGAGTGGTTTTTTGCGATTTACAAAAAATCTATTGATTGGACTAAAAAAGTAAAACACATAAGACCTGCTTTATAGTTAGTTCAGTTAGTATGCAAAGTTTCATGATTTAATTTGAAGTACTTTTTGAATACCAGCGGTTTATTGTTCGATTTGGAGGTAACTTTGGAATTTTTTTCTATCGAATTCTATGGAATCGTGTTTTCGTCACACATAGTACTTAGCATTAATCCTCAACTTTACCATATATATATTTATTTCATCATAATCATAATCATTTTATTTTATTGTCAGGCGACTAAGGCCCATAGATAAAATACACAAAATAATAATTAAAAACAGTAATACACTAATACATATTTTAAACCTTAAGAAACTAAAACTATACACGCAATGTTGTCGGCGTCGTGTTTTGCTGCGTGGTGTCGCGTAACCGTCCTCGGAAACGTCGATATACGACACCCTTCGGCCAAAAGTCCTCCTTCATGCAGATCTGTAGATGGTGGGTTGGAACTCGTACCACGAATGACTTAAAGTTGATGTTGTAGTTGGTGTTGTTGTATTTCAAAATTAATGCTGCAGTATTTTAGGCGTAACGGAGGATCATGCTAAGCCATTTGAGGGATATAGTCCTTAACACACGTGCGATCCATTTCCGTGCGCAGCGGTGGGTTTCCGCCTTCACCTCCTCAAATGCTATCTACATCTAAACTACGCCACAAAATGTGGCAAGTGACTGCTGATT
Organism: Xestia xanthographa; assembly: GCA_905147715.2. Taxonomy (NCBI): domain Eukaryota; kingdom Metazoa; phylum Arthropoda; class Insecta; order Lepidoptera; family Noctuidae; genus Xestia; species Xestia xanthographa. Next base: position 30,420,923 of record LR990654.1, read on the forward strand.
CATAATTGACTATAATACCTTTTAATTGCTCTGACGATTAAGAGTTAAAACAATCTATCTTGAACATATTATGTCAGAACGACAAGACTACAGTTGTTTAAAATATGCGTCACGTATTTTTTTGGATCTTCTTAAAATTGATTGTCTGTTTTCTTTTTTTTTTTTTCAAATTAACAGATTTTTACTGAAATATATTTAATTTACTAATAATAATAATAATAAAGCCTTTATTTCCCAAAAAAATAACAATATTACATAATTCCATACCATTTCCATTTCCTAATTCCATTTTTTATATAATGGAGGGTTCCATTATATAAAAAAAAACTATGGATGGACATTTTCCAAAAAGCAGAGAAACACCCTTATTTTAATAGATTTGTAAATTGTGAATAATGTACTATGGTTGTCTTTTCCGCCTGACCATTTTAAATTTTTTTCGCTTAAATTATGCGGAGGCGCCGGAGTCACGCCCCCTTAAAGTTTTTGCCTATTAGGAAAGCGTCAACTTTGGCGCGCAAAATAACAATAACTCTCGTTTGGCGTGCATCGTCAGTGCGCTCGGGCGATTAGGTATCTTTTCATTCATTATTTCAAAAACAAAGTAATAACACAAAGCACAAACACAAAGTAATAATATACAAAGTCAACGGGGCGGAGCTAGAGAGCGTTTTTATGTTGCAAGTGCAAGCAAAAATGAGCTTAGTGGTGGTCAGGCGGGAGTGTCCTTGATAGTACATACTTACTTACTGATTAAATTTAGTCTCAATTAACACCTCAAAAATATAATATTATGTTGTGTCACGTTTGCGCGATCAACGCGATTTACATGAAAAAAAATAAACTTTCATTAAAAAAAATGTTTTTTTCTTTTATAAGTAAAAGTATTTTATCTATAAAAAGTTTTCAAAAGGTATTTTATATTAGTATTTCAGATAGTTAGAAAGTTATTTGCATCTGGTATCTGAAATACTTAATTTAAAAGTATTCTGCATTTTGTATTCCAGACACTTTATTAAGGTATCTTGTACATCACTGCCTACGACCCACTCCCTCTAACCCTCTCTCTCTCTCTTATGTAACGCAGTTGCGCGAGACAGCAGCTATAATAGTAAATACAGAATGACTTTTTTATCACTTTCCAAAAAAAAATGGGTATAATAGGTGAACGGAGTAGAAGCAATGGCCATACTTACTTGGTTTTTTTTTTTTCGCAAAAAAAAAATTCAAAAATCCTCAAAAATCAAATCATACGCATAATGCGTATGATTTGAAATTCAATAATTTCATTTTTTTTTCAAAATTTCTCTTTCGTTATAATATGAAAAGTTTACTTGAAATTTGTGGCGTTTTTTGATGGTAAAACATTTTTTTTTCTAAGCTGTGGAAAAAAAAACTAGGCATGCCATAAACTTCTACTTGGTTCACCAAATATACCCATTTCTTTGGAAAGTCATAAAAAAGTCATCCGGTATAGTAAAAACATTGATAATTGAATTACGTAGCAAGCGTGACGTAGAGCGTCTTGGTGGGAAAATAAATGTTTTTTCCTCATTGGGAAATATCAATTAAAACCAGTAATACTAGTCAACTTGTAATTTATTACTTTCTAGTTGAAATAGCGGAACTTGAGGGTTTTTACAATTAAGAGCCTATACTACCTCAAATTAGCAACTCTATTTGAGGTGGTTCAAACTTCGTTTGAAATTCTGTTAGAATAAAGTTCTAATCAGCTTGCACTACAAAGCGGTTGTTACGTCAGTCACTGCGGCCAAAAAGTGCGAAATGAGTGGTTTTTATTCTTTATAAAATAAAATTTTCGCATTTTGGAAAAAATAAAAAACATAAGACCTGCTTTGTAGTTAGTTCAGTTAGTAGGCAAAGTTTCATGATCTAATTTGAAGTACTTTTTTAATACCAGCGGTTTATTGTTCGATTTGGAGGTAACTTTGGAATTTTTTTCTATCGAGAAAAGATTATGGAATCGTGTTTTCGTCACACATAGGACTTAGCATTAATCCTCAACTTTACCATATATTTATTTTAAAATTAATGCTGCATTATTTTAGGCGTAACGGAGGATCATGCTAAGTCATTAGAGAGATATATAGCCCTTAAGTAGCGAATAACTTTGCTTGCGCGATGTAGGATTTTTGACGTGTAGCTGTTAGTTCATCGTGTGTGTCATAAATTTTGCTGTAGTACTTTTTGTTCTATGTTGCTGTAATACTTTTTGTGGTACCGCTACAAAAGCACATGGATCGTTGCCCGGATTTGAACCAACAACCTTGCGCATGAGAAGCGAGGTCATAACCAGTGGGTCAACGAGACATCGGTAGGAAATTCCAAACCAATATTGAATAAAAAGGTCATAATAAAAAAGCGGCAAGTGCGAGTCGGACTCGCCCATGAAGGGTTCCGTAGCAGTACCTAAGTAACATAATATAAAAGTTCTTGTAGTTCGTTGTAACTTTGATCGATGTTTTAATAATAATTGCGGTTTACGATTTATGACGTATTAAAAAAAAACTACTTACTAGATCTCGTTCAAACCAATTTTCGGTGGAAGTTTACATGGTAATGTACAACATATATTTTTTTTAGTTTTATCATTCTCTTATTTTAGAAGTTACAGGGCATGACACACATTTTACCATTTTGGAAGTGTCTCTCGCGCAAACTATTCAATTTAGAAAAAAAATGATATTAGAAACCTCAATATCATTTTTGAAGAACTATCCATAGATACCCCACACATATGGGTTTGATGAAAAAAAAAATTCTAGTTTCAGTTCTAAGTATGGGGAACCCCCAAAATTTATTGTTTTTATTTTCTATTTTTGTGTGAAAATTTTAATGCGGTTCACAGAATACATCTACTTACCAAGTTTCAACAGCATAGTTCATATATTATAGTTTCGGAAAAAAGTGGCTGTGACATACGGATGGACAGACAGACAGACAGACATGACGAATCCATAAGGGTTCCGTTTTTGGCCATTTCTCAATTCTCAATTATTTATTTGCATACCATAATGTTTATAAGGTGGAAGGAAAATATATATACTTAGTTACAATTGGACCCTGTCGGGCACAGCATAGATTATAGTAGGAGAGAGGAGGAAGACTACTTACTGGCTGATTATTTCAGTTAATATATAATACCTACTGTTTTATTAATGCAGAATTTAATTTAAGGTAATAATTATTGTTTTATAAATTATATAGATTTATTTATTAGATATTGTAAATTAGTATAATTTATATATAAATAATTTAATGTCATATTATAAATTATTTTTTTATTAATTTCTTATTATGTATTATTATTATTTATTTATTTATTTTTATTTATATGGTGTATCTATTTTCTATATTATCATAAGTAGGTGTGCGTGGCTCTAACGAGTATTTATTGAATAATTGAAACAAATAGTGAAGTACTCATAATTTATCATTTAAGTATTCGCTAATACTATATAATAGTAGCATTTGCTTAGAAGGAAGAGCTTTAATTTATTGATAAAAGTGTTATATAATTATCTAAATTCTTTATTATTTCGGGTAACTTATTATAATTTTTTATGCACATGACCAAGGTACTATTTGAGTGCATTTTTAGTCGCGATGTTGGTAAGTTTAGCCTATTTTTATGTCTTAAGACAATTTTCGATTGTATGTCCTCTCTTTTTGTAAAGAATTCTGGATACTTTCGGACGAACTTACAAACTTCAAATATGTAGAGACAGGGTAGGGGTAAAATCTTTAGTTCCTGGAAATGTGGTTTACAGCTATCGGTGACTTCAATATTTACTAAGATTCTAACTAGTTACGGCTTTTTTTGGCTACGGAACCCTAATAAAAAGGTCATAATGTATGCCTACGTATTTAATATTATATGACCTCCGGAGGCGGGGAATTACAATCTCAGATAGGTAACTGTAACCACAAGAATTTTACAATAAATTTGGGTTTTATGCATGACTAGATTTTACCCACGGCTTCGCTCGCGTTAATTTAGAATTTGACAATTAAACGTTTAACACAGTGGCGTAGCGTAGGGGGGGCGGTGGGGGTCATGGCCCCAGGCGGCATACGGAAGGGGGCGGCAGGAAGCACCAATTTATTAATTTGGAAAATGTAAAAAAAATATTGGAAATCGCTCGCGCAATGCCATGCCATTCTTGCGATAGAAAACGATATAAATCTTGATATAGGTACCGGGATTGGTAATAGAGTGCAGGCCTTCAAATAGGCCATTAAACACCTTATTTGCTACAATTTTGACCCCGATAACTTGGGGTCAAATCTATCAGATTTACCGTGTATAGATGCCCTTATTATATTTTTCTCGTATGGCATCACCGGATGTGTGAACCCCGTATATATTGCTCTGTTCCGGTTCCCTCTCTCGCTTGCTAACCGTGAACACGATGTGTATAACTGATGTGCTCGGATAAACTATATAATTATAATAGTGCGTTCTTTGTTATGTGACGATATTATGTGTGCATTTATTGTGTAAATAAACTGCTACATATAGGTTGGACTGTTTTCTGTTCGCTACCGGTCCCCCCAAACACTGCCACGAACCACATGCCTCATCATCATATTAAAACAATCTGGGTAGTTTTTGAGAAATCGGCAGTTTTAAAGTTATTTTGAAATGTTATCACCTGTCCACCATAAAGTGCTGATTGTGAGAAATCTAAGCCGTTCAGGATTTTAAACTGATACTTTTCTGATAGCAGAAAATTACAGCTTTAACTGTCTGCTAGGATATGTTCAAATACAGCTGAGAGAGGCAGATTTTACCTGATTTGATCGACCAGGATCCGGCGCATTAAGTCAAATAGCTAACATCACATAGCGGTAACAAGAAAATCTTCAACAAGGAAAACTTATGTGCATCGAAAAAACTGTACTATCCAGTTTTATTAAAATACAACAATCGAACAGGAACAATCGATGTTTTCAGGTTATTTACTTACTAAAAAACAGTATACTGTGGCACCATTTTGGAAAACAAATGAGACAAGGAGCTCGGTTCTGCAATTTGCACGATAAGTGTTTTACATTTATTTTGATAAACCTGCCTCGAAAAAAAAGGGAAGTTTCAAGAAGTTTTCAGAGCATGACCTTTATGGCACTTATTTTACAAAGGCAGATGTCTTTTTTGACAAATTGGTTTTCGAAGGATACACTCGTTCATGAGCTATCAGAAAAGTATCAGTTTAACGTCCTGAACGGCGTAGATTTCTCATAATCAGCTCTTTATGTTGGAGAGGTGAGATAATTAAAAAAAACTTTAATAGTACGATTTCTCAAAAACCACCCAGTTTAGACCCCAAGTTATCGGGATCAATAAAAAACAAGGGGCGGCGTATCTCCGGTCGGCCCCAAGCGGCGAAAACCCACGCTACGCCACTGGTTTAACACACTACTAAAGTTTCATTTTAGGGGGCTGGGTGGAAGAGGCGTTTTATTTATATCCCTCAAATGGCTTAGCTAGCATGATCCTCCGTTACGCCTAAAATACTGCAGCATTATATTGAAATAAATATTTGGTAAAGTTGAGGATTAATGTTAAGTCCTATGTGTGACGAAAACACGATTCCATAAACTTTTCTCGATAGAATAAAAATCCAAAGTTACCTCCAAATCGAACAATAAACCGCTGGTATTCAAGTAGATAAGTACTTCAAATTATACGTAGATCATGAAACTTTGCATACTAACTGAACTAACTATAAAGCAGGTCTTATGTGTTTTAATTTTTTGTAAATCGCAAAAAACCACTAATTTCGCACTATTCGGCCCGCAGTGACTGACGTAACAACCACTCTGTAGTGCAACCTGATTAGAACTTTATTCTAACAGTATTTCAAACGAAGTATGAACCCTTTAGGATAGATTTGCTAATTTTAGGGTTAGAAGGGCCTTAAGCCGCGCTTCCCTAGGTTGGTTTCTGGATGGGTGATCATCACCCATTACATACCGAGTTTTCTCCGTGCCTCGGAAACCACGGGTCCCCTTGTGACCCGAAAGTCTGACAACCGGTCTTTACCAATGGGCATCGTATTACCCAGTACTAACTGGGTTGTGGAGGTCAGATAGGCAGTCGCTCCATGTAACATACTGGTATTCAGCTGCATCCAACACAGGTACGTCTTTGTAGGCTTTCTAAGGAAATTATGACTGTATGTATGACGTATATTATATTGCATGTTTGTAGTTTAATTATAAAATTAATTAAATTTAGTAATGTTATTGGACATTCATAAGTGAATCCTCGTCTGCAAATCTCGCTATCAAAATGCCTTTGTACATAAGTTATATAATTGCAATTTTGTTTCATTTATATTTGTTTTTTTTGTGTGCAATAAAGAATAAGAATATTATATATTCTTTGAGGCCATTTCACCAAAACTGTATGTAGATTAATTATTCACAGATCAATACCGACTTAGTTATAAAGTGGGTTAAGGAAAACATGGCGATCCATCGTTTTTGGGTTTGTGAACAATCAAGGAGCCCCACTCGATAGTGAACTGGTCTCATCATAGATTTACTATAACAGTTACCTTCATTGACTTAGTTTGTAATCTATATACATAATGTCGGCGTCATATCATAAAACCCGTCATATCGTCAAATGCATGCGATCAAAGTGTCTCTGCCCCCAATGATATTATATAGTAAAAAGAGGTATTGCACTAGCACGCACAAATTGTTGAGGACAAAGTGACACAATTGTTGCACTTTGATAGCTAGCTATCTCTTTCTATCTTATACGTTCCGTATTATCTATCGCTGTAGTTTTAAATTACTCGCAACGATATCTGAACGCCATTCAGTATGAACATGGCGTATCTTCTTTATAATATCATTGTCTGTCCCCATAATCGGGATTTCGGGCACCCCACTTTAGGTTAGTTAGGTTTATTGAAACCCTGCAGACAGAAATAGGAGCCCCGGCGCCGGCGGCGGGGCTCCGTCAACTATGCTTTTTAGGCGAATATAAAGTGTTTTGAGGTTAAGAGCCTATACTACCTCAAATTAGCAACTCTATATTTGTTAGTTCAAACTTCGTTTGAAATTCTGTTAGAATAAAGTTCTAATCAGCTTGCACTACAAAGTGGTTGTTACGTCACTCACTGCGGCCGAATAGTGCGAAATGAGTGGTTTTTATTCTTTATAAAATCAAATTTTCATCTTTTGGAAAAAATAAAAAACACAAGACCTGCTTTATAGTTAATTCAGTTAGTATGCAAAGTTTCATGATCTAATTTGAAGTATTTTATGATTGCCAGCGGTTTATTGTTCAGTTTAGAGGTAACTTTGGGATTTTTTTCTATCGAGAAAATTTTATGGAATCGTGTTTTCGCCAAAATGCTGCAGTATTCTAGGCGTGACGGAGGATCATACTAAGCCATTTGAGCTAGTATTAATAGGCCCTTAAGGTTAGTTTTTCTCAGGAATGGTACATTATCTTTTCATGGGAGTGGTACCAGGGCCCAAAGGGGATCCCCCTCCCCCTCCACAGCGCGCGATGTGAGCTCCGTCGAATGCTTTTGATAATATGACGGTTTCACTTCGACAGGCAGATTACAATATGTCGGGTTTTACAATATGCCGCCGACATAATACATCTATTATGTTGCAGTCAAAACTGTTAATTGGTTAAAACGACTTTTGACTGGTGTTAGTCATATGAAGTTAAAATTAGGGATGCAACGATATCGATACGGCTATTACGATACCAATATGAATGACGAATGCATCGTAATGCCCCAATTCGATAACGAATTAATTAATATACGAATGCATTGAATTGATTTGAAGCTTTGTTTGTGCTCTTTGTCTGATATTATAACAATATCAAGACAGCAAAATAAAATAAATAAGTTCCGCATTTTAATTTATTTAATATTTTAGGTAAGTTATTTACTTTACTTAACAATTTTTTTTATCAAATATTATTGTCGTAGTTTATTACAGGTAATTTATTAAAGGGAAAACACAACATTTAAAGATTTTTCCAATAAGTCTGTTTCTCTCATCCCGAATAATCCCGATGTATCAGCCCTGCTGTGGAGAATAGTCTTTCAGATGGCACCGTAGGTTGTATGGATAATATTTTAAAGGGACGGTTGTGTTCAGAAATTGACGCGTTATGCGTTTCGTTTCACTCGAAACTGTTAAAAATATTGGAAAATTATGAATCGTAAAATATAATGATCGTAAAAACTTACGATAATCGCATCTTTATCGTTGCGTTGTTGCGCAAAAAACGCATTTTCGTTATCTGCATTAAAAATATGTTGTTTTAGAACGCCTCAGTTGTAATTACCTACTTAGTCCTGGAATTACATGATGTTTTTCAATGGGTTACTAAAAAAAACCTAACAACCTAGTAAGTTTCTAAGTTATTGTTAAAATACACAGTTTTGACCAGTCAAAATTAGTTTTGACCAGTAAAAATTAGTTTTGACCAGTCAAAATTAGTTTTGACTGATTAACAGTTCTAACTGTGACGTATACACAAATAAATAAAATTGAAGTGCCTGTTTGTAATTTTAAAATATAACCTTTTTCTTGATTTTTGTCGGTCTGGTTTGTTCCGGCTAATATCCTAAACGGGTGGACCGATTGTGACGGGACTTTTACTAACAGATAGCTGATGTTATAAGATTAGGGTTCCGTGCAAAAAATTAAAAGCCTTGAAATTGTTAACATAATATCCGATTCAAATACATACTTAGAGAAGTAATATTTTTACTTTCATTTCAAGGTAACCTAGGGTAAACGTCTGCAGTAAAATGTCGCGGGCAACAGCTGGTACCTAACGTATATATCTGCAGAAAAATGTTGCAGGCAACAGCTGGTAACGTATTATGTCTGCAGTAAAATGTCGCAGGCAACAGCTGGTAACGTATATGTCTGCGGTAAAATGTCGCAGGCAACAGCTGGTAACGTATATATCTGCAGTAAAATGTTGCAGGCAACAGCTGGTACCGTATACGTCTGCAGTAAAATGTCGCAGGCAACAGCTGGTAACGTATATAATGTCTGCAGTAAAATGTCGCAGGCAACAGCTGGTAACGTATATATCTGCAGTAAAATGTCGCTGGCAACAGCTGGTAACGTATATATCTGCAGTAAAATGCCACGTGGGTTTACAGCGCAGGCCACACCACCAGCTAGCTAGCGAGCGAGCGAGGCGGACGAGGTATAGTTTGGCTTCACACCGCATCGTTATCATCATCTGCCTGCCTTTTCCCAACTATGTTGGGGTCGACTTCCAGTCTAACCGGATGCAACTGAATACCAGTATGTTACATGGAACGACTGCCTATCTGACCTCCACAACCCAGTTAGTACTGGGAAACACGAAACCCCTTGGTAAGACTGGTTGTCAGACTTTTTGGGTCACCTGTAGCGAATGTCAAAGATCTGCAAATGACAGGCAGGACTAACGATTTAAGGCGACTACTAACGCGAGTTTTATAATGCAAAAAACCATATGATTCACTGCAATATACAAAACCAGAAAAATATATGATATTCTACAGGATATATGCTAGTACGATAGTGTTTTGAAAACATAATACAAAAAATTTTTCTCGATAATAAAAATCACGAACTTATCTCTAAAAAAATCTTTTAACGAATAAAAACCATACTTAAATACATGGGATCATTCTGATTTTTTGGCAAATAATTCTACAAGCAACATGTTAGAATCATAGTATTTTATTTTGTTTAGTCCAATTAATAGATTTTTTGTAAATCGCAAAAAAAAACACTAATTTCGCACTATTCGGCCCGCAGTGACTGACGTAACAACGACCACTTTGTAGTGCAAGCTGATTAGAACTTTATACTAACAGTATTTCAAACGAAGTTTGAACCACCACAAATAGAGTTGCTAATTTAGCTCTTGTAGTCGCCTAGTCGTGGGTTCGAACCCAGACAGGCGCATTACTTTGTGTAATTTATTTCATCACCACTGCTCTCAAAACGGTGAAGGAAAACATCGTGAGGAAACCGGCATATCCTAGAACCAAAAAATTCGAAGACATGTGACATCTACCAACCTGCACTGGGCCCGCGTGGTGGTGCATACCACATTCCCTCTCATAGAGAGGAGGCCTGTGTCCCAGCAGTGGGAACATTAATAGGCTGATGATGATGATGATGAGTCGCCTTAAGCAGTGATAGTCTAGTGGTGTGATCGTCGAACTGTCAAGTCACAGGTCTCAAGTTCGAACCCAAGACACGCACCTCTGGTTTTTAGAATTCATGTGCGTATTGTATAATTATCACTTGCTTCGGTGAAGGAAAACATCGTGAGGAAACCAGCATGCCTGAGAGATATTTCTTGACGGCATGTAAAGCTAAGTCATGGGCGACATAAAAATGACACCAGATTAGGTACTATAACCACTCGATAAAGAAGACAATGTCTTTGAACTGACAATTGATCGCCATACTTGAATAACTTTTCAAAAACCAAGGCACGTCTCGATTTTAACAACGCTGAATCTACATCTACACTAATATTATTTAAGAGGAAAGATTTGTATTTTTGTGATTTGTGTGTATGTTTGCACGTCTATATCTATACTAATCTATACTAATATTATAAAGAGGTAACATTTATTTGTAAGTTTGTATGTAGGGGGTAATCTCCGGAAGTAATGAACCGATTTTAAAAATTGTTTCACTGGTAGAAAGCTACATTATTCGTGAGTGCTATAGGCTATATTTTGTTCCCGTACTCCCATGGGAACGGGAACTACGCGGGTGAAACCGCGGCACGTCAGCTAGTAATGAATAAACTCAAAAACTACTGCGCCGATTTCAAAAATTCTTTCACCATTAAAAAGCTACATTCACCCTGAGTAACATAGGCTATATTTTATCCCCGTACTCCTACGGGAACGGGAACTAAGCGGGTGAAACCGCGTGACGTCCGCTAGTTTTTAATAAGTTGAGGATGAAACTTAGTGAAGAGGTGCTCGTGAATTGGAATGATTCCTGACAAAAAAAAATATGATTCTGTTTAGTCCGTCAGTTAGAATATCGAAAAATATTGGATACATATTTTTCGTTTTATAAAATTAATAATAATTGACGAAGATAAAACGCGTCAAAGATCAAGTAAGGGCTTGTGACGTCACTTTCCGGTATAAAATGTACTTAAATGTGACGTTACATGAGTTTTCGATGCACTATATCGTCTTCATTTTTTGTTTACGTGACAAAAATATGTATGTATCCAATATTTTTTGGAAATCTATCTGACGGACTAATTAGATTTTTTTTTGTCATCTACCCTATTCGTCACAAACTCATAAACAGCTAAGTCATTTAGAACTCAATTTATTTATTTTTTATTTTATTAGTGCTGGCTTATAATATTTGCGTTGCACGTTGCGGCCCACCAATACTTCGTACAGCGCCACCTATCGGATCCAATACTACCAATCTTTCAACCTGGAACTGATCATACACGTTCACAAAATGTTCCATAAGTTTGCATGCATGTAATAACCTAATTAAAACGTCTACAACGCTTGCAAGTTTACTCATGCATTCATAATTAATGTTACTAAGAAAACACACCTGTACACGCTGTTTATGTACATTTCCACAGATTTATAATAGATGTGTTACATTACAACAAGTCTTCATGTTTATAATTGTTTTTCTGCACGTGTGTCATACAATGTTTTTCAACACATTTGCGAGAAAACAGTACAATATGTAATGAAACAAACAGCGACCCCAAAAACCACGTAAACGACACCCATGAAGAAAAAAACCGAAAATATTTATCGGCGCTATCTTGAATTTTCATTTTGACCTCATTTTCATTATCAGTGACCCCAAAAACCACGAAAACGACAACAATGAAGAACTACCGAAAATTTTTCGTCGGCGCCATCTTGGATTTTCATTTTAACCTCATTTTCGTTATCAGCGACCCCAAAAACCACGAAAATGACACCCATGAAGGAAAAACCGAAAATTTTCGTCGGCGCCATCTTGGATTTTCATTTTGACCTCATTTTTATTATCAGCGACCCCAAAACCACAAAAACGACACCCATAAAGAAAAAACCGAAAATTTTCGTCGGCGCCATCTTGGATTTTCATTTTGACCTAATTAAAAAAAAAACCGTAAAGAATATGCACGCTGCTTTTCAAGGGGGGGGGGGGTGAGGTACTCTCACCTAAGTACCTATTTTACCGCACGTTCCGTTGTATGGTGCGTAATTTTCAACTTTCGAACAATGTATACAGGCTCCGTAAATGCAGTTTTTGAGCAAATGTGTTGAAAATACGTTTATGTGTGTGAAGTCAACATGATTGTCGACTCGCAACGCGTGAAACCTATTAGATAATTACATCCTTTTTAATTATGTAGTTTATTGCCACTTAAACCAATATCAACTTAGTGACTGTGTAAATTATGTTGATTTCAGAATGTGTACTACTTATTGTTTTAATCCACATTGCGAGTTGTAGCAAACTGAACTTTATGACGTGGATTTTACAGTTCATTTTTTTAAATCTTATGTAATGTGTTTACATGTTTCGAATCTAAAACGCGATAAAGTTACGCTTCGTCTAGCATACAATATTAATAGAAACTAAATATACATCCATCCATACATCTGCAGGCCTATTACGTATCTCTGTTGACAGCTCGAAATGATAGTAACTGGGCTCAGTGTCCATCAATTAACTGTCAAAAGGTTAGTTTCCTATTATGTATGACCAGAGTGTTGGAGGGTTGGGCGTTTTTGGAGCTGTCTATAGGGTTTCAATAGAGTTGATTCCCAACTCTATTGTAAAATGGTTATTGAGTTTTGATTTATCAACTCTAATATCTTGTTATTGTTGGTCGCGAACAAATATGACGTCATTGGTTGTCATCGTGGCTGATAGTCACCGACTCATTTTGACAGACGCCTTCGTATCGATACTTATATTATTTTGATTATGTAAGCATTGTGGACAACAAATTGATGACAACTGAGTTTGAAGTGGCTTTCGTGAAAGACGTTACACCGTACCCGGATTGTTAGTCACCGTAAAGTGATATCCACTCAGTGCGATACGTCATACCAATATTATGACATTCTCGGTCATAGACTTAGTATATACGAACTGACAGCTCGATAAAGCGTGACCAATTTTGATTTGTCAGTGTGTGCGTTAGTTAGCGATGTACCTTTTACTTTGGAGGACTATCGATAAGTGGTTGAAGTTCGACCCGTGGAGGAAGATGTTCCATAGACTGCCTTTGTCCAGATTATAATTTTTACATTATGTTAAAAAAGTGTAAACAGATTAAAAAATAAAACAGCTAACATTTTATTAAAAATCTCTCAATACTGACCTTTAAACAGAAAAATCTTATTTAACTGGTTCCTTACAGTTTCCTTTCCTAAAAGTCCGTGCACAAAGTTCAGTCGCTAGAGTTTAGGCAAATTCGTTGCGATCCTATGTTAGTGTGCATTGTTCATGCAGATACACGCACACACGGGTGAAGATCGAGCGTAGTGATCGCTTAAACCATTTTGATCCTGTAGACGATGTTATTTTATGATACATAATTATAAAGTCAGTACGGTTTAGAAATAAAAGTCTGGAATGTGTGTCTACTGTATATTTATCACAATCAAAATAAAAATGGTTTAATTTTGTATTAGAAGAATTTAGATACATATAAACATTTTACAAAATGATAAATAAAAGTGCGAGTTGGACTCGCGCACTGAGGGTTCCGTACAAACTTTTTATAGGACAAGTTAATTTTTCTGGATCTGGGACTATTGCGCGAAAGACACTTGCGCGAAAAGACAAATGTGCGCATGGACTTTTGCGCGATTGGACTTATGCGCGAACGGACTTTTGCGCGCCTGGACACTTGCGCGAATGGACTTTTGCTCGATTAGACTTATGCGCGAACGGACATTTGCGCGCCAAGACACTTGCGCGAATGGACTTTAGCGCGACTTAATGGCCACTGAGGTTCACTCTGTAGGGTAAACATAACATACCCCTGTTATTACTTGAAGGTGGTTTTTTCTTTTGGTTTTTCTGTCATGGATGTCATTTTCATGGTTAAGGAGTAGCTGATAACGAAATGAGATCAAAATGAAAATCCAAGATGGCGCCGAGGAAAACTTCTGTTTTTTCCATCATGGGTGTCATTTTTATGGTTTTCGGGGTCGCTGATTACGATAATGAGGTCAAAATGAAAATCCAAGATGGCGCACAGGAAATTTTTTGTTTTTTCCGTCATTGGTGTCGTTTTCATGGTTTAAGTGGTCACTGATAACGAAAATGAGGTCAAAATGAAAATCCTGTTGTGATATCAAAATATAATCAGACCTATATGGTAGTGTCTTTGGTAAAACTGTCTTGTGTTATGTCGCTATAAAAATAAAATTAGTCCATTACAAAATTATACTGAAAAAACATCTTTGTTTTATTAGGTTATGGGCCCAGAACGCCCAGGCGTTATAAAAACCAATTTTTTAATAGACTCAGCATTAAGTACTGTGGTTTTGCAATAATAATGACGGCGAACTATGTAGCTAACGTTCCAAAGTTACGCGGCCGTGAAAATTACGAGGATTGGTGTTTCGCAGCCCAAAATGTGTTGGTATTGGAAGGTATGGCGTCCGCCATTGAAGAACCGCTACCAGTGACGGCTAGTGCGAAGGAAAAGTCAGAAGACGCCAAAGCAAAGGCGAAACTTGTATTGACCATCGAACCCTCGCTATATGTTCACATAAAGCAAGCAGCGACAACTTATGATTTATGGAGCAAATTGAAAACCATGTTTGATGATTCTGGCTTTACAAGAAAGATAAGTTTACTCAGAAATCTCATCAATATTCGTCTCGAAAACTGTGATTCCATGACGCAGTATGTGACCCAGATCATTGAAACAGGGCAGCGACTTCAAGGAACAGGTTTTAAGTTGACAGACGAATGGATTGGTGCATTAATGTTAGCAGGATTACCCGAAAAGTATGCGCCTATGATCATGGCCATTGAACACTCGGGAATCGAGATAAGTGCCGACGTCATAAAAACCAAGTTGATGGATATGTGTATTGAAGCTAGTTCAGCTCCCGGTTCCCAAAGTGCGTTTGTAGCAAAAAGGTCGCAGCACTTGAAAAATGAAAACTCTAAGAGCGGTCATAAAGATTTGAAAGCAACGTCAAAATCTGTCAAGGTTGTCAAGTGTTACAAATGTAAACAGACCGGACATTATTTAAATCAGTGTCCCAACTCAGAATCAAGCAAAAGAAAACAGACCAATGCATTCAGTGCTATTTTTCTGAGTGGTAAGTTCAGTCAGAATAACTGGTATATTGATAGTGGGGCTAGTAAACACATGACGGCGAGACAAGACAATATCGTCAATCCGTCTCATCAACACGATATGAAGGAGATTATTATTGCAAACCAGACAAGTGTTCCAGTTGTATGTTCTGGTGATGTCAACATCATCACAGTTGTGAATGGTATAGAGTATGATGTCACAGTTTCGGACGTATTGTGCATACCGAGCTTAACAACAAACTTACTTTCGGTGAGTCAGTTGATCGAGAATGGCAACAGCGTTATTTTCAAGAAAAATAGTTGCTACATCTATAATCAACAGAAAGACCTAGTTGGTGAAGCAGAATTAGTTGAAGGTGTGTACAGATTATACACGAAAACAGAACAGATATTAGCAGCAACTGCAATAGCATCGAGTGAGATTTGGCACCGACGCTTGGGGCACATCAACAGTTCTAGTTTAAATAAAATGAAAAACGGTGCTGTAGAAGGAATTTCATACCCAGAAGTGGCAAACATAGATAAGGCATCGTGTACTATTTGCTGTGAAGGCAAGCAAGCTAGACTCCCATTTCAGCAGAGTTCGTCTAAAACGGAGAGCGTTCTAGAGTTGATTCACGCAGATGTATGTGGTCCCATGGAAACTTTATCAATTGGAAGATCGAGATACTATGTTTTGTTCGTGGATGATTACAGCAAGATGGCGTTCGTTTATTTTATGAAGGTGAAGAATGAGGTATTTACCAATTTCAAAGATTTTAAGTCCATGGTTGAAAAACAGAAAGACAGAAAGATAAAAATTCTTAGGACAGATAACGGAGGTGAGTTCTGTAGTCAAGAATTTGATAAGTATCTGAAAGAGCAAGGGATAGTTCATCAAAAAACTAATGCTTACATGCCGCAGCAGAATGGTTTGTGTGAACGCATGAACAGGTCACTAGTTGAAAAGGCCAGATGTTTGATCTTTGACGCTGGCTTAGAAAAGAAATTCTGGGCAGAGGCGGTTCATACTTCAGTTTACTTAAGAAATAGATCTGTTGTTACAGGGCTGAATGGCAAGACTCCATATGAAGTCTGGACAGGGTCGAAGCCAAACGTAAGTAATTTGCGTATTTTTGGTAGTGCAGTCATGACACATGTACCTAAGGAAAAACGTCTAAAGTGGGACAAGAAGGCCAAGAAATTGATTCTAGTGGGGTATGCAGACCATACTAAAGGATACAGGCTGTATGACCCAGTCTCACAGAATGTAATAGTTGCAAGAGATGTTGTGGTCATGGAACAACAAAGTGACAGAATGACAACAACACAGGTGGTGGTACAAGAGAGTGCAGACAATCAGGTTTCAGTGGGAGAGATTCCAGATAACATTAGTGAGGATTCATTTACTTCCATGGGTAGCACTAATGACAAGGATAAGACTTATGTGCCTGATGAAGATTGTCAGGAAGAAATTAATAAAAAAACTCAACCCCTGAGGGAGAGAAGAAAGCCTGACAGATTTGGATTTTTATGCACAGAACAGTATCAGTCATTCAGTGATGATCTGACACTAGAAGAAGCACTTCAAGGGCCAGAAAAAGAGCATTGGGAAAAAGCAGTAAAAGAAGAATTGAAAAGCTTCAATGATAACAATGCATGGGATATTGTTGATACTCCTGTTAGTGGAAATATTGTGAAGTGCAAATGGGTACTAAAAAAGAAGTATGATAGCGAAAATAATTTGCGGTATCGGGCCAGGCTTGTGGCCAAAGGGTGTTCTCAAAGATATGGTGTTGACTATGATGAGACATTTTCTCCAGTAGTGCGGCACACAACACTCAGGCTATTATTTGCTCTATCAGTGCAGCTAAATCTAGATGTGAACCATCTTGATGTGAAAACAGCTTTTTTAAATGGGGACTTGCATGAGACAATATATATGCAGAAACCTATGGGTTTAGTTTCTATGGATGGAAACAAGGTTCTTAAATTAAACAAGGCAATATATGGTCTGAAGCAGGCATCCCGGGCTTGGTATAAAAAGGTGGATGATTGTATGTTAGCTGATGGTTACACTAAATCTAAATTAGAGCCATGTTTATACACTAAAATTGTTGATGGTAGCAAAACCATTGTGGCATTATATGTTGATGATTTTTTTGTTTTTTCGAATGACAAGACTGAAACTAATCATCTTAAAAACATGTTAAGTAACAATTTTGAGTTAAAGGATTTAGGATGTGTAAAAGATTGTCTTGGTATGTCAGTCAATTTTGATAAACGAAGTTGTACTGTTACATTAAGTCAGGAGAAATATATTGATAAGTTATTATGTAGGTTCAATATGACAAGTTGTAAAACAGCTGATACTCCATTGGAGGCAAACTTGAAAAGTAAGAAAGCAGATAATTGTAAAACTCAAAACCCATATCAGCAGCTTATTGGGAGTTTAATGTACTTAGCTGTTCTTACACGACCGGATATAGCTTATTCAGTTTCGTATCTTAGTCAGTTTAATAACCCTAATACTGAAGAGCAGTGGCTCTATGCTAAACGTGTGTTACGATATTTAAAGAAGACAAGAAATTTAGGTTTGAAATACAGTAAATGTAACAATGTAAATATTGAAGGATATGTTGATGCTGACTGGGGCAATGATGTTAATGATAGGAGATCGTACTCAGGCTTTTGTTATACTTTGTCAGGATCAGTTATATCTTGGAGCTGTAGTAAGCAGAAATGCATAGCACTTTCAAGTACAGAAGCCGAGTATGTATCAATTTCAGAAGCTTGCAAAGAGGCAGTATATTTAAGAAACTTGCAGTATGAAGTTACTAAAACATTTTATAAAATAACTTTGTACAATGACAGTCAGAGTGCCCAGAAACTATTAGTGAATCCAGTGTTCCATAATAGAACAAAACACATCGATGTCAGATACCATTTTTGTAGGGAAATGATAAATAATGATATTGTAAATGTTAATTATTTATGTACATCAGATATGCCAGCAGACTTGCTCACAAAAAGTTTGGGTACTATAAAGCATTATAAGCATTTGAATGTTTTAGGAATAGTTGCTGTGTAGTGTGTGTGTTTTTTCTGGATTGTGTTTTTTTTTTTTTTTGGGTAAACTATATTTTGAGTGGGAGTGTTGTGATATCAAAATATAATCAGACCTATATGGTAGTGTCTTTGGTAAAACTGTCTTGTGTTATGTCGCTATAAAAATAAAATTAGTCCATTACAAAATTATACTGAAAAAACATCTTTGTTTTATTAAATCCAAGATGGCGCCAGGGAAAATTTTTGGTTATTAAGTCATGGGTGTCGTTTTTATGGTTTTTGGGGTTGCGGGTTACGAAAATGAGGTCAAAATGAAAATCCAAGATGGCGCCGAGGAAAATTTTTGATTTTCCGTCATGGGTGTCGTTTTCATGGTTTTTGGGGTTGCTGGTTACAAAAATGAGGTCAAAATGAAAATCCAAGATGGCGCCGAGGAAAATTTTTGATTTTCCGTCATGGGTGTCGTTTTCATGGTTTTTGAGGTTGCTGGTTACGAAAATGAGGTCAAAATGAAAATCCAAGATGGCGCCGAGGAATTTTTTTGATTTTCCGTCATGGGTGTCGTTTTCATGGGTTTTGGGGTTGCTGGTTACGAAAATGAAGTCGAAATGAAAATCCAAGATGGCGCCGAGGAAAATTTTTTGTTTTCCGTCATGGGTATCGTTTTCATGGTTTTTGGGGTCGCTGGTTACAAAAATGAAGTCGAAATGCAAATCCAAGATGGCGCCGAGGAAAACTTTTGATTTTCTGTCATGGGTGTCGTTTTCATGGTTTATAGGGGTGCTGGTTACGAAAATGAAGTCAAAATGCAAATCCAAGATGGCGCCGAGGAAAATTTTTAATTTTCCGTCATGGGTGTCGTTTTTATGGTTTTTGGGGTTGCTGGTTACGAAAATGAGGTCAAAATGTAAATTCAAGATGGTGCCGAGGAAAATTTTTGGTTTTTCCGTCATGGATGTCGTTTTCATGGTTTTCGAGGTCGCTAATTACGAAAATGAGGTCAAAATGAAAATCTAAGATGGCACCCAGGAAGCAAAAAAATTAAAATAATCAGCGACCTCAAAAACCATGAAAATGACACCTACGTTGGAAAAACCGAAGTTCTCGACGCCATGTTGGATTTGCATTCGACCTCATTTTCGTAACCAGCAACCCCCAAAACCATGAAAACGACACCCATGACAATAAAACCGAAATTTTTTTTGGGCGCCTTCTTGGATTTTTAGTTTCACCTCATTTTCGTAATCAGCAACCCTAAAAACCATGAAAAGTACACCCATGGCGGAAAGTCAAAAATTTTCCTCGGCACCATCTCGGATTTTCATTTTGATCTCATTTTCGTAACCAGGAACCCCAAAAACCATGAAAACGACACCCATGACGGAAAATCAAAAAAATTTCCTCGGCGCCATCTTGGATTTTCATTTTGACCTCATTTTCGTAACCAGCAACCCCAAAAACCATGAAAACGACACCCATGACGAAAAGTCAAAAATTTTCCTCGGCGCCATCTTGGATTTTCATTTTGACCTCATTTTCGTAACCAGCAACCCCAAAAACCATGAAAACGACACCCATGACGAAAAGTCAAAAATTTTCCTCGGCGCCATCTTGGATTTTCATTTTGACCTCATTTTCGTAACCAGCAACCCCAAAAACCATGAAAACGACACCCATTACGGAAAATCAAAAAAATTTCCTCCACGCCATCTTGGATTTTCATTTTTACCTCATTTTCGTAACCAGCAACCCCAAAAACCATGAAAACGACACCCATGACGGAAAATCAAAAAAATTTCCTCGGCGCCATCTTGGATTTTCATTTTGACCTCATTTCCGTAACCAGCAACCTCAAAAACCATGAAAACGACACCCATGACGAAAAGTCAAAAATTTTCCTCGGCGCCATCTTGGATTTTCATTTTGACCTCATTTTCGTAACCAGGAACCCCAAAAACCATGAAAACGACACCCATGACGGTAAATCAAAAAAATTTCCTCGGCGCCATCTTGGATTTTCATTTTGACCTCATTTTCGTAACCAGCAACCCCAAAAACCATGAAAACGACACCCATGACGAAAAGTCAAAAATTTTCCTCGGCGCCATCTTGGATTTTCATTTTGACCTCATTTTCGTAACCAGCAACCCCAAAAACCATGAAAACGACACCCATTACGGAAAATCAAAAAAATTTCCTCCACGCCATCTTGGATTTTCATTTTTACCTCATTTTCGTAACCAGCAACCCCAAAAACCATGAAAACGACACCCATGACGGAAAATCAAAAAAAATTCCTCGGCGCCATCTTGGATTTTCATTTTGACCTCATTTCCGTAACCAGCAACCTCAAAAACCATGAAAACGACACCCATGACGGAAAATCAAAAATTTTCCTCGGCGCCATCTTGGATTTTCATTTTGACCTCATTTTCGTAACCAGCAACCTCAAAAACCATGAAAACGACACCCATGACGGAAAATCAAAAATTTTCCTCGGCGCCATCTTGGATTTTCATTTTGACCTCATTTTCGTAACCAGCAACCCCAAAAACCATGAAAACGACACCCATGACGGAAAATCAAAAATTTTCTTCGGCGCCATCTTGGATTTTCATTTCGACCTCATTTTCGTAACCCGCAACCCCAAAAACCATAAAAACGACACCCATGACGGAAAAACAACAATTTTCTCGGTGACATCTTGGATTTTCATTTTGACCTCATTTTCGTAACCAGCAACCCCAAAAACCATAAAAACGACACCCATGACGGAAAATCAAAAAATTTCCACGGCGCCAATTTGGATTTGCATTTTGACCTCATTTTCGTAACCAGCAACCCCAAAAACCATAAAAACGACACCCATGACGGAAAATCAAAAATTTTCCTCGGCGCCATCTTGGATTTTCATTTTGACCTCATTTTCGTTATCACCAAGCCCAAAACCCACGAAATCGACACCTATGAAGAAAAATATCGCTCGCTCACTCGACCCCGCCATACCCTTCTTGTATACCTCCTACTATACACACACACACACACAACAACATACGGCATTTTCTTACGTGACGATTTCTACCAAATCGCACTTCCAAAATAGAAAATTATCTTTATTTTAAAATCAAATTGTAGGTAGGTACCATAGGTTACCATGAAAACCAATAATAATATGAAGTAGTGAAATCCCATAAATGAAAGAATTTTCGGAATCGGATCAGTAGTTCCGCAGATTATTACCCTTACATACAACATATTAAGTACAAACAAAGAAACTTAACTTTAAATAATATGAAGACGAAATTAGTTATTTATGCAACTGTTGTATAATGAGGGGTATTAAAACACGAATGTGGGTTTATCACACGAGGCGAAGCCGAGTGTGATAATAGTATCACATGAGTGTTTTAATACCTAATTATGTACAGTTGCATACAAGACTTTATCTACATCCATATGAATCCTCCATAAAAGGTTCTGAAACCATAGGGTGTTGCAGTGTTGTAAGAAGTCTATGTAAATTCATGGAAAGTTTAATTGCTGAGTATTTAATACAAACAAACCATGTATAGGTAATAATATAATTATTTACATTTTGGATTGTACAATTATTAAAATGCACAAAGCTTGTATCACTCAGTTTTGTAAACAACAAAGTACTTAGTGCAATACTAATATCCAAATATCGAACAAAGATGGCGGGATACGACGTGAATTCGAATTAGCCTATAAGTTTTTTTTTTAATTACGTCGCTGTGGTAGTGAATCGCACGTGCTAGACAATGTTCTTTTTTTAAAACGAGTTGCATAATGAAATTCAGTACAACATTATAACACCCGTTTGGATGTTATAATGGTTATTATGACACTGGCTGTTTTAATGTTGGCCATAAGCTAACTGTTTCAGATACTTTTATAGAGGATTTATAGCATGGGTGTAGATAAAAATCTTAATAAACAACCAACGTCAAAAAAAACTCTTATCTTAATACAATCAAAAAGTTTAATAATTTTAATATAAATACTGGATCGAAATGTGGTAGTCTGCGTATATCTCGGGAATATATTCACGTAATAACTCGGGAGCGCTTGCGAAGCAAAGTGATACGTGCTCACGCTGGGAGAGCCCTTTCGTTACTGACGCGATCGAGTTTGCGCGTCGATTATATAGTTCACTTTGCATTTAATTTACGAAATGAAGTTATTGTTTATTTATAAATTAAAATTCAGATTCTATTAAAAAGCTACCTTGAGATTAAGAATTATTTTTTTAATTTTCTTTAAAGTATTTCTAAGGTATAGAAAAAAATACTTATTTGTCCCGACGTTTTCCACAAATTACGTTTTTTCAACATTTTTTTTCTGCTATTTTTCGTATTGAAATCAATAATGTTTCTTGCTATGTTACGAGTAGACCATATAATGATGTTATTCATATTTTTTAATGTTCAGAATATTTTGTAGTTCTTTGTTCAGCGAACCACAAACATCACTCGCTCGTTACTTTTGCGGAAAAGGGGTTTTGAATATGGGTGATTGCCATTAATATATACATTATTTTAAAAAATTGTTCAAGCAGTCGACAAGATGAAGAACCTGTCTCTTATAATAAAAATAAATAAGGTTCAAATTCTTCTTGCCTTTCCCACAAGTAGTGATCAAAAATGTTCAAAATGCCTTAATTTTGTGCACGGGCCCAAGTAAATTTCTATAATGTGTTCCATTATTAAATATCTACGACCACCTAAAATATCTTGGTCCAAATTTCGGCTCTCCAAACTCGAAAATAAGCTGAAATTATCTTCTAATTATATTATAAGAAGCACAGCTTGGCAAATTGTAGATTTCCAAATACCTTGACTGATTTTATTATTTTAACGAATAAAATTTTCAATCTGTAAACAAAGTTGTATCACGTCTTTGGATTCCAACCAACGCGCCCAATGAATCTCAACCATTTTCCTGGAATTATATAGTATCTAGAGGGAATCTGTTGTACAAATTATACAAAACAATTAGTTTATGTATTTGTTAAAAGTTAATTAACTTTTTCTAGATAAAATGGTTCAGTTAACAGACGGTAAACGTAAGCTAGCATTTATTTTCATAGTTAACATTCAAGATAAAATATCGATAGTATCGATCAATTTAAGTCAATCCCTAGCGTACATGTAAAATAGATTGATGAAAAATCTATTCACCAAAATCATGTAAATTATCAACAAATAGACTTTTAGCTATACAAAATATGAAAGTAAACAAAAACATTGGTATTATTTTGTATTTTATACAGGTAAAAAGGCTAATTTTAACCAAAAATAAACGCGTCTTATCAGTGACTACGTCCTGAGTATTTACATAAGAAATGTGCAATTTTCAGGTTTATATCTAGGATTAACACCACATTCACGCACAGAACAAGTAACCATTGTTTAATACAACTGTATTCACTGAAAATAAACCACGATGTACGCTAAAATTCCAAAATAACAAGGACTTGATTCCTCGCGTGCCGACTTGTGCAGACCTGTCATTCAAAACCGGTCACAGTGATATTAGATTCGCGATCCTTTTTCATCTTGCTATATTTCCATAAGGGATGTTCTTCTCGCTCGCACGCTTTGTTGGTCTATATTTACTAAGTCTATGTTCTCGGTTGTCATCAACCGAATCGTGATAGTCACTGGATATCAGAAAGATACGTAATAGGCCTACTGGTCATTATGTTAGGACCGAACATTGATATAATTATCAATGCCATCAATTGATACAAACAGCCGTCAGCAAAGTTCATTTAATTCCATTGAATGGCTTTTTCATGAAATGATCATAATGATGATAATTCAATGATCATAATTTAATGGTATTCAATGAACTTGGAGGGTTGTATTGTATTGATGATTTTAATGATTTTAAGTTAGTAAAAGCGTTTTGTTACGGCCCCGAATAATCCAGACATCTAATTCATCTCGATAACCGACTCATCATGCTTTTTTTAGGTTCCGAAGTCCTGACAAGAAACCCTTATAGTTTCGTCATATCCGCCTGTCCGAGGTTTTGCTAAGAGACCGTTAGTACGTACTAGCACAGAATAATTATATTAGTACCTTACGGTACTAGAAAGCTGTAATTTTGTAGGAACCTACATGTGAAGTGGGGATGAATTTTTTTTCGTCGTCTACCTCATCGTGTGGGGGTATCGTTGAATAGGTCTTTTAGAATGACGTATAGGTTGGTATTAATACTTTTCGATTTCATGCTCCATTTACGAAATATTAAAAAAAAAAATGCAAATTTTTGTTGCAGTAGGGCGCCCCCCCCCCTCCTAAAAGTTAAACGTGTGGCTTGAAAAATCTGAAGAAAATCATGATGATAGTGCATTTTGTGAACTTTAAAGGAAAACTATAGCGGTTACGATAACTTTATTAGTTTAGCAGTAATAGTCGTTGAATTTGGGTATTGGATAATTTTGTACCAAATACAATTAAATCCTATAAAGTGACTAAGATGAAGTAGTTGCTTGTAACGGGTAGTCTTTCATTGAAAAACAATCTAAAATAAAAATAAAACTAAAAAAACCATAGGTAATAAATTATGGTAAGTTTCACAAAGCTGCCGCTAGATGTCGCTGTACCAACGGGCTTCGTCCTATATTGTTAGGGTTGCCATACGTCCCGTATATACGGGACTGTCACCGTATTTAACTATCACGTCCCGTATTGTTACTTGTCCCGTTTTTGTCCCGCTTATCAATATTTCAATATAAACGTACTAAAGGATCGAAGCCGACGGGAGGCGAAAGACGCGCGGGGGCACGCGGTTGCGAGGAGGGGTGAGAGAGTCACCAATAGTCACCATCAATTCAATCACGTAGTCAGTGAATGAGTGAAGTCGTGTGGATTCCTAGATGCTTGCTCGCCCCTCGCCTACGCACGCTCCGGTCACTCGTACTTCGCAAATCAAGTCATTTTAGGTAAAAACATTCTTTTCCATCACTAAAAAATTAAATAAAAAATTTGAAAAATAAATATTAAAAATAAAAAATTTGCCGTCGTTGTTTTCCATTGAATTTTTATTATAATAAACCATTACTACCCTTATTTTCAGTTTTTATTTATTTGCCACTAATAAGTCCCGTATCAGTTCTCAACAATAATGGCAACCCTATATATTGTGATAACGGGCTACTACGGAACTTTTCTCAGTAGCAACCACGGAGTCTGGATTTGTGCCCGGTTGATGGCAATAGGCTCGCCCACTATTACATTACATGCGACATTCACATAAGATACCTGGTCAAATGTGGAAGTACCTAGGTACTATTATGTACACCGTGGGTACACCTATGTGTAACCTTGTGTTTACAAGCGCGATTTTACGTAGGTACTAAGTACTCGAAGAGATAAAAATGGCGTTCAAAGAAATCTAAAATTAAATTGTTTACATGAAGAGGAAGTGAGTCAGGAGACTCGAGGCGCATTCCGTCATCCTGATTGGTTGATTTTATTGCTACTCTTTATAATTCGGGATAAAATTTAGACAGCTAAACGTACTTTTAGCCCGAATTCAGAGGTCAAATCTTTTTTTTACTTGCGTCAGTGTTTACAAAGGCTAGAGAAGCCCGTGGCTAAATAATAACAGCCGCTTGGGTTGGTCTTTAAGTTAAGCCGTGTTTACCTAGGTTGGTCTGTGGATGGGTGATCACCCTTTACATACCGAGTTTCCTCAGTGCCTCGGAAAGCACGTTAAGCAGTTGGTACTGGCAGTCAATTGTAGATCTTTGACAGTCGTTACAGGTAGTCAGTGGCCCAAAAAGTCCGACAGTCTTACCAAGGAGTATCGTATTACCCAGGAATAACTGGGTTGTGGAGGTCAGATAGGCAGTCGCTCCATGTAACATACTGGTATTCAGCTGCATCCGGTTAGACTGGAAGCCGACCCCAACATACCTAGTTGGGAAAAGGCTAGGCAGATGAAGTGTTTACAAAGGCAATTTCAATGGCATCCTTCCGTCCTTAGCCCAATTCAATTGGGGTCAGCGCAGCATGACGTATTCTTCTTAAAAACTTCTCTAATAATTATTCTTCGTCTCATTACCTATGTAGTCATTTAATTATCATTTGACATCTTTTTTATAGTACCTAAAATAACTTTTATTGACATAGACATAATAAGGTTAAATCTGTCTGATGACTTTAGCTATTAATATGATTATAATAATATACATACACAATATAAAAAGCATCTAAACTATCACAGATCTGAGTATACTTATTAGTAAGTAATTAGTATTAATTTCAAGAAATAAACACCAAAAAGTCTAAACTAATGAGTTTGCAATTAAATTGTTCTGTTCATAAAAATAAATATTAAAAAACACACGACTTCACAGTCGTAACTTGGTACCAACCTTAATTCTTCGACAAAACGTAGCAATTCCAATGAAATGATTGTATAACACACTTTTAGCTGCCACTAACCTCAAAACTAACACTAAAACAATACACTAGAACACTTATTAAATCATTTTGTAATACATCACATAGTTTTTTACGTAAAATACACGTAAATAAGTTTGTTTTTATTATTATAATATGGACCGACACGAAAAGAGTGATGGCGACGTCACTTTACGTCACAGACTAACAATCATTTCGTTGTGTTCGGTGTTGTCATGCTCAAATTAAAATTTGCACGGAGCACAGATTATAAATAGTGGTCACTTTTATTTGTAACAGGCATCTTGTGTAATTTTAAAGTTCAAAAGTGATTTTTCTCAGCCTTATTTAATCAAAAGATGTTTTTTTTTTAAAACCGGCTTTTGATTAAGTTACAAAAACGTTTTAGTTTCAATTTTGAGTTGATAGGTCAATTAAATTATCTAACAATTACATAATGAAATAAGACAATTTTTTTGGAATCAACTAATGGGTAGGTCACTCATTAGTTGATTCCGAAAAAAATGTATGCCTGTTTAGTCAATATAATATGTTTCTACACGACCCAGGAATACCTTAGAAATAAGAATAGAAAATTATTATTACACATCATTAGGTTCAGAATCTATTGCAACAATATCGAATTAAGTTACAATGAGCAGCTTGCAGTAGTTTGCAATAGTTATTTTACAGATCAAATTGTCGGTTTCCGCAAAGCTGGCCTAGGTAGAGATAGCGAGATGACCCGGATGTGCATTACGAAGTTTGGGTCGAAAGCGCAGGAGAAGAGAACCTTGGGATACGGGCCTTTGCCCAGTTGGGTGAAATTCAAGGCTTATAGAAAAAATAACAAGAACTGGCCGTGCATGAGAGACCATGAAAAAGATGGCAGAGCTACTTGGATGACCTTTTAAGGTAAGGTAAGTTGATTGTAATAAAGTGGTAAAAAATTGTTACCGATGGAAGAAATAAAGGCATACTTTTTCTAAATTCCATTGTATTACCCATATTTGCAAAATAAAATGCTATTCTATTGTATTCCAACTTTTAATACACCAAAAATTACACAGGACAATATTATGTTGTACAAATCGATAGTTGCTAGAAATCATTTATCCAAAATAATCAAAATCAGCAACTACCACAATAAAGGTAAAATTTCATAAGCTTAGCAACACCAAAATATGGTCTTGTTCAAGCAAATTGACAAGGATGTAACACAACCACGTTATTTCTACTTATACAATAGCCTTTACTTCTATGACACTAAGTCTATTTTGCTTTATTTCAACACTTCAATAACCTTGTCACAAACTTAACTCGAATGATGTTTACCAAATCAATTTGCGGTTGTTATGTTTGTTATCATTCAAGAAATAAGGTGTTGATTGGTTTGAACGGTAAGTATAACAATGGCGGGTAAATTAGCCATGTAAGACAGGTTTCTCAGTATAGTATTGAGGTCTTTCTTACTACTACGATTACTCGGCCTTGTGTATACGCTTGCAAAATCACAAATAAAATAAAAAAAGCCGTCTCGTCCACCATTTTGAATTTATAATTACGTAAAAACCATCTCGGTGTTTACAAATCGGAAAATCTAATTGGCGCATCATTTTTTCCAAGATTAGGTACCTACCTAATATTGGTTAAGGTTATTTTTAAGTCAACCTGCTAACCTTTTCTTAATTGAGCAGGTTTCCGTACTTACTAGTTTTTTGTATTTTTTTTTGTATATCAATGCACGCAGAGAAGATTGGAAGGCTATTGGAGAGGCCTTTGACCAGCAGTGGGACAATATAGGCTAATAAAAATAACAAAGTATAAATAAAAATTGTAAACCAAAACAAGTTCATGAAACAGGACATAAAATAAAATAAATCAATAAATATTGCTGAACATTACACACAGCGCCATCTAGTGCCACACTAAGCAACGAGGCTTGTGTCGTGGACACCAGATAGTTGATATACTACATAGATACTTTTTGTTTGTAAATACATACTTATCTATCAGTGGCGAAGAGTGAAGATTGAGTCAGGGGAAGCCGAGGAAAAAAGTGAGAATAGGTAGTTTTTAAAAAAAAAATTCTATGTTCGTTTTGCCCACATTTTTTATATCAACGACCCCAAAAACCACGAAAACGACACCCATGAAGAAAAAACCGAAAATTTTCGTCGGCGCCATCTTGGATTATCATTTTCACCTAATATAATAAAAAAAAAAGTGATTTTATCCTATGTAAATAAGTCAACAAAATAAGTGCTGTAATTTAGTGTACCAAATCGACATTCGACACTATCGACCATTACTAATTCTATCTCGTTCTCCCATACATACTTTATTTTTCTTCGACTCGACAGGGTTAGTATCGATCTTCGATAATCTTCGGCTTAATAAAACCTAGCTCCCTACAAAACAAAATAATGTCATCAAGCATTGAACGATTACCGGTTCTATACGAAATTCAACGAGCGATAACGATATTTTCCCATCTCGCTCACGCGCACGCATTTTATATTACTTTCTCTATGAATAACTCGGTTTGCGTCGGCTTACCAGAGTCTTAATATAGGCGGGCTGGCTAGTGACGTCATGACGTTTATTTTGCATAGAAATTTAGCTGCCAAAAAGCCGATAGCGCCTGCGGGTTATTGAGTACGAGTAGGCGTTTCGTGATGCTTGTAAAATGTAGTAGTAGAAGTGATTGTTTCATTTTTCAATTATGGTAGAGAGTGGTTTTGGTTGTGTTCCAAACTTCTGAAGGGAAGCCGGTGGGAATCGAGTTATTAGGAGCCTGCGCCACTGTTATCTATACTAATCTATACATATAATATAATATAATAATATTATAAAGAGGAAAACTTTGTTTGTTTGTAATGAATAGGCTCAAAAACTACTGGACCGATTTAAAAAATTCTTTCACCATTCGAAAGCTACATTATCCACGAGTAACATAGGCTATATTTTATCCCCGTACTCCCACGGGAATGGGAACTACGCGGGTGAAACCGCGGGACATCCGCTAGTTATACATATAAACATCCATGACTCGGAAACAAATGCCCATGCTCATCACACAAACATTTGCTCCGACCGGGATTCGAGCCCGGGACCCTAAGAACGTGGCGCAGCGGTAGTGAGGCTACTCACTACCGCTGCGCCATTCGGATCGTCAAATGACATGTATTAGTGACTGCAACAGTCGGGACCCATATTGGATGTAATGATTTTATTCTAGATTATAAGCGACTACACGAGCTAAACGCGAGTTTTAAGCATATGTTTCACTGCAATAAACAAAACCAGAAAAATATATGAAATTCTTCAGTATATATGCTAGTACGATAGTGTTTTGAAAACATAATACAACTAATTTTATTCATAGAAAGAAATCACGAACTTATCTCTAAAAAATCTTTTAATAAGTAAAAACCATACTAAAATACATGCGGCGATCATTCTGATTTTTTGGCAAATAATTCTACAAGCAACATATTAGCATCATAGTGTTTTACTTTTTTAGTCCAATCAATAGATTTTTTGTACTTAAATCGCAAAAAAAAAACGCTTATTTCGCACTATTCGCCCGCAGTGACTGACGTAACAACCACTTTGTAGTGCAAGCTGATTAGAACTTTATTCTAACAGTTTTTCAAACGAAGTTTGAACCACCACAAATAGAGTTGCTAAAATTTTGCTCGGGGATCCGCCTTATTATCATCAAAAAACATTCGGATTGTTTGATGTCTCATTCCCTCTTCAACACGTAAGACGAGTCAAATCTCTTTCAACTCTTGTAACTTCCTCTAATATACTTATTCCATACTTTATAATGGAATAGAATAGAAAGCTTTTCTTTCAGACTGGAGTCCATATACCAGTAACAATTTTACTTAATCCATTCTTGTCACACCACACATCCACCTCAACATTCTCATCTCCGCTACATACAATCGTTTTTCATCATCTTCTTCACAGCCCAACATTCCGATCCATACAGTACGACAGGTCTCATCACGGAGACGGACTTGTATATTTTTACGTACCGTTCACTTTATCGGTGGCATATTAGAATTTTATTAACATTTAGAGCAAATAACAGTTGTATCAAGTTTACGAAATAACAATAGTAATATTTAGAGACAAGTTATTCAAGTTTTAACACCCACAGAACTTCTTATTCGCTTAGTTTCTTCCTACAACGTTGGGGTCGGCTTCCAGTCTAACCGGATGCAGCTGAATACCAATATGTTACATGGAGCGACTGCCTATCTAACCTCCACGACCCAGTTAGTACTGGGTAATACGATACTCCTTGGTAAGACTGGTTGTCAGACTTTCGTGCCACTGACTACCTGTAACGACTGTCAAAGATCTACAAATGACAGCCGGGACCGACTGCTTAACGTGTTTTCGGCAGCACAAAGTGATCTTTACTTCGCGCAACTCTCATGGCTAACTAATAAATGAGACACTCGTCATAACATCACGCCTGGAATCTCCGAAGAGTTAGCAGAGGTGACCCATGGTACCCTCAATTTTCCAGTTTGGTTACTACAACAACCCATAACGTCCACTGCTGGACATAAGCCTCTCCCATGATGGGAGGAATTAGCCGTAATCTCCACGCTTGGCAGGCGGATTGGAGATGGCAGTGATGAAAGACTAACAGAAAACGCTGCTGCCCATTCTCTGGTCTACGGAGGCGCAAGGTGTTCTGCCTCAGACATTAGTCGCCAGTTTTTTCAGTTTGGTTAAGTCTTATGCAATAGGGGGCGAGCTCTTGCTGTAAAATGAGCACAAATCCAAACCGCCGTTAGTCTCACGGTCACAAGGGCGACTGTTGAGCAGTCCTGGGTTCGATTCCCGGGTCAGGCAAAGTGTTATTGGGTTTTTCCAGCAGGAAGTTCTCAGTAGCAGTCACGGAGGCTGCATTTGTGCCCGGTTGCTGGCAATAGGCTCGCCCCATTGTACGTGGGACTTAAGGGCATTACATTGCCCAATGACCTTGAGCATGCTGCCCCGTACTAACTTACGACGAAACGACGAGAGAGAGAGGGACGAATGCGGGAGTGACGTAGTGCTTTTTGCGAAATTTCGGATTTTTATTAAATATTTTAAAATATTAAAAGAAATAAGAGAAAAAAATCAATACACATTGTTAAATACGTCATTACGTATTTTTTGGTATAAAATTCATGCCGAGTTATTGAGCCGTTATCAGAGAAAATTTTCAATTTAGGTTGAAAAAGGACCTATTTGTTACGATTTTTTGATAAAATTTGAGTAAGTTTATTAAAATTTTAAACAATACAATGTTTTTGTGATGACCTTTAGTTTAAAATATATTTTTTATATTGAAAACGCACAAAAGGATTCATCTACAAACTTCTTTAAACCCACGGTATTTTCAGGATTTGAGCGAGGTAATCCCCTCGCGAAATGCAGGTGTACATCCCTGCGTGTCTCTTCGAAGATTACAAGCGTGATGTTATGACGAGTGTCTCATTTGTTTAAAAACGGCATACAATTAACGAACTACCAGATTTAGATTTGAGAGCAGCGGTGGCCCAGTGGTGGCGGCCCCGACTTACGAATAGTAAGTCGTGGGTTCGAACCCAGACAGGCGCATTACTTTGTGTAATTTATTTCATCACCACTGCTCTTAAAACGGTGAAGGAAAACATCGTGAGGAAACCGGCATGTCCTAGAACCAAACATTCGAAGACATGTGACATCTACCAACCCGCACTGGGCCCGCGTGGTGGTGCATAGCACATTCCCTCTCATAGAGGAGGCCTGTGTCCCAGCAGTGGGAACATTAATAGGCTGATGATGATGATGATGATGATTTAGCAAAATGTAACGGCAAAAAAATCACTTTTGATTGCCAAAATTAGTAAATGATCACCAAAATTAATCCCCATTTTATCGTGAAATTAGAACCAAAAATTTATTTTTTTAGTTAATGACCACCTGAAATTGAACTGTTATGCTCTTGTATCAGTCGAGGGAGACCCGGTCGATTCCTAGGTACTTCTGAATGGTTTATAAAAAAATAACCACGGGGTGCCGCAAGTCGGCCTAGGCAAAACTAGTTTGTCATCAACCACCTCATTAAAATTGGGTGCTCAATTGACTCATTCTCACATAATATACCATCTCAACGTGAATGATGTAACCAAGATTTTGTAACAATATTCTGATTTAAAAGAGTGTCCATGGAGTTTCTTGCCCGTTCTTCTCCATAGAGATCTACGCTAGGGAATGGGCAACTACAGTACTTTCACAGTTTTTATGTCTTGTGACTGGGACTGTAGCTACATTTAATTTTCATCTTTGTTTCGACAATTCAAAAGTGCCTGTAACTGGCTTACTTGAAATAAATGCTTTGATTTTGATTTTTGATTTTGACTAAACTTGGTGATCAATTGATATTTCATGTGATAGATGTTAGTGGTCACAAAGTTATTTTTGGTGGTCATTATACCTCCCCCCTTTAAAAACTCCGTCGAATCACTTCGTTTAAATCTAGCTACACATACGGTACTCTCATAATCTCCTTTCTAAATATTTAGTATGCGCACACGCACGTGTCGAGTCGCGCTTTCAAAGAATAGCACAATGATTGATGCACAATGCTGCGCGTGGGTGATCGGAGAGACAATGGGACGTCGGGTTTT
The DNA here is from genome assembly GCA_905147715.2 of Xestia xanthographa. NCBI lineage: Eukaryota > Metazoa > Arthropoda > Insecta > Lepidoptera > Noctuidae > Xestia > Xestia xanthographa. Next base: position 30,454,470 of record LR990654.1, read on the forward strand.
ACTAACAAAACTAACAATACATAGTAGACAGCCAATTTAGTATATTATATGCTAAATTTGGAATATTTTGTTCTTGTTTAGCATATTTTTTTAGCTTTTAGCATATAGATGGCAGAATAATTAAATTTCACTCTGTTTGGCTAACTTATCTTTAATAAATATATTTTTTTGTATCACTGTTTAATAGCTATTTAGGCGCATAATATAGTGCATGCAGTGCTCTTCTTTAAGTAATGGGGCACTTAGACGTAAGTTTGAAATGTTGTACTATACTATATAATAGTGTACCTATTGTTGAAGAGCCAAATAAAATAAATAAATATAAAAAATAGCATATTTTTTGACATACATATTTTATAAAACATGAAAAGAATGTAAATCACAATCTTTCTTTAAACCGTTACCACGTATTCTGTAAGTACATCATTCTGAACAGCGCCACGTAGAAATTTTCAATTGGCAATAAAGAGAATAAGCTGTTCCATACATTTTTAGGGTTCCGTACCTCAAAAGGTAAAAAAGGAACCCCTTAAAAAGTCCACTTTCTTGTCCGTCTGTCCGTCTGTCACCACTGATTTTCTCAGGAACGGATGGCCCTAGCAAGTTGAACTTTACACCAGATACTGAGGTGTATAGTCCCTAAAAGGTGTATAAAAATCAAGGCCCTAAGTCAACATGATAAAAGATATTGGTAAATTTAGATTTTTTCCAAAACTTGTAAGTACCAAAATTTACCTTAATTTTCAACTGTTTTTAATTTTCGGAATTTTCCCTTTACTTGTGCTGTAAGACCTTGCTTTTATCCAAAATTGACAGTTCTAGGTCAATCGGAAGTACCCTATAGGTTTTGGGTCGTAAACCTATATGGTAGTTCCCGTTGCCCTAGAATAATGAAATTTGTCGAGAAGCAATGTCTTTTAAAGCACATGTAAAGGGAAAAATCTGAAAACCATAAATATGTAGTTTAATAACAAAAAAAAGCGATTTCACTATCACAAACTTATTATTTGCGGTTGGTGCAATAGCCGTTCATGGGATCGAACAGCAAAGTTAAGCTTGTCCTTTAAAAAGTTTGTACGGAACCCTTGGTGCGCGAGCCCAACTCGCTCTTGGACGGTTTTTGTAAGTGTAAGTACTGCAGTTTTGTAGGAAACAGAACTGCTGTTTTCTTAAGGGCTATACGATATATCCCTCAAATGGCTTAGCATGATTCTCCGTGTGCCTAAAATACTGCAGCATTAATTTTAAAATAAATATATGTAAAGTGTATGTATGTAAAGTGTATTTTAAAATAAATATATGTATATGTAAAGTTGAGGATTAATGCTAAGTCCTATGTGTGACGAAAACACTATTTCATAAAGTTTTCTCGATAGAAAAAAATTCCAAAGTTACTTCCAAATCGAACAATAAACCGCTGGTAAGTATTCAAAAATTACTTCAAATTAGATCATGAAACTTTACATACTAACTGAACTAAATTATAAAGCAGGTCTTATGTGTTTTATTTTTTTAGTCCAATCTATAAATCTTTTTGTAAATCGCAAAAAACCACTCATTTCGCACTATTCAGCCGCAGTGACTGACGTAACAACCGCTTTGTAGTGCAAGCTGATTAGAACTTTATTCTAACAGTATTTCAAACGAAGTTTGAACCACCACAAATAGAGTTGCTAATTTTAAGGTTAGAAGGGCCTTAAATAACCGACGAAAAATTCTGGAGTCTGACCTGCCTCACTTCATTATCTACCTGCCTTTTCCCAACTACGTTGGGGTCGGCTTTCAGTCTAACCGGATGCAGCTGAATACCAGTATGTTACATGGAGCGACTGCCTATCTGACCTCCACAACCCAGTTAGTACTACTGGGTAATGCGATACCTCTTGGTAAGACTGCTTGTCAGACTATCGCGCCACTGACTACATGTAACAACTGTCAAAGATCTACAAATGACAGCCGGGACCAACAGCTTAACGTGTTTTCCGAGGTACGGAGGGAACTCTACTCCTGATGGTCACCCATCTGCTGGCCGACCTTGGCAAACGTAGCTTAACTTTTTAACTTAAGGTTGTTATTACTTAGCCACGACCCACTCCCTTTTCTTAGTAAGTACATATTACTTACTCTATCGGAGTTATAATAAAATCAAAATGATATAGATTAAGTGAAACAGTTAAGTATTAAGCCACTTAATATTAACTTAACTGTGACAAAACCTGACATTAGTACCGCTTCGATGCGCGTGAGTCGATTTTAAATTCGTAACGCGAACAATGCTCTACGTTAGACAAAGATAGCAGAAACTGTCGTACGCACCTAAGTTAGAGCGAGACGGGTATAGTTTTGTTGTTGTGAATTTTATTTGCGTGATGGCATTTTTATTATTTGGTCATTGTACTGTTTTTATATACTTATCAATGGTTCTGTACCTCAACACGGAAAATCTGAACTCAGGATTACTTTGTTGTCTGTCTGTCTATCTGTCAATACCCTTTATCTCGAGAATACGTAAAGGTATCGAGTTGAAATTAATACCATATATATGTACTCAAGTCTACAGGCCCTTGAAGCTGCGAAAAATCAACCCACAAAAACGTAGATATACTGGGTGTAAAAGACCTCATCACGAAGCCGTCAACCAAGCATTCTGTACATCAAACTAAGTAACTTTAAGGAAAAATTATTGCTGGGAAACGACTTTTTTTTTTGGGGTGAAAAATCATGTTTTGTGGTAGAACTCAATGTAACGCACTCAAAACATTGTGCTGATGGATGGATTGAATAGTACGGGAGTCGTGGAGGTGTTTAAAGTAAAAATCTTACATTAAAAACTTGTATTAGAAAAAAAAAAACTTGTCAAAAAGCTGGAATTTTACGATCATGTTTTTAGAACAAAAACATGATCGCAATGACGAGGAGAACAAGTGCCTTTCGGCTTCGTTAAGAGGTGTTTTACACCATTTATGTATAATTATGAACGTGAACGAGGCGAAATGATTGAGTATGTCAGGATCGTAGCAGGTGGCAGTCTGTAATTTCTGCCTACACTCATGGTAACAAGGCGTGATTTTATTTATATTTTACAGAGTAGAATAGAACCAACCCATTACAGTCACGGGTGTCGTATAAGGCTCGTAATGTCTGAGGCAGAACACCTTGCGCCTCCGTAGACCAGATAATGGGCAGCAGCGTTTTCTGTTAGTCTTTCATCACTGCGATCTCCAATCCGCCTGCCAAGCGTGGAGATTACGGCCAATTCCTCCCATCACGGGAGAGGCTTATGTCCAGCAGTGGACGTTATGGGCTGTTGTTGTTGTTGTAACCATCATCATCTGCCCTTTTTTCCAACTATATCGGTCAGCTGTCAGTCGAACACTAACAGGGGGAAGAAGATGCAGCTAAACACCAGTATCTCACATGGAGCGACTGCCTATCTGACCTCCACAACCCCGTTAGTACTGGTCTAACCCATGGCAAGACTGGTTGTCAGACTTTTTGCGCCACTGACTACCTGTAACGACTGTCAAAGATCTACAAATGACAGCCGGGACCAACGGCTTAACGTGCTTTCCGAGGCACGGAGGAAACTCGGTATGTAATGGATGGTCAGTGTGGTCACCCATCCATAGACCAACCCAGGCAAGCACGACCCGAGTGGCTCTTATTATTTAACCACAAGCTCCAAGTTTATTTATTTTAGTTTATTAAATACTTAGTTTTTAATTAATTATGTAAATATTTTTTTCTCAAATAAATAAATAAGAACATATGTTTAAAAAGAAAAAAAAAACCACAAGCTCCTCATTTGGTATTACACTTAAAATATTAAAACCACGACGGAAAATCCTCGATGACGGATTGGTATTTTTTACTAATTGCGAAACTAATCACATTTTTTTCATCGATTAAGTATTAATTGAATTATGTTATTTTATATAACAAACGTTCGGTCACCCATCACTGAACCGACCGCAGCAAGCGTTGCTTAACCTTCATTTCTCGGTAACTAGCTCATTTGCATAATTTCTTAGTAGCAAGTGTAGCAACCCGGAGCCTGAATTTTTGCTCATGATGGCAATAGTGTCAACCCTTATTACATAGGGATTGGTCATAACTGACGAAATATATTGAGTATTTATTGCGTGCTACAGTCCAGTCACAACTTCACAAGGCATAATACTGTAGTTGCCCATTCCACAGCGTAGATCTCTGGATTAAAATGGGCAAGAAACTCCATGGACACTCTTTTCAATATCGGGAATATATGCATGTAATTTTTTTTTTCACGTATGATCACCCCAAGAAAAGTAATAAAGCTACTGCTTGTCGCTCAAAAATAATATCAAACTTCTGCATTTTTCTACGACAGTTCAAACATCCGTGACTGTCGCGGCCATGATGTGACGTCATTATCTCAATCTGCCGTGTTTACGTCAAATTTTTTGGCCATAATAAAATAATTTTATTTATATGTATGTGCGTTATTCATCGAGAAATTGCAATAACAATAATATAATAAAATCTTAGTGAAACTTTAAGTAGACTACGCTTCAAATAAAAGATTTTTTTGACACAGACTTTGGCGTTATCGAGGACGATGCTTTTTGAGAGTGCGTTCCGTTTCACCAAAAACATGCTACATAACACAATAAATTGTAAAATAAGTGATGTATTAGAAACATAAAAAAGTGTACCACAATGTTTTTATGCGCCAATACAAGGCATTTTTAATAAATTAAAAGAGTTTTGTATTTCTTGCATATGCCCTAGTCTTCCAAAGGTGCCTAACATATCTGCCTAACCTTCCAGGGCTTACAGGCGTGATGCTATGTTATGTTATTACCATCTCCAAGTTTTCCTATAGATTAGTTGGCGCTAAAACAACATGATTGTTTATTTATTAACCACAAACTAATATTAACACACTAAATATAATAAGTGCAGAAGTTCCACTACATAATTGCAACGACCGACAACAAACATACGAACACACATACACACAAAGATTCGCTTCCGAGGTGCTGGTGGCTAAATAATAACAGCCACACGAGTCCACGTTCAAGGTTAAGCAGTGCTTGCCTAGGTTCATCATCATCATCATTTCAGCCGAAAGACGTCCACTGCTGGACATAGGCTTCCCCCAAGTGTCGCCACATTGACCGGTCCCGTGCGACTCGCATCCAGCAGATTCCCGCAACCTTCACCAGGTCATCGGTCCACCTAGTGGGAGTCCTTCCAACGTAACGTCTTCCGGTTCGCGGTCGCCACTCCAGAACTTTTCGGCCCCATCGGCCATCCGTTCTGCGAGCAATGTGCCCTGTCCATCTGCCACTTAAGTTTGGCAATTCTTCGGGCTACGTCGGTAACCTTAGTTCTCTTGCGGATGTCCTCATTTCTGATTCGATCGCACAAGGAAACTCCGAGCATAGCCCTCTCCATTGCCCTTTGGGTGACTTTAAGCTTTCTGATGACGCCCATTGTGAGCGACCACGTTTCGATCCCGTATGTAATCACTGGCAACACACGCTGGTCATAGACTTTCGTCTTGAGACACTGCGGTAATTTGGACGAGAAGATACCGCGCAACTTCCCGAACGCTGCCCAGCCGAGTCGGATTCGACGATTGACCTCTTTCTCGAAGTTAGACCATGCCGAGGTTACTCCGTGGATTTGTTTCCATCATTACATACCGCGTTTCCTCCGTGCAGTTGTCGCATTTGCAACACCCGACAAAAGCGATGAAATCGCGCGACTGTTTCTGGCGACAGCGAGAGCACGAAAAGTGGGCAATGGACTGCAACTGTAGCATTCACAGACATTTCTATATTGACTGAAGTAGTATGCTGCGATGAGGTGGCTGCTGCAGGTGCTAAACGGCGCAAATACAATAATTGAATTGGTAATTATGTGTTTGAGCCGTTTGGGGTTGAAACAATAGAACCATGTGGTCCGAGAGCCCACCTAGTATGTAGGGAAGTCGACTCTTCACGAGACCAGAGGGCGGGCCTATTTTTTGGCCAAAGAATCAGCATTGCCATCCAACGTGGCAATGCTGCCAGCCTTCTGGGCACTATTCCGTTGACAGCGATGTGGATGAATTTTTCGACGCCCTGTAACCCTTTTTGATACTTGAAAATATTTTTATTTCTATTATAGAGTTAGTGTGTAAATAATGTAAATATATATCTTTTTTTTGTGGGGAAAAGAAAAAATGGATACTTAATAAAAAATAAAATTGGCGACTGTATTGCCAGGGCCGGCTTTACCTAGTGTGCAGGGTGTGCGTTGCACACGGGCGCAGCAGTCGTAGGGGGCGCCGAGCGCCGTGAGCTACGGAGCCCCCCACTCGGCACGCGCGTTGGCCGGCCGCGGCACTTTCAATGACCAACGTAAAAAGAGCTCCGCTTTGCATACATTTTATAGCATCTGGAGTTCTTTTTTTATTTGTAGAATTACAGCAAAGCAGCCTCATGTTAACATGGGTACGTTTTGGCTTGTTAGGGTAAACACCAGAACACTCTGTATAATTCTAAACACAGACAACAGCACATCATGGTATCCAAAACCGACAAAGTTCTTCTTCAAATTTAATCTCCAAACAATAGAGTTTTATCCATTGGGGAAATTTGTCAGTTAGTGGTAACTTGATGTGTTGTTACTTGTACTTTGTACCCATTCCACATTGACCTCGCGTACTGGGGGGCACTAGAGCTTTGCACACGGGCGCTACATGGGCGCTACCGCTAGAGACGGCTCTGTGTATTGCGATTGCGACTGTATCGCGGCCGTTTTGCGATTGTATCGCTGCAACAACACTGAAAAAAATAGATTAACTGAACAGTTTAGCTACTTGAATATTTACTATATTATAGTTAATTGTTACTAAAGTTCAGCTCTGTTTTCAAAATGAATTTAGCTGTGGCTACATTTATTATTTTGTTAAAACCTGTTGAGTTAACAACAACTAAAGCATTTGGTAACTAATTACTAAAATGTAGGTGTTTACTAAACCGCTTAGCTATTATTAGCTCTGTTTTTCTAAATGAGCTATTCATTACTAATTCCAGTTAGTATTTGATAGCAACACTGTTTGGCTGGTCTCACAGCTCAGTTGGTAGTAGCCCTGCCTGCCATGCTGTAGGTCGTGGGTTCGATTCCCAACCAGGACAAACATTTTGTGATGAACATTGATGTTTTTTACGTGTTTGGGTATTTTATTGTATCAATTACCTATATATATTTAAGAAAACAAGTAGGTACTTATTAAATTAAAAAAATTAAAAAGCCCCCATCTTTTCAAGTAGGAAATGAGCTGTAATTATCAACCACTTGAACAGATCTTCATAAATTATAGCTAAGAACACTCTCGATCACGGCAGATTTCAAACGAAAAAAACGCATTAAAATCGGTCCAGTCATTTAGGAGCTACGATGCCACAGACAGACATACAGATGGACAGATACACAGACATGTTAAAATTATAACACCCCTCTTTTTTATCGGGGGTTAAAGAGATTTAAACATTCATCAGTCATCTAGTTCACATACCTAGTTTTACAGTCATATAGGTATTATTTACAAGCTTTTGCTTAGTTAGGGCTAGTAACAGCTACATTTTTTTATTTAAGTACTTACCTATTTTAACTAAACTAATTAAGAAATAAAATTCAGCTGTTACAAACATTATTATCTTTGTCATACCTACTACTTAAATTTTGCTCTAAGAGCAGTCAATCTGTAAGATCCTCTTCGGGATTTACATTGCCAACCCTAAAATATGTGTCGGTACCCAGGTTACATACTTACCATCTCTTAAATTTTGCTCTAAGAGCAGTCAATCTGTAAGATCCTCTTCGGGATTTACATTGCCAACCCTAAAATATGTGTCGGTACCCAGGTTACATACTTACCATCTTCTTTTTTATTCAACCCACCACCTTAGGTAGGTAGGTACTGGTGTCGATTCTGATGTGCACAAACTAAACTTAATAAAAGGTAGGTTGAATAAAAAAGAAGATGGTAAGTATGTAACCAAAATTGTCAATTCTAGGTCAACTGGAAGTACCTACCTAAGAAACCTATAGGATTTGGGTCGTAAACCTATATGGTAGTCCCCGTTGACCTAGAATCACCAAATTTAGCGAAAAGCAATGTCTCATGTAAAGGGAAAAATTTGAAAACCGTAAATTTGTAGTTTAATAACAAAAAAAACCGGCCAACTGCGAGTCGGACTCGCGCACGAAGGGTTCCGTACCATTATTATCAAAAAAAGGGCAAAAAAATCACGTTTGTTGTATGGGAGCCCCCCTTAAATATTAATTTTATTCTGTTTTTAGTATTTGTTGTTATAGCGGCAACAGAAATACATCATCTGTGAAAATTTCAACTGTCTAGCTGTCACGGTTCATGAGATACAGCCTGGTGACAGACAGACGGACAGACAGCGAAGTCTTAGTAATAGGGTTCCGTTTTTACCCTTTGGGTACGGAACCCTAAAAAGCGATATTACTATTACAAACTTATTATTTGCGGTTGGTGCAATAGCCGTTTCATGAGATCGAACAGCAAAGTTAAGTTTGTCCTTTAAAAAGTTTGTACGGAACCCTCGGAGCGCGAGTCCGACTCGCTCTTGGCTGGTTTTTTTTTTGTCGTCTCGCTCACCCGTGAAAATCTGACGTATTTACGTACAGTCAGACAAAAACGTACCTACCTAATTCGAATGTAAGTAGGGAAAATTTATAGCTACGATTTGACCATAGTAGGTGTACATAAAAAACTTTTTAGAAAAAATTAGACTTCCAAACAAAAATTATGTACTACAAAGTAGGTACCCATCTACCCATGGCCCTAGTTGGCAACGGCACGTTTGCCAAGCTTGGGGATACCTTTGTGTCGACAGATTGTGATCGTTGTTTGGCACTTTGCTTGGGTGTGCCTATGGTTTCTATCTACCCATTTTGGGAGCTGCATAATGGTAGGTACAGATCTCGGTTCTCAGAATTATGTGAAATAACCATAGATAAGTTATTGAGCTGCCACAGACATGGCCCAGTAACTGGATCCCAAACTCCTTAGCTGTAGCAGCTAAAGCAATATAGCTAAATATTTGCAGACAGCAACTAACTGTAATCTATACAACTAATATTTAGTAGTTCTGTGCTCTTCCATTTGTAACTATTAACTAAACCACTTGAGAAATGTCCAACCAAAATTTAGCAGTAATTTAGCTAATGTTTGGTAGTTCGGTAGCATAGTGTATAGCAATTTGGTGCTAAACACATTAGTAATTTGTAAATAATGTTTTGGTATTTTTTCCTAAACCATTTAGTTAATAAAAACTTGCATTGAGAATATTTTATTTTTTAGCTCATTCTATTTCCAGACTAGTAACAGGTCCGTCGCGTTCACTTGTGCCCAATTGCCCATGTTCCACACCCACCATGTTTTTGTCAAAGTCAAATCTCAATAAGTCAATATTGTCCACTGACGTATAATCAGTGATATTGTCCGCGAGTGACGTTTTTTGCTCTATGGTATAGACTGCGAGCTTGTTTGTCGCTCTAACGTGATAGTGTCGGGAACCAACAATGCACAACATGACAATGCACAACACGAGAATGCACGACATTGGAATGTACGTGTTTTGAATTCCAATGACGTACATTATCATGTCGGCCATTCTCGGCCCGGACCAAGAATGCCCGGCATGACAATGTACAGCACGCCAATTGGAATCAAAACAAACAGTGACGTCACATTTAAAAAGTAAAAAGCCATGTGACACTAGGGACGGGTGATACACAGATTTTATTGATTTTGATTGAATATGGATTGATTTTGTTTCATTTAACGTATGGTTAGTTATTATTCTGTGGTATGGTTGACGTTCAATCAATTATATTGAAGTAATCTGTGAATGAAATAATCATCGTGATGTTATGTTTGGTTTGTTTGGAACTATAAAAACGCAGTTTGGGTTTTCTTGTTGAGTTCTGGTTGTAAGGCACCCTCCTACAGCTAAATTAGGAAGAGAAAATGGTCCTGGAAGAAAACAAAAGCTAATGAAATAGGTAGTTTTTAATAACATCAGCAACGTGCAAGCGTTTTCAACAAGAACAGATATTTCATTGGTGATCTTTGAGATGTTGAAACATGTTTGGCAAGTAAGAACATAAACTGTTACAAATTACAACATCATTGGTGTACTGTACTTACATAATACGGAAGTTTGAATAGGTATCAGCATTACAACAATTTCTCCATGAGCAACCAGGGCTCTTACTACGAGCTCTTACAAATCGTCTCAATTTGTGATACCATGATGAGCTCTGTAGCTGGGGGCTGTTAGTTTGGTCCCTTTGGCTTTGTGATTTATTAGTCAATCCTTGTAGGTACTCTATATTATGTATGTAGGTCCATATTATCTGATAAATAAATACCTATCCACAAAACATTCCTACATATTACCTACTAACACCAGCTGGCAGCTGTGGAGACAGTGACAAGATCTCAACATAACATGTAGCTTTAATACAGAATTAAAAATAGTAATACATAAGTAGGCACATAATAAAACACTATACCATGCTAGCAAAGTCTAGCTATGAAAAAAATTCATCAGTGTTTATATTATTAAAACTAGGAATTTTGTAGAAGGTAAGTACCTGTAGCTGCCATCGTAATAACTTTCTAATTAATCTTATTTATTTTAGATTTTCACTGTGATCGAAGATGTGTGTGACTCACACTTGATGGAGATAATTATAAAAGCAATTAAATATTTGCCCCAAACATAGTCCATATCACTATTGTGTTGCTGCTTGCTGCTCAAGAGGACCGCCAGCCTGGCATAGAATTCCATTACATTATATATTATGGTTTCATCGCAGAAGAAAAAAACACTTTAGTAAAAAGTTAATTGGTTATAGCTAGTCAAAGCTGCCCTGAATTACATACCTAGCTGCTAAGGCGAAAGAAATACCTACTATGAAATAAATTCAAGAATAAGATCAGCGACCAGGACCAAAATAGTAATTGGATAAACAAAATTATGGGCGCAACCAGAGTTAAGATTAAGTGTGGAGACAGTTAGTATGAAAGTGGCAAATTAAATTATTATCAGGATAGCATTATAGTTACTGCTCTATGAATGCTAAAGCTTATCTCTTTATCTAAAATAATCTAAAACACCAACTAGGTAATACTTTTATTTTTGATCCATGACAATAAATAGCCTTTAGAATAGTAGGTACCACCTACTAATTATTTGTTACATATTTTTATTTGTAATTAAAATTAAGAAATGGGTAATTTATATGATGATCATTGTTTTAATATAAACTTAACATTTAATTAAATTAATTATATATTGAATTTCATTGTCTTTTTTTCACTCTTCCTCGTCCGTATTAGGTACGTCCTGCAGGATAGTCCTTTCCATGATACCGTAGAAGTAAAATTAAATAAACAAAAATGCAGTATAAATATTATCATCATCATCAGCCATAGAAAGTCCACTATTGAACATGGGCCTCATAAATATAATAATCTATACTTAATAAATAAGTAAGAAAGACCAATTTAACCACTAGACCTTGTGGTGCACCTTGGTGGAGGCCTATGTCAAGCAGTGGACTGCAGTTATGATGATGATAAACCATTAGCTATTTTTATTAAATCATCAACAAATTAAAAGCCTACACTGTGATCAGAGTATTTGGCTCGCGATCCGATGGGTTGGATTACCTACCGGTGGGGACATGTCTCACAAAAATATCTTTAAGGGACTGTTCCAAGTTTAGGTAAGGCATTGCAGGTTAAAATCACCTGATTGATTAGAAAGTAAGATGATTCCGTGCTTCGGATTCGGAGGGCACGTTTCTGTAGGTCCTGCAGTGAAAGTACGTAGGATAGGAATCGATTCGATAAAATCTGACGGCTAATCTCGACAAATTGAGTATGTCTGTATTACATGTCCCCAGCCGGATCGGGTACGGTGCAATGTTATTTTAATTGTCGTCCACTTTAAGGAATAAGTGCGAAACCAAAACCCCATGATAGGTAGATAGAATTGTGTCTGTAATTGCGTGTATCGAAGAGCTACATCGAATCGAATCGATGTCGCAAGTACGTAAGTACTATTTCAACTGTAGGTAACTAAAATTTTAACGATTTCCAACGAAAATGCAAGTACGAAACGACATTTTGGATCTACCAAAGGTGCATTGGGCAGGAGTACAATCTTGCCCTTGGCCACAAAACTGTGAGCAAGGTTGTGCAAGAAGTTTCGAGGGCAATAGTTCGCCGCCTCTTCCACACCTACCTACATGAAGGTCCCAGGAACTGCAGCTAAAGGAGAGCCATCGTGGAAGGATTCCAGCACTGGAAAGCGAGATTGCCTTGGTTGTGTCGATTGCACCCATGTTACAATAGTCACACTCTACAACACCAATCCCGATGAGCCCTCATATGGGTATAAAAAGAGGGTACTACAGCAATAACACACAGTTTGTTAGTACTTATTTATTTTCCAATTTACAGTGTATTGACTTTTATTTATTTAACAATCTATAATCACAGAAAAGCCATAATTAAATCTTCCAATATTTCTTTCAAGTTAAATAAGAATTAGAATAATTTATTAAAAAGTATTACAAAAGTGTACATTTAGGTGCAGTAGTGTTTCAGAACATTTTAATAACTCATTCAGAGGATATATTTATCCCATCCCAGTATCTAGGTACCCAACAACGTCCACAATCAATTTATAGCTACTTATACAAGTATGCTAATTATTTTTCCTAAATTGTTTTAGGAGTGCGATGTTAACTGCAGGCTTTTAAATGTAAATGCACAATTCCCAGGGTCGAGCTCGATCCCACTTTGCATTCGCACTCTTGGCCCTTGATTTGAGATCCCTCCATGTCTGTAAGTAAAGCATTAACAGCATTATAACCTTAATCACAGTAATTATTATGACTACTTCTGTGATAAGTCAGTCTACTACTCGGGTAGTGGACTGCTAACTCAGAGGTTGTGGGTTCAATCTCCATAGTAAATATTGTGATAGGACTCTCCCTCCACCAATCTTCGGATGTAATAATCATCGGTGAAAAGAAGGTGTACCAGGTGTCGACTGTGACACATGGGAACACCTCTGACACCCCTTCAGGGATTCATGTTGTGACAATATAATGTTGTGATCATTATTATGATCAAACAAAAAAAATTATTTGAAACTAAAGTTGAAAAAATTATAAACAAATGATATAAAATGACATCCAGCAGCCTTTTTATTGAGAAAAAGCTAATAGTATATTCACTCTGTTGTTAGAAACCAATTTCCAGTAGTGAACATGCCACTGAGATGTGAAAAGCTATAAGATGATGATAAAGATTGTAAAAGTTGGTTGTATTGAATTGATTAGAGCACTTGAATCCTTGTTTGCTCGTTACAGCTATTTGCTGCTTTTTCAGCCAAAATAACTGACTTAGGACTGTTTATTACTGAACTAGAGAGTAGTCCCAAGAACCCAAGATTTGAATGTTCTAAAGAAACCTATTTATGGATGAAGCTTTAGAACTATTTTATACTGTTCAATATAAAAATACGTACCTTGCTCATTCAGCCATCTCCGAGAACGTTGAAAAGTGAAACATTCCTGTTACTGCAATGCAAAGACGAAACATTGACTGTGAGTGTGACTATTTATTTGATTAGTGCTGCCAACCCGTATAAGCAAAAACGCGCTGTTAGCTCTTTAAAAAAGCGCTAGAAAGCGCTAAATGGTCGCTGTCAAAAAAGCGCTGTATTCGGCGCCAAATTCAAACAAAACCCCCAATAATTTGAGACTATTTTGAAGTAATTCAAATCAATGAATGCATTTTTTTATTGAATTAAAATAGGGATGTCAGACTAAGATACCAACTGAAACATAATTATCAGCATATAAGTGATGCAAGATCAAAAAATTTAAGTGATTCGTTCCGTGTTACGCACATCACAGAATAAATAATAGTAGATGTGCATATCATAATAGGATTTCAAAAAGCGCTAGATTTAGCGCTAGGCGCTAGAACGCGCTATTGAACAAAAAAAGCGCTAGATCTGGCGCTGAAAGCGCTAAGTTGGCAGCACTGTTTGATAAATTTTTGTGAAACACAAAACAAAGTTTTTTTCTCAAACCTCAAGAAAGCAAAAAAGAAAGTAATGTCTTTGTCTAATGTCATCAGTGTTGCCAGATGGAATCTGAAGAAATCGGTAGAAAAATTAAAGTTTAAGCAGTAGATCGAAGGAAAAATCTGTAGATTAAAAAAGTCATACCCACATGAGGTAAAAAGGAATTGAGCTTGAATAGGGTACATGACAAAAAAATCTAATGGGGAGACACACTGTGGAACTAATGGCGCTAGCATAGCTGGTTCCCAACATCGTCATTGGTTGAAAATGTGGTAATGTCATAATATATATAAGTATTTCAAAATAGCTTATCCTCATTGGTCAGATTGACACCAGCTATGGTGGCGCCATCTTAGATTATCTTTGCCTGTGTCTCCCCATTAGTCTGTCAGATAGATTTTCAAAAAATATTGGACACGTATTTTTTCTTTTTTCACGTAAACTTAAAATGAAGACGATACATTGCGTCGAAAACTCGTGTAACGTCATAATTGAGTACATTTTTTACTCAAATGTGACGTCCCAAGCCAAACTCATGAGCTTTGACACGTTTTATCTTCGACAATTTTTATTAATTTGATAAAACAAAGAACACGTATCCAATATTTTTCGATACTTACTACGGTTGTTGACCAAATGTCATGTTATCTAGGCCTATAAGCCAGATGACACGACATGTCAATACCTAGATGATACGATCTGATTTGAAAAAAGCAGGTAGATTTCCAATCAAGGCAGTAGATCAGTAGATTTTTTTTAAATCGTAGATCTACTGCTAAATCAGTAGATCTGGCATCACAGTATGTCATTGTCAACTGTCAAAGTGTCCACAACAAACTTTTTTTTTGGCAAAGGTAAACATGACGACGAATATTCAATGTATGTCTATGTAGCACAAAAAAAATAGTTACTTTATATTTACATATACGTTTATTATATTAATTGATCATTATATCAAATAAGATTTTGGATTCAGTTGTTATATCTTGTAAATATTAGAGATTTTGTAAAATTGTAACTATATCGTATTTTCTTTCCCCCCTTGTGGGCGGTGAGCTAGGGGCTAGCTCGCCGTCCGTCCGTCTTACGACGACGACAGGCAATCTTGACGGCAATACTCAATACGTTTATTGCATTCCACAATGTGAACTTAGGTGGTAGGTACATAGACATACATTCGTTTTGGAGCATTGTGGGGCCTGTCGGGCATAACAACACAAAAATTAGGAGGAGGGCTACACACGCACGTTTGTGTTCCACGCGCGCCTCAAAAAGATGTCAGCAAAAAGGGGTCCGCAAAGACGAAGATATACCATGGCCAACACAAAGGGCCAAGAAGGAACATGGATACCCTATAATCAGCAAAAGTCTGACACTTCGCCTAGAGCGGGACCCGTCATTTGAAGATTTCCCATCCGAAAAAAAAGGTGTTTTAGCCCACAAATAGAATTTCGATAGTTACACTTCTCTTGTCCGCCTAACTATCTTTAATGAAAACGGTTGAACAGAGAGAAAGCTGGAGTGTCATATTTGTCTAAGCCAGATTAGCCAGAGTCCGCTTTTTTTTTCGCCTGGAAAAAGTACTAAGCTAACAAAAATTAAAAAAGGAAATTCGATCATAGAATCACGCACTAGTAGTATTCTAGTATCACGCACATATCCCTTCATTTGTGGTCATGACCCGCGCTAGCGCGCGTCTGTGGGGTCTGGTTGTGGGGTCGCGCCATTCGAATAACAGACGAGTGGCTATTACCCAGAATTAAAATACATAGGTACCACCTTGAACTTATGCTAAGTAGTGCTTTTGCTAGATTATCTTATAATCAACAAAACAACTTCAGACTTTCAGAAGTATGTTCCCATCGAGTCACACTGTGTGACCCGTTGCAACCTTTTTCCAGGAGGGTTCCCAACGTGTCACACACACCCAGTGTAACCGTGACATGTTGGAAAAAAATCCCACTGAGCCACAATGTGACACGATTGGGTGTGACTCGCTGGGAACCGATCATATTATTTAGTAGGACGAAGGACACCGCTTGTACTCGTAAATAACGTACCTAGACTGTTATTATGGATTTGTATTTTCTATCGATATATTCAGAAGTCCAGGAAACAATCCCTATTGCCATGGAACCACGGGTAATTAAAATAATCACCGGTACCACGGGTAACGACTCCCTCTGTAGGTAAATGAAACCTAGCTTCGGACTTCGCTACCAATAAGCCGCGTAAATCTTTTATATAGAATTATTTTTTTCAAATTCAAATTTAGAATCGTTCAAAAAGAAATGAAATGAAATTATTTATTTGCAAATAGGATATATCACTTAGAAACGTCAGTATTTTGTTGTAAGAGAACGAAGGCACCGGCATTTCTTAACTGACTACCCCAGAGAAGAAATACCGAAAAAAACTCAGGGATCGTGGTCTCTTTTACAGTCCAGACACTATTATTTGAAGCGATATCAATGTGAGTGTGATCATGTAGGCATTGTCTGTTATGGTCTTTTGAGGAAAGAGCCATAGCAGGTTTGAGTTGACCTGTCCCGAGAGACAGCACGCATGCATCAGTCATCGTGTAGCTCAACCACATTTTATGGAGCTCAACGACCTGTCACACGACACTACCAGAGCTGCAGAATATTTGAGTAGGCCACTTACAAAATACTCAAACCCGTCAGACAGTCTGGTGTCACGTATTAGATATTGAGTCGTTAGCATAGATGCTACTCACATTCACAAACAAAGTTACATTTGACTGAATTAATATTATTATCATGTCAATGAGCTAAGTCATCATGTCAATCTATGTCATCAACCAAAAAAAATACGAAAAATTAATAATAATACAATATTTGAGGCATTAATTCAGTGTCAAAAATAAAATGAATATGAAAATACATGTAGTACCTATAACATCCAGAGGCATAAAATAAGATATCACAGGATTCACAGGCTAAGCGAGCACCTCATTCTCAAGCGTGTTTTAACATTAAGTAGGTAATCTGATATTTTGTAATAACCTTTTTTTAAAAGTTTAGTTATAATGCAATTTTTAAATTTCGTGATGGGTACTTATATTACGAGTTTCAATGGGAAGTTTGTTGTAGAAGCGTATATTTTTTTTGTAAATTGACCCATGAACGAGTTGCACTCTGTGGAGGTACTTAAGGCTGATGCTCCAGGGTAGCCCGCGAAATTCAAATTTTCTTACGTTTTTGGCAAATTGCAGGCCAGTGCTAGGTTGTATGTTGATTAAAATATTGGATGCGATTGAAAGACGTATGTAGTTACAGAATTATAATCATCAAAACCATCAATACAACCCTCCAAGTTCATAAAGGTCGAGAAACGATTTTTTCAAGGTCAAAGTCATTGCTATAGTTGGTGCCAGTTAACATCGGAATAGAGGTCATTGCTCCGACTTTCATCCCGATATCTAAATATTAGCGATACTGTCGCTCCATCCGTACAAACCTGTCGCAAAACAGATATCGCTTGAGTCTCATAATACATCCACAGTGTCCTACATACTTAACGCAGTGCACAACCCAAAAAAATAAGAAATCGAGCAAACGTACCCTACGAAATTAATTGATTTAAATACTTTATTTTCGTTTTTAACACTATTTTATTTTAACTTACTGAGACAATTTTAATAAAGTAAATATATTATTATACATCTTAAAATTAGGATCTGAGACTTTTGCGCGAAAGACATTTGCGCAAAGAACACTTATTGCGCGCACCCACTAGCGTGAAAAGACATATGGACTTTTGCGCGAACGAACTTTTGCGCGAATGGACTTATGCGCGTAAGGAATCTTGCGCGAATGGACACTTGCACGATTGGACTCTTGCGCGACTTAATGGCCACTGAGGTTTACTCTGTAGAATAAACATAACATCACGCCTATTATTACTTGAATATGTTTTTTTTTTGGGTTTTCCGTCATGAGTGTCGTTTTCATGGTTTTCGGGGTCGTTAATAATGAAAATGATTTGTTGAAATCAGATTTAACCAAAGGCAAGGTAAATCATTGAATCCATTTCACTATTCGTCATTCAAAAGTGCCTTTGAATGACCTAATTGAAATAAATAATTATTGACCTCATTTTCTTTATCCTTTAACCATAAAACGACAGCCAAAACGGAAAAACCGAATTTTTTTCTCGGCGCCATCTTATTTTTTCATTTTAACCTCATTTCGTTATCAACGGCCCCGAAAATCATGAAAACAACACCCATGATTAAAAAACCAAAAAATTTCCTCGGCGTCATCTAGGATTTTCGTTTGGACCTCATTTTCATATTCAGGGACCCCGAAAACCATGAAAACGACATCCATGACGGAAAAACCAAAAAAAATCTTGGACGCCATCTTGGATTTTCATTTTGAGCTCATTTTCGTAATCAACGACCCCGAAAACCATGAAAACGACATCCATGACGGAAAAACCAAAAAAATCTTGGACGCCATCTTGGATTTTCATTTTGAGCTCATTTTCGTAATCAACGACCCCGAAAACCATGAAAACGACACCCATGACGGAAAAACCATAAGTATCTAAATATTATTATAATAATGACATCACAAAAACTATTTCATCACAAAAAAATATAATTCTAATCTTATGCCGTTTTCATTTTATGAGGTCATCGCGTCAGGTGTGCAGCACATTATGGTCACGGTGCGGGGGCGTTTACGTCACGCGTAAATGTATGAGCATAAAATTAGTTTTCTAGCAAAAATAATAATAAATTCGAATTGGAACAACACAAGATTCTCAACCCCTGTATGTCTAGCCGACTGGTATTATGATACTCTAGCGATGTAGCAAAGTATCGCTTATTGGTCGATTTAGGTAACTAGTAAGTGTCGTTATCGCTTTGTGATCAAAAACTTGGTAGGTAGGTGTTAATGACCTCTATTCCGATGTTAACTGGCACCAACTATAGACCTTTATGAACTTGGAGGGTTTTGTTTGGAAACAAATGAAAACTTATTCCAGAATCTCCGTAACTAGGCACTACATTGAGGAAACGCAACAATATTTCGTATTTCTGCATTTATTAGTAACAGGTTTATGTATCTAATCGTGATCCATCTGATTTTCTCCAAACAACCTCAACTTTAAAGCAAAGTGTCGTTCTTAGACAACTTCTAAATTTCGCCACTAGATGCGCGCGGATAATCTTTGCATCGCCAATCGTTGTTTGTCAAGAAAACACGACCGTCTCGCGCTAGTGTCATTTTGGCTCCCGCCATCCCAAACAATCATGAACATCACAGACCTGTTGAAGCAGCCTAAGATCAGTCCAAAAAGATCTAAAAGAAATAGTTAAAATATTTGAATGTCTTTGGATCAGTCATTTTTTGCACTTTACACCA
The DNA here is from genome assembly GCA_905147715.2 of Xestia xanthographa. Taxonomy (NCBI): domain Eukaryota; kingdom Metazoa; phylum Arthropoda; class Insecta; order Lepidoptera; family Noctuidae; genus Xestia; species Xestia xanthographa. Next base: position 30,474,046 of record LR990654.1, read on the forward strand.
CATGAGTTTAGCTACTCGTGCTTTACACCGTGCAAGGGCGTGATAATTTGAATCGCTCGCTCTTGCATCAATTTGACGGAGTCCCGGTCGACGGAGCGGCAATTCGCGAGGCTCCTACATCTGAATGGTTTCTAAAAGAAATAAAAGAAAAAACAAACACCTAGAATAAAATAAAAACAAAATGACTCGATTCACAAAGAGAAAATCCATAACATAAGCTGGCGAATTTACTTGCCCAGTATGGCATCATGCCCGTGCGGCCGTGCGGTAGATGTAGCACTTATTGAAACATGCAGAATCATCACTGGTTGCCTACTGCTTTATACCTACTCGGAAGAGTGGCTCCCTCTGAAGTCCAAAGAGAGGTGTTGCTTGCTCCTCCGAAAAATATAAACAAGAGACTGACAAACGACACCCTCTTTATCTTTACAATGCGGAGATGTTGCGATCACAGAGTATATTATTACTAAATACGGCACTTGCGAGCCAATCGACTGAGAGCTGAGTTCCAAGTCACTAGTAGAATGAATAATAAAATGGTAATCATCGACACGAAGAAGAAGACTTGGTACATTTTCTTTCAATGGAGCTAAATGGCCATAAAAGGGTTGTTTATCATTTTAATGAATATAACTCTGTAAAGTCATATTTCTTACGGCTGCGAATCATATTATATTCAAGATACAACCTGACAAATAGCCTGCTAATTGCAAAACGCGTAAGAAAATATTTGTATTTCGCGAGCTACCCTGGCGTTTCCACCATAATGGCGCACCCTCACCACAGCATTGACTTGTAATTTAACTATCCAGATTTTGAGCAATGATACAAATAGACGCTCCCGATGAGAGAACATTTGCTCAGTGGGACGGATTTGTCTATCAATGGAACAATCCAACTTCCTTCAATTTTGCGTTTGCCTAAAAAGAAGTTACAATCTGTGTATGATTATGGTGAGGTGCGCAACATGTAATCCATCTGGAATGAGGGATTTTCTTTTTAGCTCTTCCCTAGTCGCTGGATAGATGGCGCTAGGAGTTAGTATGATAATTCAAGGAACGGAACCTAAAAAACTGATTTTAACTAGCTATAAAAGTGTTACAGACTAACTAACAGACAGCCCGAGTTAAATACTACAACGATAAATATTTATAACGAATAAATCTTTATAATTTAACATAATAACGATATTTATTGATAAGATACAAATGGATATAAAAGTAATTGATCAATTCACAAACCTCCACTCCGTAATAATTCTTCTCCAGAACGCATTGGTTTTGTGTATCCTGCAGACGCTTTAATTACATCGACCATTGACAACATAATTAGTGTCTCGTCCAGCAAGAAACCACATTAATCTGATTTATATTTAATAAATAAAATTTTCCGTGACGTAAATTGTATCGAAAACTGTCAAAGTATCGTTCTTAGACAGCTTCACAATAATTTTGACACTTGAGGCGCTAGTTAAGGCTGCCTTACACCCCGGGGCAACACTGTGCGGCATTGCTGTATGCCACATTTTGCGGCGTGCGTCATCTTGTGCAACTATCATAGTAAGTTCAACGCCATCAATAAAGTTCTTGGAAACTAAGTTTTTTTTTAATACCTCAAAAAGAAAACCTGTCATTGCGTTATGCGGCAGCCTATTTTACACCGAGGCAACATCGTGCCTAGATAATTTTTAAAGCATCGTGCTGTACATTTTAATGGAGTGTTTTAGTCTACCAACTTGATTGATCGAGGCGGGGACAAGACACCGTAGAATATGGCTGACGAAGTAACTTTAGCAGAATGACGCAAGATGTTGCCATGCCGCACGATTTTTGCCACGATGTGCAACATTTTAAATTATTGTAGCATGCGGCCTAGTGTCATGCAGCAATGTCGCACAGTGTTGCCCCGGCGGCGGCGTAAAGCAGCCTTTAGAATCTTTGCGTCGCCAATAGGTAGTTGTTTTTCCAGAACATTACCGACCTGTAGAAGCACCTTATGATCTACATATTCACTACGGTCAACAATAAGTCAGCTGGTCTCGGGGAACAGTGCTGTTTTACAATCATGAGTCTTGAGTTCGATCCCAGCTACAGGATTCTCTTTTTGTGAATCGAGTAATTTTTTTTTATTTCATTCATTTAAAATTTGGTCCCCGAAGGTCATACTTTGGGACATGAGCGTAGGCCGAAGGCCGGCAGAAATCCGACGACATGGCTAACGGGGTATAGGGTGGCAGCTTTTTTTTTGCCCATTTCGACTATCTGTAAAGCGTCGACTACGCTTTTTAAACCCATCATTCAACCTCAACATACCGGAGCCAAAATGACACTGGCGCGAGACTGTCGTGTTTTTACATGCAATTTCCACAGAATTTTTATTCGCCTTTTTACATTGCTGGTGAACTTAAAATGGAACGTGCTAAAACAGTCAATGGCTGATCGAGTCCCTATAAACTTTTCAATCACGCAATCAATCGTCTAACGTCTTTCGGAACAGCACTACCTAGCTCAATTACCTAGTATCCATGTCCCAAAATTTCGAGTCACGTGATGTCGCCAATTATCATGCTGTACATTCTTGGTCCGGACAAGCAAGGTACACCCCAGCAATTGGAGACATAGGTCGTACATTGTTGTGTCGTGCATTGCTGGTGTGTGCATTGCTGGTGTGTGCATTGCTGTGACGTGCATTATAGGGACTCATAGTGTCTACTGTTGTAAAAGTACATAGCAAGGTACCTACCTAACGGCGGCGTGCGAGTTTGAACTTGAACTTCACTCACTATTCGTTTGCCGCCATCTCAACCTCAACGTTTTTATCAAGTGCTAAGAGAGTGATGTGTTCAGTGTTTTCCAAATTACAAGTGCTGGTAGGGATATTTTAATCTTGAAGTTTACACATAACTGTCGCGGCCATATAAACTAAGTATTTTCCTGAGTGCAAAGCTTGTCATGGGCGATAAATCTGTCGAAGACCATCTGGATTCTTGGGGCCTCTCAAAATACAAGGAGAAGTTTAAAGGTAGGTAACAATTATTATGTTCATCACTGTAAACAGTTAGATTTTATTTAAAAACTTATTATCTCCTCGTCGAGTCGTGAACTCTCTTTTCAGTAGTGAAACATAAAAAGTCTAAAATATGCTACGTGTGTTATGATTTATGCTTTGAATAAAATTTGTGTTCTGTTTTAGATGAAGGCATAACGTTGGATGCGCTGCATGTGTTATCCAAAGAACACATACATGCCCTCGTTTCTGCCATTGGAGATCGTGCTTTACTCGAAGCACATATTCAAGGGTTGAAAGATGGAATAAACAAAAAACCTCTCATAACTTACGTAAGTTTCAAATTGTAATTAGAAATTACCTAGTTTAACACTGAGAAGGCTTAATTTTTATACTTTTAAACAACCTAAACATAGCACAATTACTAACTATAAATAAAAAAATATTTTTTCTCCCAGGAATTAGTTGATAATGTTGAAGACCTTAGCTTCTCAAGCCTGTTAAATGATTCAAATTTCATCACTATACCAGTAGCATCAACTAGTACGCATGAAACACTGAACAGTTGTGAAAAACCAAAAGAAAGAACAATTGAGGAGTCTCAAACAGATAAAATCGAAGCTGAACAAGCATGTACTGAAGGTCATGCCCAGAGCAGCCAAAGCCTACGTAACTACCTCTCATCTATAAATGAAGGAAAAGCGCTTCTTATGAATTATGAGAAGAGTGGACTGTTAGACAACATAGCAAGACGAAGACTCTGCAATATTATAATAAACCGGGAATTACAAACAAACCCAGATGCAAAAATCACAAGTGAACAATTCTATCAGTTGGCATATGATATTGTAAAAATATTTAGAAAAGAGAGTGCCCCAGTCTATTTCTCACCATACATTTCCATCAGTCCGGCTCACAAAATTGCAGCAAAGGGAAAATTACTTGACACATTTAGGCAACGGCGGAGAGAATTTTCAAAAGCTGGCCTGATCACCACAAGAAAACGAAGATCGTCAAGTTCATCATGCTATAGTAATCCACCATCACCATACTCTGCTTCAAGAATTGAAGATGCCACAAAAAGTCTACCCGAGCCTACAAGTGACGAGGTAGAAGAGAATCTTTTATGGTTGAGAAACTCATGTGACCCATGGATGACAGTTGAATTATACTGGGATCAGACAAGAAAGGCACGCTTGCAAAAATATGCTGAATCTAATATGCAAATTGCAGATTACTTTAATGACTTCAGAGCACTGGGACAGCCCAAAGGTCTGCACTTGGTATGTATCATTTGAATTTGATTTCCAATTCTGTGGTGGTCCCGCTTAAAGAATAGAGTACTTACTAACACTAATACCTTTATGGCAATCGCCAATCCATCAGATTTTGGAGGAGGCTCTGCCCAACAGTGGAAATTATCAGGCTGATGATGATATCTAATCTAATTCATTGTTTTAATTTTTTAGAAAAAATTACTTAGTACCTTAGTTTTAAAACTTAAATAAACATGTGAATTACTTTTATAGTTGCTGAGTGATTTCAACCACCTATATTTCGAGAATGCTGACAAACTGTTTCAAAACTGGCCATTGTACCGTGAAAACATACTTGAAGCTGCGAAGAAGAGAAATGATCCTGTGCTAAAAGAAATATTATCCTGCCTTGATGGTGAAGGTAATATACCTACATGGTTACTATCACAATACATACAATATTTGGTTGATTTTCTATTTTAAATGCACAAAGGTGTATTAATTAGGGTCCTGCACCTCAAACATAACTAGGACTCCTTAAAAGGTCACTGGTGTTACACATTGTTTTGACATTTTACAGAAAACTGGCCTGTTTAAATTGGAAGTAACATAATTTCACAGTAGGATCCCTACCGTATACTCATGCTTAAATGTATAATTTTATTTTTGACACAAATGTATATTTGTTAACAGGTGTGGACAATGATACAATCAACACTGCTGCATTCATGTCGCTGGCGTTTTTGATGACACCAAGTACTACCCGCAAACCAAAAGCAAAGAAACAGTGGAGACCATCAAAGTTGGAAATCTTACAAGGATTTATAACTCACATCAAATCACCGTCGAATCTAGAAGCCACCATTACTCTTAGGAAGGAAAAAATGGCAAGTTTAGGATATACTGTTCAGCCGTACATTATAATTATTGGTACTTCAATTGCGGACATTCACACAAGATACACAGTTATCAATAATGTTAAGTACTCGTCAACGTCAAACATTTGTTACGAATCTGCTTCCATAATCCATGCTGTTGATGCTTGTTTTAAAATTTTATTTGCATTAAATGCAGAGTATCCCGCAGAAAGTTCAAACATCTGGTATTTTATTCAAAAAGGATTATACAAGCTCACAACAAAATATGACAAGGTATATACATCAGTTAATTCCCTCATGACTGACCTGGGCATTTCTACTACATAAAGTACCACTGTTAAATAAGTGTGAATATCAGCACTTAAAGTCACTGTATTTGATGACCTACCTTATACCTTAAAATGCCAACGTGTTTTATTTGTGCTACAGTAACGGCTGACGTTTCAAGCTTGTTGAAACACTTTTCTTATTTTCATGGTAACCACACTTTTTCTGAATATCGTTGTGTTGACGATGGGTGTTCTAGAGCATTTCACTTAGTAAACACATTTCGTAAACATCTTAATAGTCAGCATGGTTGTCGAAGCACACATAGTAGTTTAATTCCTGAAGTAGGCCTACTACGACACGTCACGACTAACTCGCCTGATCAAATTTTAGTTCAACCTTGCCTCAATAGCCCGGAAATACCATTAAAAAGTTCGATTGGATCTGAGTGGTTGTCTAATTTTTTGGCAGCATTGTATGCAAATCCACTACTGCCAAAAAATGCAGTTCAGTCCGTCGTTGAAGGGATGAGGTCTTATATGCACGAGGGATTGTCCCAGGACATAAAAAATATTTTTGACGAAATGTTGAACTCGTTACAGAATGGTCAGGATGTGACTGTTTTTAAAAATAAATTTTTGTCAGCTGTGCAGTCTCCTTTAGACTCCTTTAAAACCGATCACTTGCGGATGAAATACTTTGTGTCTATGGGTTCTTATGTACCACCGAAACAAATAACAATAGGCGAAAGAATGTCTACAGTAAGACAACGCGGTGTGATGAATGTCAAGCCGACTGATTGTACATTACAATTTATTCCACTTCGAGATACATTGCAAAAGTTTTTTTCCCTTGATGGCGTTATGGCCGAAACACTAAATTACATAGAATTATTATCACGTCAATCGATCAATGGTGTAATAGAGAACTTTATTCAAGGAACCTATTGGGTTAAACGAATGGAAAATAATGAAGGTAAACATGTATTTCCACTGTTTATGTTCTTTGACGATTATGAAAGTGGAAATGTTCTGGGAAGTCATTCCGGTATACATAAATTAGGAGCTGTTTACGTTTCAGTTGGTTGCATTCCACCACACAGAGCTTCTTCTCTGACTAATATATTTCTTGCATTGCTATTTCATTCCTCTGATAGAGTTACATTTGGTAATGGTGTTATTTTTCAACCTATTATTGAAGAGTTCAACTTCTTGTCAGAAAAGGGCGTAGAAATAGACATAACCTGTTTTAAAGGTAAATTGTATTTTGAACTAGCTCTTATTGTTGGAGATAATTTAGGAATTCATGCTATTACAGGATTTAATGAGTCATTCTCTTCAAATTTTCCTTGTCGAATTTGCACTGTACCTAAAGAATTATTAAAAAAGCAATGTTACGAAAATGTGGATCTCCTACGCAATCAGGCTCAGTATGATATTCAGTTGGCCGAAGATAACAGTTCCAATACTGGTATAAAAGAGAAATGTGTGTGGCTTAATGTTAAAGGATTTAGTTTATTTGAACAGGTCGGGGTTGATGTAATGCACGACATACTTGAAGGTGTTGCCAAATATGTTATGTGTTTTATGATATCAAAGTATGTAACAGATTTAAAATATTTTACAATTCAAGTCTTAAACAATAACATTTCTTCCTTTGATTACGGTCCTGACAGTAGTAGCAAGCCCTGTCTTTTGAGTATGGATCATATTTCAAATCGTAATATGAGGCTCTCAGCTTCTGAGATGTTAACAATGATTCGGTATTTTGGTTTGCTCATCGGTGAGTACGTGCCATCCGACGACCAATACTGGATATTGTACACTACCCTAAGAAAATTGATTGACCTAGTACTATGTCTGAAAATTAATGTTGATACCAGCGAATTGTTAAAATGTTTGGTTGGAGAACTTAATGAATTGTACTTGACATTAACAAACGACCATCTGAAACCAAAATTTCACTTTCTCACTCATTATCCTTCATTTATAATTAAATACGGACCTATTGTAAATTTTTGGTCGATGCGATTTGAAGCAAAACACAGATTGTCTAAAATTGCCGCTCGTACTTCATGTAATAGGCGTAATATTACATTGACACTTGCAAATAAACATCAGATGCAGCTCAATGCAATATTTTTAAAAGGTCACTTGAATGAAACAATTAAGTTTGGGCCGGGCAGAGATATCTCTATAGAAAAATGCAGTGAGATTAAAACAGCACTAAATATTAGCTCTGAAGATACTCTAAAGCGCGTGTCATGGGTTAAAGTTTATGGTACTGAATATAAGCCTAAAACAATACTTACCGAGGATATAGATGATTTAGGCGAGTTTCGTTTCATGATCCTAAAGAATGTTTATATTAATAGTACAAAAAAAGCTATTTTCGAATGTGCTATGTTTAATACATTGGAGTTTGATGATCATTTTAACTGCTACGAAGTTGAAATTCCCAAAAATGAAAAAAAAATATATATTTTTCATGATAATCTTTTATGCCATGTTCCAAATAATATTACAATAACGTCTACCGGGCAGAGATTTGTAACAGTTCGGTCTCAATTATAATAGGTACAATAATCTTGTAAATATTATTCTAATTAATATTTTAAAGAATTATCCTTTTTATGAATAGATCATACGAATAAGTCTTCTTCAAAATATGTCGTTCGGCTTAAGTTGGATGCTCCAGAGTAGCCCGCGAAATTCAAATTATCTTACGTTTTTTAGCAATCTGCAGGCCAGTGCTGGGTTGTATGTTAATTAAAATATTGTTCGCGACTGTAAGACGTATGTAGTTCCATAATTATAATCATCAATACAACCCTGCAAGTTCATAAAGGTCGAGGAACGACTTTTTCTAGGTCATAGTCATTCCGCGACTTTTATGAACTTGCAGGGTTGTATTGATGATTTTGATGATTATAATTCTGTAACTACATACGTCTTACAGTCGAGAATAATATTTTAATCAACATACAACCTAGCACTGGCCTGCAAATTGCAAAAACGTAAGAAAATTTGAATTACGCGGGCTATACTCTGACGCTTTCACCATAAGTCCGCGCAAGATAACTTGGCACGCCTGTGTGAACTTCAAGACTATATCCCTGCCAGAACTTGTAACTACTTTCGGCATAATGATGGCGAATATTTACTTTGGAAAACACTGAACACATCACACTCTCTTGACACTTGATATAAACGTTGAGATGGCGGCAAACGAGTTTTGAAGTTCAAACATGCTCGCCAAGATAACTTGCGCGGACTCTAATTATGTATTACGAGTAAGGCGTTTTGCGAATAGGCCTTTTGTCTACTAAACCAATTATTACTACTGTAAGTAATTTTAAAATGTAAAACACATTTGAATAAATGAATACGGGGTAATTCAATAATCAAATAATATATTTGATTATTGAATAATAATCAAATTTGTAAATAATAAATTGCAAATAATGTGTAATTGGCGCCGATTCAAGTTAAGCAGGCCAGCAACTTATTTAGACTATAGCTCTCTTTTTCCAATCATTATAACTAGAAAGAGATAGCAAGAATTTTACTCCTGTCAAGTTAGCTTATGAAACGCACTTCTTTGTATTCTGCCGTATTTTTAATCTGGTGCGTTTAGAAATCACGTCTAAAATTGCATTTTATAGTTATTTATGCAACTGTTGTATAATGAGGGGTATTAAAACACGAATGTGGGTTTATCACACGAGGCGAAGCCGAGTGTGATAATAGTATCACATGAGTGTTTTAATACCTAATTATGTACAGTTGCATACAAGACTTTATCTACATCCATGATATGAATCCTCCATAAAAGGTTCTGAAACCATAGGGTGTTGCAGTGTTCTAAGAAGTCTATGTAAATTCATGGAAAGTTTAATTGCTTGTATTTAATACAAACAAACCGTGTATATGTAGTAATATAATTATTTACATTTTGGATTGTTCAATTATCAAATTCACAAAGCTTGTGTCACTCATTTTTGTAAACAACAAAGTACATAATGCAATACTAATATCCAAATGTCGAACAAAAATGGCGGGATACGACGTGAATTCGAATTAACCTATAATTTTTTTTTTTATTACGGCGCTGTGGTAGTGAATCGCACGTGCTAGAAGTTCGATTCACTACCACATTCGATGTTCTTTTTTTAAAACGAGTTGCATAATGAAATTCAGTACAACATTATAACACCCGTTTGGGTGTTATAATGGTTATTATGACACTGGCTGTTTTAATGTTGGCCATAAGCTAACTGTTTCAGATACCTTTATAGAGGTTTTATAACATGGGTGTAGATAAACGTAATTATGACTAGTTTGACAAGAGTAAGATTCTTTCTATCTCTTTCTAGTTTTAACGATTAGAAAAAGAAAGCGATAATAGTCTAAACTAAGTTAAGTTGCCTTAGAATCAGCGCCATTAGCAATAAATAATTATGCGCGTTATGTGCACCTTTTTGTTCAGGATATTTTGTGTGTTAATTAATACTTAATCATAATGTTGTCCTTTGTCACTCATATAAGTAAATGCTAATTAATCATAATATTGTCATTTGAACTCAAATAATAAAAGTTATAGATGTATATCTTCTTTGATTTCAGTCTCTTCAACTAAAACAACAATACATCTCGTGAGCAACCGCCAAAAAATGAACTAGCGCCGCGTATCACTTTTCTCACAAAATGTATTGTTGTTTTTAGATAAACAGATCGGCCGCGATTGCGACCGAGCTATTTAGCTATTTTAGCTAAATAGCTCGGCCGTAATCACAGCACGGTCGTTATCAACAATTTAGGTACCCTTTACCAAACATATCTTACCAAATAGGTTGGTACCTATCACCAAACAGTTTAGCTAAGGTTAACCAATGTATAGAGTTATATCATACCAAACAGTTCAGCATTTGTTAACCAAACTGAAATGTTATATCTTACCAAACGCTTTAGCTATCATAAACCAAACAGTTCAGCAGTCGTTAACCACATTTTTAGGTTATATCTTACTAAACAGTTTAGCTATCTCATACCAAACAGTTCAGCAGTCATTAACCAAACTGTTATGTTATATCTTACCCAACGCTTTAGCTATCTCATACCAACTGTTATGTTATATCTTACCCAACGCTTTATCAATCTCTTACCAAACAGTTCAGCAGTCGTTAACCAAACTGTTATGTTATATCTTACTAAACAGTTTAGCTATCTCATATCAAACAGTTCAGCAGTCGTTAACCAAACTGTTATGTTATATCTTACCCAACGCTTTAGCTATCTCATACCAAACTGTTATGTTATATCTTACTAAACAGTTTAGCTCTGTCATACCAAACAGTTCAGCAGTCGTTAACCAAACTGTTATGTTATATCTTACCCAACGCTTAAGCTATCTCTTACCAAACAGTTCAGCAGTCGTTAACCAAACTGTTATGTTATATCTTACCCAACGCTTTAGCTATCTCATACCAAACTGTTATGTTATATCTTACTAAACAGTTCAGCTATGTTATACCAAACAGTTCAGCAGTCGTTATCCAAACTGTTATGTTATATCTTACCCAAAGCTTTAGCTATGTCATACCAAACAGGTCAGCACTCGTTAACCAAACTGTTATGTTATATCTTACTAAACAGTTTTGTAATGAGATCTAAATTAAGTAACTAAATTTGTTTTGTTACTGTACCCAAACGTTCGGCAGTCACCACAGCAACTAAATACTTTAGTAATTATCTAATGAAAATTCGGTAACTAGAAACCAAGTCGTTTTTTCAGTGAAAGTGGGTGAAAGCTGTTTCTGCTTGCGTTATCGCTCTTTGTACTAAATCGATCTTCTGCAGTTATCTATTCTACGTTCCTAATGACGCTAACTGGTTATGTAAAGATACCAGTCTTTGTAAGGAGTTATTATTACCTTTACGTTCTCGGAAGATTTTGCTGCTTAAATAAATACTCTACCTATAATGCTTGCGGTGGAGAAACCTTAGAATAGGTACAAAACATATTCTTGAAGATTTTTTTTGTGTTTTTTGTACATATTATGGAAGGTATACATTTTATGAGTATGAGATGTAGTGTGGCGCCATCTAATGGTTGTAAACTGTAAAAGTATTCTTAACGAAGCCGAAAGGCACTTGTTCTCCCCGTCATTGCGATCATTTTTTTGTTCTACACCACACCTGGGAACCTTCTAGTTACGGATATATTGGGGGTCAAAGTTCCATCTTTTTGCTTTTTTTTTAAATACAAGTTTTTAATGTAAGATTTTTACTTTAAACACCTCCACGACCCCCGTACTATTCAATCCATCCATCAGCCCAATGTTTTGAGTGCGTTACATTGAGTTCTACAACAAAACATGATTTTTCACCCCAAAAAAAAAAGTCGTTTCCCAGTAATCATTTTTGCATAAAGTTACTTAGTTTGATGTACAGAATGCTTGGTTGACGGCTTCGTGATGACACACCCTACAACCTGTATATCCCCTATTTTAGATTCATCCCCTCTGAGTACAAACATAGCCACTGAAAAAAAAATTGAAAAACATTCACCCCTTTTAGTAAAAAAAATAAAACTACCTTTACCTAACCCCTGAAACAAAGAGAAACAACCCCTTCCATTAAATTCCTATAAATATTTTATTAGGGGTTGTAAGGCGTGGCTTAAACACACCCCTTAGATGGGCGGGGTGTAAATAAGCCACGCCTACTATACCCATCCCTTGCGGCAGTATAATCCTGTCTGCCTTGAAGATCGTATCGCTAAGGTATTTTACTGATGTGCGATTTTGCGTTTTTGCGATTAGTCGTGCGTTTCGTATGAAAAGTGTGTTAGTGCGTCTTTTTGGAACTGAATATGGTGTTTTGTTTTAAGCGTGGTTATTTGTACCTTTAATAAGGTACATAGGCATTTTGCCAATATAAAAAGCTCTTTTATTTCAACAAGAAACGTGTGATTTTGCGATTGGTCCATCCCCTCCATGTTTACATGTATAATGGATGATAAATGATGTTTATTTAGCAAATAGGTTTTTACAAACACTTTTACACGTCATTTTAAAAAAAATAGATAAGGCCGGTGTTTCGTACCTGACTACTCTGAGAAGAAACAGCCGAAACAAACTCAGAGGTCATAGCTCATTGCTCAATTCACATGAGGACTATGCAGATTAGTGTCTGAAATGGTCTTTTGATGAAAGAACCACACATATATGAGTGGACCTGTCCAGTCAGTGCAAGCATTTGTCAGTTATCGCGTAGCTCGACTTACAAATGCCATGCGTCATTGGATTACAATTTTTTGACGCCATTCGGTGACTGCCTCAGTCCACCTGTCATCACAGCACGTTGCTAGGTGTCCTGCCAAACTCCATATAAGTTCCGTAACGTGATTACCAATATCGTAAACCTTTGCACGTCTTCGAATTTCGACGTTATTAGGAACTTTTTACCGAGAAATGGAACGCTCCATTGCTACTGGCTCCATTAATTATGTTAGTTTAGTTACCACTAATTATTAATTATGTTAGTTACTACTATAATTATTAATTATGTTAGTTACTACTATAATTATTAATTATGTTAGTTACTACTATAATTATTAATTATGTTAGTTACTACTATAATTATTAATTATGTTAGTTACCATTAATAATTATTAATTATGTTAGTTACTACTATAATTATTAATTATGTTAGTTACCATTAATAATTATTAATTATGTTAGTTACTACTATAATTATTAATTATGTTAGTTACCACTAATTATTAATTATGTTAGTTACTACTAATTAAGAATTATGTTAGTTACCACGAAATATCCATCTGTTGTCTGCAAACAACGTGCGCGTGAAATTATTATTTATTATTAGCTGCGCCCCGCGATTTTACCCGCGTGGTGGGTTGAAAAATACATCTAGAGGTATAAAAAATACCCTACGACCTACTTCTCAGACCTACCAAATATGTATACACAAAAAAATTGCATCAAAATCGGTCAAGCTGTTTCGCAGGAGTTCGATAACAAATACTGTGACACGAGATTTTTATATATTAGATAGATAAAAACAAAACAGTTTTGTTAAGGCGATTACAGGAGTTAAATTAGCAACTCTATTTGTGGTGGTTCAAACTTCGTTTGAAATACTATCAGAATAACGTTCTAATCAGCTTGCACTACAAAGTGTTATTGGTGTATTAGGTTGTTACGTCAGTCACTGCGAGCCGAATAGTGCGAAATAGTAAGTCCAAGTACTAACAAATAAGATCCTAAGTTGCTACTTAAAATCTTAATTAATCAGGAATAGCTCAGTCTAGAACACAATCGTGAGTATTAGTATAAATACGTCTCAGATTAAAGAAATAGGCAGATAGAACATGCGCGACAAACAAGGTGGCTCCGGTTTTTATTTATGTGTGCGCGGCAGACAAGAGGCGCCGTGTAGGGACACGCGCGTCTGTGTGCGTTTACGGTTGCCAGATATTGAGAAATACTCCCATATTTTTGTTCAGTTAAATTGTTCCCAAATATTGTACTACTATTTTTTTAAATTGGAAACGCGATTTTGCTTTATGGTTATACCCAGATAGCAAAAGCGTGTAGTATTTGAACAGAACAATAATAAGAGCATAAACATTAAATATGCGTAATTGTTAACTATTTAATTAATTTATATCAGACAACATAACACTTTATATCGCTTTTTGGTAATTTTTTGTTCAATAAACTATTTATGCAAATGTATTTTAATTAAAAAAGATAAACAATTTGTTATAACAATCAACATATTTATTACAATAATAATTATTTTACACACATTAAACCTTAACAGCCTTTGTTCTGCACCAATTATTGTACTACTAATTTTTTAAATTGGAAACGTGATTTTACTTTACGGTTATACCCATATAGCAAAAGCGCGTAGTATTTGAACAGAATAATAATAAGGGAATAAAAGTTAAATAAGTATGCGTAATTACTTACTATTAAATTAATTTATATCAGACAAGATAACACTTTATAACGCTTTTTGGTAATTTGTTTAATAAACTATTTAAGCAAATGTATTTACCTAAACTTTTAACCTAACCTTTAAAATGTAGCATGTCACATGGCAAAGGCTAATTGTTGCAATTAAACACTAAAAGTAATAATAAAATACTTCATACCCCAATAAGTCTTGAAATATTAAAATTTTAAAGCGCAGTACACCGCGCGCGGAACGAAAAGTAAACGTACATCAAATAATAAAATAATCCAGCGGCGCGAGCGCGGCATATCCTTACAAGTACCAAATAGTTTAAAGGCATGCTCTCCGTCCCTCTTTCTCACGCAAAAATACGAATACAGCCCCGCGCGCGGGGGTGCCCTCCCGAGACCCGAAGTCTTTACGACCCGGACGGAACTAACTAGTGACCTCGTGTCATTACGACTGCGCAGGTGTATTGACGCATTTCATCGATTTGTCCTGTGACGTGATCGGCGCTCGCGCCACTCGTAGTGATAATTTGGATCGCAGTGTTAGTGGACTGTTACTGTGATGTAGTATGTGTAAGTCAGCTGTTGTGAGGTTTTAAATACTGCATACTAATATGCATTAATAATTTAATAATGTTTTTGAGTTGCGTAGTACAATTAGTATCGTTAATAGTAATGCCGGAGGTTAAAATATTCGTCATGAAATTAAATGCACCCTTTAGATACAATATTTCCTTATACGCAATTACGTATGTATAAATTAATCAATATTTTTTATGCACAATGTGTATTGTGCATAAAAAATATCGATTTTTTTTTCCCCTAATTCAGGGTAATTTTCCCGTCATAAACTAGCAACACAGACGACTTACTGTTGAGGTTTTGTGTTTCAAGTGAGCCGAAAATATTTGATGGAAAATAAATACCAAAACAATAAAAATAACAAGAGTTACCTGTGGAAAGATATTCCATCTTGTTTTCTTAGTTTTTGTGAACAACTTTTGCAGTGTTTAAACACACAAGACGGCATGTTTTGACCTAAAATGACAAATCACTAGTGACGTGTGAGCGAGACGATGCGTAGCTTGGTACTGTCGCGAGTTTGTATTTGCTTTTGATTTTGTATTTGTTTTGGTGGAACCACTCGCGTGTTCTGAGCGTTCCATCTGCCTATTTCTTTAATCTGAGAAATACGTGATAAAAAAGCACGCAACGCGCGAACACTGTATGACATCTGACATTTCGGAAGACCTTATTCTACACGAACGCCTCTAGCGGCGAATTCATGCACGATAGCCCCATTGGCGCTGTGCGGCAAATCAAAACCAAAGCATTTATTTCAAGTAATCCAGTTACAGGCACTTTTGAGTTGTCGATACAAAATCAAATCAAATCAAATCATAATTTATTTGTTAACATAGGTAAAAAAAAGTATAGATGTTATGTTTGATGAACAGAGCGCTATGTTATGTTATGTTACAAAAAATTAAAATTAAACGTAGTCCCAGTCACAAGACATAAAAACTGTGAAAGTACTGTAGTTGTACATTCCCTAGCGTAGATCTCTATGGAGAAGAACGGGCAAGAAACTCCATGGACACTCTTTTATATGCTTCACTTGATTTTTTTATGCTATGGCTTCATTTGATTATTTCTGCCGTCGTAAGCAAAAGGGGAACAACATGCGGAAAAATACAGAAAAATAAGATCTTGCTTGCATTTAAAAATGCCGAGAAGACAGTTTTGAGGTTGAATGTCGTTATAAGAGTAGAGGAAGACTAAAGTAACGATGGATGGGCTGTGTGAAGGATGATATGGATAGAAAGGAGGTGTCTGATGATATGACGAGTGATAGAGAAGTGTGGGAGAAGAAGATATGTTGCGACGACCACATATGAATTGAGATAAGGGGAAGAGAATGATGAGTTATATACGAACTAGTAACAACAACAACTACTACTACTACTACTACTACTACCTAAGTACCTACTACTACTACAACAGTGGCCGCCGTGGAAATGGGTTTTGTCGACTGTCAATCGAGAAAATGACAGATATTTGACAGATTTTCGAAAGACTTCTATCGTCCTAAGCATGGCGATGTTTGACATGTGGAAAAGAAAGGTTTCTTTTCTATATCGACAAAAGTCTACAACGTCCGAGCATGGCGATAATTTTTTGTCTACTTTTGACACTGGTTGTAGGAATCGTTTCTTGTCAGCAAATGTCAAAAAGTCTACAACACATTAGACCTAGACAAGATTATTTTTATAAATATAATGTGTGTTTGCAAGCCATTTTGTTTTTAAAAACATGTCGGGGTCCTACCGTCGCCATCTCCCCAGTTTTATGCCATAAGAAACGCTGTACGAGCTCTAACCGGGGCTTTCGATATCCCGGAAAACGAGTTCCTTGATGATCTAACCGATTTCGGCCACAGCGACTGCATTCGATGGCTTTCTAGGGTGGTTGTCGAGTACTTTGGAGGAGCTCGTGGCTAAATAATAACCGCTCGGGTCGATCGTTAGGTTAAGCCGTGCTTGCCTGGGTTGGTCTGTGGATGGGTGACCACCAATTACATACAGAGTTTCCTCCGTGTCTCGGAAAGCACGTTAAGCCATTGGTCCCAGCTATCGATTGTAGATCTTTGGCAGTCGTTAGTCGTTAGGTGTGGGTTGTCTGACTACAGAGGCCCAAAAAGTCTGACAACCAGTCTTACCAATGGGTATCGTATTACGGTACTAACTGGGTCGTGGGGGTCAGATAGGCAATCGCTCCATGTAAAATACTGGTATTCAGCTGCATCCGGTAAAACTGGAAGCCCACCCCAACATAGTTGGGAAAAGGCTAGGCAGATGATGATTTCGAGTGCTTTGGTGTACTGCTCTTTCATGTGCTATCAAGTGGCTAGCATACATCATCATCAATCATATCAGCCCGGAATCACCCACTGCTGAGTAAACGCCCCATTCCCTGTTCTGTTACTACTGTTTGCATCATTTTTAGGGTTCCGTACCCAAAGGGTAAAAACGGAACCCTATTACTAAGACTTCGCTGTCTGTCCGTCTGTCCGTCTGTCTGTCACCAGGCTGTATCTCATGAACCGTGACAGCTAGACAGTTGAAATTTTCACAGATGATGTATTTCTGTTGCCGCTATAACAACAAATACTAAAAACAGAATAAAATTAATATTTAAGGGGGGCTCCCATACAACAAACGTGATTTTTTTGACGTTTTGTCTAATGTATAGATAATGGTACGGAACCCTTCGTGCGCGAGTCCGACTCGCACTTGGCCGGTTTTTTTTTTTTTTTTGCATCTTTTTCCTTTCAAACAAATTTAATGTCATCGTCCACCTTGCCTGATATTAACCACCGCCCGTGTAACATTATTTTTAAGTAAACAACAAAACTTGCTAAGAAACTAACATCTTACCAACTGAACATTGATGGATATTTTAAGATAAGTACAAAAATCATGAGATTGTTAAAGATGATATGAGATTGCAGTGAAGCAAGAGATCCTGTGATCTCTATTATGGTGATGAATATAATATCAACAAACAATAAAAAAAAATATAATCAATTCTATTACTTCTAGATCGCAGATGCTGAGTGCAAAATCCTCAATGTCACTCCGTTGCTATGGAAAGACATTCTATGTCTTTGTCTTCGTACAAACTCGAGTCGATGGGTCGCCGCATGCTCAGGCATGTCAAGACATTAAGACATGTCAAGTTGTATAGAAAAGAGTTTTGTCGAGTCTTGTAGAGTAGAGATAGAATTGCCATGCTAAGCCGGGTGGAGCGAATGAATTTGACCCAAATCTCGTCTCCCAGTGGGGTGACGTCAATCTGGTCAAATTCAATGCTCTGAAAACACAGGCGTGTCTCTTCACTGCAAAAAGGAGCCAATTCCAGTTGTCTCCCACTTTCCGGGGTGCATCTGTATCAGTTACTGACCACCTACAGCTTCTTTTGGGCATGGAGTTGACATCGGATCTCAACTTTGGCGCAACCATCGAGTCAAAAGCTCAGACCGCAGCTAAGAAGCTGGGCATCTTGAATAAGGTGAGGCGATACTTCACATCTGGACAGCTTTTAAGTTTGTACAAAGCACAAGTCCGTTCCTGTATGGAGTATTGCAGTCACTTGTGGGATGGCTCAGCAAAATAAGTCAAAGTCAAAAGTCAAATCATTTATTGCGAACCAAGTGTACAATATGGTGTTAAAATATGTGTGTAATATGTGTGTTAAATACCAGCTTGCTGTGCTGCACTTGACTCGGTGGAACGCAGAGCTAAAAGGCTTATAGGCGACGAGACGTTGGCAGCTTCGCTTCACAGCCTAGCTCATCGGCGTAATGTTGCCTGCCTGTCGGTCTTCTACAGACTGTACTTCGGTGAGTGTGCGCCGGAGCTCCACGACCTGATCCCACCATCACCCTTTTACCACCGGACTAGCAAACGTACTGCGGCGTACCATCCGCACTTAGTTGATATCCCGACGTGTCGTACTAAGCGCTTCTCCTCCACTTTTGTTATGCGCACAGCCAAAGTCTGGAACTCTCTGCCAGCGTCTGTGTTCCCACCCACATTTAACCCGTCTGCCTTCAAAGCAAGAGTGAACAGGCATCTTCTGGGCACGCTCGTTCCATCATAGATCTCATCCATCGCTTTCCATCAGGTGTGATGGCTACTACTACTAGACGTACTAAATGCTTTCGTCAGATACATTATTTTTCTTAAAAAAAGAATTGACTATTCGCAAAGTCACACTATTTGAGTCGTATTGTATTTGCAGTGGTCTTAGGTTAGAGACTCTTATTAAATATTTAATGAAACTTGAAATACTTAACACAGTGAAGTGCAGTGACTCTTTGTATCAAGTTATTACAAGTTCACCTGGATAATATTGTTAATTGCATCGGTAAGTACATAAAAATATCTACTTCTTTTATACAAGACTAGCTGACGTCCCGCGGTTTCACCCGAGTAGTTCCCGTTCCCGTGGGAGTACGGGAATAAAATATAGCCTATACTTAGAACTTACAATAATGTAGCTTTCTACCAGTGAAACAATTTTTAAAATTGGTTCATTACTTCCGGAGATTACCCCCTACATACAAACTTACAAACATACAAACTTACAAACAAATGTTACCTCTATAAAATATTACTAGCGGACGTCACGCGGTTTCACCCGCGTAGTTCCCGTTCCCGTGGGAGTACGGTGATAAAATATAGCCTATACGGATTCGGAAGAATCCCTCTAAGTAATGGTAAAAGAAATTTTGAAATCGGTCCAGTAGTTTTTGAGCCTATTCAATACAAACATACAAAAATACAAAGGTTTCCTCTTTATAATATTAGTATAGAAGTATAGATAGTATAGACAAGACTAGCTGACGTCCCGCGGTTTCACCCGAGTAGTTCCCGTTCCCGTGGGAGTACGGGAATAAAATATAGCCTATAACACTCACGAATAATGTAGCTTTCTACCAGTGAAACAATTTTTAGAATTGGTACATTACTTCCGGAGATTACCCCCTACATACAAACTTACAAACAAATGTTACCTCTTTATAATATTAGTATAGATGTACATAGCTGACACCCTTCCCGAAGCTGACAACGAAGCATTCTGTATATCAAACTTAACACGTTCGAGGACGATACCACTTGAGACTGTGTACCAAAAGGACACAGTAAATGTTCATACAAATTATACGACGTATGAGTACGTAGCCTCCCATAAAAATATATTGCTTTAAAGACATCATGACACAACCGTTTTATCACGTTATCGTATAAATACGTTATGTCATTAAAAGTAAGTTAACTAGACGTGAACGGACACAACGTGTAATAACGTCTAATTTATAGAAAAAGAACTTTCACTACCCGATAAAGATTTTGACCCACAAGTTGTGGGTCAAAATCTTTATCCGGACCATATTCTCCATCATCGTCTTGGTAAGGATCCGCCTCGGTAGAGTTGTCAGAATCATCGAAAATGCTCATCAGTCTTGTTTTGCGCTTATCCATCTAAAACACATAAAATAACCCATTAAACATCAATTTCACAGAGTAAAATTATTAATTCATAGTAAAATAGTATACTGTCTGGCTAAGGAATAATACATAAATCAAATAAACTAAATACTTACGATGTTTTGTCGCGGCAAATATTACGATACGCCACGAAATGTTTAGAAAACGCGAGCGCACCCCGCAGTGACGCAGCCGCACTGAATGTAGGAGCGCGGTAGGCGCGCGCGACGCATTTACACGTTGTGCGTGTGTGAGTACCGTTCCCGCCCACTGTCAACGGCACTTATTTGAAATAGTTTAAAACTTACTCTACGTGACAGTAAAGCTTCGGATATTTTAAATGTTGTGACACAAGATACATTCAATAGGATTTTAACTTGAACGTTCATCGGAAATGTACGTTCTGTCGTAAAGTAAAAAAAATATTTGGACGTCATTGTACGTTGTGCCATATCAAAATTTCGAACGATGACGTATGATCTCGTTCTGTCCTCGAACGTGTTAAGGCCCTTCCAACCCTAAAATTAGCAACTCTATTTGTGGTGGTTCAAACTTCGTTTGAAATACTGTTAGAATTAAGTTCTTATCAGCTTGCACTACAAAGCGGTTGTTACGTCAGTCACTGCGGCCGAATAGTGCGAAATGAGTGGTTTTTTGCGATTTACAAAAAATCTTTTGATTGGACTAAAAAAATAAAACACATAAGACCTGCTTTATAGTTAGTTTAGTTAGTATGCAAAGTTTCATGATCTAATTTGAAGTACTTTTTGATTACCAGCGGTTTATTGTTCGGTTTGGAGGTAGCTTTAGATTTTTTTTCTATCGAGAAAAGTTTATGGAATCGTGTTTTCGTCACACATAGCACTTAGCATTAATCCTCAACTTTACCATATATTTATTTCAAAATTAATGCTGCATTATTTTAGGCGTAACAGAGGATCATGCCAAGCCATTTGAGAGAATATAGGCCCGTATAACTCTTCGCAAAAATTGCTGGGAAACGATTTTTTTTTGGGGGTGAAGAATCACGTTTTACTGTAAGACTCACTGCAATGACTTTACTTGGTTTAATTCTATCTAATTATGCTGGATGCATTTAATAGTCATGAAGTATATTAAGTGAAGTAATAATAGTAAAAACTTGTGAAAAAGTTGAAACTTTGACCCCCGAAATCTCCGTAAATAGTTACGGAGATTTCGGGGGCCAAAGTTCCAACATTTTCCGCACCGCACTTGACCGCTATTCTCATCTTAACTGGCACCAACTACAGAGTTGGTGCCAGTTAAGATGAGAATATCGGTCAATGCCCTTTCCCTAATATCTCTTCGTACGAACCAAAACAAATAAACCATGTATCGTTTTTCATCACAAAAAATGTTGAAGATCACGTTAGATGACGATTCCAGACTTGAACAGGCTTATTTTTGTATTTCAAAGTTAAGAAGTTTAATAAATGTAGGTGGGTCAATGACCGCTATTCTCATCTTAACTGGCACCAACTATAGAGGGTAGGAACCTTCTATAGTTGGTGCCAGACCAGTGCTAGTGCCAGTGACGATGTTCCACCTTAATCTCCATCTCCATTAATTTCTGCTCTCAGCCATTCTCCAGCGAGATGGCGTTGAAGTCGACATTTTTAGTTTATTTGGATTTTTCTGTAATTAGAAAATTATTAAGTCGTAGGAGTATCCGACGCGGTTATTTTACGCTTTATCGAATAAGGCACTCCCTCAGTTGAGCGTTAGCCTATAATGGTGTTGATTCTGTTGTGCACAAACTAAACTTAAATTAGTCTATTGCTGTCTTTTACTAAAAGGCAGTGCGAGAAAAGGACGGCTATAGCTATGAACTAAGTTAGAGATGTCAAACTAGTTTATGCCTTGTGCTTCACCGTGTTTTTAGTCGACATGTTTTTACGTGCACCCTTAATTTGTATGGAAATATTAGTTCCAACTAAATTTGACAGGACTAAATTACGACCGTCTCTTTCTCGTTTTATTAGAGAGAAAAAGATAGCAGTAGCCTAAATTAAGTTTAGTTTGTGCACAACAGAATCGACATCATTGTTAAATCTAAGATTCGATTTATACTTTCTCCCCCTCACTGATGTAATGCTCGAATCTGAAGTCTGAACTGTTACATTAGAGGCGAGTGCCTTAAGACATACACTGACCTTATTGGTGAGGTTCATCATGGCATACAATTAACGAACCACCAGATTTATCAAAATTTAACGGCAAAAAAATCACTTTTGATTGCCAAAATTAGTAAATTAAATGATCACCAAAATGAATCCCCATTTTATCGTGAAATTAGAACCAAATATATATTTTTTTTTAGTTAATGACCACCAGAAATTGAACTGTTATGCTCTTGCATCCGAGTTGAGGGAGGAGCGGGGCTCCTACTTCTGAATGAGAAAGTTAACTGTGAAACACCTTGGTGAACCAAGGGTACAGAAAGTTAACCGTGGTACACCTAGGTGAACTAGGGGGACAGAAAATTAACCGTGGAACACCTAGGTGAACCAGGGGTACAGAAAATTAACCGTGGAACACCTTGGTGAACCAGGGATACAGAAAGTTAACCGTGGAACACCTAGGTGAACCAGGGGTACTGAAAGTTAACCGTGGAACACCTAGGTGAACCAGGGGTACTGAAAGTTAACCGTGGAACACCTAGGTGAACCAGGGGTACTGAAAGTTAACCGTGGAACACTTAGGTGAAGCAGTTTGGTGTTCCACGGGTCAGAAAGGAAAATAACCACGAAGGGTATGGCGGGGTCTATTCGCTAGCTCATTCGACCCCGCCGTACCCTTCTAACCTAGTCTATCCGTGTCGGGGTGCCCCAAGTCGGCCTAAGCAAAACTAGTTTGTCATCAACCACCTCATTAAAATTTGGTGCTCAATTTACTAAATTTGGTGATCAATTGATATTTTATGAGATGGTTGTTAGTGGTTACAGAGTAATTTTTGGTGATCATTATACAGGGTGTAAACCACCTCATCACGAAGCCGTCAACCAAGCATTCTGTACCTACATCAAACTAAGTGCAAAAATTATTGCTGGGAAACAACTTTTTTTTTTGGGGTGAAAAATCATGTTTTGAGGTAGAACTCAATGTAACGCACTCAAAACATTGTGCTGATGGATTGATTGAATAGTGTGGGGGTCGTGGAGGTGTTTAAAGTAAATATCTTACATTAAAAACTTGTCAAAAAGTTGTAACTTTGACCCCAATATCTCCGTAACTAGAAGGTTCCCAGGTATGGTGTAGAACAAAAAAATGATCGCAATGACGAAGAAAACAAGTGCCTTTCGGCTTCGTTATGAGGTGTTTTACACGCTTTATTTTCCCCTGTTCATCATAAAGGTCAGGTGCGTAGTACTCACAACCGGCGTGTTATGACCAGATGTATAGATGTGGACGAGGCGCTAGGAGTATGTGAGGATCGTAGCAGACCGCGTTTTGTGGTTACTGTTTACCCCCAATGACCAAATAAGCGTGAGTTTATGTTACTAGGCAACCGTTATTTGCTTTGAACAACCTAACAACTGTAAATTGTCTAGTCATTGGTTTAGTAATTTGTTGATAAATAAGCATGAAGTATAATTACGTATATAGGAAAGTTTTTATAGAAAAAGCAAGTTAAGCAGTTGGTCCCGGCTGTCATTTGTAGATCTTTGACAGTCGTTACAGGTAGTCAGTGGCCCGAAAAAACCCAGTCTTACCAAGGGGTATCACCACATGGAGCGACTGCTTATCTGCCTAGTAACTGAATTGTGAATTTCAGATAGGCAGTCATCATCATCATCAGCATATTAATGTTCCCACTGCTGGGACACAGGCCTCCTCTCTATGAGAGGGAAATACAGTCAGGAGGGATAGGCAGTCGCTCCATGTAACATACTGGTATTCAGCTGCATCCGGTTAGACTGGAAGCCGACCCTGATATAGTTGAAAAAAGGCAGGCAGATGATCATATTATAAATGACTAGCGGACGTCACGCGGTTTCACCCACGTAGTTCCCGTTCCCGTGGGAGTACGGGGATAAACTATAGCGTATGTTACTCAGGATGAATATAGCTTTCTAATGGTGAAAGAATTTTTGAAATCGGCGCAGTAGTTTTTGAGTTTATTCATTACAAACATAGAAAAAATCAAATCCTTCCTCTTTATAATGTTAGTGTAAATGAGGTCGATTGAATGAATTGCAGCAGAAGCTAACCAGGATCTTGGGATCTCGAAAGATTATAGGCAGAGATGCAGCTATCCTATCGACAGGTACGCCCACATTTCGCCAGAAATTTTATTTTATTGTGTTTGGGTGGCTTACAGCCAACAATACAAAAATCTATAGTGAGGTGGGTTAAATTCATCACAACACAGTTTTTAGACAAGGCAGTACTAATAGGGTATATGCATGATTTTTTTTATCACTCTAAACAAAGCGTTTTAACATCAGAAATAGCAAAGTGAAATTATTTTTTTAATATGTATGTAAAATACTAAGTTATAAGCATTTGAAACTGCTGATTAGACAGAGAGATCCGATACAGCGAATGACGTCATTCGCTGCATCGTCGTACAAAATTCATACTAAATTCCGTTTATCTAGAAAGAGATATAAACAAAAGTTTAAATGGTTGTACATTTTGTGTTGTTTGCCTGATTTATGTCTTGTTTTCGCTTTTTGTTTTTATTTTTATAGTACTATCGAGGACACTCCCGCCTGACCACCACTAAGTTAATTTTTGCTTGCACTCGCAACTAAAAAACGCTCTCTAGCCCCGCCCCATTGACTTTGTATAGAAATAATGAATGAAAAGATACCGAATCGGCCGAGCGCACTGACGACGCACGCCAAACGAGAGTTACGCAGTGTCCTGCTTGAGCCAATGTCCTACGTGATTTTGGTCATTACTTCTCGAATCATGGAGAAATAAAGTACAAATTTGAATCAACCATTTCGTAGTTCATGATGTCGCGTCTGGTCGCTCTTAAAACAAGTATGCGTTAGGTCGCGTCTCACCGCAGCCTGCCATATAGGCCGCACGCAGGGTAAGCAGTTGAGTTGATCGCGTTCGTCGCGTTCACAGCGTCGCGTCGCGTCATATTAGTTGCTCACGCAGGACACCCCGTTATTGTTATTTTGCGCGCCAAAGTTGACACTTTCATAATAGGCCCAAATATTAAGGGGGCGTGGCTCGGCGCCTCCGCATGATTTAAGCGAAAAAAAATTAGACTGGTCAGGCGGAAAAGACCACGACTGTACATACGTATTTAAAAAGCCATTATGTCTCGCGTACATCTACTTCGAATACGAAGGGATGTTATAGAGAGCAAGCCTATTGCCAACAACCGGGTCCCAACCCTAACTCCGGGCTGAGGTTTCCCAAACAAAATAACACTATCCCCCCCACACGGGAATCGAACCGAGGACTTCATGATCGTTCGCGACCACTGGACCTACGAAGCAGTCTGTATGTTTGGCTCCACGTTGTCATATTATAAACCTCTCAGACACACAGCAGGGCGTCTGCTTACCCCCTAAACGGATACAACCGCGAAGACTTCCAAAAATCATTCCTTTCATCTTTATAATCAGTTCAAAATTATTGACAGCCCTATCTTAAATTACCACGCTGATTTACCGTCGTCAAAACATTTTTATTCAACTTATAACTCTTATTTTCTAAAGCATAACGTCCATAATCGCAGTCTATTTAGTTACTGAACTACAAGGTATAAAGTTAAAAATCGTATTTTCAGTTGATAAAATGTTCAAATGTCTCGTATTGTAATGACGGTAAGGTTTGAAATTGTGTGCCTATGAGTTTGGTAAGTGTATAAATAAGTTGGTTTATACTTTACAAGTTACCTGTGGTAGGGTGACTGTCATTTGGAAGGAAGGTGGGACATTTCCTGCTGCTATTACTGTGAATCCAACAACTGTATTACTATTTTATAATACTAAATGCGAAATTATACAGTCTGATTTCACAGTTTTCACGCCTTAAATCTATACTTCTATACTATATATCTCTAAATATATAAAAGAAGAAACTGACTGACTGACTGACTGACTGATTGACTGACTGACTGACTGACTGACTCATCTATCAACGCACAGCCCAAACCGCTGGGTCTACAGATTCCAAATTTGGCAAGTAGGTTCCTTATGTGGTCTAGGGGTGCACTAAGAAAGGATTTTTCAAAATTCATCCCCTAAAGGGGTTAAACGGGGCTCCAAAGTTTGTATGGGAAAACAAGATTAGTTAGACTATTTTATTCGAAACTTCACAAGAGTGCTCCTATTGATAAATGAGTAGAAACGGGTTTCAGGTTTTTTCAGAATTCAACCCCTAAGAGGGGGAAATGGGGTGGCAAAGTATAAAAATCAATGCACAGCCCAAACCGCTGAGTCTAGAGATTCCAAATTTGGCAAGTAGGTTCCTTATGTAGTCTAGGGGTGCACTAATAAAGGATTTTTCAAAATTCAACCCCTAAGGGGATTAAACGGGAATTTAAAGTTTGTATGGGTAAAACAAGATTAGTTAGACTATTTTATTCGAAACTTCACAGGAGTGCTCCTATTGATAAATGAGTAGAAACGGGTTTCAGGTTTTTTCAGAATTCAACCCCTAAGAGGGGGAAATGGGGTGGCAAAGTATAAAAATCAATGCACAGCCCAAACCGCTGAGTCTAGAGATTCCAAATTTGGCATAAAGGTTCTTTATGAGGTTTAGGGGTGCATTAAGAAAGGATTTTTCAAAATTCACCCCCTTTGGGGGTTAGAACGGGAGTCCAAAGATTACGTGGGGAAATAAGATTAGTTAGACTATTTTATCCGAAACTTAACAGGAGTACTCCTATCGATAAATGAGTTAACGTTTGTGTTTCAGTTTTTTTTCAGAATTCAACCCCTAAAGGGGGAAATGGGGTAACAAAGCCTGAAATTCAACATAGGTATTATTTTTATGGTGAATTGGGTCGGGTGTATTACAATAACAACGATTTTAAGATTTAATGTGGCAGACCTGAAATACTACCATTCCCTGTTGGGGTGCGATGGGGTTGAAATGTCTAAAAATCAATATGGGTGTCGATACCGAGATTATCAGGGGTGCTGATTACGAAAATGGCATTTATTTTGAGATCCAGATGATAATGATTGTGATTACAATGATGATAATTGTGATAATGATGACGATGATTGTGATGATGATGATTTTGATTACGATGATAATGATTGTGATTACGATGATGATGATTGTGATTATGATGATTGTGAAAACGATGATAATGATTGTGATTACAATGATAATAAGTGTGATAACGATGATGGTGCTTGTGATAGTGATTGTGATTGTAATGGTGATTGTGACAGTGACGGTGATTGTGATAGTGTCGGTGATTGTGATGGTGATAGCGGTGGTTGTGATAACGAGGACGGAGATTGTGATGATGATGATTGTGATTAAGATGATAATGATTGTGATTACGATGATAATGATTGAGGTGATTGTGATAGTGATTTTGATGGTGATTGTGATGGTGATGGTGATTGTGATGGTGATGGTGATGGTGATTGTGATGGTGATGGTGATTGTGATGGTGATTGTGAAAGTGGCAGTGATTGTGATGGTGATAGCGATGGTGATTGTGATTGTGATTGTGACAGTGATGGTGATTGTTATAATGATGTAGATTATTGTGATTACTATGATAATGATTGTGATAACGAGGGTAGTGATTGTGATAGTGATTGTGATGGTGATGGTGATGGTGATGGTGATTGTGATTTTGATTGTGATAGTGTTGGTGATTGTGATAATGATTGTGGTTGAGATAGTGATGGCGATTGTGATCATGATGATTGTGATTAAGATGATAGTGATTGGGTTACGATGATAATGATTGTGATTACGATTATAATGATTGTGATGACGAGGATAGAGATTGTGATGATGATGATTGTGAATACGATGATAATGGTTGTGATTACGATGATAGTGATTGTGATAATGATGTTAGCGATTGTGTTAACGATGATAATGATTGTGATAACGATGATGGTGATTGTGATACTGATTTTGATGGTGATTGTGATGGTGATGATGATTGTGATAGTAATTGTGATGGTGATTGTGATGGTGATTGTGATGTTGATTGTGATGGTGATTGTGATGGTCATTGGGATGGTGATTGTGATGGTGATTGTGATAATGATTGTGTTAATTATGGTGGTTGTGTTAATGATGATAATTGGTGATAATGATGGTGACTGTGATAGTGATGGTGATGGGGATTGTGATGGTGATTGTGATTGTGATAGTGATTGTGATGGTAATTGTGATGGCGATTGTGTTGGCGATTGTCATGGTCATTGTGATGGTGATTGTGGTGGTGATTGTGATGGTGATTGTGATGGTGATTGTGATGGTGATTGTGATGGTGATTGTGATGGTGATTGTGATGGTGATTGAGATGGTGATTGTGATGGTGAATGTGATGGTGATTGTGATGGTGATTGTGATGGTGATTGTGATGGTGATTATGATGGTGATTGTGATGGTGATTGTGATGGTGATTGTGATTGTGATTATGATTGTGATGGTGATTGTGATGGTGATTGTGATGGTGATTGTGATGGTGATTGTGATGGTGATTGTGATGGTGATTGTGATGGTGATTGTGATGGCGATTGTGATGGTGATGGTGATTGTGATTGAGATAGTGATGGTGAGTGTGATAATGACTGTGATTACGATGATAATTATTGTGATAACGATGATGGTGATTGTGATAGTTATTTTGATGGTGATTGTGATGGTGATGGTGATTGTGATAGTGATTGTGATAGCGATAGTGATGGGGATTGTGATGGTGATTGTGATTGTGATAGTGATAGTGATGGTGATTGTGATTGTTATGGTGATTGTAATTGTGATTTTGATGGTGATTGTGATGGTGATTGAGATAGTGATAATGACTGTGATTACGATGATAATTATTGTGATAACGATGATGGTGATTGTGATAGTTATTATGATGGTGATTGTGATGGTGATGGTGATGGTGATTGTGATAGTGATTGTGATAGCGATAGTGATGGGGATTGTGATGGTGATTGTGATTGTGATAGTGATGGTGATTGTGATTGTTATGGTGGTTGTGATGGTGATTGTGATAATGATTGTGGTAATTATGGTGGTTGTGTTAATGATGATAATTGGTGATAATGATGGTGACTGTGATAGTGATGGTGATGGGGATTGTGATGGTGATTGTGATTGTGATAGTGATAGTGATGGTGATTTTGATAATGATGGCGGTTGTGATAGTGATGGTGATTGTGATAATAATAATTGTGATGATTATGAAATGTGGCACATAGATAGTTTATAACCTGGATTAACATGGAGGACACTATTATCCCTTTAGTATGATCCAGTGGGACAGTTCCCGAACTTTACGCGGGCGAAGCCGCGGGCAACAGCTAGTACTATATATAAATCGGAGCAGTCTTTAGGGACTCGCGATAGAAGTGAAAACAAAAAGTACACGGGCCCCGCCCCAGTCGTAGCACTGGTTATGCACCGCGCATGCCTATGTGGTGCTACGCCGTAGCGGATGCTACGAGTGCTACGAACGGCTACGAAGCGTGACCGCACGTTACGTTACGTGACGATGAGTTCAATGTTTTTCCTTCACCCAAAAAGTGCTCAACGCGCCTAAAGAAGTTTTCACTTCAAAAAATATGAAAATCACGAATTTCAAATCATACGCAATATACGTTAGAAAATAATCGTTAGATTTTAGTGTGCTTGTGTGGGAGGGACGGTTCATTCATACTGAAAATATCCCACATCTTCTTCAAACACGGTAACCCTACTCCTGCTCTTGACATTCAAGCGACGTTTGATCACCGACTTCACCCCCGTGTGACGTCCCAGCAACAGCACCCACCTACACCCCACACGTACACCCTGCGACACCCCGCTGCGACAATTATAGAGCAATATTGTTGATGTTTTACCAAATATTAGGGGAGATACTGACTTATGATTTGAAAGAATATGATCGGTTATCGAATTTTGGGGTAAAGATTTTTGAAGATTACTCATATTAAGCCAAATAGTAACAGCCGTTCAGGTCAGACTTTAAGGTTAAGCCGCGCTTGCTGTTGTCGGTCCTCAGAGGTCAGATTGGCAGGCGCTGCATGTAAAATACTGGTATTCAGCTGCATTTTTTCTTTTCTATTGATTCAGTTTTTTACAATAGTTTTCAAATCATCTTTTGCTCAGAATAGTTACAGCAATGATGACAATGTTTGTGTCGCTTGTTTAATTTTATTTTATATGCAAAATTTTCTTACCTTTGTATAGATTCTTTTTTTAACTTTTATTTGTGAATGAGTGAACATTGTAGGCTTTGTAGACCCCCAGATGCTTGTTAACTTTTGTTAAATATTTTTCTGTTTTACTTTTTGTATAGTAAGCAATGACCTATTGTCGGGTCTACGGTGTTGCCCCATACTTAAATACTAATGCTGTAACAAAATAATATTGTAATACCTAGGTACCTAATGATTTGAAAAGAGTAACTATAAGTATGGAGTTTCTTGCCGGTTCTCCATGGAAACGACCAATGCGAACCGTGCACCTTTTTCGACGTTTTATAAGTGCCCATCTAGGCCATTCTAGGCTAAGGTTACCATCCGACCGGATAAATCCGGTCTTGACTGGATTTTAACGCCAATACCGGATTTCGCCCGGATTTTGTGCCAGACCGGATTTTTCAACTCATGCCGGACAAAAGAAAGAAACAGACTATCATTGGAGTCCATTAGAGCCATCGTACTTACGAAGTATAACTGGAAAGATTATAGTTGTGAGCAATTATTCAATCAAATTTTTGCGGTCAAAACCAAATTTAAAAAACTATTCCTAGTAATAAAAAATATAATGAACACTTTTACGTTTAGCTTTTGTATATTGAACAGGATTTATTGTTTTTATTTTTCTAACTCTGAATAAAAATTTCAGTTTTTTGTTTGATCGTAGGTAAACTTTAGGCTAGACCGGACTTTTTTGTCGAAAATCAGGATTTTTCATCCTCCAAGACCGGATTTCCGATTGTAGGCCCTGGTAACCTTCTAGGCCTATGTGAAATAAAATATTTTGATTTTGACCCTAACACAGTTGGAAAAAGACAAGCATATACTCGTCAAAAACCGCTAATCTGAAGTGGGACTATGCTGCCGCATGCCCAATGAGCTGTGGGCCCAAACAGCTACTTTGCCACTGCCCACACCACACTCACACGCTCACTCACACAATATGTTCTTACTAACACTCACGATAGTAATAAACAAATTACTAATATTGTTATACTTACATTTGCACCGCACCGCACTTGTAATGGCAGCTCGAACATGGTGGTGACGGAACTGGTGCTTATAGCACAGGAGTCCTCCTGAGTTTAAGCCCAGTTGCACTTAAACTTATATTGTCACTTACGGGATATCTTCCGTGATTGTTCATTGTTTTGAGCTCCCGATATTTCGACGCTGTTGCAAGCGCCATGATCGCGGGTTGACTGGAGAATGCGGGTGGATGGAAAATAAATTGTTAAGAGCAGACAAATCTGTCTACCCTCTTTCTTTGTCTTTTGCTACGCGCACTATTGGAACTCGACACTAAGTCACGACAAAACACACTCACAGTATCACCAGGTTTTGTGGAGTCCTTATTATGATGCCGGCTGCTACTTTTGAGCATACTCAAAACTGGATTCCACGTACTAGACAATTTGAAGCCATCCTCTCGATTTAAATTTTTATGTTTTCTTATTTCAATTGCTTCTCTTGTCAGCCTAGGTAAGTGTAAATGTTTGTCCTTAGACAAAATACGTGGCTTATGAAATTAGATCCAGTGATTGGTCCCCGACTGCAGTAGATGTTCAGCTATAGCAGATTTTTGCTCATCCCTGTTTTTCACAGCCTTTATGTGTTCCTTGATGCGGCATGAGATGGTTCGCTTCGTTTGACCGATGTATGAACTGCCGCAACTGCAGTCAATTTTATACACTCCAGGTTGTTCAAACGGGATCTTATCCTTCGGGGAACGCAGACTTTGCGCAATTTTCTCATGAGGAGTAAACACAGTCTTTATCGAGTATTTACTCAGTAAACGACCTAATCTTGTCCGTTACTCCTCTTAGATATGTCCGTAAGTGACTCAGTTTAGTTTTAAACCGTGAAAGCTTAAACCAGTTGCACTTGTCTTGTATCTTGCCACTAAGTTAGACTAATTATAAATAGGTTTAAGTCTTGAACAAATAAATATTGTTTATCAGTACTCGTAAAACGGGGCTCGTGGGTAAGTTATATAATCGCGTGGTTGGGATGGTCAAGGTAAAGCATCCAATTCAACACTTCCTCGGAAAGCACCGTTAGTTCCAGCTGTCATTCGGAGATCTTTGCCATCGTGTCGTGTAGCCAGTTCAGCTGAGCTAGGGTCGGCTACCAGTCTAACCGGATGCAGCTGAATACCAGTATGTTACATGGAGCTACTGCCTATCTGACCTCCACAAACACAACCCAGTTGCAACGTAACCCCATACCCTCAGGTTGTCTTCCAGCTTCTGACTACCCGTAACAACCGATAAGAAAATGGATGGTCTTATGCGGTTATCCATCCACGATACGACCTCGGCAAGCGTTGTCTTACCTTGGTCGATCGGCCCATACGGCTTCTTGTAAACGTCTTGTCCACAAGCTACTGTATGCGTCTTGCTAAAACAAATGAACGAAGTTTTTTAAGCGTGCTTATTTATTTTGATATTCATCAACTCGTCCCAAATGGGCCGTGTGCTTGTGGGACGAGTTAATGAATTACTCTGCTCTCACCGCAAAAGAAACAAGCGATGGGCGAACTTGTCGCATCCCTTTATGATCAGAGTGTCCAACTTTCAATTCGTCGCCCCGAGGAGACTCTTCAGAAAACTGTCAATCTATCCATCTGCCCCTTGCCACCTGTGGAGCGTCCCTTAACTTAACCCTATCACTGAATTAGGAGTACCCCTAATGTAGCTGACCGAAGGGACACTTAGTGTAATGTCATTTGTTTGTGGAGTGGCAGTTTCGGGCTTGGGTTAATTCGGTTTTAAAGGGGAGTTTATTTGTGTGCCCAGTTGATTTTACATGGCGTTTTTTTATTGAATCAATTATGGTGCTGAATTTCACACCATCTTGACAAGACACACACTATGATTAATTTTCTTAAGGACTTTTTCGGTGGTAGACGGAGTTTAGGAGTTGCTGGCACAATACCCCGGATAGCATGTAATGCGGCCGCCACACTATGCTCCTTGCGCTGCTCATCGCTATGCTGCTCGCGCTGCCGCGATTTGCCGCGATGTTACCCTCTCTGCCCACACACTGCTCTACTCGCGCAATTAATTGCGACGCTCCTCCCTTGTCATTTGCCTTTTTTGGACAATGGACAATGAAACTGTGGCAGCGTGCGCGCAATGCATTTTTAGTATAGTTAATTATATCAATGTCATAAAAAGAAATATACGTCGTCGTCGTCGTCGTCGTCGTCGTCGTCCTCGTCCTCGCCAACGGAGATGGTGGATCACATCACTGCGACCGCGCGATTATGTAGCCAGCCACTCGCGCTCGTATTGCCGCTCCTTTGACTCGCGCACAAAAACCGACAAAGTAGGGAGCGGTGGGCAGGACGAGGAGCATGACGTGCGGCATGACGAGTAATGTTGCCACACTATGTCTCTGCCTCCTTTCCTCGCTACTTCCCATGCCACTCGTCGAGTGTGTGGCAGGCCCATTAGACCGTTGGTCTTGCGACTGATCTCTTTCCGTCCCTAAGTACTATAAGAGTAACGGAAGAGAAAGTGTACCTGTTTTAGCGCACACACTTGTGCACTTTAATAACTCCTATCGCACGCCTATGGGCGTAGTCGCTGAGACTGATTATCAGCCTGGAGGATTATTCAAATTTAAATATTTTATTTCAGATAAAAATCCATATAATCTTATAGTAGAATCTAACCTTGGTTCACACCAAGGTGATGTAACCAAGATTTTGTAAAATATTTTGATTTAAAAGAGTGTCCATGGAGTTTCTTGCCCGTTCTTCTCCATCGAGATCTACGCTAGGGAATGGGCAACTACAGTATTTTCTTAAGTTATTATGTCTTGTGAGTGGGACTGTAGCGCTCTTCAAAATGCCGTAATGGTCTTATCAAACTCAAAATATTTATTGCATCATTTAGTGGAAATAATTTTATGCATTGTTTCTTTTTAAGTTTTTTCATCATCAGCCTATTAATGTTCCCACTGCTGGGACGCAGGCCTCCTCTCTATGAGAGGGAATGGACTATAATCCACCACGCGGGCCCAGTGCGGATTGGTAGATGTCACAGGTCTTCGAATTTTTTGGTTCTAGGACATGCATCAAAACGGTGAAGGAAAACATCGTGAAGAAACCTCCTCACGATGTTTTCCTTCACCGTTTTGAGAGCAGTGGTGATGAAATAAATTACACAAAGGAATGCGCCTGTCTATGGGTTCGAACCCACGACTTACTGTTCGTAAGTCGGAGCCGCCACCACTGGGCCACCGCTGCTCTGGCGCTTGGGAGTTTTAGTTTGATAGTTTTGTTACTAAGTTCGCCGTAAATGACCGCTAATCACTAAACCCACCTGTGGCCTAACTCCTTCATTGCTGCTACTCAAATAGTGACCACTCAACGTAATGAGACCCCCTCCGTGCTCCGGGGTCGGGCGACGTTGACAGTGTGTTGACACTTCACGTATTTGACTATTTGTACACCCTTGTGTGTGACGCCGATGGGGCGTTGGTTGTGGCGAATTTTGAGGAGATATAATTAGTTTAGTTTTTGATGAGTGACAAATAAAGATCTTATAGTCCAAGCACGAGCGCGCAGTGTACACACGCAAATGCATTCGGTTGTTTTTTGAAGTGAAAACTTCTTTAGGCGCGTTGAGCACTTTTTGGGAGAAGGAAAAACATTGAACTCATCGTCACGTAACGTAACGTGCGGTCGCGCTTCGTAGCCGTTCGTAGCACTCGTAGCATCCGCTATGGCGTAGCACCAGATAGCCATACGCGGGGCATAACCAGTGCTACGAGTGGGGCGGGGCCTGTGTACTTTTGTTTTCACTTCTATCGGCAGTCCCCAAAGACTGCTCCGATTGTTTTGGTACAGGACCGCAAACCATTCCCAAACCACTGCAACTCCTGGGCTCACATTGCAGTCTCGACATAGATAGCGACAATTTCGCTAACTTTCGATCGCTGATTTCTAACGAATTAATTCGGTTTGCAAAAATGCTCGATGCTTGCGTGTAAAGCAAGTCTTTACATCCAAGATGCGTTTCTCGCAAGCATAATTATTGCAACCGAATTTATTCGTCAGTAATTAGCAATCTAAAGTCACCGATTTTGTCGTTATCTCTGTCGAGACTGCCCTGTGATCCAGAATCAACAGTGCGTCGGCATCGTAGCGTCGTAGCGTAATGTTACACAGCCTTAGCCTTCCTCGATAAATAGGCTATTCAACACTAAAACATTTTTTTAGTTCTAACCAGTAGTTCCTGAGATTAGCGCGTTCACCAAAATAAACTCTTCAGCTTTATAATATTAGTATAGGTATGATCTGCAGGCCTATTACGTATCTTTCTGATATCCAGTGACTATCAAGCTTAGGTTGTACACCGATCTTTGATAACAATCGAGAATGTCATAATATTGGTATTACGTATCGCACTGAGTGGATATCACTATGTGACTAACAGCCCGGGTACGGTGTAACGTCATTCACGAAAGCCACTTCAAACTGAGTTGTCATCAATTTGATGTCCACTATGCTTGCATAATCGAAATAATATAAGAATCGATACAAAAGCGTCTGTCAAAATGAGCAACGGTGACTATCAGCCACGATGACAACCAATGACGTCATATTTGATCGCAACTGGTCATACATAATACGAAACTAACCTTTTGACAGTTAATTGATGGACACTGAGCCCAGTTACTATCATTTCGAGCTGTCAACAGAGATACGTAATAGGCCTGCTGGTCAGGTTGTCAGATGTTCTATCAATGAATAGCCGATTAGATAGGTACATCTAACACCGCGAGGGATGAAGGAATTACAGCAGCATCGGCTTAGTTGAAGAGTGGAAGTAAATAATAAATGTGAGCCGTCATCGGACATGACTCCATGATATAGCGGTATGAGGGGCCATGAGTGTAGCGATAGAAGAGCTTGTGGCTAAATAATAACAGCCGCCCTAAGCCGTGCTTGCCTAGGTTTGTCTGTGGATGGGTGACCATTACATACCGAGTTCCCTCCGTGCCTCGGAAAGCACGTTAAGCT
This sequence comes from Xestia xanthographa, assembly GCA_905147715.2. Classification (NCBI taxonomy): domain Eukaryota; kingdom Metazoa; phylum Arthropoda; class Insecta; order Lepidoptera; family Noctuidae; genus Xestia; species Xestia xanthographa. Next base: position 30,510,941 of record LR990654.1, read on the forward strand.
GTTGGTCCCGGCTGTCATTTGCAGATCTTTGACAGTCGTTACAGGTAGTCAGTGGCACGAAAGTCTGACAACCAGTCTTACCAAGGGATATCGTATTACCCAGTACTAACTGAGTTGTGGAGGTCAGATAGTCAGTCGCTCCATGTAACATACTGGTATTCAGCTGCATCCGGTTAGACTGGAAGCCGACATCAACATTTAACTTTTTGAAGAATCAATCAGCTTAGTATACAGGGTGTAAAAGACCTCATCACGAAGCCGTCAACCAAGCATTCTGTACATCAAACTTTACGCAAAAATTATTGCTGGGAAACGACTTTTTTTTGGGGTGAAAAATCATGTTTTGTGGTAGAGCTTAGTGTAACGCACTCAAAACATTGTGCTGATGGATGGATTGAATAGTACGGGGGTCGTGGAGGTGTTTAAAGTAAAACACTTACATTAAAAACTTGTATTTATAAAAAAACTTGTCAAAAAGTTCGAACTTTGACCCCCAATATCTCCGTAACTAGACGGTTCCCAGGTATGGTGTAGAACAAAACAATGATCGCAATGACTAGGAGAACAAGTGCCTTTCGGCCCTTTATATAATTTTTACATTATAGGCACACGTGTAAGTGTATGGAGATGGGGGGTTGTGTGTGTTTAGTGCGTGTGTTTGTACGTATGTGTGTGCTTAGTGTGTGTGTGTATGTGTGTGTAGGTGAGTGCGTGTGTAGAAAGAAATGGGTGAGTTAAACTATGTGTTTTATGAGCGCCTCAGTATCATCATAAGTAAAAGTTTTTATCCAATTTGTTAATGATGACGATGACCCGGAAATCGAACCAAGATCTCTACAAATCAGTGGCGTTTACGAACACTGAGGCAATCATGGTCATGCAGAGATTTTATCAATCCCGCTATTTTAACAGCCCCACACAAATGTAAAGCTTTTAATGAAAAGAGCAAGCTAGTTAACCCTCTGTTTGCTGACGGAGTGCGAGCTGGGGGCCCCGGAGGCCCACCGGCACGGGGAGCGCGGCCCAGGGGCCCGCGGCGATAATGTTATGAATTTTATTGTTTGTCTAACGTCAATTTTGATTTGGGACCCGTCATTTTTTTAACCGACTTCAAAAAGGAGGAGGTTTTCAATTCGAATAGTATTTTTTTAAGTCAAGGGGTATAGAAACAAAACTGGTTATGTCCTTAGAAAAAAAAAACACAGTATATAAAAAAAACGTATCATTTGTATTCCCAACGCTTTACTGCCACACTAAATTTAAATAAATGAAGAGTAACTTTCTCATTACAATGGTATCAAAATATCGTGCATACTATAACAGAAATAAGCAAAAAAATTAAATAATTGTTAAAATAATATACAATACAATATATATATATATATATATATATAATACAATAACAATTGTTAAAAAATTCAAAGGGACGAAACCAAGTTTGACACTAAACCTATTTTTATATTCAAAATTACTAGCAACTGAGCCATGTTTGATACCAAATTGTTTTTTGAGGTATTACAATTTTGTATTTTTAATTAATTTAATTAAATTTAATTTGGTATTTTAATATTAAAAATGTTACCATTAAAAAGACGTTTTATAAAATTGGTGGACACAACCAGTTTTGATTCTATACCCCTGTGTTTTATAGTTGCAAACGTTCCTGCTGAGCAATGAGATTCGGTTCGATTCCAGGATCGAGAATCAGAATCAGAATCAGAATCAGATCTTTATTTGCTTAGAATGTAGGTACAGTTATAGGATGTTGTACATAAATTAATGAGATCGGCTACAGTCTACCTTACGGCATGCAAATTATTATATAAATTAATAAAAGAGTAGAGAGAGAAGAGAAGAGAGAAGAGAGAAAAGAAAAAAGAAGAAGAAGAAGAGAGAAAAGTAGTTAAGGGCTATATATCCCTCAAATGGCTTAGCATGATCCTCCGTTACGCCTAAAATACTGCAGCATTAATTTTAAAATAAATATATGGTAAAGTTGAGGATTAATGCTAAGTCCTATGTGTGACGAAAACACGATTTCATAAACTTTATTCGATAGAAAAAAGATCCAAAGTTACCTCCAAATCGAACAATAAACCGCTGGTATTCAAAAAGTACTTCAAATTAGATCATGAAACTTAGCATACTAACTGAACTAACTATAAAGCAGGTCTTATGTGTTTTATTTTTTTAGTTCAATCAATCGATTTTTTGTAAATCGCAAAAAACCACTCATTTCGCACTATTCGGCCGCAGTGACTGACGTAACAACCGCTTTGTAGTGCAAGCTGATTAGAACTTTATTCTAACAGTATTTCAAACGAAGTTTGAACCACCACAAATAGAGTTGCTAATTTTAGGGTTAGAAGGGCCTTAAGTATGGGGTTTCCATCAGGAATGTCTCAGTAGCAGTCAGGAATCTCTCATTATCATCATTGTCAAGAAAATGCTAGATTCGCTCACCTGGAGCTCGGTAATAGGCATGACGACTGTATCAAAAAAATACAAATCTATTTAGTCCATCAGTTAGAGTATTGGAAATTAATGGATACGTATTTTTTGTTTTTGTAAATCAATGAATATTGACAAAGATAAAACGCATCAAAATTCGGGAGTGGGGGCTCGTGACGTCAGAACTAGCTAAAAATTATACCAAGGCGTGACGTATTAAGAATTTTAAAAGCGTCGTATCTTCGTAAATTTTGGTTTACGTAACAAAAGAAAAACATGGGTCAAATATTTTTTGATAATTTAACCACGGTAATATTATGATTTAACTGACGGACTAATTAGTTTTTTTTGTCGTCTACCCTAGGGATCGTACTACCCCGAGATAAAAGTATTCTATGATCTAATCCAGGTTATAAACTACTAGCGGATGTCACGCGGTTTCACCCGCGTAGTTCCCGTTCCCGTGGGAGTATGGGGATAAAATATAGCCTATGTTACTCAGGCAGGGTGAATATAGCTTTCTAACGGTGAAACAATTTTTGAAATCGGCGCAGTAGTTTTTGAGTTTATTCATTACAAACATACAAAAATACAAATCTTTGCTCTTTATAATATTAGTGTAGATGTGTGCAAATCTTCACTCACAGTAGTTTTTGTGTGAGTAATAAATGTCCATCCATACTATCCTCACAATCTTTCGTTATAATACCTAGTATACTAAAATCGTCCTTTCAGTATTCAACCCCTTGCATGGCTTCCAATTAATTGCCTAAATAATTGATATCCCCTTATCCTAAAGAGAAACACACACAAATTAGTTCAACCACTGAAAAATGCATAAAAAATCTCGCTAAATACATTCAACCCTGTAGTGCTGATCCCTTGTGAACGTAATGCAAGTCGACCCACCGTGTAATAGCCAATGTAAATAATTTAGACTAGACAACGAGCTATTTGGGGCCACTAAATTATTTTCGGGGCCTTTTGGGCCCGCGGCGGCAGGGAAAGGGTTACTTCTCTTAATCCGGTCGTTTATTATTATGAGGTTTAATGATGAGTCTATTCGAGCGTTTAATCCATAAAACACCTCTTAACGAAGCCGAAAGGCACTTGTTCTCCTCGTCATTGCGATCATTTTTTTTGCTCTACACCATACCTGGGAACCTTCTAGTTACGGAGATATTGGGGGTCAAAGTTACAACTTTTTGACAAGTTTTTTTTTTAATACAAGTTTTTAATGCAAGATTTTTACTTTTAACACCTCCACGACCCCCGTACTATTCAATCCATCCATCAGCACAATGTTTTGAGTGCGTTACATTGAGTTCTACCACAAAACAAGATTTATTTTTCACCCCAAAAAAAAAGTCGTTTCCCAGCAATATTTTTTGCGTAAAGTTACTTAGTTTGATGTACAGAATGCTTGGTTGACGGTTTCGTGATGAGGTCTTTTACACACTGTAGTAGTATGGATTTAAAAATAACCCCTATGAACCTTAAACAAATAGCAAAAGAATAACAATGAAACGACAACTACAGGTGTGTTGTGTACTCTGTCGACACACTACACATTTACACAATTAGCTAATGAATTGGGGTTCCCCACATAATAGGCAGTCCCTATTGTGCGGCGAGTCTAACTTAGTACAATGGACGTAAGGAAGTTGGTGTTGAAAGAAAACTTCGTTTGTTTTGTCACCTTCGTATTACTTACTTATTATGAGTCGTGGGTTTGATGTTCGAACCCAGACAGGGCATACCATGGTAGATATCTTGAAACTTATTTCAATGTCTTCTTCATCGTGTAGTATAGTGCCTAATCTGGTGTCAGAATTTTTATGCCGCCTCTGAAATTTCTCTCAGGCATGCTGGTTTCCTCATGAAGTTTTCCTTCGACGAAGCAAGTGATCATTATACAATACTGTTAAGTGCGAGGACAGACGAGACCACACTGCTTGCTTGTAACGCACTGAAGTTTATTGCTAATGTTATAATGTTATGTAATGTAATCGGTGCGTAGGCACGCGCACACATACCCAACAAATACGCACATGAATCCGAAAAATCAGAGGTCTGTGCGTGTCTTGAGTTTGAACTCGAAACCTATGACTTGGCAGAAAAAAAAAAACATTGCTTAAGAGCCTATACTACCTCAGATTAGCAACTCTATTTGTGGTGGTTCAAACTTCGTTTGAAAAACTGTTAGAATAAAGTTCTAATCAGCTTGCACTACAAAGCGGTTGTTACGTCAGTCACTGCGGCCGAATAGTGCGAAATGAGTGGTTTTTATTCTTTATAAAATCAAATATACGTCTTTTTGAAAAAAATAAAAAACATAAAACCTGCTTTATAGTTAGTTCAGTTAGTATGCAAAGTTTCATGATCTAATTTGAAGTACTTTTTGAATACTAGCGGTGTATTGTTCGATTTGGAGATAACTTTGGGATTTCTTTCTAACGAGAAAATTTTATGAAATCGTGTTTTAGCCTAACACTAATCCTCAACTTTACCATATATTTATTTCAAAATTAATGCTGCAGTATTTTAGACGTAACGGAGGATCATGCTAAGCCATTTGAGGTATTATAGGCCCTTAAGGCGACTACATGAGCTAAACGCGAGTTTTATAATGTAAAAAAAGCATATGATTCACTGCAATAAACAAAACCAAAAAATATATGATATTCTTCAGGATATAAGCTAGTACGATAGTGTTTTGAAAACATAATACAACTATTTTTATTCGATAGAAAAAAATCACGAACTTATCTCTAAAAAAATATTTTCGTTAAAAGAATATTTTAGAGATAAGTTCGTGATTTTTTAAAAAAAACCTTACTAAAATACATGCGATCATTCTGATTTTTTGGCAAATAATTCCACAAGCAACATATTAGCATCATAGAGTTTTACATTTTTAGTCCAATCAATAGATTTTTTGTAAATCACAAAAAACTACTCATTTCGCACTATTCGGCCCGCAGTGACTGACGTAACAACCACTTTGTAGTGCAAGCTGATTAGAACTTTATTCCAACAGTATTCCAAACGCAGTTTGAACCACCACAAATAGAGTTGCTAATTTTAGGGTTAGAAGGGTCTTAACATAGCCGGAAACAGACGTAAAAAGTAAATTTTAGCAACATACGGTCAATTTGAACCCTATAAGTACCGGCACAGCCCTATTACAACAACTACTGCTACGAAATGCACCGTGAACTAAGTACAGTACACATTGTATACCCCTGGGGGTACAGGCGAGACCCCCGGGGGAACGCAGAGCTTTAGCTACAGTTAAATATTAACGGGGTGTTAGCTGCCAGTACTGGGGTATGTTTGTTACTGTTTCAATGCAAACACATATTGTTTAAAGAGTGTCCATGGAGTTTCTTGCCCGTTCTTCTACATAGAGATCTACGCTAGGGAATGGGCAACTACAGTACTTTCACAAGTTATTATTTATTTATTTAAACTTCATGTACAATAGTGGTACATAGGCGGACTTAATGCCACAAGGCATTCTCTACCAGTCGACCTTTGGCCTTGGGTTAGATAGGAAAACGTAGTGATAGGGTACAAAATAATGTCTAATAAAAAAACCGGCCAAGAGCGTGTCAGGCCACGCTCAGTGTAGGGTTCCGTAGTTTCCCGTCCGTCACAATAAGTGTTGAATGATTTTAGGAAACCCCTATTTATTTTAAATACCTTTCCAACAATATATCACATGATAGTGTTGAAATTAAAAAAAAATCACTTCCCACTTTACATATAGGGGGGCTACCCTAATAAAACATTTTTTTTCCAATTTTTATTTTACCACTTTGTCGGCGTGATTGATATACATATTGGTACCAAATTTCAGCTTTCTAGTGCTAACGGTCACAGAGATTAAGCGAGGACGGACAGACGGACGGACAGACATGGCGAAACTATAAAGTTGACTACGGAACCCTAAAAACCAACTTCTTGTTAACGAGTATTTATATAATTATATTGATACTAATACACATAATACAGATAAAATAAACTAATAGATATTTTGTCTTGTCTTGTGACTGGGATTGTAGCTTCGCTTCCGTTATTTTTCTGATATTCAAAAGTGCCTGTTACTTTGAGTTTGCAAAACGTTGCGAAAAATGTAAGGACTTTCAACAAGATTGACACAAACAGCTTTCGTAACTCCCATACTTAATCTTCAATCAGGTTTTTGAAAATAATCCTATTTTCATTTAATTCGTACAGAATATTCCAATAACGCCACAATTTCGGCTTCTGCCAAAGAATTGGTGAAAAGATTTAATAAAATCTCACCCTGAGGTTACTAAGGAGTGTTCTGCATACATGATATTTTTTATTGAATATTCAAATTATATTCAGAGCAGGTTTTCAAATCAAAATGACAATGGGGAAAGTAAGGTGGAAAAATGTAAGCTTTGTGGTATCAATCAAAGTGTCTTGTGTGTACCAATTTTGATTAGAAAGCAAACTAGGGATCTTGCGGTTAAGAGGAATATCACATTTTTTCTTGTATTTGAGTGTTTTATGAGTCTATCACTCAAATACAAGAAAACAAAATATTTTTATTTTGAGCGCTCCCTAGAGAAATAATCAAACTTTTTTTTTTTTAATTTTGTGGCCATATTAAACCATAATCACAGATCTAAACTGAGATTTTTAATGTGTGATTATGGTTTGTATAGCCGTGTGATATCCGGCAGAGTAGAATAGAACCAACCCATTACACTCACGGGTGTCGTATAAGGCTCGTAATGTCTGAGGCAGAACACCTTGCGCCTCCGTAGACCAGAGAATGGGCAGCAGCGTTTTCTGTTAGTCTTTCATCACTGCTATCTCCAATCCGCCTGCCAAGCGTTGAGATTACAGTAAATTCCTCCCATCATGGGAGAGGCTTATGTCCAGCAGTGGACGTTATGGGCTGTTGTTGTTGTTGTTGATTATATGTGGTTTAGATATGGCCACAAAACTAAAAAAAAATGTGCCCTAGAAAGTCTGATTATTTCTTGGAGCGCTCAAAATAAAAATCATTTTTTTTCTTGTATTTGAGTGTGACTTAAAACCATCAAAAAACAAGAAAAAATCTAATAACCCTCTGAAATAAGAGGAGCCGCACGGGGCGATCTTGAAGGTTAAAAGCATCGCTTTCCGAGGTTGGTCTGAGGATGGGTGACTATTCAAAATACAGAGATAACCCGTGCCTCGTTAAACAGTTGGTCCCGGCTGTCATTTGTAGATTTGACAGTCGTTACATACCTGTAACGACTGTCAAATCTACAAATGACAGCCGGGGCCAGTGGCCCGAAAGTCTGACAACCAGTCTTACCAAGGGGAGGGAGGTCAGATAGGCAGTCGCTCCTTTTAAAATACTCTTCAGCTACATCCAGGTACACATGAATCCAAACACAATGAAGGGTGTAAAACACCTCTTAACGAAGCCGAAAGGCACTTGTTCTCCCCGTCTCGTCTTTGCGATCATTTTTTTGTTCTACACCATACCTGGGAACCTTCTACCTACCTTCTAGTTACGGAGATATTGGGGGTTAAAGTTCCATCTTTTTGACAAGTTTTTTATTTTTTTATTACAAGTTAATGTAAGATTAATGTAAGATTTTTACTTTAAACACCTCTACGACCCCCGTTCCCCGTCCCGTTCTGATGATTATTATATGTAACTACATACGTCTTACAGTCGCAAACAATATTTTAATCAACATACAACCTAGCACTGGCCTGCAAATTGCAAAAAACGTAAGAAAATTTGAATTTCGCTGACTAATTGGAGCATTCACCTTAAACATAACGTGCGACATGTGAGTACACCTCTGTCTAACCCATAGGGGGTTACAGGCTTGATGTTACGTTATGTTATTATGCATATGCGAGGCTCTACATATGCGAGGCTTTACATATTATGCGAAGCTCTACAATATAAAAGCATACTCGAGCTATTTGTCCTACAACTGTATCTGTAACTGTACGTAGGGCGGGCGGGCGGCGATGGGCGGGGCCGGAAGTAGCAGCGCCCCCGTACTCTGCGTGTTTCAAATTGAGATCAGACGGGATATGACGTCGTATAGTATGTTAGATAGAGCACCGGTTTGATTTGTTTTATTATTGGAGGAATTTTGAATAGATTTGCAGTTAGAAAATAAGAAATCTACATCATATTATTTGTAACTAGGGTTACCATCCGTCCGGATTAGTCCGGACATGTCCGGACTTTTAGACTCTTGTTCGGAGTTTGTCCGGCCCTTGAATTTGCCAGGTTTTTTTTTTATATGATGGAAAATGAGTATTAATAAAACTACATAATAAGTAAGCTACATAATATCAAATCAGTTTTTAATCAACAAACAGTCAACTTAATAATAAATCTTCTAAGTATTGCGAATTTTGCAAACAATCACCTAGTTCAAAAATAAATACAACAATATCAATACCCTACCCCCAAACATTACCCACTTAGACAGTGGTATGGTAGGCATACCATACCACTGTCTAAGTGGGTAATGTTTCCATTTTGTGACCTAAAAGTCCGGACTTTTATCGAAATGTCCGGCTTTTTGTCAGGACTTTTCAAATTCCTAAATGGTCCTATTTGTAACTAGCTTATGCCCACGCTTCGCCCGCGTGGTTTCGGTAATGTCCCACGGGATCATACTACCGGTATGCTATCTGTGTGCCAAATTTCATCTAAATCAGCTCATTAGTTTTAGCGTAAAAGAGTAACCATCCATCTTCACAAACTTTCACATTTACAATCTTCTTCTTCTTCAACCCTTGGCCACTCAATGCTGAGTGTAGGTGTCTTCCAAATGTCTCCACTTCCGGCGGTTTTGTGTCATGGCTATCCAGTTTCTTCCGGCCACTTTACTGAGATCGTCTGTCCACCTAGTCGGTTGTCTTCCCACGTTCCTCCGTCCCGTCCGTGGTCTCCACTCCAGCATTTTCTTTCCCCATCTTCCATCCAGTCTACAGCATATATGGCCCACCCACTTCCACTTTCTTTTTGCTATCACTACCGCTATGACCGTGAGTCTCGTTCGTCTCCGTATTTCGGTATTTCTCACCTGATCATAGAGGGAGATGCCCAACATGGCTCGTTCCATAGCTCTCTGAGTGACTTGCATGCGGTGCGTGCATTTACAACAGTAGTTAGATAAGATTTTTATTTCCCAGCCTCCTCTGTCCCACTCCTGAGCATAGGCCTCCTTCCGTCTTTCCATTTCGCGTGTCCTCCTTCCAGTTCTGACGGTACCTGTGCAGTTCGTCCCGCCATCTCCTTCGTGGCCTGCCGCGACCCTGCCTCACTGTCACGACACCAGTTTCCTACTATTTTTGTCCACACTTTTGTCCGGCCAGTCCCAGTCCAGTTGGGCAGCCTTTGCACGTCAGTTATACAGGGTGTTAACAACCTCATCACGAAGCCGTCAATCAAGCATTATGTACATCAAACTATGTAACTTTACGCAAAAATTATTGCTAGAAAACGACTTTTTTTTTTGGGTGAAAAATTATGTTTTGTGGTAGAACTCAATGTAACGCACTCAAAACATTGTGCTGATGGATGAATTGAATAGTTCGGGGGTCGTGGAGGTGTAATCTTACATTAAAAACTTGTATTTAAAAAAAAAACTTGTCAAAAAGTTGGAACTTTGCCCCCCAATATCTCCGTAACTAGAAGGTTCCCAGGTATGATGTAGAACAAAAAAATAATCGCAATGACGAGGAAAACAAGTGCCTTTCGGCTTCGTTAAGAGGTGTTTGCACCCTTTATTATTGCCCGCTCCCGCAAAGAAACCCGTGCCTGAAAAGGCATCGAACCGAGCTGATGATGTTGGTTTTGTGACGGTGCAGAGGAAGAAGCGCCGACAAAGAACCAACAAGAACCGCTGCGGGACAGCTCCTATCAAGCCCGACATCCCTGTTCGAGCCGCTCAGCCGAACACTGCCGTATATATTTCCCGCCTACACTATATACCACTAAGGCCGAGGACATCGTGGAGTACGTGTGCCAAAGGATCAAGTATAGGCCAAGAGTGCAGTTGCTTGAATCGGGCCGCAACGTCAACTTCAAGGCGTTCGTGGTGCGAGTACCTACATGCTACCTGCACCTCGTCATGGCAGAGGACTTTTGACTACAAGGTGTAATGTTCCGTCGCTTCCGCGGACAAGTGCCACACGATCGCACAAAGACAGTGCTCGAGTGAAGTGTGTTTTACTAACATAGGCTATATTTTATCCCCATACTCCCACGAGAACGGGAACTACGCGGGTGAAACCGCGTGACGTCCGCTAGTAAATAATAAAATTGTAAACACTAACAGTACCAACCTAATTACTTAAGCACCATTGTAACTTTAACATGGGCGCCGGCAGCAGGGTACAAGGGGGTGCTCGCCCCATCTGTTAGGTAAGAAAATACATAGAAAAGATTTAGTTTTTTTTATAAAGTTACAGTGTGAATAAAACCCTAAGGCCCTTCTAACCCTAACATTAGCAACTCTATTTGTGGTGGTTCAAACTTCGTTTGAAATTCTGTTAGAATAAAGTTCTAATCAGCTTGCACTACAAAGCGGTTGTTACGTCAGTCACTGCGGCCGAATAGTGCAAAATGAGTGGTTTTTTGCGATTTAAAAAAAAATCTATTGAATGGACTAAAAAAATAAAACACATATAAGACCTGCTTTATAGTTAGTTCAGTTAGTATACAAAGTTTCATGATCCAATTTGAAGTACTTTTTGAATACCAGCGGTTTATTGTTCGATTTGGAGGTAACTTAGGATTTTTTTTCAATCGAGAAAAGTTTATGGAATCGTGTTTTCGTCACACATAGTACCTAGCATTAATCCTCAACTTTACCATATATTTATTTCAAAATTAATGCTGCAGTATTTTAGGCGTAACGGAGGATCATGCTAAGCCATTTGAGGTAGTATAGGCCCTTAAGGCGGCTGGGCTGGGTTACTGTCCAAGTTTAGTCTACGTCTAAGTCTACACTTTTCCTGTAAACGCTGAGCATGCACAGGCTCGTTTAGCCTATAGCGTGGTAGAACCTCACCCATTGTCAGGGCTGAAGGCAGAGTTTTGGGATTAAAACCCCTCGAAATCTAATTATTGAGAAACCAAAATATGCGAAATATTTCGAGCTCGCTACACTTTCTCTTACTCAGAGTAGGTTTGCAGAAGTCAGATAGGCAGTCGCTCCATGTGAAATACTGGTATTCAGTTGCATCCGGTTAGACTGGAAGGCGACCACTACATACACAGCATACACTACGTACATAGTAGGTACTACTAGACTACAAATGAACTGCAGCTGAGGCAATATCTTTAGATTGTTCTCCCATTTTTGTGTAAAGTCACATGCTTGCAGGCAATGGTGTCAATTCTGTTGTGCACAAGCTAAACTTAATTTAGGCTATTGCTATCTTTTACTAAAAGGAAGCGCGAGAAAAGGACGGCTATATTAGCTATGAACTAAGTTAGAGATGTTAAACTAGTTAATGGCCTTTTTTTTTGGATGGGAAATCATCAAATGACTCCTCCCGCTCTGGGCGGAGCAGGACGGAGTGTCAGACTTTTACTGACTAAAACCCATCCATGTTCCTTCATCGCCCTTTGTGTTCCGGGTACACGGTATCTCTTTCGAACAGTCCCGCAACCCCGCAGGAACTAGTTTATGCCTTGCGCTTCACCGTGTTTTTAGTCGACATGTTTTTACGTGCACCCTTCATTTGTATTATGATTTGTATGGAAATATTAGTTTCAACTAAATTTGACAGCTCTAAATTACGTCCGTCTCTTTCTCGTTTTATTAGAGAGAAAAAGATAGTAATAGCCTAAATTAAGTTTAGTTTGTGCACAACAGAATTGACACCAATATCAGCTTATATCGTTCTCATTGCTGGGATCTGTCCCAGCAATGAGAACGATATAATATATAGAGGAGGCGTCTGCGCCTCCTCTATATAATAGGAAGTGGGCTATAATCCACCACGCGGGGCCAGTGCGAGATGGTAGATGTCACATGTCTTTGTACTTTCGGTTCTATAGTTGGTGCCAGTTAAGATGAGAATAGCGGTCATTGCCCTTTCCCTAATATCTCTTCGTACGAACCAAAACAAATAAACCATGTATCGTTTTTCATTCGAAAAAATGTTGAAGATCAAGATAGATGACGATTCAAGACTTGAACAGGCGTAGTTTTGGTTTTCAAAGTTAAGAAGTTTAATAAATGTAGGTGGGTCAATGACCGCTATTCTCATCTTAACTGGCACCAACAAGACATGCTGGTTTTCATTCACCGTTTTGAGAGCAGTGATGATGAAATAAATTACATGTACAAAGTAATGGGCCTGCCTAGGTTCGAACCGACAACCTGCAACTCTTAAATCGCGGGCAGACACCACTGAACTGCATACATGCTAGGGTCAATTCATACTACTTTATGACGTAACAGTTCCCCTGGGGTTCTAAACAAATAGCTCAATATCGTTAATGAGCTCTGTCATCGTTACAAACATGGGGTGTTAGGGAACATGGGGTAGCCACTGCTATGAGCGTAGTTTTCGAAAAAAGATGGGGCTAAGCAATCGTTTTGTAGTTAGAACGACGGTGAAAAACGTCGTTTGACACACGTGGACATTTGTTATAGCAGTTCTCGGCTTAAAAACACCTTCGCCTACGGCTCGGGAGTTAATTACGCCTCGGATGCAATAAAAAAACTTTCGGCACTTTTATCAAAATATGCTATTTTATAATGGATGCAAAAACACCTCTTAACGAAGCCGAAAGGCACTTGTTCTCCCCGTCATTGCGATCCTTTTTTTGTTCCGTTGTCCGGAGTTCCGTAGATTCTATATTGGGATATTGGGAATTTGGGAATCAAAGTTCCAACTTTTTAAGGCGACTACAGGAGCAAAATTAGCAACTCTATTTGTGGTTGTTCAAACTTTGTTTGAAATAATGTTAGAATAAAGTTCTAATCAGCTTGCACTACAAAGTGGTTGTTACGTCAGTCACTGCGGCCGAATAGTGCGAAATCATGAGTGTTTTTTTGCGATTTACAAAAAATCAATTGATTGGACTAAAAAAATAAAACACTATGACGCTAATAATTATGTTGCTTGTAGAATTATTTGCCGAAAAATCTGAATGATCGCATGTATTTTTTTAGTATGGGTTTTACTCGTTAAAATAAATTCTTATCGAATATTAGATGTATTATGTTTTCAAAACACTATAGTACTAGCATATAATTATCCGGAAGAATATCATATATTATTCTGGTTGTGTTTATTGCAGTGAATCATATGCTTTTTTGCATTATAAAACTTGCGTTTAGCTCCTGTAGTCGTTTTGACAAGTTTTTTCTAATATACAGTTCTCTATGTTATACCTCCACGACCCCCGTACTATTCAATCCATCCTACAGCACAATGTTTTGAGTTACCGTAAAACGTGATTTTCACCCAAAAGAAAAGTCGTTTCCCAGCAATAATTTTAGCGTGGAGTTACTTAGTTTGATGTAAAGCTTAGATAACAGCCTCGTGAACGGTCTGTTTACACCTTGTTTTAAGCCTCATTTCGCCAGTTAGGTATGTTTGAGTCCCAAATAAAAAGGGACGAGCCTATTGTCATCAACACAGACGCCAGAAATCAGGCTACTTACTGAGAAATTCGTCCCAGGGACCATGTGGGTCACATTTATATTTTTTGTTTATTTTTTCACAACTGTCTGACAGTTTGAGTACCTACTCTAAGCGACCTACCCAAATGTCCTTTCTTTGGTATTGTTCATCGTTTCGTTGAGCTCCTTGAGTTATAAGTCGAGCTACACGTTAACTGACAAATGCTTGCACTGACTGGACAGATCCACTCAAATCTGTATGGTTCTTTCTTCAAAAGACCATAAATAAAAAAAAAAGACCATATCAGACACTAATCTGCATAGTCCTCATGTGAATTGAATGAGCAAGATTGTCTGGACTTTAAAAGAGACTATGACCTCTGAGTTTGTTTCGGCTGTTTCTTCTCAGAGTAGTCAGGTACGAAACACCGGCCCCATCTAGTCTTAAAAAATGACGTGTAAAAGTATTTGTAAAAACCTACTTGCAAAATAAACATCATTTATCATTTTTCAAACACCCAATAACACTTTGCCCAACCAGGCAATCGAACTGAAAACGTCATGCTCCAACAGCTTCTATAAAACTGTGATTTTCCTGACCGTGACCCAATTCAAATATAAATTGATTTCTTCCAGAGAATCTCTCCACAAACTAGTTACCAATCAAATTCAATTTTCAAAGGAAAGTATTTAAGCCCCGATCCCGGGATTCGCGCCGGAACTCGCTCCGGGACGTCACCTCGGGAAATGAACGCGGGATTTACTTCCGCCCCGCGATTAGATTTCAAACAATCTCGGATTATGAGAGTAGGATCGATTTTTAAGATGTTTTTTTTGAAAGTGTCTTCGTTTGAAGAATTTCTTGGTTACAGACAAATTATGGTATTACTAGAACTTCGCCAGCGACTTAAGGTGAATGCTTCAGGGTAGCCCGCGAAATTCAAATTTTCTTACGTTTTTTGCAAGTTGCAGGCCAGTGCTAGGTTGTATGTTGATTAAAATATTATTCGCGGTTGTAAGACGTATGTAGTTACAGAATTTTTATCATCTCATCAGGAAAACTAAGTTACGTTCGTGTCGAATAATTTAGGCTCAGTACCGCGTCAAATGTACTTCATTGCTATTCAAGCCGCGCCTCCCGGCTCCGCCTGACGTTTTGGGTGTATATCTGTAATCAAATTGCTGCGCTGTCAGTCAATCATAAAGTATTATACCGGGAAGAGTCGCTGACATACTAAGCAGGTGTATTTTATTTGTGCAGAGTCGATCCCTGAGTTCAACTTTAGAGGGCCAACAACAGTTTGTTGAGGCACTCTAAAGTTTCTTGTAAAAGTAACCAACTTTAAAAAAAAATGGTAATAACTTGTAACGACAGTGGTAAGAAATAAACTGCAATATGTATTTAAACTTTTATTCGGGCAGAGTTTTCCCTTTTAATGATTATTATTATGTGCTCCCACAAAATCATCGCTACGGGCTTTTTAGAGATATCGACAAAATCGCTAACTTTCGATTGCTAATTACTAACGAATAAATTCGGTTGCCATAATGAAGCTTGCCAGTAACGCAAGTCTCAACGTCCAAGATGCGTTTCTCGCAAACATCATCATTGCAACCGTATAAATAATTAGTAGGTAATTAGCAATCAAAAGTTAGCGATTTTGTCGATATCTCTGTCGAGACTGCCAGCCGCACCACTAGCCAAGTTGAAACGTTTCACGTAGCGATTCTGAAGGATTTCGTGGATTCGATTGATTTATTAAATAGAAAATGCAGAATGAAAAATATGAAACAGTCTTTTATTACAAGTTTGACAGAACAGAGGGAAAAATTATTAAAAAGCTAAACGAGGCAATGACAATAGTGTTTCCACCTATACAGCCTAAATTGGGTGCGTTCCAAATTACTTAACACTCCCTACGGAACGCAAACCCATTTTCTTTATACAATACAAATGTTTCTCATATGGAGTACCTTTGGTTAAATTATCCGCTACCATGTTAGAACTATTAACAAACTTAAAATTGACTCTAGATTTTACAATATGTTCTCTAAGGAAATGGAAGCGAATATCAATGTGCTTAGTCCTAGGTTTATAACAGTCTGTAGACGCTAACTTTAATGCACTTTGATTGTCACAGTGTATTTGCAAAGCACTGTTCACATTCTGACCAAGTTCTCCTTGAAGTTGACGTAGCCACAAAGCCTCCTGAGTTGCAGACGCCATGGCCATGTATTCTGCTTCTGCAGTTGAGAGGGCAACAGTTTTCTGCTTGCAAGAATTCCACGCCACGCTCCCCTTCTGGAACAGGAACACATATCCAGTGCAGGACCTCCTATCTATCTGGTCACTGGCCCAGTCTGCATCACAGTAACCGGTGACTTCAAGTGACATATCTCTCTGGAAACAAAGCTTCAGGTCTTTTGTTCCTTGTAGATATCTTAAGATACGTTTGACTCCAAGCCAATGCTGATTTCCAGCTGAATTACAAAACTGACTAAGTTTATTGACCGCAAAACTGATATCAGGTCTAGTTGCTTGAGCTAGATATAACAAACATCCAATGGCCTGACGATAGGGAATGTCTTCATTCTTCTCACCTTCTATGTCAAATTTAGCATTCACCTCTATTGGAGTTTTAACAGACTTTGACTCAGACATACCAAAGCGCTCCAATATCTCTTTGACATAGTTTTCTTGGTCAAGCATCACAATACCTTCCTTGCGATTTCTGCTTATATTCAAGCCAATAAACTGCTTAGATTCTCCAAGGTCTTTCATATGAAATTCTCCTTTTAATTTCATTTTAATTTCAGTTTTCAAATCATTATTATTTGAAAATATGATGAGGTCATCGACCCAAACAGCAAGAAAAAATATAACATCTTGTTTTATACAATAATAGATGCACGGATCTATTTTTGATCTTTTTAGACCAATTTTCTGCAATACACCATCCAGTTTCACATTCCATTGGCGGCTGGCCTGCTTTAGACCATAAATAGATTTTTGCAGCAGGCATACCTTGGTGCCTTCCTCATAGAGCTTCGGTTGGGTCATAAAAATCTCATTCTCCAAGTCTCCTTGCAGAAATGCTGTTATTGCATCCATCTGGTCTATATCAAGGTTGTATCGAGCAGCCAATGCAATCAGGTATCTTACAGATGTGTATCTTACAACTGGTGAGTATATTTCATCATAATCGACTCCTCTCTTTTGTGCATAACCTTTAACAACAAGTCTTGCTTTGTACCTATTCACAGCGCCTGTTTCATCACATTTCGTCTTGAAAATCCATTTACACGGTAGAACTTTCTTTCCAGGAGGCAGGTCAGCAAGTATCCAGGTCTTATTACTCTGTAGAGACTGAAATTCTTCATCCATAGCTTGTTTCCACTTCTCAGCATTTTCAGAGGATAAAGCTTCATTTACAGTTTCCGGATCTCTTAAAGTCTTGGAGGAACAATAAAAACTGGTTTTTGTACTGCTTGCAGGATCTCGAGGCTTGTTTCTTGGACGTAAGGTGATGTTGCTGTCAGGTAAGTTTCTGAATATATTTTCTGATAATCTGCTAGGTACATACTCACTTTCATCTGAATTTGTCTCATATTCAGAGCTATCACTAACAAATATATCAGATGTATCTAATGACTGTTTTTCTGTTCCAGGTTCAGGTGCTGAAGACGTCGGAGTAGCGGGTGTTGGTGTTCCAGGTGTCGGAGTATCAGTTGTCGGAGTTGCAGCTGTCGGAGTTGCAGGTGCTGGCTGTGCAACGGTGCTGTCAACATCACAAGGTAAGTATATGTTACAGTTCATCTTCAAGTTTTCCAAAAATTCTACATCTCTACTCTTAACAATCTTTCTAGTTTCAGGGTCAACGAGCCGGTATCCTTTGGTGTTGTCACAATATCCTACGAATATCATTTTTCGTGCCTTCGGGTCCCATTTCTTTCGTTTCTCCTTGGGAACTTGCATCATGACTTCAGAACCAAAGATCTTCATGTTAGATAAATCGGGTATCCTACTAAACCATATTTCATATGGGGTCCTCTTATCAAGTGACGTAGTAGGCGAGCGGTTAATCACATAAGCCGCGGTAGCAGTCGCCTCGGCCCAAAATAGTTTAGGTAAGTTAGCATCTAACAACATGCACTTTGCTCTCTCAACAAGAGTGCGATTCATTCGCTCTGCGAGACCATTTTGTTGCGGAGAATATGGGGTGCTTGTCTGGTGTCTTATACCATATTCATTCAAATAATTGTCAAAATCCTTGTTGCAATACTCTAGGCCATTATCTGTGCGTATAACTTTAACTTTCTTATTCAATTCATTTTCTACTTTCTTGTGAAAATCTTTAAATGCATTTAAAATACTGAGCTTGTCTTTCAGGAAGTATACATGCACTAATCTGGAGTAGTCGTCTATGAAAGTTATAAAATACTTCATACCTCCTAGGGACGGAGTCTCCATTGGACCACACAAGTCGGAATGTATCACCTCTAGCTGTTCTGAAGCTCTGGACCCAACATTGTTGAAATGTAGTCTCGACTGTTTTCCCTCTAGGCAGGTAGTGCAGGTCACAGGTAGTTTGACCTTCTCAGTAGACAGGCGCACTCCTTCAGTACATGCTGGCAGTCTGTTCACATCTGCAAAATTCAAATGTCCCATTCGGCGATGCCATAGGACAACATCGTTTGAAATATCAGAAATACTCAAATTAGCATTTATTTCTCTATGGGCATTCAAAACATATAGGTTGTTCTCTGATTTAGCAGAACAGACAAAATCTCCTTGACTATTAAAAATTTCACAACTATCTTTGTTAAAGTTTACTTTACAGCCACTCTTGACAATTGCACTGACAGACAACAGATTTCCGGCAAGATCAGGTATGTAAAGAACATCTCTTACCTGTATTGTGTTTTCATTATTACCATGTAACATCAGATTAACTTTTCCTATGCCTTTCACAGGAAGCGGGGACTTGTTGGCAACAGTGATGGCCGATATTGGTGGACTTGTGACATCATACATCCAGTCGCTGCAATTGGTCATATGCATCGACGCACCCGAGTCCACATACCACTTATCACGCTTAGTTGTCACAGAAGCTATGAATGCTGCCACAAAACCTTTGTCCTCACTCTTTACTGCATCTTTTTCATCAGTTTTATTTGATGTTTTCTTCTTTGCACGGCAATTTTTGCTTATATGGCCATACTTATTGCAACTGAAGCAGCTTGGGCCTTTTGACTTAATATTACTGCTCTGTTTCTCTGATTTCACAGAAGTTTTCTTCTTGGCATAAAATGCTGTTTGTTCGGAACTCGGAACTTCTTGTATAAGTTTAGTTTTAACCATGTCAGCACTTATTTTGACTCCTGAGCTTTCCAATGCCATTAACATAGGTTTGTATAATTCCGGCAAACCTGCTAGCATAAGTGTACCAAGCCACTCGTCGTCGACAGAAAATCCAATATTTCTCAGTTTATGTGCGGTCGTCATAATCTTGTTCACATAATCTTCAACATGTTTCGAAGAATCCAGTGTAGTGGTGACGAGATCTCTAAGTGACACTTTTCTCATCAAACCATTGTCATCGAAAGCTTTTTCCAAGTTTTGCCACACTTCTTTCGATGTATTCGCGTCTTGAATGTGCATAAAATTGATGGGATCAACCAATAAAATCAATTTTGTTTTGGCTTTCTTGTCTTTTGCTGGATCAAGTTTGACATCTGGTTTGGCGGGATTACTCTCGTATTTTACACAGTCCCACAAATCTTCGTGTTCAAAATATGCCTTCACACAGAACTTCCAGTCGGCATAATTTTCACGGCCGATGAGTTTATCAATGCTGAACATCGAGTTTGAAGACATTTTTCCAGGTTATGTGACGAGATTCCAAATTTTTCCAATGACGCCACGCTGCCGGTAAAACTGACGCCGTAAGCGATTTTTCGACTTCGGTTTTTACTGCACTTTTCGGAGTAATCAACAATTACTGTTATTCCTGATGAATCACGGCAAACCACGCTCTGCTACCATGAAGGATTTCGTGGATTCGATTGATTTATTAAATAGAAAATGCAGAATGAAAAATATGAAACAGTCTTTTATTACAAGTTTGACAGAACAGAGGGAAAAATTATTAAAAAGCTAAACGAGGCAATGACAATAGTGTTTCCACCTATACAGCCTAAATTGGGTGCGTTCCAAATTACTTAACAGATTCTCTTTCTACAATCGTAAACGCCTCGGCGTAAGCGATTGTAGAAAGCGCTAAATTGGTAGCCAAGTTGACACGACTGAGTCGATCGCTCGTTCTCTAATGTCTGTAGAAAAAACCTACACTTTAGTCTATGGTGAGCGTTCCTACCAAAGAGTTTAGCGATCAACATTGTAGAAACGATAACATTCTATTCTATCATTTTGAACGATGTAAACTTGTCTACGAATTTCCTATTCGTTTGTGTTGATCACGTGATTTAACGTTGAGATGATGTCATTCCGATTCATTTGAATAGTTTTCTACTAGCGTTAACGATTGTAGATTGTCAACTTGGCTAGGGGTGGGCTGGCTGGCGGCTACTTCTCCTCCCCCGGCTCGCAGTTTGGCAGGGCTAGGCTCTCGTGGTGGGGAAGTGACGTAGTGGCTAGGCGTAGCGGGCTTGACGGCTGTCAAGCCGGCTGGCTTAAGGCTGATGCTCCAGGGTAGCCCGCGAAATTCAAATTTTCTTATGTTTTTGGCAAATTGCAGGCCAGTGCTAGGTTGTATGTTGATTAAAATATTGGACGCGATTGTAAGACGTATGTAGTTACAGAATTATAATCATCAAAACCATCAATACAACCCTCCAAGTTCATAAAGGTCGAGAAACGATTTTTTCAAGGTCAAAGTCATTGCTACTCGTAGCATCCGCTACGGCGTAGCACCACATAGGCATGCGTGGGGCATAATCAGTGCTACGGCTGGGGCGGTGTTTTCACTTATATCGGCAGTCCCCAGACTGCTCCGATTTTTATAAAACTTTTTTTTGGAAGTCATATACAGGATGTAAAACACCTCATCACGAAGCCGTCAACCAAGCATTCTGTACATCAAACTAAGTAACTTTACGCAAAAATTATTGCTGGGAAACTACTTTTTTTTTTGGGTGTAAAATCATGTTTTGTGGTAAAACTCAATGTAACGCACTCAAAACATTGTGCTGATGGATGGATTGAATAGTACGGGGGTCGTGGAGGCGTTTAAAGTAAAAATCTTTATTAAAAAAAAAAAACTTGTCAAACAGTTATCTCCGTAACTAGAAGGTTCCCAGGTATGGTGTAGAACAAAAAAATGATCACAATGACGGGGGGAACAAGTGCCTTTCGGCTTCGTTAAGAGGTCTTTTACACCCTTTATTTATATTGTGAAATGTTAAGCCGTTGGTCCCGGATGTCTTTTGTAGATCTTTGACAGTCGTTAGGTAGTCAGAGGCCCAAAAAGTCTGACAACCAGTCTTACCAAGGGGTATCGTATTACCCGGTACTAACTGGATTGTGGAGGTCAGATAGACAGTCGCTCCATGTAAAATACTGGTATTCAGCTGCATCCGCTAAGACTGGAAGCCGACCCCAACATAGTTGGGAAAAGGCTAGGCAGATGATGATATTATTATTTACTACTTTACAGTATATTGTGAAATGAGAACAACTGCCGACAAACTGTTTCGCAGTTTGGTAAACTTTTCATTGTTATTGTTATAGATTTTGAATAAATAAAAAAAAACCGGCCAAGTGCGAGTCGGACTCGCGCACGAAGGGTTCTGTACCAATTATTATAAAAAAATCACGTTTGTTGTATGGGAGCCCCCCTTAAATATTAATTTTATTCTGTTTTTAGTATTTGTTGTTATAGCGGCAACAGAAATACATCATCTGTGAAAATTTCAACTGTCTAGCTGTCACGGTTCATGAGATACAGCCTGGTGACAGACAGACGGACAGACGGACAGACGGACAGACGGACAGACAACGAAGTCTTAGTAATAGGGTTCCGTTTTTACCCTTTGGGTACGGAACCCTAAAAAGGTACCAGTGTCTTAGAATAGAATAGAATTTTATTTTGCAAATATGGGTAATACAATATAGTTGTTATGACATTTCAAAGTTCAGCCATATTTTACCATTCGGCATGCAAACATTTACATTATTTATGAAACATGTTCTTACAATTTTAAAAGACCAGATCGATTATATTAATATTATTACAATTATCATTCAACAGATCAGATAATAAATTATTATCATTTTCATTACAATTATCATTCAATTAATAAATTATCATTTTATTACAATTATCATTAAATTACTAAATTATCATTTTATCACAATTATCATTAAATTACTAAATTATCATTTTTGTTACAATTATATAATTCAATTAATAAAATATCATTATTATTCAAATTAATCAAAAAATATGTTTTTCTCTGTTAGAAACTCATTTATGCTATAGTACACTTTATCTGTCAAAAATTTACGTAGTCTACTCCTAAACATCACTGAATTTAAATCTTTCCAGCCACTTGGCAATTTATTGAAAATAATAGGAATTGATTTTTAAGTCGCCCCAGTCTTTGAGCACATTACTCGAAGTTACTTATACATGCGGGTCCCGTAACGAATCCGATTGTCTCATACAATCACCCGCATACATATTGTAACCGTTTGACATGGATAACGTTGACATTACGAATCAAGAAGGGTGATTTTTGTAGCTCAAGTTTAAACAAATTACGTAGTTGACTGTACAGTTAATATCCGGGAGGGGAGTAGTATTGAACCCGGATTTGCTTGTGGTATGTCTGTTAAAAGTTAATATGCCTAAGTCTCGTGTTTCTAACAACACAAAGTTAACTTAGAATATCCTATCCACGTCACTTACCTGTCATTCGGAGGCACGACCTGTCAAGGAGCTCGTGGCTAAATAATAACAGCCGCTCGGGTCGATCGTTAGGTTAAGCCGTGCTTGCCTAGGTTGGTCTGTGGATGGGTGACCGCCCATTACATACCGAGTTTCCTCCGTGCCTCGGAAAGCACGTTAAGCCGTTGGTCGCGGCTGTCATTTGTAGATCTTTGACAGTCGTTAGGTAGTCAGAGGCCCAAAAAGTCTGACAACCAGTCTTACCAAGGGTATCGTATAACCCGGTACTAACTGGGTTGTGGAGGTCAGATAGGCAGTCGCTCCATGTAAAATACTGGTATTCAGCTGCATCCGGTAAAACTGGAAGCCGACCCCAACAAAGTTGGGAAAAGGCTAGGCAGATGATGTCACTTACCTGTCATTCGGAGGACTGTGATTCATAGAAACAACAAAGAAAGATTTTCTGTAACGTTTTGTTTGTAACGGTCCGTAAGCTAAATGTCAAATAGACAGATATAGCAACCTTCCGTTACCGGTTAGTAAGATATTCAAAATGGCCGTTAGTTACACCTCTCCTCTCCTTCTGAGATTACAGGCGTAATGTTTTGGTTATACGTTACAAGGCAGCTGTTAGAAACGCAGAACACGTCTTAGGAAGACATACACTGATCTGGATCGAGTCTGCTTCTTCATGACCAGGCCCGGACTGGCCATACAGGCAAATCGGGCAAATGCCCGATGGGCCGGTGTGGCCGATTGGCGGTCGACTTTCTTTTGCTGTTTAATCTTTTATTATATTTATTTTTTACGTAATACCAATATTATGACATTCTCGGTTGTCATCGCAGTTCGGTGTACAACTGAAGCTTGATAGTCACTAGATATAAGAAAGATACGTAAGGGATACAGGACCAGGATCAGATACAGGACCTCATGATCAGCAAGTAGGCGAAAAAAGGCATTTAAAAACACATTGATGTAATTTTTAGGGTTCCGTAGTCAACTAGGAACCCTTATAGTTTCGCCATGTCTGTCCGTCCGTCCTCGCTTAATCTCTGTGACCGTTAGCACTAGAAAGCTGAAATTTGGTACCAATATGTATATCAATCACGCCGACAAAGTGGTAAAATAAAAATTGGAAAAAAAATGTTTTATTAGGGTAGCCCCCCTATATGTAAAGTGGGAAGTGATTTTTTATTTTATTTCAACCCTAACGTGTGATATATTGTTGGAAAGGTATTTAAAAATGAATAGGGGTTTCCTAAAATCATTTTTTGATAACGTCAATAATTTAGGAAATAATCGCTCCAAAATTAAAAAAAACAATGTGTCCCCCCCCTCTAACTTTTGAACCATAAGTTTAGAATATATGAAAAGTAGAACTTTGTAAGGACTTTCTAGGAAAATCATTTTGAACTTGATGGAAACAACAGTTTTTGTACAAAAAAGACAAAAAGTTGTACAAAATAATTTATGGACTAAGTTTGTAATATATTCGAATATGCAAGCATTTTTACATAATGGATACCCACCTTTAAACTCATAAGTGGGAACACTTATTGTGACGGACGGGAAACTACCGAACCCTACACTGAGCGTGGCCCGACACGCTCTTGGCCGGTTTTTATTTTTAAATGGCCGCTCCACCTGCAGTCACTAAAGCAACGAGAAAACTTATCACAACTCAATAAAGCTTCATTTGACATTAATCTCAACAACTTTTCCCACTGCGGTAACATATTATCGGTGTTACTATTCACAAATCACAGGAAATGTCATTACTCATAGCGTCTCCACCAAGTCAGATAAATTTTGCAGTTTTTATTTTTATTTCGCGAGTTTTGATGCCGCAAACCTAGCCTTGCGAACGAATGAACTCCTGGATTTGATTCCCAGGTCGGGCAAAGCAATTTCTCATCATCATCATCAACCTTCCTGTAGTGAGCGAAGTTTCATACCTACAAGTTATTCGAATGTGATGAAGGAGATTTTTTGCAAGGTTTTTGCGTTGAGCCTACAGCCCGCCCACACACAGGATTTGACAAGGTGAAAAACATGGACACACAAATACCTACCACCCCTGTCACTGGTTGTCAAGTATTGAGTACCTACACCATTTCGAACCTGCTATTCCAGACATTTTGACAGTGCATTGCAATTTTGTAGGAAACTGCAGATTTTTAAAAAAAATACTTTCTGTCCCTCCCTTTTTTATCCACTGCATCACTATTTTAAGTGAGCGATGAGCTGAATAACCTCCTCATGTTTTGGAAGTCGGTTAAAGAGTTATCACGTAGGTAGCTAAAGGTAGAATCTTGAAAAGAAAGCATAAGTAATCAGACATCTTCTGGGCACGCTCGTTCCATCATAGATCTCATCCATCGGTTTCCATCAGGCGTGATCGAGGTCAAGAGCAGTCCCATTTTGCAATTAAAACAGAATAGGCGAGACGCCAAAACAATCTAATTAGTTAGTCAGATAGATTTCCAAAAAATACTGGACTCATATTTTTTCTTTTGTTACGTAAACCAAAATTGACGAAGATATGACGCTTTTAAAATTCTCAATACGTCACGCCTTAGTATAATTTTTAGCTAGTTCTGACGTCACGAGCCCCCACTCCCGTGTTTTGATGCGTATTATCTTTGTCAATATTCATTGATTTACAAAAACAAAAAATATGTGTCCATTATTTTCCAATACTCTTACTGACGGACTAAATAGATTTGCAATTTATTGATACTGTCGTCATGCCTATTGTGTAGTGCCCCCTCAAATATGTTTATTTTTTAACCTAGGAAACAACTAGCAATGTATCCTGTATCGGTATCCTGTGGTGCAGCGCAGCAGTCTGTCGCTCAGCCACTGCGCCAACCGTGCCATCAAATTTCTGCCTGTCGCATTGCTTGGCGACCGCGAACCGGAAGACGTTGCTTTGGAAGACCTCCCACTAGGTGGACCGATGACCTGGTGAAGGTTGCGGGAATCCGTTGGATGCGAGTCGCACGGGACTGGTTAATGTGGCGACACTTGGGGGAGGCCTATGTCCAGCAGTGGACGTCTTTCGGCTGAAATGATGATGATGATGACATTGCTTGGTTCGACTTACCAATAGTGATCGTATGCTCTTCCACAGGTCTTCGCGATGATTAGCTCGCTACAGACTCCTGAGGAGTGGTGACATGGCGGCGCAGGGCCAGCCGTACCCCATCCCCTGGGGCGCCGGCCTGCACTACCACCACAGGTATGTCCCGAGGAGCCCTGAGTACATGATCAGCTCGCTGCAGACTCCTGAGGAGTGGTGACATGGCGGCGCAAGGCCAGCCGTACCCCATCCCTGGGGCGCCGGCCTGCACTACCAGCACAGGTATGTCCCGAGGAGTCCTGAGGTACATGATCAGCTCGCTGCAGACTCCTGGGGAGTGGTGACATGGCAGCGCAGGGCCAGCCGTACCCCATCCCCTGGGGCGCTGGCCTGCACTACCAGCACAGGTATGTCCCGAGGAGTTCTGAGGTACATGATCAGCTCGCTGCAGACTCCTAGCTGTGTAGCTAGCGAAAATCTACAGACGTTATGGTAACGATATGAAAACAAAACTTTAAAATAAATATGACGAACTGGATGTCTTCCTTGAGAATTGGAGAAATAGCACAGAATCGTGACCGTTGGAAGGAATGGGGGGAGGCCTTTGCCCAGCAGTGGGATAATACGGATCATTCCCACTAGTTCTACTACACAGTTCTACGGTAGAACTAGTGGAACTTCAGGCTAGATGTAAGTAATATAATGTACTAATAAAATAAATATAGTATGTGTGTGCGTATGTATCTGTGTGTGTGCTTTATAAGTATTTTTGTTATTTTATGTGCAATAAAGAATAAGAATAAAAAACAAAATAAGTTATTTTTCAAGGCAGCCCAGTAGCAGTAGATATCCAGATATAGAGTGAGGACATGATAAATGATAATCTTCCTTCCTTCCAGAGACTCCGCCACCCCCACGTCGACGGGGCGTCCGTACGAGCACCCCCACAACCACGCTCACCCCCAGCTGTACTCCAGGCATGCACACACACACGCACACACCTTGATCGACCAGCATGAGTCGTGAGTACGTAGGGTACACATCATCATCAACCAATATCTAAATAATAACGCTATTAAGCGGAAATCAACTACACACTTGTTAAGTTGTTACAGACTATACAGGGAGTAAAAGACCTCATCACGAAGCCGTCAACCAAGCATTCTGTATATCAAACTAAGTAACTTTACGCAAAAATTATTGCTGGGAAACTACTTTTTTTTTTTTTTTTTTGGGTGAAATATCATGTTTTGTGGTACAACTCAATGTCGCCACCAAAACATTGTGCTGATGGATGGATTGAATAGTACGGGGGTCGTGGAGGTGTTTAAAGTAAAAATCTTACATTAAAAACTTTTATTAAAAAAAAAAAAATACTTGTCAAAAAGTTGGCACTTTGACCCCCAATATCCTGCCGGGGTTGCGGGACTGTTCGAAAGAGATACCGCGGCCCCGGAACACAAAGGGTGATGAAGGAACATGGATGGGTTTTAGCCAGTAAAAGTCTGTCACTCCCTCCTGCTCCGCCCAGAGCGGGAGGAGTTATTTGATGATTTCCCATCCGAAAAAAAAAAAAAAAAACCCCCAATATCTCCGTAACTAGAAGGTTCCCAGGTATGGTGAAGAACAAAAAAATGATCGCAATGACGAGGAGAACAAGTTCCTTTCGGCTTCGTTAGGAGGTGTTTTCGTCCGTCATTGCGTTCATGTTCATGTTTTAGACCCTTTATGGTGTAAAAAACTTCTTAACGAAGCCGAAAGGCACTTGTTCTTCCCGTCCGTCATTGCGTTCATGTTTTTGTTCTTCCCCATACCTGGGAACCTTCTAGTTACGGAGATATTGGGGGTCAAAGTGCCAACTTTTTGACAAGTATTTTTTTTATATACAAGTTTTTACTGTAAGATTTTTACTTTATACACCTCCACGACCCCCGCACTATTCAATCCATCCGTCAGCACAATGTTTTGAGTGCGTTACATTCTTACATTTAGTTCTACCACAAAACATGATTTTTCACCCCCAAAAAAAAGGTCGTTTCCCAGCAATAATTTTTGCGTAGTTTGATATACAGAATGCGTGGTTAACGTCTTCGTGATGAGGTCTTTTACACCCTGTAGAATCTAATATTTGTACGCTGGAAACAGCAGAATATGGACATTATATTATATGTAACACCTATGTAACAATAATATTCTAACAAATAAATTTGTCAGCTTGAAATGCTAAGTCACGGATAGCTAGAGGCGATGGTTTGTTAACTGATTTAACTAGCACATAACAATGTGGCTGTACTATTAGGTACAACAACAACAACAACCCATAACGTCCACTGCTGGACATAAGCCTCTCCCATGATGGGAGGAATTAGCCGTTATCTCCAAGCTTGGCAGGCGGATTGGAGATCGCAGTGATGAAAGACTAACAGAAAACGCTGCTGCCCATTCTCTGGTCTAGGGAGGCGCAAGGTGTACTGCCTCAGACATTAGTCTCCTTATACGACACCCGTGACTGTAATGGGTTGGTTCTATTCTACTCTGCCGGATACCATACGGCTATTAGGTACACTTCTACCTAATCCTTCGGGGATCACAGGCGTGAAGTTATGTTATGTTTACATGCCTTACATTACCACCAGATGCAAAGGCGAAGTTGAGGAGACTCGGCCGGAGTACAGAGACTACGCGGAACAGCTGCACAGGTCAGTAACACAGCAGCCGCCGAGGTTTCTCTGTTTTCTGTCATCTTTATCATTTCCACGACGTCCACTGCTGGACATAGGCCTACCCCAAGTGTCGCCACATAGCCCAGTCCCATACATCTCGCATCCAGCGGCTCCTTTCACCAGGTCATCGGTCAACCTAGTGGGAGGCCTTCCAACGCAACGTCTTCCGGTTCGCGGTCGCCACTCCAGAACTTTTCTGTCACTTTGAAACGTTTTGTTTCTGTTCAGGTGTAGCTCTTACGGCAAGTGTGTGGAGGAAGTGCCGGAGGAGGCCCGCGAGAGAGACGAGCCCGTCACTAGTACTGAACACCATCAGCATTGGGATGAGAAGATAGGTGAGTCGGAGATACGAATTACAGAACTGCTTTTGTGTCCGTCACGTCACCATCTCAGGTCCAGTTGAAAACTAGCGCCGGGCACTAGCTGCTCGGCAGTTTGCTGAACTGGGAATATTTGGCGCAGCTTATACACAATATTATCTCTTTTTTTCTGTCTAGTTATAGGCTTTTTATTGTGTAGATTTAAGTTTATTTTATTTTTATTTTTTGCTGTGTGCAAAGATCGTCATTCTTCTCCTGCCATCACAATTTATTTTGGTCAGTGCAGCATTTTTTCTTCTTCCATACGTCTCTATTTCTATTACTCGTCATCTCATCAGACACATCTTTTCCAGTCATATCATGCATCCTTCACACAGTCCATCCATCGTTTCTTTGGTCTTCCTCTACTCATATACACATCCACATTCACACTCAGAACTTTTTTCACGACATTTTCCTCATTCCTCCGCATCAGATGCTCATACCACGACAATCGATTACTACACAACTTCTCAGTCATCGGGCGCCAATTTCAGACCACCTCTGGTACTATTTTTTTTGTAAATCATTTCTTATTACATTTTATACAGAGAACAGTGCGTATAAAACTTAATAAATGAGTTCAGCTGAGCATAACATCTTGGGTTTGATTCTCAGATAAGGCAAAGTGTTATTAGTTTTCTGTATACGTCTCTAAGGCACTAGATTCGCACCTTCATCATCATAACTGACTTCACCCAATGCTGGGAATGGACTCCTCTTTGCTTCTGCTTTTCTCCATGTTCCTCATCGGCGGTTTAGTCTGCGATGGCAACAATGTCGTCTGCTCATCTCGCCGCCGGACGACCAACATATGTCTTACCAGTCCTTGTACGCCACTCTGTCGCAGCTTTACTCCACACGTCAACACCGCCCGGACCCAAATCAAATCAAATCAAATCAAAAATGTTTATTTGCTAGGACATGGTACATATTGATGTTACAATATTGGTTCCAGCATATCCTGCCATAATATGGCGTAAGTACAAATATTTTTTTACAAAAAGCTTATGTCACTAACCCCGAATCAGAATGTTTATTTGTTAAAGTATATAGGTGTTACCCGTGTTACAGAGTGCTTGACATGGCGTATAGAATTCAATCATCCAATTCATCATCATCCACAACCCTACTTCACCCACTGCTGGTAGGCCTCTCTTTGTTTGTGCCAAGCTTCACGTTCTCGTGCCAGCCTCATCCAGGATATTCCCGCAATGACAACAATATCGTCTGCCCACCTCGCCGTCGGATGACCAACACTTCTCTTTCCATTCCTTGGACGCCACTCGGGAACAGCTTTACTCCACTTGCCATCACCGCGCCTTGCTAGGTGTCCTGCCCAACTCTATTTGAGTTCCATAACACGATTTCCAATATCGATTTCGACGTTTGGAACACGGTCTACTAGTTTTATGCCGAGCATGGAACGCTCCATAACTCTGTGTGCTACTCTGAGTCTGTAAACAGCCTCCTGTGTCAGCTTCCGCGTCTCACCACCGCACGTCATGGAAATAATTCAACCCTCGAAACGTGGAGTGCAGTCCAGGACTCCAGGTACACCCCTACCTAACCTGCCGATGCATCAGCTATAATGTATGTTATAACTGTACTTCTGTTCTCCTCAGTAAGCAGCTCGCTCTGCCCGAGCTCGGCGCCGACGCCGACGACGCGCACCGACGCTGCCTCCCCGCACCAACACGTCACCACTACTCATGCTGGTGAGTGGCCAAGTTAACTTGTCTCATTTGTTACTAGAACAGTTCATCCATTACGTACTCAGTAGCTTGACACTTCTTCGACTTCAAGATCTCAAATCAGAATCCGGGATGCAAATCGAATCAGAGGAAACGGTGTGGTAACTCCACCGGCAGAGCCGTTTCTAGTCCATGTAGCGCCCGTGTGCAAATATTACCCTAGTAAGCGCGCGGTCAAAATGGAATGGGTACAAACAAAGTACAAGTAACACACACATCAAGTTACCACAAACTGACAAATTTCCCCACTGAATAATATACTCTATTGTTTGGAGATTAAATTTGAAGAAGAAATTTAGCGGTTTTGGATACCACGATGTGCTGTCTGTGTTTAGAATTATACAGGGTCTTCTGGTGTTTAGCCTAACAAGCCAAAACGTACCCATGTTAACATACCTTGCTTTGCTGTAATTCTACAAATATAAGAAGAGGTCTATGAAGAAGAGGTTTTACGTTGGTCATTGAAAATGCCGCGGCCGGCCAACGCGCGCGCCGATTGGGGTTCCGTAGCTCACGGCGCTCGGCACCCCCTAGGACCGCTGCTCCCGTGTCCAACGCACACTCTGCACACTAGGTAAAGACGGCCCTGTCCATCGGCCAGAGTATATGCGTTTGAGCAACCCGCGGCCACGCTTTAGTATGGATGCGTGGCGCGGCTAACGTAGCAAACCACTCCGTACGCATCCACCGTAGCAGTGAACTGGCAACTTGGATGTTGTTTTAATATGTTACTGTATACAAGCTGTCTAAACAGCAGACCTCATCACGAAGTCACAGTTTTACAATGCATTGTAAAACTGTGACGAAGTCGTCAACCAAGCATTCTGTACATCAAACTAAGTAACTTTACGCAAACATTATTTCTGGGAAACGAATTTTTTTTTGGGGTGAAAAATCCTGTTTTACTGTAGGACTCAATGTAACACACTCAAAACATTCTGCTGATGGATGGATTGAATTATACGGGGGTCGTGGAGGTGTTTAAATAAAGTTATAACATTAACAACTTGTAATTTTTTTTAAACTTGTGACAAAGTTGAAACTTTGACACCCGATATCGCCGCAACTAGAAGGTTCCGGTATGTTCTAGAACAAAAAAAATGATCGCAATGACGGGGAGAACAAGGGCCTTTCGGCTTCGCTAATTAAGGATACTTTTACACCCTTTATATTTTTTTAAGATACACTGTTACTGGCTCACCAGCAAGGCGCTAGAATGGTGCATGTACCCTGATGTTTCCAGGAGGGGGTCGTCGCGGAGCGCTGCAGCTGTGGCAGTTCCTCGTCTCCCTGCTGGCGGAGGGGGCGCGCTGCGTCGCCTGGACGGGCAGGGGCCTGGAGTTCAAGCTGCACGAGCCTGAGGAGGTGGGTGACATAGACCTGGATGATCCCAGCTGGTGGGGGGGATTCTACTGTGACAGAAAACTTGAAGGGCGCCTGAAATGGCAGGGGGCTGGAGTTCAAGTTGCAGCTGACTTATGACTTAGAGGTTTACCGGTATAACAACAACAGCCCATAATGTCCACTGCTGGACATAAGCCTGTCCCATGATGGGAGGAATTTGCCGTAATCTCCACGCTTGGCAGGCGGATTGGAGATCGCAGTGATGAAAGACTAACAGAAAACGCTGCTATTCTCTGGTCTACGGAGGCGCAAGGTGTTCTGCCTCAGACATTAGTCGCCTTATACGACACCCGTGAGTGTAATGGGTTGGTTCTATTCTACTCTGCCGGATACCACACGGCTAAACCTGCCTTTCCCCAACTATGCTGGTCATCTTCCATTCTAATCGAATTTATTCGGTAGTTTTTTGTATACTTTATTACTTCCATTACCATTGTTTTGTATTACTTAATTTAGACATTTTAGAACGTTTTATAAGGCTGATCCAATTCTTTATTTTTTTAATTGTTTTATTTTCTTTCTACTTTGTGCTCGTTTAGGTATAGAAGCAAATCATTTACCTAGGGCTGTGTAACTTGATTTGAAAGAGTGTCCACTGTCCATGGAGGTTCATGCCTATTCTTCTCCATGAGATCTACACTTTGGAACGGGCAACCACAGTACCTACTTTCACAGTTTATGTCTGTGGCTGGACTGTATGTAGGTAGCTCGTTTTATACTATTTAAAACTGTTTGTAACCAGTGACCGATTTTAACCCTTTATCAAATTAAGCAATTGCCTAGGGCATCACGTCTGGGGGGGGACCAAAAGAAAAAAAATCCGTCCTTAGGGCAACACGTCTCACTCCCAAGTCTCACGTCACCAGAAACCACACCAAAACGAGTTTCTAGGACTAATTTGAAAATTCGCGCGTTTTAAGTTGACATAGTGTTCCGACCTAGAGTCATAACCCCGCTCCCGCTTGCCCACTCGCTGCATCTTATGTTATGTTAGTTGTTGTTGTTGTTGTTTGTTGTTGTTGTGTTATTGTTTAAGGTGACCGACCGATTCAATTTGACATACGGATAGGGGGGCCCACAGGCGTGGATTGCTTAGGGCATCAAGTAGTCTTAATCCGTCACTGTTTGTAACGGGTCTATTTGCAACAAAAGCTTTGCCATATACCTGAAGCTCTCCTTCCTCTCTTCAATCTAGGATCTTAATGAATGCTCTGCTTCTAGGTGGCTCGTCGTTGGGGCGCGCAGAAGAACAGGCCCGCGATGAACTACGACAAACTGTCGAGATCGCTCCGGTACTATTACGAAAAGGGAATCATGCAGAAAGTCGCAGGTACACATCATAATCTGCCTGCCTTCTCCCAATGATGTTGAGGTCGGCTTCCAGTCTAACCGGATGCAGCTAAATACGAGTATTTTACATGGAGTGACTGCCTACTACAAATTAGTTAGTACTGGGTAATAGGACACCTCTTGGTAAGACTGGTTGTTAGACTTTCGGACCACTGACTACCTCTAACGACTGCCAAAGATCGACAAATGACAGCCGGGATCAACAGCTTAACGTGCTTTCCGAGTCACGAAGGAAACTCGGGATGTAATGGGTGGTCAGTGTGGGCACCCATCCACAGACCAACCTAAGCAAGCCAGCTTCCAGTCCATGCATTTCAATGCCCTTAGTGTCCGCACTTCTGGGACTTCGGTATCCTCTCAGTGAAACGGAATCGGCTATGGGTCTACCAGTAGACCTATTAATTACGTATATTTCTGATATCCAGTGACTATCAAGCTTCCGTTGTACACCGAACTTTGATGACAACCGAGAATGTCATAATATATTACGGTATGGTATTACGTACTGTACTGAGTGGTTATCACTTTACGGTGACTATCAGCCACGATGACAACCAATGACGTCATATTTGATCGCGACTGGTCATACATAATACGAAACTAACCTTTGACAGTTAATTGATGGACACTGAGCCCAGTTACTATCATTTCGAGCTGTCAACAGAGGTACGTAATAGCCCTACAGGGGTTTGTGGGTGTCACATGGGTGTCACTCTTTGAATTTTTGAACGTCCTAGAAGACATGTCGGTCTCTCACAATGTTTTCTCATTAAACATGAGTAGTGTTCATAAAAAATTGACATAGGAAAGCGTATGCACCATAGTACCCACGGTCACATAAGTGGACCGCTCACCAATCAAAACCAGTAACATGAGATAAATCCACTAAC
Source organism: Xestia xanthographa (assembly GCA_905147715.2). Taxonomy (NCBI): domain Eukaryota; kingdom Metazoa; phylum Arthropoda; class Insecta; order Lepidoptera; family Noctuidae; genus Xestia; species Xestia xanthographa. The sequence continues at coordinate 30,545,517 of LR990654.1, forward strand.
CCACACAGTGGCCACGTGTCCCAGCGTGGTGGGCCACAGCCCACTCCCTCATAGAGAGGAGGCCCATGTCCCAGCAGTGGGAAAATTAAAAACTGTTCACATTCAGCTCCTACCCCCAGGTGAACGCTACGTGTACAAGTTCGTGTGCGACCCTGAAGCGCTGTTCAGCATGGCGGCCCCGCCCCGCGCGCGCTCCCCGCCCGCGCCGCACCCCGCGCCGCCCTACGACGTGCTGACGTCACTGTACGGGGGGGTGTACCCTCAGTACCTGCAGCCCTCGCAGGGGGAGTACCAGCGGAGGTACTACCATCATATCAACCACAGCGGTCATTATGATACGTAGGTCAGAGGAATTCTGGTCCATTTTCGGTTCTAGTGACAGGTACAATTAAGCCAGGGGGTCTGAAATAGCAGAATCGTTTTGTGCATCACGTTAAAAATTTAAAATTCTTAAAATGGACTTTATGGTTATTGTCATAAAGTCCATTTTAAGAATTTAATTTTTTTAACGTGATTTATGCTAAGATTCTGCGTAGATTTTGCTATAGCGGCTATTTTAGACCAGCAGGTCTAGTAAGCGGGAATCTTTTCCCCGTACTTTTGTACTATTGGCTCATTCGGTAGAATTACCTACACTTATTTCTGTTTAATTCTTTATTTTTGATCCGTGATGAGTTTCAAATTCCTTTTGCAATAATTATGGTTAACGTTGAGAGGGGTTTTATTTGATATCAGTCTTTGATTCACAGTTATTTTTTACCTTCATATTTACTTGTCAGAATCACAATGAATAAATGTGAAAGGGCCTGTACTTGTTTATTAATAAGAGGTTACGGCTCGTACACATAAAGTATCGTGAAAATCTACGACATCGCAACGTGCCACGTACGTCGTACTGTGGTACGACGTCGTTGCTATCTCTAGTGCGATCCATTTTTAGAAATTTACTGCGACCGACCACTCGACGAAATCGTGACACGTTGCGCTATCGTGGCACGTTGCGATGTCGTAGATTCCTATACGCCCATATCCGTTAATCACGTGACTTGTATAGCCGCCCCTAACTTTGGTGATACATCGTGAGGTTTTAGACCATCCATCCTTCCCCCATCCAGCATCACGTATATTTTTTACAAACTCGTTTGAGTTTTTAGCTTCGATCAATTATTGATCGAAGGTTTTTAGTTAATTATTGGTAAATACGTCACACACTAAATTATTTTATTTCGTCTCACGGAAAAATACACGCGTTTGTGATGTTTCAGAACCCCTCCCTCCCCCCCTCTCGAACCTCACGTGACTAAAGTACTTAGGGGTAGTCCTAAAGGGATTAAAATCCCATTCATCCCATTTTGGTCAGTTAAAAATATCAAATAATAAAAGTTACATACACCAAACCTATCTAGTCTAAACTCATCATAATAATGTAACGTCTAATAATAGTGGAATTATGTGAATGGTGCTGAAAATATCAGTAATACTGCTTCAATAAAATTAGTTCAGTTCACAAAGCATTTGTTCAATCTTCTTTTTCATCGTGTGGGTAGTGGCTAAGTGGCCATCCGTAAATTACTACACATGAATTACATGACTTTTTTACCCCCCTCCCCCCAGCTGGTCACATGTGTGAGAGCCCCCCTCCCGCCCTAGTGTGACGGCCACAAATTTTACAATTTTACATCTACAAATTATTAAAGCAGTTCCGAAATTAGTTTTAATTTAAAATTAACATCAAATTAAAACATTTAGAACATTTAACAAAACTAAAAACGGTAAATTACTTTTACTAAAGATTCAGATTTAGAAAGATTTTGAAATGTGACGTCACAAAATTTTGGACCCATCCCATCCCCTTGTCACACAATGGTGTCAATTCTGTTGTGCACAAACGAAACCTAATTTAGGCTATTGCTATCTTTTAACAAAAGGCAGTGCAAGAAAAGGACGACTATAGCTATATTAGCTATGAACTAAGTTAAAGATGTCAAACTAGTTTATGCCTTGCGCTTCACCGTGTTTTTAGTCGACATGTTTTTACGTGCACCCTTCATTTGTTTAAAAATATTAGTTCCAACTAAATTTGACAGCTTTAAATTACGTCCGTCACTTTCTCGTTTTATTAGAGAAAAAAAGATAGCAGTAGCCTAAATTAAGTTTAGTTTGTGCACAACAGAATCGACACCAATGTCACACTTCGACGACCCCCTCCCTTCCCCTTAACGTGTGACGTAATTTATGGATGGCCCCTAACCTGGTGTCAGAGTAATTATGCCGCCCTTAAACCTATGACTTAGCCTTACATGACGTCGAGAAATATCTCTCAGGCATGCTGGTTTCCTCACGATGTTTTCCTTCACCGAAACTAGTGATAATTATACAATACACACATGCATCCGAAAAATCAGAATCACGATAAAATGCAGTGATATTCTAGTAAACAGATACCTACGTTGTGAGCGCGCAATCGTGAAGACTCGAAAATGGCCCAATTGGGCCGTATTGCCTTTAGTCAGCAACATGCATGGCGACGAGCGATACGCTGCTACGAATTTAGATAAAAATTGTAAAAATGCCAGCGTGCGTGTTCAGAAAGTGTACCAATAAACCAAAGTAAATAAAACACAAGGGATCTCATACCACATGTAACTACGTACTTACGCATTAAACTTTGATTTATTAATATTTTTAAATTATTTTCTTAATATTCTGATAATGGAGGATAAAAAAAGAATAAAGATGGGAAACGCATTTTTGTCGTGAATACGACAAGGACGCTTGCCAAGACATAGAACAACACTATCTGTCTCTTTTTTTCTTGTTGGTTTTATCGACCTATCCCTTTTGTATCATTTGAAATGTAGAACGAATGAAAAGTGTGGTGTTTTGTAGACAAAATATATTTTTTTGTCGTGTATATATCAGCCATCACGTTTTACGAATTTCGCTAGATTTCTTCAATTTGCATATCTACAGGATGGAATTTTTCAATGCCACAAATGTCAATATGATTGACCCTATCGATTGCTGTAAAAAAAGTACAGGATGTTATTTTTATCGAACTTTAGTTGGTTCGATTCCCGAGTGTGGCAAGCGAATTTTCGTCAATTAGTGAATGCAGATTTATTTCTTTTTAAAAATAAAGGAATGTTTCCTTTAAGGCGGCTCCCCGAGCAAATGACCTTGAGCGAGCAGTTTTTTGGAGCCTACTCCTCTTTATCCAAAAGAACTACCAACTAATAAAAAATACATTAAATTACTACATATTCTTGACTCCAAAATTGTCGTTTCATTTTTTTTTAAGTTGCTTATTGTTTAATAAATAGGTACCCTCACAACGAAACCACAGAAATGAGAAATAATGATTTATAAAATGCTACTCCTCGTAAAGTAACCATTATTTTGATTTGCTACTTATACTAATGGATAGGCAATTTAATAATGAACATAATTGTCGTTTTATTTTTTCCAAAAGACGTAACTTCGATTTTATAAAGAATAAAAACCACTAATTTCGCACAATTCGGCCTGCAGTGACAGACGTAATAACCATTTCGTAGTGCAAGCTGATTAGAACTTTATTCTAACAGTATTTCAAACGAAGTTTGAATCACCACAAATAGAGTTGCTAATCTTGCTCGGGGAACCTTAAGTGAGCCTTAAGTAAAATTTGCTATCTCCAGTATTTAGAGTATTTTCCAGGAGGCATTGAAAAATTCCACCCTGTATTATTAATTTATGATCAAGATAATTTATAAGAAAGATATTTTCAGTGCCACAGATCATTCTGAAATAAATTCCTTAGTTAGTCAAAATTGAACCAAAATGTTACATTTTAGTCTTATTTAATAACTAAATAATAACTCTAGTCAATAATAGTTTATGATAAGTTAAAATTGTGCAATATTATTATTAGTGATTGTAGCTACGAATAATTATGTGAAAATATAAGCAATCTTGTGAATATAATAGTATCGAATAAGATTAAAAGGCGTTTTCTTTATTTTAAAACCCCTTTTTTATTTTATCTATAATCTAGCTTTAAAAACAGGTTTGGCATGATCTGCATCACTGAACTACGAACTACTGCACTGAACTACGAAAATAAGTACCAACAACCAACAACCTACACCTACAACAACCTATAATTACAACCAACACACACCAACAACACAACAACACCCACACAACCAACAACAACAACCTATAATTCTATTCTTCGTGTCGTTATCACGACAATGGTGTCGATTCTGTTGTGCACAAACTAAACTTAGTTTGGGCTATTGCTATCTTTTACTAAAAGGCAGTGCGAGAAAAGGACGGCTATAGCTATGAACTAAGTTAAAGATGTCAAACTAGTTTATGCCTTGCGCTTCACCGTGTTTTTAGTCGACATGCTTTTACGTGCACCCTTCATTTGTATGGAAATATTAGTTCCAACTAAATTTGACAGCTCTAAATTCCGTCTATTTCTCGTTGTATTAGAGAGAAAAAGATAGCAATAGCCTAAATTAAGTTTAGTTTGTGCACAACAGAATCGAACCCATTTTTACATTTTGTTGGCCCAGAACTTCAGCACTTCCATCGCGTTGACGGTGGCGGCGTAGACAATACCGTCTTTACTATAAGGTCACACGGGGCACATGAAGGAACCCAAGGGGGCCCCTAAGTTCCTGTAACTTATCCCAGGCGGGACCGCAGGATACTAAAACTTTCGAGCTTGCTCCGCTCGCTTTTGCATCTAGCTTTTTGCCTAAGTCAATACTTACATAATTCTATAGGATGTTTTTTAGGGGCGAAGAACTTTAAATTGAAACAAAACACAGAATAGTACATTTTGATACAAGTGGAGAAAGTTTGTTATTGTATTCGAGGCGGAATTACAACTCCCGAGCCGTAGGCGAGGGTGTTTTTGAGCCGAGAACTGCAATAACAAATGTCCACGTGTATCAAACGACGTTTTTCAATACACTTTTGAAGAAATAAAATAAAATATAACGAAAAATATTTTTGTCACGAACTAAGAAATTATGATTTTAATTTTCTTTTTTTCGCGCTCTGCTTTCGCCAGGTTGAAGGATCAAGCCGTTAAACAGCCTAATATAAAAAATTGATTTATTTTATATTTTGAATTCAGAACACAAATAAATGTTAATTTGTGTATAAAAATAACTATTAGTTTTTAATTATCATGTTTATCAGCTATGATGTTCTATTAGCCGAAATTAAAAAAAAGCATTCACCTCAGACTATAGGCATTGAACCAATTTGGACTAAGTATAGGTATAGTTATCTGTGGCAATTTTCATTCCTGCACACGTGCGGGAAAGTGGAAAAAATCGCACGCGTGTGAAATACATTGCATGTTGTACCTAATCGTAGTGCGTTAAGGACCAGTTTTCGAGGAAGTGTATTGAAAAAAAGTTTTTAATATCCTTGTAATTGGCTTTATTTGACTGATATTGTATGTCATTATTAATGTTTCTTTGCTCTATGAAACTTTCCTTTGTCACTCAAACGAAACAATCATTCACATGTAAGTATTGCATTCTTCCCATTTTGACCTATGGTTCTTGGACTTGGACATTTGAAACATTGACATATCTGAGGAGCTCGTGGCTAAATAATAACAGCCGCTCGGGTCAATCTTTAGGTTAAGCCGTGCTTACCTAGGTTGGTCTGTGGATGGGTGACCACCCATTACATACCGAGTTTCCTCCGTGCCTCGGAAAGCACGTTAAGCAATTGGTCCCGGCTGTCATTTGTAGATCTTTGACAGTCGTTACAGGTACTCAGTGGCCCAAAAAGTCTGACAACCAGTCTTACCAAGTGGTACCGTATTACCCAGTAGTAACTGGGTTGTGGAGGTCAGATAGGCAGTCGCTCCATGTAACATACTGGTATTCAGCTGCATCCGGTAGAACTGGAAGCCGACCCCAACATAGTTGGGAAAAGGCTAGGCAGATGATCTTGCATTCTACAAGGGCCCCATTATTCTCAAGTGCCCAGGGCCCCCAAATGGTTAAAGATGGCCTGGGCGCAGAGGTCACTTCGGCTGCATATTTTTGGGCTAAGAGGAAAGGATAGGAGTTGAAGCATAGTTTGTGACAGATCCACAACCATACGCCGAGACTCGGCGACAGCACGAACGCGAATGAAGTACCTTAATGGAGTCCGTGTCTACACAGTAAAAATAAATAATAAATATCGCTGGACATTAACACACAGCGCCATCTAGTGCCACACTAAGCAACGAGGCTTGTGTCGTGGACACCAGATAGTTGATATACTACATAGATACTTTTTGTTTGTAAATACATACTTATTATACATATAAACATCCATGACTCGGAAACAAATGTCCATGCTCATCACACAAACATTTGCTCCAACCGGGATTCGAACCCGGGACCCTAAGAACGTAAGGCAGCCTCACTACCGCTGCGCTATTCGGGTCGTCAAAGACAGACAAGACAAGTCAGGACAGACAGTGGGGCTGTTCTAAACCGCCCCGACATGTGCGTAGTGTGTAAAACTTTGTGTATTTAGAAGCAAGATAATAATCATGGTATTCAAGCCATTATAATGTGTATTTCATAAGGTACTGTTGACCAATAATAATGTGTGTATAACCTTATTACCTTGTAGTACGATACAGCATGGTGCAAAAAGACTTTTAACGAAGCCGCAATGCACTTTGTTCTTCTCATCATTACTAGTACCATTGATACTGGCTCGCCCACCATCAGGGATTTTAATTTTGATAACACAACAAATTAATCTCTAATTAGTCGAAAGTCGCCAAATATCAGAATTTTCGGTCACTGGTTCAAAAGATATAAGGGTTTATAGGTGGCCGATCTGGAGTCGCCGTGTGGTATCCGGCAGAGTAGAATAGAACCAACCCATTACAGTCACGGGTGTCGTATAAGGCGACTAATGTCTGAGGCAGAACACCTTGCGCCTCCGTAGACCAGAGAATGGGCAGCAGCGTTTTCTGTTAGTATTTCATCACTGCGATCTCCAATCCGCCTGCCAAGCGTGGAGATTACGGCAAATTCCTCCCATCATGGGAGAGGCTTATGTCCAGCAGTGGACGGTATGGGCTGTTGTTGTTGTTGTTGATCTGGAGTCTCCCCAGCTTGGCCACATTTATAATCTCAAAAACTAGGGCACCTAGCGAAGATCTGTTTTCTCCCATATTTACTCGCTAATTAGTAGAAATTTGTCGCCAAGGCACAGATTTAATCGGGTCTTAGTTTAGAAGATATAATTGTTACGAGCTGGGTATGGGATAAATTAATTACTACCGATGAAACAACTGAATAACTTTAATAATCACCAAACACTTCAAACTCAATCACAAGTACACTACTGATCACTATTCGCTTAGATATCGCACTCACTAGTTCACTTCGATTCGTCCCGTACTGTAGCCAAAATAATACTGCTTGCTCCCGCAAACACGTCGACTATTTATATGACGACCGAACGTTTGAGAAAGATCCAGAATCTTCTAGACAATTCATACTAGGTCATTGTTCTTCGAGAAACTTCCACAACTTTTGTACAAAGGAAAGAAATAGGTACTTTATGCCCTGGGCGTACGGTCGAAATTACAATGACAACTTCCTGATGTATTTTATAGGTAGTTTGCGAATTTGTACCTACATCATTCGATACATACCTACTACTACCTACCTACTTACTTAGTTGTGTTGTAGGTACCTACTATTAGAAGCTACTTATATTGTAGGTATGGGTACGACGTAACACGTAACACTGCCCCTCCTTAGACATGCTCGTCCCGAGCATCATTAGGCCCGTAGTATCGCGCCAATCGGTCTACATGGACACCACACATCTTAGGCGCACCTCGTTGACCCTTCTGGATTCGGTAGGTGACATCGTTGATCCTAGTCACCACGACTCGGTATGGTCCATCCCAGTTTGCTTGTAATTTCGGAGACTTCCCTTTGCTCCGTACTGGGTTATGCAACCACACCAGTGAACTCTCGTCGAAACCCCTACTATTTGCCTTCCGGTCATAACGGGTCTTCATCTTCTTAGACATCTGTTGGCCGGATTGTCTAATATGCTCATAAACATCATTCAACTTGTTACGCAAGTCATTTGCGTAATCTGTTACACTGCGTGGAGCATCAGGGGGAGTACCAGTGATTAAATCTGCAGGCAACCGTAATTCCCTTCCAAAGTTCGCGAAGGCGGGCGTCACAGTCGTACTTTCGTGGACTGCGCTGCGGTAGGACAAAAGAAACGGCTGTATGTGCTTGTCCCAATCCCTTTGTCTGCTTTCCACGACTTTTGCCAGATATCTTTCCAACGTTTGGTTGAATCGTTCCACCATTCCATCAGATTGTGGGTGGTAAGAGGTGGTTCTGGTTTTGTGGGTACCCATTAATCGACAAGTCTCCTGAAATATTTGCGATTCGAAATTCCTTCCTTGATCGCTGTGTATTTCTAAGGGTACTCCAAAACGACAAAAGACTTCCTGAACCAATTTATCTGCGACAGTTGTAGCTTCTTGATTAGGAATGGCGAAGACTTCTGGCCACTTTGTGAAGTAATCCATGACCACCAAGAAGTACTTGTTTCCGCTCTCACTTTCTGGAAATGGTCCCGCAACGTCTAGTGCTATCTGTTCCCAAGGGGCTCCAACGTTGTACACTTTTAATGCTCCTCTGCTGCGTGTTTGGGGTCCTTTCACGGCCGCACAACTGGTACATTTGCGACACCAGTCCTCCACATCATCTCGACAGTGGATCCAGTAAAAGCGTTCTCGAATTTTTAGTAGTTTAGTTTAGTTTATTTATTAATAATTATTAAAAATTACAGGTCGGATTTGTACAAAGTAAAAACACAAATCATTATACAATAAATAAAATAGCATCAAAAATAAGTCATCATAAATTATCATCATTTCAAATTATACAAAAAATAACAATAATTAAGAACATACAATATTAATAGAATACTAGAATTACATACATGATAATAAAATAGCATCAAATATAAATCATCATAAATTATCATCATTTCAAATTATACAAAAAATAACAATAATTAAGAACATACAATAATAATAGAATACTAGAAATTACATACATGATAATTACATCAACTTACCTAAAACCATTCTTTTAGGTCATATAAAGCCTGGTCGGTTAGCCAGTCTTTGAGTTTGGCTTTAAAAGCATTGTCAGACGTCGCGGTCAAGATGTTATCCGGTAACCGGTTGTATACCGATGGACCCATAACATGGATTAACTTTCCCGTTTTAGATAAGGTGTGTGGGTAACCAACTAATTTGTTTCTACCACGAGTACAGTAATTATGTCTATCTCCGCGTTTATTGTATTCGTTTAGATGTTGTCTACAGAAACTGCCGCCTGTAATATCACCATAGCGGGAACAGTCAATATTTTCAGTGTTTTAAAAAGTGGTCTTGCGGTGTCATCCCATTGTGATCGCGTAATGGCTCTCACGGCACGCTTCTGCATCCTGAAGGCTCGCTCCCAATCGGCAGCTCGGCCCCAGAACTCAACACCATACTGGAGAACCGAGTGTACCAACGCGAAATAACACCCTCTCATCATATGCCGTGGGAGCGTTTGAGCTAATCGTTCTAGAGCGAAGCATGCTCGTCCGAGTTTGCCGCACATTCTATCAATATGCGGCCCCCAAGTGAGAGAGCTGTCCAGATCGAAGCCAAGAAATGGGGTGACTTGTACCTGTTCGACAACACTGCTTCCTACCCGAAGTGACAGTGGTGTACACATTCGACCGGAAAGATTGACGTGCATGTAGTGGGTCTTGGTTGTGTTAAGTTTCAAGCCATTAATTTTAAACCAGTTGTTAATTTTACCCACCACTAAGTTGAGCCTTTCTTGAAGTCTCTCCATCGACGGCGCGCACACGACTGCAGCAACATCGTCCGCGTACATAACGACATAAGCCTCACTTATTGCCGCAGGTAGGTCATTGAGTAATAGACTGAACATGATGTTAGAGAGGGAGGAGCCTTGTGGTACACCCTTCGTGATATTAAGAGGGTCTGACCTAACCTTTCCGCTGTCGCCCATCACGATCTGCGATCTGCCTTTTAAAAAGTCGAGCAGCAACTCCAACGTTTTTCTCTCTATCCCAAGATGCCTCATCTTCAGTGCCAGCACGCCATGGTCCGCGACATCGAAAGCTTTTGAGAGGTCGCAGAAGAGCACTGCCACCTGCTGTTTTTCCTCCCGAGCCTTCATTACATGCCGGATGACCTCACGTGCAAGGGCAGTTGTCGATCGCCCTTTCCTGTAGGCGTATTGTCGGTCGGTGAGGCAGTCAGTCTTCTCGAGAAATCCCAGTAGTCAGTCACATAGTCCGTTCTCAAAGACCTTAGCGACTGCCGGAATGACAGACACCGGTCGGTAATTGTTTATGTCACTCTTCTTGCCTTTGCCCTTATACAGTGGAGAAACCTTGATTTTTTTAAATGTACTGGGATAGCATCCACTACGCAAACACCTATTGAATAACAGCGCCAGAACATTTGCAAGCGATGCAGCCGCTGTATTCAGTAGCTCCACTGATGTGTCATATAAGTCTTTTGTTGGTTTGCGTGCGATCCGTTTCGTAACAATGCGGTATACCTCAATCGGTGAGAAGGGGTGTAGCCAAACACACTGACTGGCTGGGGGTTGCGCTTCCAGAAGGGTAGCCAGAGCTGTGTCCGGGTCCGCTTGAGGAGCGCCACATGAAATAGCCGCATGGATGAATTTGGCATTGACCATATTTACCAACTCCTTTTTTGTGGGAAAAGACTTACCATCAGCTTGCTTCAGACTCTCAGTGTAGTCAGATCTTGATTGATTTTTCCTACCAGATTCTACATTTACTACGTGCCACATACTTTTATTTGGGTTATTTGCCGTTTTTATATGGTGTACATAATATTTAGACCTCTTACTTCTAAGCATCTTGGAGTACTTCTCCTGAAGTCGGTATACAACCTCGTTTAAATATGGGAAGTATGGGTATTTTTGCATGATGCCTATAACTTCAAACAGCAAACACTTAGTGTTTAATATCTCTTCATCGATCCACGAATTCTCTGTCTTTTTTTGTGCTACGCGTCTCATAGGAAAACAAACATCTACCTTGTTCTGTATTGCTATTACGATCGAACGAGCTAAGTCGTCCGCGCCCTGCCAGCGCGCTGCTACCTCTTCCCAGTCAACGCTGGCCAGCGATGCGGCGAAGTTGTCGCTATTCATTTTGCTAAAGTTTCGCGCCATATGGGTTATAGGTATTTGTGACTCGACAGTACATACGAATTCACCGCGAATTGCAAAGTGATCGCTAATATGCGTATTGAGACAGGACGTCGCAATCGACTCTGGTGACATATTAGTGTACAAGTGGTCCAAACAAGTAGAAGAATTCCCTTGTACCCTCGTAGGAAAGTTAATTTCAATAGAATAGGCGTGGGTCGATAGGGAACGTGCACAACGACGGTGCTGCCGACTGGCGTCACCAATCCGAATCTTGTACTCTATTAATACTTGACATTGACATGTAAAACAAGTAAACTGAATTAATTTTATTATTGAAAATGATTATTCTAGCTAATCTTAATGCATTGTTGCATTTCTGGATGTACCAATACATCCACAAAAATAAAAATTAATCAAATAGCGTAAAATAATAAAATTCTATTACTTTCCAAAGAATAGTACTCATACCATGTATAATAAGTGAAAAACGCAAAAAATGGATAAATGCAGTAAGAAAAATATTTGAACAAAATTTTTTGTCTGCATTGAAAAAGTTCAATAGCCTTCAAAAACAACCGTCCAAGTAAACATTAAATGGTACTGGCGTACCATTTAAACTTCAGCGAACACACATATTAGACTGCACTGAAGTTCACACCGAATATTCCTCAACAGTTAAACAGAGTCCACATTTACTCAGATTATAAACATGGATAGACAATAAAGTTTTTAGTTGGCTGCACTCCTTGTGGTTTCATAAGTTTTGTATCTAAATGCTACGGAGGGCGTTCTAGTGATTGCTTATAACAAATGATTATGGATTAGACTGCACTGAAGTTCACACCGAATATTCCTCAACAGTTGAACAAAGAGTCCACATGTGCTCAGATTATAAACATTGGTATACAATAAAGTTTTTAGTTGGCCGCACTCCTTGTGGTTTCATAAGTTTTGTATCTAAATGCTACGGAGGGCGTTCCAGACTGCACTGAAGTTCACACTGAATATTCCTCAACAGTCTCCACATGAACTCAGATTATAAACATGGTTATACAATAAAGTTTTTAATTGGCTGCACTCCTTGTGGTTTCCTAAGTTTTGTATCTAAATGCTACGGAGGGCGTTATAGTGATTGCTTACAACAAATGATTGTGGATTGATTTGTTATAGCCTGGAGATACTGTTCTCGCTGATAAAGGATTCCCTTCCATTAAAACATGTGTTGAAAATAAGAAAGTTACACCACAATTTTCATCAGAGAAAGTAAACGAAACATACAAAATTCATATTGGTCAACATTCATGTTACGCTGACGAACATTATTGATAGACCGGAACCCATGTTTTATACCTTTTAGCATAATCAAAAATAATACTTTTGAAGAGATTTGCGTGACAGCATAAGTTTCCTTTACTGTCCGCATAGTGTCTCTTTTGTCGTTTAGTGCTGCCACCTATAGTTCCTGCACGTTCCCTATAGCGTGTCTTTCAGTCTATTTTGGCTAGAATTCATTGAACACATAAGGTCAATATTTATATCACCTAAAATTATGGTTTGTTCGTCATAGTTGTTAAGTTCGTCAAGAAATGATTCAAAACAGTTTAAAAAGTCGTTAACATTCGTCAAATTTGACCGACCCGAGATCTCACACACCTGCTGTACTGATAGTTCAGTAAGTTTAGGACACTCCTCGAACCTAACATCACTCCTGACATAAATACACGAACCTCCGTGAGCTATGCTATGTCGACAAAAACATGACCCTAGCACATAGTTACTAATGTTTACAACTTTTAGTTCTTGCTCCTTTAACCAATGCTCTGTCAGGGCCAGCACATCACATTCGAGTTCACTCCTAAGCAGTACTTCAAGTTGCCTCGTCTTGTTATTTAGCGATTGCACATTCTGGTGGCATACAACAAGTGACCGCTCGACGTGTTTACTCGTCGTTACAGCGTGATGCCTCGTTGGTGTACCGCCGGCGCCGCTGTCTTGACCGTAGTGCGTCTGCGCCCCACTACACGCGGGGCCGCGTGAGAAACCACTCGGCGAACCGGACTCCTGGTGGCCACACAGTCGGAGTGCATATGCAATCGTACAGCGATTCTGGGACACCAATCACAAAAGACGCATGTCTATTTGTTTTAATGTCCCGTTTCTCAACATAATAAAAATCCGATTTTGCAATTTTACTCAGAAATTTGCTAATATTTTCAACCGTTGTCTCGGGTTTGAAGGACCACGCTTGAATATATTTCATTTTTTCAACAGTCTGTAATTCGTCATCCTGTTTTCCCGCACCTACTATAATTTTACGTTTTTTACGTTGTTACTTCAAATTTACGGTTTGCGAGCCATTTTCACTGTTATCATAAATGTCATCTTCATGTGTCTCATTTCCAGTATTAGTATCTTCTTGCTCCCCTTTCGATGTTTTACCTTCATGCATCGTTATTACGGAGTCGTCTTGTTTTTCGTCGCCAATCGCGGTTTTAGTGGCCGCAGCGTTTGAAACAGCTGTGATTTGCGTCGCGCTCGATCGGCTAACATCGGGTGTTTTCGTCAAATTAGTCGACGGCGGTGTGCTCAGTGTGCTTGCAGCGGATACCGCGCTACGTTTTTTTGGAACTGATGTTATTGCGGCCGCTGCGTTTACGTGGGCCAAGCGCTTTAATCGCTGTTGAGGAGCACTGGCACTAGGCACGTTTTCGACAGATTTTCGGGTAGATTGAATCTTCACACTGTCAGTTTTTTGGATCCCGAGATCGGCTAAGATTTTACTTTGGTTCACTATAACTTCGTTTTGGTTACAAACTTGGCACTCCAATGCACTGATTTTAGTCACTAACAACTGTACTGTTTTTTGCAGTTCGCGTATAATTAATTCAAGCGATTTACTAGCCATTTTATTATCAAATCGAATTAATAGTTCCACGAACACAAAGAAACGCGCCCGCGCATATCTAGGGTCAACTACCCACTTAGTAAAGTCCTTTTTACCCCCATATGTCCTCCCGAACATCCATCATGGTACAGCCGTAAAACATCCGGTACCTTAGCATTAGGGACAACCATTTGTAGATGACAGCTGTCCCCTCGAGCGTTTTCCCATTTACGGCACAAGACTCCATCCTGGATCACCAAGCTGTTCCATTGCGCCCAATAACTCTTCGTGATGGAACTCATCGCAGCCACATCACTCCACTTGGGTTTAGGAGCACCAGCTTTGATCCACTCGAAGATCGGTTTGATGTCCGAGTCATTTTGCTGAGCCTGCTCTAGGGTTTCTTTCCATTCATCGCTGAGATCCATTCTAAGCATCCTCACGGGCACTACTTCCTTAGTCTCTTGCCTGGCACAGTGCTTACAGTCTTCAGGACAAGGTCTTCTCGACAAGGCGTCTGCGTTACCGTGAGTTCTTCCACTGCGATGTTCAGTTACGAAGTCAAACTCTTGCAATAGCTCAATCCATGTCGCCACTTGCCCCTCTAGATTCTTGAACTGTAATAGCCACTTCAATGCAGCATGGTCAGTTCTTAATTTGAATTTACGTCCCAACAAATATTTACTGAAGTGCTGCAATGTCTTTACTACGGCGAGTAGCTCCCGTCTTGTAACGCAGTAATTTCTTTCTGGTTTGGATAAAGACTTGCTGAAGTAAGCTATCACAACCTCTTGGTTTCCTTTCCGTTGAGACAGCACGCCCCCAATCCCAGTATTACTTGCATCTGTGTCAACTATGAAGTCATTTTCTGTGTCAGGATATCCCAAAATAGGCGTATTGCACAGACGTTTTTTTAATTCCTGAAATGCAACGTCGCAGTTCTCGTCCCAACAGAATTGCCGCTTTTCCTCAGTGAGTTTGTGCAGAGGTTTTGCAATGTCGGCAAAATTCTTGACAAACCTTCGATAGTAGGAGCACAAACCCAGAAATGCTCTGACCTGTGTTTTGTCTTTCGGAACTGGCCAATCCTTGACGGCGACTACTTTTTCTGGGTCTGTTCGAACACCTTCCCCCGAAACTATGTGCCCTAAAAAGTTCACTTGTTGTCTGAAAAACGAGCACTTTTTCGGACTGAACTTGAGATTTGCTGTTTGGATTTTCGACAGCACTTGGTTGAGGTTTTTAAGGTGATCTTCAAATGTACGGCCCACGATGATTATGTCGTCTAGATAGACAAGACATGCGTCTCCAATCAATCCGGTGAGTACTTGCTCCATCAGCCTTTCAAACGTCGCAGGAGCATTGCACAATCCGAATGGCATAACTTTAAACTGCCACAATCCCTTCCCTGTTGAGAATGCAGTTTTTTCTTTATCCTTGGGGTCTATTTCTACTTGCCAGTAGCCACTTTTCAGGTCAAGTGTGGTAAACCACTTCATACCAGTCAGCGTATCCAGTGTGTCATCGATCCTAGGCAGCGGATAGCTGTACTTTTTCGTAACATTGTTCAATCGTCGATAGTCCACACAGAAGCGCATACTGCCGTCCTTTTTCTTTACCAGGACCACAGGAGAACACCACGGACTCGATGAAGGCTCTATTACACCGTCCTTCATCATTCCCTCCATCATGGTTTCCATCTCTTTTTCACGTGCAACTGGCAGTCTTCTTGGTCGCTGACGGATTGGTAACTCGTTACCCGTATTAATCTTATGCTGAACTAGTCCAGTTCTCCCTATGTCAGCATCATTTGAAGAGAAAATGTCGGCATACTGAGGTTAGGTAGAACTGGCATAATTGATCCCTCACTTCTGACACCAAATTGTTACGAGCTGGGTATGGGATAAATTAATTACTACCGATGAAACAACTGAATAACTTTAATAATCACCAAACACTTCAAACTCAATCACAAGTACACTACTGATCACTATTCGCTTAGATATCGCACTCACTAGTTCACTTCGATTCGCGCCGTACTGTAGCCAAAATAATACTGCCTGCTCCCGCAAACACGTCGACTATTTATATGACGACCGAACGTTTGAGAAAGATCCAGAATCTTCTAGACAATTCATACTAGGTCATTGTTCTTCGAGAAACTTCCACAACTTTTGTACAAAGGAAAGAAATAGGTACTTTATGCCCTGGGCGTACGGTCGAAATTACAATGACAACTTCCTGATGTATTTTATAGGTAGTTTGCGAATTTGTACCTACATCATTCGATACATACCTACTACTACCTACCTACTTAGTTGTAGGTACCTACTATTAGAAGCTACTTATATTGTAGGTATGGATACGACGTAACAATATAATGAGTTCAATTAGTAAGGTATAGTCCAAGAGCTAGATCGTAATAATTTAGAGATCAATTTTTTGTGTTATAAAAATCCCTGACGCTGGCCGAGCCAGTATCAATGACACTCATTGCGATTATTTTTAACTGACTTCCAAAAGGAGGAGGTTCTCAATTCGATTGGTATTTTTTTATTATTGTATGTACATACACCGATTACGCTGAGATTTATGATCCGATTTACGTGATTCTTCTTTAGTTTGATGCAAAATAGTTGCCATTTGGTCCCATAAAAATTGACATAGTTTGGCCCAGTAGTTTTCATTTTATGAACATTTTTACTTCAGTCATGTGGTATAATTTCAAGTATGTTCACCGATTTCTCCTCCATTTGTGGAGCGATTCTCAATAGTACATTGTTACCCTAGGGGTGAAAGTAACTTATTTAGTCCCGAGACGGGGTTTGGTGCCCGAGCGAAGCGAGGGCGCTAATAGTTCGAGGGACTAAATAAGTCTTTAACCCGAGGTAAACACTGTGCTTTTCATTACGAATACAAGGAAAGTAAAAAAAAAAAATACAACTCAAAAAAACTAATGAAGATCGGAATTCGAATGGGGTAGATGACACACCAATCAATTGAGATACTTTTTAAGAGCTGTCAAAACGCGGTTCTCTAATAGACTTTGTATGGCAATAGCCTACTGTGACGTCACTGTTTATTCAACTCAATGACTCTACTATTTATTGATTTCAAAGCAACTAAAAATCGAATTTGGCAATTAATTGAAAATAAATCGGGTTTTCATGCCCAAAATAAAGTGTTTTTTTTTTTAAATGTGTCTTGGAATTATTGTTTTATGGTGTCATCTACCCTATTGCCGCTTTCCCACCTATTTTGCTTTTTTTTTCTGTGGCCGGCCAGCTATTCAGCCAATACCTATTTTTCATTTTCATCATCGAAAAATGGTAAATATTTTTCCCAAATCTATGTTATTTTAAAGAAATAGTTGAAACTTAATTATAATAAAGATATTTAAAATATATATATTCTTTAATTAATACTTAACTTTATGTTATTTCAATTTTACATCGTGGCTGTATAGAAAGTTGGAACATGGTTCAATAGAAAAATGAACCATTTTTTTTTTATAATTTGACAGCTGTCAGTTGAAAACGATTCTCCCTAGGGCTGAAAAGTATTACTTTCAACCCGCTCCTCAGGCAACTTCAGACCTACTTTCAGAGTATGAGTAATGAAAAATTCTTTGTTTATTTGAAAGAGTATACTCCTGAGATGGTCGCATTTGGTGAAGATCTGATGCTGATCTTTGGAGATATACAATGGAACTCTTCAAAACTAGACGGTAAATCGGTCGTGATTCCTGCAATAGCTTGGATGTTTATTGTTTATACAACATCATGACGTAACATCACGCCTGTATGCTCTGAGGGGTACGCAGATGTGTAGGTATAATACATCCAAATTTCGACAGTTTAGGTATGTTAAGTTCCATTTATTGGGGATAAGCCTATTACCATGACATGTATTGTTAACAATGTAAAATAAATGCATAGCAAATATTTGTATAGGACAACTAAAAATGGAAAAATAAAAAATAAACTTTTTGCTAAAAAAATAAAACCGACTTCAAAAAACACAAAACACGAAAAAGTAAAAAATAGGTAAATTTAGCTTCAGAAGTCGGTGACAAAAAAAACTAAATAAATCAAACAAAGGTCACCTTTCTGAAGCTTTTTTTTACTTTTTCGTGTTTTGTGTTCTTTGAAGTCGGTTTTATTTTTTTGTTCTACACCATACCTGGGAACCAACAAAGTTGCAACTTTATACAAGTTTTTTTAATACCTGTTTTTAATGTAAGATTTTTACTTTAAACACCTCCACGACCCCCGTACTATTCAATCCATCCATCAGCACAATGTTTTGAGTGCGTTTCTTTGAGTTTTATCACAAAACATGATTTTTCAACCCAAAAAAAACTCGTTTCCCAGCAATAATTATTGCGTAAAGTTACTTAGTTTGATGTACAGAATGCTTGGTTGACGGCTGCGTGATGAGGTCTTTTACAACCTGTATAGTACTGGGTTCGCAAACATGTACCAAGGAGTAGATAGTAAGACAATAAAACACAAAACTTAAGTTGTAAACATTTATTTGAGTGTACACGAGTCACAAGAACATTTAACAGTCATAGCATAACAATCTATATTGAAATTCAGAATCTCACGATAATCTTTGCCAGTAAACAATCTTCATTAACACAGTGCAAACAAAGTTGATTTTTGAGCGACCCGTTTATCATAAAAAGGTCGGACCTTTTTGGTGCAAAGGAATTTGAACTCTGTTCTGTAAAATATTGAGTTTAGTTCCGTGATGGTTATCTAAGATTCTGAATTCAAGCCGACATTCACTACTTTGAGTAAAAGCAACTGACAAGAACTATCGTCTGCTACAGTATATTTAACAATTATTACTAGAATATTAATATATTATTATTTTAAAGGGAGCGCCCACACTGGTCGACGAGGAAACTGCTTGAACCGATCACGCATCACTCACGTACGTTATTTACAGCGTCGAGTCGGGTTATCAAAACAAAAATACTTTTAAATGTTTTCATAAGACAATAAGATTTGAAATTGTTGGTACACCACGTAACTTGCTTTGAAAGAGCGAAGTGACCTAACACAGGCAATGGTGCCGATTCCCTTGTTTACAAACTAAACCAAATTTAAGTTTAGTGCATCTTTTTCTTTCTATTTCATTAAGAAAAGGACAGAAGATAAATTTTAGTTATGCTCTGTCAAATTAATCAGCGCCATACAAATTTTAGACGCGATTAAAAAGTTGACTACTAAAATTACATCAAATTACGTCAGGTGCTGACTAATTTGACAGGATTAAACGAATATTTATCTTGTGTCCTTTAATGAAATAGAAAGAAAAAGATGCATTCAACTTAAATTTAGTTTAGTTTGTGAACAAGGGAATCGGCACCAATTTTTGTCTAAAAGTTCACTTCAACCACTACTTAGATGTAGTACATAACTTGTATTATTTGTATTTAAAACTACGCGAATGACGTTTTTTTTTGCTTTTATTATAACGACTTCTAGCTCGGATCATGTCGATTCCACGTCGACAAGTGTGGTCGCTCTCTAATATGGAAGAACGTTGATATTCGGTTATAATCTAGGGTTTGTGAACGTGTGATGAACCGCCGCACTCAGAGACGATACTGGTGTCGATTCTGTTGTGCACAAGCTAAACTTAATTTAGGCTATTGCTATCTTTTACTAAAAGGCAGTGCGAGAAAAGGACGGCAATAGCTATGAACTAAGTTAGAGATGTCAAACTAGTTAATGGTGCCGATTCCCTTGTTCACAAACTAAACTAAATTTAAGTTGAATGCATCTTTTTCTTTCTATTTCATTATGAAAAGGACAGAAGATAAATATTAGTTTAATCCTGTCAAATTAGTCAGCACCTGACGTAATTTGATGTAATTTTAGTAGTCAACTTTTTAATCGCGTCTAAAACTTGTATGGCGCTGATTAATTTGACAGAACGTAACTAAAATTTATCTTCTGTCCTTTTCTTAATGAAATAGAAAGAAAAAGATGCACTGAACTTAAATTTGGTTTAGTTTGTAAACAAGGGAATCGGCACCTATGCCTTGCGCTTCACCGTGTTTTTAGTCGACATGTTTTTACGTGCACCCTTCATTTGTGTAGAAATATTAGTTCCAACTAAATTTGACAGCTCTAAATTACGTCCGTCTCTTTCTCGTTATATTAGAGAGAAAAAGATAGCAATAGTCTAAATTAAGTTTAGTTTGTGCACAACAGAATCGACATCATTGAACTACTATTGATACTATTATGTCAATCAGTAATGTTCATTAAAAAGTTAAAATTGGAACTTGACAAGATATACACACTTCTTTCTTTAGCACCTAACCTGGTGTTAGAGTTTTTTTGTCGAGAAATATCTGTCAGACATGCTGGTTTCCTCACGATGTTTTCCTTCAAGTGATAATTACACAACACGCACATGAATCCGAAAAATCTGAGGTCTCAGGTGAATAAACTGGTTTACTAAAACAATGGCGGTTATCGTTATTGAGCTCACCAGATGGCGCCACTGTCGAGTAAGGTCCTGTCAATAATTCTATTTTATACTTTAAAGTACCAATAACGTCATTAAAGTTTATTTTATTACGTATAACAACATAGTGTAAGCTTTAGATACATATTTACAATATTCTCCCTAAAATTGGCAAGCATGAAACATTTAAAAATCATTCTGCCTCCAAGTACTAACAAATAAGATCCTAAGTTGCTACTTAAAATCTTGAAGTCATAATTAATCAGGAATGGCTCAGTCTAGAACACAATCGTGAGTATTAATATAAATACGTGATAAGCGTTGAACCTCATCTGGCAGCATGGAATCGCACTTTTCCGTGGTCCTATCCTTTTCTGTCGCTCAGAACCATAATTTGCTAGAACGGGAATGCTATCGCACGCGGCAGCATCGCCGATGCTATCGGGCGCACGCTCTGTATCTCGCTCTAACAAATGACGGTTCTGGGCGATAGAAAAAGATACGAGCACGGAAAAATGCGATTCCGTGCTGCCAGATGAGTTTCAGCCCTAAAAAAGCACGCAACGCGCGAACACTGTATGACATCTGACATTTCGGAAGACCTTACTCTTCACGAGCGCCTCTAGCGACGAATTCATGCGCGATCCCATTGATTATATTTTGAAATGACGACTCTAAATGCGGCAGTAAGAATTACATCCAAGGTGTCATTAATATAACTGAAAAAAAAATTGCAAATAGATAACCGTTGTCATCATTATGAAACACTTCAAAAACAGAAAATTTTGTCATTTTTAACAAAGCAATTTTGAAGGTCACAGTTGTTTCTGTAATGCCAATATTAGGCCACCTAAAAGTATGTCTAAATAAAGACATACAGATGGAATTTCAAAAATCACATAGCTGTATACCTCAAGGTGTGAAAAAGAAGCGATATTATTGCTTAGTTCTACACACATCCCTCGCTACGCATCCTTGCTCTCCGCCAGATAAGTAAGAATTAAAGGTCATTGCTCTTTCCTTAATTTCTCTAGGTATCCCGACAATACGTTATAAATCGTTTTTTATTACTAGAAAAAGTCAAGGATCACGATATCGATCGTTTCGGGATAAGTTTATGTCATTATATTTCTGTTTTTGGAATTATGTATTTGAATATGCGGGTTAATGACCTTTAATTCTTACTAATCTGGCGGTGTCACTTTCATTTATGAATTGCAATAAACAATACAAATAATACTTTTACTTAAAAAATAACAACAAAAATATATATTTTACAAAATAAAACGAATATCTCGAGTTGCACTCGTCGTAGAGGGTTCTGCATATAATTTAAGGACTAGATATACAAGATTAGGGTTCCGTAAATTATAAGTGCTGAGCAGAGCTTTATTGCACGATTTGGTTAGAAAATGCCCAAAATTAGATATAAATGAGAGGTTTTTTTTTTTTGAGGTATTAAAAAAAAACATAGTTTCCAAGAACTCTATATTGGCGTTGGACTGACTATGATAGTTGGTGCCAAAGCCAAAACGCTTGGAAAAAAAAACATTGTGTCACGTCACATACTCTCGTTGACTGACACTTTCATTTACTTAACCTTCCGAATATAACCTAGTTTTCTCGCGCTTTGTTTAAATCAGTTTTTTTTTAGTTCTGTTCCTTGCATTATCATACTAAGTTCATCGCCATCCATCCAGCGACTAGGGAAGAGCTAAAAAGATAATCCCTCATTACATTTCAAAATGTCAAAAATATTTTTTTTTAGTCTTAGACACACTTGCTCCACTAATTACTAAAAACCGGCCAAGTGCGAGTCGGACTCGCGCACGAAGGGTTCCGTACCATTATCTATACATTAGACAAAACGGCAAAAAAATCACGTTTGTTGTATGGGAGCCCCCCTTAAATATTAATTTAATTCTGTTTTTAGTATTTGTTGTTATAGCGGCAACAGAAATACATCATCTGTGAAAATTTCAACTGTCTAGCTGTCACGGTTCATGAGATACAGCCTGGTGACAGACAGACGGACAGACAGCGAAGTCTTAGTAATAGGGTTCCGTTTTTACCCTTTGGGTACGGAACCCTAAAAACGTGTAGTTATAAACGTGATTTCAAACATAATCATTCTGACTCTATCTTACGGAGCTCATAACATCACGCCTTCAATCCCCAAAGCGTTAGACAGAGGTGTTACAGTACACCCACATTTCGCCAGCTATGTTTAAGTCCCATGTAATACCCAGGGGCAAGCCTATTGCCATCAATCGGGCACAAATCCAGACTCCGTGGCTGCTACTGAGAAATCCCTGTTTTGGTGGAAAGAATCAATAACACTGCCCGACTTGGGAATCGAACCTATGCCTCGTGCTCAGCAGTCGGACTGGCGACCACTAGACCAGAGGCCCTACTCTCTAACGCTTCGTCTGTATATTCGGATCTATCCGTCTCTTTCACTCGCACTCATCTGTAGCCGTGCGCGAATGAGATGTTGATGATCAGTGTTTTAAATTCGTTTAGTACTAAATGTGTTTATTTACGTTTGATGCAAGAGGGTCTAAGTTAATAAATCTCATAAAATAATATGATTTTCTTAAAATTGGTTGATTTAAAGTCGTTTTTTTTTACACAATAATTAGTTCATATTTTTTAAGAGGGTCTAAGTTAATAAATCTCATAAAATAATATGATTTTCTTAAAATTGGTTGATTTAAAGTCGTTTTTTTTTACACAATTAATTCATATTTTTTCAAATAAATTTGATTCATAAACGTGAGATATATGGCGCATCTTTTATTACACTATCTAACTAATATATCATAATTTTAATAAGTAAAAAATAGAATCAAAATGAGTCATAAATTAATAAAAACTTATAAACATACAGGGTGACTTTTTTATCACTTTCCAAAAATAAAAGGTGAACGGAGTAGAAGCAAATGGCATACTTAGTTTTTTTTTTTTTTTTTTCGAAATAAAAATACAAAAAAATTCGAAATTCAAAACATACCCGTATTGAAATTCTTAGATTATATAGACATTTTTAATTTTTTTTTTTTTTAATTTCTCTTTCCTTGTTCTGAAACGAAAAAACTTTTCTTAAATTTGTAGCGTTTTTTGATGATAGATCATTTTTTTTCTAAGCTGTGGAAAAAAGAAAAAAAAACTAGGTATGCCATAAGCATCTACCCCGTTCACCAAATATACCCATTTTTTTTGGAAAATGTTAAAAAAGTCATTCGGTATAGCAGTATAGCTACTCCTAATAGCCCGTGGCGTTGCGCAAATTGTTATTGTGTGTTTTTTTTTGGGTTTAGGCGTCTTAAAATATCTTGTGCCCTACCATGATGTAAAGCAGTATTGTTTAAAATTTGACTTCAGTGTAGAAAAGAGATGGGGCTACATGTCCTGTAGCTCTATCTCTTTCGCTCACTGGAATAAGACATTCCCAGAAGTGACATCCTAATTGGGAAATCTGCCCCCCTAGCCAAGTTACAAACGTTTCGTATCGATTCTCTTTCTACAATCGTAAACGCCTCGGCGTAAGCGATTGTAGAAAGCGCTAAATTGGTAGCCAAGTTGACACAACTGCACCCCTAGCCAAGTTACAAACGTTTCGTAGCGATTATCTTTCTACAATCGTAAAGGCCTCGGCGTAAGCGATTGTAGAAAGCGCTAAATTGGTAGCCAAGTTGACACGACTGAGTCGATCGCTCGTTCTCTAATGTCTGTAGAAAAAACCTACACTTTAGTCTGCAGTGAGCGTTCCTACCAGAGTTTAGCCATGTAGATTGTCAACTTGGCTAAGCCTGCTGAATACACTCCAATGTGACGACATTAATGTTTTGTAATAAAACAGTTGGTCTTTAGCTAAGAGTATAGACAGTGGTTCTCAAAAAAAGCCTGAAACGAAGGTTTTTAGAGAAAAAAAAGTACATAAAAAAAAGATTAATGAGTTGCCCTTCATTTACCTAAATCTAGCCAAAAAAATAATTAAGAAAATATGCTTAAATACTAAATAAAATCAACAACTACAATACTTTAGAGCTTAAGAAATGAAGTAAAAAAAAATGCACTAAAATACTGTAATACTATAAAAAATATTTTTTCAAGGCAGAAATAACAAACTCTTTTATTTATCTTGTTACCACAAAGTCACTAATTGTCAGATTTCTCCAAATGATTTTAAGCCATAAAAAGTTGAGGTTGAAGTTCAAAATCGAATGAGAAAATTTGTCAGTTTGTAGAAAATTGATACGCTGGGACAGTACAGTTAATAGAGGCGAATTTTATGAAAACCACTGTCTTTTATAAATAAGATAAAATCTATAACAAAATTAACATAATAATATCTATGTGTGCGTAAATATACTCTTAAAAAGGTGATTTGGAAGCGTTTGGGAGGAAACGCATCGTTGTGATCGTCGACACACAAATTAATACCATGTAAAAAGTACATCATTTTAAGAAAATAAATATGTGGGGAGGACATGTCTGTGGGGGGGACTTGTCTGTGGGGGGACATGTCTGTGTGGGGACTTGTCTGTGGGGGGACATGTCTGCGGGGGACATGTCTGCGGGGGACATGTCTGTGGGGTGACATGCTTATGGGGGACATTTCTGCGGGGGACATGTCTGTGGGGGGACATGTCTGCGGGGGACATGTCTGCGGGGGACATGTCTGTGGGGTGACATGCTTATGGGGGACATTTCTGCGGGGGACATGTCTGTGGGGGGACATGTCTGCGGGGGACATGTCTGCGGGGGACATGTCTGTGGGGGGACATGTCTGCGGGGGACATGTCTGTGGGGTGACATGCTTATGGGGGACATGTCTGCGGGGGACATGTCTGTGGGGGGACATGTCTGTGGGGATTCCTTCTTTTTGCACAATGTTCTTTTTCCTAATATACTTTGGCATAACTGTTTTGACATAATTTGTTTTGCCAAAATAATACTTTGCCAATTTTTTTTTGGCAAACAGTTTATTTTGGCATAATCATCTTGAAGGCTAATTTATTTTGGCATAAATTGAATTCGCATATTGTATACAAGGCATAATGACTATTAGCATAATAATATTTAGGCATACAATTAAAAGAAATAACGGAATCAAATTTAAGTTATTTTTACGTATTTATTTTGAATTAAAAATTAATTAAGTTGTGCCGCAAAAGTTAGTGACAGAAACGAATCGCTGCAAAACCGACTCCACGTCTGCCCTACCCCTAGAGTGTTATTTAAGCCCGCGTAGGCGCGGAGGGGCGAGGCGGCCCGTGAGCTGAGGAGCAGGTTGTTTTAACGCTCGCCGCCGCAGCTGAGGCTGCAGCAAGCCGGAGTGAAGGTGGTGAGCGTAAAACACATCTGCGACGATAAGCTCGCGTGGGACCGCTGGAGCCCCGCAGCGCCGGAGCCGTGACAGAAACCACGCCTGCCGCATGATGCATACTGCATGCATGCTTGCTTGATTGCATGCATGCTGCATGCTTGCTCGCTGCATGCTTAATGCATGCATGGTGTATGCTTGTTTGCATGCATGGTGTATGCTTATTTACATGTTTGCATGCTGCATGCATGGTGCATACTTGTTTGCATGCTTCTTACAGGGAAAAAACCCACATATATTCACAAGCAACTATGTTCAAAACAAATATGTATAACCTGCTTCAGGAGATATGGTTTTTTTCCAATCGTCGAAATAAATTGGTATATCCAATTATGGTATATACTGGGTTGTGCAGGTCAGATAGGCAGTCGCTCCATGTAAAGTACTGGTGTTCAGCTGCATCCAGTTAAGACTGGAAGCCGACCCCAACACAGTTGGGGAAAGGCTACGCAGATGATGAGATAATCCAATTATGATTTATGTCAAACATTTTAGGAGTTCATTATTATGCTTCTTTGTTATGCCTATAAAAAATATGTTTTAATATCATTATTCGTAAGTAAATTTATGATAAAGAATGTTTTGCTTCATCATTATTATGATTAGAGACATTATGCTTATAAGAACTATGCGTAAGCTGTTATGCGTAAATATAATTAGGAGTAACAAAAGTATGCCAAGTTATATTAGGTCTAAAAATTTTATGCAAATGGATAGGGAACCATGATGAATCTGTCCCTTCCACATGTCGCCCTTAACGGCCATGTTCAATAACTTACTAACAGGTATCGGTAGGTTGCTATCTCTGTCTGTTTGACATTTAGCTTACGGACGGTTAGAAACAAAACGTCACAGAAAAACTTTCTTTGATTTTTCTATGAATCAAGTGACAGGTTGGTGACGCGGATAGGATATTTCAAGCTAACTTTGTTTATAGAATCACCGATAGGTACGAGAGTAGGCATATTAACAGACAATTATACGTAAGTAACTTATAGAAAAACGGCCTTAAGGGCCTATACTACCTCAAATGGCTTAGCATGATCCTCCGTTACGCCTAAAATACTGCAGCATTAATTTTGAAATAAATATATGGTAAAGTTGAGGATTAATGTTAGATCCTATGTTTAGCGAAAACACGATTCCATAACATTTTCTCGATAGAAAAAAAAACCAAAGTTACCTCTAAACTGAACAATAAACCGCTGGTATTCAAAAAGTCGTTCAAAATAGATCATGAAACTTTGCATACTATCTGAACTAACTATAAAGCAGGTCTTATGTTATTTATTTTTACCAAAAGACGAAAATTTGATTTTATAAAGAATAAAAACCACTCATTTCGCACTATTCGGCCGCAGTGACTGACGTAACAACCGCTTTGTAGTGCAAGCTGATTAGAACTTTATTCTAACAGTATTACAAACGAAGTTTGAACCACCACAAATAGAGTTGCTAATTTGAGGTAAATAGGCTCTTAAGTGACTGTGATCGGTTATACTAAAGTCTTGTCTGCAGATAGCCAACTAAAATGTTCCGTCAATGTACGAAATAAGTGGGATTTCCTTAATTTTCCTTCTGACATCTAGCATTAGGATCAGACCATTTGTCAGAATTTTCTGACATCTGACCATGCATCCACACTAAAAAGTCTGACTTAGGAACCGTTCAAGTATTACGTAAGCACTATAGGGAGGGGGGCGGAGGGGGTCTATGATTTGCTTATTTTTGATGACATGGGGGTAGGGGGGTCTAGATGGTGATTACGTCAGCAGTAATTATTTACTTTTATTACACATAAATGGCAGCCCATTGTCTATGCTCGAGAACCAAACGCATGTTCGGGGATTCCCACAAATAATGAATACGTTTAGGTACTCGCTTAGAACCGATAAATAATTGTAATAAATCTGCTGACGTAATACTTGAACGAACCCTTAGTTTTTCTAATATCTAATAAAAATTAGATGAAAATATCAGACTTTTCTGAACTTTCTAACTTCTGACGGATTATTTTACTAGCTATCTGCAGATATCTCTATAATATCATTTTCCATAGTATATTATTGTCAAAATTCAGTCACTTTTACAAAATGAAAGCTTAGACTAAAGTCTATTAAGCGTATTTTGACTTGACTCAAGCTACAGAGTAGCATTTTATACAAAAATGAACTTTATTCATAGAAAGTTAGTGTCGATATTCCTATAAAAACGCTTGATCACCGTCGCTTACAGGGATATGAATGTTAACTTTATGTGAATTAGGTACATATTCCTATGAAAAGCGATTGCTTGACATAGTAAAATGCACGTTACCGTCATACCAATAAGGCTCATTTTCGCTGAACTTGAATTTAGTTTAAGTACGCTTTACAGAATTTAACCTTAGAATATTGAAAATAGTTAATAAAAATAATAATTAGAGTTAATATCACGCCTATGCCACTTAGGGAGCAAGGCAGATGTGAACAGTGCTTGTATATATTTCGCCAGTTAGGTGTAAAGTTCGAGAAAATTATTAACATCTAATTTATAACAATCTATAATATATGAAAACCATTTATAACTCTTTTCAAATTGACTTTTGACAGCTGTCAAAAATAAATTTGAAAAGAGTTAATGGTTTTGACAAGTGACATTATACGGGATGAGTCTTTTGAATTGTCAGCTTACTACACAGGGTGCAACAGATTTCATTTTAACATAACATTACGCCTGCAATCCACGGAGGTGTAGGCAGAGGCGTACACCCACAATTCGCCAGTTAAGTTAAGTCGCAGGTAATAGGGGCTCCCCTATTACCATCAACCGACAACAAGTCCAAAATTCATCCTGTATAACACAATAGGGAATATGCACGTAATGTTTTCTTTACCTAAATCAATAAAATACAGTACTATCAACCCAAGAAAAGTATTAAAAGTTAAGTTCAACTACTGCTTGTCGCACAAAAATAATATTAAACTCCTGCAATTGTCTACGACAGTTCAAACGTCCGTAGCTGTTGCGGCCATGATGTGACGTCATTATCCACAATCTGCCTTGTTTACATCTAACTTTTTTGGTCTTAATAAAATAATTTTACCAATATTGTATGTGCTTTAATCATGTAAAAATTGCAATAACAATATTATAATAAAATTTTAGTGAAACTTACAGTTTTCTAATAAAAGTGTTTTTTTGACACAATGAACTTTGACGTCAATACCGGCGTTATCGAGGACGATGCGTTTTGAGAGTGCGTTCCGTTTCACAAAAAATATGTTACATAAAACAATAAATTGTAAAATAAGTGATGTATTAGAAACTTAAACAAGTGTACCACAATGTTTTTATGCGCCAATACAAGGCATTTTTCTACACTAATATTATAAAGAGGAAAGATTTGTATTTGTGTGTGTGTGTATGTTTGTAACGAATAAACTCAAAAGCTTCTAGGCCGATTAGAAAAATTCTTTCACCATTAGAAAGCTACATTCACCCTAAGTAACAAAGGCTATATTTTATCCCCGTACTCACACGGGAACGGGAACTACGCGGGTGAAACCGCGTGACATCCGCTAGTCATAAATAAAAAGAGTTTTGTATTTCATGCATATTCCCTATTGGCTTCAACTGTCAAAACCATCGCGCTGTCACTGTCAAACCAACTGACCATAGACTAGCTCAAGCGTACGGCTATGTCTCTTAGTGTGCTCTTAATTTTGTCGTACGTAGCGAAGGAGATCCCCACTGCGATGGGCCCCTTAACCCAGTTCATGCTGAGACCCTTGTAGAATCCGCGCCAGCCTTCCGACCTGGACAACAACAGCAATAATAACTATTTAATAATAATAATAATTTATTTGCATAAACACACTCAAAATAATGTTACTTGGAATTCAAATAATCAGAGACAAATACACACCACACAATACTAACATATACTAGACAAAATAAAATTTAAATTAATGCAATATTTTCTTGTCAACTAAAATATAAAATGTCAAAATTAAAAATAAAATAAGTCAATTTCAAAATCAAAATAATAAATTAAAAATAAAATAAGATAACTTCAAAATCAAAATAATTAAATTACACTAAAAAGCTATTTCAAATTATTGCTTTTTTTTGTATTTTATTATTTATTATTGACTATTTTTTTTTAAATGTAATAATAATGTTACGTCGTACTCGTACCTACAATTATAAGTAGGTAGGTACTAGTAGGTAGGTACGTAGGACGAGTCTCGAATGATGTAGGTATAGGAATTCTCATTGTAATTTCGACCGTACGCCGAGGGCATAAAGTTCCTACTTCCGAAACCGGCATGTCCTAGAACCAAAAATTCGAAGACATGTGGCATCTCCCAACCCGCACTGGGCCCGGGTGGTGGTAAATAGCACATTCCCTCTCATAGAGAGGAGGCCTGTGTCCCAGCAGTGGGAACATTAATAAGCTGATGATGAATAATAATATCGCTGGATATTAACACACAGTGCCATCTAGTGCCACACTAAGCAACGAGGCTTGTATAGTGGACACCAGGGGCCCAATTCTGTAAAATTACCAACTTGTCAATAGTGTGTCGGTAGTGTGTAAGTAGTGTCTCAATAGGCTAATTATTGACATTTGGTATTCTACAAATTATCTATGGTCATTGACTTACCACTATAGTGCCATTGAAACGCCATAGAAGACTATTGTAATAATTGGTATTCTGCTCCACTATAATGTGTCAATGTCATCATGATGTCCATAGTTACGGTAGTCTGTAAATATTTTGAGTGTATTTGAAAGTAGTGTCTATCGTGTTTGAAAAGTGTTTTGACCATCGAACCGCCATTGTGAAGCCATCGAACAACGAAAACACTGAAAAATATAGTACCGCCACACTATCGATACACTACTGAGACACCACTGAAACGCCATTGAAGTTTTTGCAGAATACCAAATTTGCAACAGTGGCAACATAATGTCTGTAGTGTGTCGATAGAGTGTCAATGGCGTGTTGCTTTAACACAAAGTTACAGAATTGGGCCCCAGATAGTTGATATACTAAATAGATACTTATTATACATAAAGGGTGTAAAACACCTCTTATCGAAGCCGAAAGGCACTTGTTCTCCTCGTCATTGCGATCATTTTTTTGTTCTACACCATACCTGGGAACCTTCTAGTTACGGAGATATTGGGGGTCAAAATTCCAACTTTTTGACAAGTTTTTTTTTAAATACAAGTTTTTAATGTAAGATTTTTACTTTAAACACCTCCACGACCCCCGTACTATTCAATCCATCCATCAGCACAATGTTTTGCGTGCGTTACATTGAGTTCTACCACAAATCATGATTTTTCACCCCAAAAACTTACTTAGTTTGATGTACAGAATGCTTGGTTGACGGCTTCGTGATGAGGTCTTTTACAACCTGTATGTATAATTAACATGACATGATATAAAAGAGTGTCCATGGAGTTTCTTGCCCGTTCTTCTCCATAGAGATCTACACTAGGGAATGGGCAACTACAGTACATTGTGACGGTAGCTTTAACATTTTGTTTTTGACATTCAAAAGTACCTGTAATGGTCTAATTAAAATAATAATTGAAATTCATTATTTAACGGGCTCCCCCATGCACACTAGCGCCACTTTAGTAAAAAAATCAGAACTCGTTAAATACCTACACAACTAATATAAAATCTGATTGACAAAATCAATCTTTTGTTCTTCTATATTATTTACGTCTGCTTATCTCATTGAAACATGGCTCGCTATCGGCCGTAAAAAACGGCCGTTTTGAGCAATTTTTCTAACTGTAACTACAGTGAAGTATATTTTAATGAATTAAATAGACGTCAATAATCTAGAACTCCAAAGCATTGATTTTTTCGATCAGATTTTATATTAATTGTTTATTTAACGAGTTCTGATTTTTTTACTAAAGTGGCGCTAGTGTGCCATGGGGGAGCCCGTTAAGTTCCATGTAAAAGGGGACGAGCTTATTACCATCAACCAGGCACAACTCCAGACACCGTGTTTGCTACTGACAAATTCATCATCATCTGCCTAGCCATTTCCCAACTATGTTGAGGTCGGCTTCCAGTCTAACCGGATGCAGCTGAATACCAGTATTTTACATGGAGCGACTGCCTATCTGACCACCACAACCCAGTTAGTACCGGGTAATACGATACTTCTTGGTAAGACTGGTTGTCAGACTTTTTGGCCACTAACTACCTGTAACGACTGTTAAAGATTTACAAATGAAGGCCGGGACCAACAGTTTAACGTGCTTTCCGAGGCACGGAGGAAACTCGGTATGTAAGGGTGGTCATCCATCCACAGATCAACCTAGGCAAGCACGGCTTAACCTAAAGATCGAACCGAGCGGCTGTTATTATTTAGCCACGAGCTACTGAGAAATTCCTGATGGAAAAAATCAATAACGCTTTGCCCGACCGGAGAATCGAACTGGGAACCTCAAGCTCTGCAGTCTCTGTTCCGTAGACGTTGTATACTCACCTATAGACCAGAAGCAGTGTCTCCGTGATGTTAGCGTACGGGTAGGTCCCGTCGGGGCGGCGCACGATGTTCGTGATACCGTTGTATACTCACCTATAGACCAGAAGCAGTGTCTCCGTGATGTTAGCGTACGGGTAGGTCCCGTCGGGGCGGCGCACGATGTTCGTGATACCGTTGTATACTCACCTATAGACCAGAAGCAGTGTCTCCGTGATGTTAGCGTACGGGTAGGTCCCGTCGGGGCGGCGCACGATGTTCGTGATACCGTTGTATACTCACCTATAGACCAGAAGCAGTGTCTCCGTGATGTTAGCGTACGGGTAGGTCCCGTCGGGGCGGCGCACGATGTTCGTGATACCGTTGTATACTCACCTATAGACCAGAAGCAGTGTCTCCGTGATGTTAGCGTACGGGTAGGTCCCGTCGGGGCGGCGCACGATGTTCGTGATACCGTTGTATACTCACCTATAGACCAGAAGCAGTGTCTCCGTGATGTTAGCGTACGGGTAGGTCCCGTCGGGGCGGCGCACGATGTTCGTGATACCGTTGTATACTCACCTATAGACCAGAAGCAGTGTCTCCGTGATGTTAGCGTACGGGTAGGTCCCGTCGGGGCGGCGCACGATGTTCGTGATACCGTTGTATACTCACCTATAGACCAGAAGCAGTGTCTCCGTGATGTTAGCGTACGGGTAGGTCCCGTCGGGGCGGCGCACGATGTTCGTGATACCGTTGTATACTCACCTATAGACCAGAAGCAGTGTCTCCGTGATGTTAGCGTACGGGTAGGTCCCGTCGGGGCGGCGCACGATGTTCGTGATACCGTTGTATACTCACCTATAGACCAGAAGCAGTGTCTCCGTGATGTTAGCGTACGGGTAGGTCCCGTCGGGGCGGCGCACGATGTTCGTGATACCGTTGTATACTCACCTATAGACCAGAAGCAGTGTCTCCGTGATGTTAGCGTACGGGTAGGTCCCGTCGGGGCGGCGCACGATGTTCGTGATACCGTTGTATACTCACCTATAGACCAGAAGCAGTGTCTCCGTGATGTTAGCGTACGGGTAGGTCCCGTCGGGGCGGCGCACGATGTTCGTGATACCGTTGTATACTCACCTATAGACCAGAAGCAGTGTCTCCGTGATGTTAGCGTACGGGTAGGTCCCGTCGGGGCGGCGCACGATGTTCGTGATACCGTTGTATACTCACCTATAGACCAGAAGCAGTGTCTCCGTGATGTTAGCGTACGGGTAGGTCCCGTCGGGGCGGCGCGGCGCGGTCTGCATGCGCCGGCGCACGATGTCCAGCGGGTAGGACGCCGTCTGCGCGAGGGCGCCCGCCATCCCGCCCAGCGCCACGTTCACCATGGCGCCCTGAGGCTTGCCGAAGTGTTCTGCAACACGAGATATAGCTTGCGTACCTCAGCACCGAAACAGCTTCAACATAATAGCTGAGACAGCACGTGTTTTCAAGGTAAGGGGAAGAAGGGGGAGGGGGAGGGGAGAAGAGGGGAAGGGGAGAGCAGAAGGGGGAGGGGAGGGGAGAAGGGGGTGCAAGAATAGTCCATGATTCCGAAGAAACCGGCCAAGCGCGAGTCGGACTCGCGCATGGAAGGTTCCGTACCATCGTAGTAGGGGGCCCCCTTTAATAATTTATTTATTTGTTGTTATAGCAGTAACAGAAATACACATTCTGTGAAGATTTCAACTGTCTACCTATTACAGATCATGAGATACAACACGCTAACGGACAGACAGACGGACGGACAGCGGAGACTTAGTAATAGGATCCCGTTGGGTAACCCTCAGGGTACTGTTATAGGGTCGGTCCCGTTGGTCTTTTTAAAAAAAAAACAGTTTACAGAAACCACTTATAAAGGGTGTAAAACACCTCTTAACGAAGCCGAAAGGCACTTGTTCTCCCCGTCATTGCGATCATTTTTAGGGTTCCGTACCCAAAGGGTAAAAACGGAACCCTATTACTAAGACTTCGCTGTCTGTCCGTCTGTCTGTCACCAGGCTGTATCTCATGAACCGTGACAGCTAGACAGTTGAAATTTTCACAGATGATGTATTTCTGTTGCCGCTATAACAACAAATACTAAAAACAGAATAAAATTAATATTTAAGGGGGGCTCCCATACAACAAACGTGTTTTTTTTGCAGTTTTGTCTAATGTTTTTAAATAATGGTACGGAACCCTTCGTGCGCGAGTCCGACTCGCACTTGGCCGGTTTTTTTGTTCTACACCATACCTGGGAACCTTCTAGTTACGGAGATATTGGGGTTTTTTTTTAATACTAGTTGTTAATGTAACTTTAAACACCTCCACAACCCCCGTACTATTCAATCCATCCATCAGCACAATGTTTTGAGTGCGTTACATTGAGTTCTACCACAAAACATGATTTTCCACCCAAAAAAAAAGTCGTTTCCCAGCAATAATTTTTGCGTAAAGTTACTTAGTTTGATGTACAGAATGCTTGGTTGACGGGTTCGTGATGAGGTCTTTTACATCCTGTATATTTACGAAAAATCCACAATAAATAAAAACCTTCAGTTTTGAAATTGCCAAAAATTACACAGAGATCTCAGATCAGATCTCTCGAGATAAGTTCCCAAAAATGGGTTTACGCGACGGCGTCCAGAATCTAACTGGCTAACTTAGTTATTAAAATTCCGCTACTGTGGGTTCCGGTAATAGGGAATATGCATACATTTTCTTTTTTATTTCGATACGGAATGTTAAAACTATAAAAATAATGACAAAAAGCGAAAACAAGACATAAATCGGCCAAACAACACAAAAGTTATAACCATTTAATCTTTTATTTCTGTCTCTTTCTAGATAAACGGAATTTAGTATGGATTTTGTACGTCGATGCAGAGAATGACGTCATTCGCTGTATCGGATCTCTCTGTCTAATCAGCCGTTTCAAATGCTTTTAACTTAGTATTTTTTATAGGAATTAAAAAAATAATTTCACTTTGTTATTTCTGATGTTAATACGCTTTGTTTAGAGTGATAAAAAATCATGCATATACCCTATTGCAATTCAGCATCTAAATGCAGTGAAAAATGAGACGCGGGCTGTAGAGTGCCGATGTCATCCTTACTGCCTTGTAATAAGGGTTATAACAGTACGAACCCTCATGAACGCAGAAATAACGGTCTACTACTACCATGTGTGTGTTTTTTTACAAACATTGATTTTGATTAAAATCAGTATTTGCATGTGTTTTTTTTTTAAACTACCTCCGACCAACTAGCGGTCGCAAGCAAGACCGCTGAGCGTCAGGTCCTGGGTTCAATTCCCGGGTCCAGCAAAGTGTTATTTGCGCCCATAACATGACGCAAAAAAAAAATGGCAATAGGCTCGACCCCTATAACATGTAG
The DNA here is from genome assembly GCA_905147715.2 of Xestia xanthographa. Classification (NCBI taxonomy): domain Eukaryota; kingdom Metazoa; phylum Arthropoda; class Insecta; order Lepidoptera; family Noctuidae; genus Xestia; species Xestia xanthographa. The sequence continues at coordinate 30,581,461 of LR990654.1, forward strand.
TTATAGGGGTCGAGCCTATTGCCATCAACCCAAACCAAGTGTGGGTCCGTGTACTCTTTATTATTGTACTATTAGGCACACCTCTGCTTCTCGGGGGCAACTCTTCAGGGGTTACGAATGTCCTCACCTGAATACTTGTGTTTGAGCGTGTCGTACGTGAAGAAGGACACGCCGGCGTATGGGATCACTCCTAATACCGTCGCCGAGTAGCCCCTGCAACATAACAATCATAGTCGGTGTAAACAGACTCCTGCGAAGCCGAAAGCCACTTGTTTTCCTCATCATTGCGATATTTTTTGTTCTAGACCAGTGGTTCCCAATTAGTTTTTGCTGCGTACCACGTTAAAAAAGACCTCAAACGTGCGTACCCTTTATTGTACCAATGATAAATAAAAAAATAAGTCAGTTTAAATAACATTTATTATCTTCAAATTACAGTACAATAGTTAAAATCAGAATAATATGATGTATCGGCGAAGACGCTAATGTGACAAATGTGCACGTTTGTCTTTGTCTGAACTTGTTCTTGTTTTTACTGATAGCCGCGCGTACCCCTTGATGCAACTTCACCTACCACTGGGGGTACGCGTACCACTAATTGGGAAACACTGTTCTAGACCATACCTGGGAACCTAAGGTAACAGAGTTTTATGAGGTCAAAGTTTACTTAAAATGTCACTTACGGGATATCTTCCGTGATTATTGATTAAGTTTTGAGCTTCTGATATTTCGACGCTGTTGCAAGCGCCATGATCGCGAGTTCGCGGGTATCGGGAGCTCAAAAATTAATCAATAATCACGGAAGATATCTCGTAAGTGACATTTTAAGTATAGTTATGATCCGTGAAAGCTTAAAACAGTGGTCAAAGTTTAAATTTTTCTATTGCCAAAAATTTAAACTTTGACCACTGTTTGTGTGTGTGTGTGTGTGTTTAAACCGTTGTAAGGAACGTTGGTGACGGCCATGTGTCACAGTTACCTGTACAGCGTCATGAGCCCCTCGTCCCTGGAGACAGTGACGAACACGGCCCGTAGCGTGCCGTAGCGGGCGGCGCTGGTGACGGCCATGTGTCACAGTTACCTGTACAGCGTCATGAGCCCCTCGTCCCTGGAGACAGTGACGAACACGGCCCTGAGCGTGCCGTAGCGGGCGGCGCTGGTGACGGCCATGTGTCACAGTTACCTGTACAGCGTCATGAGCCCCTCGTCCCTGGAGACAGTGACGAACACGGCCCTGAGCGTGCCGTAGCGGGCGGCGCTGGTGACGGCCATGTGTCACAGTTACCTGTACAGCGTCATGAGCCCCTCGTCCCTGGAGACAGTGACGAACACGGCCCGTAGCGTGCCGTAGCGGGCGGCGCTGGTGACGGCCATGTGTCACAGTTACCTGTACAGCGTCATGAGCCCCTCGTCCCTGGAGACAGTGACGAACACGGCCCTGAGCGTGCCGTAGCGGGCGGCGCTGGTGACGGCCATGTGTCACAGTTACCTGTACAGCGTCATGAGCCCCTCGTCCCTGGAGACAGTGACGAACACGGCCCTGAGCGTGCCGTAGCGGGCGGCGCTGGTGACGGCCATGTGTCACAGTTACCTGTACAGCGTCATGAGCCCCTCGTCCCTGGAGACAGTGACGAACACGGCCCGTAGCGTGCCGTAGCGGGCGGCGCTGGTGACGGCCATGTGTCACAGTTACCTGTACAGCGTCATGAGCCCCTCGTCCCTGGAGACAGTGACGAACACGGCCCTGAGCGTGCCGTAGCGGGCGGCGCTGGTGACGGCCATGTGTCACAGTTACCTGTACAGCGTCATGAGCCCCTCGTCCCTGGAGACAGTGACGAACACGGCCCTGAGCGTGCCGTAGCGGGCGGCGCTGGTGACGGCCATGTGTCACAGTTACCTCTACAGCGTCATGAGCCCCTCGTCCCTGGAGACAGTGACGAACACGGCCCTGAGCGTGCCGTAGCGGGCGGCGCTGGTGACGGCCATGTGTCACAGTTACCTGTACAGCGTCATGAGCCCCTCGTCCCTGGAGACAGTGACGAACACGGCCCTGAGCGTGCCGTAGCGGGCGGCGCTGGTGACGGCCATGTGTCACAGTTACCTCTACAGCGTCATGAGCCCCTCGTCCCTGGAGACAGTGACGAACACGGCCCTGAGCGTGCCGTAGCGGGCGGCGCTGGTGACGGCCATGTGTCACAGTTACCTGTACAGCGTCATGAGCCCCTCGTCCCTGGAGACAGTGACGAACACGGCCCGTAGCGTGCCGTAGCGGGCGGCGCTGGTGACGGCCATGTGTCACAGTTACCTCTACAGCGTCATGAGCCCCTCGTCCCTGGAGACAGTGACGAACACGGCCCTGAGCGTGCCGTAGCGGGCGGCGCTGGTGACGGCCATGTGTCACAGTTACCTGTACAGCGTCATGAGCCCCTCGTCCCTGGAGACAGTGACGAACACGGCCCTGAGCGTGCCGTAGCGGGCGGCGCTGGTGACGGCCATGTGTCACAGTTACCTCTACAGCGTCATGAGCCCCTCGTCCCTGGAGACAGTGACGAACACGGCCCTGAGCGTGCCGTAGCGGGCGGCGCTGGTGACGGCCATGTGTCACAGTTACCTGTACAGCGTCATGAGCCCCTCGTCCCTGGAGACAGTGACGAACACGGCCCGTAGCGTGCCGTAGCGGGCGGCGCTGGTGACGGCCATGTGTCACAGTTACCTCTACAGCGTCATGAGCCCCTCGTCCCTGGAGACAGTGACGAACACGGCCCTGAGCGTGCCGTAGCGGGCGGCGCTGGTGACGGCCATGTGTCACAGTTACCTGTACAGCGTCATGAGCCCCTCGTCCCTGGAGACAGTGACGAACACGGCCCTGAGCGTGCCGTAGCGGGCGGCGCTGGTGACGGCCATGTGTCACAGTTACCTCTACAGCGTCATGAGCCCCTCGTCCCTGGAGACAGTGACGAACACGGCCCTGAGCGTGCCGTAGCGGGCGGCGCTGGTGACGGCCATGTGTCACAGTTACCTGTACAGCGTCATGAGCCCCTCGTCCCTGGAGACAGTGACGAACACGGCCCGTAGCGTGCCGTAGCGGGCGGCGCTGGTGACGGCCATGTGTCACAGTTACCTCTACAGCGTCATGAGCCCCTCGTCCCTGGAGACAGTGACGAACACGGCCCTGAGCGTGCCGTAGCGGGCGGCGCTGGTGACGGCCATGTGTCACAGTTACCTGTACAGCGTCATGAGCCCCTCGTCCCTGGAGACAGTGACGAACACGGCCCTGAGCGTGCCGTAGCGGGCGGCGCTGGTGACGGCCATGTGTCACAGTTACCTGTACAGCGTCATGAGCCCCTCGTCCCTGGAGACAGTGACGAACACGGCCCTGAGCGTGCCGTAGCGGGCGGCGCTGGTGACGGCCATGTGTCACAGTTACCTGTACAGCGTCATGAGCCCCTCGTCCCTGGAGACAGTGACGAACACGGCCCTGAGCGTGCCGTAGCGGGCGGCGCTGGTGACGGCCATGTGTCACAGTTACCTGTACAGCGTCATGAGCCCCTCGTCCCTGGAGACAGTGACGAACACGGCCCTGAGCGTGCCGTAGCGGGCGGCGCTGGTGACGGCCATGTGTCACAGTTACCTGTACAGCGTCATGAGCCCCTCGTCCCTGGAGACAGTGACGAACACGGCCCTGAGCGTGCCGTAGCGGGCGGCGCTGGTGACGGCCATGTGTCACAGTTACCTGTACAGCGTCATGAGCCCCTCGTCCCTGGAGACAGTGACGAACACGGCCCTGAGCGTGCCGTAGCGGGCGGCGCTGGTGACGGCCATGTGTCACAGTTACCTGTACAGCGTCATGAGCCCCTCGTCCCTGGAGACAGTGACGAACACGGCCCTGAGCGTGCCGTAGCGGGCGGCGCTGGTGACGGCCATGTGTCACAGTTACCTGTACAGCGTCATGAGCCCCTCGTCCCTGGAGACAGTGACGAACACGGCCCTGAGCGTGCCGTAGCGGGCGGCGCTGGTGACGGCCATGTGTCACAGTTACCTGTACAGCGTCATGAGCCCCTCGTCCCTGGAGACAGTGACGAACACGGCCCGTAGCGTGCCGTAGCGGGCGGCGCTGGTGACGGCCATGTGTCACAGTTACCTGTACAGCGTCATGAGCCCCTCGTCCCTGGAGACAGTGACGAACACGGCCCGTAGCGTGCCGTAGCGGGCGGCGCTGGTGACGGCCATGTGTCACAGTTACCTGTACAGCGTCATGAGCCCCTCGTCCCTGGAGACAGTGACGAACACGGCCCGGAGCGTGCCGTAGCGGGCGGCGCTGGTGACGGCCATGTGTCACAGTTACCTGTACAGCGTCATGAGCCCCTCGTCCCTGGAGACAGTGACGAACACGGCCCGTAGCGTGCCGTAGCGGGCGGCGCTGGTGACGGCCATGTGTCACAGTTACCTGTACAGCGTCATGAGCCCCTCGTCCCTGGAGACAGTGACGAACACGGCCCGTAGCGTGCCGTAGCGGGCGGCGCTGGTGACGGCCATGTGTCACAGTTACCTGTACAGCGTCATGAGCCCCTCGTCCCTGGAGACAGTGACGAACACGGCCCGTAGCGTGCCGTAGCGGGCGGCGCTGGTGACGGCCATGCGCGCGCGCGCCACGTCAAGCGGGTACGTGGCCGACTGTGACGTCACGCCCGCCAGCGAGCCCGCCAGCAGGTGCAGCACGGGCAAAGCTCTGCGGAGCGGGGGGAACACTTAGGACCAGCGCATTTAGGGCCTATACTACCTCAAATGGCTTAGCATGATCCTCCGTTACGCCTAAAATACTGCAGCATTAATTTTGAAATAAATATATGGTAAAGTTGAGGATTAACGCTAAGTCCTATGTTTGGCGAAAACACGATTCCATAAACTTCTCTCGATAGAAAAAAAAAACAAAGTTACCTCTAAACTGAACAATAAACCGCTGGCAATCATAAAATACTTCAAATTAGATCATGAAACTTTTTATACTAACTGAACTAACTATAAAGCAGGTCTTATGTTATTTATTTTTTTAGTCCAATCAATAGATTTTTTGAAAATCTCAAAAAAACACTGATTTCGCACTATTCGGCCGCAGTGACTGACGTAACAACCACTTTGTAGTGCAAGCTGATTAGAACTTTATTCTAACAGTATTTCAAACGAAGTTTGAACCACCACAAATAGAGTTGCTAATTTGAGCTAGTATAGGCTCTTAACTAAACAAAGTTGTAGAGAATTTTATGAGGTTTTATTATGTAGTACAACAAAATTTTATACGACGCATCGTTTTCGAGATATAAGCAAAAAACGGGACCTTCTTTGCCCCCCCCCCCCCCCCTCGGGCTCACCTCGGAGGGGTCAGGACTTTTAATATGTTTATCTTCTAACTAGTCCAAACGAATTTCATAAGTCAGATTTTCTGCTTTCGACTTTTCCAACCACATACCCCTTTTGAGCACTCATTTACCAGACTAAAATTGTTTCTTCAAATGCGCTCCGATGCGCCTTCAGCGGTGTGCGCTGGGCCTTAGAGGATCCGACCAACTACGTACTGCAGATTGTGTTCTAGTTGATGGTAATGTAGTTGCTTTGTTTTGATTACTATATTGCTGTATTTGTACAAGTGTGAGGTTTAATTGCGGATCCCGGAAGACTTGTACCCCGGAATGTAACCAAGATTTTGTAACAATATTTAGATTTAAAAGAGTGTCCATGGAGTTTCTTGCCCGTTCTTCTCCATCGAGATCTACGCTAGGGAATGGGCAACTACAGTACTTTCTCAAGTTATTAAGTCTTGTGACTGGGACTGTAGCTTTGTTTTTTTCTTTTTTGTATTTTTGACATTCAAATGTGGTCTAAAATAAATGCTTTGGGTTTGAGTTTTGAGTTTGACTTGAAACTCGGACGTTTAATAAACTTTGATTTTAGAGAGAATCGTGTCCCGGAAGATTCGGATCCCGAAAGACACGCATCCCTAAAATGGGACCGCGGTATCTCTTTCGAACAGTCCCGCAACCCCGGCTTGTCGGGGTACCTAACGCAGAGAAATTAAGGAAAGAGCAATGACCTTTAATTCCTACTTATCCAGCGCAGACTATAGTGTCCACGACACAAGCCTCGTTGCTTAGTGTGACACCAGATGGCACTGTGTGTAACATCCTGCGATATTTATTTATTTATTTTATTACTCGGCAGATTTCTTTTTACGGAGAATTTTCTTACAAGACTCTAATCCTGAAAGACGCAGGTACTCAGAATCCAATTTTCTATTGTCAGAACCGGAAATAGATAGAATCCAAAAGCTACGGAGTTCGTAAGACTCGTATCCAGGCAGACACGGATCCCTACTACAACAGCCCATAACGTCCACTGCTGGACATAAGCCTCTCCCATGATGGGAGGAAAATGCCGTAATCTCCACGCTTGGCAGGCGGATTGGAGATCGCAGTGATGAAAGACTAACAGAAAACGCTGCTGCCCATTCTCTGGTCTACGTAGGCGTAAGGTGTTCTGCCTCAGACATTACGAGCCTTATACGACACCCGGATCCCTCTGGAACACTGTGCTCACTTACTTGGCCTTCTGCGGCGTGTCCACTCCGAGCGCCTTCTTCCACTGCTCGTGCGCAGTGAACTGTATGGCGGCGTAGGGCACGATGCGCGCCATGGTGGCGCTGTTCCCGCGCCACAGCGCCGCCAGTCCCTCCGTGCGCGCGCTGTGCAGGAGCCACCTGACTGCCGCGCGCCAGGAGTACGGGGTCTGACTGCGCAGGAGACGATAGCAAGGAGTTGTAAATTACAATGCAAAGTGCGCCTTACATCGGGAACTGTTACCATGAATTCTGTAGTTTATATTAATTATAGTAAAGAGTTTATCAGAGTTCTATATAAAATATATTGAGTTACTAGATGATGAGAATTAAAAGTTACGAATGATTTTAATTTATAAAAAAAAGTCATCGTGCAGTTTCCAAACGCAACGTTTGACATTTACCTTCTTAGAACTTCGAAATGGAACGTCAGTGTCAAATCCATGTGTGGACATAGTCTGTGGATCATTCTATTGTTTGTTTGTGTTTAACGGCTACGAGGAACCCGGATAAATGCTATTTTATGCCATTCTACTACTAAATAATATCCAATAAGTCCGTGCCTTAAGTTAGGTTATAATCTTTTACCTTTCATATATTTTTTCTCCCAACTTCTATAACCTACCTTCCATTTGCTTTTTATTAGTCTTAAGTCGTTCTTCAACTATTCATAAGTTTCTACAATGTACGCTACACATATCACTGGGTCCCGAATTACATGCAATCTCGCCATTCTCTTTGCCCATATCTTTTTATGATGTTGATGACTCAGGATTTGACCTTGATTTTATACACCTAATAGGGACTATAGACCTCAGTATCTGGTATAAATTTCAACTTGCTAGGTCCACCCGTTCCTGAGAAAATCGGTGGTGACAGATGGACGGACAGATGGCTTAAGATTAAAGAACAGTATCTCTGTTTATCCTGATCCCATGACAGAATAAAAATAATTTAATCTAAATATATAAAAGAAGAAACTGACTGACTGACTGACTGACTCATCTATCAACGCACAACCCAAACCGCTGGGTCTACAGATTCCAAATTTGGCAAGTAGGTTCCTTATGTGTTCTAGGGGTGCACTAAGAAAGGATTTTTCAAAATTCACCCCCTAAGGGGGTTAAACGGGGCTCCAAAGTTTGTATGGGGAAACAAGATTAGTTAGTCTATTTTATTCGAAACTTTACAGGAGTGCTCCTATTGATAAATGAGTAGAAACGGGTTTCAGGATTTTTCAGAATTCAACCCCTAAGAGGGGGAAAAGGGGTGACAAAGTCTAAAAATCAATGCACAGCCCAAACCGCTGAGTCTAGAGATTCCAAATTTGGCACATTGGTTCCTTATGTGGTCTAGAGGTGCACTAAGAAAGGATTTTGCAAAATTTATCCCCTAGGGGGGTTAAACGGGGCTCCAAAGCTATTTTATTCGAAACTTCACAGGGGTGCTCCTATTGATAAATGAGTAGAAACGGGTTTCAGGTTTTTTCAGAATTCAACCCCTAAGAGGGGAAAATGGGGTGGCAAAGTATAAAAATCAATGCACAGCCCAAACCACTGAGTCTGGAGATTCCAAATTTGGCACATAGGTTCTTTATGGGGTTTAGGGGTGCATTAAGAAAGGATTTTTCAAAATTAACCCCCTAAGGGGTTGAAAAGGGGGTAGAAAGATTACATGGGGAAATAAGATTAGTTAGACTACTTTATTCGAAACTTAACAGGAGTACTCCTATCGATAAATGAAGTAACATTTTGGTTTCAGGTTTTATCAGAATTCAACCCCTAAAGGGGGAAATGGGGTAACAAAGCCTGAAATTCAACATAGGTATTGTTTGTATGGTGAATTGGGTCGCGTGTATTACAAAAACAACGTAATGTGGCGGACCTGAGTTACCATCATTCCCTGTTGGGGTGCGATGGGGTTGAAATGTCTAAAAATCAATATGGGTGTCGAAACCGAGATTATCAGGGGTGCTGACGTCGAAAATGGCATTTATTTTGAGATCCAGAAGATAGCGGATTCAACTTCTATACAGGGTTATTGTTGATTTATTGTGATGATTGTGATAACGATGATGATGATTGTTATAATGATGATGTTGATTGTGATGATGATGATTATGATTAAGATGATAATGATTGTGATTACGATGATAATGATTGTGATAACGATGATGGTGATTGTGATAGTGATTTGATTGTGATAGTGCAGATGGTGATGGTGATTGTGATAGTGATGGTGATTGTGATAGTGATTTTGATGGTGATTGTGATAGTGATGGTGATTATGATAGTGATTGTGATAGTGACGGTGATTGTGATGGTAATAGCGATGGTGATGGTGATTGTGATTGTGACAGTGATAGTGATTGTGATAATGATGAAGATGATCGTGATTACGATGATAATGATTGTGATAACGAGGTTAGTGATTGTGATAGTGATGGTGATGGTGATGGTGATTGTAATTGTAATATTGTGATTGTGATAGTGATAGTGATGGTGATTGTCATAGTGATGGTGATTGTGATAATGATTGTGGTTGTGATAGTGATGGCGGTTGTGAATTTGTGATCATGATGATTGTGATTAAGATGAAAATGATTGAGGTTACGATGATAATGATTGTGATGACGAGGATGGAGATTGTGATGATGATGATTGTGATTACAATGATTATGGTTGTGATTACGATGATAATGATTCTTAAAATGATGATAGTGATTGTGATGGTGATTGTGATGGTGATTGTGATAGTGATTGTGATGGTGATTGTGATGGTGATTGTGATGGTAATTGTGATGGTGATTGTGATGGTGATGGTGATTGTGATGGTGATTGTACTGGTGATTGTGATGGTGATTGTGATGGTGATGGTGATTGTGATGGTGATTGTGATGGTGATTGTGATGGTGATGGTGATGGTGATTGTAATTGTAATATTGTGATTGTGATAGTGATAGTGATGGTGATTGTCATAGTGATGGTGATTGTGATAATAATTGTGGTTGTGATAGTGATGGCGATTGTGAATTTGTGATCATGATGATTGTGATTAAGATGAAAATGATTGAGGTTACGATGATAATGATTGTGATGACGAGGATGGAGATTGTGATGATGATGATTGTGATTACAATGATTATGGTTGTGATTACGATGGTAATGATTCTTAAAATAATGATAGTGATTGTGATGGTGATTGTGATGGTGATTGTGATGGTGATTGTGATGTGTGATCGCGATGGTGATTGTGATGGTGATTGTGATGGTGATGGTGATTGTGATGGTGATTGTGATGGTGATTGTGATGGTGATTGTGATGGTGATTGTGATGGTGATGGTGATTGTGATGGTGATTGTGATGGTGATTGTGATGGTGATTGTGATTGTGATGGTGATTTTGATGGTGATTGTGATGGTGATTGTGATAATGATTGTGGTTGTGATAGTGATGGCGATTTTGATAATGATGTGATTAAGATGATAGTGATAGTGATAACGATGATAATGATTGTGATTACGATTATATTGATTGTGATGACGAGGATGGAGATTGTGATGATGATGATTGTGATTACGATCATAATCATTATTAGATGGTGATGGTGATTGTGATGGTGATTGTGATGGTGATTATGATCATAATGGTGATGGTGATTGTGATGGTGATTGTGATGGTGATTGTGATGGTGATAGTGATGGTGATTGTGATGGTGATTGTGATGGTGATTGTGATGGTGCTTGTGATTGCGATTTTGTGTGATAGTGATGGTGATTGTGATAGTGATGGCGATTGTGATAATGATTGTGATTACGATGATAATGATTGTGATAACGATGATGGTGATTATGATAGTGACTTTGATAGGAATTTGTGATGGTGATGGTGATTGTGACAGTGACGGTGATTGCGATGGTGATGGTGATTGTGATAGTGACGTTGATTGTGATGGTGATAGCGATGGTGATGGTGATAGCGATGGTGATGGGGATTGTGATGGTGATTGTGATGGTGATAGCGATGGTGATGGGGATCGTGATGGTGATTGTGATTGTGATGGTGATGGTAATTGTGATGGTGATTGTGATAATGATTGTGATAATGATGGTGGTTGTGATAGTGATGGTGATTGTGATAATGATGGTGATTGTGATAATGATGGTGATTGTGATAGTGATGGTGGTTGTGATAGTGATGGTGATTGTGATGATAATCATTAAATGTGATGATTATGAAATTTGGCACATAGATAGTTTATAACCTGGATTAACATGTAGGACACTATTTATCCCTTTAGTGTGATTCAGTGGGACAGTAACCGAACAGCACGCGGGCGAAGCCGCGGGCAACAGCTAGTATGCTTATAGGGGTATGAAGAACAGGTTGTAAAGCTCTTCACCCCCATAGAAAAGGAAGGATCCTCCGACCAGACGGGTGTTATGTCTGGTGGGCTACTGCCCGACAGTTGTTGTCGAGCTTTTCTATAAGGTCTATTTATCGTCTGTCTATAGGTCTACACACTATACAAATCCAATCATACCTATTATGTTAAATCATGTACGTTCGACCAAGCTATTTGGTTTTCATTTTAACAAGTCGCGGATAGCTTTCAAAGCGCGATTCAGAATTCTGGTGTTAGTTCTTCGTGTCATAGATGGCGCTGTAGTACTTTTTGTAATGACGCTACATGCTGCAACCAGTATGACATTACAATATATTTATACTTTTTGTAGTGATGCTACATGCTACAACCAGTATGACATTACAATATATTTACACTGTTTGTGGTGACGCTACATGGTGCAACCAGTATGACATTACAATATATTTACACTTTTTGTAGTGATGCTACATGCTGCAACCAGTATGACATTACAATATATTACCTTTTTTGTGTTTTAACGCTGGGTGGAGGGTATTCATGTACTGAATAATTAGTAGCAGTTTTCATGGCGATGTCTCTAACAGTCTGTATAATCTTAATGTTGTGTAACACTCACGAGATCTGGAAGTTAATCTTGGTCCTGTCTAGCGGCGCTATGACAGTCTTAGCGAGGGCCCCAGCCGTGGCGCCGGCGACGAGGGATGTGACGACGGTGGTGCCCCCGCCCAGGCGCGAGTGGTCCAGCGGCGCCGCGAGAGCGGGGGAATCTGGGGGCGAAATAACATAGCTTATAGCGAGACAGTCAGGAGGCGCAAGCGAGCTCAAATGGCTTAGCATGATCCTCCGTTACGCCTAAAATACTGCAGCATTAATTTTGAAATAAATATATGGTAAAGTTAAGGATTAATGCTAAGTCCTACGTGTGACGAAAACACGATTCCATAAACTTTTCTCGATAGAATAAAATTCCAATGTTACCTCCAAATCGAACAATAAACCGCTGGTATTCAAAAAGTACTTCAAATTAGATCATGAAAATTTGCATAATAACTGAACTAACTATAAAGCAGGTCTTATGTGTTTTCTTTTTTTAGTCTAATCAATAGACTTTTTGTAAATAGCAAAAAAACTACTATTTCGCACTATTCGGCCGCAGTGACTGACGTAACAACCGCTTTGTAGTGCAAGCTGATTAGAACTTTATTTTAACAGTGTTTCAAACGAAGTTTTAACCACCACAAATAGAGGTGCTAATTTTAGGGTTAGAAGGGCCTTAAGTAGATTTCCTGCTCTCAAAACGGTGAAAGAATAGATCGTGCAGTAAGAAAGTAACGTCCCAGCAGTGGGAATAGGCTAATAATGCCAGTGTACACCTTTGCCTACCATACAGAGTGGAACCCCCTCATAAATATATATCACCGCTAGTTTAAAAAAAACAGCTTTTTTCTACAAAAGTGCACCATCGACACGGTCTTTGACGTGGAGTTGCGAACACCCGCCTGTTATACAATACAATACCGACACGGTCAAAAGCAATGGAACAGCATAATTTTTTAAGGTTAAGAATCCGGTGACAAAAACACCAAATCAATCAAACAAAGGCCAAGCTTCAGAAGTCGGTGACAAAAACACTAAATCAATCAAACAGAGGCCAAGCTTCAGAAGTCGGTGACAAAACACTAAATCAATCAAACCTTAAGGGCAAGCTTCAGAAGTCGGTGACAAAAACACCAAATCAATCAAAAAAAGGTCACCGACTTCTGAAGCTTGGCCTTTGTTTGATTGATTTGGTGTTTTTGTCACCGGCTTCTAAAGCTAAAGTTAGTTTTCACTTTTTTGTGTTTTTTGTGGTTTTATTTTTTGCAAAAAAGTTTTTTAAGTATTTATTTTTCAATGTTTAGTTGTTCTGTTGTCCTGTTATACAATACAATACCGAGACGCTCAAAAGGAATGGAACAGCCTATTTTTTTAAAGGTTCAGAATGGTGTACTGAATACGTGATGGTAAACGTGCGTCCATCGTGGGTTACCATCTGACCGGATAAATCCGGTCTTGACCGGATTTTTAATGCCAATACCGGACTTCGCCCGGATTTTGTGCCTGTCCGGATTTTTCGACTCATGCCGGACGAAAGAAAGAAACACTATCAGTGGAGTCCATTATAGTCATCGTACTTACGAAGTATAACTGGAAAAATTATAGTTGTAAGCAATTCTTCGATCAATTTTTTGTCATCATCATCATCATCAGCCTATTAATGTTCCCACTACTGGGACACAGGCCTCTGTATGAGAGGGAATTTTTTGTAGTCAGTACCTAATTTTAAAAGTTACTAGCTGATGCCCGCGGCTTCGCCCGCCCGCAAATTATATATTATTAAAAATATACTAAAAGCTTCCTCTTAAATCACTCTATCTATTAAAAAAACCCGCATCAAAATCTGTTGCGTAGTTTTAAAGATCTAAGCATACACAGGGACAGACAGACGCGGCGGGGACTTTGTTTTATAATACGAGTGTGTAGTGATTCCTAGTAATAAAAAAATATAATTATCACTTTTACGTTCAACTTTTTGGTTTGTAAGGCATGTAAACATAACATAACTTCACGCCTGTGATCCCCAAAGGATTAGGTAGAAGTGTACGTAATAGCCGTGTGGTATCCGGCAGAGTAGAATAGAACCAACCCGTATACACTCACGGGTGTCGTATAAGGCGACTAATGTCTGAGGTAGAACACCTTGCGCCTCCGTAGACCAGAGAATGGGCAGCAGCGGTTTCTGTTAGTCTTTCATCACTGCGATCTCCAATCCGCCTGCCAAGCGTGGAGATTACGGCAAATTCCTCCCATCATGGGAGAGGCTTATGTCCAGCAGGGGACGTTATGGGCTGTTGTAGTTGTAGTTCAACTTTTGATTACTGAACATGATTTATTGTTTTTTTTAATCTAACTTTGAACAAATTTCAGTTTTTTGTTTTGATCGTAGGTAAACTGTAGGCTAGACCGGACTTTTTTTTGTAGAAAATCAGGATTTTTAATCCTCCAAGACCGGATTTCCGATTTTAGGCCCTGGTAACCCTACCCGCCCCGTATAATGGCGTCAGGTTACGTTAATTGACTCTCAGAACACAATGAACATGTACTACTACTCAATAGTAGATTGATGTCATAGATAACAACGAATAGCAAGTTATTTATCAATTTCCTCTTATCTGCAAGTGACAGCTAGAGATGCGTAGTGGTGGGACACGTAACACGACGTAAACTTTATCGGATCAGTTCGGATACGGACTGCCTCATCGGTCTGTACATCGCTAGAGCTACTGGGTTCGATTCCAAAATCGGATAAAGGGGGCTATTATGTTTTTCCATGAGGATATTCTCGGTAGAGATAGGCTCGCTCACTCTTTTTGTTTTTTAAATGGTTTCTCGCTCGTTTCTATGCTAAGTACTAAGGCCTGACAACGAACGAACTACGTATTCTAAAGCGTGTAAAACACCTCTTAACGAAGCCAAAAGGCACTTGTTCTCCTCGTCATTGCGCTCATTTTTTTGTTCTACACCATACCTGGGAACCTTCTAGTTACGGAGATATTGGGGGTCAAAGTTACGACCTTTTGACAGGTTTTTTTTTATTCAAGTTTTTAATGTTAGATTTATACTTTAAACACCTCCACGACCCCCGTACTATTCAATCCATCCATCAGCACAATGTGTTGAGTGCGTTACATTGAGTTCTACCACAAAACATGATTTTTCACCCCAAAAAAAAAGTCGTTTCCCAGCAATAATTTTTGCGTAAAGTTACTTAGTTTGATGTACAGAATGCTTGGTTGACGGCTTTGTGATGAGGTCTCATGAGGTCTTTTACACCCCGTATGATCCATTGTTCTCCCAAGTTGCAGTTAATTGATCTGGGGGCGCGGTGATTGCCAAATCACCCAAATGAGGCCAACGTTATGTACATTTATTGGACTAGACGGTTTAGACATTGGGCCTAGTCTGTGAACAGCAGTGTTCCCACTGCTAGGACACAGGCCTCCTCCTTATGAGAGGGAGTGGGCTGTCCACCGCGGGGGCCCAGTGCGGGTTGGTAGATGTTACATGTCTTCGAATTTTTGGTTCCAAATCATGCCGGTTTCCTCACGATGTTTTCCTTCACCGTTTTGAGAGCAGTGGTGATGAAATAAATTACACAAAGTAATGCGCCTGCCTCGGTTCGAACCCACCACTTACTGCTTGTAAGTCGGAGCAGCCACCACTGGGTTACCGCTGCTCTAATTCAAGCTTGATTATACCTCAGATCAAAGAAACAGGCAGATAGAACGTGCGCGACAAACAAGGTGACGCCGGTTTTTATTTATGTGTGCGCGGCAGACAAGAGGGGCCGTGTAGGGACACGCGCGTCTGTGCGTTTACGGTTGCCAGATATTGAGAAATACTCCCATATTTTTGTTCAGTTAAATTGTTCCCAAATATTGTACTATTTTTTTAAATTGGAAACGCGATTTTGCTTTATGGTTTATGGTTATACTGCATACTAATATGCATTAATAATTTAATAATGTTTTTGAGTTGCGTAGTACAATTAGTATCGTTAGTAATGCCGGAGGTTACAATATTCGTCATGAATTTAAATGCACCCTTTAGATACAATATTTCCTTATACGCAATTACGTATGTATAAATTAATCGATATTTTTTATGCACAATACACATTCACCTAATTCAGGGTAATTTTCCCGTCATAAACTAGCAACACAGACGACTTACTGTTAAGGTTTTGTGTTTCAAGTGAGCCGAAAATATTTGATGGAAAATAAATACCAAAACAATAAAAATTGAAGGTTAAACAAACTTACCTGAAGTGAAGTTTGACCGTAATTATACGAATCGCTGCATCCGAAGAGATTTTCATATTCACCAGGTAGTCACTCCTAAATGTACTGGGCATCGAACATATTTTAGAGCTAGCAATTAAAAAAAAAAAAATTAATATTGTCTATTAGATCTACTACCCAATCCGCTGAGCGAGGCGCGCGCACGTCACTGCCTGGATTGTCAAAACTGTCATTCGTTTCAGAGCACGATTTCACTAAAGATTATAAGGGATGTTTATGAATAAACATGGGTGGGCGGGACCGAAAATCTCTTCGGATGCAGCGATTCGTATAATTACGGTCAAACTTCACTTCAGGTAAGTTTGTTTAACCTTCAATTATACTTCATCGCTGCATCCTCAAGATTTTCATATTCACCAGGTAGATGTTTAGAGCTTTAGGGAAATCGGATAGAATTTTTATTTTTTATGAAAAACAAAACAAAAGTTAATCAATCAACTTTGTTTAATTTCAAGACAGCTATGTCAATAATCAATTATCATTATAATCTAGAACAGCGTTAGCAAATATATTTTCGTCATTTACAACAGATCTATTATAGAATTTATCAAAAACAAGGGAATTTTCCGTCCAGCCCGCGGCTTTTCTAATTGCCTCAATGGAGACGCCCCTACGACTGGCCGCTGACGTTGCCGCGTGGCGAGCACTATGAGCGGAATATATTGTTGTATCAATACCGCTTTCTTGTAATACTTGTTTGATCCAGCGGCCAATCGTAGCGGCGGTTGCATTGTGGAACGGTTTTTTAGTAGTTAAGATTAATTTTTCGGTACTCCCAGAATCCCTAAACTGCTTTGTTATATTCATGTATGCTATTAAGGTCTTCGCCGGACATATTTCAATTTTAACATCGAAGAAAGGTATTATTAAGTGCGGCTGTCGCTGCCTGGGTGCCGAAGTTTTAACAAAATCATCGATACATATATCAATATTAGATGTATTGATTTTTACATTGGATATTCTAATTACTGATAACGTCTGGACTCGTTGTGCTGTCGACAATGCAAGCAGAGTTACTAATTTTTTAGTAATTATTGACAAAGGCAAGTTTTCATTTGGATACCATTTACTTACAAAATCCAGTACGACATTGGTGTCCCACGTATTTTTGTACCTAGGAAAACATGGTCGTGTTTTAAATACTCCTTTAAGGAATCTGCTCACATTATCGTCTGAACTAAACCGCTTTCCCAACAGCAGAGATAGAGCTGATCTGAGCGTATTTAATGTGGAATAACTAGCACCCGATTGAAACTGATTAGTGAGGAAACTCAAAGCTACTGGGTTTGAAATAGTGAAACAGTTTTCAATTTTATTTGATTGACAAAAGATCCAAAAATTTTTACAGGCTGTATCGTATTGTTTAACCGTACTTTGCGACAGAGATGCAAGCATTACATCGATTGTCGCGGGTGTTAGTTGTTGCCGTGAGAACGCTTCCCTGATAAGCGGCATGACACCAGGGTAAGGCTTCGCCAAAGCGGGTGTCGGGTCCTGCAAGGAGAGTACAACAGAGATTCGTCGGGTGAAAAATATATTGGTTCCGAGGACTGAAGGTCCAAAAACAAAGGATACCATGCTTGGCTTGGCCAGTGGGGTACAACGATGATCCCAGTGGCCTGGTCATCAATGATCTTACGCAGACATTTTAATACAAGTGAAAAAGGGGGAAAACAGTAGAAAAAAATATTCTTCCAATTTAAAGTGAATGCATCGATATTGAAGGCATTTGGATCCCTTTTCCACGAAACATACTTGGAACATTTTGCATTTAGGCGAGATGCAAACAAGTCGATGTCTGGGGAGCCAAAGGTATTTATAATTTTTTGAAAAGCTACGCTAGACAAACTCCACTCAGTATCAATGTTAGTACATCGCGATTCCCGATCTGCCTCCACATTATCCTTCGACTTAATGTATGATGCAAAAATGAAAATGCGACGTTTTT
Source organism: Xestia xanthographa (assembly GCA_905147715.2). Lineage (NCBI taxonomy): Eukaryota > Metazoa > Arthropoda > Insecta > Lepidoptera > Noctuidae > Xestia > Xestia xanthographa. Next base: position 30,599,307 of record LR990654.1, read on the forward strand.
CGCACCATCGCCAAATCTCACGCGCGATTTTATTCAGTTTTTTGTGTTGTACACCACCCATCCTATTTATATAGGAAATCGCAGTCATGTTATCTATTCTCAAGAGAATTTCTGTATTAGTCAAATTATCTGCAAAACATTTCAATCCTATGAAGGCTGCTCGTAACTCCAACAAGTTTATATGATCTTGGGACTCAACCAAGCTCCAAAAACCATTTGAATTTTCTCCATTACAAGATATACCCCAACCAGTAAGGGATGCGTCTGAAAAAATCTCTAGTGAATATTGATTACTGCGAAATGGCCTCAGAGATGTCAAAATATTTTTCTCCCACCAAGATAAACTAGGTTTTAAACTGGGGCTTAGTTTCATCTTTTTGTCGTAGTCATAATCTGAGTTCTGGAGGGCTAAGAATTTTTCCCTTTCAAATTGTTTTGTATAGACCCATCCATAATCTACAGCTGGACATACAGAAGTTAACAACCCTAGAAATTTCGCAAATTTTCTTATAGTTATAGACTGTCTACTAGAAATATCCTTAAGGCCGTCTACGCCAAGCAAAGTAGGTATTTAACGCTACCACCCTTTACGCGAAACGAGTCGTGCACACGCGTCGCCGACTTGAACCCAAAGCTGAGCGAAGTGTCACAGTATAGGTAAGCGTGTCGTGTAGGCAGTAGGTCAACTTATTTTATTAAATTGTCAGCTTGATTTATTATAATAGGTAGTAATTGCCTAAACCTAACATTTAAATGTAATAAATTAATTTGAATAGATATTGTAAATACAAATTGCTGCAAGTCGTAATTTATTCAATTATTTGTGTACCAGACGGGTGGACTCGTGTTTGGAAATTCAAAAACTATAACGGAACCAAATCTGAGCCACTAACCGCCCTGTACCGAAAGTTCCGGGTGTAAACGTTAGCTTCGTGGAACGGAGAGGTGGGTTTGGAAAATACTGCACTATTATTGTAGATGGAGAAGAAATGAAACACTATTTGACTATGGTAAGACACTACAAGCAGACAATACTGGAAAAACTGAGCTGAAACTATAATCGGAAAGAACTGTTAACTATTCGGATATCGAAACGAAACTGACTGCTTGAATATCGTAAACAAAACTGACTGTTCCAATGTCGAAAACAAAACTTACTATGCGGTGCCTGCGCTGTGCTTTCATACTATTAGCAGACACACAAAAAATATTCGCGAATCCTTTAGCGGTGTGTAGTATTTGTTCGCTAGACAATCTTTTAATTCATACAAAAAGCATGAACAAAAAACATTAACAAAAAAATACAAAGGAAACTATAAGCAAAAGGATATTATATAACTCGAACGGAAGAAGGAAGTAGGTACTTTACGCTCTCGGCGTACGGTCGAAATTAAATTAACATTTCTCGATGTTTTTTATACTTAAGTAGTTTGTGTACGCGCACCTGTGACGAGACTATTCTCGAGGGAATTTTACCTACTTACTTTTAAAACTAATAATAACAGAAAGTACTCGACAAAGAATCACAAACACGGCAATAGCGTAGGTACTTTTTCGAACGTTCTTTCTATAGACTATATAAAAACACTGTTTGAGACACTTGTCGCGAACAATTTGACTAGGTTTCTTACATTGTTTTTATCTCACGAAGAGACACATGCTTTATTTGTTGTATGTGTCACCGAAAAATTGTAAATACCGTTAGATTATAATCTATCTCGTGAGATTGTAAACTCGTTCATTGAGGAATTCCCTCGACTGTCTATGGTCTCCATCATCAGACCAATGGCACAAACAACCCATATGGGTGCAAAGTTCTCATCAATAGAAATGAATTAAATCCAAACACAAGGTAGCTACTGTAAAACGTTGAAGAGTTCCTTTGACTGTCCTTCGTCTTTATCATCAGACCCCTTAAGATGACCACAACCCATTTAGGTGTAAAGTTCTCATCAATACAAATTAATCAAGCCCAAACACCAGGTAATTATTGTGAATCGTTGAGGAGTGCCCTCGACTGTCTTCGGGTTCCATCATCAGATCGAGTCCAGACTTTCTTTAAATAGTAGTGCTCTAAAATACTCAATGAACAAAAAAACAAACGCACTAGTCGCACTACGATGTTCAAAGGTTCCCCTCGATTTCTCTGAGATGCCATCATCAGATCCCAGTTTCATGGTCATGGTACTACTCTTGGAATATCTTCTTTCCAACAAAAAAAGAATCATCTAAATCGGTTCATAAACGACGAAGTTATCCTACGGTCAAATTGTGAAACCTCCTCCTTTTTTAAGTCGGTTAAAAAAGACTGTACTGTTATAATTACACTACGTTCTTTAAATAAATTGTTCGATAAATCGACGGGACAGCCGTGCGCCAGCAAAAGGGACATAGGTCCTACCTCGTCAAGGCCTGGCGGGCGACTGAATCTACGTGCGCAAGCCGTTTTCTTATATAATAATTTATTATTAGAAGGATTAAATTGTTTTGAAAAAATTAACCACAAATAATTGTTCTATATGTTATTAACTTTGCTTAGATATTTTTTTTGGAAGTATAACTTTCATATTCTCCAAGTAAAATAAGAAAAACATAAAAAAATATTCGAATTAGGCTCCTGTTCGGATTTTTTTTTCATCGAGTGAAGTTTTTGATATCATGTTTTGAACCACAAATTATCTTAGTAAATATAGTCAACTATAATATCTATTTTTCTTGGCTTTAAAAAATAACTATTTCTTTGTTTACTATTGAATCAAAGTTATGTAAAATTGGGAAAATTGGGACTACCTGCCCTTAACCAACATTAAAATTTTTTGACGTTTTGGTAAGGGTAATTTAAGCGCCATTTCTTTAGTATCAATCTGGAACCCCAAAAATGTCATTATACGACTAGGGCACGTATTACTTTTTTTATAGTTTATGATAAACCCTAAGCTCTCTAACAGACCGATCACTTCTGTAACCTTTTGGGAGCAGCTTTCAAAGGAGTTGTCAATACATAAAATGTCATCCAAATATATAACCATAAGGTGGCCCCGGTTTCTTAAATAAGATGTCACTGGTCTCATAAGCTTAGTGAACACAAAAGGAGCAGAACTTAAACCAAAAGGTAAGCATTGGAACTCAAATGTCTGATTTTGAAATTTAAATCTTAGGTACTTTTTGCATGTGGAGTGGATCGGAATAAAAAAGTAAGCATCCTTTAAATCAATGTTTGCCATGAAATCTAAATTACTTATTAAATTTGAAGCCGTTCTAATATCCTCCATCTTAAAATGATGAGTTTCAATAAATCTATTTAATCTTTTCAGATTCAGTATAAATCTAAAGCTGCCATCGCTCTTTGGAATAAGAAATATATTGGAAATAAATTGATCAGCAGTATCTGTGCACTTTACAATTGCTCCAGATAGCAATAGCTTTTTAATTTCTATATTAATAAAACAGATTTCATCTGAGGAAAAAGAGGTCGAAACTGGTTCGTATTTTTGAAAAACAGGCTTTATAAATGGGATTTTATACCCTGTCACATATTGGAGGACTAATGGATCATTGGTGATTGTCCTCCATTTATCATAATAATATTTCAATCTACCAGCATAGCCAGTTACCTTTAGCGCCTGGGATACGGCTTGTTGTTGCTGGTCTTGTAGCGGTCGTTCTTCCCTTGTGCTCGTCTGGCGGTCCGAGAGGAAGCTTGATTCCTGGCCCCTGCCCATCTGCCTCTCTGCTCTCGAGCTCTGGGAGGGGCCTTCGAGTTTCCCTGGCGCGTAGATGGTTGGTTGGAATTATATGATGTGGATGGTTGTGGCTCAAAAGTCCTTTTTACTTGTAAGCCAGACTTTTCCGCTGTTTTACTTGCCTTAATCTTCTCACCAAGGTTTTCACCAAACAGGAATGAGTCCCTTTGAACACCTTGTATCATATTAGAGAACTTTTTATCTAGACTGTACATGATTAATTTTCTTCTGCTAAAAGTATTTTGGCAATGTAAATCCAGAAGTAATTGTCCTGCTTCAGAAAGCTTCTTTATAATAATAGTTTTATCAACATCACCCTCAATTAGGTTAGCCATTAGATTTGATATTGCCGCAATACCCTTCCCAAGGTGATTTTGGGCTTTTTCTAGGCGTTTGTCTCTGTTTTTTGTGGATTCCGACAAAACGGTGGCAATTTCTGGATTAAGTTCTGGAGCCTTTAGCAATTTAAAATTCTCAGGTAAATGTATGTTCTCCATAAGTTTCTGCACTGAATCTTTATTCAATCCGTCAACCACAATCTTACCCCAACGTTCAGAGATCTCATCCCTGATCTTAGGGGCGTAAACTTCTGTTTTAGTTTTAGCCTCGCCCAAGACCTCTAATATTTCAGCTGGCAATGCCGGAGGCTCAGGTGGCAAATCATTAGATTCATTGGTCTGTATGACCGGAGCAGTGTCCCCTTCCAATAAAGGTTCCATAGGTATATCCTCAGATGCAGGGATTGACGGTACAGAACGTGGGCTGGGATTTGAATACGAGTTGTCAGATTCATAATCTGGAAGGACATAAAGCCAGCATATTAAAGAATATCCACTGTTTATGCTTTCGGTCGTAATCACATCACGACTCGGTAAATTCGTTTGTCTATAGATGGGAGACCACAATCGCATCGTGGTACGTTTTTATACTCATATATTACACGGTCGTAATCGCATCACGACTCTGAGGGTAAAATAGGTACAACATTTTCAAGTCTTCAACAACCATGTGGTGGGTGCTTACTATTTACTTATATTCAACCAATGCAATATGGAGCAAGTACCTACCCCTATATCCATTAAAAATACAACAATAAGGAGGTACAACCCTACAAACCTTGTTATTGTTAGCACAATGTTTTCTAAAAACTTAGCAATTACAGTCATAATTTCGTAAATATGGCGTCGATAGGTAGGTGGATTACGTTCACAATAATCTTATTGTTTCGAACTAGCACTGATCAAGGGATCAGTAGTAGTTTTAAAATGTAGGTACTTCCTGCAATAATTACCTCGATGTCGGAATATAAGAGCAATAGCTTACCATTACAGCTGCTATCGCTTACTACCAGACGACGTTCTAAGCGTCGTATTTTCTTGCGTATTTTATCATTTTTTGATGTATGTCTTCTTTTCCCCATCTTAACACTGCACTTTTAACACACCGTATATTACGAAAAAGAAATAAAACAAAGAAACACTTGTTTTAAAAGTTGAGGGAACGTTACGATGCCCGAACATTAGAAGCGAATGACAGTTTTGACAATCCAGGCAGTGACGTGCGCGCGCCTCGCTCAGCGGATTGGGTAGTAGATCTAATAGACAATATTATTATTATTTTTTTTAATTGCTAGCTCTAAAATATGTTCGATGCCCAGTACATTTAGGAGTGACTACCTGGTGAATATGAAAATCTTGAGGATGCAGCGATGAAGTATAATAACAAGAGTTACCTGTGGAAAGATATTCCATCTTGTTTTCTTAGTTTTTGTGAACAACTTTTGCAGTGTTTAATTTAAACACACAAGACGGCATGTTTTGACCTAAAATGACAAATCACTAGTGACGTGTGAGCGAGACGATGCGTAGCTTGGTACTGTCGCGAGTTTGTATTTGCTTTTGATTTTGTATTTGCTTTGGTGGAACCACTCGCGTGTTCTGAGCGCTCTATCTGCCTGTTTCTTTGATCTGAGGATTATACGCTATCCGTAATTCTACATCGCCCATCACTATACTGTTTTATCAATAAATAGTGAATAGTACAGATAAAAGTATTGTTCGTTGATAATGATAGCAGAGTCCTAATGATATTATTACTACGATAATAGATAACTACCTATTTAGTTTTATCAGTTGCTATTTATTGCCAGCTATAGATAGCATTATGTCAAGTATTTACTTTTATATCTGACAGAGATAGATTTATCTTACTCTGATATAATATGGCTGCCCTTGAAGATTTAGAAAGTACTTTAATTATTTGCAGCCGAAATATGCGTGGAAACGCCGGGACGGGACGCTTTAGAAGAGTGTATTCATGACCAGCCGGCCTATTACGTACCTCTGTTGACAGCTCAAAATTATAGAAACAAGGCTCAGTGTCTATCAAATAAATGTGAAAAGGTTAGTTTCGTATTATGCATGACCAGTCGCGATCAAATATGACGTCATCGGTGCCCATCGTGGCTGATAGTCACCGTAACTCATTTTGACAGACGCTTTCTTATCGATTCTTCTAATATTGCGATTCTGTAAGCATAGTGGACATCAAATTGATGACAACTGAGTTTCAAGTGGCTGTCGTGAAAGAAGTTACACCGTACCCGGGCTGTTAGTCACCGTAAAGTGATATCCACTCAGTGTGATACGGAATACCAATATTTTGACATTCTCGGTTGTCATCAAAGTTCGGTGTACAACAGAAGCTTGATAGTCACTGGAGATCAAAAAGATACGTACATAATAGCCCTACATATGAACGTAGACCAGGAGAAAGGCGTATTTTTTTTTAATTGGGACAATCCCGCCACTCTACTTACAAGCGACCACCAGAAAAGCGCCGAGACAACGAAGTTCGATGAAGTCCATGAGAAACAATGTAACTATCTTGGATCCCACATCAGAAAAAAAAAGCGGAGAAGTAGGAAAAACATAGTTTCCTTTAGGCGTATGTAACGATCGTAAAAGTGACGCGGCGGGGGTCCAGGGGGTCAAACTTACAACTTTTAACAACCTTTTTTTAAGGTGAATGCTCCAACCAGCTCGCGAAATTCAAATTTTCTTACGTTTTTTGCAATTTACAGGCCAGGGGGTCTAAAATGGCCGCTTTAGCAGAATCGTTATGTGAATCACGTTAAAAATTTAAAATTGTTAAAATGGACTTTATAGTTATTGACATAAAGTCAATTTTAAGAATTTAAATGTTTTAACGTGATTCATGCTAAGATTCTGCGTAGGATCTTTTTAGACCCGCTGTGCTAGGTCGTATGTTGATTAAAATATTATTCGCTGCTGTTAGACGTATGTAGTTACAGAATTATAATCACCAAAATCACCAATACAACCCTGCAAGTTCATGTAACTCAATGAATGAATGACTCATTGAATGGAGTTACATGAAATTGGAGGGTAGGTACATTTTAATCGATATACAATCTAGCACTGGCCTGTAAATTGCAAAAAACGTAAGAAAATTTGAATTTCGCGGGCTACCCTGGAGCATCAGCCTTAACACAAGTTTTTTATGTTATTATTTTATCACCATAATTTTTGGATAGCAGTGGTGGCCCCGACTTAGAAAAAAAGCTAGTCGTGGGCTCGAACCCAGACAGGCGCATTACTTTGTGTAATTTATTTCATCACCACTGCTCTCAAAACGGTGAAGGAAAACATCGTGAGGAAACCGGCATGTCCTAGAACCAAAAATTCGAAGACATGTGACATCTACCAACCCGCACTGGGCCCGCGTGGTGGATTTATATATTATTATTGTTATTGAATAAATGAAATGAAATGATTATAGCCCATTCCCCTCTCATAGAGAGGAGGCCTGTGTCCCAGCAGTGGATCATTAATAGGCCGATGATGATGATTTTGCGTGGAGTTAGTTTGATGTACAGAATGCTTGGTTGACAGCTTCGTGAAGGTCCTTAACACCTTGTATGACTGACCTGTCTTGGCTTGATGCGCGGGCGCAGGTCGGTCGCCGTGCAGCAGAGGGACGCGCGCCTCGCCCACCGCCATCTTGTGACGTCACAGATTCACATTACTGTCAACATCTGAAAAGGAGAGAGTATATAAATTATAATTTACGCATAAATGCTCAAATGTGGCTTGCTAGCAACAATCTATATCTATACTAATATTATAAAGAGGAACGATTTGTGTTTTTGTATTTATGTATGAATAACGAATAAACTTAAAAATTACTGGACCGATTTGAAAAATTCTTTCACCATTAGAAAGCTACATTCACCCTGAGTAACATAGGCTATATTTTATCCCCGTACTCCCACGGGAACAGGAACTACGCGGGTGAAACCGCGGGACGTCCGCTAGTAAATTATAATTTTCGCATAAATGCTCAAAAGTGGCTTGCTAGCAACAATCTATATCTTTACTAATATCTAATATTATAAAGAGGAACGAATTGTATTTTTGGATTTATGTATGAATAACAAATAAACTTAAAAACTACTGGACCGATTTGAAAAATTCTTTCAGCAATGGATAGCTACATTATTATCGAGTAAGAGGCTAAATTTTATCCCCGTACTCCCACGAGAACGGGAACTACGCGGGTGAAACCGCGTGACGTCCGCTAGTTATAAAATAAATATAAGATAACACCACGCCTGTTATCCCCGAAGAGTTAGGCAGAGGCAGAGATGTACCTCATGCCCATATTAGTACCCATCTGACCTCTACAAGACTGTTACTGGTTTACACGATACCTTTTGGTAAGACTGGTTGTCAGACTTTCTACAAATGTCAGCCTGGACCAACGTCTTATCATGCTTTCCGAGGCACGTAGGAAACTCGGATACGTACCTGTAGTGTATGTAAGTATCAATATATATCGCACTACTAACCGATAATAGTATTGTGACGTTGCCTATGGCGCACACGTCGCTCGGTTATAAGTACCGGTCCGAGTGGTGGGGAGTCAGTCGTTGTCAGACTGTCGGACTGAGCGGTGGTGCGTTGGCGAGTCAATTAGTGTTGTTAAATGTGCATATTTTTCACGGACCAACATAAGCAAGCGCGGCTTAAGGGCCTATACCCCCTCAGATGGCTTAGCATGATCCTCCGTTACGCCTAAAATACTGCAGCATTAATTTTGAAATAAATATATGGTAAAGTTGAGGATTAATGCTAAGTACTATGTGTGACGAAAACACGATTCCATAAACTTTTCTCGATAGACAAAAAATCCAAAGTTACCTCCAAATCGAACAATAAACCGCTGTTATTCAAAAAGTACTTCAAATTAGATCATGAAGCTTTGCATACTAACTGAACTAACTATAAAGCAGGTCTTGTGTTTTATTTTTTTAGTCCTATCAAAAATTTTTTATCTACACCCATGCTATAAATCCTCTATAAAGGTATCTGAAACAGTTAGCTTATGGCCAACATTAAAACAGCCAGTGTCATAATAACCATTATAACACCCAAACGGGTGTTATAATGTTGTACTGAATTTCATTATGCAACTCGTTTTAAAAAAAGAACATCGAATGTGGTAGTGAATCGAACGTCTAGCACGTGCGATTCACTACCACAGCGCCGTAATTAAAAAAAAAACTTATAGGTTAATTCAATTTCAGGTCGTATCCCGCCATTTTTGTTCGACATTTGGATATTAGTATTGTATTACGTACTTTGTTGTTTACAAAAATGAGTGACACAAGCTTTGTGAATTTTGATAATTGAACAATCCAAAATGTAAATAATTATATTACTACCTATACACGGTTTGTTTGTATTAAATACAAGCAATTAAACTTTCCATGAATTTACATAGACTTCTTAGAACACTGCAACACCCTATGGTTTCAGAACCTTTTATGGAGGATTCATATCATGGATGTAGATAAAGTCTTGTATGCAACTGTACATAATTAGGTATTAAAACACTCATGTGATACTATTATCACACTCGGCTTCGCCTCGTGTGATAAACCCACATTCGTGTTTTAATACCCCTCATTATACAACAGTTGCATAAATAACTATTGTAAATCGCAAAAAAACTACTCATTTCGCACTATTCGGCCGCAGTGACTGACGTAACAACCGCTTTGTAGTGCAAGCTGATTAGAACTTTATTCTAACAGTATTTCAAACGAAGTTTGAACCACCACAAATAGAGTTGCTAATTTTAGGGTTAGAAGCGCCTTAACCTAAAGATCGACCTGAGCTGAAGTTATTAGTTATCCAACGAGCTCCTCGCCATAATCATTTTGCCTGAATGTGTTTGGCAGTTATCGTGGTATGGGCATGTGATACGGAGGAATGAAGAAAATGTCGTGAGGAAAGTTCTGAGTATGAATGTGGATGGGTGTGAGAGTAGAGGAAGAGCAAAGAAACGATGGATAGACTGTGTGAAGGATGATATGGTGAGAAAAGACTTATGACGGTTAATAGAGAAGTGTGGAAGAGGAAGACTTGCTGCGCCAACACCAAATGAATTGAGATAATAATAGGAGAATGATGAAGTATGTGTTTTCCCTTCAAAATGAGTTGAGTTGAATGGTGCTGATCCATGCGTCATGTTCGTGAACGGGCGCTGTCAGTTGTGACTAGTCATCTCTTAGTTGCCATGGCTTATTTGAATGTTTATTTTGAATTGTATTTTTGTTTTGTGTGTTTTACTGTGGACACTTTTAACGTGCACATCTTGCTACATTGTTCTCCCATAATATAACATCTCAACATGAATGATGTACTTAACCAAGATTTTGTAACAATATTTTAATTTAAAAGAGTGTCCATGGAGTTTATTGCCCGTTCTTCTCCATAGAGATCTACGCTAGGGAATGGGTAACTACAGTATTTTCACAGTTTTTATGTCTTGTGACTGGGACTGTAGCTACATTTAATTTTCATCTTTGTTTCGACAATTCAAAAGTGCCTGTAACTAACTGGCTTACTTGAAATAAATGCTTTGATTTTGATTTTGTTTGGGTAACTGCCTTGTGCTACGCCAATGCAATGATCCCTATTTAGTGTAGAAGTACCTTTGTCGTTCAATTGATTAGGTACGATTCAATTGAAATCGAATTGACCTCAATAACGCGAAACTGGGGCGTCCGTATTCTGGGTAGGTAGTAGGTACCGTATGTCGAAATATCTACCTACATCTATAAATAGTATGAAATATCTCAGTTTTTCGTGTCTGTCTACGAGGACTCTTAGTTTTTTTGATCTAAAATTACTTGATGGATTTTTTATGGCGTTGGTAGCGTAGTGGTATGACCGACTGCCAAGTCAAGTCTCAACCCAAGGCACGCACCTTTGATTTTTCGGATTCATCATCATCATCATCAGCCTATTAATGTTCCCACTGCTGGGACACAGGCCTCCTCTCAATAAGAGGGAATGGGCTATAATCCACCACGCGGGCCCAGTGCGGATTGGTAGATGTCACATGTCTTCGAATTTTTTGGTTTTAGGACATGCTGGTTTCCTCACGATGTTTCCCTTCACCGTTTTGAGAGCAGTGGTGATGAAATAAATTACACAAAGTAATGCGCCTGTCTGGGTTCGAACCCACGACTTACTGTTCGTAAGTCGGGGCCGCCACCACTGGGCCACCGCTGCTCTGATCGGCTCTGATTCGGATTCATATAATGTACGTATTGTATAATTATCACTTGCTTCGGTGAAGGAAAACGTCGTGAGGAAACCAGCATGCCTGAGAGATATTTCTTGACGGTATGTAAAGCTAAGTCACGAGGCCTATGACATAAGAATTTTGACACACGGTTAGGCACTGAAAAGTTTTTAATCTCATTGAATGACTTTTTCATGGTTTCCTCAATACATTATATTCTCAATACTTACCAAGTTTCAACAGCATAGTTCTTATAGTTTCGGAAAAAAGTGGCTGTGACATACGGACGGACAGACAGGCAGACATGACGAATCCATAAGGGTTCCGTTTTTAGCCATTTGGCTACGGAACCCTAAAAATGTGAGAAAATTTGAATTTCTCGGTCTACCCTGTATCCCTCCCAGACGTTCACACAATATCCATTGTGTCTTTGATCTTCCCCTCTCCCCTTCTTCTCTCTCTTATACACAACCACAACAACAACAGCCCATAACGTCCACTGCTGGACATAAGCCTCTCCCATGATGGGAGGAATTAGCCGTAATCTCCACGCTTGGCAGGCGGACTGGAGATCGCAGTGATGAAAGACTAACAGAAAACGCTGCTGCCCATTCTCTGGTCTACGGAGGCGCAAGGTGTTCTTATACACATTCATACTCAAATACTACAAGCACTTATTTCAGTACGGCTCCATATCTTTCGCGCTCATAATTTTCTGAAGGCACCTTCAAAAGAACGCGCGTCATTTGTTAATTCAAATAAATAAGATAAACAATGTTTTATTACTGTAACGATAACAGGCTTAGAGACAGTTACGTGAAGTCAAAAACACTGAACGACTTGTCAGTCAGTAAGTATTATTAAGATAACATTTTAACCGAAGCATGGGCGCCGCTAGGACTATTTTCAGGGGTTGCATCACTTGCATCTTATCATCATCTGCGTTGGGGTCGGCTTCCAGTCTAACCGGATGCAGCTGAATACCTGTATGTTACATGGTGCGACTGCCTATCTGACCAGGGGCAGAGGAAGGGGCAAGAGGTGCATCTATTAAGAAATTTAAAAGTGTTCAATTGTTCATGGAGTTTTTGAATGTCAAGATTCTGGATTTTTTTTCCGTGATTAAAAGGAAATAACCCAAGTAGCACGTGACAGCCGCACAGTGACTTGATTATATAGGGTGTAAAATACCTCATCACGAAGCCGTCAACCAAGCATTCTGTACATCAAACTAAGTAACTTTACGCAAAAATTATTGCTGGGAAACTACTTTTTGTTTTGGGGTGAAAAATCATGTTTTGTGGTAGAACTCAATATAACGCATTCAAAACGTGCTGATGGATGGATTGTATAGTACGGGGGCCGTGGAGGTGTTTCAAGTAAAAATCTTCATTAAAAACTTGTATTTCAAAAAAAACTTGTCAAAAAGTTGTAACTTTGACCCCCAATATCTCCGTAACTAGAAGGTTCCCAGGTATGGTGTAGAACAAAAAAATGATCGCAATGACGAGGAGAACAAGTGCCTTTCAGCTTCGTTAAGAGGTGTTTTACAACCTTTAGAATTTGTGACTAGTCAAGGCTGTTTTAGTTTTTAGGGCACAACACAATTGTGGCGATAAGTCCCCTCTTTGAGGAGTGGCTTGAGAGACGCCACGGCGTCCTCGCCTTCCGCCTGACGCAGGTCCTCGGTTTTCGGGAGGTTCCTGCAACGAATCGGGCGGGAGGAAACGCCCGGGTGTTTCCATTGCGAGGATCGACCGGAGGACACGGTGGAGCACACGGTGGAGATGTGTCCCGCGTGGGCGGAGCACCGCCGTGTCCTCGAAGCGGCGATCGGCGGCGGCGACCTCTCGCGTCCGGCCCTGGTGCAAGCCATGGTCCGGAGCGAGACGGATTGGGACACCGTCACCTCCTTCTGCGAAGCAGTAATGCTAGAGAAGGAGGTGGCGGAACGTGAGAGGGAGAGAACCTCTCAACGTCCCGGCCGCCGCGGGAGACGCCCCGGGCGTCGGGGGCCACCATCACGTGGCCCCCGGCCACCGTAGGCGCGGGCCTGTGGACGGTGGGCTATGGGCTAGCTCGCCGTCCGTCCGTCTCATGACGACAGGCCGTGTCGACGGCGCGTTCGTGTTCCACGCGCGCCTCAAAGAGCGTCAGCAAAAAAGAAGGGGTCCGTAAGGACCGATGCCTGCCGGGGTTGCGGGACAGTTCGAAAGAGATACCGCGGCCCCGGAACACAAAGGGCGATGAAGGAACATGGATGGGTTTTAGTCAGTAAAAGTCTGACACTCCCTCCTGCTCCGCCCAGAGCGGGAGGAGTTATTTGATGATTTACCATCCGAAAAGTAAGTAAGTTTTCGTAAGTTTTCTACATAAGCATACGCAGCCCTTGTAATTCTAATTTGGGCCTTTACAGTGGCTGGTTAACGGCAGTATAATCATTGAAACCGACCGAAAGGCCGACATGAAGTTGCCGCAGAAGACGTGTCGTCGCTTCATGTCGCTGCAGTCATGATTTCGAACCCGGCATTTCGGCGTCAGCGACACTACTGATCTGCGGTCGGGCGAAACTTGCGCCTGCCGCTCGACGATGCGTCGCTAGCTTCATGTCGCTTGCTTCGGAGGAAATTTCATAGAAATACATAGAAACCAGTAGTGTCGCTGCGACACGTCATCTGCAGCGCTTCGTGTCGCCCGCTGCCAACTTGCCCCTTAAGATTCAGCTACTTTAATTCTCTTCAACAGTTTTTGGATGTTTTGAGGCATGGCAATAGCTTTTATTAAAGTTTAAATAACCTAAAAAAAATGTGACAGACGACATTAATATTTGTTAAAGTGCTCGGGCGGACATATTTGATGTAAATTTTTTTAATAGTTTTCACGTTGATTTGTGTGTCCTTGTTTGTAAATTGAGTTGTAAGTACCATTTTACTGAAATGTGTATAGGTAATTACATCAAATATTTCACTCGCCATCAGAATAATATCGCTTCAACGAAAATATTTCACAAGATAAATGATGTAAGTACCTACGAAAACTTATTAGATTTATCACTCAAATTATTGCTTGCTATCTTACTGTATTATATTAGGAAATAAGTGGAAAATAATATATTGTTTGAATTAAAAGCTATCAAATATCCTTGAACTCCATAAGAAATCAGTTGGATAATTATTTAATAATAAATCGTTTCTGTAATGCTAAAATGGCGTCCATTTGTTATCCAGCACAAACTCTCCATAAATACTTTTGAAAAGTTATTTACTGTACAGTGTTGTAACCAAGATACCAATAACGCCGAAAGCTGTATAATAGCTATCAGCTACACTTTATGCATTGGCATTATGATGGAGTACGCCTACTCCAATTTACAACTCAGGGTGTTTAATGATTCTCTTATAAATGTAACGGCATTTGTAGAGATTCATATTCACTTTTAATCAGCCATTAACAAGCTCGTTGAAGTAGAATTAGAATAGAATTCGTGTACATCAATTAAAAGCCGGTGGCATTATTTGATACTTTAATGCAGCCCGCACCATTACAAGAGGTGATTTTTTCTTATTAACCAGTCGTTAGCAAGCTTTGGACTTCTAAACCAGCTGTAAATATTTATATATACGTATGATACTACTATCAAATGCAGCCAAAAGCTGGACTAGATCATTTTAAAATTATACTTAAATGCTTTTGGTATACTTTTTCGCCATTATAAAGTCATTAGTCAGCTGTGCTGTTTAAAAGTGTATACAACAACAACAACAACAGCCCATAACGTCCACTGCTGCTGGACACAAGCCTCTCCCATGATGGGAGGAATTTGCCGTAATCTCCACGCTTGGCAGGCGGATTGGAGATCGCAGTGATGAAAGACTAACAGAAAACGCTGCTGCCCATTCTCTGGTCTACGGAGGCACAAGGTGTTCTGCCTCAGACATTACGAGCCTTATACGACACCCGTGAGTGTAATGGGTTGGTTCTATTCTACTCTGCCGGATACCACACGGCATAAAAGTGTATAATCTTTCTTTAATACAGTCTAAATACTCGTCCTCCATTAGCACATCAGCATAAAAGCTGTAGACTGTAATGTAGCTAGTTTATGACCGAATTCATAGCTATACTTGGGAATTGGCTTTAATAATCAAACTTACGCAAAAAATTGAATATTTTATCTCAATGCTTGAGAAATACTTATAATACGAACTCTATAAATACGCATCTATCGAGTTATTTTTATCGAAATAGCTACAACACGCCCGCTGCGAAATACATAAAAACAATGTTTGAACTTGCTTGAACTATTTGTGTGCGTTCATCATTCTTTACATACCATTATACGATTTTCTTTGCCCATAACTATTCATATGATATATCTCTAAATAAGTAAGAAACTAAACTTAATTTAGGCTATTGCTATGTTTTACTAAAACGCAGTGCGAGAAAAGGACGGCTATAGCTATGAACTAAGTTAGAGATGTCAAACTAGTTTACGCCTTGCGCTTCACCGTGTTTTTAGTCGACATGTTTTTACGTGCACCCTTCATTTGTGTGGAAATAAATATTAGTTCCAATTAAATTTGACAGCTCTAAATTACGTCCGTCTCTTTCTCGTTTTAATAGAGAGAAAAAGATAGAAATAGCCTAAATTAAGTTTAGTTTGTGCACAACAGAATCGACACCACTGACTGGCTGACTGATTCACCGATTGATCGATCAACGCAATGCTAAAAACCATAAAACCGTTGGGTCTAGAAGCACGAAATTTTGCACTAACGTTAATTTAATGTTTTTAAGTGTGCACTAAGAAGGATTTTTTGTTTAAATATTATTTAAATTCATCCCCTAGGGTTAAAACGAGGGCTGAAAGTTTGCATGAAACTTGGTCAATTTTGCGAAATCGTGGGCAACATCACTACATACCTACATTACATTAGTCTACGAAACTTGGTCAATTTTGCGAAGTCGTGGGCAACATCACTACATACATTATATTAGAGGTCTAAAAAACTGGCGGTGTAAAATCAGCGAAATTAAAAATAAAAAACACCGAAGTTTGTTGCTTTTTTGTTGCTAATTAGTTGCTAAAAAAATTTTTTTTTTGCTCCAACCGATCGCAAAAAATCGACAATAACGCTAACTTTTCATTAAGATAGCGTGGAAATCACTGGATGTGGAATGATCGATCAAGCGAATAGGGGTAAATTTGTTGCTAATTTGTTGCTGCAAGATGCTAAAAAGAAAAAATAAAATTTGTTTTTTTTTTTATTACGCCAAAATAAATAATGTCCACGCCAACTTAAGTCTCGAGTTTTCCGTGAAAAAGCTGAATGAAAATTTGTTGCTGCTTCTACTACATCTTGTCCGAGTACAGAGAGTCAGCAACAAAATAGAAAATTAAAGTCAAGAAAGTTGAGAGATCGGTTTACGAAAAAACCGGCCACGCCAGGTTAATCTTGACTTTTCGTGGAACTATAGTGAAAAATTGTTGCTGCTCATACTGCAGCTAGTCTGAGTACAAAGAGTCAGCAACAAAATGAAACCGGAAGTCAAGAGAAGTTGGATATCGGTTTACAAAAAAACCGGCCACGCCAGCTTAACTCTCGACTTTGCGGTAGATAATGCTAAATAAAGATTTGTTGCTGTTCATACTGAATCTAATCTGAGTACAGAGAGTCTGCAACAAAATAGAAACCGGAAATCAAGAGAAGTTGGAGATCGGTTTACGAAAAAACCGGCCACGCCAGCTTAACTCTCGACTTTGCTGTAGATAATGCTAAATAAAGATTTGTTGCTGTTCATACTGAAGCTAATCTGAGTACAGAGAGTCAGCAACAAAATAGAAACCGGAAGTCAAGAGAAATTGGAGATCGGTTTACGAAAAAACCGGCCACGCCAGCTTAACTCTCGACTTTACTGTGGAAAAACTATAGTGAAAATTTGTTGCTGCTCATACTTCAGCTAGTCAAGTATAGAGTAGAGTAGAGTCAAGTGTAGTCATTCGTGGTACGAGTTCCAACTTCCAACTCACCATCTACAGACCTGCATGAAGGAGGACTTTTGGCTGAAGGGTGTCGTATATCGACGTTTCCGAGGACGGTTACGCGACACCACGCGACGAAACACGACGCCGACAACGTTACGTGTATAGTTTTAGTTTCCTATGGTTTAAAAAATGTATTAGTATATTATTGTTGCTAATTATTATTTTGTGTATTTTATCTATGGGCCTTAGTCGCCTGACAATAAAATGATTATTATTATTATTATAGAGAGTCAGCGACAAAATAGAAACCGGAAATCAAGAGAAGTTGGAGATTGGTTTACGAGAAAACCGGCCACGCCAGTTTAACTCTCGACTTTTCTGTGGAACAACTATTGTAAAAATTTGTTGCTGTTCATACTGAAGCAAATCTGAGTACAGAGAGTCAGCAACAAAATAGAAACCGGAAGTCAAGAGAAGTTGGAGATCGGTTTACGAAAAAACCGGCCACGCCAGGTTAATCTTGACTTTTCCGTGGAAAAACTATAGTGAAAAATTGTTGCTGCTCATACTGCAGCTAGTCTGAGTACAAAGAGTCAGCAACAAAATAGAAACCGGAAGTCAAGAGAAGTTGGAGATCGATTTACGAAAAAACCGGCTACACCAGCTTAACGCTCGTTTTTTCCTTAGAAAAACAATAGTAAAAATTTTTTGCTGCTCATACTGCAGCTAGTCTTGAGTACAAAAACCAGCAACAAAATAAAAATTAAAAGCCGGATTAGTTGTCAAATTTAATTGGAACTAATATTTCCATACAAATGAAGGGTGCACGTAAAAACATGTCGACTAAAAACACGGTGAAGCGCAAGGCATAAACTAGTTTGACATCTCTAACTTAGTTCATAGCTATAGCCGTCCTTTTCTCGCACTGCAGATCGGTTTACGTAAAAACTGGCCACGCCAGCTTAACGCTCGACTTTTCCTTAGAAAAACAATAGTAAACATTTGTTTCTGCTCATACTGCATCTAGTCTGAGTACAAAGAGTCGGCAACAAAATAAAAAATGGAAGTCAAGAAAGTTGAGAGATCGGTTTACGAAAAAACCGGCCACGCCAGGTTAATCTTGACTTTTCCGTGGAAAAACTATAGTGAAAAATTGTTGCAGCTCATACTGCAGCTAGTCTGAGTACAAAGAGTCAGCAACAAAATAGAAACCGGAAGTCAAGAGAAGTTGGATATCGGTTTACAAAAAAACCGGCCACGCCAGCTTAACTCTTGACTTTTCCGTAGAAAAACTATTGTAAAAATTTGTTGCTGCTCATACTGCAGCTAGTCTTGGAGTACAAAAACCAGCAACAAAATAAAATTTTAAAGTCGAATTAGTTTGTAGATCGGTTTACGAAAAAACCGGCCACGCCAGCTTAACTCTCGACTTTTTTGTGGAACAACTATTGTAAAAATTTGTTGCTGTTCATACTGAAGCAAATCTGAGTACAGAGAGTCAGCAACAAAATAGAAACCGGAAGTCAAGAGAAGTTGGACATCGGTTTACGAAAAAACCGGCCACGCCAGGTTAATCTTGACTTTTCCGTGGAAAAAGTATAGTGAAAAATTGTTGCTGCGTGTGGTATCCGGCAGAGCCGTGTGGTATCCGGCAGAGTAGAATAGGACCAACCCATTACACTCACGGGTGTCGTATAAGGCGACTAATGTCTGAGGCAGAACACCTTTCGCCTCCGTAGACCAGAGAATGGGCAGCAGCGTTTTCTGTTAGTCTTTCATCACTGCGATCTCCAATCCGCCTGCCAAGCGTGGAGATTACGGCAAATTCCTCCCATCATGGGAGAGGCTTATGTCCAGCAGTGGACATTATGGGCTGTTGTTGTTGGCTCTTTGTACTCAAGACTAGCTGCAGTATGAGCAGCAACAAATTTTTACAATAGTTTTTCTACGGAAAAGTCGAGAGTTAAGCTGGCGTGGCCGCTTTTTTTGTAAACCGATATCCAACTTCTCTTGAGTTCCGGTTTCTATTTTGTTGCTGACTCTTTGTACTCAGACTAGCTGCAGTATGAGCAGCAACAATTTTTCACCATAGTTTTTCCACGAAAAAAGTCAAGATTAATCTGGCGTGGCCGGTTTTTTCGTAAACCGATCTCTCGACTTCCATTTTCTATTTTGTTGCTGACTCTCTGTATTCGGACAAGATGTAGTAGAAGCAGCAACAAATTTTCATTCAGCTTTTTCACGGAAAACTCGAGAGTTAAGTTGGCGTGGACATTATTTATTTTGGCGTACCTAATAAAAAAAAACAAATTTTATTTTTTCTCTTTAGCATCTTTCAGCAACAAATTAGCAACAAATTGACCCCTATTCGCTTGATCGATCATTCCACATCCAGTAATTTCCACGCTATCTTTATGAAAAGTTAGCGTTATTGCCGATTTTTCGCGATCGGTTGGAGCAAAAAAAAAATTTTTTTAGCAACTAATTAGCAACAAAAAAGCAACAAATTTCAGTGTTTTTTAATTTTAATTTCGCTGATTTTACACCGCCAGTTTTTTAGACCTTTATATTAGTCTACGAAACTTGGTCAATTTTGCGAAGTCGTGGGCAACACCAGTACATACATTATATTAGTCTATGTTTTACGAAACACTCGCAGTCCTAATGTTATTCATTTTCAGCCAGTTTGATAATTCAACAATCTTCATTGCTTTATTTATGCAGACGATCTATCTGTTCCTACACTTATTTATTTATTTACTTAAACTTCATGTACAATAGTGCTACATAGGCGGACTTAATGCCATAAGACCCACACACAACACATACACAAACACACACACACACGCACTTATCCCAATTTATTTGTGGTTAGCGCATCATATCTTCATCTTCCATACTTCTCTATCACTCGTCATATCATCAGACACCTCCTTTCTCACCATATCATCCTTCACACAGTCCATCCATCGTTTCTTTGCTCTTCCTCTACTCATAAACCCATCCACATTCACACTCAGAACTTTCCTCACGACATTTTCCTCATCCCTCCGCATCACATGCTCATACCACGACAACCGATTACCACACAACTTTTCAGTCACCGGCGCCACTTTCAGACTTCCACAAACATGATAATTATAATTAGAGACCGGACTATATGCAAATGTGTGTGCATTTGCATATTACGCATTTTTATGTTTCATTAAATTTTAACTGTACCTAACTGAAAAAATGCAAAAACGTGCCAAATACTTATGACACCAGTAAAAAGTGCCTAAATTCAAATTGACGTAAGAGGATGTAGAACGATCCTTTTTAGGGTTCCGTAGCCAAATGGCAAAAACGGAACCATTATGGATTCGTCATGTCTGTCTGTCTGTCTGCGTCCGTATGTCACAGCCACTTTTTTCCGAAACTATAAGAACTATGCTGTTGAAACTTGGTAAGTAGATGTATTCTGTGAACCGCATTAAGATTTTCACACAAAAATAGAAAAAAAAACAATAAATTTTGGGGGTTCCCCATACTTAGAACTGAAACTCAATTATTTTTTTTCATCAAACCCATACGTGTGGGATATCTATGGATAGGTCTTCAAAAATGATATGGAGGTTTCTAATATCATTTTTTTTTTTTTTAATAAATACTTGGGTTTTTTTACTGTCTCGCTTTTGACGAAAGAATCCCGCTTTTTTTACTCAAAAAGTACAAAAAAAAACTGGCAACGCTGGTACTGGGTAATAGGATACTCATTGGTTGTCAGACTTTTTGCTACTGACTACTGACCATATAAGAATAGAACTAGAAAGATTGGGGGAGACCTTCAATATAAATAGAGGTGTCAGGCAAGGAGATCCACTGTCCCCCAAGCTTCTCTCTGCAGTATTGGAGAATATATTCCGAAAGATGGAATGGGACCAACTTGGTTTAAGCATAGATGGACGAAGACTAAACCACCTAAGATTCGCAGATGATATTGTCGTCGCTGAAGAAAACCCTGAAAAATTAGAGAAAATGATCCAAGATTTAAACAGGGAAACTGAGAAAATAGGGCTATCCACGAATATCACTAAGACCAAGCTTCTGTCAAACTCTGATAACTGAGTTATAACAATAAATAACAAACCCCTTGAATACGTGGAAGAGTACGTATACCTGGGACAGATCATCTCGTTCAAAGATCAGACGGACAAGGAAATCAAAAGGCGAATAGCAAATGGCTGGAAAAAATACTGGTCACTTAAAGAAATCATGAAGGCCAAAGACCTTAGTATTGGCACAAAACGGAAAGTCTACAACACCTGCATTCTACCTTGCATCACATATGGCTGCGAAACAAGGTCTCTTTCAAAACACCACCGAGATATGATGCAATGCTGTCAAAGAGCGATGGAGAGAAACATGATAGGCATCAAAAAAACAAGAGAGGAAACGAAACACCTTTATAAGAGCCAAGACAAGAGTTATGGATGTACTTACAGATACCGGCACGGTTCTTGAGCGCTCGGCGGAAGAGTGGGGATCACTTTGCGCATCGTGCACTTATACGCGCCTCACTTCATACCACCAAAGGGACACTTTTGCGCAGGTGAAGGTCAGCGCTCAAGAATCGTGCCGATGATTGTACGAAGATAGACAAACTGAAATGGAGATGGACAGGCCACATGTTAAGGAGTACTCAGGAAACGTGGAGTAAAGTTGTGACAGACTGGTATCCCAGAGATGGAAAAAGGAAACGGGGAAGACAACTTAAGAGATGGGAAGATGAGTTGAAGCTTACAGCGGGCCCCTACTGGAGAAGGGTTGCCAGAGATAGAGCAGAATGGAAAATGTTAGAGGAGGCCTTTGCTAAAAGGCACACTGAACTTAGAGATATCCTCTAAATGAGGAACTAAACAACTCAAAACAGACGGAAGTTCAGGATAGAGGGCTTATTGATTGATTGATTGACTGACTATGTCAGTATAAAAAACTAATTTATCGATGTTTTCCATTTTGCTTTCAAAGTGTTTCTTAATTAGGATGCAAGTTTAATGGCCTTTCAGCTTCACAACATGACCAGCCATACCTACGAGGTAATCAATCCAAATACCATAAACCTGCTCTGATTGCCAATTATAGCGAATAGCCCTGCCACTGCCAACTATTTGTGATAGCGTGATAACGCTTATTAATGAGATCACGTTATTAGGTGTTTGTTCTAGGATTTGGAGCTGACAGGGTGATTATGTAACACTTGGAGGCCTACACGTGCCTTCCAGTGTTCATTACATTATGAAACATCACGCCTTGTAATCCCTGAACGGTTAAGCAGAGGTGTACTGTACTGTACTTATAGTATACACACATATCGCTAGTTGTTTAAGTCCCATGTAATAGAGGGCGACCCTATTGCCATCAACCGGGCACAAATACAGATTTCGTAGCCGCTACTGATAAATTTCGTAGCTGCTACTGATAAATTTCGTAGCTGCTACTGATAAATTTTGTAGCTGCTACTGATAAATTTCGTAGCTGCTACTGATAAATTTCGTAGCTGCTACTGATAAATTTTGTAGCTGCTACTGATAAATTTCGTAGCCGCTACTGATAAATTTCGTAGCTGCTACTGATAAATTTTGTAGCTGCTACTGATAAATTTCGTAGCTGCTACTGATAAATATCGTAGCTGCTACTGATAAATCTCACACTACCTGAACGAACTCATCATCGGGGTCGGCTTCCAAACTAACCGGATGCAGCTGAATTCCAGTATGTTACATGAAGCGACTGTATATTTGACCTCCACACAACCCAGTTAGTACTGGTAAATTTCGTAGCTGCTAGAGATAAATTTCGTAGCTGCTAGAGATAAATTTCGTAGCTGCTACTGATAAATTTCGTAGCTGCTACTGATAAATTTCGTAGCTGCTACTGATAAATTTCGTAGCTGCTACTGATAAATTTCGTAGCTGCTACTGATAAATTTCGTAGCTGCTACTGATAAATTTCGTAGCCGCTACTGATAAATTTCGTAGCTGCTACTGATCAATTTCGTAGCTGCTACTGATAAATTTCGTAGCTGCTACTGATAAATTTCGTAGCTGCTACTGATAAATTTCGTAGCTGCTACTGATAAATTTCGTAGCTGCTACTGATCAATTTCGTAGCTGCTACTGATAAATTTCGTAGCTGCTACTGATAAATTACTAATGGACAAACCCAAAGTCTTACCAAGGGGTATCGTATTACCCAGTACTAACTGGGTTGTGGAGGTCAGATAGGCAGTCGCTCCATGTAACATACTGGTATTCAGCTGCATCCGGTTAGTTTGGAAGCCGACCCCGATGATGAGTTCGTTCAGGTAGTGTGAGCTCCGATTCCCATGTGTGCGAAGCTATGGCAAATGCCAGTCGATCAAAAATACATAATAATGATAATAAAAATGTAGGTTAGGTATGCTCTTATGATAGGTTGCCAACTGCTAAAAATAAGCACTTATCTATACAGAAGATTAGCTATTATTAAACAATAACTAATTTAAAGCCTTAATACATTTATAAATAGATTAATGATATGATAAGAGTAAGAACAACAATAATTCTCAACATTATTTTTAGAATTGATAAAATTCGTTTTTAGATCCGGTTTCGAAACCCGAAAATCTGACAACCATTATTTTACCCGCGTAGTTCCCGTTCCCGTGGGAGTACGGGGATAAAATATAGCCTATGTTACTCAGGGTGAATGTAGCTTTCTAATGGTGAAAGATTTTTTGAAATCGGCGCAGAAGTTTTTGAGTTTATTCATTACAAACATACACACACACAAAAATACAAATCTTTCCTCTTTATAATATTAGTGTAGATGGAGCGACTGCCTATCTGACCTCCAGAATCCAGTTAGTACTGATGGGTAATACGATATCCCTTGGTAAGACTGGTTGTCAGGCTCAGGTTGCTGGCTACCCGTAGCAGCTGCCAAAGAAATTAATCAATGGCCCACAAAATACAAGGCGGCGGCGCTGAACATTCAACAGAGTTCTTTCATTCAGGTTTTCATTAGGGCCAAGTGTTGGTAATAAAGAGGTTTTAGTCTAGCGGTCGCAAGTGTGACTGCTGAGCGTAAGATCCTGGGTTCGATTCTCAGGTCAGGCAAAGGTGAGGTTTTTCCATCAGATTTTTTTCAGTAGCAGTCACAGAGTCTGAATTTTGCGCTTGGTTGATAGCAATATTCTCGCTCCCTATGGCATGGGATTTAAACATACGTACGTTATAAGTCGAGCTACATGATAGTGACAAATGCTTGCACTGACTGGACAGGTCCACTCAAATCTGTGTGGTTCTTCCTTCAAAAGACCATCTCAGACACTAATCTGCATAGTCCTCATGTGAATTGAGCAAGATTATGACTGGACTTCAAAAGAGACTAGGACCTCTGAGTCTGTTTCGGCTGTTTCTTCTCAGAGTAGTCAGGTACGAAACACCGGCCCCATCTAGTTTTAAAAAATGACGTGTAAAAGTGTTTGTAAAAACCTACTTGCAAAATAAACATCATTTATTACTATTAGGCACACTTAAACTTAAAATGTCACTTACGGGATATCTTCCGTGATTATCTATTATTTTGAGCTCCCGATATTTCGACGCTGAGAGACGACGACGTGACGTTGTGGGTGTGTTTTGTCGTGACTTAGTGTCGAGTTCCAGTAGTGCGCGTAGCAAAAGACAAAGAAAGAGGGTAGACAGATTTGTCTGCTCCTAACAATTTTTTCCATCCACCCGCATTCTCCAGTTAACCCGCGATCATGGCGCTTGCAACAGCGTCGAAATATCGGGAGCTCAAAATAATAAATAATCACGGAAGATATCCCGTAAGTGACATTTTAAGTATAGGTAGTTATGAACCGTGAAAGCTTAAAACAGTGTATTAGGCACACCTCTGCCTATCCTTGCTGGGATTACAGGCGTGATGTTATGTTATGTAGTAAAAACGGGGAGTGTTTATGAATGATATAACAATAATAATATTTATTGATAACGCAAGGTATAGCCACGGTAATATTATGATACAGTAGTGTAACTCGGCCGCATGATAGAAATAAATGCCTACAGCCGCGCGGTACGTAAACATGCGTTAGGGCTGCCCGTCTCCAGCATTGTAATTACATTTGCCTACTTTCTGTTTCTATTTAGTTTTGTGATTGTAAATAACCTTTTTATATAAATAAATTAAATACTTTGTATATTGAACAGGAAGTGTTCAATAAAAATGCGTGTTGTTTTTTTATTGGTAGATTTAATTAAAAAAACATGTTTTTGTTCGAAAAACAAATCGGGCTTATAAATTTGCGACCGAAAAATATTTGCGCCTCGACTGAGTCGTACGAAATGCTTTATTGTTAAATTTTAAAGTATAGGCACCGAAGTTTTAACACAAGCGTAAGTAGGTAGGTACCTACCGTATCATGATTCATTCAGAACCGCATATAACTACATATTTCACTCGTCTCAATAACTTTCCGTTACTCTATTCGCTTTATTTATTAATCCAAACACCTTTTTTTTCGTGAGATAAAAGGAAATACTTATCCATTAAAAAGACACACATTATGTACCTACCTACTAGTAAGTAAAATTATTTTATAGTCTTACCTTTCAGAGTTTCCAGGTAATTTAAAAAAACTTATGTCTGGATGCGTTATTGACGAATTCATACAACCAAAAACAGCACAATATTTCCTACTCGTCATATTAACTGATTTTTAGAGAAAAAATCGCGCGGTTATTGTTAAAAAAACAACACACCGTCCGTTCGACACTGCGGTACAGCCGTGACTGTCTGCGCCCCAAGTGCACCCTTAGATCGAGGCGCGTAGGTATAGCTCGAGTTTCGTCCGTTTCTATGAAGTCGGAATACTGTATCATAATACTACTGTGGTATAGCTATCACGATGACCGTGAACTATACTTGGTCAAAGATTTATTCTGAGACAACGTGTCTCAGAATAAATTCGATTTAATTAATCTATTTAACCGAAGACGTGCATGTATGTATGTATGTACCATCTCAACGGACCAAATGTATCTTACCACCGATACGGCTCTTTTTGTTTGCAGCACCCGGTCGCTATTGAAGTGCTTATGTACGCTCATCAACCAATAGTAATAGCATCGCAGCATCTGATCCCTTGTCTTTGTTAATGAAAAAAAGGGGTCGAAAGAAAATATGGGTGGTAAACAGGTGTGGGTATCGTGTCCACGGAATTTTGTTTGAAACATGGTAAGATTTCGTCCGAGCGAATGGTACCAACTTAGGAATGTAGACGAGGCAGTAATGAGATAATATGGGAAAAAATTTTGTTTTTTTCCGCTAAAATTATTAGATTAGGGCGCGTGGCCGCGAATCATATTTTCATCAACATACAGTATGGCACTGACCTGCTAATAGGTAGATGACACACCAATCAATTGAGATATATAGATACTTTTTAAGAGCTGTCAAAACGCGGCTCTCTCATAGATTTTGTATAGCAATAGCCAACTGTGACGTCACCGTTTATTCAACTCAATGACTCAACTATTTATTAGTTAAAAGCAACTAAAAATCGAATTTGTCAATTAATTGAAAATAAAGCCCAAAATAAAGTCTTTTTTTAGGGTTCCGTAGTCAACTAGGAACCCTTATAGTTTCGCCATGTCTGTCCGTCCGTCCGTCCTCGCTTAATCTCTGTGACGGTTAGCACTAGAAAGCTGAAATTTGGTACCAATATGTATATCAATCAAGCCAACAAAGTGGTAAAATAAAAATTGGAAAAAATGTTTTATTAGGGTAGCCCCCCTATATGTAAAGTGGGAAGTATTTTTTTTTTTTAATTTCAACCCTAACGTGTGACATATTGTTGGAAAGGTATTTAAAAATGGATAGGGGTTTCCTAAAATCATTTTTTGATAATGTCAATAATTTCGGAAATAATCGCTCCAAAAGTAAAAAACAATGTGCCCCCCCCCCTCTAACTTTTGAACCATAAGTTTAGAAAATATGAAAAAAATCTGAAAAGTAGAACTTTATAAGGACTTTCTAGGAAAATCATTTTGAACTTGATGGAAACAACAGTTTTTGTACAAAAAAGACAAAAAGTTGTACAAAATAATTTCTGGACTAAGTTTGTAGTATATTCGTATATGCAAGCATTTTTACATAATGGATACCCACCTTTAAACTCATAAGTGGGAACACTTATTGTGACGGACGGGAAACTACGGAACCCTACACTGAGCGTGGCCCGACACGCTCTTGTTTTTTCTAGAGATTGGTATCTGGGCATTATTGTTTTATGGTCTCATGTAATTGCAAAAAAAACGTAAGAAAATTTGAATTTCGCGGGCTACACTGGCACCTTCACCAATAGACCGCTAGAGCATTTACGAACGCGTGTGCGCCAAGCCACAATTTCACCGAGTGTAGCATAATTTATTATCTCTCGTCAAATGATTAGAGTAGAAATAATAATGCCAAAACAGAAAAGTCCACACTTATCCCAGGCAGCGAGCACACGTACCCTTACAGTTCATCTACTTACTGATAATAGTGTTTCTAGTGAACACCACATCATTGTGTCACATATTATGCCGTTGTACGTACAGGGGTACTCGCTTGCTTGTCACGTATATGTGACAATGGCGTTCAAAAGTTAATTCAGAGCGCAAGCAGAGCGCTTACCCTTGACAAGAAAAAAAATACACATATAAGTAACTTTTAAAAAAAATGTGTATAGTTTTCTGGAACACAAAACAAAATTTACATTATACACTAGCGGACGTCACGCGGTTTCACCCGCGTAATTTCCGTTCCCGTGGGAGTCTGGGAGTACGGGAATAAAATATAGCCTATGTTACTAAGGGTGAATGTAGCTTTCTAATGGTGAAAGAATTTTTGAAATTGGCGCAGTGGTTTTTTAGTTTATTCATTACAAACTAACTAACCGACCGTGTACGCAACACCACACTGCGCTCCAAAACACAAAAATTACTGACGTTGCTCAAAAAGGCGCTAAGCTGAAGTGGGACTGGACTGGCCACGTCTGCCGCGTGCCCAATGAGCCGTGGGCCAAAATAGCCACTTTCTGGAGCCCTGACACAGCCAGAAGGCGTCGCGGCAGACCTCGTAGAAGATGGCGGGACGAGCTGGATAAAACCAACGACCAGTGGTCCACATTAGCCCTGGATAGAGAAAACTGGAAGTCATGGGGAGAGGCCAGCAGTGGGATGACGCAGGCTAACAGTATCAGTATCATTACAAACATACACACACACACACAAATACAAATCTTTCCTTTATAAAATATTAGTGTAGAAGTGTTGAAAAAACATTAAAATGATTGTGATTCGCGTATTGTGCCTATTGTTACACTAATTGTGTCAATCCGGCAGTTAATTAAGTAATTGTTATCAAGGACAACACATAAGTACGTGTCTAAAATAAACATTAACTAACATGTATTGTTTACAAAAAATGTTTATTAAAAACGGAACCCTTATGGGAGTATTTTGTAATCTGTCTGTCAAGACCCTTTATCTCAGGAACGCATGGAGGTTTCGAGTTGGAATTATGTTTGTGTAAGATTTTTTCATATGGTTTTCACCATCGTGAACAGAATTTATTCTAGAAACGTTATGTGTTTTTTGCATGATTATTTGATATTTATGTCAATATTGAGCCACGCATTGTGGGTGCGGGTAGTTTATTACCTTATATTAAATTAAATTTGACATCATAAAGTTTATACAAGACTGTTTTGATAACCTTCACAAAACATTGCAGAGAAGATAGTGAAATTAAATATTATTTATAGAATAAATAAAACTGCCATAAATAGTAAGCTAGGGACTGTAATGCAGACTCCAGAACTGTTCATAAATTAATTAGACTGTTCATTATAAAACTTATATAAACGGGTATTTTCGCGAATTTTACCTTTAATATAAGCCCGACGTTTCGACCGGATTGCACCAGCCGTGGTCGCGGGAAGATCCCACAACCACGGCGGGAAACACCTTCGCTTTGCTGTGGCAGTACCTCCAATAATTCAGTCTTCCCGCGTCAAAACATCGGGCTTATATTAAAGGTAAAATTCGCGAAAATACCTGTTTATATAAGTTTTATAATGTGTTCTGATCGTGGAAATTTAAAATAGACTGTTCATGTCACCAGCGCCTCAACTAGGTTGATAATCTCAATAACATAACCATCCAATGGATCAAAGTACAGAGCGATTCCTGGGGCAATGATGCAGCATGCTAAATGTAGATTGATCCTGCTCAATAGAATGGTACCACGATACCAGTGGGACCCGTACCCGTCCTAGGGAAATTGGATTGAATTATTCTCACACCCTTTGACCTGCACACAAAATACGAACTTTGGACGTGGAGTTGCGGACCCCAGCCCGTTATACAATACAAATGGCAGATGTTTTGTGCTCACATTTTCAGTGCTAAGCTAATTTTGGTATCTTTGTGCCTATTTTTTTTTTGTTTTTATGTTCTGTAGATATAAATAAGTTCCAGATGGCCATGACAATGACATAGCAAAAACTCGTATCTATTTTAAACTTTTATAAATAAATTATCAACATGTAAGCAGCAGCACATAAGTTTTTTTTATAAAGCTATTCAATTGTCTGTCAAATTACGAACATCGCGAAATTACGTCATAAGATCAAGTTTTTAATGTTTACAAACTTGAATTGAAATGAGGCAAAGGCAACTGATACGGTCGGACTTTACAAAAATATTTTGACTAGCATAACACTCTCGATAGTTCAAAGTCTACACAGTAACCTTGAAATGAATATTTTAGGGGCTAACGAGCGATAAACGACGTCCATCATCTAAAAATAGATTCATAGGAAATATTTGTAGTAGCGACACACATAAAAGACTTACCCATAGAAAATATTTGGGCACACCATCGAGATTTTCGAAAATATTTTAACTTTTTTGAAACTATCACGTTACACAACACTGTTAAAAGAAGTTTACGAAGTAAAGAATAAGATTTGAAAAGTACTGTCACTAGGTAAGGTAGATGTTTAGTCAATAATTTTCTTAAACAAAGAAAAATGTGAAAAACACAGTACGTAATAATCGGCACTGTACAACTCACAACTTGCTCAATCAGCTGTCAAAATTGTAATGACAGCAAAATGACAGACAGCTGTAATGGTTGATGACAGCAGCGCCTAGCGTGCCCTTGAAAGGACTCAAAATTCTACTATTTTGTATTCCTACCAATGTTCATAATTTTTATGAATCTAAATACCTAAAGTTATTTTTTAATAATGAAAATAAATTAAATCTAAGAAAATCACTCTTAGATAACAGACAAATAACATTGTTTTATCAAAACTAAACTAGTCAAGTCATTAAGCTGTAATGTTTTGTCTAAGAAAATAATGTTTAATAAATCTAAGGTATCAACAAACATACGTAAATTCACTTTTTCCCATAGTGAATTCATTGCCACTTCGCCACTTGTATTATCGAGCATCCTTTCATAAAGGGAGCTCGATAATTATGTAATGAGTGGCCACCCATCCACAGACCAACCTCGCGTTGGCGTTGCTTAACCTTGAAGATCGGACCGCACGTCCATTATCATTGGGCCACGAGCACTCCAGCGGTTAGGCAATTCCAAATAATGTTTGCTTAAATGATATTCTAATAAACGGATAACCTATACACCTACAAAACCACCGAAAAAAGTGTTCCGCGCAGCAGCGGCACCACACTTTTCATTCGTTCTACATTTCAAATGATACAAAAAGGATAGCTCGATAAAACTAATAAGAAAAAAAGAGACAATTATTGTTGTTCTATGTCTGTAATGAAAGCGTCCTTGTCGTACTCACGACAAAAATGTGTTTCCCATCTCTTTCTTTTTCAGAATATTAGGAAAATAAATGAAAAATATTAATAAATCAAAGTATATTATGTAGTTACATGTGGTATGAGATCCCTTGTGTTTTATTTACTTTGGTATCATAATTGGTACACTTTCTGAACATACACGATGGCATTTTTACAATTTTATCTAAATTCGTAGCAGTGTATCGCTCGTCGCCATGCGTGTTGCAGACTAAAGGCAATACAGGCCAATTGGGCCGTTTTCGAGTCTTAACAATTGCGCACTCACAACATATCTGTTTACTAGAATATCATTGGTTTGCGTAGTTGAACTTTAGCATTTTTTAGGCAGATTCCTCAGGGTTGAAGATAAGAGCATTGAGGTAGAAGCGCCAGGGTAGCCCACATAGATTTAATATTCTTTTGTTTCTAGCAATTTGCAAGTTAGTGTGACCAATACAACCCTCTATGGATTGATTTTTCATGAAACAGTTATTCAATGGGGTTAAATGAACATTTAAGGTTGTATTGAAAATTTTAATGGCATACAATTAACGAACCACCAAATACAACAAAATTAAAGGCAATAAAATCACTTTTGATTGCCAAAATTATTAAATGATCACCAAAATTAATCCCCATTTTATCGTGAAATTAAAACAAAAAAATATTTTTTTTAGTTAGTGACCACCAGAAATTGAACCGTTATGCTCTTGCATCCGAGTCAAGGGAGACCCAGTTGACGGAGCCTAGCTTCGCGGGTCTTCTACTTCTGAATGGTTTACCTAATTTATCCGTGTCGGGATGCCCCAAGTCGGCATAAGCAAAACTAGTTAGTCATCAACCACCTCATTAAAATTTGGTGCTCAATTTACTAAATTTGGTGATCAATTGATATTTTAAGTGGTAGATGTTAGTAGTCACAAAGTTATTTTTGGTGGTCATTATTTATGGATCTCTTAGTTGTCCGAAATAAAGTGATTTATTATTATTATTATTATATTTTCCCCCAATTTTAATTGTAAATACATGCGTATTACGGCCGCGAATCATATTTTGTTCAAGCCCGACACTGACCGACGAATTGCAAAAACCTTAGATTTGAATATCGCGCTTCCCTTTTAACGCATAAAAGCAAACAAAGATATTGTTAGAAAAGGTGTTTATTCAAAATATCATAATAAATATGCGTACACACACGGACAAAATATTATAACCCAAATACAACTAGTGGAAACTACCAAATTACCACAACGGTAACTGGCAACACAACACGAATGCACAAACAATAACAAACTTTAAATTATACACTATTTTATGTATAAAGTTTTCATTCTATTAGCACCATTCACTCATACAATAGCTTTTGATTTATTTATATTATTTTAATAGGCGTGAAGTTACAAAATAAATGTAAGTCATTACAGTTCTTTTACAGGCGAGAGCAGCGACCCATTTTGAACCTTATTGTAACAGAAATAGAGGTCACTTTTATTTTGATAGTGATTCAAAATCAGAAGTTAATAAATAGAAAGTACTTTGTTCACATTTATAGTCATTCTCCTAACACTTTGCCGGAATCAAACCTCGCTCAGCAGTTACTAGACCAACACGGCAGTGAAAACTCCCAAATTACTGTACTTATAATATTGCTATGACTTCTGAAGACATAATTTTAAGTCACAAGAAATACCAGCGCGACCAGAATTTAAAAGTCAGTAAACCTGAAAGTAACAAACATTATGTTGCGTATAATGTGTTTGTTAGTGAATAAATATTAGCATTGACTATCATGACGGTTTCAAATAATTTAACCTGGCAACACAGACCGCCGTAACTTATTGCTATGTACTCAGAAGAATAATTTCCACCAATCGGCTTGCATCGCATAGGATCGGAAAGGATACGAACGGATGCGGCGACAGCCGACCGCGTCCGGCAGGATGTCGCAAATACTTTCGGCTACGATCGCGGAACACGACCGCGGTCATAAATAAATAATAATAATAAATAAATATTGCTGGACATTACACACAGCACCATCTAGTGCCACACTAAGCAACGAGGCTTGTGTCGTGGACACCAGATAGTTGATATACTACATAGATACTTTTTTTTTGTAAATACATACTTGTTATACATATAAACATTCATGACTCGGAAACAAATGTCCATGCTCATCACACAAACATTTGCTCCGACTGGTATTCGAACCCGGGACCCTAAGAACGTAAGGCAGCCTCACTACCGCACCGCTGCGCCAATCAGGTCGTCTAGACTTTAGATATAGACTTTAAATTCTGTGTACACGATTTAAAATCGTTTATAGATTATAAAATCCGTTCCGATCCGATGCGATGCAATATCATCCTAGAGGCTTAAAATAATTTAGTGCATATGAAACAGTTTAATGTTATTTAATCACTAAAGTCCAGATCGGAGTCAGAGTCCGGACGTCCGCGAATGGTCTTCTTGGTCTGTATGTCCAGCTTGCGAGCCTTGCGGGCGTCCGCCGGCGGCGTCAGCAGGTCGCCGTGGTACTCGATCACGTCGGCTCTGGGTACACGACAAAAATAATCTAATTAGGCCGTCAGTCAGATTATAAAAATATATTAAAAATTAAAAAAATATATTATATATAATATAATATATATTATATTTATTATAATTTATTATATTATATTGTTTATGTATAATAAGTATGTATTTACAAACAAAAAGTATCTATGTAGTATATCAACTATCTGGTGTCCACGATACAAGCCTCGTTGCTTAGTGTGGCACTAGATGGCGCTGTGTGTAATGTCCAGCAATATTTATATTTATTTATTTAACTGGAAGTCATGGGGAGAGGCCTTTGCCCAGCAGTGGGATGACGCAGGCTAACAGTATCAGTATCAGTATTTATTTATTTATATAAATTAAAAACAAAAAAAAAAATTAAAATAAAAAAAATTAAGAAATGTTAAATTTATTAAAAATGTTATAAAGAGGTAAAATTTGTTTGTAAGTTTGTATGTAGGGGGTAATCTCCGGAAGTAATGAACCGATTTCAAAAATTCTTTCACTATTATAAAGCTACATTCACCCTGAGTAACATAGGCTATATTTTTTCCCCGTACTCCCACGGGAACTGGAACTACGCGGGTGAAACCGCGTGACGTCCGCTAGTTAAAAATATTTGACCCGTGTTTTTTCTTTTGTTACGTAAACCAAAATTGATGAAGATACGACGCTTTTAAAATTCTCAATACGTCACGCCGTGCTATAATTTTTAGTGCGTTGTGACGTCACGAGCCCCCCCTCACGAGTTTTGATGCGTTTTATCTTTGTCAATATTCATTGATTTACAAAAACAAAAAATACGTGTCCATTATTTTCCAATACTCTAACTGACGGACTAAATAGATTTGCAATTTATTGATGGTGTAAACTAGCGTATTCTGTAACCGCTACTTGTAAAAGCTATTAGTCCTGGGCTCGATGAGCTACCTAGCTATCCTCCACTCCAGCACCTCCGTAGTGAAGTCGTCCCGGTTGCCGACGTCGGTGAAGCCCACCATGAAGTCCGTGGTCTTGTTGCCCTTCACCATGCCTATGGTGGGGATCACGTGGATCTTCAGGCGGCCTGCGGGACGAAAAGTGCACGGTGACTAACACAATATGTAGGGAACTACGCGTCCCGAATGGCGGGGTCGCCTTATAGGGAGCTATAGTTGGTGCCAGTTTAGATGCGAATATCGGTCATTGCCCTTTCCCTAATTAATATCTCTTCGAACGATCCAAAACAAATAAACCATGTATCGTTTTTCATTACAAAAAGTGTTGAAGATCACGATAGATGACGATTCAAGACTTGAACAGGCTTAATTTTGGTTTTCTAAATGTTTCGAAGTTTAATAAATGTAGGTGGGGTCAATGACCGCTATTCTTATCTTAACTGGCACCAACTATAGTGTTGTTGACACAACTGAACCCGAGAAATTACCATTTATTACTGTTGTTATTATATTTATCCCTAAATGTACACACCGCCTTGCAAGACTGGCGGTCAGACTGAGCGTTCTTTATGTTACCCTTAACAACTGCTAACGATCTATAAAAGACAGGCACATAGGGGTCTCAGTATGTAAAGGATGGTCACTCTTCACAGATTAAACAATTTTTGAAGTGAATACTTCTTTAGGCGCGTTGAGCACTATTTGGGTGAAGGAAAAACATTGAACTCATTGTCAGTTGACGTAACGTGCGGTCACGCTTCGTAGCACTCGTAGGCGATCCGCTACGGCGTAGCACCACATAGGCATGCACTGGGCATAACTAGTGCTACGACTGGGGCGGGGTGTACTTTTTGTTTTCACTTCTATCCGGCAGTCCCCAAAGACTGCTCCGATTTTTTTTTTAATAACTTGTCTCTGGCTGGCTTCTGCTTAACCGGACCGTCCTGTGGGTGCCTAAGTGTAAGGCCTCCAGCCCGGAGCACCCCCTATGGGATGCGAGCAGGACACATGCTACCTACACGTACTATCGAGGACACTCCCGCCTGACCACCACTAAGCTTATTTTTCCTTGCACTCGCAACATAGAAACGCTCTCTAGCCCCGCCCCGTTGACTTTCTATAGAAATAATGAATGAAAAGATACCGAATCAGCCGAGCGCACTGACGACGCACGCCAAACGAGAGGTATTGTTATTTGTCCGCCAAAGTTGAGGCTTTCCTAATAGGCCGAAACTTTAAGGGGGCGTGGCTTGGCGCCTCCGCATGTTTTAAGCGAAAAAAAATTAAAATGGTCAGGCGGAAAAGACCCCGACTGTACCTCACCAACAGACACATGACAATCACCAACGGCACACGCCTCTCACACCGATCAAGTCTACGTCTACCAGAACTACTCACTAGTGAGGAATGGCGCTCGCTCCACGTCCAGCTTCACGAAGCGGGTCTCCACGTGCTTCCTCGCGAGCAGCTTGAGATGCATGTCCACGATCTTGCAGCGAGGGGTGTCACTCTTGTAGAAGTGGCAGACGACGTTGACGCTCTTGTTGCAGATGGTGAAGAACTCTTTCTCGCCGTCGATCTCCGTGTAGTCGCCGTGGCCCTGGAAGTAACATACAACACACTTCATAATGTTACGATACGAAAACAGCAGAAGTGTACCTAGTAGTACAGAGACTTTAGAGAAATGTGGTGGTTAGGGAATGCAATCTCGCGGATCCGCAATCCCGCAAATGCGGGCTCCCCCATGAAATTAGCAGGATTACAAAGGCGGGATGACACGTGCGGGATCCGCAAGATTTGCAGGATTGTACAACTGTTTAGAATTATTAGCCCACAACATTATTTTCTAAGTCAGTAAATGAAACAATAGAATTTACTTAGAAGAAACAAATAGTATAATTAAATTTTGATCAGAAATAATGGTGTCGATTCTGTTGTGCACAAACTAAACTTAATTTAGGCTATAGCTATCTTTTACTAAAAGGCAGTGCGAGAAAAGGACGGCTATAGCCATGAACTAACACTAACTAGAGATGTCAAACTAGTTTATGCCTTGCGCTTCACTGTGTTTTTAGTCGACATGTTTTTACGTGCACCCTTCATTTGTATAGAAATATTAGTTACAACTAAATTTAACAGCTCTAAATTACGTCCGTCTCTTTCTCGTTTTATTAGAGAGAAAAAGATAGCAATAGCTTTAATTAAGTTTAGTTTGTGCACAAAGTGAATTAAAGTCTGAAACTGGGACTGATAGGCTCAATCTTGCGGATTTGCAAGATTATCTTGTAGGTGCTGGATTGCATTCCCTAGACCACTAGGGAATGCAATCACATTAGCGGTCGCTCCACCACCAGGTGGAGCGACCGCTAACCGGAAGACGTTGTGTTTGTAGGTCTCCCACTAGGTGGACCGTTATATATATAGAGGCTTATGTCCAGCAGTGGACGTCTTTCGGCTGAAATGATGATGAATAGGGGACGAGTCTACTGGCCAGACGAAAATGAAGACTATGTGACTGATACTGAGAAATTCCTGATGAAGAGACCCAATAAGATTTTCTTCACTGTGTGAATCAAATTCAAGACCTAATGCTATGCAGCAGCGGTCGCGACTACTACACTACTACAACAGCACATAACGTCCACAGCTGGACATAAGCCTCTCCCATGATGGGAGGAATTAGCCGTAATCTCCACGCTTGGCAGGCGGATTGGAGATCGCAGTGATGAAAGACTAACAGAAAACGCTGCTGCCCATTCTCAGTCTACGGAGGCGCAAGGTGTTCTGCCTCAGACATTAGTTGCCTTATACGACACCCGTGAGTGTAATAGGTTGGTTCTATTCTACTCTGCCGGATACCACACGGCTAGTCGCGACTGTAATTAGGAAAAGGGGACTAAAGTTCTTCATCCTCAAACTCGAAAGCATTTATTTCAATGAGACCATTAAAAAAAAAAAAACAAAGCTACAGTCCCAGTCACAAGGCATAATAACTTGAGAAAGTACTGTAGTTGCCCATTCCCTAGCGTAGATCTCTATGGAGAAGAACGGGCAAGAAACTCCATGGACACTCTTTTAAATCAAAATGTTGTTACAAAATCTTGGTTACTTCATTAATTTTGAGATTATACATATATGTGAGAACGATGTAGAAAGACTTGCAGATTAAGGGCCTATACTACCTCAAATTAGCAACTCTATTTGTGGTGGTTCAAACTTCGTTTGAAATACTGTTAGAATAAAGTTCTAATCAGCTTGCACTACAAAGCGGTTATTACGTCAGTCACTGCGGGACGAATAGTGCGAAATTAGTGTTTTTTTGCGATTTATAAAAAATCTATTGATTGGACTAAAAAATAAATAACATAAGACCTGCTTTATAGTTAGTTCAGTTAGTATAAAAAGTATCATGATCTAATTTGAAGTATTTTATGATTGCCAGCAGTTTATTGTTCAGTTTAGAGGTAACTTTGGGATTTTTTTCTATCGAGAAAATTTTATGGAATCGTGTTTTCGCCAAACATGGACTTAACATTAGTCAAAAATTATTGCTGCAATATTTTAGGCGTGACGGAGGATCATGCTAAGCCATTTGAGGTAGTATAGGCCCTTAAAAGCGAATCCTCTCTGCGAATCCTCCATAGAAAAGGGAGGATCCTCCGACCAGATGAGTGTTACGTCTGGTGGGTTATTGCCCGACAGTTCAGCCATCACGCCACCACACAAACAAGAGATAGCTACTTACATTAGCCAGCCACTCCTGCTTATCCTTAGCTCTCTTCTTCATCTCAACGATGCGCTGCTGTCTGATCGTTTCCAGGTCACTCGAATCCATGGTCTCCAACCTGTTTCAAATGAGATTCTTAAAATTCATATTCTGACGGTGCTTGCAGGTGTTATCTATAGATGTTGTAAAGGTGTAGGTGGTCGACTGCAGATCTAATACAAGGTGGGCAAGGAGAAATTGGTGGCTATTGACACAAACAATTTTGCTGCATATTTTATACTTTTGACATTATTTACTTACTAGGGAGTATGGGGATAAAATATAACCTATGTCACTCAGGGTGAATGTAGCTTTCTAGTGGTGAAAGAATTTTTTAAATTGGCGCAGTAGTTTTAGAGTTTATTCATTACAAACATACACACACACACACACACAAAAATACAAATCTTTCCTCTTTATAATAGTAGTGTAGGTTTGAATGAACTTACATTGATGATTTTTTAAATGCTACTTACCGTCTAATATTATAAATTGTTGTGCCCGACAAGGGTCCATGTGAACTTTATTTTAATAAAAAGACCTTGTAAAACACATGTGATATGCAATAAATAATTGAATTGAATTGTTATTATTGCAGCAGCTTGGTTAGGCCTCCCAGAAAGTGGGTGACCTTGTGAGGGTCGCGGCAATTTCTATGTTGGGATTCAGAATGATGTACTGACTACAAGGTTTGTGTGTTGATGCTATTTATTTAATATTCCTTTCACTCGTTCTTCACAGAACAACATTCTAAAATTATCGTCTTCCATTCGTCAGCAAACAATGTTATAATTTTTCGCTTCCGACGACCCGAATGGCACAGGGGTAGTGAGGCTGCCTTACGTTCTTAGGGTCCCGGGTTTGAATCCTGGTCGGAGCAAATGTTTGTGTTATGAGCGTGGGCATTTGTTTCTGAGTAATGGACGTTTAAATGTATAATAAGTATGTATTTACAAACAAAAAGTATCTATGTAGTATATCAACTATCTGGTGTCCACAACACAAGCGTCGTTGCTTAGTGTGGCACTAGATGGCGCTGTGTGTAATGTCCAGCAATATTTAATTTAATTTCTCCACTTTTGGTACACACGCTGGAGAGAACTCTTTGAGGGTGACTGGGCTGTTATCCACCACGCCAGCCGGGAGCATGTGGGATGGTAGATATCTCGTAAGCTTTCAAATCTAAGACAAGCTCGTTACTAAATGTTGATTTCCTTCAATATTTTGAAAGCGGATGAATGAATAGTCTGTTTGGATAGTGTTGACAACGAAGCTTCTACCAGCAGCCGTTGAAGCACCTCTACTCTCTGCGCTCTGGGGGAGCCTGTGAGTAGTAGCAGATGTCTTTTCATTGGGATGATAATGATGACGTTGGTATTACCTTTCAATCTCACTGTCGAGCTGCTTTTCCATATTGGAGGCCACTTGATGCAGTAGTTGATCCATAATGGAAGGTTTTGTATCTGAAAATATCAGGTAAAAGTTGAGACATAAATATTTTGCAAATCTGTGTTGAACAACTTGATTTTAAATAAGAAGTTAATATTTTTTTTATGAACACAATAAAACCTATAAGTATTTATTTTCTCCTTAGAGTGTATAAATAAAGTGTTTACAAATATAAAATTACTTGAAACTTTTAAGAATCACTTACAATAAATGGAAAATCGCGTAATATATCTATGTTTGGTCTTAAAATTAAAAAAACTTGTTTTTTCTAATGGATTTAATTCAACCCCAACCCCAATCCCACCAAAACTATTACCAAGGAGTTTATTCATATGCTAGATTAATTACAAACAGCTAGTCTCAGAAAATGCGTCTCTTTAAAGATTTAGTCCACAATTTTGTGTGCGATGACCTCATAGCAACCAGCACACATGTTGTTCGATCAAACAATATCACAAAAACTTACCGTTTTCCGCCTTGAAAGAAACTTGAACTATTTATAACCAAAGTTAAATCTTCTATTAAATCAGTTTCCAACGGTATTTATCGTCAATTTATCAAAATAAAGCAATTTTTTGTGAAATGAGCACAGGGACCGCTGTTTTGTTCACAAAAAATTGTCAATTTGACATTGACTTGGCAATTTTTTTGACATATGTGCAGTGTTGCCATACTTAAATTGTTGTCATGAAACTGGCTTGTAACAAAAATAAAGAGAAACTGGGATTTTAGCACAACAGATATCGTAAACAGGAAATACTCTAGTTCATGAAGAATAGAACCAAATATTTTTCAGTTTTCCATGAGTCGACTTGCTCTTTTTCTACATAGCATCACGCCTGTATTTCCTACAAGGTTATGGGACAGAGCTGTCCCTAACTCCCTACAGCACACTCGCATCTCAGCAATGCAAGTCTCATGTATTTACCAGCTGGCATATTACCCTCAACTCAACCGGGAACAAATCTAGACCTCGTGCTGCCACTGAGAAATACTGTTACTGTTATTTTTATTGGAGATTAGATAACTCTTTTACTATACTTGAGTTGCTGGCCACTAGTGCCAGAGCTATTGCACTCCGTGTGTAGGCATGAGATAATTACCTACCGCTTCGCGCATATTGAATATGCAAGCTCTCTAGGGCTGTGCGCTCCAGCCGTGCGTAACTGCGTACGTATGCCGCGTTAATTTTTCGCGCTTTTTTGTCCTTGCGTCGCGTACCTACCTATTCGTACTTCGTGTTTGTTAGCTGACTGATTTATTGATCATTAATCATTACTAGTGAAAATGACAAACCGGATAAACTGTTGCAGTTAATAAATGTAAGTAGAAAAAAAAAATCTTTTTTATATAAATTTCACTGCTCCATGTCCATGCTTCCCATCAGAGTTTATTTTAAAATTACCTAATTGTTAGATTTCGCATTTATGCTGCTATTAAATTTAATAAGTATTCGTAATTTAATATTAAGGCAAGATTTATATGAGTCATTATAATAGAGTAAAACAATTGTAATTACAAAAGTTTTAATTAACATTTAAATAATAATACAAAAATGTTGGTAGTATTTTATTTTGAGTACTTGAGGCAACCCTACCGACTGACCATTAAGCAGTGAGACATCGAATAAAATACGCTAACGCGTGGCGTCAAGGCACAATTTAGATCGAGCGGGCCCAGTTTAGGTATTTATAATGTCGGCTTTCTTCAAGATCAAAGGAGTGCAACTTCTGTACGCTAGTACTATTATCTATTCTGCTGTGCTAGTGCGCAGGTTCGTATGACATATTTATACATTACTTAAATACTAACGCCTTTTTCCATGGGGGTAAACAGAAACTACAGAACCTCTGCTACGATCCTTAAATCTCATATTAGTATACTCTGTTTTCATGAAACGTTAAAAACACGATTATATAAAAAACAAAATCACTAAAATGGAGATGTACTATCGAGGACACTCCCGCCTGACCACCACTAAGCTCATTTTTGCTTGCACTCGCAACATAAAAACGCTCTCTAGCCCCGCCCCGTTGACTTTGTGTAGAAAAAATGAATGAAAGATACCGAATCGGTCGAGCGCATTGACGAGGTACGCCAAACGAGAGTTATTGTTATTTTGCGCGCCAAAGTTGACGCTTTCCTAATAGGCCCAAACTTTAAGGGGCGTGGCTCGGCGCGTCCGCATGATCTAAGCGAAAAAAAAAAAAAATGATCAGGCGGAAAAGACCCCGATAGTACCTACCTACAGGCCCTTTGTGAGTGCTTAGGACGAGTGGAGTACAACTGTGACGGACTGGTTTTCCCAGAGAAGGTAAAAGGAAAAGGGGAAACCAACATAAGAGATATCGGAAGACGAGCTGGCACTGGTGACGATTGTGTTGTGCACAAACTAAACATATATTAGGCTATTGCTATCTTTTAGTAAAAGGCAGTGCGCGAAAAAAACAGATATAGCTATGAACCAAGTTAGAGAAACAAACTAGTTTATGCCTTGCGCTTCACCACCGTGTTTTTAACCGACTTCTAAAAAAGGTTTCTCAATTCGACCGTATGTATATATATTTTTTTATGAGTGTTCGCAGATAACTTCGTCGTATAAGAACCGATTTAGATGATTATTTTTTTGTTGGAAAGGAGATATCCCAAGGGTGGTACCATGATAAGGAAACCAGGGTCTGATGATGGCATTCCATAGAAACCGACGAGAACCTTAAATCGTACTAGTGACTAGTGCGTTTGTTATTTTTTTCATTAAGTATTTTAAAGCACTACTATTTCATGCAGATCCTGAGTCGATCTGATGATGGAGTCAAAGGAACTCAACGATTTACAGCAATTACCTGGTGTTTGGGCTTGATTAATATGTATTGATGAGAACTTTACACCTAGATGGGTTGTGACTGTCATTAGGGGTCTGATGGTGAAGACAAAGGAGAGTTAAGGGAACACCTCAACGTTTTACAGTAGCTACCTTGTGTTTGGACTTAATTAATTTCTATTGATGAGATCTTTGCACCCGTATGGGTTTTAAGTGCCATTACAGGTCTGATGATGGAGACCATAGACAGTCGACGGAATTTTTCAACGATTTACAGCAGTTACCTTCTTGGGGCTTACTTCAAATTGAAGTTTGCATAGCAAATATTTGTACCTACTTATAGGATAGGTACTATCGAGGACCCTCCCGCCTGACCACCTCTAAGCTCATTTTTGAAAAGATACCGAATCGGCCGAGTGCATTAACGACGCACGCCAAACGAGAGTTATTGCTATTTTGCGCGCCAAAGTTGACGCTTTCTTAATAGCCCAAACTTTAAGGGGGCATGGCTCGGATTTAAGCGAAAAAAAAATAAAATGGTCAGGCGGAAAAGACCCTGATAGTACATTACAACTAAACATGGAAAAATAAAAAACTTTTTTGCAAAAAATTAAACCGACTTCAAAAAAAAAATTAAAAAGTGAAAAATAACTTCAGCTTCAGAAGTTGGTGACAAAAAAACTAAATCAATCAAACAAAGGTCATCTAAAATAAAAAATAAGGAAATCATCAAATGAGAGGGTCATTTGATGATTTCCCATCCGAAAAAAAAATCCGCTCTGGGCCTCCGCCCAGAGCGGATTTTTTTTTCGGAAGTCAGACTTTTACTGACTAAAACTCATCCATGTTCCTTCATCGCCCTTTGTGTTCCGTCCGGGGCCGCGGTATCTCTTTCGAACAGCCCCGCAGCCACGGGAACGTCCTGTGTGTAGCCCATGCTATTGTACTCTGGGATAATTGAGCTTCCGATTAATGAAATGGTTTTCGGAATCAGATTCGCAGTTCCGAAGATTACCCCATATTGTATTCAACCTTACAAACATACAAATGTAGTAGAAATCATCTATCCAATCAAGGTACAGGATAAATGTCTGATTGATTGTTTAAAATATATATATACACGAAAGAAAAACAAGTAGGTATATCACATTCATCAATATTTATTGTTTATAAAGATTTCAATTACCTACATAACTACGCTTGTCGCTTCACGGAACCAACTTTAGCTTCGATAGAAGCAGTCACATCATTTCTTAGCTCTGCTTCTCACGCTGGTGGAAATGCACCCTAGTCCCTAGCAGCTGGAGTCCACCGAATCTGAGCGATGTGTAAATCACCAATAAAACCTCGTTATTCACACTTCTCGTCTCCGATTAGCTTTAGTGGAAACTGTTGAGCAGATTGGAGATGTCTCGCAATTGGAGGCCAGCGGAGACGAGAAGAGACGTGGGCGGTGTGCGGCGGTCGCTAAACTGGGCGTGAGGGGTCATCCATTAATCGTGTGAGGCTCGATTTCTTTGAACGCGCGATTTCTAAACCTACCAGGTAGTCTAAAACTTCACCACGCGACCCCTGAGTAGCCTGTACACATCTTTGCTCCGGTCTAGCCAGTAGGTACTCCATCTATGCACAGCTTCGGTGGTTACACAGCTCCTGAGCATATCCTCTCCGCTTGGGTGGAGTCCAGGCCTAAAACTACTTTCAGAACGCAACCAGTACGTCTGATGTCAAACATAATAAGTGTCCACCCTCAATGACGCGGGATCGGCTTCTGCCTGTCCAGAAAAAGCTTTATATCCATGCAATATAAGCGAAAAAGACCTCTTTTCGGTTCGGTTGAACACACTCGACACCGCGAAGACCCAATTGTGATGGTGTCGGCTCAAGCTTACCGCGTCGATGGGTGTGGGGTGGCTGGCCCCTCGTCCAACTGATTTATCAGTAGATTGACAGACTATGCTTTTGCGGTCATTTTGTATTGATTTGACTTGTATCCTAAACAGTCTGGGGGCCTATACTATCACCCTTTATAATGTCACTTCAGTGTGCGAAGGAGATGAAGTTATACTGAATGTCTAGCGCCATCTCTTTCCTACACATATTTAAATAAAA
Organism: Xestia xanthographa; assembly: GCA_905147715.2. Lineage (NCBI taxonomy): Eukaryota > Metazoa > Arthropoda > Insecta > Lepidoptera > Noctuidae > Xestia > Xestia xanthographa. The sequence goes on from LR990654.1 coordinate 30,644,190, forward strand.
AACTACCTACTTAAAAGTTACACAATTATCATTGTTGTTTTTACGGTGGTTTATCTATAGGACACGGTAAATGTGATTAATTGAAAATTATTACACGTTTACCAAATCATGTGGTAATTGTTAATAATTTTTCAATTATATAATCACATTTACCGTAACATATAACTATACAAATAAATAAAATTGAAGTGTATGATTGTAATTACAAAATAACAGCTTTGTAAATGCCTAGGAAAGTAAAAAGGTACGGTAAAATAACAAAAAAAAAGGTTTTTATAAATTTTGTCTGTCTGTCTGTTACGGCTTATCTCCAAAACGAAAAAAATAAGAAAATAAGCTCTTACTTAAAATGTTATTTATTAAACGTATTTGGAAGAGGTTAAAATCTAGTATAGCATGGCAGACCGATTTTACATAAAACAAGATTATAACTATTGCTAGATAGCCTATTGTAGCTCTATTGACAATCAAAAACCCGTAAAACTGGGTCGGTCATATCTAAAGGCAATATTACTATTAATACAATATTATTATTATCATACACAATATAAATACATAAAATCACGCCTTTTACCCATTGAGGGTGGGCACAAACTACAAAACCGTTCACACAAAAATTTAATCAATTACTTTTTCAAATGGCGGGAGGACCTGCACCAAAGTACCCCACAGTAGCCCTGGATGGAATCAACTCGGAAGTCATGAGGAGAGGCCTTTCCTTTGCCCAGCTATGGGATGACGCAGTCTAACGGTACATTCACATGGACGTCAGAGTATACACATAAACACGTTGCGACGTCGCATCGTGCTACGACGCGGCATCGTCTCACGATGCGACGTTCTACGACGTCGCAACGTGCCACGATGCACGGTACGACGTCGTTGAAACTATCCTTTACCGGTGCCACATTCATTTGTTATTTGTCTAGTGCGGTCCATTTTTCGAAATTTACTGCGACCGACCATACGACGAAATTGTGACATGTATGCGATGTCGTGGCACGTTGCACTTGCGTTGCGACGTCGTAGATTACCACGATGCGACGTCGCATCGTGTTTATGTGTACAAGCCGTAACGGTAACGTTTTATAATACAAGCTTAAAAAGTTAAAACTTTTCACGTTTCAACTAAGAATAGGATTAACCTTGCGCCATTTTGTGATCTCATAGCCGCATAGCCTGTGTTATAAATGTGCAAATTGATTTTAATTTAATCTAATAAACGGATTCTAATGATCTGAAATAAATAAAATAATAATAACTGTCAAATCGAATCAGTCAGGTAGGGACAGTCAGGAATACATGAGGCCAATGGCCATGGGGGTTAAATATTGGCCTCAAACTAGACTAAACCTATATCTTGAGCGCCAATACGGAGCCACGACGGTTATACGAAAAATTACGGTTGCAAATATTTACACGAATTAATCGACTAAATGATCTTCGGTGAATAAACCAGTCGTTCCAAGATGGCGTTTAATTAATCACTTGAATTAGCGATGATAATAATATGAAGTTTACGATAAATTGAAAATTATTTTATTTACAATGTTTTAATGGTGTGAGGTCTCACAATTAAATCTGTTCGAATTGGTTTACACGGCTTTATAAATCCTAAGTCTTGACTCCGATAGGGCTGCTAAGACACTGGCCCCATTTATTTGTACGGAACACACATCTAACGCGGGCTCGGCAGCCGGCAGGGACATGGTCTTGGACCCATCCAAGCCATGCAGGTATAGGGCAGCGTCACTTTCAGAATGAGCTGCCACCCAAGAAGAACCCGGAGCCCTACAGAACGTCGCCCTGGACATAACTGAGTTCACGGACGATCCATTGAAAATATTATCCAACTTTATATTAGCCCCGTCAGTCTCACTCAATGTTGGCGTCAAGGAACACAAAGCCAACTTCGATCGCTCGGAGCCTTTCGGACGCATAGAAATCAAAGCTCTCCGAGATTCAAAGTCGTAACACATTGACATGAACGCGCCAGAGACAGGGAACGCCTTAGGGCTCCATGCGCCAGATTTTGGCTCCCAAAGCCAGCAGGAATTCAACTGGCACGATATAAGACCGTATTCCGTTGAGCAGACGGAGACAACTGGTGACATGTCCCCTGTACCTGTGAGGCTGCCCAGACATGTCGATGAGTTCCTGAAGTCGTATTGATAGATCATGCCACCGACTCCGCCGACGTAGAACTCGTTGGTTCTTTGACAATCCCAAGCGCAGGACCAGAGGGGGATTCCTGCGTTTATCGACACATTTGGAATGCCTCTTTCGACTATTCTAGCATTTTTGTCTAAACCTACACTTAGAAGTAAATCACAAGGCTGCGAGTAGACGATGTCCCTGATCGGTTTAGGATGGAGATGAACGAACTGCCCTACGGTATTGTCTATGCAACTGACCTTCCTGATACCGTAACCAGGGAACAGAGTGCTGGTACTTTTCTGCGACACGTATAACTCATAAGTCCTGCAGTTGTAAGTTAAGACTCTGCATCCGCCATCTTTGCACATCTCCAAGTTCTTCTCAAGAGCGAACCTCCAGGGTTTTCTCTCAGTCTCTTGCTTGGTCGCTATCTTTGAAATAGTTTTTTTCAAATCTACCAATTGATCAGCCAGCGCCATGTAAGTAACATTCGCTGCACGTAACTTTATTTCTGCCCTCTCTTTTTCTCTCTCTAGTGTTTCAACTTGTTGCTGTAGCCTAGTTATTTCTGAGGTATCTGCTGCCTTTAGCCTCCTTGCGTAAATGAACCTTAGGTCTTTGAGTGAAGCTTTACTTTTGCAAGTAGGACATGATCTGTCTTTAGTAGCTTGGGCCTTCAACCAGCGTTCTACACATTCGGAGCCGAAGAGATGGCCACATTTTAGAGCTACTAGTCTATGCTTACCGGAGTTACCCCAGATATCGAGACAGATGGGGCAAGTCTCTCCATCTACATCGTCGTTTTTGTCTGGAGAGTTGATTTTTCTAACTTTAGCGGGAGGTTCTCCAACGTCAATCGCTGTATTGCTGTTGGAGTCGGTCTCTGGTAACGAGTGGTTGGACTCTTCACTCGCTATAGAAATGACAGTGCTGCTGCTGCTACTGTCTTCATCTTCTAGCACATGCATACCAAGTGATTGCCACACATGCCTAGGAATATAGTCATATATACTTCGGTGATCATTAGCTGCACTCCACTCATTAAGTACTCTGAGCTCTATCGGTAACGCGCGGGTCGCAGGCACTAAAATGCTGGGGCTAACCGGGTTGACGGAACTGCCTCCTTCAGGGGAGCTACCCCCTGCAGAGGCGCTAGCCACATCAGGTGATGCCTCACTCATCACGTCATTTGGAATCTGCAAAGAGAAGATCAAACTGAATAACTTACAAATTTCGTAATGTGTCAAGGGGAGGCCTGTACTCAGCAGTGAGTGATTACGGGCTGATGTGATGATGAAATGTAATCATTCTGAATAATTGTGACAGCGCAGTCCCCCGAACGCGCTGCCACAATACTTGCTGTCCGAGTCCGACTGTCCTATGGTTGATGATATCCCCGAAACTATGCATTTTTGGACCACATATTCTAGGAGTTATAGTATTATTTTTACCTACAGAATATAACCCTAAAGTTATGGGATATAAAAAAAACAGGTTGTATAATGCTACTTTTGTTTTGTTGTTCTTCTTTTTTACCCGACTGCGCCAGAAGGAGGGTTATGTTTTTCGAGAGTATGTATGTAAGTATGTATGTATGTATAATTGTTTGGCACGCTCTGTGGCCTGAACGGCTCGATGGATTTTAGCTTGAGAGGTGTCGTTAGATTCGTATTTACTGTGAAAGTGACACTGGGTATATCAAAATAAAAAAAAAGTGGCGGATTTCTGGCGGCAAATTCAAATGTTTGGCATGCTCTGCAGCCTGAACAGCTTTGATAAAGGGCTCATCATGAGGATTTTAAAATGGTATATCTAAGCAACTAAAAAGTGTAAAATAAAAAAATAATAATTTAAAAAATTAAAAAGCCCGACTTCGTAAAAAATAACTAATAATTTGAAATAAAAACTGAAACAAGTTCCACCAACCACTCATTTCGCACAATTCGGCCCGCAGTGACTGACGTAACAACCGCTTTGTAGTGCAAGCTGATTAGAACTTTATTCTAAGAGTATTTCAAACGAAGTTTCAACCACCACAAATGGAGTTGCTAATTTTAGGGTTAGAAGGGCCCTAAGCAAAGACACACGGAGAGCTGATTTGGTACCTCTAATTTGTAGATTCTATTGAATATAGACCATCAACTTTTTTTTTCATCTCACAAATATACACTAATATTATAAAGAGTAAAGATTAGTATTTTTGTGTGTATGTTTGTAATGAATAAACTCAAAAACTACTGCGCCGATTTCAAAAATTCTTTCACCACTATAAAGCTACATTCACCCTGAGTAACATAGGCTATATTTTATCCCCTTACTCCCACGGTAACGGGAACTACGCGGGTGAAACCGCGTGACGTCCACTAGTATTTAATAGGAATAGCTTGTACAATATAAAACTATACAATAAACAAAACTATACAACAATATATTTTGTGAATAATAAAAAACTTGTACAATATAACAGATAAATAAATCTGTTATATTGTACAAGTTTGTTCAAATAAATTCCACCAGTTATGATTAAGGGGGTATACATGGGTGTCAAACTTCATACTTCACTAGAAAGCCCAAATAGCTGATGCTGGCCTTACAGCAGCCAGGTTGAAATGGAACTGGGCTGGTCACATTCAGCGCATGTCAGAGGAGCAATGGGCAAAACGTCACTCAGTAGATACCAGATAGCAAGAAATGGCAATGCAGTGCCCAGAATGAGATGCGAGGGATGGGCTGGACTCTTCTCAAAGGATTGGCCTACTATAGCACTAGATTGTGACAAGAGGAAGGAGAGAAGGGTGGATCTACAGGGAATAATATGCATGAAATACAAAACTCTTTTTATCTATGAAAAATACCTTGTATTGGCGCATAAAAACATTTTGGTAAGTACACTTGTTTAAGTTTCTAACACATAACTTAGTTCACAATTTACTGTTTTATGTAGCTTGTTTTTTGTGAAACGGAACGCACTATCAAAAGTTCAAAACACACCGTCCTTGATAACGCCGCCGGTATTGACGTCAAAGTTCATTGTGTCAAAAAAACACTTTTATTTGAAAAGTGCTTATAGTTTCACTAAAATTTTATTATAATATTGTTATTGCAATTTTTACTTGAATAAAGCACATACAATTAGTAAAATTATTTTATTAAGGCCAAAAAAATTTGATGTAAAGAAGGCAGATTGTGGATAATGGCGTCACATCATGGCCGCGACAGCTACGGACGTTTGAACTGACTTTAATATTTTTTTTGTGCGACAAGCAGTAGTCGAACTTAACTTTTCTTGGGTTGATAGTACTGTATTTTATTGATTTAAGTGCAGAAAAAATTACGTGCATATTCCCTATTATAATAATGTTTAAGGCCCTTGAATGGGCGACCCTATTGCCATCAACCAGGCACAAACCCAAACTAAGGACTGCTACTGAAAGAGATGTCAGTAAAAAGAAGGGGTCCACAAGGGTCGATGCCTGCCAGGGCTGCGGGACTGTTCGAAAGAGATACCGTGGCCCCGGAACACAAAGGGCGATGAAGGAACATGGATGGGTTTTAGTCAGTAAAAGTCTGACACTCTCTTCTGCTCCGCCTAGAGTGGGAGGGGAATTTTGATGATTTTCCATACGAAAAAAAAACAAAGAAAAAAAGGATTGCTACTGAAATATTAAATAAATAAATATCCCTGGACATTACACACAGCGCCATCTAGTGCCACACTAAGCAACGAGGCTTGTGTCGTGGACACCAGATAGTTGATATACTACATAGATACTTTTTACTTTTTTACTGTTTGTATTATGTTCAATAAAACAAGCATTCAGTAACATTTGTTTTATTCTTAGCAAGCACTAGGTAGCACTGTACTGGATTTACAAATGCAAGTGTAGGGTACTTATAAATACCTTATTAGTCAAGAAGGTTTCCAAATACCTACATAATTGATACATAACATACCTTTCCCCCAAGTATGCACAACAATTATATAAACCAAAAGTGTACAACACCACTAAGTACAGTACTCCCAAATTAATAATGCGCATGCAAATCTTCGCCAATTGTCGTATTCCCGGAAACACCCGAATCATTGAATCGGAGAGAGCCCTAAACGATGCACTTGCATTTTGTACCTTGATCGAAAGAAACAGGAGTCAATGTCATATGTCAAATCATGTGAAACAATTGAAAACAATTCGGGCGGTTGGCGGCTGTCGCCGGTCAGTCAAAGGTCCGTCAGTCGTCTTTATATATTGGTGGTGACTGCACGTGTTCTCTCTGTGTGGAATTATATAGAGCTGCTATTACACACCCTTCTTGGTTTTGTTTTCAAAGGTGAATTTAATTTCAACTTTAATTATCTTACTCAAATTGAAATAGTTTATTTTGTAAAATAGGTAAATATACTAACATTTTTCACGTTTTTTAATATTAAAAATACCTACGTTAAATACATATATTCAATGAGAAACAGAAGAAAATTGAGGAACTGATACTTAATACTAGTAGTTACAGAATGAAGTTGTTATCACTGGGCCTGGCATAAGGTGACTTGGGATGCGAGCACAATTTGTGTTTTAACTTGCCACCGGCATAGCTGGCTTCTGCTCCGCTAGGTATTCCTAACATGTCAGCCCATTCTTCTGAGCTAGGTATCTGTATTACTTGCTCACTTTCTTGACTGTCCTCTGTATCTCCTGTCTCTTCTTGTTCCTGACTGTCTGTCTGGTCTTCCCTGCCATTAGCAGTATTCCTCCCTTCCTCTTCAGTAACGTCATTCCCTGGTTTTTTCTTTAGTATTTGGTCAATATGCCTATTGACAACATCTCCGTCTTCAGTTGTTACTTTGTAACTCGATGGGCCATCTTTACTCGTCACTGTGCCTGATAACCAACGTGGTCCTCTACCGTAGTTTCTATACATAACACTTTGACCAACATTGGTATCCCTATGTTTCCTCAGACCATTGTTAACGATTTGCTGTTCAACTTGCTCATGCTGTTTATTGTAAGGCTGGATAGTATCGAGTAAGGTCCGTAGTCGTCTATTCATCAATAATTCAGCAGGACTTTTCCCTGTCCCTGCACATGGCGTCGCTTTTAATCCTAACAACATATTAGGCATCCTAATATCCCATGGTAGTTGGTCCATTTTACGTAACTTGTCTTTTACAGTTTGTACCATGCGTTCCGCTAAACCATTCGTTGCAGTTACTATGGCGCCGTGGTAATGTGTTTTATTTTATTGGAATCTAAGAATCGTTTCATTTCAGATGAGACAAAAAACGGTGTACCGTTGTCAGAGACCAATGTCTCACATAACCCATGTGTAGCAAAGATCATTCTTAAATGTTTGATAACTGTTTCTGTAGTCATATTATTAACGATGAACACCTCAGGCCATCGGGAATATGCATCGACTATAATTAAAAAGACTTTATTTTGATAAGGTCCCGCAAAGTCAACGTTTATGCGAGACCATGGTCTTGTGGGTACAAGTACAACCCACTCATAGCTGGTCCTTGGTGGCATGTGTCGACTTTCGAGACATTTATTGTAGTTGCCGACCATTGACTCGATATCTTCATTTAACTGAGGCCACCACACGTAGCTCCTGGCCAAAGCTTTTGTTTGTACAATACCGCTATGTGATTTGTGTAACGTGCGTAAAACCTCACTACGTAGTGACGGTGGCACCACTACGCGACAACCTAGAAGAATACAGCCTTCGTGTATAGAGAGCTCACTCCGATGTAACCAATATATGCGTAGCTCTTCCTCCGTGACTTTCGGAGGCCAACCGCTCAAAATATGATGTATAACTCGCGAAAGTATCTTGTCCTTTTTTGAAAGACTTTCAATCTGCTGGATGTCCACAGGAAAGTCTTCAGGAGCCTCCGCCATCAATAGAATGTCACAAAGTTGTTCCTCAGGTTGCTCAGGCACTGGTTGTGGCCAGCGACTAAGACCATCTGCATTTCCTATTTGTTGGCCCGGCTTGTACACTATGTTGTAACTGTGTGAAGTTAGTACAATAGAAATTCTTGTTAACCGTGGTGATATAATATTAGGTATTGGCTTTTTTGGATCAAATATACTGACCAACGGTTTGTGGTCCGTTACTATGGTGAAAGACCTTCCCATTAAGTAGTTATGAAACTTTTGAATCCCAAACATAATCGCCGTCGCTTCTTTATCAAGTTGAGAATATTTCCGCTCATGTGAATGTAATGTTCTTGAACTCATGGCAACAGGTCGCTCTTGGCCATCCTCCATAACGTGAGACAATACTGCACCTGCACCATATTCAGAGCTATCACATGTCATTACCAAAGGTTTGTTTAAATCATAATGTACTAATGTAATATCTGAAGATAGTAATTGTTTCGCCTTGTCGAAACTTTCTTGTTCTAGGTCTGTCCATTGCCACTTGTGTGACTTGTCAAGCAACCTGTGAAGTGGCTCAAGTATAGTCGCCTTGTGAGGTATGAACCTCTCATAAAAATTATACAAACCTAAAAATGCCTGCAGCTGCTGGACATTCTTGGGCTCCGGTGTTTTAGTGATAGACTCCACTTTACCGGGCGCTGGATGAATGCCGTCGGCGTCGATGACAAATCCCAGGAACTCTACACATTCTTTAGCAAATTTGCACTTACTGGAGTTGAGTCGCAGTCCAGCTCTCTGTATGCGTGTCAATACCATGTCTAGGCGTCTGCACATATCTGGCAAGGTGTGTCCGCTAATGATAATGTCATCAATTAGAACCGCAACTCCCGGAACACCTGCCAGCAATGCTGTCATCAACCTTTGAAATATTCCTGGACATGCTTTTACACCAAACGCCAGCCTGTGAACAGTGTAAAGACCTTTGCACGTATTCAAAGTCAGCAATTTAGCTGTGTTCTCGTCTACCACTACCTGTGTATATGCACGTTCTAAATCCAATGTGGTAAAGTATTTTCCACCAGCAATGATAGCAAACACTTCGTTAGCAGTTGGCATAGGATAAGTATCCGACTCAGAAGCCTGATTGACCGTACTGCGATAATCGCCACACAGACGAATATCTCCCGATTTTTTAACGATAGGTACAACTGGTGTCGCCCATTGAGAAAAAGAAACTGGTTTAAGTACCCGTTCTGCCACTAGGCGGTCAATTTCCTTCTCAACCCTGTCTTTAATCGCAAACGGAACGGGGCGAGCCTTAAGAAACCTAGGCGTAGCATCTGCCTTTAAATGTATTGTAACCGGATCACCTCGGTAAGTACCTAGACCCTGTTTAAAAACTTCATTATGCTTTTTTATCATTTCGTTGGAAATTGACACATGGGAATCTAAGACAGCATTAATACATACCTTTATGTTAAGGGCTGAAAACCAATCACGACCAATTAAGTTTGGTCCTAACCCTCTAGCTACTATAACATTCAAAACACACTTAATGTCTCTAAACGTTACTTGCACAGTTGTCTGGCCAAGCACAGATATGGGCGTCGCTGTCCAGGTATGTAGGTTGGCCGGCGCGGCGCGAAGAGTGGCGCCATCTCGTGACCGCGCTGATCGTAGCCTCCTCCACGTACTTTCGTTTACCAGCGAGACTCCAGCACCGGAGTCCACCTGCATCGTCACCGGCATGCCGTCTAGCTCTACCGTTACGTCATAGGAAGGTACTCGTAGTCCTACACTATTGACGCTGTAAATCCCATTCATCTGAATATCTACGTCGTCATTATGGGTATGATTCACTTGTCTTTTCGACCCTTTTTTCTTAGCAATACAAATCTTTTCTATGTGTCCTATTTTCTTGCAGTATCGGCACGTAGCTTTAATAAATCGACATTCTCCTCCGTGGCGGTCACCACACCGGTAACACAGTCGAGAATTACTGTTGGACTGTACTGCGTTGATGTCCATAGGCTCAGGCTCTGCAGCTGATGTTGTAGTAGTCGTTACATTGGTCCCGTGTGCGACATTCCCGGGGTTAGCATTTTGAATCATACGAACATCTCTCCCCGCACTCTCTGAAGATAGCATAGCTTGAACAACATTATCATAAGATAAATTGTCTTTTTTCAAGAAATCGTACTGTAATTTATGGTCGGACAGGCCGCACACGAGCCTGTCGCGTAGCATACGTTCCAAGTCGGAAAAATTGCAATCGGCACTTATTTTTCTGAGCTGCGCTATGTACTCCGCAGCAGATTCACCTTGTTTTTGATCGCGTTTATAAAATTTGTAAGACGTTGAAATTTCATTAGGTTTCGGACTATAATGTTTTGTTAACACTGTTACGATTTCACTGAATGTCACATCACTAGATTTTCTAGGCGTAATTAGCGCCAGAAGGGTATCAAACACTTGAGATCCGCATATTGTATAAAAATTTGCCCTTTTTAATGAGTCCAACACAATGCCATTTGCTTCAAAGCAAAATTTTAACCTGTCCATGTAATTGTCCCAATTGTCTGTTTGAGCATCAAACTCTTTGTATTTCACTGCTCTGCACTCCATTTTAATCACTTTTAGTCCTCGTCGCCACTATTATGTTCAATAAAACAAGCATTCAGTAACATTTGTTTTATTCTTAGCAAGCACTAGGTAGCACTGTGCTGGATTTACAAATGCAAGTGTAGGGTACTTATAAATACCTTATTAGTCAAGAAGGTTTCCAAATACCTACATAATTGATACATAACAGTTTGTAAATACATACTTGTTATACATCAAAATATCCATGACTAGGAAACAAATGTCCATGCTCATCACACAAACATTTGCTCCTACCGGGATTCGAACCCGGGACCCTAAGAACGTAAGCCAATCGAGTCGTCAATTTCACAAAACATAACATCACACTAGTACCTAATCCCTGAAGAGTTAGGCAGAGATGCACTTAATAGGCCCACCCACATTTTGGGTGGGCCTATTGCCAACAGCAGAGCACAAACCCAAACAAAGGGCTGCTCTACTGAGACATTTCTCTTGGAAAAACCTAATAACACTTTCATCATCAGCCTATTAACGTTCCCACTGCTGGGACACAGGCCTCCTCTCAATAAGAGGGAATGGGCTATAATCCACCACGCGGGCCCAGTGCGGGTTGGTAGATGTCACATGTCTTCGAATTTTTGGTTCTAGGACATGCCGGTTTCCTCACGATGTTTTCCTTCACCGTTTTGAGAGCAGCGGTGATGAAATAAATTACACAAAGTAATGCGCCAGCCTGGGTTCGAATCCACGACTTACTGTTCGTAAGTCGTGGCCGCCACCACTGGGCCACCGCTGCTCCATATACTCCAATAACACTTTGGTAGAAATCAAAACCCCTACAGTAAAAATAAAAACTTTGAACATATGAAAATGTTAATTTTTGTCAAAAGTTTATCGGTCTTTGAGTATTCAGGAGTCACGGAGAACTACATATTATGCTTTCTAATAGGGCCAACCCTGGCGCTTTCACCTTAAGGCACCTACATCAGCTAAACGCGAGTTTTATAATGCAAAACAGCATATGATTCACTGCAATAAACAAAACCAGAAAAATATAAGATATTCTTCAGGATCTAAGCTAATTTGATAGTGTTTTGAAAACAAAATACAACTAATTTTATTTGATAGAAAAAAAATCACAAACTTATCACTAAAAAATTATTTAAACAAGTAAAAACCATACTAAAATACATGCAATCATTCTGATTTTTTGTTTTACTTTTTTAGTCCAATATATAGATTTTTTGTAAATCGCAAAAATCCACTCATTTCGCACTATTCGGCCGCAGTGACTGACGTAACAACCACTTTGTGGTGCAAGCTGATTAGAACCTTATTCTAACAGTATTTCAAACGAAGTTTGAACTACTACAAATAGGGTTGCTAATTTAGCTCCTGTACTCGTCTTATGGATGAACTAAACATAATCACAGGTGTGAATAACCAATATTTTTTATCTATACCCAGAGAACAAGCATAGACATGTTGGCTTCAACTGAAAAAACATTTATTTACAGCAAATGTTTAATTAAGTACTAGTGACCCACCCTAGCTTCGCATGGGTGCAATGTACCTTACATACATGTAAAACTTCCTCTTAAATCACTATGTATTGCTGAAAACTGCATTGAAATCCATTGTGTAGTTTATAAGATCTACAAAAAAGTAAGTAGGTATACAGACGGTGCGAGCGACTTTGTTATATTTATAGTATGTTAAGATCCAGCATAGTAAAGTCATAGTAAGTCATTATTTAGTATATTGACTAGACCTTAGTACTGTCACCATCTGGACCAAGCTTTGAACATTTTTCTATGCACTTTTTCAGCAAAAATTTGCGTCATTCTAACTTGGAGAACAAAAGATTTTCATCTGAATTTATTCCCGAATGGTTAAAATGAGGTTTCCGACTATCTATTGTAAGAAATATGCTTTATTTCACAACATTTACGTATCCGCTGTAGGGGGGTAAGTACCTACGCGCGCTTTTGAGAAAATACTCGAACAAAGCAGTTTACGCATGTGATCGCTTCAAAATAGAGAAAACTTAATAAACTTACTTTAGTAACGCTCCTTTTTTTGGGTAGGTAGTAGTGCAATTAGTCAGAAAAGTGCAAGTCAAATTCACAAGTCACCATCATCAGACCATGCGACTCTGTTATTGTAATATAACATAACTGTCAAATTAAAACACCTGAATATAATTTTTTAAAAAATCTTAATAAACTCGAATGTGATTAATGAGGTTAATAACTCTTTTTACTAGAGAAATGTGAAAAACATCGATCGCTCAAGAGATGCACAACATTAGAACAAAACAATTATTATCAAGCCATTTTCATCTGTCAATCAGATACTGTCGCTGGAGTGTTGCCAACTCAACTATTTCAAAATATGCTAGATTGGTGTAAAAAATTGCCAAAAAAAACTAACCTTCTTTAAAAAATGCCAACTCATATAAATGTCAGTATTTATTAAGAAATTAAATCAGGGGAATATAATATCAATGTCTTGATATTCATCAACGTTAGCTGATGTGGAAGGCTGAGAGCTATAGTCGTAACCGGTAACTCCCTTTGGTTCCGATACAAAGTAGTACATTGTCTGGAACAGTGTGAGAATAACAGCACTTTTCTGCTCTTTTTAGGCCGAATCTGACGGACAAAATAGCATTCAAAATTCTCACCGCCAAACCGCCGCAGAGTCGAGTATCGATTTCAATTTTGACGTGACAACGTCTTATAAATTGGTTTGCCGGGTGACACTTCAAGAAACTGCGTTACGCTCCGCTCACGTTATGCGCTCACAATGAGAGTGAGTGAGAGGCACGCGTCGCGTCCGTTCATCCTTCTTCCTACTATACGAATGAATATTCACATTAAAATTATTTTACCACTCAAAGTCGTTGTCACGTAAAACTTTCGCCCGTATACCGACTTTACAGCCACCAATTTTTTATTTCAAGAAAGATTCTGATTTACATTCTTTTCATGTAAAATATGTTAAAAAATATGCTAAACAAGAACAAAATATGCCAAATTTAGCATATAATATGCTAAATTGGCATCACTGACTGTCAGTTGAATTTTAAATATAATCGGATACATGGCCGAAAAAATGTGACCAAAAACGTTTGGGGAAAGGAAAGCACAACTGAGAAACTTCAAACAGAACACTTGAAATAGTTCTTGCTGAATATATTTTTTGTCACCGTGTATGGATCCAAATTTTCAAAATAAATATCATAACACACAGAAAGTGGTTATAAAGATTTTCTAAGTCGAACAATAAAAGCAATGAGGTTTTTTCTTGGCCAGCTTCCACTAAAAAACGATAGATCGCCGCCCTAGTGCTTGAATGGCCAAACGACCAACTTTACCAAAATAGACTTTTTTATATCAAACTATAGCAACCCATAGTAGGTACACGCTTTTTAATGTATATATTTTTTAATTTTGGTATAAAAAATACTAGTCAGGTTTCAAATTCATAAAAGATTTTGGTAAACTTTTCGTTTTAGCCATTACGTAACTTTAAAAAAATGTCTCCTGTAAAATTTGCTCAATGGTCGTTTGGCCATTCAAGCACTAGGGCGGCGAGATGGCGCTGTCCATGAGTTAGTGATAACATTTTGTTTTCGGTGTCCGTTCGTAGCCAAATCAAATTTTTACGTGCAGCAGGTAGCGGTGTCCAAATATTTGGTGCCAGGTCAATACAATCAAAATAATATTTTTTTTTACAAAATCTTTGCATAGTTTAAAAAAAACACCGTGGTCTTGGCGCGGATACAGCCGATACAGGGGGGAGGCAATGGGTGCAATTGCCCCCCCCCCCCCCCCCCCTGAACCGGACTAAATACTTCAATAGCCAAGCTTGAACTAGTTTGACGGAATTGAAACTAAATTCTAGTTGATCTTGTCATGGGCGTCGCCAGGAGGAGTCAGCTGCCCCTAGAGGCTCAGGATTTTTAAAAGTCATAGCTTTTCCTGCCTGATGCCATAGAATGCTATTATACGTAATAAATTGTAGCGTAAAATGGAATCATTATAGTGGCGGATGGCAGATGACGCAAACTCCCAGCCACCCACACGCAACGTGCCCGCGCTTTTAAAAACTGAATGCGTTGTACGCGCCCTAGACACGGAAGCAATGCAAGAGCTTTCCAGTCTATCTCAGTACATACTGAACCTGCGAAAAAACATTTATCAGAAAGGCTCCTTTTTTCTACCTCTGGATTGGCCGCACTCCTATTGGATTTTTGTATGATCGATCTCTATACAATAGACAAAGCCAGAAATAAATTAGGAGCCCCTTGCCCCGAGGCCTTAGATATATGCAATTATAGCCTTATCTGAAGCAATGTTGTAAAAATTTCGAGCTCGCTGCGCTCGCTCTTGAAGCCTAGTTTTTCATGGTTCTTGACTTTGTCTTTATGAGGCCCAGGTAACTTCAGTAGGTCTATTTCAAATTTATCTAAAATTCGACCAAGTAACTCATTTAGAAACGTTCGAAACCATTCTAACCTGTCCAAGGCAAGGTCTCGTAAGAATTTTCGGCCCAAAAGTTGGCAGCCCCCTTGTATCTGGCATATCATGGATTTCTGTAAAGTAACGCCCATTTATTATCTAAAGTTTATCAATTTTTTTTAATGAATTTTCCAAAAAGTGCTCCCCTTATAGGAAATCCCTGCGGCGTGGTCGCGCCATCGAAACGCACACTGGCCGCTGAGAGGAAAGGCCAAGGCCCAAGAAGTAGAAAGAGACAGAACACAGATAGGTACGCGTACGACTCTCTTGTCTGCCTTGGGTGTAGCTGTAGGATCCTTGTTCAATCCTCTAGCTATCACGGTTCATGAGATACAGCCTGGTGACAGACAGACGGTCAGACGGACAGACAGACAGTGGAGTCTTAGTAATAGAGTTCCGTTTTTACTCTTTGGGTACGGAACCTTACAAAGGTATCATTTAGTGGCATTATTGAATAGTGGAGGAATTGAGATTTTGCGTTATTTTAGTGTGAAAAATCAATAGAATGATAACAGGTAGGTACTGAAACTTTCTCTGAAAGTATGTATTTTATAGTAGGTAGTGTTTTTATATTTTTGTCTAAAATTTATTATTTTCTATTTTTTGTACTAAGTACACTATTTTACCTCAAAAGAAAAAGGAAAAAGAAAAGTTATGAAAATAATCTTAACTTTTCTTTTTACCCGACTGCGGCGAAGCCCAAAAGGAGGGTTATGTGTTTTTACCCGACTGCGGCGAAGCCCAAAAGGAGGGTTATGTGTTTGCCCTGTATGTATGTTTGTATGTATGTCCGTTTCTTTGTTGACTCGTAACTCCTCGACGGATGGAGGGATTTGGATAGTTGATATGTCGTTAGATTTGTCTTGATGGCGCGAGTGTCACTGGCTACATTAAAATCAATAAACAAAGAAAATTGCGGATTTGGGGCGCCAGATTGTGGAGGTCGAATTTTTTTTTTCTTCCAATACCATCGAGCGGGGTATCAAAATGAAGGGTTTTTAAAGGCGATTACAAAAATATATGCAACTTATGTTTGAATGTAATTCGAAATGACAAATAGTATAAAAGTAAATAAAATTCTAATTTTTGGCACGTTCTGCAGCCTGAACGGCTAGATGGATTTTAGCTTGAGAGGTGTCATTAGATTCGTATTTACTGTGAGAGTGACTCTAGTTATAGAAAAATAATAAAAAACAAAATGGCGGATTTTTAGCGCCAAATTCAAATGTTTGGAACGCTCTGCAGCCTGAACGGTTCAATAAAGGGGGTGCGTACCATTTGATATAATAACAAAAGTTCTAACGATCACATGACCTTATATTTAGTTGGTATAATATAAAAAATCTATAATAACGTTTAATATAATTTTGAAACGTCAACTTTGTTTTGTATGTGTCGCAGCCAACTAGTTTAATTAGGCGTTCAATCAACTTTTAAATCTCGTCTAAACAGCGTTAAGTTCGGGACTTAGGGCACCCCGATGTTAGGTTAGTTAGGTTCCTTCAAACCCTGCAAGACAGAAATAGGAGTTCCGCACAGCGGGGCTCCGTCGACTACGCTTTTTAAGCGAATAGAAAGTGGTTCGGGACTTGAGGCACCCCGATTTAGGTTCCTTTAAACCCTGCAAGAAAGAAATAGGAGCCCCGCATAGCGGGGCTCCGTCGACTACACTTTCTGGCCAATATAAAGTGTTTTGAGGTTAGGGCACCCCGAGTTAGATGAACGGCTAATTAAACTAGTTGGCTGCGACATATACTTATACAAAAACTGATTCGATTATACGCCTGAGATTTTCGTGCTCCCTCCGATCTCCTCTATTGTTGGTGAATCATTTTGGGTTAAAGATGAAGTTATAACAGTATGAAGTTTCCTGATATTTACTTATTCATTACAGAATTTAGGCTGAAAATTAGTAAATTTGAAAATTATATCAAATGAAAATAGGTCAACTAAATGTTATATAATAAAAAGAGAGAAGAGAGAAATGTAATTAGAGCAACAGAAGTTTAAATGAAATATAACATTACATGTCATGAAATTTGGTTATTTGTTTTTATAGCATATGAAAATTGTAACATCATCATCATCATCATCCAGCCTATTAATGTTCCCACTGCTGGGACACAGGCCTCCTCTCTATGAGAGGGAATGGGCTATAATCCACCACGCGGGCCCAGTGCGGGTAGGTAGATGTCACATGTCTTCGAATTTTTTGGTTCTAGGACATGCCGGTTTCCTCACGATGTTTTCCTTCACCGTTTTGAGAGCAGTGGTAATGAAATAAATTACACAAAGTAATGCGCCTGTCTGGGTTCGAACCCACGACTTACTGTTCGTAAGTCGGGGCCACCACCACTGGGCCACCGCTGCTCCCAGTCGGGGCCACTACCATCGGGCCACCGCTGCTCCCCACTGCGCTCAATTGTAACATAATGAATGTTATTTCAAGTGATAATTTACTATTTGTTATTATACCATGATATTACACACCCCAATAAAGAGCTCATCATGAGGGTTTTAAAAGGCTATAACTATCCAAGTAACTAAAAAGTGTAAAATAAAAAAAAATAATTAAAAAACCCGACTGCGTAGAAAAAACTGAAAAGAATAAAACAAGTTCAGGAGACAGGACATATTGACTGCAACAGTCGGGACCCATTAAATAATCTAGACTAAAATCATTACATCCAATATGGGTCCCGACTGTTGCAGTCAATATGTCCTGTCTCCTGAACTTGTTTTATTCTTTTCAGTTTTTTCTACGCAGTCGGGTTTTTTAATTTTTTTAACTATTTTTTTTTACTCTTTCTTTTGAGGTCAAATATTGTATTTTAATGAAAAACTTCGTTTTAAATCGTAAGTATAGAAATATAATTGAATAAAAGTTAATCTTTCATTTTTTTTATGAATCTGGCTTCAGGTTTAATTTTCATCTCCACTTTCATTTTCATCTGGTTCAGGCAAGCGCTCCGGACCATACAGTTCTATGGCAGGTAAATTCGTATACCATGGATCAGGATGAAGTTCCTCTGGTGGCCAGCATTCACAAGTTTAACCAAGTCTGCTTTCTTTGCATTAGATATTCGCAGTAGGTCAGAATATTCAGGTTTCAAATTATCGCGCCGGTGCAGGGTTAGGAAATAGAAACTAGAAAGAGCAAAAAATTAGTCTGGCGCGCCGCGCGATACGGACGTAGAGAACTCATTCCTTGAAACGAGATTGCTGAAACGCTCGCGTTCTGATTGGTTAACCAGTACAATGTGTCAAATTTTAGGCCAATCACATTTCTATAAATAGTATTAGCCAATAGGATTGCGTAAAGTACAGTTGGTAAAGTGATGTATTTATTTATGTTCCTGCCTGTCAGTTGGTAGCAGTGACTTACAGTGACAAAATTGCAGTGGAACGGGGTGGCGTAGCGGATTGCGCCCGATCCCGTTTTTAACATTTTTCACACACGTCGAGCTTAATCCGTGACTTATTTGTGTAAAATAATTATAAGCCGATAGTGATAAGTGTTTCGAGTGCGCGACACAACGCGATGGACGCCGCGTGAGCTGTGAAATAGTGCCTAACAAGTTAGTCTTGTAAATGTTGATAATGGCGTCCAGACCCGAATAAAATCAAAATGTTTGTGTGAAAACGTGAAATAATCGGAGGAAGCTGCGGTGATGTTTTTAGT